>CM067098.1:0-1200000 GCA_034008185.1 Gorsachius magnificus | reverse complement strand
GCCTTACGCATGCGAGCGCTCCCTTTGAAGTCACGGGAACGGCTCGCGTGAGTGATGCAGGCGGGACCCGGCGCGGGTACCCGGGGCGGCCGCGCAGCCCCGGTGCCCCGTCGTGCCGGCACGGGGAGCGCGAAAAAAAGGAGAGTTTGGCTTGGAAGGGCACAGAGCTGGGGGGCACGGGCGGGGGGTGAAGGCCGTGGGCATCAGCAGAGGGGAGGAGGGGGCTGCTGGCACAGCACGAGTAGGGCTGGGCTGGGCAAAAGTGCTTACGGGAGCCCTGGGGAATAACAGGGAGCTCGGGGGGGAGCTCGAGCTGCTTTGGCCGCTGCGTTTTTCTGAAGTGCTGAACAGTAGAGGCTGCCGAAGCCTGGCAGCTCCTGAAAGCGGATTCATGGGTTGCTAGCAGATGGGAGGAGAACAAGAGCTGGAAATCTGTGCGTGTTTAACTTTCCGTAGATGCACTGTGCTTGTCCTTGCTGATGTTCAAATAACGGCTTGTTTTCTTTAGTTTCAATCCCTGTTTTTTGAAAAAATGGAAAAGAAAAACTTCTGAAGTCTGAGAAAACTGTGGTTTAAAAAGAGATTTTTGCATTCTTCTTAGGTTAATCATAATAAAGCTTCATTATTTGAAATATCTTTATTGGGTTTGGTGATTTCAACAGTAGGAAATTCGGAGGTGGACGTGGAATCCGTAAACATTCAGCGCGAGAGAGTGTTTCATAAATGTATCTCTGCTGTTTCCAAAAATAATACCCATTTAGTTTTAGAGACCAAATAAAAATCACAGCTGTAGCACACCTGGAAATCATGCGTGTGTTTCACGACCTAGATTTTTACACTCGCACCTCCTCCCCGCATTGGAACCTGTTGTGTTTGTGGGCAGCGATACTGCGTCCTCAGTGTCAAGGCAAACCCAGTTTCGTACTTGAATGCCCCAGGCTGGGTTCTGCGTGCCCTCTTCCCCTGCGGAACCAAGGGCACTCCTAACTCGTGCCCAAACGCACCGCCACCTCCGTGCCTTGTCAGGAGTAGCTCGGCTCGGTGGGACAGGCTTGGCTCTCAGTTGGAGGAGCACGGAGCGGTTCTGCTAAAGCAAGCGGGTTTGTTCTGGAATTACGGGGGGCTTAAGAACAGGTTTTATTTTGTCCCGTAAGTGTACAGGATTTGCAGAGGTCTGTAGCGGAGAAAGGATTCTACGTCTCATGGGCTTGGGAAGCAGAGCCGTGAGGAAAGCAGCTTTGTTGAGGTACAAATGACGTATTTAAAGGGAGATCTAATGAGGCGGATTCAAGAGGAATTAGATTTTCTGTAGCTTTAGTACCAAAACGCTTCACTGTGGCTCGAAGCTGCCCTCTTCAGTACATTGGCTGCCTTCTTGTTCTGCGCTGGAAGAGAAGCCGAGGGCCATGGTTTAGCAAAGCCCTGTTTTTATTCGGAGGGAATCTGAATCCAGAGAGGGGGGGTGGCAACTTTGAACAAGCTTCCAACCCATCTACCATGGGTCCTGCAGAGGTTTGTTTCAAAGAGGGAACATTTCTTCGCTCAGCAGTTTCCCTAAACATTCTGGCTTGGCTCCTTACATTCCACGTTTTTTCATCATAAACCAGATATTCGCTCCATAGGAGTAAATCTTATCCTGTTTGGAAACTACGGTGTATTTCTTGGGAGCTATTGTACTGTAATAATAACCATAATTACCTTTAAAGGCATGCTGCACTGCCTACATCTTGAGTTCCGCAAGGAATTTCACAAATAAATCTGGAGTTTTCTCTATGTCCAGATAACTGTGTCGTGTAGGGATAAGCTGGCTAATAACTATTTTATGCATTGAACCTCCCTTCTTTCTTCTCCCTCTGTCTTTATTCTCCCTCCACAGCCGTATTTCGCCTACTTCCCCTACAAAATGAGAAGGGCGGAAGAAATAAATTCACCTTTCTTATTTTTATGTTCGTGCGTGGAAAAGTAATTATTTTGTTTAAAATTCTTACTTGTTTGGACAACTCGCCTCTTAATTAATCCTAATCCTTTCTTTGTGCTCCTTGAGTAACAATAATATTAGATTTGTCTGGAATGATTAATGCCTTGTGCTTCCCAGGTCCACAGCTGAGTAAAGATTTATAGACCAACATTTTCTGGTTTTCTGATAGTCAGATTTTTCTTTTTCTTTTCCCCCCCCCCCCCGCCCCCCTCACGTTGCACTCTTTGGCATTTGCTTCTATTTTTCAGGTGTAAATACTGTGACAGGTCATTCAGCATTTCCTCCAACCTCCAGCGGCACGTTCGAAACATCCATAACAAGGAGAAGCCATTCAAATGTCACCTGTGTAACCGATGCTTTGGGCAGCAGACCAACTTGGACCGACACCTGAAGAAACACGAACATGAGAATGTTCCAGGTAGGAATGGGCATGGCTGGCTGGTTCTGCTGGGGCACTGGAGGGAGAAGACCCCATGGCCTGGTCTCTCCGGTCCTTGGGAAGCCTTTTCGGAAAGCACTGTTCCTTAAGGCTGAATGGCATTAGGTAGCAAAACCCAAATGCCAGCTCCTCACGCAGCCAAAGATGCGTTTATCCACAGTCAGGGTAACGCGCGCGCAGTACCCGGGCTCTGCCAAGCTCTTCTTGTCAGGGATTACACGGGCCCCTTGGCAATCCATGGAATAGCGAAGGTGATACCGACCGCTGGGGACTCCGGCCAGGGAGCGTAACCTCCCACTGCGAGATCTCCCGGTGGGCATGTCGAGCTCTACCACGGGTTTTCAACCTGCAGTGCGTGTGAGGCTCAAGAGGATAAACAGACTTTGCCTTAAGATAAAAACTGCAGGGAGAAATTCCCATGCTGAAGCCAAGTGGGTGATTTCCCAGCCTAGGAGAAAAAAATTATTGGGAAGTTATAGGCAAACAGCTATGCAGTGGATAGTGGTCCTTAAATTGAATATACCATCCGTAAATGCTAAATATCACTTATACTCCTCTCTGTTGCTCAAGCCTGGAAAGCATGAGCTTCCTTTGGCAGCTTTGGGCTGAGATGTCTCTTAAATGTTAAATCACTAATATATAGCAAGAGGATTGTTGTGCGACGTTCCTCCTTTATTTCTCCTGTTAATAATAACTTTGACAAGCTCTGATTGTTTCTCCTGTTCTCTTTTCTCGTTTCTCTCGCCCAGTGAGCCAGCACTCTGGAGTCATTACAAACCACCTTGGGACCAGTGCCTCTTCCCCAAACTCGGAATCAGACAACCATGCACTTTTAGATGAAAAAGAGGATTCGTATTTCTCTGAAATCAGAAATTTTATTGCAAATAGTGAGATGAATCAAGCGTCAACTTTAGCAGATAAAAGGTAGACAAGCAAATAAGGTTATCTGGTGACATGTGTTGTTAACGTGGTCAGTCAGCCTGTCCTGCAGTATTTGATTTAAAACGCTCAAAAGAGAGAAGTGTAGCAGTTTGGAGGGAAAGTACGTTCACCTCCAAGCTCTAAGCCCGGTGTTAAGCCTTTTCAGACACTGACTTAAGTCAGGAGGGCTGACACCAGGGAGCCATGAGCAGTTGGAGACGTGGCTGCAACTGGTGGGAGCAACCGGCAGAGCAAATTTCAAGTGAAGTTGGGCTAAGAGAGGGCAGGCTGGCTGCCTGCTGCCGTTGGCTCCAGCACACCAGTTGTGAGAAAACAGCTAAAAATGGGATTGTTGAGCCGTTACCTTCTGCCGCGAAACCGCGAGGCCTGTTCCATCACCGATCAGAGTACTGGTTAAGGAAACCGGAGGCGCCTGCTTTTCTAGTCTGTTAGTTCATTTCCAACCTGTCCGTATCACAGGCCTAATTTTGACTGAGTGATATTTCACCCACTGCTATCCTGTTTTCACAAATAGCTATTTAATGCCAATACTAAGGTTTAAGTCCAAAATGTAAGTATGAGAAATCCACGCGATGGTGTGATCCACGCAAAGAACAGTAAGAAGTGTAGAACATGCGGACATAACATTTCTGATGAGGATGTTAATCTCATTTTATGTCACTGGGTGGCATCCTGTTGGGTTCCAGGTCCATAGCACTGGTGATCCCACTCTCGTTCTCTTACCGTAATGTAAACCCGCTGGTTTTGCGGAGTCCACTAGGTCCATACGGGCATGGATAGCCAAAGTCACATGGGGGAGCATTTAGGCCTACACCATGAGGAAGCTTCCTCCTTCTGGTTGCTCAAAGGGAGGCTGTTGGAATACGGTAGCACAGAGGAGGAAGAAAGCCGCTTGTCCCACAGATGTTATATTTTAAGAGATGGAAAACCATCATTTAAATCCAGACTAGACAAAATTATAGTCTGAAAAGCATTGGGGTTGGCATATGCTTGACATGCTTATTAGCCCTTAAGACACTGTGAAGGCTGATTTTTAAATGCCTGAAATGTGTCGGTTTCCCTTTTCCTTGCAGTTTAAATATGTGTCTGTACACAAATACGTCTCTGTATTCGTACATATGTATAAAATTATCAAAGTCTTGCATGACAGTGAAAATGCATGACTTACGCATTTGGCATCCTTTCTTTTTTTTCTTTCCTTTCTTCCTCCCCTCCTTGACCAAATATTTCAGGCCAGAAATCCAGGATATTGATGGCAATTCCCAGTGTCACGGATTAGCAAATGAGAAAACAGAAGATGTGGATGACGAAGATGAAGAACTGGAAGAGGAAGACGATGACAGCTTGACGGGGAAGTCACAGGATGAAACGGTATCACCCACCGCAGAGCCCCGAGGAGCATTTGAGGATGAAGAAGATGAAGAGCCCACATCTCTCACCATGAGCTTTGACCACACCCGAAGGTGAGGTGGGCCATTCCCTTTGCGAAGTCAGACGGGGCTCAGGCTTCTGGCCCCGTGTCAGTGGTAGATTGTGAGTGCTGCTGTTTTATTTTTCAAGCCATATGTCATGCCTCCAGTTTGATATAAGCATTCACTTGAGAGATTCCATTTTCACCATGGTGGGGGACATGAAACAAGTGGACTGCAAGGAGAATCTGTGATAAGGTGTATGCCCAAGAATTGAGAAGTTCGTGTCAGGAGAACAGAAAAGCGCATTTTCAGGGTACCACAGTTCAGCGGACAATGTCTTGCTCTCTCAAACACTGGTCAGAGCGAAGGAAGAGGCATACGTACGCAGTCCCTTTCGTGCTGCTCTGCCCATTTTCGTGGTAGCAAAATGTTGTTGACTTCAAGTGGAGTTCTCAGAGCTCTGGGAAAAAGTGAAGCTGCTTTTTTTTTCCCCAAGGTCAAGCCGTGTCGAGACACCTTTAAAATTAAAGTTTGTTGCACATAGCATAGGCACAGCTTTCTCTTTGCCTCAGTTCGCCTCAGTTTCCCAACTGGTATTCATAACAGATGTCCCGTGATGCAAAGTAGTATCTTAATTGGTTTCAGTGCATCACTATTTTCATTGCAACTCAAAGAAAGCGCAGTGGTGTTCTTCAGACATCGATCCAGGCTCAAACGTTTTGAGGAGTGCAATTGCACACCTCCCCACAGAAGACCAAAGTGAACTGTAGCCACGCTGAGCCACAAATATCTGCAGGACTAATGCTCGTTTGTGCATAGCCACGCTCTCCACTTTTTCTTTGCTCCTTGCATTTTTTGTGTCATTTTCGTGTGTGTCTGTCTGTCTGTCAGTTCACGCATGTGGCTTGTGAGACCCCCATGGGATGTGCATGCAGGCACTGGGTTAGCAACACTCACATTGGCTAGATGTGAACGGTGAGACGAGCTAACAACAGGTCAACCCCTTCCCCTGGTCATTGGTACAGGTGTATTGAGGAGGACGAAGCCGGCTTGTTAGATTTGGAGCAGATGCCGAATTTTGGGAAGGGGCTGGATCTTCGCAAAGCAGCCGAGGAAGCATTTGAAGTTAAAGATGTGTTTAATTCCACCTTAGACTCTGAGACAATAAAACAGACTCTGTACAGGCAGGCTAAAAACCAGGTAGGTATATGACAGAACGTTTTATCTAGCTTGCCGCCAGCACGTACGATAGGGTTAGCAAGCAGCTGGCCTCCTTTAGCTAGGGTTTATTTTCCCCTTCCAGTGAGCAGGAATTCCAACTGTAATGGGTGAATGTACATGACCCGTGTCTTGCTGCAACTGTACTGAGATAGAGGAGAAACGGAGCGGGCATCCGTTTTAGGTCACCAGATCAATTTGTCCTTTAGCCATGCTTACAGAGAAGGGGAGAGGCATCTGTCTGTTTTTATCTGTCTGTATAAATGTTTTTGTAACATTTATTTATACTTTGGGATGGGTCTTCAGTTGGTATACACTAAGAAACTGGAGGTTTGGTCTGCAGAAACAGTGACAAAGGTGTCATAGAATCCTAGAATGGTTTGGGTGGGAAGGGACCCCCAGAGGTCACCCAGCCCAACCCCCCTGCAGGAGCAGGGACACCTTGAACCACATCAGGTTGCTCACAGCCCCGGCCAACCTGGCCTGGAATGTTCCCAGGGATGGGGCCTCCACCACCTCTCTGGGCAACCCCTGCCAGTGTATCCTTGGGTTTGATGATGAAGGTTTAATAGACAGTAGTATTTGCAGGGCCTGCAGCCCAGCATGTCTAGAGGGCTTCCTCGTTTGCCTCCCCCATTTCTGAACACAACCCATAAAATGGAAATCTGCCCTGCGAGCTAGACCAGCTCAGACCCACCAAGAGACTTCAAAATGACATCTCAGCACCTACGGGAGTTTTTGAGAAAAATCTAGAGGCGTGGGGCAGATCCATTTGTGCTTTCTGCTTTTTCATGAAACCACAAACCCCAGTCTAGCTTCTCAAAGTTCATATCCTGATCCCTACAAATGGATTCTCACAAAAGAACTGTTCAGTGAAGTTACGTGACCGGACTGGACTGGAGGAGCCTACTCAACCCTTCATCGGGGATGCGTAGAGCTGTTGCCTTGGAGCCCCTTTCTAACCATCAAGCAACAGAACTTGTTATGCAGCCCAGCCAAGCGGTAGCTTAATGCAGTTGCCAAGCAGAGCATGATTTTTTGATTTGTCATCCCCCAAAACTTGTGAAATTATTGTCCTCCTTCGTTGTAGGTACTGAAGCTGGGGAAGGTCTGCTTGAACGTAGGACACAGCTTTTTTTCTGGGTGAAACGAGCTTAAACACAAGCCACTTGCCTGACTCATGTGTGTCCTGTTACTAATATGCCAGATGTACTAACGATTTAGGAACAGCTTGCTCTCTTAGAATTTGTACTACATGGGTAGGTCTAGCCTGTGCTTGGATGGGGTGGGGGGGGGGATTTTTGGTTTTTGAACCAATTCTATAGCGTATGAGATGCAGGAGATGCATTTAAATCATGATAAGTAAGTTAAATAATTGGGACCACCCCTTGTGCAGGAAGCGCAATAGCAAAGCCGCCTTGGTGCGAGCAGCGCAGCGCTCCTTGGCGGCTGGCTGCCTTAAGTTCTAGAGGCGTGCGTGTCCCTAACACCACGAGGCTGTGCCTCTTCAGCGCACACCTACCACAGGGGAATGTGGTGACTCAACAGGTAGATCTGGAGAGGCTGAGGTTGGATAACTGGTCAGTGTTGTCACCATTACAGTGGCATTACCAAGGGTCCCGCTGTACCGAGCGTGGTACTGGTGGTCCCAGGTAACGTGTGGTCTTTGTCCATTGCCCTGCAAAGGATTGGCGGGGGGGTGGGTGCAACCTCCGTGTGAAGGAGAGGTGTGAGAACGCTAACGGCCACAGTTCCATTGCAGAGTAGGAGCATGTGTTACACCAGCTAACGTAGACCAGGGAGGCTGGGGACCATGTCCTCCTCTGTTCCAGATCATGGGTGGCAGTTACGTTGGCGTTCACCTCCAGATGTGAGGTTATCGTCCACCTAAGCCTTCACATCACTTGTGTGGGCTGTGCAAGGACACAAAGGTGTGCGGGACAAGTAGTGTTGGAAGAGGGAGAGCATCTGGGTCACAAAGACGCGAGCAGATTGTGGTAGAGAAAACAGAAGTCTCCGCACATTTTTCTCAGCAGACACTTTTAACCATTTTGCCGCTGCAGTATATCTACCTCGACAAGAACATACGAGCACGCTGATGATGCCAGCGAGCATTTCATGCCTGTGTTCCTAAATACCTGCGTGCGGGTTTCTATGGGTGCCAGCAAGCTCGGGCCAAGCAGTGAGCCAAGGTTATCCTGCTGCCCGCCGCGGCCCGTCGGATTACAGCTGGCGTGGGTGTTGCTACGCCATTTCTGTGGCCCTGGCCTCACGCAGCCGCTTGCCTGTTTGTAGGTGTGCTTTTTTAAAGAACAGAACAAATTGGCATTCTGCACGAACTGCTTTCCCCTGAGAGCAAAGGCTAGAAGCAAGCGTGTGGGCTCGTGTCCAAGGGCAGAGCTGGCGCAGACTGGGTTTGGTCCTATAAAAGCCGATGGGCGCGATGGCCTCTCCTGACTGAGCCTACAACTGCCTGTACCCTCTCGGCAGATCCGAGTGGTCGGAGTGACGGGTGTCCTCCTAGCGTGTGGATATAAATTTGGGCCTGCTGGCGAGGTTCGCAGCCCAGGCCAAGGGATGCTGGCAGCCCTGTGTTCCCCGTGTGGTTAGGTGGTGCTGTGCTTCACAGGGTTTGTTACGGCCTGTCCTGTCTGGGTGTTCACACGTGTCCTCTGCATTACTCTTCTTTCCTCCAGGCTTATGCAATGATGCTGTCCCTGTCTGAGAACGCTCCCCTCCACGCGTCCTCCCAGAACTCTCTGGGTGCTTGGTTGGACATGGCAGGAGCAGCTTCAGAGTCGGGGACCTTTAACCCCATCAACCACCTCTGAGAGGTCAACAAGGCACTGGCCAGAGTCCAAGCGAGGAGGCAGTGGTGCTGCAATTACCCTAGCAAAAATCCTAGCAAGCAGAAGATGGACGAGAGGGCCTCAGGGAGTCGTCTGGACTTTTGGCTGAGAAGGAAACCTGTCGCATCCGACCTACAAGTCCTGCGTTTTTGTCTATCCAGAGTTTTCATTTCTAATTTATCAGGATGAACTCTCCAAAACTGGATAACCCGGATGCAGCCCTAGGATTTCACAGTCTATAGGAACAGCATGAGCAAGACACCAACTGCAACAGTGCAATCAGACATTGGCCCCTCTACCATAACAAAACTATCACTGAGCCAGTGAAGCCTGCGTATAAATGAAAGCTTGAAACCATTTGGTAGCACATCCTTTCAATTCCGCTGAATAGTGAAATGATAAGGAAAGAGAGCGAGGCGTGACCGATCCCTGGTGCAATTCGGACAGAGTCACTGCAGTTCTACCCAGGAAGGGGAATCTTAACCCATTTAATTGACCCCCAAAAGAATTTACAGTTCTGTGCTCCCACAGAAATGCTGTCCTACCCTGCGTTCCCGACAAAACACATTGGCACAGTGCAAAGCTTCTGCGTGTGAGGCCACGTTGCCTGTGGTCAGGATACGCTGTATGCCGTGCCCCGGTCGAGAGATCTTCAGCCTGGAGCGTTGCTGAGCTTGGGGTTGCTGATGTACCATGCGAATACGTGAGCCACGGTCATCGGCTGTGCCCTGAATGCCCTTGTGTCTGTGCCTACGCTGCTTCCCAGCTCTGCTCGTGCCTGCGAGCCCAGGCTGCCGCTTGGACTTGAAGCACCCAGAGTGTTTCAGAAGAAGCTGTGCTCAGCAAGTCTGCTGGCGAGGGGGCCGTGGCCCTCTGCCCTGCGCTGGCCTGGGTGCCCCGTGACTGAGCGGCTGAAAACGCTTGGACTTTCCCCGTCGGAGAGGTCCCAGGGCAAAGCCTTACCTGGAGAGGTGCGGCTGTGCGTGAGAAAGCGCGTGTGATGGGCGAGCCTCGCCTTAAGAAGGGCAATTAGACACGTCTTCTAATTTATCTCCCAGGGGTTTTTTTGAGAGCGGCATCCTTTCGGTGTTGATAGTATCCGGGAGCTGTGGCAGAAATTTCTGACTCGTGCGGTTGTTTCGGTATGCTGGGTGGTTGCTTGTGCGTCGCACACTGCTCCTTGGCCTATTACTTAAGTAAGAAGGTTAAAATGTCCTTGCTTCAGCAACCTCAGGGGTGCAGCCCCTTATTCAAGCGCATAACTAAGAATCAAATTGTCTCTCTGACTCTAAAATTGCTCGCAGATGTTTTATGAGTGATTTTAAATCGCTTCAAAGTCTCATCTTCTTTAATGACCCAAAGCAGCCTCCAGAAATACTGTGGTGTTCATGCTATTCTGCATCGCAATTACAATCTGCGGTGGGAGCGGTGATTTTGCAGGTAAAGCCAAATTACAGAATAGTCAGGAAAGCCATTAGACCTTGGCTACACAGGTGAAGTTTAGAACGTGCGTCCTGAGAATTTTTGCGTTACAGCATCAAAAAATTAGAAATGCTGAGGACCGGAACGCTGCTACCCCGGGTGAACACGCGCGCCTCTGCATCTCGCCCGTCGCATCCCGCGCCAGCTGCCTGCTGGGGGGCTGGTGGTCCGGCTGCGTAAAGGTTGCCTTCAAGGCCACTGAAGCCGAGGGGAACTTCTCCCATTCATTTCGGCATAGTTTAGTGCTGGGCGAGCTTCTAGTAGGGATTTGATCAGGTAAGAACTGTTTGCAGAACTGGGCTGACGGCCGATTTCAGCGGAGCAGCGCGCAGCCGCGGGTGTATCTGCCTGGAAATACCTGACGTGCCCGCGTGGTGTGGGACGGAGCAGGCAGAGGCTGCTGTGCCGGTCCGGCGTGGGGAAGCGCAGCGGGGAAGCCTCATGCCAGCGAGCTGAAACAAAGGAAAGAGCTACACGGATAAAGCGGAGGTGGTGGTAGGAGCGATGCCCTTGCAGTGCACTCTTTGCGCCCGGGAGCACACGTGAGGCTGGGTTTGGCTAGCCCGGAGCCTCAGACTGTCCGTGGAGGAAAGCATCTAGGGTAGCTTTGGTACAGAAGGAACAAAAGGTAAATTAGCAGCATCAGCGTATTTTCCAAGAAAATTTCCCCTTCCTTTTTGGTTTTCCACAACACCCTGTGAAAGTGCCCAAGGCTCTGAGACCAACAGTCAGTGTACCCCGAACTGCTTCCTCTCTTTGCACAAAGCTCTCGGGTGAGCGGAGCCCCAGAGCTGGCCATGTCACGAGAGCCCCGTCCCTGCGCAGGCGATGGGCCCTTCCCAGCCCAGCACCTCTGCCTCCGCTGCTGCTGCAGCACAGCCCTGCCCAGGCACTTGGCCTTTAAGTTATTCCCACAGGGGCCAACGGAAAATAATAAAGGAATTGTTTCTTTTCCTGATGGAATTTATTTTAATCTGTACATAACTTGTAATTTTTTGCTAATTCCTTTCTTATTTTATTTCTTCCTTAACAGTATTTTTTGCATTAGGTATCATTCTTGTGAAGAAATAATGTTAATATAAGTATGTAGTGAAGGACCAAAATTGTGTAACAGGTTGTATGTTGTATGATTGATAACCAGGGAGGAGGAAGATTTTGCCCATGTGCCAAACGACCCCGGTCGATCCTGCTAGCCTTGCTGCCCGGCCTCCAGACAATCATACGTTGGGTTACCTTGGCCTTTACGTGACCGTTGCATTAGGCGAAGGGTTCTGTCTATGTCCTTGGCCGGGGGGGGGGGGGAAGCGAGCGCAGCCCCCGCCAGAAAGCGAGCAGCCCCTCCCCACGTGCCCTTCCACCGAGCGCGGCCAGCCGGGCTCCGCAGGGCGAGCAGGGGCCGGCTGGAGCCCCGGGAGCTGCCCCCCGGCGAGCGATGCCCCCCAGCGATGTCCCCCCGGCAGCCCCTGCCGCCCCCCGGCACTGAGGAGCAGACCCAGGAGCTGGGGGACGTGGTGCCTCTCCTGGGTGCTGCCACCCTGGGAGGAAGCCTCCGGCAGACGCAGACTGGCCCAGCGAGCGCTCGGGGGCCGGGGGCCCGTCGCTGCCAGCGATCCCCCAGATGGGACTGTCCGGCCCTGCAGGTTCCCAGACCCCTTTTCAGGGATCACGGACACGTAGCCCAGCCTTAAGCGTTGGGATAGATCGGTCCTGTCCTGTGAACACCCGAGCTGCCGCTCCGTGGCTCCCGGAGCGTCTGCTTGGAGTACCCGGTGCATCTGGGCATCTTTCCGATAGGGACCGCAGCACGGGCTGCCTTGGTGGAACAAGATCTGTGGGTGACAGTAAGCGTTTGTGTGCTCTGACCCGGTGTTCTGATCTTCGAAGAGGTCGGCATCCCGCTCCTCGGCACGAGGAGGGAAGGGAGCGGCCGAAGGCTGGCCTCCAGAAGGTGGGCCACGCGCTGCCAAGTGCCGGTGTTACGGTGGGGATTTCCTCGGGGTGTGTAAGGTCTTCCCTTCGGTGTCTCGGCCCTCCTGTCCCTTGCCTTGTTTCTTCAGGAGCCCGGTTCGTCAGCAGCTCCGAACTCCGCTTCCGCTGTCTCCCTGGCAGGGCTGCTCCGTGCTCCCCGGGGCTGGGGAGGTACAATCCAGCCAGGGATTAAGGACGTTAGAAATAGAGTTTTTAAAATCATGAAATGATTTTTGTTTTTTTCTTTTCATATTCCCTAATTCAGTTTCCTTCCCATTTTCTCTAGCTAGCCTCTCTGTTGTAGGATCTCCCGACTCCTCTAATTTAGCACTGATGACAAGTTTTAATTTTCCACAGCTAAATAAAGAGAAAGCCTCACTGAATCTCTATTTATCTTGTAGCTGTCATTCAATTGCACTTGATAGGTGGTGCAGCTCACGGTAGATGTTTGGGTTCTGATGTGCTGTTGTAGAGAAAAGCAATCCCGTATTTCTCAAGGGTGTTTCCCGAGAGGCGCGTCTGTCACGGAAGGTTCCGCCGAGGTCCCCTTGGCTTCGAGGAGCCGTGGTGCTGGAGGCCGTCCGACACCGCCAGCGCGCGGCGCTCGGGAACCGCGGTGCCGGTGCGATGCGGCGAGGGGCGGCTTGCCGTGACTGCTCATTGTTTGGAAGCCAGGGCACGACTCGAGGTGTGATTTAAAGCCGGAATATTTGTGGGGGGTCTGTTCATTAAGAGCATTTTCACATCTCTTAGCCGTCTTGCCGCAACAGCAAGGAGGAGAGAGCGGGAGAAGCCCTGGGACTTTTTTGCGTGACCGGGTGAGGTTGGCAGGCGCTGGCTCGTCCCGGCCGTCGGGCGCTGCTGCAGCGAAGGCACCGCGGGAAGGGTCCGTGCTTCTCCCGAAGGTGGCTTTGACCACAGAGAGATCTTTCTGCCGGAGCTCGTTAGGGAGGAGAAAATCGGTCTGATGTGCACGCGTCCCCTGCCTCTCGCCGGCTGGGAGGCCGGCAGCCAGCACTGCTGCGGCGTGCCGTGGCCGATCCGATGGCCGGCCCGTGCGGTTGTGCCGGGCTCTCCGGCGGGACGCACCGAGCGCACGGGGTCGGCCGGTTTCTTTGGCCGCGGGCGCTGCTGCCGGCTGCTCCGGGCCGTGCCTCTCCAAGGCACCCGTGCCGGCTGGGGCTGCGCTGCCCGGGCTGCGGCGGAAGCGAGCAGCCGCCCGCCAGCAGCGAGGCCGAACCGAAGGGGGTGAAACGGCCCAACACCAGCCGCGTTCGCTCAACGGCATTCCAGGACAAAACGCAAGGCGTGGTGTCCGTCTTGCTTAAAACAGCTCAGCGGAAGCTCTCGCTTTCTCCCTGCCCAGCACTTAGATTTTCGATAGGCGTTCTTGAGAACGGCTTCTTTTTCACGTCGTAGGAAGCATTTCGAAAAGCACTTGCACGACGACATGAACGTGTTTGACTCTTAAGCATCAAAGCACTGGATTGTGGGCCCCCCTCCCCTCAGCCGATTTCAATCTACTGACTTGCAGTCGATTTTTACGTGCTGTATTGTGTGTGTGTGTGTGTGGCGGGGGAAGGGGGCAGGCATCTGGGGGTAGGAGCCTGCCCGTTCCTGCCCCGCGGGAAGCGGGCAGGGAGCGACGCCGTCCGCTCGGATCAGTGCTGGTAACATAAGGGCAAAAACCTCTGCTCCTAGGCGATGGTCAGTAGTGTTTTCACAAAGCCATGAAACTTTTTCTCTGTAGTGTTGAGTGATACTGTGATTAAAATGTTACTGAATGATTCCAAGATTATTTTTCTTCTGTCATTAATTCTTATTACCACTTCGGAAGAAGAATGAAAAAGAAAAAAAAAGAAGGCAGCTTTGATTTCCAAATGTGCAATTCACACGTGAACAAAGTCATTCTGAAAGTAATTCTCAGTGTGTTTTACATTCTCGTTGCTCTCTTCAAAGCAAGAGACGTTTTGCCCTGATGTCATTTCCAGCCTGCAGAAGATGTAATTTAAGACATATATATATTGTGCTTGCAAGAATCATAAATCTGTGCATCCCTCGTCATTCCTTTTCCCATTGTTACAATACAGATATGATTTAGGGTTTGGTTTTTGTTTTTTTTTTCCTTTAGGACTGTATAGTGTTTTTTTAAATCAATTGTAAATGTCTGGGTTTCATATAATGTTTAAAAAAGGGGTTTTCCATTCTTATTGTAAATTTTTATTAAAAAGAAAAAAATTCCGTAGATGCACTTATTGTATATGTGATTAGATTTTGCGTCCGAGGCTAGAAGCCTCGAACTGCCAGGGAATAAAAAAAAAAAAAAAAGTGTTGGCAGTTATTAATTAATATGAAATCGCTTTGTTGGGAGCATAATGAAATAAAAGATATGAAGTGTAGAAAATAATTAAAAAAGCGATTTTACAAATTTCATTTTGATGCTTGTGATAAAAGGCAAATGTACTTGTGTAGAGAAATTCCTTTAAAATAATGAATAGAAAAAGCTGATTTTGAGGTTAATGCTGTAGAATAGGAATGTATACCAAATGTAATCTTTCCAATGCTACAATGAATTTATACATGAGATTGATATGCAATAAACCTGTGTGCTTTTATAAGCAATGGTCCTGTGAGCTTTTTTCCTTGGCAGAGCGGTGGCGATGTGACCTCGCGGTGTCCGGACCGGTTGCTTCCTCGCTTTGCGGAAAGGTTAAGGTGTAGCGGCGCGGTACGGCCGCGCGAGCCCAAGGACTCAGGGGGAGGTGGCAGGAGGGGCAGGGGCTTGTCCAGGAGCGCTCCGAGGGTGTTCGGCAGGAAGACGCGGTCTGGTGAAGGGCTGGATTTCGGAGGTTTTACAGTCGGCAAAGATGACAACTTCCATTCCGCCTCTTCCCACGCGGGTGGGGAGGACGCCGGCCCCGCGCGCCTCGGCAGCGCATCCTCCGAGAGCCACGGGGCCGGGCAGCGCGTCCCCCTCGGGCGCCCGCCGTGTTCTTTGGTTTTCTCCGAGGAGGGGCTGGATTCCGGGGCGAGGGGGGGGGCGGGGGGGTGAGCAAGCAGCCCCGTAGGCACGGCAGCGCCGGCACGTTCTCATCCGAGGGCCACATGGGCCGACTGCCTGCGCAGGAAGGGACCCAGAGAACGCTTCCCTGTTGAATGACGTGGCGTAACGCTAACGAGCCCCCCCCCCCACACACCTCTGCAGTATCTGTTGTCTGATATTTTACATGCTTGGTCTGTAATACTTAAAAAGAGCTGCAAAAAATTAAATGAGGGAGACCCCTCCTTGCTGCCGCGGCCCGGAAGGACCAGGTCGGGCTCCCGAGCCTGCATCCCGCTGAAGGGCTGCGATGTCCTCGCTGGGAACTTTGCACGGGGAAGAGTGGGAACGTTCTGGGGTGGGGGAACGGGTTAGGAGGAAGAACAGTGAGCTAGCTAAAAATGTCAAGAATATTTCCTTTCACGACTACGAGCTGAGGGTTAGCGAACTATCTAGTGATAGCGGTCAGATGTTTCAGCGGGGGCCCTGGGAGCAAAAATGACTTGAAAGCAGGGTCTTTGAACTAACAACACGCATTACAAAACTGATGAATGGTCTCTGCTTCAAAAAGTCATTCATCGTGATCAAATGATGGTATCCTGCGTACAGCATAATAGCCCTTCCCTGGAGCTCGCCGTGTAAGGGTTGCAGTCGCAGCTGAACTCCGGAGCAGAAGCCCTCTGCCTCTCCGTGGCGGCTGGCAACCTCTCTCCTTATTAGCCCTGGAGGGAAAGGAAAAAACTATCGGCTAAGAAAGCTCTGATAATAGAGCGATTGTCAGGCAGGCCTTAGAGAGAAGAGAACAGGGTCTTTGAAAAGCATATTGCTGACAAGTGGACTTTGTCATCCAGAAAGCACTTGAGATTCACCATAAACCGGCGAGAAAAAGGCTCCATTTTTAGGGGGGGCAAAAAAAATCAGAGCGGGGGGCAGAAGAGAAGGTCAAGGAAAAATCTGTTCCCAGTAAAAACACAGAGCACTGTTGAGCCTGGCTTTGCTGGGCAGCCGAGTTTCTGGGCCTGAAAACAGCCCGGCCCTTGGAACCTCCTTCCCCCCGTAGCTGCACCTCCAGGCAGGGCCCGTGCGGTACCAGAGCACCCGAAAGGGACGGTTTGTGCCCCTCGGGGGACTGCCTGCGGCTGTGTTTAACCGCTGGCGATGGAAGCTGCTGTGGCGAGCCCCATACGCGTGCCGTGGGTAGGAAACAGTCCCTGGCCCGCTCGGAACAACCGTGTGCCTGTTGCTGGTCGGACCCCCAGGACAGTCGGGGGCGCGGGGGTTTGTCACCCGTTAAGGTGGTGGGAGGACGATGCCGAATAACCCCGTAACCTTCAGTGCCCTTGGTGAAGGGGCTTTGGGGAACGGGTGATCCCGAGAGGGCCCAGGGGTTAGGGGCGAGGATCTGCGCCAAGACCTTCTTCAAGAGAAGTCAAGAGGCAGCAAAAGAGAATTTTTAGGTAAGCCCAGCTGGTTCTTTCATTGCGGGTAGGGGCCGGGCCCCGGGAGGTGACGGACCCGGGGGAGCGGCCCCCGCACCCCGCCGGGCGCCCCGGGCCTCCCGCCCCGCCCCGGCCCCCAGCCGCGACCCCGCCGCCTCCGGCCGCCACCCGCTCCCGCCCCGGACCCGCCCCGCTCCCGCCCCGCTCCCGCCCAGGTCCGGTCGCGCCGCCGCGCCGGCCTCCGAGGCCGCGGGTAGGTGCGGGCGCGGCAGGGCCGGGGCGCTGCGGCGGGACCCGGGGCCGGGGCCAGGGTTGGGGCTGGGGCTGGGGCTGGGGCTGGGGGCGGGCGGGAGCAGCGGCGCCCCGGGCAGCAGCGCCGGGCGGGCGCGGGGACCGGAGCGTGCGGCTGCCGGGCGCCCTCCGGAGGCGGGGGCGGCGGAGCCCGGCAGGGCCCCGGCAGAGCCCCGGCAGGGCCCCGGCAGGGCCCGGCTCCCCCGCCTCCCCCTCCTCCTCCCCGAGCGCCGCTGCTCTCCCCGGCCGCCGCGGGCCGGGCCCCGGGAGGGGGCGGATCCCGGTGCCGGGGAGCGCCCGGTCCGCGGGGGCGGGCAGCGCTGGGGGAGTCGCCGGCGGCTCCGGCCTCCCCCTGCCCCGGCTGCCGCGGCGCTCCCGGGGGTCTCCGTGCAGGAGCTTCGGGCAGGGCCGGGGTGCCGGGGCCCCGGCCCGCGGGATTCCGCCCGCCGGTGACCTCGGGGGGGGCCGGGGCCCCGGGACGGCGAGGGGCCGGAGGTGGGGGTTCAAGGCCCTGTGTAGGGGTCCAGGCTCCTTCGGTGGCACCCGAGACCCGGGGGATGTTGTAGCACCCAGCGCCTCTGAACCCGGGCGTGCCCGTGTCTCGTTACCAGTGCTGAGGGCAGGCGTCAGCCTCGCCAGGACGGGGCTAAGAGCGGAACGTGGCGCTTTTCTCGCCCACGGGACGTCTGGCAGACCTCTGGCCAAGGGGCATGCGTCCCTCATCGGAGCACAGGGAAATACGCAGCATCTCGATCAAATGAGCTTCTGTTGATGGCTCTGGTTTGTGCTTCTGCCAGTCATTGATGCAGGGAAATAAGTCCAAATCTTGGTTTCTGTTTCCTGGGCCTTTGAAAAGGAACAGCTCGGCGATGGTGATGGCCTACAGTGAGATCTCAGTTGAGAGAAATTAAACCATGTGTTTTTCCTCAAATTACGAAATGGGATAGGCAGTGGGCGTAGAATGCTCCGTCAGATGTTTGCTCTGTAGGTGCCCGGTACGTGGTGTGGCAGAGGAGGAGATGAGTAAGCTTAACCCCGAGCGAGGAGCTCTAGGGACTCACGCAGGTGGTTTTGCCTGCGGCATGGAGCCGTTCCTCGCAGTGGTTTGGGATGGGTGCGAGCTTTGAGGAGCACAGGGCTCGTGCTGAGGCACCCACCAGGGTTTTCGCAGCACGTCAGCCTGGGGAAGGTGGAAGCCAGAAAGGCAGAGGCTGGCCCCGGTGGCTCAGGCTGGCGGCACCCCTAGTGCCTGAAGGGAATTAAGAGGGGACACGGAGGTGCGGCAGAGGAGAAGCGGGGCTCGGTGGTGCTCCAGGCCTGCTCAGGTGTCAGCCTGCCTGGTGCATGGCCCGGCTGCTCCCCGGCGCCGGCCGCATCCTGCACCGCTCTGCCTGAAGTCAGACGTGGGCTTCAGGAGCCCCCAGCCTGGCCCTGCGCACGGGTGGCCCCGGGAGGGGTGCGTGGGCAGCGAGAGCCTCACGCGCGCGTCTGTATGGGCTCTGCCTGCGTACGGCACCCGGGGAAAGCGGAGGCTGGGCCCCGCGCTGCCCCGAGGTTCCCCAGGCAAAATGGCACGCTGGCCGTGGCTAAGCCTAAATGTTCTCTGCCTTACAGGGAAAAGTCATTCCGTCTGTCTGTCCGCCTGTCTGTCTTACGCAGCTCTCTGGTTCCCTGTGCCGCTGTCATGTCTCGGAGCCCCTCCAGCAGCTCTGTGGATGACAAGACCTCTCTCCTGGAGTACCGATGCCACCCCGTGCGGCCGGAGCCCCCCAGCCCGACCTCCCCCTCCGGGAAGCGCAGCTCCTCCACGGCGTCCAACGCCGCCTCGCTCTCGGCAATGGGCTCTCCCACCGCAGCCGCCCCCCGCCGTCCTCAGCACGGACAGCCCGGCCGCACTGAAGGTGGGAACCCAGCAGCTGATCCCCAAAAGCTTGGCTGTCTCCACCAAGACCAAGACCAACCCCTCCCGGCACCAGAGTGTTGGGGCAGCTGGGTTGCGCCAGGAGCTCCTGAGCCCCGACGCGAAGCGGGCGTCCGTCCCCAACCTCTCCCTGGAGGCGGAGGTGGAGGATGACGGTGGGGGGGCCCTCAAGCGCAACCTGAGGAACATGTCCTACCGCGCGGCCATGAAGGGCCTGGGTGAGGAGCTGGAGCCAGCGAGCACCGTCCCCTCGCTGAAGCCCCTGTCGGAGGAGGGCAGTGCCTTGCCGGCCCGCAGCCCCGGCAGGAACAAGGTGGGTTTTGCACCCGCTGTCACCCGCTTGCTCTAGGGTGCCCCTGCTTTCCCTGGTGATGAGCTGCTGCCGGGGGATCTGCAGAGCCTTTTTCTTGCAACCCAGTAAGAGCTGTGTGAGCCCAGCGTGGAGCTGGCAGGGCTTGCTGAGCCTGGTGACGTGACTTGTGCCTTGGGACGCCTGCGTGTCACCAGCAGATGCTGTAGGTCCCTGGAGAGCCCGCAAATAGCTGACATGGCTTTCGTGGGGAGCACAACTGGCTGCTCCGGGGCTCCTGCTTGTCGACAGGCGGCTGCAGGCATGGTTGCAGGGTGGGGTTGGCCGGGTGCGTGGCTCCGAGGTGGCGGTTGGTTGTACACAAACATGGGTGAAGCAGGTCTGGGGAAAAGGAGACTCCAGTGCAGGCAAAGTCCAGGTGTGAGACAGATAGATGTGAAAGGCAGTGACCCCGATAACGCAAGGTGAGAGCTGAGTCACTTCAGTAAGGCAAACAAAAGCTCAGACAGAAATCAGGCTGAACGAATGGGGTGGTATTTGCTGAGTGGCCGCGCAGGTAACTTCTCCCCTTTCCTGAAAGAGCTCGGTGCCTCCCAGGGCCACAGAAATGCAGTAACTGCAGCGCCTTCTCCTCTTCTTCCTCTTGCAGAGAACCTTTGGGCGGAGGCGGGTGCAGAAGCGTGGTGGCTCCTTCAAGGACCGTGAGTTGCTGCCTCCCGTCCTCCCGAGAGCGCCGCCTCCGGTGTCCCCTCCGCCTCGCAGGGCACCAGGGCGCTTCTCAGCGAAGCGAATCCCTGCAAGCGCCTTCGCCCCGTGTGCTGCTGCTGTCCCCAGCCTGGGGCAATGGTTTTCGGCAGCCCGCTTTCCCCCCCCCGGGGCGCGAGACGCTCAGGCTGCTGGGCCCAGCTCTGCTCGCCCGGGCAAACACGGGAGGCTGCGGGAAGCCGCGGGAGCGGGAGCTGCTGGTTTAATCGGTGCTGTGCAAAGTCCGACCTTGGCGGGGAGGTGCTGGGCCTGGCTCACCAGTGCTCGTGGCAGGGCTCTTGGCCAACGGGCTGGGGCGGCGGTGGGAAGGGAAGGCGGTGGGCCGCAGCTGGGAGGGAATTCACTGACCTCTTGCCTTTTGCTCTGCAGAGCCCCGGCTGTATCAGGAAATCCGTGAGAGAGGCCTGAACTCCATCAGCCATGAGTCAGATGAGGATTTGCTGGAGGAATCCATCCCAGAAGAGCCGTCCCCTCCGGATGCCGTTATCGTGGTGCGGAGCTATCGCCCGGCACAAGTGACCTGGAGCCAGCTCCCAGAGGTAGGGGCAGCTCCCAGCCCGGGGGGTCCGAGGGGCCCCACTTGCCTTCCCCACGGTCTGCTCCCACGCTTGTGCCATGCTGCAGCACAGCCGCCTGTATTTTATAAAGCTCTCTGAGCTGCCAGACAAGCCCTGAGCGGATAATTCGGCAGCGTTAGTCGTTGCGATGGGATGTTCGGGGTCTGTCCAGCCCTGGCTGGGACGCACGGGTTCCTGTCCAGGCTCATCGGGGTGCCCATGGCGCTGCGGCGGTTGTGCTCACGAGAGGTTCGCCCGCAAGCAGGGGGAAGGCAGGGTGCTCCTGCTGGGTGCCTGGGTTCTCCCTGCTGGCCCTTGGGGACAACGATTGCCTCCCGCCAAGCTGGGGCGTTGGGGCCGTCGCGCCGCAGCCATGGCGCCCGCTGATCCCGGCTTCTCGCCCGCAGGTGCTGGAAGCGGGCATCCTGCAGCAGATCTCGCCCGAAGAGCGCAAACGGCAGGAGGTGAGCGGAGCCGTAGGCGTGCCCGGGTGTGCAGGGTAAACGCCGAAGGCGGCGGGGACGCGCGTGGCGGTGTCTGGGACCGCTCGCACAGGGCTCGGGTCCAGCTCCTGCGTATGGGGTTTATGGTGCTGCTGCCTCCAGCAGCTCCGGGACTGGGCGCTGGGAGGGCTCGCCCGCACATCTTGGTGGGGAAGCAGGCAAATGCTTCGGATGCTGGTGGGAAATAGTCACTGAAAAGGAAAATGTCTCAGGGCTGTGGCTTATTAATGAAGGAGAGTCCTAAAACATGCTGAAGTTACTGGTGGTGGCCAGGCAGTGCCTGAGAGAACTTTGCTGCAAGAGTATGGTACTTCCCTATTTCCAGTGGCTTCGTGCCAACGGAACGTAAAGAAGATACGGCAAGTTTTAATTCACGGCCTTGTTTAATCAGTAGTAATCCATTTTGTGTCGTTACATCTTCCCCGCCCTGCTTTTTCAGGCGATGTTTGAGATCATCACGTCTGAGTACTCCTACATGCACAGCCTGAACATCCTGGTGTGCCACTTCATGAGGTCGGAGGAGCTGAGGGAGACCATGACCCAGACAGAGCACCACCACCTCTTCTCCAACATTGGCGACATCCTGGCGGTCAGCACCAGGCAAGTGGGGGCCGTCGGCCCGGGGCTGGGGCCGGGCAGGCCTGGAGCAGGGACTCTGGAGCTCTGATTTGCTGTGTAAAACCAACCATGCTTTGGATTTGTTGAAGGTACCGAGACGTCCCACCTACCACCCTTCCTCCTAGTGCCTCGTGTCGTGGCACGTACCCCTGCAGCGTGCTGTGCCCTTTTTTTTTAATGGGTTATAATGGTGATGCTCAGGCGTGCGGCTGCAGTTGGTTACCAAACGCTGGCTGAGCCCCCGTGCCCGGGACACTCCTGTTTGCCTGGAAACTCATCCTTGGGTGTCCGGGCGCTGCCGCGAAGGTGGCGCCTGCCTCTGCCTCTGGGCTGGGGAGACGGGGCGAGTGGAGCCGGTAGCGCCGCGGCTCAGCCGCCCGGCTGCAGCGTGGCCGAAAGTGGGGGCCAGCGAGGCTGGGGCGCAGGGCGGCCGGGTGGTGGCAAGCGGCTGCTTGTTCTGAAGCACGGGCGGGGAATCGCTCGGGTGCCAAAACCAAAATTGCGCCTTCAAAGAGCCAGGGCAAGCGTGGCCTTCGCTCCCTGGGAGGTGGGGAGCAAGCGCCTCGGGAGCCGGTGCTCGGGGCGGGCGGCAAGCCCCTGTCCGTGTGGGAACGCGGCGGGCGTGGGAACTGCTGCGGGGGCGATGAGGGCTCGCGGCTTCCCGCAGCCGGGCAGAGCGGCCCCGACGGGGCAGATGTGAATCTTCCCCGAGAGCCGAAGCGGAGGAGGGATCTCGTACGGGAATGGAGGAAGCTGATGGGGCCGGGGAGCGCGAGGGCTGCGTTCCCCACCTCCGCGGCAGAGCCGGGAGCTGCGCGTGTCTGCGCTGTACAGAGGGGATCTGGGGTCTTGTTCCCTCTCGAGAGCCGGGGAAAAGTCGCAGTGGGAAGATGGTTAAACACGTATCCGTTCAGTTTGTCTGGCCCTATCGAGTGCTGCAGTGAAGTTACCTGAAATTCTCTCCTTAGCTTCTTTGGAGACTTGGAGAAGCGGCACCAGGAAAACCTCCTGATTCCTGACATCAGCGACATAGTGGAAGAACACGCCTCGAACCACTTCAATCCCTACGTCAGCTACTGCTCCAATGAAGTCTACCAGCAGAGGACCCTCCAGAAGCTGCTGTGAGTCCCGCTGTGGCTCGGGCCTTGGGCTGGCGAGGACTTGTGTACAAGGGGGCTCTGGGCTGCCGGCATGCCAGCCGGCTGCGGACGGGACCGTGACTTGCAGGCGGCTCCCTCAGCCTCTGTCACGTCCTTTTCCCTAAGGAAGGCTTCTCCTTTCCGAGCAGAGTTCACCTTCTAGACCCCAGTGGTCTGTCGGGTGCTGTGAGACGGGTGAAGGACCCCTCTAGGGGTGCCTTCCAATCCAAAACATTCTATGATTCCATAAGCGGGGGTAATGCTCTGGGCACTGAAGTCAGACGGGTCTTGCCGAGGTCGGGACACGTACGGGGTGTGTTAGGGACATCTATGCAGGCTGTTCATCTCCAGATCGTGCTGCTGGTACAGGCCGAGTTTGCGTCTGCTGTTGGTACGTCTGCGCCTTTACCCGCCTTTCGGTGGTCTCAACATCTCCAGGTGCTTTTCCGTCGCCGGCTAGCGGATCCGTCCGTTTTCCGCCCCCGCCGTGTGCTCTGAGCTCAGCGGCCGTGCCGTCGCTGTGCTGCGTTCCTCGTGCATGGAAAGCCGCTGGAAAGTCTTGGTAACTGAAGAACAGAGTTAATGGAGATTTCTTGTCCTGTTCCAGAACCACAAACCCCTTATTTAAAGAGACCTTGAAACAAATTGAAAGGAAACCAGAATGTGGAGGCCTGCCAATGATCTCATTTCTCATTCTCCCTATGCAGAGGGTAACACGGCTTCCTCTGCTCTTAGATGTAAGTAAGTCGAGCGGCGGCATCGCTTGGCACCTCTGAGGAGGTGACTCTGTTATTCCCTTCTTCAGCTTGCTGAGCCCGGGACAGCCGCCTGCTTGGACTTCCATCCCTCTGGCAGCCGAGGCCGGGATGCCCGAGCCTTTAGTCAGGATTTAGGAGAGCGATCTGCACCTTGCGGGTGTCAGATGTGCAGCTTAAAGCTCTGGGAATAACGTTTGGCATTTCAGCACCACCCCCTGAGTGACACGAGGTTCTTCCGTGCCCAGGGCTGCCTCTGGACGCCCAGGGTGGGGTGGCACGAGGTCCGGTTTCGTTAGTGGTCAGGTGGCCCAGGAGGGGGAAGCAGGTCTTGCACAAGCTTCGTTGGCGTCTGGGACTTCTGGACCCAGCTGCTCTAAACAGCAAAGCCGTTGGACCTGGGATTTCCGCTCCCAGCCTGTAACGGGCTGCGGGAGCGAGGGGCAGGGGGACGCCCGGTGCGCGGGGTGATGGCGATGGTCAGGCACGTCCCTGATGTGAAAGCCCCAGCAGAAACCAGATTCACAGCTCCCAGCACTGTTAAACCTCGCTTTGACTGCGGGCCTGTCCCGCTTGCCGGTCTGAGCCTTGGGAACAGCTCGAGCGCGTGTCGCATCCTGAAATCCCAGGTTGATGCACGGTCCTGTGTCTTGCAATATCACTGAAGCATCTTATCTTGACGTTCTAGACTGTCTGTCAAAAAACAAAAGCATGCACTGCAGCGTACGGAGCTGCCGCCAGAGCTCTGAAAGCCATCAGCAAGGTGAGGCCCGGCTGCCAGCTCTCCACCTCTCCTCCCAGCGCACCGTTCCCTCGCTCCGGCCCCGAGCCTGCCGTTCCAGCCTCTGGTTTTCCTTCTTGCGTTGGTTCACCGAGACTTCTCCTCTCCAAAGAGCTGCTGGGTGTACACGGCTTCTCCCTTGCTCACCTTTTTCACCTGATCTTGTTTTTTCCTTTTTCTTGTCATCTTTTCTTCTTTCCTCTTTGGCCCTTTTTTTGTCTTTCCCTTTGGTGTCGGCGTCTCCATTGGTGCTCACCTCCCTCGAGGTGGTAGCGAGCTGCGACACTCGCTCGCCTTGGGTTTTGGAGATGTAGGCAAAGAGCACTAAACGAAGCAAAGAGCCAAGGGTAGAGGAGCGAAGGAGCGGCGGGAGCGGTGGCACTCCCGATCGTGCGCCCGTGTCCCGTCTGCTTTCCCAGCTGGCTGTCGCTCACACAAGGCGATGCGCCGCGGAGATTACGGCCACCAAAGCGGCGCGGCTCTTCCTTTTGTCCCCCTAAAGACTGGCCCTTGGCAACGCGCTCCCGCCGCTCGTGGTGGGTCAGGGGACAAAACTCACCCCAGTTGGGCCACGCTGGACCGCGCTTCCCCGGCTCGGAGGGGCGGCCGGCGGAGATGCACCCGCTGGGGAGAGGCAGCGCCAGCGTGGCGATGCGTCCCCTGCCTGCGAAGGGCTCTGTCCTCCCCCTAACTGTTTGGTCGTTCGTCCTCCTGCCTGAACCTCCCCTCTTCCCATGATTAATTCTTCCTCTCCGTGTTGCTCCTCGGTGAAGCTCGGTTCTGGTGAGGTTTCACTTTAGTCCTTCTCCAGGCAGAGGAATGGTGCCTTCTCCCTCCTGCAGATCTCTTGTGGCCGGAGAATCTCCAGCTGCCTTTCCCCAAACCTGGCTTGGGACTCAGCTGCTTCCCCCGGTCAGGAAGCAGGGCGGCTGCCTGGCCCTTGGCAGGCGGCGCTCGTGCTGGTGCAGGGATGGGCTCCGCATCTCACCGTTCTCCGCTGCCCTTGCGGTACTTTTTTCCTTTTCCAGCTGGTTAAGAACTGCAATGAGGGAGCTCGTGCTATGGAGAGGACAGAGCAGATGTACACCCTGCAGAAACAGCTGGAATTTGGGAAGAAGAAGGTGAGGATCTGTGGGGGGGGAAAAAAATAAATCTCCTGGGGTGTGCTGTTGGAGTGGCCGATCCCTGGGAATCCTTCCAGCCTTGCCCAGCTGGAGCATCGCTGCCCCCGCCAGCAGCAGCACCACCGCTTCATGCCCGCCGTGACCATTTTTTTTCCTGCTGTTCTGTCTTAAATACAAGTCTCTGGGCACTTGGCCTGCCAGCTTGGGAGGGTTCAGCAGAGTAGTCCTGCAAGATCAAATACAGGTTCTGGACTTGATTTTGCCTGCTGCTTGTGAGACCGGGTACCGAGTCAGGCG
The DNA here is from genome assembly GCA_034008185.1 of Gorsachius magnificus. Lineage (NCBI taxonomy): Eukaryota > Metazoa > Chordata > Aves > Pelecaniformes > Ardeidae > Gorsachius > Gorsachius magnificus. The sequence goes on along the minus strand of CM067098.1, from coordinate 1,174,172 downwards.
TTCCCTGGTCCCGTTTCAGCCTTTCCCGCTGATCTCTGCGTCCCGCTGGCTGCTGAAGCGGGGGGAGCTGTACCTGCTGCTGTCGGAAGAGGCGGGCATCTTCCGCCGAGGCGCCGGCAGGCTCTGCCACCTCTTCTTGTTCAACGACGTCCTGATCATAACTAAGAAGAAGAGGTAAGGCTAGGGGGGACCCCTTCCTTTCTCTACATAACAACTAAGGGGGATTAAAATCTCAATTTCCCAAGCAGCACATAGCGTAAGAAACCCTCAAGATCTCCCTGTTTTGACCTTTACTGAAGTGCCCCTTGTTAGCCTGAAGGGAAGTGCCTAGCTCCACAGCCCTTGGCCTTGCTTCTGTTTGTGGGTGGCCAGCAAGTCTGCAGAGCCGTGTCCCACCCCCCGGCATCAGCTCGTGTCCTCGCCGTGACGGTCGCCTCGGTGGTGCCCGCTGACCCTCACCCGCTGGGGCTGGGAGGCAGCTCGGTCCCTGCTGGCGGCGCCCGCTCGGAGGAGCTGATCCTGTCTCTGCCGTAGCGAGGAGAGCTACGCCGTCGTGAACTACGCCACGCTGGACCAGATCACGGTGGAGAAGATGGAGAATGTGGATCCGCCTTCCCCGCCTCCCAGCAAGACCGGGAGCGGCGGCACGACCCGCGGCGCGGCCGGCGGGCATCTGCTCCGGGTGGTGATGGAGAAGGACAGCGAGGGCCGGCGGGAGGAGGTCGTGCTGTCGGCAGAGACGCTGTGAGTGGCCCGGTGGGATTTCACAGGGTGCACGTTCCTGGTTGTGGGATAAACTGGTGCCCTGGAAATCCCCTTGAGGCTTCTGTGAAGCACCCTTTCCCTCCCCAGAAAGGGGGATCTGTGGGGGCTCGTCCCCTTGCTCCATTTCCTTCTCTCTCTTAGACTGCCCCTATGATTCCCCTCTGCAAATTAAGCAAAGCAGCTGGGTGACACGTGCTGCTTGTGAAGTTATCTCCACGCTGAATGCTCCCAATGTGATGTTTGTTTGGTGTTTGACTTCCCTGGAAAGCCTTCATCCTTCCTGCTGGGAATTTCCCAGCTACGGCCAGCGATGCGGATGCTGCCTCTCGGGCTTTGTTTGTAATATGGGCTTTCCCCTCTGACAGGAGCGACCGGGCCCGCTGGATTGCTGCGCTGATGCACAGAGAAAAGGAGAAGCCCGACACCACTCCTAAAGGAGGTACCGGCACGCTGGAGGTCAGGCCTGGCTGTGCGGGGCTTAGCGGGTGCGCTAGAGCATTTGCAGAGGGGGGTTTTTACCTGGGTCTCATCCGCTCCTGCGGCAGAAGGGGCTGAGGACGTGTGTCGGTGGAGGGTGAACTCGGGGGTACCACACCTTGCTCGTTAGGAGTTGCCTCCCCTTACGTTATCAGGCACAATAAACCTTAAATACGTTTCTTGGGAGGCACAGTGAAATGCCAGGAGTGCCTCGGGCTGGCGGTGAGCAGCGATTTGGCTTCCCCTTCCCCTGTGCTTGGAGAGGGCAGTGGGAGAGAGGAAGGGCAGGAGGGACGGGAGCCCTGGGGGGGTGGGCAGCCAGGCCGGGCTGGAGCAGCTTGCCCAGGACCAGGGGGCACGCGGGGCAGCGGTGCTGGCCATGTGTGCCGGGCTGCGGCTCCCGGCCGTGCCTTCTCACTGGGTCCCCGCTGTCCCTGCAGAGCTGAGCCAAGTGGAGATAACCCAGACATACCTGGCTAAACAGGCGGACGAGATTTCCCTGCAGCAGGCTGATGTTGTCCTGGTGTTGGGTGGTGAGGATGGTGAGTGTCAGCGAGCGGGGGGGGCTGCGGCCAGGGAAGGCAGAGTTGTTGCGGGGGGGAAGGCTTCAGTGATCCCAGTGCACTGGGATTTTAGCAATTTTCCAAAGCTTCCAGGAAGCCCGGGCCGCTGGCAGGGTCCATCTCGCTGGCTGGTGCTGTGGCCCAGCAGATGACAGCGGGTCCCCGGGGGCTGACAGAGGCGGCACTGCCGTGGGGGTGCTGTGTCACCAGTGCTGCTGGCAGCCACAGCAGAGACCTCGGAAGTGAGAGAACAACCTCAGAATGGGCAACACATCGGAAACCTCCTCCCCTGCGAGGGTTTCCCTGGATGCCTGTAGTTGGCACCTCCACGGTGCAGCCCTCTCCTTCCACGCGCGTCCCCGGGGCAGTGCCCTTCCTCCTTGCCTGACCTCCTCTTCTTCTTCTCCTAGGCTGGTGCTGGGGTGAGAGGCTGCGGGACGGCGAAAGGGGCTGGTTTCCCCAGTCCTGCGCTCGGCAGATCACCAGCCGCACGGCAGTGGAGTGCAACGTCCGCCGCATGGAGCGGCTGCGGATAGAGACCAACGTGTAGGCTGACAGCCACGGGAAGATGCCTCTGTCATGACTTATTTCGGGGGTCTTCAAACCCCGGCAGACTGAACCCGTAGAAGGGAGCGGGAGATCCTTTCTTTGGAATTTCATTTGTCTTGAGCAGCCACGGGCGGCAGATCTTATCGGTCAGGACCAGCCCTTGGAGCGGCTGCCACAGCAGCTCATTAATGAGAGACCTGGCGCCTGCACACTCCCGGCCAACACCGGGGTTAATGACCCGGAACGGGCGTCAGGAAGCAGCCAAGGTGTTGGCTCACGTTGAAAAGGCTGCGGCTGTGTTCTGGGCTCTGAAGCCGCTCGTGCTGCCGGCTCTTTCCCTGCTGCCACCCGCGCCATTCCCCGGTGGCAGCGGCTGCACGCTGTGGGAAGAGCGGGGCGCGGGGGAGAGCATCCCTGAATCCCGAGGGCAGTGCTTTGTCAGGCCGAGCCGGTCCCATCTGGGTTTTTCGTGAGTCAAACGTTGAATGCCGTAGGGCCGTTGGGCGGTGGCAGGGCCGGGGCTGGGCGGCTCTGTGGCTGGGCTGCGATTCTTGGCCGCTCACACCTCGTGGAGGGGAAACGACCGCGGTGATTTTGGGGTGAGGCGGCTCCGCCTGGGCATGGATTCACAGGGGCAGCGTTGGTGCAATGCGTCTGTTGTGATTAAACTGCTAACGGATTAATTGGATTAACAATAAATTTGTGGATCCCAGTGAAAGGCGTGTTCTTGCCCAAAAGGGAACCGTGCGCAACCTCAGCCGCACTGCTCAGTCCCCGGGCTGTGAGTGGTGGGGGGTCCCTGAGCACCACCGTGCTGTCTCACGTTGATGCCAGGGAGCCAGGAGCCCCCATTGCGAGCTCTAAAGAGAAAGCTCTGCTCTGAGGGCAGCACTGTTCTGACCTGGGCTTGTTCTCAGGACATGCACATCCCGGGAACAATCCTGCAGGATAGCAGAGTAAAACATTTCAAGAGTAACTGAGAGAGCCCAGATAAGCAGGAATTCAGTGAGGCATTCCGTTTATTTCTCTGAACTGTGGAAGAAATAAGATTTTTTTTTTTTTTTCATCAGTGCTAAATTAGAGGAGATGGGATCCCAAAAAGAGAGACACCAGTTGCATGAAAACAGGAAGCAAACAAACGGTATTAAGAAATATGAACTGGGGAAAAAAAAAAAAAATATATAAAAAAATACAGGTAGAGAGTTGCTGCATTCCCACGCCTGGATGTGCAGTTTGCTCCAAGCAGGGGCTGTGGAGCTGCAGCTCAGGCTTTTGCGCTGTAACAGGACGGGTCTGCCCCGAATCTTTGGGCTGGGCTGGGTTTGTGCTCTCCTGGAGCGGGGCCCTCGGGGCCGGGGGCTTCTCTGCTCCTCAGTGCCGGGGGGCCGGGGGGGGGGGCATTGCTCGCCGGGGGGCAGCTCCCGGGGCTCCAGCCGGCCCCTGCTCGCCCTGCGGAGCCCGGCTGGCTGCGCTCGGTGGAAGGGCACGTGGGGAGGGGCTGCTCGCTTTCTGGCGGGGGCTGCGCTCGCTTCCCCCCCCCCCCGGCCAAGGACATAGACAGAACCCTTCGCCTAATGCAACGGTCACGTAAAGGCCAAGGTCACCCAACGTATGATTGTCTGGAGGCCGGGCAGCAAGGCTAGCAGGATCGACCGGGGTCGTTTGGCACATGGGCAAAATCTTCCTCCTCCCTGGTTATCAATCATACAACATACAACCTGTTACACAATTTTGGTCCTTCACTACATACTTATATTAACATTATTTCTTCACAAGAATGATACCTAATGCAAAAAATACTGTTAAGGAAGAAATAAAATAAGAAAGGAATTAGCAAAAAATTACAAGTTATGTACAGATTAAAATAAATTCCATCAGGAAAAGAAACAATTCCTTTATTATTTTCCGTTGGCCCCTGTGGGAATAACTTAAAGGCCAAGTGCCTGGGCAGGGCTGTGCTGCAGCAGCAGCGGAGGCAGAGGTGCTGGGCTGGGAAGGGCCCATCGCCTGCGCAGGGACGGGGCTCTCGTGACATGGCCAGCTCTGGGGCTCCGCTCACCCGAGAGCTTTGTGCTGGAAGGGGCTGGCTCAGGACGGCTGCTGGTCCGCAGCCCCAGGCCCTCGCTGGGGTGACGCCGTTCCCCGTGGCTGCAGGTGGCAGCCGAGGCTTTGCCGTAACTCCGCGCTCGCTGCCGACTGCCGCCGCACAGCTTCCCGGCTGCTCCTCCTGCCTCCATCCCTGCCCCAGCTCCTGGGTTCAACTGGGATGGAAAAAAAATCCTGCAGGGTCCAGGGCAAGCCCACTTAAATAGGGATTTGCATTTTTCCAGACCATGCAAGAGCTTTGTGTCTCTCCACACGCTAGCTTGGCTCGTTACACCTAATTTAGGCTTGCTTTTTGGTGGACCAAACAACACGGGCAGCTCCAGTGGCCACGTCGTACTCCTGGCCTGGAAAACCGGCTCCTGACCCGCTGCAACGCGGGAGCGGACTGCGCTGTCGGCAGGAATCCATCTCTGGAATTGTAAACCAGGGCACTCGGCTCGTGCTGGCGGAGAGGGCCAGGCTGCGGGCACCAGCGCTGCAGGGGTGGCAGACTGGTAAGTGCCGGAGCCCAACTTCTTGCCCCCACAAATGATAATTTACAGTAAAAGACCACTGCAAATTCAAATTAAAAAAAAAATAATAAAATTCCGGCGAGGTGATATTTCTGCAGGAGCGTGCTCAGGAGCGCTGGGCACGCTCAGCCGTCCGTTCTGACAACAGTTGTACAGCGTCCCATAAATACTGTGGCATAAATACTGATTTTTTTGGACCACAGTGGCATAAATACTGATTTTTTTGGACCACAGTTTCAGCCCCCTCCCCAAGCCCAGCACCCAAACGATGAAGGCCGGCCATTTGCCACGAGCTATCAGAGTCCGCTGACCAAAGCGATCGCGTCTGAACTGCTTCGTTCCTTCTGATGCCCGGCCGAGGGCGGGCGCCGGCGTTGCCGCGCGTGCTCTCCTGGCATCCCCAGAGGCCAGCCCGTGCCGCCCGGGGGAACGGGTTACGCTCGGTGCTCCGGCCGCGCTCCGACGGCGCCAAAAGCAGCAGCGCAGGCTGCCGGGCGACAGTAACCGCTCGTGCGGCTTGTAAACGAGTTCGTTACATAGGTTCATTGGCTTCTGCAGGGGGCTGCTTGGTCCCACCGAGGGAGCGCTCCTGGAAGCCGCAGGACTTAGTGCTCGAGCGGGGGCGGAGGTGTCCCGGTGGGCGCCGGGGGCTGCGCAGCTGGAAGGGAAGCCGGGACAGGTCAGTCCTCGCTGCGGGCGCCGTGCCGGCGGCGGGCAGCCCATGGCAGCTCCAGGGAGGGGGGGGCCCCACGCAGCCGCCCTGCTCCCAGCCCGGGGCCGGCACGAGCTGCAGCGCTGGCCCCCCTGCCCCGTTCTGCACCCGCAGCCTGGCCCTGTCGCCTCACATCGGAGCAGCATTTCCAGGTCCCTGCCTGCAGCCGTGGTGTGCAGCGGGGCGCTGTTGGGGTCCGTTACTGACCTGGGAGCAAGGAGGGGTGCTCGGCCGCCGGCAGACGAGGCGTGCCCCCTGCAAAGCAAGGCAGATCGTTCTGCCACCCATCCCTGCAGCATCGCTGCCCAGCACCCCCGGGGAAGTCATGGCATGGGCAGAAACGAGGTGTGTGTGTTCTTTCCACCGCGGTTGGTGCATGGGATCCTTTTGTTCCCGTGTGCCCACAAAAGAGTGGGCAGTGTGGCCTGGCTTTACTGTGGGCAAATTGGGGGTTCGACTGCTGAACAGCTTTTATTTTCACTGCCCTGCCAGCACGCAGCCGGCGGTTCCATAAAAGCCTCCCTCGTGGCTGGGGTGGCAGCAGAGGGCCTTGGGAAGAGGCAGTGTACACCATGTTGCTGGGTTTAGTTGACAGTACCGCTACCAAAACCAACCCACCAGGGCGCGAGCCACGTCCCACGCACGGGCACCGCAGCATCCCCCCTCCCGCAGCCATTGCTTTCGCATCGGCCCCCCCTCCCCACCACATGCATCCCGTGGCGCTGCACCTATACGTTACCTTCCCGACACGTCGGCCCCGTGTACCCGTGCAGACAGAGGCACTGCCCGTTCCGAGCGTTACAGTAGGAGTTGGGGGGGGCACACTGGCAGCCCAGGCTGCAGTCCGGGCCGGCGGCTGGCGCTGGCGGGGGGGGCAGAGAGGCAATTAGCCTGCTGCAGGTCAGCCTGCGGTCAGATCTGACTGCAAACAGAGGCTGGAGAAGAGTGTGAACCACCGTCCGCATGCCCTCTTGCTCTTTGAGGGGCAACACACAAAAAAAACAAGCCCCCCCCCCCCCCCTCCACCCCCTTCCATAAGAATACAGGTCTAACAGGAGGCGGTTTGCATCCATTTTAGGGCTGGGCTTCCAGCCTCCTGCCGATGCCCCTTCCTCACCTCCCCAGGCTGTGGCTCAACAACTCACCCAAACCACACTTGAGGCCGGTTTTCCCCGGGGGACACAGGCAGCGCCCCGTGGCTGGGTCGCAGGGCGCGGCGCCGGCGCAGTCGCAGAGCTGCTGGCATCTCTCGCCGTACGTTCCTTCCTCGCAGCCTGTTTTGAGATAGAGCCGTGCTACGAGACCGCACCTCGGGGACCCCGCCGGTGCCTGGGGGTGCAGGAGGAGGATGGGGTACCTGTCTGACAGCGCTCGCCGCCGCGCCCGGCCGGACACCGGCAGCGGCCGGTGGCTGGGTCACAGCCGGCTCCGTGCTCGCAGTCGCAGCGCTCCCGGCAGCCAGCTCCGTGGAAGCCCGAGGGGGGGGGGGGTGGGTTGTGCATTAAAGCACAGGTGGGTTGAGCTCGGGCTCAGCTGCAGCCTCCGCAGCAAAGCCTCCGTTAGCCCACCAGAGAGAAGCAGCGAGCCTTTCTCTCCGAGAAGCGCCCGACCGCACGCCGCTGGGGCCGCCGGCCTCCTGCAGCCAGTCCTGGGGGCAGAGCACAGCGGTTCAGCTCCGAAGCGTTTGCTCGGCTCCCCAAGCCAAGCTGCACGGGGCAGTGTGCCTGCCCGGCTGCCTTGGGATGAGACCTCTGCATCCAGCGGTCGCGTGCAGAGAACAGACATCACCTTCTCTGCGACTCCCATCGCCTGGGAAGGGTTGGCTCTGAACACCAGTGAGAAAGGAAGAGCCCACCGGTGCACGCAGCCATGTGTGCGGGATGATAAAGGGACTGGGGCATCTCCCCTAGGAGGAAAGGCTGAGGGAGCTGGGCTTGTTCAGCCTGGAGAAGAGAAGGCTGAGAGGGGATCTCATCAACACCTACAAATATCTCAAGGGTGGGGGTCACGAGGACGGAGCCAGACTCTTCCCAGTGGTGCCCAGCGCCAGGACAAGGGGCCATGGGCACAACCTGAAGCAGAAGAGGTTCCAGTTGAACGGGAGGAAGAACTTGTTGACTGTGAGGGTGCCCGAGCCCTGGCCCAGGCTGCCCAGGGGGGCTGTGGAGTCTCCTTCTCTGGAGATCTTCAACCCCCGCCTGGCTGCTGTCCTGTGCCCCCTGCTCTGTGGGAGCCTGTTTGGGCAGGGGGGTGGCACTGGGGGAGCTCCTGAGGGCCCTTCCCACCCCTGCCATGCTGGGATTCTGGAATTCTGTGTGCGACTGCGGTGGGTCACCGCTTTGCCCTACGGTCCTATCTCTGGCTGAGCTTTAGGAAACCCCCCCCGTGCCTCCGCTGCCGCACTCACTGTGTTCGCAGAGGGGCCCGTAGTGGCCCGCGGAGCAGCGGCAGGCTCCCGTCCCCGGGTCGCAGCTGGAGTTGTGCAGGCAGGCACAGCGGAGCTGGCAGTCGGCACCGTACCTTCCCGGCGGGCATTCTGCGGGGGAGATGCGGCGGCGGAGCTGCTCAGCGGCCGGAGAGCCGGCCCCGGCCCCGCACCCGCACCTCAGCGGGCCACGACACGGTAAGGCAGAACAGGCACGGGCGGGGAAAACAGAAACTGGACCCAGTGTGAAACAAACTGGGTGAGCTCCACAGCTACGGGGCCAGTGCGGGTCAGTGCATCCAAGCCAGGCTTACCCAATTCGCAGGATTTCCCCGTCCAGCCGAGCGCACAGGCACAGGAGCCATCGGCCGCATCGCACAGCCCCCCGTTGCGGCAGGAGCAGGGCTGCTGGCAGCCCGGCCCGTACCGGTGCCTCTCACAGCCTGCGGGACAAGAGGAGGGGCAGTGGGCGCGCAGACGGTGGCGCAGTTCGGGCAGGAGCACCCACGCACAGGCAGAGCTCGCGGGGCGAGGAAATCGGTTCCCACTCGGGACCTTTACCAACCCCCTGCCCGAAATGCCCGCACGGCCCTGCGGGTGACACTCACCTTGCTCACAGGTGGGGCCGGTCCTTCCCGGTGGGCAAAGGCAGTCTCCGGTGACGGGGTGACAGGTAGCGCCGTCCCCGCAGGAGCACACCCGCGCGCAGTCTGTGCCGTAGCGGCCAGCGGGACATCCTGGTGGGAGGAAGACCTTGAGCTGCCTCGGTCACGCCGGGCTGCACCCGGGGGCTGGGGAGGAAGGGCTTTGAGATGGCACACGGGCAATGCAACGGGGCACGAGGGGAGGCAGAGGGGGCTGGCAGCCCTGTCGCCAGCGCGCGGCGCGACCGGCAGACGAAGAAAAGAGCCTCTGGGTTTCCTTCTGCTGGAGGAGCGAAGCACGTTTAGCAGAGAGACACCAACGCAGCGGCGGCGTGCTGCACAGGCTGATGTGTCGGGCCTCTCCTAGTGCAGAAATCGCTTGGGCGTAAGACAAATGGAGCAAGAAAACTTGTCTGTGCTTAAAACAGACAGCAACCGAGATCAGCGGCGACTGCCTTCCCAGGGTAAGGCTGGCCGCACGCACGCCAGCCTCCGCTCCGAAGCGGGGAGGGCACTGCTGACAGCGCAGCCCGTGGAGTGCGACAAGGAGCAATTTTTCCGCTTGAGGGGCCGGTGCAGGAGTCGGGCACCGTAGCGCTTCTCATCTCTGGCAGGGTCAGCGACCCGGTTGGGTTTGTCCCCACCACCCATCACCGCCTGCCAAGGCACCGCCACCCCCCCCTGCCCCCTGCGGACCCGGGTGCTTACCGATGCTGCAGTCGGCGCCAAGGTAGCCGGCCGGGCAGTGGCACATCCCTGTGGCAGCGTCACACAGGCCCCCGTTCCTGCACTGGCATGGCCTCTCGCAGTCACGGCCGTACCACCCAGGGGAGCACTCTGCAGGGGGAAAAAAAAGCAAGCAGTGCCTAAAAAAGAAGACAAGAGCAAGGTGCAACCTCCCTGGGAAAGCCCAGCACGTGGGTTCATGCAGCCGTTCCACCAGAGGGGAAGCAGGCAGCTCTGCGGGATGCGGGTTGGTGCCAGGCTGGCGCAGGCGATGGGGTTCTGAGCTGCTTTGCAGCAAGGGCCAAACCAGCTGCAGCAACGCGCCAAGGGCATGCAGGTCCCTTGGTGTGAGCCGACCGTGTCAGGCGTGAGCCACACATCACAGGCAACACGGTCGCCTGCGAGCCACGCTCCGGTGCCTCTGCCCGAAAGCACAGGACCGCGACGGCCGCCCCGAGGTGCTGGCTGCTCAGCAGCGGCCAAAGAAAACCTCAGAAAGCGCTATGAAATAATCTCACGGAAACCAGCAACGATGCCAAGGAGCTTTGGACCGTTCGGAACCTCTCTGCTGAAGATATAGCTGGTAAGTAGCCCACAATTCAAAAGAAAAATGGGAAAAAAAAACCTGGCTTGAGTGCACATGAGAACGATGTTTTGTTTGCATGAATTCCTGCTTGCAAATTCGCCGGTGAGAGGCACCACAGAGGTCAGAGCCTCTTGTTTGTGTGGCCAGGCTTGGCCAAGGGAGCAAGGAAGCACTTGCCTGGACAGACGCAGATCCCGAGCTGTCAGGGCTGGGCCACGGTTAAGAATGGGACAAACCCGACCTTGGCCAAGGGGCTGAGGACAAAGGCAGCCAACGGCACGGAACCAGGCAGGACAACCCGTCAGAACCTGCGCTTTGCAGCCGCTCCAGCGAGCCAGTGACTCCCTGAGCGGAGGCTTCTCCAGGGGCCATGGCTCAGCACTGGCAGCAACCGGCAAAGGTCCTTGAGGAAGAAGAAGAAGAAGAAGAAGAAGAAGAAGAAGAAGAAGAAGAAGAAGAAGAAGAAGAAGAAGAAGAGGAAGCGAGCGTGGACTCACCCAGCTGGCAGGTGGGACCATGGAAGCCGGGGGCGCAGACGCATGCCCCAGTGACCGGGTGGCACTCCTGGGTGGTGCCAGCACACTGGCAGATCTGAGCACAGCCCTCCCCGAAGGTCCCGGGCAGGCAGGCTGTCAGGAGAGAGGGCACCAAGATGGCTCAGGTTCGCTTAGCAGGAGCTATCCCATCCCTCTCTGCCAGACCCTTTTATTCCCCTTCTATTTTAAGCCAGGATTTAGGAAGCCTTTTATGGCAGTGAAGTTCTCTGCCACCCAAAAAGCAAAGGGAGCCACACACAAATGGTTCCTTGGCTCCAGGAAAGACTGGGATTGAAAAGAAAACTCAGTACTTAAAGGCATGAGATTCTTTCAGCAATGCTAACCCCTGCCTACCCTCATATTCCCTCAAACTTCCACCCCACACCCCACCCCCCGACATCGCCAATACAGCCCTGTCCCCCAGGTAAGGAATGTGCTCACGTGCCTCTGGCTCTTCCAGGCTTGCTCATGCCCACAGGAGCTCATTTTAATACTGGTTTATTGCTAATCCTCTGGATAAATACATAGCTCTGATTTCCCGCTTGGCTCCCAGTGCTCTGCTAACACACTGCGGGCATGCATCCGCCTGCCAAAATGTGAGCTGCTCCTTGGCACAGCTCGCTGTTGGGGTTTTGCTTTTTTCCTTGGTTTTTTTTTTTTTTTTTTTTTCTTTTCCCCCCCTCTATTTTCTCTAGCAATTGCTTGACCCATCACGTTCCCAGAGCCTGTCAGCAGAGGATGACTCCCTTCTTCGTACCTTTTTCGCACCCCGCGCCTGTGAAGCCCGGCGGGCAGCCGCACCGGCCGGTGACGTGATCGCAAGGCGCTCCCAGGGGACAGGCGCAGCGGCTGGCACAGTTCTTCCCAAAGGAACCTGGCAGGCAGGCTGTGGGAAAACAAGCAAGGGAATGTGAGGCTCCCGACCGGCTGCCAAGCTGTTGGAGACCACGAGCCAGCTCCTGCCCTCAGCGCCCGCTGCCGGTGCTGAGCCAGGGCCCTGCCGGAGCTGGACCCCAATGCCTCTGTCAGCCCCTCGAAACGTTTTGCTGCAGTTTGTAACGCTTACTAAAAAATGAAGCTTCCCGCCTTCCCAGACTTCCGAAGGAGCCAGGGATGTACCCAGCGGCGGCCGGGCTCACCTTTCTCGCAGCGCCGGCCCCTCCAGCCGCGGGGACAATCGCAAGCGCCGGTAACGTGGTGGCACGACACGTTGTCCCCACAGTCGCAGCGCTCTTCACAGCGTGCTCCGAACAGCCCCTCGGGACAAGCTTCAGAGATGCAAACAGGGGAGAGACGAGAAGTTACACAAAAAAAGGTGACGCAGGGCCTTTTTCACTCCTGCTTTTGTAGGCGCACGCGTCATTTATGTCCCTGTATTGGGTCGAGCAGCACAGGGCTGTGCTTTCTGTTGGTATGTAGAAAGAGGTTGATCACACCCCAATGTTTTGGCTACTGCTGAGCAGCGCTCCAACAGCATCAAGGCTGGGCCTCCAATATTCCGCCCCCCCCCCACACACAGTGGGCTGGAAGGGGCAAGATCTTGGGAGGGGACGTAGCCAAGACACCTGACCCAAACCGACCGAAGGGATATTCCATACCATATGATGTCAGCTTAGATATAAAAACTAAGGGAAAAGGAAGAGGAGGTGGGGACATTTGTCTTTTGTGACGTTTTGTCTTCGGGAAGGAACAACTATGGGTACCAAAGCCCTGCTTCCGGGGAAGTGGCTGGACACCGCCTGCTAATGGGAAGTAGAGAATAAAATCTTGTTTTCTTTCCTTTTGCTACCGCGCGCGGCTTTTGCTTTTGCTTTTTTTTTTCTTTATTAAACCGCCTTTATCTCAACCCACGAGCCCTTTGATTTACTTTTCTCCCCTCTGTCTGGTTCGAGGGGAGTGACAGAGCGGCTTTGGTGGGCCCCTGGCACCCAGCCAGGGTCAAACCACCACAGTCCCTTTCATTCCTGCCAAGCCAGAGCGGTGCTGTGACACAACCGGTGCCATCTGCCAGCCCGCAAAGGTGTTATCGCTCTGCAAGTGGTGCGGCTGGAGGCAATGATGTCCCCTCTTGCCTTTGGTTCGGCGGTGATGGGCATCACCAGCCTGGCAGCGCGGGGACCACGGCACGTACGGCGTGGGGAGCGGCTGCAGGGCCCAGGGCTGACTGGCATCACCGGTCACCTCTGCCCAGGGTACCCGAGCGTGACGGGTGCCGCTGCGGTCACCTAATTCAGCGTGAAACCCTCTCTTTCACTGCGCCCCACGTTCTTGGAAGCGTTATTCCTGGCGCTGCTTAATGAGCGCTGGGTACCAGCACAATATATTTTAATCACGGCAGAAATTTAGTTTTGCTGCTTCTTCGGCCGTCACAGCAGCACCTGGTTTCTAAAGTGGCTGCAAAACAAGACGGGTGCAGCACCGGAGTTATGCAGAGGACCTCGAGGGGTCCCTTCCCACCCAAAACACTCCATGCAGAAGTTAGCACTGCAGGCACAAAATCTGTAGACCTCATTTTTGCTTCTGCCTCACGAATGAATGCAAACCCCCCCCAGTAATTCCCCGTACAACCGCCCAGACTGGCTGCCTGCCCACGCAAGGGCCAGGTTTGTCCTTGCAGCTGCGGTGCGCGTGTGGCCGTGCCGTGCACGGCCGGGCAGGTATTGGCACACAGACATGGTTTGAAATGCAGTAACACAGTGCTGTGGGAAGCCAAGGACAGGATTCCAGCTTTTAAAAAAAATCTATCATACAGTTTCTGCATTTGCGGGTGGGGTTTTTTTGATTCATTTATATAGAAAGAAATTCTCAAAGTGCACCTGCGGGTGAGCTCGGTTCAAGCAGCTGTGGGCAGGGTGAGGCAGGAAAAGCCCCTGGGCTACGATGGCCAGAGCCACAGCGGCACCTGGGAGCCAAAACCTCCAAATGCCCGTCCTTCCTAACCTCCACCCCAGCAGCTTAACGCTGCTGCGTGATGGGGGACCTCGCTGCCGGGGGTGCTAGGTGTGGGGTTTTGGAAGCACCTGGGAGGGGACGGTGTGCCCGAGGATGCGGCAGAGTCCCGCCGCTCGCCCTCGGCCGGGGAGGTGGCTGGGGGTTCAACCCTGTGGCCAAGCCTTGGCCGCCAGCCCAAGCGTTCGCAGCCTCGGTGACGGGAGACGTTCCCAGCAGGAGCCCCCAGAGCGCTGCGAGGTGGCCGGCGGCCGACACAGCCACAGCGGGCAGCTCCCCTGTGCTGGCAAGCGCTGGCACTGGCCTCGGGCACGCCATCCGCACCGTGGCGTCAGGACCGTGCCAGGCTGAGGTGTCGGGACCCTGAAAGGGAAGAAGCTTGCGGATCTCTTCTTGCTGTGCTGGTACTCGATGAAGCCCCTGTCGCTGCTCTTGGTAAGGCCAACAGCCTTTTCAACACCCCCTCATAGCAAAGGGATCGCCGGGTATGGGTTACATTTAAAGAGAAGGTGAGCACAGAGCCACCAAATGGCAGATGTAATCATTTCTGGGGCTCAGGACTGAAGGCAGCATTTAGGGGCAGTGTAACACGGGGAGGCATAGAAAGAATGGAAAGGAGATGCTCTTCCATTACTCTTAAAATAAATGGGACGGTGGAAGATCTTCACTTGGCTTTTTGTTTTCACCATGCAGGTGTTGGGGGGTTGGGGGGGGGATGTGCTGGGGGGGGGGTGTGCCCTGCCTTGCAGCCCTGCCTGCAGCCTGTGGCTTTGTACTGACACCCCGGGGCCCTGCACCTTCGGGGACCCCATCCCTCTCCCACTGGCGCCATCGCAGGCTGGTGTGTGGCCTCTGTGAGCACCATCGCTTTTAGGACAGTCCTCAAAGGAAAGCAGAAAGTGCAGCGGTTCGGAAAAAAAAAAAACCCACAGGGCACACAGCCAGAATCACAGCACCCGCGAGCTCCCTCTCAGTGCCAAACCCCAAATTTTATATCTTCGCTTAACGCCCCCCCCCAACCCCCAGATCACCCCTGTGGTTAGGGTTAGGGTTAGGGTTAGGGTTAGGGTTAGGGTTGCAGCACGTGGCACCCATGGTTAGGACCCCCCCGTCCCCGTCCCCCACTTACGGCTCTCGCACTTCTCGCCCGTCCACCCGGGCTGGCAGCGGCAGTGGCCCCTCTGGCGGTTGCAGAGCCCCCCATGCTGGCACTCGCAGCGCTGCCGGCAGCCTGCCCCGTGCTGTCCCGGTGCGCACTCTGGGAGGGGGCAGACGGTGAAATGCCACCCCGACATCCCCCGCCCCAACACCCACCTCCCCAACCGCACACCCTTGCTCATGGGTGCGCACCCCCAGCCCCTTGCACGTCACCCCCAGCCTTCGGAGGAAAACGAGCCCAAATCGGGACAGGTTTGTGCCCGAGCCCGCTCCCAGCACTGCCGCCGCACCGTTACTCACCCAGCTCACAGGCCAGCCCCGTCCAACCCTCGGGGCAAGCACAGAGCCCCGTGGCCGGGTCACACGTGCCACCGTTCTGGCAGAGGCAGCGCTGGCGGCAGCTCCTCCCGTAGAACCCTTCCGGGCAGGCTGAGGGAACACCGGGTCAAAGACCCAAGTCAGAACACAGGTCCAAAGGCAAACGCCTCTGGTAGCCTCCCAGAGCGTAGGTGGGTGGCTGACAGATGACACGAAGCCGTGACCGCTTGCAAGGAGAGGCCAGCGACACCCCGAGGCCACTCAGCTGCCCGCGCAAAGCCCTCCGGTATTTCAGCCTGCTCAGGTGAGTGATGGCTCAGGGCACTGGGTGCCTGATCTCTTTAGAGCCCTCCTAGCCCTGGCGGTGGCCAACACACAAAAGGAAAAAGGTTGGCTGCCTTCAGCAGCCAGGAGAGACGCTCAGCTGGCATCCCATGCCTTCGGTCCCGAGCTGCCGCACCCCCTCCTCTCCTAAACCCAGAGAGGGCCAGCGCACGGCAGAGTTAAAAAGCCATTTAAGCACATGGGTAATTGCTCTCGTGCGCGGTTTCACCGAGCTGTGCCTCCAGGCGTCGCTGACTTGGTGTCCGAATGCTCAGTGCCGTGGATGAGCAATTCACAGAATCACAGAATCATAGAATCGTCTAGGTTGGAAAAGCCCTTTAAGCTCACCAAGCCCAACCATTACTCTAACCCTGCCATCCCACCCCCAAACCCTAAGCACCTCATCTGCCCTTCTTTTAAATCCCCCCAGGGGTGGGGACTCGACCCCTTCCCTGGGCAGCCCCTTCCAGCCCCTGACAGCCCTTTGGGGAAGGAATTGTTCCCCAGGGCCGACCTCACCCTGCCCTGGCACAACTTGAGGCCGGTGCCCCTCGTCCCATCGCCCCCCCCTCTGCGACCCCCCTCCCCCCCCCCCCCCTGGGCTCCAGACCCCTCCCCAGCTTTGTTGCTCTCCTCTGGACATGTTCCAGCAATGCAACGTCTTTCTTGGAGTGAGGGGCCCAAAACTGACCCCAGCATTCAAGGGGCGGCCCCCCCAGTGCCCAGCACAGGGGCACGGTCCCTGCCCTGCTCCTGCTGGCCAAACCACTCCCGATACAAGCCAGGATGCCGCTGGCCCTCTTGGCCACCTGGGCGCCCTGCTGGCTCATATTCAGCTGCCTCTCAACCAACACCCCCAGCTCCTTTTCCGCCGGGCAGCTTTCCAGCCCCTCTGCCCCATGCCTGTAGTGTTGCGTGGGGTTGTTGTGACCCCAGGGCAGGACCCAGCACTTGGCCTTGTTGAACCTCACCCAGCTGGCCTTGGCCATGGATCCAGCCTGGCCAGGTCCCTCTCTAGAGCCTTCCAACTCTCCAGCAGATCCACACTCCCGCCCAGCTCGGTGTCATCTGCGTCAAGTCCCTACTCTACGTGCTGCTACGGAATTGCAAGTCAGTGCCACTTCTGGTGCTCTGGGAAAGCCAACCCCTTGGCTTCTCTGTGAATGACTCGGGGAGCGCTGCACAGCTCGTTCCAATCTTGCCCTGCTATCGCACTGCCTCAGCTTTCTGTCGTGGCCACTCCACGGAAAACTCCGACCCACCCGGAGCAGCGGCATTGCGGGTGCACGCTGGCGGAGGCAGCCGAGGGTCCGGGCGAGGTGCGTTACCTTGCTGGCACGTGGGTCCCGTCCACCCGGCTGCACAGAGGCATCGGCCGCTGACGTGGTCACAGGTGGCGTTATTGAAACAGTGGCACGTCTGGCTGCAGTTCTGGCCGTACCTGTTCCCCTGGCACGCTTCGTGGGAGCAGAAGCAGGCGTTGACGTTAGGCGGGAGGCATGAACGGCACCAGCCGGACTCCCACCAACCCTCCCGAACGTGCTCAGCGGGGGGAGGAACCCACGCCGGCGCATGGCTGCTTCGCCCGCCTGCGCAAGCTGGGGTTTATGGTGCTACGGGGAAATAACAGCGGTATGCTCCAGGTGGCTGACAGCCAACCACGGGCACCGTTGTTATCATCAACGCTACATCACTTTATCTATTTGGAAACCGCTTTGCTGGATGCCCAAGCCCTCATTACATTCAACAGCAATGCGCTCAGCCGCAGCCCCCCCAGCCCCTCTCCCAAACCAAATACGCCTCTGCCGCACAGAATTAACTTCCATGCAGAGAAAAATCACACGTGGGGCCCCCTAAAGCTCTGGGCTCTGTGACCCAGCAGCGCAGGAGGCGGCGAGGGCTCCCGAGTGCCACATGGGGGGCTGCTCCCACCTGGCTCTGTCCCGTCCCCGGCCACAGACGCCTACCCTGGCCACAGCGGGGGCCGTCCCAGCCGGGGGGGCAGTGGCACTGGCCCGTTGCATGGTCACAGCGGGCACCATTCAGGCAGTTGCAGGCTTCCCGGCACTCGAGTCCATAAAATCCGTCAGGACAGGCTGCGGAAAACAGAAGTTCTAAATCCCCACAAAATGCCCGTGCAGAGCACAGGAAATCCCCCAGCCTCTTGGTGGCCTTTTCTGCTGACGCGACGCCGCACCAGTGCGCCAGCCACTTGTCAGAGGCTCTGCCCCGGCAGGGCAGCAGAATCCTAGAATCATAGAATGTTTTGGGTTGGAAGGGCCCCCTAGAGGTCACCCAGTCCAACCCCAATATGGGCTGCCTGTCCACTATGGACGGTCAGGGCGGGGGACAAGGCTGGGGTGCAGCAGAAGAGCAAGGGCACCGGCTTTCTGTCCACCAAGCGCCCGCTGGCGCGGGAGCCAGAACCCTGCACCCCTCGGAGAGGCCGCTCCAACGCCCTGTGTGCCACGCGTGGCCACACCAGGGCAGCTGCACATTTACTCCTTTATGTTTTGTCAGTCTTTTTTTTTTTTTCCTAGACCTTTTCCCATCCGAACTAAACCCAGAGACCTAGCAGCTGGCAGCCATGCAGTTTTCCCCATCACCATCCCGAGGGATTCCCTTTGCTGTAATGGGACAGCAAAGTCAGAGAAGGAGCGCGGACCCCGCTGCAAGGAGCCCGTGGGAGCTGCTGCAGCACCGGGTCCCTGGGCGAAGGAGCTTACCGTGCTCACAGAAGGTTCCTCGCCAGCCCGGGCTGCAGGTACAGGCCCCGCTGACATGGTCGCAGGCAGCCCCGTTGTCACACTGACACCGGTGCCGACAGCTCAGCCCAAACCATCCTTCCGGGCACTCTAGCAAGCAGAAGAAAATGAGACTGAGGAGCCTGTCCCCTCCAGGTCCCCCCAGGACATCCCCTGCTAAGGCAGGAGCTCAGGCTCCGAATGGAAATAACAATATCTGCGTTTTTATAACTCTACCCGAGCCCTTACAGACAAGTGCCCAGGTCACCCAACCGCCCCCGGGACAGGACTGGGCTGGCAACGTCACGGGCAGGGCACGGGGACTGAACATCAGTGCCCGACCCAAGAAGCACTGATGGAGAAATCTGTGCCACGGCTTCCTCCGCTCCCTTACGGGGGGAGGCAGAAGCCTGGCTGGTGCCTTTCCCTTGCCACACAGGTCTACAGCATTCGGCCCGGCGCGCGGGCATGGGGGCAGCCCGCCGGCAGCACTCACTCTCTTGGCAGCGGCCGCCCGTGTAGCCGGCCTCGCAGACGCACTGGCCCGTCGCCGCGCCGCAGCTCCCATCGCCGTTGCTGCAGTTGCAGGTGTGAGCGCAGTCGGGGCCCCAGCGCCCCGTGTCGCAGGCTGCAACACAGGCGGCCCCCCCCCCCCGGGGGGGATCGCTGCGGGGGACAACCCCGCTTGGGCGAAGGCACGGCGGCAGGACCTCAGAAAGCCCAGGGGGACAGTGAGAGGGTGTACGTTGGAGATGTTTTATTCTGCAAGCGAGCCCCCAACAGAAAAGCAAGCGGCACCCAGCGGCACTGGCAGGACAGAGAAACCGGAAAGATTTGGGAGACTTTTTTCCGGCAGAGGCTCAGCACGAAGACGACAGTGAAGCAACCGACAGCGCAGCTCTGCACGGGTCAGCGTGTCCCGGGCGCGATGGGCAAGGAGAGGGGGGTACGGTACCTCTCTGGCAGTTGTGCCCCGTCCAGCCGGGGGGGCAGCTGCACGTCCCCGTCACAGGATGGCAATGCCCATCGTTCCCACAGCTGCAGCTCAGCTGGCAGTCCGGGCCAAACCAGCCGGGCGGACACCCTGCCAAAGCAGACACGTCCTGACTGCGAAGGGCTCCGCAGCGAGGGCTTTGCTCCCGGCAGACCCAGCGGGTACCGCAGCGCGCGTCCGCAGAGCTGCCACGAGCACGGACGCTCCCTGTCCGGGCGTGGGTGCTCGGCTCTGGGCCGAACGAGCCGAGGGGCTTAGGGTTTTACATCCCTTGCTGCTGATGCAGAAGTTACCACTGTGAAGATAGGACCAGAGGGACTTCAAGGGAAGAACCCAGCCTGCGCCCCAAAATGTGAGGCAACGGAGGCGTACGTGGCGCTAAGCATCAGAGATGAGCGCGGTGGTGCCCGGCCGACAGCTGGATGCTCTGCCCTGCCCACCACAGCGGGTCACCCTCAATAACCCCCCCGCAGCCGGAGCCAGGCATGCGGGGCGCCGGCGGCAGCACTCACCGTCCTGGCAGCGCTGGCCGGTGTAGCCGGGGGGGCACAGGCAGGCGCCCGTGGCGGCGTCGCAGCTGGCGTTGTTGGCACACTCGGGGCAGATCTCCTGGCAGCCTGGTCCCCAGCGACCGTCAGGGCAAGCTGGAACGCGGGCAGAGAGAAAACACACGCTTGTCGGGAGCACGGCCAGGCGGAGGGGGCAATGTCTGCTTTCTGGTGCCCTTGGGTCCCCTTTCTCATTCGTGTCTGTGCTTCACGCGAAACACGGGCTCGTGTTTGGCAGCACGTGGCTGCTAGCAAGGAGAGCGTCGCTTTGGTTTGCAACACAGCGGGTGAGCCCTCGGGAAGGGCCCCAGGAATTCCCTGTCAATTCTGGGTTCGCGTCTGCTTGTGGGGAGCTCCAAGGGCTCCCCGCTAGGGAACGGCGCCGCTGGCAAAGGGGCGGCCGCCGCTGCCACCCTGCCGGACAGCACCTTGCTCAGCATTCCCAGGGCTGCTTTTAGCTGCAAAGGAGGAGCAAAAGGTGAAGGACTGGCAAAACTGGGGCAGGAATCCTTGTTTAAAAGTGCTCCTAAGGTGCTGGAAAAAAAAAAGTCAGTGCAAAATGTATGGTAAGCGCTGTGCATGCGTGGTTTCACGGCTCCGTCAGACTGTTAGGAGCAGGACATCTCTGTGTGACTCCCAGCTGCTGCAATGCTGCATAATCACGTAGAGGGTTTTAACTTAGGATTCTCTTGTTCTCCAGCTGTTAAAGAGCAAGGCAGCAAAGGCAATTAAAATTTAAAAAATTGAAAAATAAATATTAAAAAATAAAATTCAATAATCAAAAATAATCAAAAATACATCTCAGTAAAGAAAAACTCCTCTCCTATGCTAAGGGCTGCAACAACCAAAAATATCTTCGCCCTTTTTATTCTTTATGTTGTTTACTTCCTTGTACTTTATTCAGCTTCAACAGTTGCGCCGAGCTGGCTGAGGCTATCACTTAAGACTCACCATCGAAAGCTGCGTTTTTTTTTTTTTCCCCATGAAGATGATTCTAATTGCACTGGACATTTTTAGAACTAATTTTATCAAAAGAAAAAAAAAGCATAGCTCCACACCTGGCCCCCCCACCTGGGCGCAGCCGCTCCCGCTGCCCGCTCACCTTGGCCGCAGTCGTGCCCGGTCCAGCCGGGCAGGCAGAGGCACTGCCCCGTCCTCCGGTCGCAGGGCGCTCCCCCGCAGGAGCAGGACCGCCGGCAGCCCGCCCCGAACGTCCCCTCCGGACACTCTGCGTGGAAAACAACAGCGTAAAAATGGCCCGCTCCGGAGACGCCTTTTCCGAGAGGATATCACCCATCACACCGAAGGAGCCTCCGGCGCGGGTGAAAGGTTCCCACGCAGCGGAGGAAGACCACGGCCATGGGCCTGGATGTGCCCGCCCTGCTGTCCACAGGGGTCATGTGCAGTGGGGGCTCTGGCATTTCACACCACCACCTTGATTTGCCTCTGCGAGTCCCACATTTCTCCTGCTGCTTCTACTTTCGACAAATACTTCTGATGAGGGGATTGGGAGTGCCCTCAGTAAATTTGCAGACATCACCAAACTGGGTGGCAGTGTTGATCTGCTCAAGGGGAAGAGGGCTCTGAAGAGGGACCTGGCCAGGCTGGGTCCATGGCCAAGGCCAACTGTATGAGGTTCAACAAGGCCAAGGGCCGGGTCCTGCACTTTGGTCACAACAACCCCACGCAACGCTACAGGCTTGGCGAGGAGTGGCTGGAAAGCTGCCTGGTGGAAAAAGACCTGGGGGTACTGGTTGAAAGCCGGCTGAATATGAGCCAGCAGGGTGCCCAGGTGGCCAAGAGGGCCAATGGCATCCTGGCTTGTATCAGGAATGGTGTGGCCAGCAGGAGCAGGGCAGGGACCGTGCCCCTGTACTCAGTGCTGGTGCACACCTTGAATGCTGGGGTCAGTTTTGGGCCCCTCACTCCAAGAAAGACGTTGCATTGCTGGAACATGTCCAGAGGAGAGCCACAAAGCTGGGGAGGGGTCTGGAGCCCCAGGCTGCTGGGGAGCGGCTGGGGGAGCTCCCCCGGGGGGGGGGGGGGCGGGCCGCTCCCAGGGAATGGGCGATGGGACGAGGGGGAATGGTTTGAAGTTGTGCCAGGGCAGGGTGAGGTTGGACATTAGGAAAAACTTCTTCACCGAAAGGGCTGTCAGGCTCTGGTATGGGCTGCCCAGGGAGGTGGTCGAGTCCCCGTCCCTGGAGGGATTTAAAAGAAGGGCAGATGAGGTGCTTAGGGACAGGGTTTAGTGGTGGGATGGCAGGGGTAGGTTAAAGGTTGGACTCAATGATCTTAAAGGGCTTTTCCAACCAAAGTGATTCTATGATTCTATGATTCTTCACAGGGGCGCGACCGATCGCACGCCCAACAGCAGAGGCCAAGCCGGGCTCCAAACCACGAACACAACTCTGCAAAGTAACTCGTCCCGTCCCCCGCCACGGCACGGCCGCAGGGCTGCGCCCAGGGCAGCAGCACACGGGGCTGGGAAGATGCGGGGTGGCCCAGCCGCCGAGGCACACGTGCTCACCCCACAGGCAGTGACCCGAGCCACCCCGCTCGCCCCGCGCTGGGGCACAGAGCAGCCGGTTCGCAGCCCCCGGAGCCCAACCACCCCTTTGCTTTTACACGATGCTGTGAGGGCTTTTTACTGCCCTGGCTGAATGCCTCCGGAGCCTGGAAGCCAGGCTGTTAAGCAGCAGCAGCCAGGCTTGCAGCAGGGACGCGGGTGTAAGGCCATCGAGATGGAGCATCACCCTCTGCGGGAGGAGCAAGCGCTTTTCCTGCCCCCTGCTCTGAATGCCAGGCTGGTGTCGCTGCCATCAGAAAGCTCGGTTTGCTCTTTGTACCCCAGGACACCGTTTAACAGGCAGCTAATGACGTGCTGGCTGAGGGCCTCAGACCCACAGATCCTTAAATCCTATTTGAGTCTCCCAAAAAAGCTCCAAGCTCACAGTCCCTTTTGTCCACCGAAGCCAACGTTTCGGAAGGCTCCGGCAGATACAAACGCACCAGCGTTCACAAATCACGGAGGCAAAGCACACCAGCGCAGAGATTTCAAGTGACACAGTGGAGTTTTTGTTATCCCTCCTCTTTGCTAATTGATGGCAGATGTTTGTCTTCACCCTTTAATAATTTCCAGATCCGAACGACAGCCAAGAGCCTACTATTTCTATACAAATATTTGTGTTATTTCCTGTGACTCCCCCCTACAGGCTTGAGCTCCTTTCTTATTCTTTTTAAAAATATCCCGACTGAAAGGGCCCAGCCTGCCGAGGCGCCGCGTGGCTCGGGGGCGGCAGCGTCTCGCCTCGGGGGGGGGGTGGCTGCAGGGCTGCCGGGACCCCTGCGAGGGGGCACAAGCCCTGCGAGAGCGGCTCGCCCCTCTCCTCCTGTGTCGCTCGGTGAGCACTTGCTCGCGTGGGAACTTTCTGTGACCCTCTGCAGCTTTTTTTCCGACCCCCAGAGCAGCTGTGTGCATCAGTTGTGGTCTTGCGCAAGATAATCCTGTGCTGGGAGCTTAATTAGGTTAATGGCTGTAACTTCGGGGTTGGGTGTGGATGGAGCGCTTGTTAAACCTAAGTTAGCGCAGAAACTGCTGGGGTGCTTGAATCAAAATCCAAATGGTGACCACTGCAAGCCTCTTAATGCTGGGTGCCTTCCTTCCCCTAATGCCGGGTGCCTTCCTTCCCTTAATGCCGGGTGCCTTCCTTCCCCTAATGCCGGGTGCCTTCCTTCCCTTAATGCCGGGTGCCTTCCTTCCCTTAATGCCGGGTGCCTTCCTTCCCCTAATGCCGGGTGCCTTCCTTCCCTTAATGCCGGGTGCCTTCCTTCCCTTAATGCCGGGTGCCTTCCTCCCCTAATGCTGGGTGCCTTCCTTCCCCTAATGCCGGGTGCCTTCCTTCCCTTAATGCCGGGTGCCTTCCTCCCCTAATGCCGGGTGCCTTCCTTCCCCTAATGCCGGGTGCCTTCCTTCCCTTAATGCCGGGTGCCTTCCTCCCCTAATGCCGGGTGCCTTCCTTCCCCTAATGCCGGGTGCCTTCCTTCCCTTAATGCCGGGTGCCTTCCTCCCCTAATGCCGGGTGCCTTCCTTCCCCTAATGCCGGGTGCCTTCCTTCCCTTAATGCCGGGTGCCTTCCTCCCCTAATGCCGGGTGCCTTCCTTCCCTAATGCCGGGTGCCTTCCTTCCCTTAATGCCGGGTGCCTTCCTTCCCCTAATGCCGGGTGCCTTCCTTCCCTTAATGCCGGGTGCCTTCCTCCCTAATGCCGGGTGCCTTCCTTCCCTTAATGCCGGGTGCCTTCCTTCCCTAATGCCGGGTGCCTTCCTTCCCCTATATGCCGGTGC
Source organism: Gorsachius magnificus (assembly GCA_034008185.1). NCBI lineage: Eukaryota > Metazoa > Chordata > Aves > Pelecaniformes > Ardeidae > Gorsachius > Gorsachius magnificus. The sequence continues at coordinate 1,150,191 of CM067098.1, read as the reverse complement.
CTTCCTTCCCTTAATGCCGGGTGCCTTCCTTCCCTTAATGCCGGGTGCCTTCCTTCCCCTAATGCCGGGTGCCTGCCTTCCCTTAATGCCGGGTGCCTTCCTCCCTTAATGCCGGGTGCCTTCCTTCCCCTAATGCGGGTGCCTTCCTCCCTTAATGCCGGGTGCCTTCCTTCCCTTAATGCCGGGTGCCTTCCTTCCCTTAATGCCGGGTGCCTTCCTTCCCTTAATGCCGGGTGCCTTCCTTCCCTTAATGCCGGGTGCCTTCCTTCCCCTAATGCCGGCTGCCTTCCTTCCCTTAATGCCGGGTGCCTTCCTTCCCTTAATGCCGGGTGCCTTCCTTCCCTTAATGCCGGGTGCCTTCCTTCCCTTAATGCCGGGTGCCTTCTTCCCTAATGCGGGTGCCTTCCTTCCCTTAATGCCGGGTGCCTTCCTTCCCCTAATGCCGGGTGCCTTCCTTCCCTTAATGCCGGGTGCCTTCCTTCCCTAATGCGGTGCCTTCCTTCCTTAATGCCGGGTGCCTTCCTTCCCTAATGCCGGGTGCCTTCCTCCCTTAATGCCGGGTGCCTTCCTTCCCTTAATGCCGGGTGCCTTCCTTCCTTAATGCCGGGTGCCTTCCTTCCCTAATGCCGGGTGCCTTCCTTCCCCTAATGCCGGGTGCCTTCCTTCCCTTAATGCGGGTGCCTTCCTTCCCTTAATGCCGGGTGCCTTCCTTCCCCTAATGCCGGGTGCCTTCCTTCCCTTAATGCCGGGTGCCTTCCTTCCCTTAATGCGGGTGCCTTCCTTCCCTTAATGCCGGGTGCCTTCCTTCCCTTAATGCCGGGTGCCTTCCTTCCCCTAATGCCGGGTGCCTTCCTTCCCCTAATGCCGGGTGCCTTCCTTCCCCTAATGCCGGGTGCCTTCCTTCCCTTAATGCCGGGTGCCTTCCTTCCCTAATGCCGGGTGCCTTCCTTCCCTAATGCCGGGTGCCTTCCTCCCTTAATGCCGGGTGCCTTCCTTCCCTTAATGCCGGGTGCCTTCCTTCCCCTAATGCCGGGTGCCTTCCTTCCCTTAATGCCGGGTGCCTTCCTTCCCTTAATGCCGGGTGCCTTCCTTCCCTAATGCCGGTGCCTTCCTTCCCTTAATGCCGGGGCCTTCCTTCCCTTTTGCCGGGTGCCTTCCTTCCCTTAATGCCGGGTGCCTTCCTTCCCTTAATGCCGGGTGCCTTCCTTCCCTTAATGCCGGGTGCCTTCCTTCCCCTAATGCCGGGTGCCTTCCTTCCTTAATGCCGGGTGCCTTCCTTCCCTAATGCCGGGTGCCTTCCTTCCCTAATGCCGGGTGCCTTCCTTCCCTTAATGCCGGGTTCCTTCCTTCCCCTAATGCCGGGTGCCTTCCTTCCCTTAATGCCGGTTGCCTTCCTTCCCTTAATGCCGGGTGCCTTCCTTCCCTTAATGCCGGGTGCCTTCCTTCCCTTAATTCCGGGTGCCTTCCTTCCCCTAATGCCGGGTGCCTTCCTTCCCTAATGCCGGGTGCCTTCCTTCCCTTAATGCCGGGTGCCTTCCTTCCCTTAATGCCGGGTGCCTTCCTTCCCCTAATGCGGGTGCCTTCCTTCCCTTAATGCCGGGTGCCTTCTTCCCTTAATGCCGGGTGCCTTCCTTCCCTTAATGCCGGGTGCCTTCCTTCCCTTAATGCGGGTGCCTTCCTTCCCTTAATGCTGGGTGCCTTCCTTCCCTAATGCCGGGTGCCTTCCTTCCCTCTAATGCCGGGTGCCTTCCTTCCCCTAATGCCGGGTGCCTTCCTTCCCTAATGCCGGGTGCCTTCCTTCCCTTAATGCCGGGTGCCTTCTTCCCTAATGCCGGGTGCCTTCCTTCCCTAATGCCGGGTGCCTTCCTTCCCCTAATGCCGGGTGCCTTCCTTCCCTAATGCCGGGTGCCTTCCTTCCCTAATGCCGGGTGCCTTCCTTCCCTTAATGCCGGGTGCCTTCCTTCCCTAATGCGGGTGCCTTCCTTCCCTTAATGCCGGGTGCCTTCCTTCCCTAATGCCGGGTGCCTTCCTTCCCTTAATGCCGGGTGCCTTCCTTCCTTAATGCCGGGTGCCTTCCTTCCCCTAATGCCGGGTGCCTTCCTCCCTTAATGCCGGGTGCCTTCCTTCCCTTAATGCGGGTGCCTTCCTTCCCTTAATGCCGGGTGCCTTCCTTCCCCTAATGCCGGGTGCCTTCCTTCCTTAATGCCGGGTGCCTTCCTTCCCCTAATGCGGGTGCCTTCCTCCCTTAATGCCGGGTGCCTTCCTTCCCTTATGCGGTGCCTTCCTTCCCTTAATGCCGGTGCCTTCCTTCCCTTAATGCCGGGTGCCTTCCTTCCCTTAATGCCGGGTGCCTTCCTTCCCCTAATGCGGGTGCCTTCCTTCCCTAATGCCGGGTGCCTTCCTCCTTAATGCCGGGTGCCTTCCTCCCTTAATGCCGGGTGCCTTCCTTCCCTATGCCGGGTGCCTCCTTCCCTTAATGCCGGGTGCCTTCCTTCCCTTATGCGGGTGCCTTCCTTCCCTAATGCGGGTGCCTTCCTTCCCTAATGCCGGGTGCCTTCCTTCCCTTATGCCGGGTGCCTTCCTTCCCTTAATGCCGGGTGCCTTCCTTCCCCTTAATGCCGGGTGCCTTCCTCCCTTAATGCCGGGTGCCTTCCTTCCCTAATGCCGGGTGCCTTCCTTCCCTTAATGCGGGTGCCTTCCTCCCTAATGCCGGGTGCCTTCCTTCCCTAATGCCGGGTGCCTTCCTTCCCTTAATGCCGGGTGCCTTCCTTCCCTTAATGCCGGCTGCCTTCCTTCCCTTAATGCCGGGTGCCTTCCTTCCCTTAATGCCGGGTGCCTTCCTTCCCTTAATGCCGGGTGCCTTCCTTCCCCTAATGCCAGGTGCCTTCCCTCAATGCAGCGTGTCTTCAGGTGTGGACTTCACGAGTTCAACCTTCTGCATTTTCTGTTGGATCCGACCAGGGGAAGTGTGATTCAGGAGGAGACAGCTCGCAAGAGGAGGGTTTGGCTTTTCAACCCTTGATCAGCTCCGAGGCTGGCAGAAGTTCATTATTTCCAAGAATAATCCATGCCATAATCCATAATCACCACCTCGTGCCAACGACTCACTGCCATTAGGTTCACTCAGAACACCTTTGTTCGAGGGAAGCCAAGCTCTCTGCCACCCCAATTATCTCCCAGGACCTTGAAATCTGCGCCCTCAGAGTTTCTGTGCTACATTGCACACACGGAGCCGTGCGGTTCCGTTACCACGCTGCCAGCTGGCCCCTTATGTGAAGAGCAGAAAACCGCTCCAGGAGGTTGATACCGAGGCAGAAGTTTAAATCCTCATGTAAATGAAATACAGAATTTTCTTTTCCACTTGAAGATCAAACAGAGTTTCAATACAAAATAGAGAATGGAGCGGAAAATATGTCAGGGTTCTGCTGGGCACTGATTGCCTGGAAGTATAAAGACATCAAAGAGGGGGAAAAGATAACTAGATATCTATCACCTTCATCTACAAGAGCAGAGATGCCTAAGTGGCAGGATAAAGTGAGACCTTGTTCTCCGTTTCTGAATAAGAGTCATTATGCAGGAGAAACCCTGCTGCCCCTCTTTAAAGAGATTGCAGCCTTCTACACAGCCCCGCCAGGGGCAGCTCTCCTGGCCTCTAAAGCCGTTTCAACTTTTCACTCGTCGGATCAACTGCAGTGGGCGCGGGGCTCCGTGAGAGCCCAGGAGGAGCTCGGGAAGTCCTTTCATGTTGTTTGGTGAAGAAAAAGTTTGTACGCATAAGGAATGGGTGCCTTTAGAGCGGGCTCAGGGCTGCCCTGCAGGGCCCCCGCCTTACCTTGGTCGCAACTCTCCCCGTGGTAGCCTTGGGGACACTCCTGCCAGCACTCTCCGGTGACATGGTCACAAGACGCTTCTGGAGCGCAGCTACATTTCTTCTTGCAGCCGTCCCCGTAGTAGCCAGGGTCACAGTCTGTTAACGATCATAATTAAAAAGAAAGAACATCTGGCATCACTCAACTGGCCCTGGAAGAGCAGGCAGCCCCGGCTCGCGGCGCCGGGCACCGGCCAGCACCCTCCCGAGCCGATGGCCGGGTGCAGCGGGCTGGGTGAGGCGCTGGGTGGGAGCTCTGCGTGCCAACTTAACGTGACTGAGCCTGACAGCGAGCTCCCTTCCTAACCAAGAACAAGAGCTGGGACAGCCTCAGGAGTTATTCTCCGAGAAAACGCGTTAGGGGGAAAGGGGCTGTGGGAGGAGAAAGGGGGATTCTCCGGGAATACGTCTTGGCAACTCACTCGTCTCGCAGCGCTTGCCGTGGTAGCCGGGTTTGCATCGGCAGGAGCCGTCCCTCCTGTCGCAGTCCTGCGTGTTCTGCTGCACGCAGCGGCACTCTTCGGAGCAGCCGGGGCCAAAAGCCCACTTCGGGCAAACTGGGCGCAGAGGGAAAGAGCTGGTCAGTGGCCCGCGAAGCCAGGCGACACGGGGCAGGGGACAGAAACTCTGCCACCACGCGCTGGCCCTTCCCGGGGATGGTACCTGGAGAGGCTGTAATCTGGGAATACGGCATCCCTCACCACAAAGCGGAGGACAAGCATACCTAAGTGGCAGTACCGTCCATACAAGCCAGGATCGCACAGACAGGCTCCATAAATCCGATGGCAACGACCCCGGTTGGCACAGTTGCACTTCTTCCTGCATTGCTTCCCAAAAAATCCTTTAGGGCACCCTAGGAATAGAGAGAAATTTTCTGGGAAGATGAGGCAATTTCGGCCGGTCATTTTATTTCCAGCAGACCACGGGAAAAACCACAGCAAACCCGAAGCTGTGTAACATCAGAAACGAGCCTGGGCACAGGGTGCAGCTGGCTTGTTTGCTGTCTGGGAACGATGCTCGTGTCCCTGTACAATAAGGTAAGGATCAGAGCGACCAGGCTCCCCGCGCCAGCTGAATTCCAGCCTCCTCCAGCAGCCAGCACCCCTGGCCGTGCACGGTGCCTTTCGCTTGCTGCCACTCTCTGGCCGAACGAGGGGCTCGGGGGCACCCCGCGGCTCTGTACCCCACTTGAAAGGGTAACACGGGCTGTGCCAGAAATGCACCCTGTGGGGCTCTCGGAAGTCAAGGGTTTCATACGTGAGAAAGTAAGCCCTGAGGCTCTTCCTATTGATAAGTTATATTAACTTAATTAAATTAAATTAATATTTGCACTATTAAGGGAATGAATTGATCGTCCTTTCTCTGCTGTGCTGAAGATCTCCCCGTGAGAAGCACATGGCAGGCAGACGGCGTCGGCAGAAAGCTCCGGCCGTCATCTGCCCAGGCAGCGCCCGCCTTCCCCGGGCGCTCGGCGTAGCAGAGAGTTCAAGCAGAGGAAATGCCACCCTGGCACAACAGATCGGTTCCTCGGTGTTTATTTTAATCTTACCTTCCTGGTTTTTTTCTCTGGACCCCTCAATCACCTCCTTCCTACAGAAAGAAAAGGTCGGGGTATCTCTTGCATTCGTTTACATTCTGCTTCGGCCGCCTCCTTCAGTAATAGTTCCCAGATGCTCCTGGCCATTTCTCTGAAGTCATTTCATCTGCAACTCTTAGTGTCTCGCTCTGTGCTTTTAGATTATGTCCCCCAGAGTTTAACCCCTGGGGAGAACAAACACCCACCCGCAGCAAGCGCCACCTCCTCCTGCGGTGCTTTGGGTAACTACCATGGGCACAACTTTTCAAGGCTTTGGGTGCTCTGCAGTGGGAAAGACCTCCATGGTTCTGTAAATTCACCAGTGAGGGTCTGACATCCTTTTCTGTGCCCCCCGCTGAACGGCCAGTGGAATACGGATGGCTGCCCGTGGTCATTGCCAAGGGGCAAACAGGGACCGCAAAGGTCTTCCAGCGCAAAGACAAGGCCTACAACCTGGAGCACGGGTTTGTGTGTGAAAAATCCCTGTTATTGTCTTTTCCTTATTAAAAGGACTTTTTTCCACGCAAGATGAGGTGACCCACTGAGCCAGCCGCAGCAGGGACGCGTGAGAGCCACTGACACCGGGATGGCTCAAGGAGAGAGCTGAAAGATGCTTTCAGTGAATGGCTACGAAGGCAGCAGCGTAAGGCAGACCGTGGAAAACATGCCAAGGCTTCGGAGAAGCACAACTGGAGCATCGGAGAGGGGCACCAGAGGTGGTGTAATCCATTTATCGGATTAGGGCAAGCGCTCTGCTGACACATTATGGGAAACAGAGAGGAGCCGCCTCCGCAGGCTGGGGAGCATCGCTTGCAACTCGCTGCTGCGATTTCCTTACAGGAAAACGTTTTAGGGAGAAAAGAGAACGGCCAGGGAGGCCCCAGCACACTGTGCTCGACCTCAGGGCCCTGCAGAGGTGCCGCCCTGCCTCTTCGCGATGAGGCAGGCACCCCCCACCCCGCCGGGTCCCCGCACCGTGCCGAGGGCTGCGGCGAGAAGGAAGGGGATCGCCCTCGCCGCCGTGCAAAGCCGCGGGCTTACCGTCTTGGCAGAGCTCGCCGGCCACCCCGGGCGGGCAGCGGCAGGCGCCGGTGGCGGGGTCGCAGGTGCCGCCGTTCTGGCAGCGGCAGGCCAGGCTGCAGTTCCTGCCGAAGGTGCCGGCCGGGCAGGCTAGGGCGAGAGAGACAGGCGAGGCTCAGCGGCGGCCGCAGCCCCGTCCCCACACGCGGCCGCTGCCTCCGAGCATCCCGGAGCAGGGGTGGGAAGAGCCTCCTCGCCCGCCGCCCTCCCGCGCCACGCACTCTGGTTGCAGAGGACGCCGGTCCAGCCGCCGGGCAGTCGCAGCGGTCTCCTCCGCTTGCACGCGCCTCCGTTTTGGCACCTCGCAGGTCACCCCGCGCGCCCTCGCCCGGGGGTGGCAGGGAAGCAAGCATCTGTGTTGCCACACAGGTTCTGCGTACATAGAAAAGGTACTCGACGAGTCTGGTGGGTACGCTCACCAAACTCAAATAAACCCAGCACGCGTGATGAATTCTGAAGACTTCCAAGCAAAGTTGTGCCATTTACCAGCGCTGCAAAATGCCTACCGAACTTTTCTGAAAGCGTGTGCTCTCCTCTTGCTTCCATCTCCTCCTCCTCTTCTTCATAGTCATTGTTAAAGAGCTGGGTGAATTCATCTCGCAGGATTGCAACATGAGGGATCGGGCGGATAACGGGGCGCCGACCATCCAGAGCTTCCACAGGGTCCTCTATAGCTAGGGAAGCAGGCACGGAGACGGCAGTGTCAGAGCGGGAAAAGAGAGGAGATCCCCGAGAGGCCAAGGGTAGGACAGAACCTCTGTAACAAGAAAGGGAAACCAGAAGTGTCTGTACAGGGACGGTGCATCTGTCTTGGCGCGGTTTGCACCACCGACCCCTCTCTCTCAACACCTCCAAAACGTTTGCAACTTGTTTGCCTGTTCATTTTGGCTGGAATGGGCATGGGCCAGCAAAGCGGCTTCAAAATCTACGGGGGAAGCTTTGATCTTAACCCTGACACACAGCTCTGGCTTCTCAGGCAACTGAGCTCGCACCCCGTCACCTTCGCCCGGCTGGATTTCTGACCGAAGCCGCTCGGATTCTTTGAGTTTTCAGGCAAGTTGATTCTTCTTTGGAGAATTCAACAAGCCTGCCCATCTAACAGAACTAAGCGATGCATTTCAGCTTGGCTGTCCTTTCGGGAAGAGCGTCTGTCGGGTACAGGTACAGGTCTCCCTCCCTTGCAGGGCAGGCGAGGGTTAAGGCCAGGCAAGCAGGGCAAGCAGGGGCACCCTGGGCAGCCCAGGGCCAGGGGAAGCCCTGGTGTTTGCCAGATTGGGGAGGTGCTGGGTGCTGCTCTTCTGGCTCCAGAGCTCAGAAAACCTTTCCAGGGGCCCCGGGCGATGCTGCTGGGAGTCATTCGGTGGAGTGTGTGGGGTGTTGGCTGCCCTGCTGAGTTGGGTAATAGTGTGCTTGGTGGTGGGATGAAGGGCTGCTGCCTGAAAAAAAATCCAGTATTTCTTATAAGGAAAAAGGTCAGAGGCTGGTGACTGTGGAAAGGGCTCTGGTTAACGTGGAGTCACCGCTGCGGGCTATCGTAAGCGCGGCTGTGCCCAAAGCCCCCACGCTTCTCTGGAAAGTGCTGAAATAAGCCTGGTCCCATCAGGGGAAAGCTTGCTGCTGGTGGGGCGAGCCATTTCCACTGCCAATGGCAGCAAGTGCTGTGAAAAAAGCTGGAAAAGGGGGCATGCAGGGCTAACGCGCTCCCGCCTGCGCTGGCCCTGGCCCGGCCGGGCTGCGTGCAGGGCAGCGAGGGGCCGGCCGCTCCGGTGTGCGGCGACCGGCGTTGCACTTACAGATGCAGCTCCTTCGGTCTTCATCCAGCTTGTATCCAATCTCGCAGCCGCACTGGAAAGACCCTTGCTGGTTCTGGCACACGTGTTCACATCCACCGTTACTTGAAGAGCACTCATCCACATCTGAAAAAAAAAAAAAAAAACCACCACGGGACACTCCAGTGTAATGGGAGCAGGCCCTCGAGGACGCGGATATATTGCTGTCTGCAGGTCAGAAGGCGGCTGGTGGCATCCCTACGTGAAGCCACCTGACTCTAAAAATGGGGTGAGACTATCTAAGTGGTTCAGGGAGCCCTGGGCTTCAAAGCACTGTGTGCTAGGCTGCAGCTCACGTCTGTCACCAGTTGTGTAGGAACAAGTGGGTAAACTTGGGGCTTCACTTGTGCAATGTTATTGGAGAGCTCTGGTAGCCAGAACAACTCATTAGGAGGAAAAAAGCCCCAAATTCTTCATGCTAAGGCGGCGACTCGTTAGAGAGCTGGCAGGAAAACTGCGATGAGCTGGGAGAAACTGGAAGAAGTGCCTGGCTAGTCGCAACCAGGTAGGACAATTCCTTGTTCTCTTTATTAAAAGCTTGCATGAGTCCCTGTCTTAGCTGTATTTTATACCGATGCTTTTATTTGCCTGCATCTCTTGGGTGAAAATGGTGGGCAGTGTTGGCCTCTGGGGCTGAACATAAAGTGATTTCTGTGAATCAGTCCAGGTCAGACCTGGACCAGCTCACGCTGAGGTACCCGGACTCGAGTTCGCTGTGTTCAGCAGCCCCGTTGCTACCCTTCAGTTGTGCTGGGCTCACGCAGGGGTTAGAATCGCTGCGCTGCCTTAGCAGCACGCAACCTGAGGAGCTTGGCAAGACACCGAAAACCCAAATTAGAGGCAGCGCAGCGATGCTAACCCTTAGGTGTTGCTTACCATCGCACCCGCAGCCGTCTGCGCTGAGCCTGTACCCGGCGTAGCAGGCGCACTCGTAGCCTCCGGGATAGTTGTAACAGTCTTGCTGACAGCAGCGAGAACCATCGGCACATTCATTGATATCTAAACAAAACCCAAAGGGCGCTGGCTGTTAAGGCGCATCCAGCTTTGCAGTGGGGACGGTACCGGGTAAAACTGCTCCGGGACCAGTTCTGGTGAGCGCCTACTGATCTGACTGCCGAACGCTGAGCTGGGATTCTTGATTTCCTCTGAAATAAGTGAGCTTTATATTAACCGATCGCCCTTGGCAACGTGCTCCCCAGCCAAGGGAGGAATCCCGAATCCTGGAGGCCTGTGGGGAGCTAACTGTGATTTGCAGGTCGAGATTGTTCTTAGAGCTTTTGCGTGGGGTGGTTTCAGCTGTAAGATGGGCCCTGGCCCTCAGAGGTACCCTGCTACAAACACCGATGTCGAGTACAGGCCAACTGCACGGTTCCTTCAGGCTGCCTCTGAGGACGGACCTGGCTACCCCGGAGAAAGCAGAGCTCCTGCAGCTTTGAATTCCAAACCCCTTGTATTTACAGGACTCCATTTGTCCACTATGGAGCGGAATGGCCGTGGTGCCCGTGCAGTAGTGGGATTTGTGAAGCACCCCCCTACCCCCAGAAGAGGCTGGACCAGGGAGGTATTGGGTAGGAAAGCAAATAGCACTGCTGGGCTACTGAAAGTGTATTGGGCTTAGCAGCAGGCAAAGGAGTAATGTTCCTTCAGAGCAGACGGGTTCAGGTCCTGGCTTTTTAGCTTCTGTGTTGTGATATTGAACAGACACAGCTCCTACAGCTTCCTCAGAGCCACAGAGGAGAGATTGGGGGATTTGGGGTTCCTCTCCTCTGGCTGAGGCATGGCTCCCCTTTGCACAAGTACCCGTGGGTGCCTGGGGCAGCCTGTCTGTCCCTACCAGACGCCCTGGGCAGACATGCTCCTAGACCACTGCAGGAAGGAGGTGATACTGAACAAAGCAGAAACAAATCCAAGAATTATTTCCTGAGTGAAGTGAACTGCAGCTCTACGCCACCTGGCAATGTGTAAGTACTGCTTTGCATCCCTAAGCACCGACGCTCTTTGCTAGCAACCTCCTATGTGCTGCTTTCACAGCAAGAGAAGCCGTTAGGTGCGAGTGCCCCAACGCACCCTGCACTTACCCCGCCGAAGGGCACCGGGATTTACAGTCATAGAATTGCTTAGGTTAGAAAAGCCCTTTAAGATCATCAAGCCCAACCGTTCCCCTAACCTTGCCATCCCACCCCCAAACCCTGGCCCTCAGCACCGCATCTGCCCGGCTTTTAAATCCCCCCAGGGCTGGGGACTCGACCCCTTCCCTGAGCAGCCCCTTCCAGTGCCTGACAGCCCTTTCGGGGAAGAAATTTTTCCTGATGTCCAACCTCACCCTGCCCTGGCACAACTTCAGACCATTTCCCCTCGTCCCATCACCCGTTACCAGGGAGAAAAGTCTGACCCCCACCTCACTACAGCCCCCCAAAGGGTGGAAACCCCCGCCGGCCTTGCTGTGCAAGCCTGGGGCATGGCCCCATCCTGAGCACGGGAGCAAACCACAGCCCGGCGCGCTGGTGCGGGAAAGGTCTGGCCGGGGAGCAGCGCAGCGGGTTTCTGACGAGGTTATTTGCTGCAAGGGGCTCAGGGTAACGCCAAATGAAGTGCATGCCTCGGCTTTACAGCATTTATGGAGCTCGAGGTGCATTTCACCCTTCCCTCTCCATTAACACACACTTGATAGAACTGGATGGGCCTGAACTACGCTTGGCCTGCAGCTACGGACTCACCCCCATCACTCATTTACTTCAATTACACCGCCGCGTCCTGTGAGGCAACAGGCAAGATTTGAGCATCATCCCTTACAGGCATCCCTTATTCTGCATCTGCCAGTGCTGCCTTCGATCCCCTCCAGCGGGGAAAAGCTAACTAGTTCTGAAGTCAGCATTTGCTGCCCGAGTGGGTCTGGCGTGGAGGCTTGAGGCTGCCTTCAAGCAGAGCAACATCTCATCTCCTTTTACTTGCATCTGTTTCCAGCCTCGTTAACCTGCCTGTAGTGCGTACACACGTAGCAGCTAACCCACGGAGATCCTCGGGATTACTTGAGATGTGCCTGTAAAAACAAGATATGTGCCTTTTCCCTTGCCTTACCAGTGCACGTCTTCTGGTCCTCCTCAAGCCGATAGCCGAAGTTACAGGTGCAGACGGGGCCAGAGCTGCTGTGGTGGCACGTATGGGAACAGCCACCGTTGCTGGCTTCACAGCTGTTCACGATCTCCATTTCTATCCCTGGAAAAGGCACACGGGTGAGGATCCGGCAGCCAGCGCTGCCCGCCCGCGCCTGCCCTCGGCGCTGCGCTCGAGCGGGGAACCCACGCAGCAGAGCCCTGCTGAGCGGGCAAAGGAGGAAAAGTTTTGCAGAGGGGCCCCTGTTGGGCTGGGAAGTGATGGGATAAAAATAAACCGATGGATGGATCCCAGGCAACGCCCCAGGTGGCCTCTAAGGGACAGGCTTGTGGAGCAGGCTCTGGATGGTCTGAGACGACCCGGGCTGCAGCCAGGACTGCTCCCACCCCAACAAGCTGCAGTATGCGCCGCCAACCAAAGGCTGGCTCCGGCTTCCTGGGTACGGAGCTGTTCCGATGCCAGCCAGAGCTGGGAGCAGCAGAATACAGCGATGGGAGCATCCCGGTGCCCACAGCTAGACACGCTCTCGTTACTGATGCGGTAGGCGCAAACATCGATAGCAGCCATAGACTTCCTTAGCTTGGCACAGTTTATGTAAACTTCAGCCTAGGTAATTAAGCTTTCTTAAACGAAAAGGAACTTGTACCATGGAGCTCTGACTCAGTCCTGAACCACAGCAAAACTGAGAACATTTGAGTTTTTAGTGTGTTCAGGCCCAAGGAGGATGAAAGAAGGGGAGCTTGATGCTTCCTGGTGTATCCGTGCGTGTTAAAACAAGAGCTGTGCCGTGGGAGACTACGTTCCAGATTTCACAACACGAATATAGTCCCTCCGTCTTCCCTTTCCTTATTACCACAAGAACAACTGGGGATTTGCATAAAAGAAATGTGCTAGAAGGGGCAGGGAGAAACATTTTTCATGGGAGAAGGCTCCTTAATTCCAGAGTTGGCACCAGAGCGGAGGTGTTGTCGATGGTTGCGGCTGTGAGCCACAACAGCCAGAGGAGCCAGGTCAGAACCTGAGTGGGGCTCATGCTTCCACCGTCCCAGGGCTGGCGTCTCTTACCAGGGGCTTACCTGGGACACCAAGACTTGAGCTGCAATACAACTAAGCCTTTTGTCCCCTGCGGGCCAGCTAGCTGGAGGCCCAAAGGGTCACCTTCCCTGCTGCGTAGGCACAGTGCTAGGTGAGATTTACTAGGCATAGCCCTGGCTTCCTAGTCCAGTCCTCTGTTAGCCTTGCTGGCTACCATGCATCTTCTCCCCCAGCAGCTGAGGGTGAATGTGCCATTGCACATGAAAATGAGCGGCGGGGTATTCCCTACAGAATATGCACTGTGAGATAAACAGCGTTCCTAGGAGGAAAGGTGTGTGCGTGCTTAGGCTCTGAAACGGCACGTCACCAGTCCCGCACGCTGCCCCCAGTTTGATGTCTCTTGAGATCCATTCAGGACCTGCAAAGCCTTACCCTCGTACCCTTGGCAGGCTCCCAGCGTGGAGCATCACGGCTGCCAGTATCACCAGCTGCCAGCACTGGGGCTGCCAGGGTGGCTTTCATCTGCCAGGGGGCTGCTAGGGCTAAACACTCCGCTTCGGACTGTCCCTGCTGAGGTGCATTAGCTGAGCAAAGGTGCACGGGCAACCTGGCTCGTGCTCACATAGTAGTGTTTACTTCTTTCCTTGGTGGGAGCAGATGCAATTGCCTCACCAGCTCAATTCCTTCTTCCGTTACACATCTGCAGCCCACCAAACTCATCCAGTGACGTCCCCAAGAGCAGGACTTGGCCTCTTCGGAGCCTAAACGGCTCCAAATAAATTGCCTAAACCAGCACAAGTAGCTTCCTGATAACTTTAAAGATCAGACAAAGCTTTTTATCGTGGTGGGGGAGTAAAGAGCCTCCAACCTGCTTGTGAAATGCTACACAAAAAGATTGCTGTAACTCGGCCCCACCAACCCGCAGAGGACGGTGCACAAACGCTTGCCCGGGGCCAGGGGCTGCGTCAGTACTCACGATAGCATCGCTTGCCGTCGGCCCCCAGCTCATAGCCCGGCTTACAGGTACACTTAAAGGAGCCGCGAGTGTTGAGACAGTGGTGCGCACACGTGGCCAGCCCGGTCAGGCATTCATTCACATCTGCAAGGGACAAGCAATCCATGAGCAAAGCAGGCTGAGCCGTAAACATTCTTTCAAAGGGACAATTGTTACGGTCTGCAAGTTTTTGACCTGTTTCTTGCACCCTGAATCCTTCCCTAGGGTCCAGACCAACACAGAAATAGAGTTAAGAGTTCTGAATTACTGTAAAGCTTCCTAAGAAATTGGATCACCTGAACCCCGAGTGTTGTTCCAGGCAACTCGAGCAGGGCAGGGCAGACGTCAGCTGAGCGCTTGTGCATTGCTCACTCCAAGAAAGACGTTGCATTGCTGGAACATGTCCAGAGGAGAGCAACAAAGCTGGGGAGGGGTCTGGAGCCCCAGGCTGCTGGGGAGCGGCTGGGGGAGCTGGGGGGGTTCAGCCTGGAGCAGAGGAGGCTGAGGGGAACCCTCATCGCTCCCTACAACTGCCTGAGAGGAGGGGGGAGCCGGGGGGGTCGGGCTCTGCTCCCAGGGAAAATTCCAGGGCAGGGTGAGGTTGGACATCAGAAAAACCCCGGGGGAGGGGTGCCCGGGGGGGCGAGTTCCCATCCCATGGGGGGATTTAAAAGATGGATAGCTGAGGTGCTTAGGGTTTGGGGGTGGGATGGCAGGGTTAGGGGAACGGTTGGACTCAATCTTAAAGGTCTTTTCCAACCTAGACGACTCTATGGTTCTATTAAACTCCCAAACGCTGACAGTTCCTACAACTGAGCGCCACGTCACCCCGTGAGACAGCAGTGGCTTTCCCCGTGAAAGCCTTGTTGCCCGGAGCTTACCTTCACAGGCCTTGCTGTCAGGCGCCAGCCGGTAGCCAGGGTGGCACGTGCAGCGGGCTGTCCCACGGTGGTTGTGGCACTGGTGCATGCAGCCCCCGTTCCTGTTGGCGCAGGGGTTCCTCACTGCAGGTCCAAGCAGAAGAGGCAGGGTTATTTCATGCTAATCCTAGCTCTTCCCAGCATTGTGCTTACGGGGAACCAGAGCACCAAGCAGTTATGCCTGGCGATGAGGTCTGCAGCCTGTGAAAGACCATTCTCCACCAGACAGAAAATCTCCGCTGCTGCTCACTGATGGAGATCCAGGCGGGAGGGTTTACACTGCGCAAGATCCTGCAAAAGGCAGGCACTCGTCTGAGTAAAACCCTTCCCGCAGAAACCTGGCACGGGCACGTCCCTCCGCAGAGGGGACAGAGCAAGTTCTAGGCAACTTTGCTCCACATGCTCCTATCGAGAGGTTTGCCAGTCTCTGAGCTGCTCCGGGGCCTGGACAGACGCTAGGAAACCCATTTTTGATCCCCCAGTTGTTCCTTTTCCCTTAGCAACTTCACAGCTAAAGGCTTCCCTCCTCCTGCTTCTCAAATGCCAACTGCTAGGAATGAAGAGATTAAACTTCTGCTCCGTAGCCTCCTGCAGCTGGGAGCGGGTCAGCCAGAAAGCTGTCTGCAAGCAGAGGGCGACGATCCCGTCCCGCTGCGACACGCCGCTGTGCCTTCACCTCCTCAGGAGCCTTCGCACAATTCCATTTTTGTTGGCTACGCTCCTTCTGCTCTTCCTTCCCCTCCAGAAGAAGCTGCAGAATATGCCCAGGACAATAGAACACGTAGAGCTTTTCCTGGAGAGGAGCTCCCCGACCTGATCTGTTGGACATCGGAGCATGCAAGTGCGTGCCCCCCATTCCCCCCCAGCTCCCAGCTGCCCCCAAATAAGCACTCGAGGGGACTCACAGGCGCAGCGTCTGCCGTCTTCCCGCAGCTGGTAATTGTGCCGGCAGCGGCACTGGTGCTGCGCCAGCGTCACCTGCACGCAGTCGTGTTCACAGCCGCCGTTGTTCAGGGCGCACGTGTTCACAGCTACGAGGCAAGGAGACAGAGCGGTCACGGCACAAGTATCAGCACCGGGACAGGGCTCTCGCACGGGGCCGGGGCAAATCGCGCACGCTTACGCAGGGCGCTGTTAGTGAGAGCCGAAAATGGGGGCGTGCTCAACCTGCGCTAAAGTGAGAGGTTGATGGCAAAGTTGGGGAGCGAGAAGCGAGCTAAACGTGAGCTGTTGCTGCAAAAATCTGCTCGGTAGGCAGAGCATGAGGGAGGCCGCCCGCTGCTGAGCCAGGTGGGTACCTTGGCGTGGCGGTGTGCTCCCCCCCTCGTCTCTGACTCCCCCTCCTTTGACCTCTTTCAAGTGATAACCACCCGTGGTGGTGGTGATGGATGTGTCTGGTCTGTGTCTGGTCCTGAAGGATGCACCCACTGGATGTGGGGGGAGACAGATAACAACACCATAGCCAAGGGCTACTGTGGAATGTGCCCATCTAAGCACAGTGCTCAGGATGCAAATATGACTGTGAGCCAATTCTCTGACCCCCATCAATAGTGAGCAGCCCCAGAGCCCTTGGAGCTCTCCTGCACGGCAGCGGCTGCACGCCAGGATCTCCCCGGGAGCAGGGACGCCTCTCAAGGTCACTCCTCCAGGTTGAGAGATTCCTGACCCCAACAGATTCTTGGTAAGTGACTAACAGCATGCTAACTTGGAAATCTTAGCTAAGTGACATAAAGGATTGACTGCGCATATATAATCCTTTAGACATAAACCATTGACCAAGTCTGGGACTAGGATTGGATCCAGTCGCACCCAGACTCCTCTCTGAGGGAGTTTAGAAAGCAAGGGGATCTTTTCTGAACCTCCTGACTCAACGGGAGGGTCTCCCTGACAGCTTTGTCTGACCCTGTCCTCTGTGCAGTAAATAACAAAGTGTACCTTGCCATCGAATCTCAAACTATTGTCACATCTATCACTGAACTTTGTTAACTCACTGTTTTACACCAATAAACCATATTACTTTTGCCTCCCTCTCACTCCATCCACAACACTTGGGCAGCCCCCCTCGAGATGGGGACCCTTTTCTTCACAGGTGAGATCGGCTCAACAGCGTCAGGTAGCAGCTTAAAATCGCTCCTTTCTACACCGAGGGTTCCCAGAGGGGAGGTGGACCAGGATGCGGGGGTCTGGGCCAGGTCCTCTGCAGCGTTAGGCAGGAGGGAAGCCGACAACCGGCACGCTTCCGAACGGGCGTGAGCCCTCTCCGAAGGGCGCCCGTGCCCGCGGGCAGGCTTCTCGCGCTGCCTGACTGCTGAAATTCTTGCAATTTTGTCCAAAGACAGCCACTGCGGGTGCAATGCCACAGCTAGTTCGGCTTAATTACTGCGCAGAGAGAGCTGCGCTCGGGTGTGTTCAGGTTTTCCTGTAACAAAATGATACGGAAAACTAAGTTTCTGGCTCCATGCCGTGCAAAAGACACCAATTACGCGGGGTCAGGGCCCAGCAGGTACCACCAGCTCTTCTGGGAACATTTAAGGGAAAATGCTTTAAGGTGCATCCTGCCTGTCGGGTGTAACAACGACCGTCGGGGCGCGTGTGCTCGTCTGCCCTGCGAGGAACGGCGGCCGTAAGCAGCAGAGCCGCAGCAGACGGCGATACGCCGGCGGGAGCTGTGATTTCATCCTAAGTGCAGGCGGGACTGGGAACTGAGATTCCCGTCTGGTGTTCCTGGCTGTGCCACAGCGTTTCTGTGTGGCCTTGTGCAAGGCGCTTCCCTGCCCAAAGGATTTCAAGCCATCAGAAAACAGAAGGTTTTGCCTAGGCTACAGCAGAAAACAGATCTTATGACCGAGCATGTGGACTATCTTCTACCATGAATCAGCCTTAAAATAGCCTTCCCCTCCCCCCTCACTGTTCTTATAATCCAGGACTTCTCTGCAGGATAAGCACTGAAAGCGTGATGTTGAACTGGAGCTGCGTGCACCTTGCAACCAGCAAGTGGGCAGACCCAGCTACCCAGGACCACGGACCTTGCTGTATCCAGGGGAAATCTGAGCTCGGAAGCAAAGTAGGGAAGGATATTCTGGTGCGGGATTCACAGACTCGAGCAGATACACCATACTGGGGTAATTACGTGCTGCCAAAGTGATGGAAGTCTCCTCGTAGATCATGGCGCGTCTCCTGAGTTAGCCCACCTACTCCTTTGGTAGCACCTCCAACGGAAACTGATCCTGGGAGAGGTGCCCCTTATGGGAATGGGGAAATCATCCTTTAAAGGCTGTTCTTCCTCTTAGGAGACACGAACGTGTGTGAGCCGCACATCAAAGCTGCGGGGGCGCGACACGGCTAAAACCCGGCCACTGTCTGGGATGGAAACCCAGACCCAGTTTCCATAAGCAGAACGGTACGATGAGTTGTGGTCTCACACGTTTCTGACCTATTTTTCAAGCTCCAGAATAAACTAATGGGCTGAGGAACCTTATCAGAAAGCTAAAAATACTCCTGATGAAGAATATCTCTCCCCAAACTAACACTTCAGGGTAACCACAGCGCCCTCAACAACCTCCAGAGTTTTGCTAAGCAGGCGACTCCGGGAAGCCTACGCTAAACCAAGTCTCTGCTTTTAACGAGGTCTTTGAGTCCCAGGGAGAGTTGGGTCTGTCAAAGACCCGTGCCCGGGGTGCAGACGGGCTGCAGGCAGCTCCCCCGCACTGGCTGGCGTCGGGCACCAACGCGTTGCGATCGGCAGGCGTGCGGCACCGCTCTGCCGGCGCCTCGCCCGAGTAGTCAAGGGAGTATTTTCTATAGACAAGGTACTCAAGATGATTTGATGAAGCCTCTCTTGTATGTTGGTGAAAAATCGGAGGAAAATAAAAGGCAAAACTGTATATTCATATTTTTTTTCTGCAAACAGTTCCCCTGCAAAAAACAGGCATGACTTGCAGCTGAGCAGCACTCCCACTTCAAGCTTTTAAAAACCAACTTCCTGACGTATGCCTCTAATTGACTAAACAACATTTGGGGGAATAAAAGTGCCTTGAGAGGGTCAAAGTATTGCCACGCACGACACGAGGCTGGAGCAAGAGCTATCAGTTTATGTTAGTTGTGGTGACGACGTTTCCTTTAATCCACTTGGAAGGAAACAACAGAAATACTCGATGTTCTGGAAAAGTTACGGGTCGGAGTTACAGCACTCAAGCTTTAGCAGAGATGGGTGGTCGTTTTAAAACATTCTGATATATTAAAGAAGTGTTTAAGAACATATATTCAAAAATACCCGTAAATAATGTGCTTGTTAGAGTGGGGTTTTTAACAAGAAGTAAATCACTGCTAATGCTTGCCAAAACATTCCTTCGTACGGGAAAAGTACTGGGCCAGTGTACAAGAAGCCAACGCATCTTACGTCTAAAATAACCTCCCAGTGTGCAGTTATTCGTATGGGTTTGCAGTCTAAATAACTGCCCGCCTTGCGTACTCTAAAAGGCAGCTTTTCAGAGTGGAAAAACCTGTGGAAACACCTAACGTCCAGGTTCTTTACTGTACAAAATTTAAGCAGACAGAAATTCAGGAAGGTTGGATACAGCAGGCCTTCCAGAAGCATTATTCCTACACACAAGATGATCAACACCTCTCTCTGGGCTGCACTGAACCGCGTGCTGAGGCACGGTAGCCACCCGATGCCCCATGGTAGCCATGTAGGGATGGAGCTTTGCAACGGCAGAGGAAGCTCCAGGCACTTGACGCAGGGGACGTGGCAGCTCTGGGCCACCATGAGCAGCTCCAGTGGGGTACAGACACCGGTGACCGAGAGGACGCGCGCTCCCATTCCAGCGAGTCCTTCTTGGGTGAGGTGCTCAAGTGCAACCGCGTCCCAGAACCGCATGCAGATCTCACCCGGCACTGCTTGCAGCCCACTAGGAGAGCACAGGAGGTGAAGCAGTGAGAGCACGGGGGTCTTGCAGAGCATTTTGTGTTTCTTTAGTATAGCTTATGCGCTAGCAAATGTACTCGTCAGGACTAATAACCCCATCAGAGCCTCCCTGTTCTGCGACGGCACAGGATGACGAAGGGGCCGGCACACGCTCTTGTCTCAGCCATCGCGGGTACGTTCCAGACCACTACGGGTAATGGGAACCAGAAGTTCTTCTCTGCCAAGAGACTTATGCGCGGGGAAGAAGTGGCTGGCACCACGGGCTCTACAGGGCTTGTGAGCCGTACAGCACGAGTGGCACGTACGCGACGTAGCGAGCAAAGCCATCGCGTCCTGCGGCGTCCCGCAGAGCCGCCCGTGGCGCGCTGGCTGGCAGGGGTGCTCGTGCAGCACCGCAGCTTTGCTAAGATACGAGCAAATTCAATTTAAGATTCAGGAATAATAAGGCAAAACGAATGAAACGTTTAAATTGTTTGGGGTGCCTCCATCAAAGCAAGGGCCTTCTAATTCTGGGTCTCCTTAGCTGGCTTCTTGCAGAGGAACAGCCAGTAGACCTCACCGCTGGCCTTGTTTTAATTATTGCTCTTTTTTTTTTTTTTTCTGTTTACAGAGCCACTCTAAAAATATTTCCATTCCCAGATGCTTTTCCTAGCTTAATATTTCTGTGACAACCTTGCCAAATCCAGTGTCATCTTGTACATCCCACAGCTTTTTGTAATTAAAGCTCAGACAGATTTTCCACAGATGATATTTCATCGTCTGCAAGAGGGACGTTACTTCCATCCCCTCGGTCTGAAGTGCAGTGCTGCTGGAAGATGCTAGCATCTACATTCGGACCCTCTCGAGCCCAGGAACCAGCTAAAAAGGGATGGAAAGGACATGTTCCTACTGGTTGCACGCGGGAAGCCGGTCTGGGAAGCAGCAGCCTAACACAGGAGCTGGTTTAACAACGGAGCCTCCTGAGCTCTGCCCCCTCCAACCGACCTTCACCAACCGGGGGGAGCTGAACCCGGCCCCGTGGCTACAACTGCCCCCCCCAGGAGCCCAGCAGTGCCCCCTCCCAGCCCAGGGGCACAGCGAGCTGGTGGCAACACTTCGCTTGGTTTGACTCGGGCTCCTCCGCTCCGACTGCTCCTCTCTCCCATCCCTATCCCTCGGATCCAAGCAGTTGGCCCCCAGCAGCAGCGAGCTAAGACTTTAAAAGTAACCGTAAGCGAAGCAACTGGGGTTGAGCACAACATCCCCTTTCGCAGCGTCACACAACACCATCGATGCTACGGAACAGCTGAGTAACGCCCCACCGGACAAGGAAAAGGGCAAATTTCCTAAAGTGCGCGAGTTGTCTGTATGATGCACGTGAACTGAAAACCTCCCTGAAGCCCACGCGGCCGACTACCCTCCATGCACAGAGTTCAAGCCCACACAAACCTTTACGGATATAAATCGCTGCTCTATGGGAGCTTTCTTCATTTGAAGTACTCTTAATATAAATAGGGCTACGTCGTGTAATCCCCAACCGATTTATTCTAACCTCAGACGATTTCCAGAAACATGTTATGCGCTAATACGGACCAGCTCTCGGCTCTGCAGGCCAACAAAAGCAATTGGCTCCCATTAAATTCTTTGCCTTGGACTGGATTTCATCCCTCTGCTGAAAGGGCGGAGAAGGACCTGAAGATGTCAGCCTCCTGCCCATGTGGTTCTGATAAAGAAGGAGGTAATTTCAGGACGTCCAATGACTCCCTTTGTTCTGTTTCACTTTCAGTAGGAATGCCTGCTCTTTTCCTCCCTCCCTTCCGCACTAAAATCGTCGGTGACTCGCTCTCTTTGAACACCAAAGATGCAATAAGAGGATCTTGCTCAACTGAGCCGCAGATCACCCAAAGCATCAACAGGGGCTGAGAGTCGCTACGAGGCGCAGCGTGGGACACGGGACGGGGGCTTTATCCCTTTTTTGTGCTCCCCCGAGCCACAGCCAGCAGAGCGGTTGCGGGTGGACGTTGACCCTGGAGCGCGTGCAGCCCACGGCCGGCTCCTGCCACCCCGGCCTTCTCACAGCACAGCCTCAAGCTGAAACCTTGACCTTGACCCTAAGCTTCTATTCCCCTCCTGCCCCCCACCGTGGGGCTTTCGGAGCCCCTCGCTCCCAGGGGCAGGCATAGCTCTCACGAAGGAAGGGATCCCAAGTTGCGAGCACGAGGGGACACCAGGGGCCTGCTGTCACCGACTGCCCTTGGTCTTCCAGGCAACGTCAGAGATGAGATTTAAGACTGCCCTGCTGGGCTGTGCATAGAGCCAAGCTCCGCTCGTGCTGTAAAAGGCACCAACACCCTCAAAGAAAAATGCTTTTAAAGGCAAAATATTTCTTTAGTGCTACAAAGCACTAATCTAACCAGCCCTTTATCCAGAACCACAATACACTGGATCAGAAATCACTTTTAGAGGTGCCCAAGTGGCTTCTGAAAATTTTTTCTCATTTGTCCCTGCATTGTGCCCTGCTTTATCATCCACAACACCAAGCACAAAGGTGTGAGCACCTACCAGGGGTGCGAAGCCGTCTCAAAAGAAAGTAGCAAGATTTTATCCATTTTCCAATTCTTTGACATCTTCAGGAATAAAATAGGCTTTGACTTTCCATTGCAAGCCTGGAGTTGTAGGTGGAAAAGGAGCCATCGCCCTGAGCCCACCCCTCAGGAGCTGAGCTCCTCGCCCCGTCCTGCACGCCCAGGGTTAACACCGGCCTCCGCAGGGGAATTCTGCAGCTCCCCGCTCCAGGTGGTGCTGCTGATTAATTGAAGCCTTTGTGGGTTTTGTGGCAATTGGAAAACATTTAAAGAATTAGATCCACGGTTTTGCAGACCTTAACTAGAAACTTCAGAGCAATAGTCTTTTTATGCCTTCTGGCCTGCAGTGCTGCTCACGTCGCCGTGCTTGACCCAGCTGGAAGCCGCAAGCGTCCCCACAGCCCTGGCCCAGAGCACCAGCGGCGACGTCCCCGGCCGCTGCGGGCAGAGCAGCCCTGGGGCAGCGGGGACTGGATGGGAGAGCTGCACTCTCCCCAGTTCTCTTTATTCCTATCAGATTCCTTGTATTTAGTGGCAATTTTTTTTTTCCTGTTTTACCAGCACTGAATCTTACCTGTCCAGCAAAATTAGAGGATATCCCGACCTAAAGAGAAACGCAGCTTTTATCAGTTGACCTAATCCCTCAGAACCACGCAGGGGAGAAAAAAAAATAATCTTGAAGTCAAGTCAGTGCCTGAAACTTCACAGGAGTGAAGCAACGTGGCTCAGGTCTTCCTGAGCAAAACCCACCTCCTCTTGCCACCTTCAGCCCGAGAAAGCAGCTGCCAGGCACCGCAACGCCTCTGCGCCGCTTCCTTGCCACGGAGGACGCTTGCCCAAACTCGCCTACTCGGACCTGCTCAGCATCGCGCTTTGCCGTACGCCACGACCGATCTCTTCGTAGGTACCGACCAACGCAAGAGCTACGAAGCAGTTCACCACCGGGCAGAAGCTCGGCTCTCTACCCTCACCCACAATGAGGGGCCATCGTGCCTCCCTTCCAGGCAGCGGCCACTCGGCCTCCAAGGCACCGAGGAGCTGCTCCAGCCCTGGGGGGACCCTGCTCCGGGCACCCCAACACAGCCACGGCTTTGACGGGGCTCACGCTGCCTCCCACTGCTCAGTCGCGCTGCTCCACCTCCCTGTTACAGCCGGCCTTAAGCATGGCATTTAGCGAGGGAAAAATGCGTTCTTCTTCCCCAGGGGTGCTGGGAAAGCACTCCCGAAACAGGAAAGTTGAGGTGCAAAGGGCAGGGGTGTCGAGTGCCCCGTGAGCGCTGCCTGGTAGCTCTTGTCAGGAACGCTGGCTCAGGAAAACCCCTGTCATTTCCAAGATCAAGTCGGAGCAAAGCCTCTGACTTCGCAGTGTAAATATTTACGTAGACCGAGCACTAAAGGAAAGAACCACTTGCATGTACTTGCGAAAACGCCACAGAAAGCGAGCACACACTCAAGGCTCTGGGCTTACTACGAGGTGACCCACGGAAAGCCACCCGGACGGACGTCACGCCGCTGCCAGGCTCGTGGGCTCGCCGGCCGAATGTCGGCAAAGGCAACGAACCGGAGAGCGCATCCCGCTGCAGCGACCGAACTGGGGTGAGAGCATCCCCTCGGCGGCCTCCCCGCTGTCACCAGCCGGGACACGTCCCTTGCCCGGCCCCTGCTGTGGGGTGGGCTTGTTCCACGGGCACAAATCGCCTGTATTGATGCAAATCAGAGCTCTGTAACCTCAACCCAGGTCATGCCGAGCCGTTGCGCATGATTGCTGCCGTGCAGCCAGCGGGCACGGGGACAGCCACCAGGCTCTGGCACCAAGAACCATACAGAATCCATAGGGGCAGAAATCTGCCCACCAGGAAAGGGCAGCAAACAGGGCACCCGTAGCACGGGGCACCCTTATGTCTGGGTGCATAGAGAGCAGCCACAAACGCTGGCAGAGGAGTAACCTCGAGGTCTGTGCTCTGTTCTGAGTTTTTACAAGAAAAATAGGTTTACTCCCACCCTGGCTTAGTAGGTTAATACAGAGCTCTTAGGAAGGCGGGGTATATACACACACATATGCCCATTTCGGTCACAAAAGCGTAAAGAACAAAAGCCACCAGTCCTGAAGCGAGAAAGCCAGGTTTTTAGGTCTGCTCTGCTGTTATTTTAGAAACACTATTGGACAATTACGTAGCGAGAGTTTTCACTTGCCCTGCCTGGTCTGCCTCTGCTTCCCCGTGTGCTTTGTGGCCCGCAGGGGCACAGGCACCGCTGAACCGACAGCAGCTCCTGCCAGCCCCGCTCCCCACAGCTTCTCGAAACTGCCCCAGTTCCTCCTGGAGTAGATTAGGTTTCATGGATAGAGACCCCCTTAATTTTGGCAGAGGAATTCCAATTATGGCAAATACTTGCTCAAAAGTTTAATGCAAAGCAGGTTTGCAGAGCTCAGCGCAGGCGGCATGGAGCCGGGAAGCCCTGCCTGCCCCGAGCCCGGCAGAGGCTCTGCACATCGCAGCCACAGGTGAGCCTGAAGAACGAAAGCAAAGGATGGAAATTGCTCTTAAATGAGGGATTCCTCCCTATAGTGATCCCTTCTATACGGTCTCTGGAAATCGTTTCACCTTCTGGGGCTGACCCTGCCGAGAACGCCAGAGCTTCCCAATGGCTGGCTCGTGCTTTATTCTACGAGGCAGAGGCGGCAGAATCACTCTGCACCACAAAAGAGGGAGCTACATATTATAAAGTCATTACAAATTATTAATGACAGCCCATATACACGCTTACACGCAAACAGTAGCAACGCAGAGCCACGAACACACGTTCACGCACTCGGTGCTAGAGCAGCGGGCTGGGACAGGCTGGCTTTCGCCTTTATTTGCCATCCTTCTCCTTCTGGCGCTGTGCAGCAAAACACAGGGCGCTCACACGATACAGGCACAATACGGGCGAACTCGCCCCGTAGGCGCACGTCCCGCTGCGCTCGCGAGGGCGCTGCCACGGGCAGCGTGGGTGCCACTGTGGGTGCACGTGCTGCCCTGGGCATGGTGGGTGCCGCTTCCTTGGGTGGCTCTTTTTCTGCTCACATCACCGTTCCCAGCTGGAACGCACGTGCTCGCACAGTCGGTTCGAGCAAACTCCGGAACGTGACTAGGTTCTGAGAAAAACCAGCAAATGGCCTTTGTAATACCATCGCCCAGGAATTCTTTCCACTTGTACGGAAATACCCCTCGAAAATGGAAAAATGTGTCAAATAAAGCTGTGAGGGAGAAGTGGTTTAATAAAAACAACAGCAGCAGCAGATGCTGGAAGGCAGCCTCCAAGCTCCACCCCGGTGTCTCTGAGCCTCTAGTTTAGGGCAGGCAAACAACAATATTTCAAGAAATTGGCCCAGAAATCAGCTGCGAGCCAGACCTGGCATCTGAATTGTACTGTCTGGACACGCAACATCCAAGTGGACGCACAACCAACATCCCTGGGAAGAGGCTGTCGGGGTGATTATGGCCGCGGTTCCACGCACGGCCGTTTATTTGCACTTGTCTGTCCCACCCAGTGCCTCCCGTGCGGACCGAGGAAATAGCTGAGGTAAAAATGAAGACTGGCTCAAACCTCTCCATAATCTAGTTTATGCATTTGTTCTGAAAATGCCATATCTGATGCACCCTGTATCGAAAGCAGAAGCACCAACGTGCTGGAAGTCACTTCTCCTGAACCAGAATAAACTAAGGAACTGCGAAGGAGCCTCACTGAAGAACAGCAAACGTTAGGGAGGACGACCAGGACCCTAAGAAACACAGGCAACCCGTCACCGTCACCCCGAACCCCTGCACAGAGGACGGCTGCGAGTGGGTGAGCCAACGCGGGCGTGGGGTGGGCAACGCCACGCAGGTGCAGGTACAGAAAGGGCTGCGGAGCATTAGAGGGTCTCAAGAAATCGAAAACTGTGGCTTACCAATGCAGGTCCTGCCGTCTGTGTGCAGGCGAAAGCCTGGCTTGCATTCGCAATAGTAAGATCCAAGGGTGTTCACACATCGGTGCTGGCAGCCCCCGTTGTGGACCTGGCACTCGTCAACATCTGCAAAAGAAAAGGCAAGCAGGGAAGAAAATTCAGAGGAGCGGGCACAACGGGATCCAAAGTCAGGATTATTTATCCTCCGTTGACTGAGTCCAGATTTGAGGAACAAATGCAGAGGGAACGAGATTGCCATTTCACGATGTTTAATCAGTCGAGCTGTTTAAGAAATTTCTTGCAATCAAGGAAAAAAAGCCTCTTACTTGTCAGTCACCATAAGCCATCCTTCATGCTGTTCACCTCACGACGGTCGCTGTTCCCGTTTGCTCTAAGATTATGGATTCATTACAATTTTGCACTTCCTTTCTCTTTAGGCGCTGGAATTAGGCTGGGCTATTCCTTCCGTCACTCCCATGAACGGTGAGAGCAAACACCTAACAGTACAGACCGAAGCGTGGGGGAGCGGTACGAAGCAGCCAAGTCCAACGCCTCGGTGCCACCACGGCAGACGTTCTCGTCCCGCCGAGTGCCTCATCCTCTTGCGGCACGGAAGCTCAGCCCCGTGCCAAAGGTGAGGGGTTTTGCTGTCGTGCTTCTCATCTCAGCACCTCGCAAAGCATTTAACGCATTTCACACCATTTCTGCCTGGAATTCACTTGCCCTGCTGCTGCAAAGCCGCAAAATCCGGGGTGCCCGGTGATAAGCTATGCTCGGAATGGCTGTGCTTCACCGGAGATGAGAAAGGATACACGTTAATACCTGGAGAAAGTACAGTGGATTAATTGCACGACTAGCAAGGCTTTGTTCATAACTGTATGATGCTTAAGAACATGATGAAGTCCAACTGGGCCCCCAAATACAAAAGGCAGACTACAAATGGCGAGGCTCTGACCACAGCTCCCCAGCCCTCTCCTCCCAGCTCCACCACCAGAGCGAGCCCAGGAGAACGGAGGTGGCCATTCCCGCAACAAGGAGTCCACTTGGCCAGTAAAACCGTGCCCATCCAGTCCTCTTGGTAAAAGTACAGGCCCTCCAACAAAAGACAGTCTCGGAGCCAGAAAAACCTTCTGCCAAGTGCTGAGAAATCTTTCAAGGGCTGAAAGTGGGAACTACCCTGTGAGCTCTTGGTAAAAAACCCCGCTACGTTTTACTATCAAAGCTCCAAAACCAGAGAAGTAGACGGCAGTGTGTTACAGAAAGGGAGATCCATTCCTGTTTCACAGACTTTAAATTGCCCTTAAGCACTGGCAATAACTTCCAGAACCAAGAAGAAATGTAAAACTGTTGGAGCACCCAGCTACGTGGTGCTAACGGAGATGCACATCAGAAGCTTGTCAAAGGCAATTCCAAGTTTCTGAGACATAAGACGGTTTCATATGGCTCAGAAATAATAGGGATGTCTGTGGATGCAGCTGAACGGTTCCCTAATTCCTGCCGTTTTCCTGTATGTGTACCCGTATACCCGTATGCTACTGTTCAGGCTGGAAAGGCTCAGAGATCCCTACTCAGATAGGGGAACCAGATCACATTCACGCTAACAGCAAAACAGCCGACCAGTGATTCCCTTTTCCATGGAGAGGAAACTTCAGTAGCTTTGGGTCTATTAATTTTTCTGTGCACTTTCTGCATTTTCTGAAGACGTCTTCAGCACACACAACTATTTTCTGCTGGTAGGCAGCGTTGCTGTTATCCATTACATCCATCAGGCAAGATTTTGCTAGAAGAGAAGGCTAAATCCCCAAGCAAGGCGAGTCTGCATGGGGGCTTGCCAGCCAGACCTTCCCAGGGTGCCGCAATCTGAGCGGCCCTGGTACAGAAACGCCAGCCCACGGCCTTGGCTGTGAAGCAGGGGGCGAGGAGAAAATTCCTCGAGGCTGCTAAGCATCCGACACGAGGCTCTCTCCCTCCAGCAGCTTTGTTCCACCGGCAGCACTCCCAAACACTTTCGCAGAAATACGTACAGCTCAAAATAAATGAAGCAATGGGGCTGGGGTGACGACTGACCAAGGCAATGCACGTGGCTCAGAAATGGCAGGGCTGGGGAGAGTGACGGGGGGTATGCCAGGTAAGGGCATGTGTCCTTTATTTGGGGCACTTTAAGCACCACAAAAAGCTGTTAAGGCCGCTTAGATATGAAGCTAAACCATAACTGAGACACGTGATTGAGGACACAGTGCTGAGACCTGTGCGGTTAAACAGGATTTCAACTGGAACTCGCCATGAGCGAAATGCACGTTTTCCGTACTGCAGACCTTACGCTGTGCGTACCGAGCTCCTGGCAGTCCTGCCAGCACCTGACTTCTTTTGGCATCCGACATTCTGCCTGCTATCCCGTCACTCGCCTTGGTAAATCCATCAAATCCACCCTATTTATTCAGCCGGAGCCTCCTGGTCCTCACTGGAGCTCCCCGCAGCTTTTAAAGCAGAATCCACCGGGAAGGCTGACGGAGCAGGATTCCCGTGCGCCGGGCTCAGCCGGTTGGCAGGATTCCCACTGTGGTGGTTTGACCCTGGCTGGGTGCCAGGGGCCCACCAAAGCTGCTCTGTCACTCCCCTCGAACCGGACAGAGGGGAGAAAAGTAAATCAAAGGGCTCGTGGGTTGAGATAAAGGCGGTTTAATAAAGAAAAAAAAAAAGCAAAAGCAAAAGCCGCGCGCGGTAGCAAAAGGAAAGAAAACAAGATTTTATTCTCTACTTCCCGTCAGCAGGCGATGTCCAGCCACTTCCCCGGAAGCAGGGCTTTGGTACCCATAGTTGTTCCTTCCCGAAGACAAAACGTCACAAAAGACAAATGTCCTCACCTCCTCTTCCTTTTCCCTTAGTTTTTATATCTAAGCTGACATCATATGGTATGGAATATCCCTTCGGTCGGTTTGGGTCAGGTGTCTTGGCTACGTCTCCTCCCAAGATCTTGCCCCTTCCAGCCCACTGGGGGGGGCGGAATATTGGAGGCCCAGCCTTGATGCTGTTGGAGCGCTGCTCAGCAGTAGCCAAAACATTGGGGTGTGATCAACCTCTTTCTACATACCAACAGAAAGCACAGCCCTGTGCTACTCAACCCAACACAACCTTGCACGGGACTGGCAGCCGGTGTGGGACGCGCGCTCCTGGCGCTGCACGGGCCACGGCGGGCTGCACGGCGGGGACAACGCGAGGGCAGAGCCCGCGGGCGCAGCGAGGTCACGCAGGCAGCGGGGCGATGCAGAGCCAAGCTGAGCCGTGAACCAGCATCGGTTCATCCACGACTGTTACCAGTGAGATAAAGAAACATTTCCTCCCTGAATTATGAATCACGGCAGGGTGTTGCCCCGTACCGTGTCTTTGCAAGCCAGCAGTGCAAAAACCTGCCCAAGCCTCACCCTGCCCCAGCACCCGCAACCCGCGCCCCGGCCTGAAGCATCACCCAGCTCCCCCTTTGCTCCGCCAGCTTGTTCCTACCCGACTGCAGCTACGGCTCCTGCCAGGGAGGCAGAGCACATGGAAAACCACCGGAAAAGGAGGAATGCAACCTTGACTGAAGCCAGCACTAAAACTGTACATTAATTGACATCTGATTAATTGCCAAGAAAATCAGCTGGTGGCAGGCGAGCAGACTGGCTCGGGGAAAAAGCGGGAAGCTAAGTGGGAAAGGTGATGCTTGTTTCACCATTTCTGAGCTACACAGCAATAATAAAAGTGTTTGTTTTCTCAGCATACTTTTCATTAGAAGGCTTCTCTGTGCTTACAAAGCTAAAACCAGAGGATCAGAGCACATGGAAAGGGCCCTCTGCCCTCTCTGTCCTGGTGATGTCCAGCGAACCCGTGATCCCGACTTCTGGTGTCCCGCTGTGGCAGCTGTACAAGGCTCCCCGTTGTAGCTACAGTCTTCACTAACCCCACGGGAAACAGACATAAGGAAGAAATTCTGTACAATGAGGGGGCTGAAACCCTGGCAGGGGTTGCCCAGAGAGGGGGTGGAGGCCCCATCCCTGGGAACATTCCAGGCCAGGTTGGCCGGGGCTGTGAGCAACCTGATGTGGTTCAAGGTGTCCCTGCTCCTGCAGGGGGGTTGGGCTGGGTGACCTCTGGGGGTCCCTTCCAACCCAAAACATTCTGTGATTCTGTGATTCTATGATTCTATGAAATGACCATTTCTGTAACGCCAGACCCTTGCCCATGCAGTGGATTGTGGACTCCTTCTCTGGCCATTTTAGAAGGTTTTGGTATTTTCTTCCTGTTTTTTCCAAGAGGCTTAATTTTTAAAGGACGGAAAATGAACAGATTTTTGAGGTGAAACATAAGCTTTAAGTGATGCTCTCCGAACAGTAACCCAAATTCAAACCAGCTTTTCGGGACGGGGAAGGGGGGGGGAATGCTGTGGCATGAATCCGAGATGCCTGTCAAAGCAACCTAGCTCAAATTAAATCATTTTCTTCTGCGAAGGCTTTACACGATTTGGCTGCTGCAGAGCCCCCGGGTCCCCGACGCACTCGCTACGCAGGCAGCAGGGCAGCGAGCTCGCCGGGCGCGCGCCCTCCCCTAAGCGCTGCTGGCAGCCCCCGAACCCTGCAGCTCCCCGGCGAACCCACGGAGCTGGAACGTGGGTGTTGGGGTCTGACGCCTCCGAGAGGGGATTGCCCAGGGTCCATCCATCACTCACCGGAGGAGGACGGCACTCCTGCCCCCGGCGCCAGGGAAAGGCACCGGTCCTCCCGGAGCTGCCCAGGGCCAGAAGGAAAGTCAGGTCTCCGTCCTGCGTGGTGGAACAACGGACGCCGTTGTCTCCCAGAGAGCTCCTGGGAGCCTGGCGCAGCTTCCCAGCAGGGCAGAGCTGGGCCACGTTTCATCCTTCGCATTTCTGCTGCTCTCTCCTTTTTTTGGGGTTTTTTTGGGGTTTTTTGTGGGTTTTTTTACCATCTCTATGGGCAGAATTAGCTGTTAATGGGCAGAATTGGCTCCGTTCAGCTCAAGAACAGGAAAACTGGGCTTTGGGAAGATTTTATAGAGAGTAATAAAGTTCTTCGGTCTGAATTTAAATGACCGTTCCACTGCTTCCCTTCACCTCTAATCTGAAACCGTAGAGAATTTACCGTCCAAAGCAGTTAGTGACGTGTTGAATAAACTTCTTCCCTTCACCCCATTACTCAGACTCACAAACCACACCTCTCCTCTCTACATCTCTCTCTTCTTCCCCCTTTGTATTTTTCACCCCTTAAATCTCTGCCATTTCAGAGGGCCATCTCCCCCCCCAAAGCCCCCCCTCTGCCCCATCCCACCTTGGCCCGGGAAAGCGCCCGGTCCTTCCTCGCGCCCCCGCTGCGGAAGCACCCACCCCTTCACCGTGCCCGCTTCCCACGGAACCCACCACGGCCCCTTTGCCCTTCTGGAGCCTTGCTTATCTCCTTCTGCAGTAACAGAGAGATTTTTGGATGCACGCTACACAATGGTGTGACCAAAATACAACCTCCCATCCTTCGCACCCCTGACGGGAGGGCAGCAGTGTCACACCCCCCCCCCTCCCCCAAGAAATCTTAGGTCTGTGTCTTTGGAAACAACGCAACTGTGCAGTTTGCCAAACCAAATTCAAGCTCTGGTGTGAGCAGAGGCACCTCCTGGGCGGATGCTCTGCCTACTGCCTGCCTCTCCCATGGAGAGTTTGCATTTTCGGGTGGGGAGAAGTCGCTTTTGGTTCTCAGGCTGTGGAGCCGTGGGCTGGCCCTCGCCCGGCCGTGCCCAAACATCAGGGGCCGTCCTGCAGCCCAGGGCTGCTCTCCCACACCCCGCAACAGAGTACAGAGAGAGGAAGGAGGCAAGGGCTGCACTTCCCAGTGGCACCCGCGATGGAGGAGGGGTGGCACATTGGCCAGGGGCCGGGGCAGGTCCACTGGCCGCCCCCAGCAGCGGCAGCAGCATCTCCAGCCTGCCCAGGCGCGCACCAGGCTCGCCAGGGAATGCCGGGGGGGAGCCTCCCCCAGGGCCAGGACAGAGCACCCCTGCAAAGGGTCACGTTGCCCCTGATGCACGTCTTGGCAGTACAAAGACCCGAAAATCTACGCGATGCTCTGCCAGATGCGGTTTGCGGCACGCTGAGCTACTGGAGAGCTGACAAAATCTGGTTGAAATTAATATGCCAAAGAAAGAAAATGAGAAGCATACAGGCTTCTCTTCTGAGGAGGGCGGCTGACACCGAGCCACCCAGAGCCATGCCAGGATGGAGCATGCCGAGCCCACGTGCCTGGGCACTCCGCTGTGCCAGCATGGATAGGGCAGCAAATACCGGCCGAAGCCCGGCGAGGCAGACACAAACCCCAAACGCAGCGAGAGGAGCAGGACTTGGCTTCTTGGGTAGGGAAACTCCTGGGCTGCCTAAGGAAACCGGAGTTTGTGTCCTCATCCGCAGGGACACGGGGCTCACCCAAGAAACAGCCAATGCCCTCGTCGGCCTCTTCCCCGAACAGAAACAATCCATCGGACCTCAGATACCGGCTACATGGAGCACCAGGGGCAATGCTGTAATAGGGTGTGGGGAAAACAAAAACGCAACGTCAAAAAAACAAGAGGAGGGTGCGAGGAGGCGGCTGTATTTCAGTGCACTCCCTGACCGCGCACGGGTCTTCGTGAAGAAATGCTATAGAATCATAGAATCATAGAATGTTTTGGGTTGGAAGGGACCCCCAGAGGTCATCTAGTCCAACCCCCCTGCAGTGAGCAGGGACA
The DNA here is from genome assembly GCA_034008185.1 of Gorsachius magnificus. Lineage (NCBI taxonomy): Eukaryota > Metazoa > Chordata > Aves > Pelecaniformes > Ardeidae > Gorsachius > Gorsachius magnificus. The sequence continues at coordinate 1,117,597 of CM067098.1, read as the reverse complement.
CCTTGAACCACATCAGGTTGCTCAGAGCCCCGTCCAACCTGGCCTTGAATGTTCCCAGGGATGGGGCCTCCACCCCCTCTCTGGGCAACCTGTTCCAGTGTTTCACCACCCTCGTTGTAAAGAATTTCCTCCTTATATCCAGTCTAAACCTACCCTGCTTCAGTTTAAAACCATTACCCCTTGTCCCTCTCCTATGATTTATCTCAAACAAGAACTCCATGTCAGAGGCAAGAAAGTGGCAACAGCAGCTCCGCAAATTACTGAACCTTTGGTGCAGAGGCAGTTTATCTCCTCTGAAAGGCTGAGGAGGAGGAGATGGATCCCAGCTGGAGGCGCAGGCAGTAGATACGCTGCTAAGGTCCGCCCTGGCTCCTGGACAGCAGTGCCAGGCTTTAATCCCTGCGGCAATTAGCCTGGATTACAGAGCAGGGCTGCAGGGAAAAGGTTAATTAAAATCCATCGAGATGAGCATGTGTGGGATTTAGCGACTTTATCTTTCCGGTACCAGTTTGTTGAAGCTAATTCAGCAATTTTAAGCAGTAAAGAGACTGGAAAGAGACTCACCGACGGAGCGGCGCGCTGGACGGCCGAAGCCGAACGCTCTCGGGTAGAGGAGCACAGTGCTACTGCTGCTGTCCTGCACTACAGACACGGATTAGGAACTCAGGGCGCAGAACGGTGCTGGGATGTGTTAGAAGGAAAGACCCCTATGCATTACTTTGTCTCTTGCATGTATTGCCCAGCGCCTGGCACGAATAACCTGGAGACGTCCTGGCACAAATAACCTGGAGGCATCGGAGGCCCTGTTATTCCATGCTCCCCTTGTGGACCATGCAGACAGGGCTCAGCAGTGGCATGGTCCAACAGCGCAAGGAAGACATGGGGCAGGATGATGCCTTATCCCCCCTCTGCTAATTTGGGAGCCTTTCCCTCCTCCAGGATGAGGGCGAGGAAGAACGGTGCCTGCCTCAGGCTGGTCTCAGCTTGGAATCCGAGTGACTCACATGAGGAGAGAAGAAAGGTCATTTTGGGTGGCCAAAATGCCTCCACACCCTCAGTTTTCACCTTGTTGTAAAGCAGGCATTTGGGAAAGCCTTGAAGGCTCTTCAAGAGCTCCACGGAGTTACGCGGGCTGGCATTCCCGCTGCAGCCTCTCCTAGACAGGCGGGAGATGCCCGTAGCTTTCCCATGCTACCTGTGCCATCCTCAGCATCAGCAGTTTCCAAAGGCACTTTGGGAGCAGACGCGGTGCTTTTGCAATTACCCGAGGAGGCGAACATGTCGGGGAGCTGCTGTGCCTCAGTCACTTGCCGAGTCCTCAGCTCACCTTGTTTTGCCTTCAAGCACCGCAGCTGGGAGAGTCGCCCAGCTCTCGTTTGTGCTCACATTCTGTCTCTGGCTGGTGCTGGTAATTAGGCATTGCTCAGAGCGGAGCAGAGGTGCACGTAACAACAGGCAGGCAGCCTGCCCTTGGCTTGCTGCTACGCTCAGCCTCTCAAACCTTCTTCCGTAGCCCTGTTCCACCCCGCTTCTCTGCACAGGGTGATGTACGGGCGCAGCGGCACGTTGGCCCGGGCCCAGCGCTGCGCTGGAACCTGACTGCACCCGGGTAAACGCAGGCATGGACCCAGCAACGGCACCGGCTGACGGGAAGGCAGGTTGCTGTTGAAGGAGCTCACAGGCTAATGGAAACCAGATCATCAAAAACCAAAGCGACCAGCTATGCTCTATGCTGTTTTCTGACATGTTTCAGAGGGCCACAGAGAGAATGCCAAGGTACCGGGTCCACTTCACCGCGACGATGAGATGCAAGTCCCCCGCAGAGCGCAACGATCTCCCCTGCAAAGCTTGGCTGTATAAGGACGTAATAATATAAGGCATTGCAGTTAGCCACTCCATGCCGACACGAGGATCCAACAGGGATTTTTTGTACACCGAATGCATTTCAAGGCGCTCGGGACCTCAATGAAATGTGCACCGCTGTTACACAAACCCCCTCTTCACCCAGCAGAACTGCCCGTGCCGTGCATGTGCTGCAGCTCGCTGTGCTTGCTTTGCTTTTGCAGCTGGCCGACGGAAGAAACGCTTCTGCGTGGGAGCGTGCGCTGCCCGGACCCGCAAACGGGAACGCGCTTCAGTGAAGCGCTGCGTGGGACCATAAAATCATAGGATCAGGAGAACGGCTGCTGTGACCTGCCGAAGAGAATCTCAAGCAGCGAAAGAAAAATCTTCAACCAAAGCCACAGCAGCATCAGGTTTAGGATGAGCAATGCCTCTGTGATCGTCTCTTTGCCATCTGCAAGCGCGACGCCAGCTTCCTACCACCCAGCTCCCGCCCGCCGCCGCCTGCCTTGGGGCATCTGCCTGCACGCTGGTGGGTGCAGGGCTGCAGAACGGGGGGCACATCCTCGGGGAACCTCCCCCCAGCACCTTGCCTCCGGTCACGCCTCCTGAGGACCTACTTGCATTCACAGCCAAAAATGAAGTTCCTTGAAAAATGATCTTTTTTCTTGTATCAACGCCCGCAGAGCGAGGTCCGGGCAGCACCCGTGGCAGGGTGGGAAAGAGACAGCAGCTCCGAGTGCTCCTGGGAGATTCGAGGGCAAGAGCCCAGCGCTCCGCTAGCGCCTGGCACGGAAAAGGCTCGTCCTGCCGGGGGGGAGAACCGAGGTGTCCACCCACCTCAGCCCTCGCCCCTCCAGCTGCCGCTTCTGTCAACGGTGCCATTCGGGGGAAGGGGATTCCATGCTGCAACACGTCAAAAATTCACTTGTTTTCCGAGATGGAAAGAGAGAAGAATGGGTTTTTTCTTGGTTTTTTTTTTGTTCTCCGTTGGGTGGGCCTGAAGGCTGTGGCGGGTTGGGTTGGGTTTGGTTTATTTTGTAATCTGCGCCTACTTCTCTGTAGGCTATGTAAGAATATTAGACGTAACTTCTTGGAGGAAAAGCTTATCTGCCAGATTTTGGCTTGCAAACATCTGATATTCACCCTTTTCCTGAAGATGGAAAAAAAAAATAAACAGGCTCCTGGAAAAAGGGGCTTAGAGACCACGCGTGGTGCAGTAGAACCTGTTTTCCCCAGGTTCAGGAATAGCCCAAAGGCCTGGGTGATGGTGCTTTCCTTTTCTGCTTCCAGCTTTAAATTTCCCAACCATGGGAAAACCACCTCAGCCCCACAGACCAAAAGGTGCCGCACAAAAGTCAGGATAAAGCCACCAGCGTGCACGGAGCTCCCCCGCTGCGGAGCCAGCTAAGCAGACTTGGGATCAGGTGGATTACGTGGTAGGGAAGGGAAGGCTGGAGGTTTCTGTTCCAGACACAAAGCTGGATCTCAGGAGCTTCTCTTGGAGAAGTCGTGCGAGCTAATGGAGTTGGATGGAGACAGCGAATGCGATCCGAGTTTGAGACAAGCATTGGATCTAAAAATAACAAAACAGCAACTCACCCCACTTCCAAAGGTCTGGCGCATCTCACAAATACACTGATACCACTTTTATAACCGACTGCTCGGGGCATTTATTTATTAGGATTATCTCATGATGAGATAATGCATTCCTTGATGTCTACATTACTCATAAGCATCCAAAGTTAGCAAACTTCACATCTTCTCCATTATTTCCTAAATCTTCAGGCAACCACAAACTTCATCTGCTGCTAAGTGGGCTGAGCACACAAAGAGGAGGAAACGGGCGTGGGTGTGCGCGCAGCACTTACGCCTCGCGCAGCGGCCCCATCTACCATCACCCATAAGCCAGTGCACGTAAACGTCCAACAAAAGATATTGGGAAGCAGCAAAAAAGTATTGATTGCCTCCTTGCAGTGCCTGCCACAGTGCAGGTCTCATCAAACAAAGTTCACCTATGGATGACGGGGGAGCTGCTTATTTTGCTCCGTACTGATGGAAACGGAGCCACAGAAGTTGGTCGTTCCACCTCTGGTGCGGTGGAATCTCCATCTGCTGTTAGCAGGCACCGGCTGCTAACGCTCCCGACCTTCTGGAAGGAGGATGAAATGCTGGGGTAGCATCGGCAGAAGGAGCTGCACGTGTGCGACGGGGGTACAGAGCGCTCCGTCCCCTCCACCCGCTCGATGGGAAACGTGGGCTGGCCAAGCCCTATCCACACAGCAGCAGGCTTGGGACGCCTTTGCTGGGAATTTGGAATTTGCCTCTAAGAGACACCGGGAAGTCTGAACGTTCCAGTGCAGAGAAGCAATCCGGGAGGTGCAACTCCTCTGCCCAGCTGCAGCCCCTGCACTGCCGGCCCCCGGCTCCCAGCCCCGTACGCGTAAAGTGACGCTGAGGGTACTGAGCTCCATCCTGCGCAGGGCTCCGCTACACAACGCTCATGCGACCCAAACAAACTCCGATAAGCCTCCCAGAGAGAAAGGCAGGGTTTTTTCATGATAAAACAGTATCATGTTTCATTTATCACCCTGGACCGGGGCGAGATCCTTTAGAACCGAGGGAAAAACTAATTCACCTACCCTAACAAAATGCAGGCGTTTGGTTTTTAAAGGAATATCGCACAGCAGCTATCTTTAACCAAGCCACATTGCTGCACAGCAGCTGATGGAAAGAACGAAGAGCGTCTTTCCCCCTCTGGCAGAAGCGACTTTTCGGAATAACAACCCCGCCGAAGGCAGACTGTGCCCGTAACAGCGCAAAGTGAGGGTACAAACGCAGGCAGGCGTGCAGGCAGGTCACCAGTTTGTGGCTTCAATCGCTGCCAGCCTGGCCTCCCACCCAGCAGCTCAGTTATCCGCCTCCACGGCTGCAGCAAAATCTCCCGGGGTCCCCGCGCAGCCGAGGAAGACGAGAGCCCCCGCGAAGGCACCGAGCCCGGCTACGTACCTGGCCTCAGCTCGGCGTGGCCAACGCCGAATCCCGCGCGCCCCAACAAACAGGGGTAGCAGTTTCTCCAGAAGTAGGGGTAGTGATTGCCAGCGGTACCTGGGATGCCCCCCAAAAAGCCGAAGCACCACAGCAGCATCCAGAGCTGCCCCTGCGCCCGTCCCATGGCGCAAAGCAAGCGGGCGTTCAGCCAGCGGGCGAACAAAAGCCCCGCAAAACGCCGAGCCCCGCCCCCGCCCCGGGGAAAGCCGAGACGGGCGACCCCGCACCCCCCGGGCCGGGACCCTCCACTCCCCGGGGCTGGGACCCTGCACCCCCGGACCCCGCACCCCCCGGCCAGGACCCTGCACTCCCCGGGGCCGGGACCCTGCACCCCCGGCCCCGACCTGCACCCCCGGGACCCCGCACCCCCCGGGCCGGGACCCTCCACTCCCCGGGGCTGGGACCCTGCACCCCCGGACCCCGCACCCCCCGGGCCAGGACCCTGCACTCCCCGGGGCCGGGACCCTGCACCCCCGGACCCCGACCTGCACCCCCGGGACCCCGCACCCCCCGGGCCGGGACCCTCCACTCCCCGGGGCTGGGACCCTGCACCCCCGGGACCCCGCACCCCCCGGGCCGGAACCCTGCACCCCCCGACACCGCGCATCCCCCGGGAGGAGCCGCGCAGACGGAGCCGCGCAGGCTGCGGGGGGGCCGGGGCTCGGCTTCGGCGACCGCCGCCCCCGGGGCGGGGGAGCAGCGGGGGCGCAGGGTGGGCTTTCCCGGTCCCCGGCTTTCCCGGTCCCCGGCTTGGAAGGTGACTTGGACACCACCGAATGCCCGGGCTGCTGTCAGGATGGATGGATGGATGGACAGACCGATGGACGGTGGGAGCCTGGTGCTGTCCCCGGGGCACACGTGTGGAACTCGGTGACCAGCTGCGGCATCTGCCCACACAGCCGTGGAGATGGAGCCACAACTCCAGCAGAACTCTCACCACCAAATCAACACCACCAAATCAACACCAAATCAACAGAAAATCACGCCGCCTATTTGCCCACAACACCCCTGGCAAGCGAGCAGAAGAGGGCACCGGGGTCAGACTGGGCCACCCGTGCCCAGCCTCATCTCCCACCAACGCCCAGCCCCATCTCCCACCCGTGCCCAGCCCACTCCCACCCCCAGCCCATCTCCCACCGCCCAGCCCATCTCCCACCCGTGCCCAGCCTCATCTCCCACCCGTGCCCAGCCCATCTCCCACCCGTGCCCCGCCCCATCTCCCACCCGTGCCCATCCTCATCTCCCACCCGTGCCCAGCCTCATCTCCCACCCGTGCCCAGCCTCACCTCCCACCCGTGCCCAGCCTCATCTCCCACCAACGCCCAGCCCCATCTCCCACCCGTGCCCAGCCCCATCTCCCACCCATGCCCAGCCTCACCTCCCACCCGCAGGCTCTTGGCCAGGGACTTGGCCGAGTGGCCAGGCCCGGTCTGAGCACGAGGTTGCGCACATGGGCTGGTAAAATCCAGCTCCTCCACAAAAAAGCAAGGGCCGTGCAAGTCCCTAACTGATATGCAGGAGAGTGCTCCCCCTTAAACCTTCACTGGGCTTTTCTTAAAATAACGAAAAAAAAGAAATCTCCATCAACAGATTTAAGCTCAAACGAGGAACAGCCACAGTGGCTACTCCGAAGAAAACCATAGCATTACTGTTTCCTGTAAGGAAGGGCCTACAATTTTATTTTACCTTTTTCATTAAGCAAGAAGTAAGAATAGCTCATTGGATTTTCCAGAAGCAAGCTCCAAAGCCTCATTTAACTTTCTGGAATGTTTTGAAACAATGTGCTTGCAGGGTTGAGCTGGGGGAGAGCAGGGCCTGCTACTTTGAGACATTTTAGCTGTATTCTTTGGCTGTAGTAAAATTCCAAATTAAAACTTGTGGTTTTGACTGCAATGAAGAGTGTTCCATGAAAAATTCTGAAACACATTGAGCAGCTGAATCCAGGAAGAAAATAACAAGGTAAGGCTATTGCTGCGGTGGTTTCCGAGGGAAGGTGGGTGCTGGTCACAAGCCCCCGCTGCAGATCGTTCCAAGCAAGAGCAGCTTCCCCACATTTCATGGACCGCTTCTGCTCATCTTAATACCCACCCGTTGCAAGAGTCCACATGCTTCTCATTAATATTTTGAGTTTTAACAAAAATATCCGACCCAAAAATTTGTCACTTACTTTGTGGAAGGAAATGTAACCTTCCTAAAAAGGCGCTGGAAATTCTTACAAACGGTCTGCAGGAGGAAAACCAGCGCGAACTGCTGACGTGCCGCAGCCCGCCGGCCGTTCAACAGGCACCGTCCCTCACTGCCTGGTTCCAGAGCCCCCCAAAGAGATGCTCAGCGCTGGGGCGGAGCAGACGAGGGCCCGGAGAGGGGAAATGCCGGAGGGTGTTGCTGAGCGGCACCAGAAATTACTCCCGCGCTCCCCAAGCGATGAACCGACCGCCCCAATGCGTTGCTTTGCACCATGCCTCCGCGCGCGCGGCCGTAGGTTGCCATCCTGCTGGAAGCCGCTTTTAGATCTACCAAATACTCCACCCGTTTAAAAATAACCCATTGCCAGATATTATGGATTTTCAGTGCTGCCCAGCTCAGTTCCTCGGGAATCGTCCCTCTGAGCGGCGCCATTTAAGCCACCACGACGGCTAGTGCCGACACTTTTCCTGTAGAAGCTTCCCGTGGTGGTGACATGCAAAAATGCGTGTTGCCACAGAGCTGCGAAAAATGGTTTAGACCGACTTCCTCAGTTCAGTAATGTTATTAAGACATTGTCTATATGAAATTATCCTTGCCTGGAATGCAGATGAATCACAGCGAGTGCAGCTCTCCAAGTGACTCCCTGACTCCACAAGCACCAACCAAAGGGACCTTTCCACCAGCGCCGTGGCCTGGAAATTCCTCCTACCCAGGCGTACGCAGCCCCCGACAGAGCCCTCGCCTCTCGCCCTGCAGAAATGCATGCTAGCACAGCCGCTGATGCTCAACAAATTATGTGGCAGACTTGTTCAATCTCACATTTTCTTAGACTGCTAAAAAGAAAAATAAAATAACGCCAAGAGGCTCAGACTTTTCCGGACAGCTCTGTGGTACAACGCATGCATCAAAAGTACATCAGGCTTGAACATAAACTGAATCCTGCTTAGGTAATAAGTTATGCTTGGCCAGGTTTGGGCCAGCTCAAGCTTCCTTGTCACCTAATTTACTTCATCTGATTAAGTACTAAGAGTTGGTCTGAGTTGGTAACACATTCCAATCGGCAGCAAAGCGTTCCTGCTCCCTGTGGAATTAGCTAGGCGAGCATTAACATCCAGAGGGGCTCTTTAAACAGGGACCAAGCTGGACCGAACCCAGAACGCTCACAGCATTTCATTCAGGTTCAGGCTTCTCATTAATAACTTCTCTTAAGAACCCAAACAAATTACAGCTGACGACGCGGTACTTTGCAGCTCAACGGCATGTTAAGTGCTGGAATTAATGCATCCCTGCGCAGACACAGGTCAGCCAGTTTAGGTAAATACAAGCGCTTGAATCTTCATCCAAAAATTACCCAAACCCTGAACCAAGTCTCTTCTGATGTTTTAAAAAGGATTCTACAGTTAAGAGGAAAGAGCCAGACGGGGACTATGAAAGCAGTCCCGAAGAACACAAGAGGTGAGACACAGGAGGGGAGCCAGGAGGAAGAGGCAGAGGCTCAGGGGTTGTGACCCTGGGGGCCAGCACCTCGTGTGGCTCGGGGGTTGTGACCCTGGGGGCCAGCACCTCGTGTGGCTCGGGGGTTGTGACCCTGGGGGCCAGCACCTCGTGTGGCTCGGGGGTTGTGACCCTGGGGGCCAGCACCTCGTGTGGCTGGGGGTTGTGACCCTGGGGGCCAGCACCTCGTGTGGCTCGGGGGTTGTGACCCTGGGGGCCAGCACCTCGTGTGGCTCGGGGGTTGTGACCCTGGGGGCCAGCACCTCGTGTGGCTTGGGGGTTGTGACCCTGGGGGCCAGCACCTCGTGTGGCTCGGGGGTTGTGACCCTGGGGGCCAGCACCTCGTGTTGCGTGTACAAACCACGTGGCGCACGCCTGCCCGGGGATAGGAGCAGGGCGAGAGGGTTTTACAGCTGCTGCTCCTCAGCCTCTGCACAGCGGGGGGGCGAGCGCGGGATGCACGCTCAACCATTCCTGCTTCGGCATCTTTTACCTCCTTCGCCCCTCCATGGGGGACGCTGTACCTGTCCCACCCTACCCGGGGCTACTCTGGGCAAGGTTTGCACCTTATTCATCGATTTTAACCAAAGAAGGTACCACAGGAATAGCGTAGAGGACGAAACCCGAATGAGGGCAAACTGGAGAAGAGAAGAGCTTTTTGGTTTTCCAGCTGCGGAGTTTGAGCTCCCTCCGCCAACCGGGAGTTGGCTTATTTCGAACGAGCCCTCCTTGATCCATTTCAGAGGGAGTTTAAAGAGGGGACAATTCCCATAGTATGGTGCTCTGTAATGGATTAATTAACTGGTACATACTAGTTCCTCGAACCCCTCATCAGGCTAAGGCTTGCCTGGCATGAATCCCAAGGTAACCCACTCGAATGGTTTCCGAAGCCGAAAGAGGAAGGGCCACCACCTGCAGCTACAGGCTAGCCCAAGCCGAAGGCTACCCCTCCGACAGCCGGTTACGGCTTAGGGAGTTCACTCCCCACTTCTGCCTCCCAATAATCTTGCAGCTGAGGTCAGAAGTTTGGCACCGCCCGGATCTATCTGTCTGCATCGAGAGAGGAACCGCAAATTCCAACCTGTTTAGCCATGACGTGTTGGCTTCGTGGATTAGCAGCTCGGGCGCTGTGTCCTCGTGCCGTGCCGTAACGTTGGCTGATGAGAGTCAGATAAACAAACAGCGCAGGAAATTTAACACATACCAGTCACGGGCCGCATGCTGAAATGTATTCCAGACAGATTTTTGAACCCCTCTACGCGTGCATAAGGAAAACGTTAGCTGGTAATTAAACGAGCGGAGACCCCCCTGTGCTGAATTAGGTCTATTACCCGCAATCCAGCTAAAATGTGAGTTTTCCTTTAATTTGGGAGCTAATGCCCTTGTCCTAAGAAGGCTATGAAAAGTTCAGATATGCTTCCCTATGTGAAGCGGCGCTTAGAAGGATAAAATAAACAAGTTTGTGAGAATCGTGTTTTAGAGGTACGGCTTATGATGCTTTCTGAGAGCTTGGTCCGCTGCACACTCGGCTGAGCTCTCTCCATCACCCCTATTGCTAGGGTAGTGAAAGCCTGGCAGGGGTTGCCCAGAGAGGGGGTGGAGGCCCCATCCCTGGGAACATTCCAGGCCAGGTTGGCCGGGGCTGTGAGCAACCTGATGTGGTTCAAGGTGTCCCTGCTCCTGCAGGGGGGTTGGGCTGGGTGACCTCTGGGGGTCCCTTCCCACCCAAACCATTCCATGGTTCTATGATTGCTAGGGCAGGACCCTCTGCATACCAACTCTTCCAAAAGGGTCCCGGTTTTCTGCAGAACCTTCCACAGCAGAACAAGAAAGTCAAAGGCAAAGGATGACTTAGTACCACTGCAAAAACGAGCTCCTTTCCCTGGGATGTGACTGAAACCTGAACCGATGGTGGCCAGCGGACCTAGAAAAGGGGCTTCCACACCTTTCGAGTGCCTGACGTTACCATGCGACATTGCGTCGTGGAACCTCAGGAAGATGTTGTTCAAACAAAACTTGAGCTCCCCTAGAATTTGCCACGCCTCAAAAATTGTTGTAAAAAAGAAAACCTGTTTGTTTCCTGTAAAAACCGAATGTCCCCAAGCCACTCTACAGACAGCTCTTCCGCTATAGATAAAATCAGAAACACTTGAGAGGCTCGTGGTTACAAGGATAACCATCCTATATCCAACACAACCGGAACACTCCACAAGCACCTAAGCCAGCTGTATATTATTGATACTGGAAAACCATATGAGAATTAGCAACGTATAAAATATATTTCCTTGCAACTCTAGATCACTTGCTCAGGCTCAAGCCACGTAAATAAAGCTGGTACCATCCAGGGACTCAGTGCCAGCATTAAGCGAGCTTGTCAGACAGATCCCAGATGGGTGCAAGAGCTAATTGGCTCCTTTCCTGGTAGCATTAGCAAAGCAGCCCAGGACTGAATAAATCCAAGGGAGATTTTTCTTTCTAACTATAATCCCTTTAGCTCAGAGGTGAAAACAGACCAGAGAGCCAAACACTGCTGCTGCTACCACCCATCTGCCTGTTCCATGGGCAAGGCCTGGCCAGGAGCCATCCTGTAAGGCACCAGGCTAGGTCTGAGCCAGCAGCGTGCACGCACACGCATGGACATGCACGGACACACACGGACGGACACACACGGACGGACAGGCACCCCAGCCCCATCCTGTGGTGAACGTTGCTGGCAGTGGGAAATGGCAGACAGCGGGAAGTAACCGGCGGGTCCTGTAGCTCAGAAGATGTCACATGCGACCATCTCTACTTGTCATTGCATCTGAGAAGCACGCCAAGCTCTGGGCAGCCGAACGTTTCAAGAATTTCTTATGTTGCTTTGCAGCGTTGTGGGAGAACACTTGTTTTAAGCTCCCAGTCATCAGCCAAGCAACCAACACCCTGGCATGAAAGAAATTCCTTTTCTTGCCCCTTGCTGCTGCAATGGTATCCCCCACCTCCCATAGTTCTACTGAGAGTGACACAACACAACTTGAACCAGTTCTGGGCAGGAAAAGCATTGAGCTGTTCCTGAGCTATAACATCCCTCTGTTTCTGAAGAGAGGTTAGGCTGGGAAGTCCTCACGTAGCCAAGAGAAATTTTTTTTCTTTAAACAATTTCCTACCTTGGAAGCAAACACTGGGTCCCGGTAGTTTTCTGCCTCTCCGCACAAAGCATCCCGCTGATGTTACTGCGCAGCTATTTGTTTAGCAGATACTTCAAAGACGAGGACTCCGAAGAGGCCAGCTTGACGTCGCTCCAAGCCGGGCAAGAGCCAGGACTCAAGTCACAAGGGTGAAGCAAGTAAACTGCCGGCCTCTGAACCCGCGGCTCATCTTCTCGGGCCACCCTCGGGAAAGATGCAAGGTCCAACCCCTCCTGTCCAACACGGAGCCAGCAAAGGGCTCCAGCTATCCAACCTCAACTATCCAACCTCTTGTTTTGAAGCCCAGGCTGCTTTATTCAGGCTCCATCAGGGCTTCCATCAAGAAAAGCTGAATATTTCGCAAACTGTAACATTAATCAGTGCCTTTTTGTGTTTTCTAAACTCCCCCATGGGCGCAACCCTACCCTGGGCTGCATCAGAAGCGTGGCCAGCGTCGAGGGAGGGGATTGTGCCCCTCTGCTCTGCTCTGGGGAGACCTCCCCTGGAGCCCTGCGTCCAGCTCGGGAGCCCTCGGCACAAGGAGGACATGGACCTGTTGGAGCGGGGCCAGGGGAGGGCTACTAAAATGCTCCGAGGGGCTACTAAAATGCTGCGAGGGCTGGAGCCCCTCTGCTCTGAGGCCAGGCTGGGAGAGTTGGGGGTTTCAGCCGGAGCGAGGGGGGGGAGGGTGCGGCCGTCAGGGCTTCAGGGGGCCCAGAGGAAAGGGGGGGACAAGCTTTTTAGTAGGGCCAGCTGGGACAGGACAAGGGGGGATGGTTTTAAACTGAAGCAGGGGAGGTTTAGGCTGGATCTAAGGCAGAAATTCTTTCCAGTGAGGGTGGTGAAACCCTGGCAGGGGTTGCCCAGAGAGGGGGTGGAGGCCCCATCCCTGGGAACATTCCAGGCCAGGTTGGCCGGGGCTGTGAGCAACCTGATGTGGTTCAAGGTGTCCCTGCTCCTGCAGGGGGGTTGGGCTGGGTGACCTCTGGGGGTCCCTTCCAACCCAAGCCATTCTATGATTCTATACAAACACAGATCTAATCCTGGCCACTCTTCTTCAGACGTGCCTTAGCATTCAGGGTATTTGGAAAGTTTCTGACATAAAAATAAAAATGAACATAGAAAGTGGTGGGTGCAGCAGGGCCCACCATCGCAGTGGTAGGACTGATGGAGAAGTGGAAACCATGGAGGGGAGAACTAACGCCGGCTGTGCAGGTTTACACTTGAGCACAATGGGAGTACACGAGTGATGCAGCCCAAAGCAAGTTCTAGTCTCAGCTAATTTAGGGCTTAATCTTTCCTGGGCTCTTTTTTTTTTTTTTTTTTTTTTTTGCGTGAGGAAACCTGCAGACAGGCCAAGTGCACGTGGAGCGAAGGAGCTCCAGGAGGACAACGGCACGGACTGCACCCCGCTGCCCCGAGCCGGGCAGAGGGAGGGACTGAGCTGGGCTGCCATCTCCACTGCAGCTCGGTGGGCGCAACTGATGGCAAATCATTCCAAGAATATATGCAAGGGCATTCACAATGCCTTCCCTCAAAAAAAAAAAAAAAAAAAAAAAAAAAAAAGGTCTTGTTTTTTCCGCCAAAATCCCGACCCTCTTAATCATCTGAGAAGCTAATCCTCATCAGGGGAATTCTGGGGAAACTGAAAATATTTTAGCTTGGCTAAGATAAGGGCAGAGCTGTTTATTTCACACATCTCTACAGCGGTACAGAGCCAGGAAATACTTTTCAGTTATTTTCAACAAAACAAGACAAATGTACCAAATTGGCACGAAAGCGACATTTTTCTGCAGAATTCTTTAATGTCCCAACCGATATCCACAGACATGACTCTTTCCCAGTTTGTCAGCAATCTTTGTTAATTATTTTGAATACTTTTGGGCTTCTGCTGAGGAAACCAGTGCCGAAAACATGCGAGAGCTCCACCACAACCCCCCGACCATCCTAAGCAATGAGCAGGGTACCCTGCAGCGGGCATTTTAATGCTGCCCTAGGGAATACGTGAGCTTCACATTTCTGGTCTGCAGGAGCCCTGTAAAGGTGTCACTGCCCCTGCCAGTGAATCCTGGAACTGCGACATACTCCAAAAAAATGCATCTTGTTCTTGGCTCTGATAAGCAAATTGCTTTTTGCATTTTTTCTGACTTTCAGCTCCAGCCGACTCAAACGCGCTGCCCTTGCACAGATGATAACGCCCGGGGAGAAAGGGATGGGGAACCGACACAGGGCACGACGGGACGGATTCGAGCTGTAGGAGCTGACCGGTTGCTGGCAAATCCCTGACGTTTGGCACTAAGCAAGGCACTCTAAAAATGCATTTGTGCTTAAGACGCTACTTTTTTTGCTCTGTAAAGAAGCATTTCCTTCTGAAAAGAAAGTAGAAAAATGGAGACAAGTACTGTTTTAAGGCATTTGGTCTGGATGGGAGACTAATGAGCTGCAGCTTTGCCAAACGCGCGTGCTTCAGCCATGCTGTACTCTCTACGTCTCCTTCTGCTACTGCAGATAAATCTTGGTTTTCTTTTGCTCACCCAGCGATGGCAGAGCTCGCGGTCTGTCGGGAGCCAGCCCCGCTTCCATCGGCGCTGAGCTCCGAGCCCAACTCCAGCCCTGCTGCCTCCATGGCCAGAGACAGAACCCTTTGGGGAGCAAGGCTGGGTCAGGCCCGCGCCACCCCGAAAAGTGGCCAAGCCTGGGATTACCGCAGGATGCTACCGAGAGGGATGCTACCCCTTTGCGCGCGCTATTAGCGTGTCCCACTGAAAGAAAAAAATAAATGGTACCGAGGCGAGCTATGGCGTTATGTTTTAAATCCGTGGTTCGCAAACCGGGGACTGCGAAGTAGCGCAGCCCGCCTGGGTACCATCCAGGCAGATGGGCGCTGCTGGGGCTGCCCTCGCCCCCTGGTGAGGGCACATCTGGGCGGCGGGCGAGCGGCTCCATCCCGCTCCCTGCGGCCGGGGACCCGGCTGCGTCCGACACCTCCGCCGCACTCGGCCGGCAGCGCTTCCCCCGCCCGCGGGAAAGCTCTTGGCAGAGGCATCCGTGCAGTGGTGCTCTTTCTTCGGTATAAACCAGGCCCCAGATCACGCCTGCGATAGCAATAATAAAAGGTGTCTGCGGGTAGCGTGCAAACCTGTCAAGCCATGAAGAATTAAACGTATTACCAGCCAAGGGTTAGGGAAGGACAGCGATCAAAACAAGGCTGGTGTGATCAAAGAGACCCACCATTTAATTCCCTTCAGCCTGTTCTAATTCAGTCCTGTCTGGGCTCGGAGTTCCCTAAGTCCTTCTGAAATGCCAGACTGTGCAAGTTTTGTTTTACTTTCCAGAAACCCTAAGACCCGCAAGAGCTTAACGAAATCCCCACAGGTTTCTATTTGCTTAATCCTCCCGTCGCAGCAGCCTGCCAGTGTTAGGAGACGCGGGGTTCATTCCGAACGCTTGGTGCAAGAGGGGAAGGTGGTCGGCAGGAGGGCTGCCCAGCAGCTCCCTCCTCTCCCCTCTGACTCTGGACCCTCACGCTGCAGGCGTTAAAAGTACGAATTCGGTAGCTCCATCAATTTTAATCTGCTGTTCCCATACCGTAACCGCCCAAACCAGCATCTGTTTGAAGAAAGGTTCTTACTGTCACAGCCATGAGAAGAGGAGCTGTTTTAACTGGTTCTGGAAGGCAACTGCTCATCAGTTAAAGGCTTTCCCGTTCTCGCCAAGGATCCGGCAAGGCTCGCACGGATTGGCCTCCTGTGAAGTGCTCTCCAGGCAGAAGCCAGCCCTGGTCGCCCCACAAACGGGTGACATGATGCACCCTGCTTTACGTGGCATAAGAAAAGCGATTCTGAGTGCAGTGAGCACGCAAACACCAGAGGAAGCTCTTGCTCCCATAACCATTAGCACGCGGGGTTTAGCGACCCAGGCCCTACCGGCGGTCGGAGCATTGGTTGGGCAATGTGGGATTCCAAAGAAATGCTCAGGGAGCAGCAGGGGAGTTAGGAAATGTGACCCTGGGGAATTGTGTAAAACTTAGAGGAGGCCCAAGAATTTGAGAACCTGATGTTTCAGAAGCTGAAAGGGCAGCTGGGGGCCAGGCAACGTCTGTCACGCCAAGTTAGGCAAGGGAAGGGGAGTAAGAAAGGCCCTTCCACCAGGCAAGTCACCTGCTAGGAGCACTCAGGGAGAAGTTTATGATCCAAAATTTGCCTGTCTTGGTCCTGCTCATCCTCATAACATCCCAAGGGTTAATGAGCCTCTTGCTCAGCTTCTCCCACAGCAACACCCTAAAGCTACGCCTGCGAGATCAATCTGTCGCTGGGGGGGACACCTTTTGGAGGCCATAAAAAATCCAGATCGTGACCTCTTGAAGGATTAGGCAGAAACCATAAGGGGAGAGGGAGAGACATCCTAAACACCAAGGAGCGATGCCAACCGGGGCAGGATGACGCATGCTTACCTCGAACGACCGCCCCCAGAGAACGCAGCCGCTTTCTGAAGGACTCGAGCAGCGGATTGTGCAGGCTGGGCTGCGCACGGGGGGGCTCACGCCTTACGTTTCAGGGGCAAACGAATGCCAAACCCAACCAGCAAGACAGCCAGAAATCACAAAGTTGCCCTCAGTGGAAATCCTGACCCTTGTCTGGGCGTCATCCAGCTGTGAGCAAAGCCACAAATCAGCCACCGGCTTTTCCAAAGGCTTCGCTGCCGAGTTTTGCAAATGCTGACGGAGAGGAGTCTGCCACCGAGCTCAGAGGGCTCTGTGGCTTTGCTGGGTATGTGCTGGGTACAGCTGAGGTCTAGCGCATTTGAAGGCTCTTTTATTTTTTTTCAACAGCAGCTTTTGTATCAAGTTCCCGTTAATCTTTTAAATGGACGCAATCTCGGCAGCCTCCCCGTAAGCCATAAGCTTCCCCAGAAGGACTCAGCGAGAGCAGGAGTTATTCTTGCCCCCAGGTTTTGTAAAAATAAGCACTGTGGTTAGGCTCTGCAAACACCGCTTTCAGCTCCGTAGGGCTCTCATTCATCAAAGCGTTATGAAACTTCCTCCCTCCGTGACTGAAACAGGCGATTCGTAATGGAAGGGAAGAGCCTTCCTCCCCCCCTGATGCCCCACACGCCCGAGCATCACCGCTGCCCGTCCGCCCCCTACGCTTCGGCCCCGACCTCCCGCTCCTGCCCGGGAGCCGCTGCGGCCCAGAGCTGACGCCTGCTCCAACGCCGGCTCGATTTCCCGCTGCCGCCCCCCACGAGGCACCCCGGCTTCCAAAGGAGGGGATCCCGGCGGCCCTCTCAGGGCGATCCCCCTCCACCAGGGGAAGGTCCTGCACTGGCCAGGACGCGGACTGGGAGGCTCGGTCTTCATTCCCCACAGCTTCTCCTAACCCTGAGCCACCCCAACGCCCGTGCCCATCCTCGCCATGGGTAGCACCTCAGCCAGCGAAAGTGCCATTGTGCTCCAAGGGCCACAGAGAAGTGGCTCTGGGATCCTAACGGCCCATCCTGGCTTCGAAAAGGGGGAGAGGCTGAGGTTAACAACTTTGCTATCATCAATTTAGGGCTGTTTGATCATCCTGAGTTATAAGATCTTTGGACAAAAGATACCTTGAAAATTGCCGTCCACCCCCTCAGCACAGAAGTATGAGATTTATTTCGCCTCTGCCGGGCAGCTATGAATGAGCTGTCACCACCAGCCGGGTGTCACGGATGAGGGGTGATAAAGGTTGGTCCCTAAATCAAACCCGAGCCTCCTGAAGCTGCGAGCTAACTAGGAGCAGCTGGGCTGGAATCCGTCCTTGCGGGCCCTCAGGAGGAAAGATTATATATTATTCCCCGGAGGTTGCCGTGCATCTTTGAAACAATTCATTAGTATTTCAGAAAGGTGCGATGGCTGCAGGCATTCCCTCGCTCAGCGTGCCTGGCTTACACTAA
This sequence comes from Gorsachius magnificus, assembly GCA_034008185.1. Classification (NCBI taxonomy): domain Eukaryota; kingdom Metazoa; phylum Chordata; class Aves; order Pelecaniformes; family Ardeidae; genus Gorsachius; species Gorsachius magnificus. The sequence continues at coordinate 1,099,931 of CM067098.1, read as the reverse complement.
AGATCTTAGGCATGCATGCATATGCCACCCAAAATTACAGCGCGCTCCTCTTCTCCTTTCCCCCAAGGAATGGTGAATTGGGTGCCGAAGGCGTAGCTGCAGGAGTGGGCGCGGGTTTTGGGGGCGGCTGGGTCACAGCACTTCCAGCCCACGTAGTGAAGCCGGCTGGGCCCTCTGAGCAGACGCAGGCTGCTGCCCCCTCTGAAGCCCCAGCGTAAACCCGGCGCTGCTTCGCCACCGCGGCTCTCAGCTGATGCAGCCGCGACCCGAACCCGGCCCACAGGCCACGTACTCCTGAAGCCACCGCCTTGTGTCAGCTTCTTCAGCTACAACATCGATCCTGCCTACAGCTTTCGTGGGCTCAGGTTTCCTGACAAACTCAAAACTCAGTTCAAGTTCACTGAAAGGTCTGAAATTCTTTCAGGGCAGCCAGGACCGGGTTTGAGCACGAAAAGGGCCAAATTACCATTCCCCACTGAAGACATGCAAAACTTGCAGATCCTTCATGCTTCTCGTAGGGAATCCAGTCAAAATAAGTCATTCTGGCTACAGCCTTAACCTGTCCAAAGGCCATAACTCAAATCCAACCTGAGAGGCTGTGATCCGCACTTGGACTTGAACATTGAGCTTTTCTTTTACAAGACAACCCCGGGGAAGAAAAGAGCACAAAGTTGCACGGGGCTCAACAGCGAGATACCAAATGATGGCAAAAGGGGTGCTTGGAAACGCGGCTGCGGGGGCCCGCTCACCCAAAACTGTTTGGGGTTATGGGTATCGGTCCGCTGCAGATTGCTGAAATCTCAGCTGCGGAGGGGGGAGGTGAGGGGAGGCAGGGCTGGACGGGGCCGTTCGGGTGCGGTTTCTGTGTCCCGATTGCTCCTATAGTTCGTATCGCCTGGGAAATGAAACTTTTCGCCTGCATTGGATGATTTTTCAAAATGGAAAAGAAGTCAAAAGTCAGCGTCCAAGAATGCTACTGAGTCAATCGAACCTCGGCAGCGAGAGGCCGGCGTTCCGTGCACTCGCGCTTTCCTCGCGCCGGCAGAGCAGAGGGCGCACGGCGCGCTGCTCGCTCCTCGCCGTAGGTGCCCTGCAGACCCTTGAAACCAAGTATGGGTCGCTTCGCACCAGACCCACAGGCTCCACCTATACTTGATCTCCAAGGTCACGCACAGCGGCCGTCAGGGAGCTCTGGGAAACCCGCTCCCTGAGAACGGCTTCTTCCTGCCCTTCGTTTTATCCGTACGTTACTGAAATGCCACATAAATGCAAATATATTCAATATGAAACTTCTTACAAGAATTCTGTTAAAACACAGTTTCAAGGAATCTGTTTGTAAAATACAGAATCTCAGCATGGCCAGGCTTGGAAGGGACCTCGGGAGATCACCCAGTGCCACCCCCCTGCTCAAGCAGGTTCTCCTAGAGCGTGTTACACAGGACAGCGTCCAGGCAGGGGTTGAAGATCTCCAGAGAAGGAGACTCCCCAGGCCCCCTGGGCAGCCTGGGCCAGGGCTCCGTCACCCTCAAAGTCAAGAAGTTCTTCCTCCCGTTCAACTGGAACCTCTTCTGCTTCAGTTTGTGCCCATTGCCCCTTGTCCTGGCGCTGAGCACCACTGCAAAGATTCCATATGAAACTTCTTAAAAGAATTCTGTTAAAACGCGGTTTCAACGAATCTGTTTGTAAAATACATAGGTTTGCTTTTTATTTTACATAAAGACAGACTTAGGAACAGGTAAGAGAATATTGCACTCAACTTTGACGCCCGAAACATTTTTCCAGATAATCCGTGCTCATTCGAAAACACCAACCTTCAGATAATTCACGTCCCCACTCAATTAAAGGTGGCCGGGAATCAGAGGTTGATTAGAGGAAAGATATAGATGCAAAATACCTGGTACATCCCTGCTTTGTTCTCTGCTTGCCTCCCAAATACCTCACAGAGTGCCGGCGCTGTGTCCGCAGCAGCCCCAGCTCCCCGGGCAGCCCCTCTGGTGCACCCCAGCCCCCGCCAGAAACATCTCAAAATGCAGGCGCGGGGCTCCAATGCGACTCGGTTTAGACTTCAGATCTCACCTCGCTTTTCCAGCCCCATGCTCCCCTCTAGGCCGTGGTCACTCGAGGTTTTAAAGCATTGCAATGGTTTCTTTTCAAGTGCGTTATCTTTAGCCATCGTGCACCTCCTTCTGCAGCGCCCAAGCCAGCCAAAACTGACTGCGAGGGTCCTACGATAAAATCCTTGTGTAATCCTTCCCAGCTACAGCCTGGCCTTCAAACATTCCAGGAGACCCATGGCATTTGAAGTGGCAGGGCTGCGATATGAAAATATAGCATTTTAGTTAAATTTAAACAAAAATCCATCCATATTGTTAAGCAGCTTTGCAAAGGAATACTCAGACGCTTTGCAGAAGTTCAGTCACACCCAGCTAATGACCATGTTCCTCATGAAACTAAACTCACCCGCTTGGGAAGAATTTCATGCTGCTACCTTAGCCTTGCACCCGTGCAGGATTTGTTTCACGCACATCCCCAGTCCCTACTGGAGTCCAAATCCCTCCCAGCACCAGAGAGGGCAGCGACTTGCTCTGGTCCCTGCATCGTGCCTTCCCCCCGCCACGCACCGTACAGCTTTGCGTACCTGTATGGATCTCCCTTCTGGCATCGCTTTCTGTGGTGGCTCCAAAACGTCCTTTCCAAGGCATCAATGCACTGTTCTTGTGCAGGACAGACAGACGGACCAAAGGCTCGGCTGGGTGTCGGGCTCACCAGTTAGCACTGGGCTCAGAAGTTTCCTTCTTGGGACCACCTGAAGGTCCTGTGTTCTCCTTTGCTCCATCCAAAAACGGTGTTTCCTGGGAGCCCCGGTCCCTGCCAGGAGCCCCAGTCCCTGCTGGGAGCACTGGTCCCTGCCGGGAGCCCCAGTCCCTGCTGGAAGCTCCAGTCCCTGGCCAGCCCTGGGCGAGGAGCAGCCCCCTCCCGGCGCTGCAGCAGCCAGACTGACAGCACTCCGAATCAAAACACAAACTGCATTCCTTGGGGAACGAAACGGCTTGGAGGATCGGCGTTTTTGCGATGGGATTTGGAATTACAGGTAAACCTGGCTTAATTTGAGGAGTTCAGAGCCTCAGGACCGAGGCTGAGCGCAATGGTGGTGGTCCCCATCCTGCACCAACCTGGCTACCATGCCCCGGCACTCTCAAACTCACTTTGCTAGAAAAGGCTTGAAATAAAATGCTGCCAGCAGTAGGTATTCCTCTTCTTTATGAGAATCCCCGACTCATTTTAAGGAAAACAGAATTCAAGCACATCTGGTATGTTATTTATGGAGGTTACACACTCCCACATGAAAGAAACCATCCACTCAAACTGATAACAACCCCCCCTACTTCCCATCTGCCTTGGGGCTAGGAGACCATCAATATCCACAGCCTGTTGTCAAGTGACTTTACAAGGTCTCGTAAAAAGGCCTGAAGGAAGCTTAAATGCCAAGAGGTCCCAGTTCCGTGCATCTGGCTTTGCCTTGAACAACGGCTGCCCCTTTCCAGCATACCCAGCCAACGCACCGTGAAGCAACCGAGTCATCGCCCAGCTCGAAAGCACACACTCCAGCCATGTTTTGGGGACTTGGGGCAGAGACCGTGACCCTCAATAGAAAAAGGAATGTTGTTGTACATCATTCTGATGGCCCACAAAAGGTGAGCGCGCCCCAGCCCACACAAATCATCTCGGCCTATTCACAGTGCCCTAGTAAGGAGGACCGGGGCCCAAACCTTGGTGCCAATGTGCCAACCTCTTCCCCATCCCAGCAGGTGAACGGGCTTAATTTCCCTTAAGAGAGTAAAATCACCCCACGTGGCAGGTGAGACGAGCTGGCAGGAGATTTCCTCGTGTTCCACTGCCAGCTCTTCCCAGCTGAGGATGGCAGCCCTGGAAAGGGCAGCAGCACGATAGAGAAGAATAAATGAGCCATTACCTGTGGTTATCAGTGGGCAGGTCCCCAGGGCTCCACCGCCACAGCCCCTGGACGCCAAGGGGCTTGCTGCAGCGGGGCCATGCCTGAGGAGCATCACCGAGGGCGGGGGGGTCACCTCCCACCGCAGCCCGCGCCGCCCTGGCTGATCGGCAAACAGAGCGCCAGTATTTGCTGAAAGCACGACGGTGGGATTCAGGCCACGAACAGGGACGTTGCTGCCACCAAATTCCCTCCCCAAATTAGAAAATAACGAGCACAATTTAGGCTGTGGAAGGAGAGGGGGAAGCAGGACTCGGGGAGGGCCGGTCTCGCTGGGAGGTGTCGCAGAGGCGAGGACCGTGCGTGGCAGGGCTGCCAGCGGGAGAGCGCGGGCGGGAGCACGGCGTGAGGCTGCCGGTGACCGCTGCAGCGCCTGGCTCGGCCGCACCCCCGGGCGTGGGGAAGCTGCTGCTTTCCTGGCCCCAAGCAGACCAACTCTGGGGGTTGGACTAGATGACCTCTAGGGGTCCCTTCCAACCCAAAACATTCTACGATTCTCTGATTCTATGACTCCTCCGCGGTTCTCACCACGACTTCCCCGTGGAGCCAAAAGCTTCCACTGTGCGGGTGATTTGACTCCCTTTGCTCTCTCCAGTCTTTTCCCTTCGTCTTTCCTCCCTTTGGTGTCTGAGGAGGCTCTGGAGGTGCCGGGATTTTTCCTGCGAGCCACGAGAGGGACCTGGCCACTGCCAGCACCCTGCCGGGATGCCAGAGAGCGGCCAAGTGAGAAGCAAAACCTCAAGTGCAAGCAGCCCAGTCTGTGCCGCTGTCTTCATCCTCACTCCTGCTCTCGGCAGCCCATTTCCTCACCTTGGAGAGAGCAAGCAGGCTGGATTCATTCTCAATATTCAGGGAAAACCCCCTTGCTGCTGGGACTCTTCCTTTAGCACATCCCCTAAAGGCGGCTGCGGCGACTCTCCTCCGTCGCTCGGCCGAGGCACCCCTGGCGGGCGTCTCAGCAGCTCACCAACCTGCCGGCCAGCAGGTAATTGCTGCCAGCTCTCGCCTCTCGCTCTTCACTTACACACCCTCTTCATTGCACGTACAGGGCAGTGCCTTCCTGAGATCAGCGTGCGCTCCAAGCAGGACAGACGCACGGCTCCCACGCTGCTCGCTGGCGAGCCATCACCCCCGGGAAAAGAGCATTTCCTCTCTATAGGATGCAAAACTCGTATCCTCAGCTGGCTCAGCCCCAAATACCCCTCAGCGATACCGACCCGATGCCGGTACAGAAATCATCTGACAGGACGCTGTGCCGATGGCCGCTGGACATTTCTGCTCCATGCGGGTCCAGAGAACGGACTCGGGACCTGGTGCCAGCGCATTCTCTCCGGCTACAAGAGAGATCCAACGCCAGTCTTGGCTTCAGAGACACGGAACGGGTGTCCAAGACTGAGTGTTTGTACCGGCGCTTGTTGCACCAAACGGGCTGGTAGAACAACGCTGTTGATTCTGTGTTTCAGAAACATTCATCCCACGGGACACCCCCACGGTGGCACCGGGGACAACGACGGTCAGCGCCAGGAGCGCCCGGGCTGCAGAACGCGCCGTTCTGCCGTCTGCTGCTACCCAGTGAGAAACAGCACCCTTGCCTTTTCCCATCATCATCTTTTTCCTTTTTTTACTAAAAGAATTAATAACTGCCTAATTATTTGTTACTGCAGAGAGAGGATTTCGATGTCCTTAGCATTTCAGACCCAAGACCTGCCACCTTCCTCTTCAGCAGCACAAGCACAAGCAGGCCCCACAGAGAACTTTGCCATAAACTCCAGGTCAGACAAGTGCAAGATTAAACCTTTGCATTCAGGATTTACAAGAAGCTTTTGGCCATATACTGCTGGCAGGGCAGCATCCAGCCCTGGGCTGGACACTTAGGGTTCTTAAATACCCACTGATGGGGGATGCGGTCCCCAGAGCTCACAACACCACTTGCAAGCCAGCAAGGCTTGGGGCTATCTTTCCAAATTCCACATTAATTTCTTAGAAAGGATTCTCCCAAAGTAAATAAAACCTGTGGAATCTGTTTTTCCAACAGAATCCATGCTAGCATGTGTAGTATTGTATACATACACATATATATAACTTCTACATGTAAGGGTTTTTAAAAAAAAAAATCCTCTATAAGCTTTAAAAAAGCTTTTTTTTTCCCCCTTTTTCTTTTTGTAGGGAAGTGACCTTTAATAAGACACAAAATAAGCGAAGTCACTTAATTAAAAAAGAAAGCTGCTAGAGTTTATATAGATTAAAAGTGGGATAAAATAATTTTTATCTAATTCCAAAGGGATAGCCCTGCAGCTCTTCAATGGGAAAAATTCCCACCAGAGTTGAAGGGGACTCTGAAGAGAGGCAGCTCCCCGGGATGTTCTCGGGGCAGAGCAAAGAGGTTTTATCCCCTCCCGCTGGCCGCAGGGCAACGGAACAGCTTGCGGCTGCTGGGACGGGCGGCCGGCAGCACGGGCGGCGTTAATTCACCTCAGCGATGAAACCCTGGACAGTTTTCTTCTAAAAACCCAGTTGCTGCAGCGTTTCTTCATTGAAACGGCTGTGCTGGGCAAAAAGCTGTGCTGCGCAAAAAGCTGTGCTGCGCCGAGAACGTGAGCTACTCCATCGTCTCGCCGTTACGACACGGCCCGTTTAATGAAGCTCACGTAATATCCTCCCAATAACAAGCGCTCCTGATGACCTGAAGGCCCTGTCTACTACAAGCAGTTAAGCGTAGAAATAGCAGACCTGCACGGCTCCTACGGACACTCCTGCGTGGCCGAATTGGGGTTGAAAGGAAACATTTTCAGTTGTTTCTCTGAAAGTCTGCCAAACCGATGAGCCCAGAGCAGGCTGCTGTGCAATCACGTCAGCCTTGCAGCTTTGCCGCTGCCCCGCTGAACTTGCTTGAAGAGTTTGTCAGCAAACCAGAAATGATGTACAAAATCCATGCTTGGTGGGGATTTCTTTGTTGCTTCGTCTTTTTTTTTTTTTCCCCATTTTTGTTTTGTTTCCCTTTTTTATAAGCCAGCACACTCCGGGATTTGGCATCCAAGTACTTAAAACCCCCTTTCTCCCGCGGCACGTCCAGGAGATCAGCCAGCGACCGTAGTGCTGCCCTCGCTGGGCTTGCAGACCCGGGGATGGCGAAGCCCCAAGGGTGCAACCAAGGGAGAGTTGTTCAGCCCCAGAATGGGGAGCCTGGGGACAGGGAGCCTCAGGGATGGGGAGCCTTGGGGACGGGGCTCTTCCCAACTGCTCAACTCTTGCCGCAGAAAAGCAGCGACGGAGCCCCTGCTTCGGGCAGGGCAGAGCTGCTGCCAGAGCCAAAGGGCACTGAAGGTGGAAAAGACAAGTTGTAAATGACAAGGGTATAACCAGACTTGCAAAAAAGAGCAGTTATAAGGATATATTACATATTTTCCCATCTTTCGGGAATTCCTAACCAGATTCTCATCCTTACCCACCTAATCGCCTACAAACTCCGCGTCTTTCCATGGGTTATAGCAAATGCTCACAGGGCCTCAGCCTGCCTCCTCCTGCTGTACAGTAACAGAGACACAACAGAACAGCCACGACAGACAGCACCTCCAGCAAAGCTCTTTTTTTTTTTTTTCTAAAAAACCGGAGAGCGCAGCCTTCCAAGGGACCAGGCCTGGTCTGCCGGGGGCTGCGGGGTGCAGATTGCCTTCCACAGCTCTGCAGCTTCCTGCAGGGCTCAGATCAAGCTCACTCGGTGCAACACTCATTGCCTCTCGCAGGCTTCCTTCTTCACCCGGGATGTCTTCCATAATTTTCTGCCCAAACAGACATCACTGTAACTTCGCTGGTCACTTACGCCTCGTTTTTCAAACGCGTTTGATGTACCTGGCCTTTTCTAGGTTTTTTTGTTTATCATAATCTTTTTGTCATGAATGACACAGCACAAGGCTGGACCCGCGGGGGTAGGAAGGGCAGCGCGCGTCATTTCTGCGGTGCTCGTTAAGACACGTTGGTGTGGGAACCGCAACAGCAAGCGTGCAAAGATTCACGCATACGTACACATGCGCACGTGTACACACACCCTCTGTTTTACGTGGAGGTTTGGAGAGTTCCAGGAGAGATGGACTAGAGACCGTAGGTACACTTTATCCCAGCGGCATCATTCCCACACATACCAACCGCCTACGTGCAGGCTTAAATCCCCTGTTCAGCAATAGCCAACCTTTCCAGAGCGACTGCGTTAATCATTTTTGGCTCCCGCTAAACCTTGCGCAAATATAAATATGGAGGATGGCCACATTACCTTTAATCAATATCGTAGCTAGGACTTTACATTTCTGCAAGCTGAAGGTTGCGTAAGGCAGCGAGTTGACCTACGTTGACCATAAATCACAAACTGCAGGTCTTTCTCAACTCAACTCTGGATGTGATGGGCTACGCCATGAAAAGCCCCAAGGGATTTTGCCTACTCTTCAAGGTATTTATTTTTTTAAAGAAGAGGAAAATTAAGCTCAACTATTTCAGTGGTTCAGTTCGGGTAAGCACGTGACGGAGGTGCATTCCTGCTCGTCGCCTTTCCCAGCTGCATGGCCTCCTCCAAGGCAAGGTGATGGTATTTTTGGTGAACCTGTGACCAGGGGCTTCCCAGAAGCCTCCCTGAGCTAATGGAGACCCCAAACAATGTCTGAGAGCTCTCCATCGAAATGCAGAAGCAAAGGGCTTGTTGGGATCGCTCCTTCCCTGCTGGAATGTGAGCAAATACCTGCCAGATCAGCGCCAGTTACTTCTTTAGGCCGTGCAGGTGTCCTGGAGGAAGGAACATCTGCAAGAGATAACAGCTCCGTGGATCTGCAAGCACTTCCACACACATAGCTAGCCGTGCTGGGAATCTTCCGCGCAGCTTCCATTAAGAGGCGAGACAAAGATTTTCATCAAATGTTCTCACTCCACTCAGGGCACACGCGTTCCATATTCCTATGGAATTTGTATGATTCCCTGTTCCCTAAGCTGCTTTCCCATCACGGGCCCCAGCCAGGCTTCAGAGATGTTCTTGTCCTGCCCGTTCCCGTACCCTGCCTCTGGCTGCTGTGGAGGGCTCGCCCTCTGCTGTCGTGCCCCATCCATTCCCAGTTTGGGCAAGCTCCCACCTTGTCTTCCGGAGGGCCCTCAGGAGGCAGGGAGGTGGGATGGGTAACGCCACCCGTTCCTTGCAGAGGTCACCCTCCCTCTTCCAAGGCTTCCTGCTGCTGAAGGCAAGAGGCTGAGGAGTCTCAGCGAGAGAAACCTCACTCGCAACTGCTGCCATAAAACCTGATGGGCTATAAATACCTCTCCACAGTGGAGAGAATTCTTTTCTGACACATTATATAATGATGCAATATAAAAATATACTGCGCTTGGCAGGCTTTCCAAGGCTTCCCTTTGGGAGCTCAACAAACTGGTGTTTGATGGTTTTTTTTTTTCCCACTGTATGGCCAAAACTGCATTTCACGGGAAGACGGGAAGATGGCTCTCCTGGGAAAGAACCTCTACTCCTCTTACGGAGAAGCTGCAGAGGCTTCCTTCAAAGCTTCCAGATCTTTGAAGTGGCCTCAGCTCAGTGAGATCAGGGATGCGTTTGCCAAGGCTGGGTGTACGAAGGTGTGAATGTCAGCGGTGTTCTGCTCTGTTATTAACTGCTTCTTGCAGAGAAGCCTGCTCCAGGGTGAAGCCCTGATCACTGGGCAGCCGGTGATCGTCAGCCGTGCATCCCCGCGGCGCCCAACCCATGGCCTCTGAAGGGACCCCACTTACGCCTCCCGCTCTCGCAGCAAATCAGCCAGGCTAAGCCGGACTTAGTGCCCTGTATCCAAGGGGATCAGGCAGTAAGAAAGTATAGAGCTCTGTCCTCACTAGTTACATTGCCCTGATCTGAAGCCAATGAGATCCACGCAAAATCAAGGAAAAAAATTATCGAAATCTAGTTGGAGGATTCAAAAGAAATGCTGTTGCCACAGGCTAAGCTGTGAAGAGTTCAGACAGAGACAGAAGCACTTCAAGTGCCCGATGTGTATGCACCGGGAGGCAGGAGGTCCGGGCTCCAGACCCATCCCGGGCTCACCGCATCACCTTCCCCCGGCCGAGTCACGTAACCCGCCGTTCTGACTCCCCCAGCTAAGCCATCACGAGACATCATGAGACATCATGAGACATCTATGACTTCACGAGTCATAGAATCATGGAATGTTTTGGGTTGGGAGGGACCCCTAGAGATCACCCAGCCCAACCCCCTGCAGGAGCAGGGACACCTTGAACCACATCAGGTTGCTCACAGCCCCGTCCAACCTGGCCTGGAATGTTCCCAGGGATGGGGCCCCCACCATCTCTCTGGGCAACCCCTGCCAGGGTTTCACCACCCTCAGTGTAGAGTCCTCCTAGCTGTGCTGCCTACCGCATCCCAGCCCGTCGGTGGCTTCGTTAGCTGCTCCGAGCATGCCGCAGAGCACGGCTCAGCCGTGGCCGATCAGCACCAACACTCCTTTCTCCCAGACACCTGCAGTTAAGCAGGAGGCTGGCCAGGGTAAAGAAAGCAAAGTTCTCTTCTCGTCTCATTTAAAAAAAGGAACAAAGCGTTGACTTTAACGTAATTATTCCTGATCTGTAATACTGCATCCACAACCGACGAGTCCATTCCCCCCCGGTGAAACGCAGCTGCCTGCTGCTACAAGAGGGCTACAAAGCGAGCGCAGCCCAGTGCATCTCAGGAAAAATGCTTGCTGTGAACACAGCCGGTGCGCTTGCAGTTCAGCCAGCTCCGGGTACCATCACAGGCATACCATGCCCAGAGCCTCCAAAGGGTTCAAGAGCGAAGCATCCTGAGAGGTGCCTGTAACAATCCGAGGGGGGGTTTCTAAGGTTTTGGCTATTTGGTCTTTCCCTAGGAGGAGGAGGGTACAGCCTGATATAGCACCCCTAAATTGCTATCTGCGATACAACACGAACAACAGAAGCCTCTTGATTTTTTACTTAAAACCAAAGCAGAAACCAGAACCCCCGGCACTCATAGTGTCACCCTGAAAATGTGTTTGACAGCTCTGCTTAAGGTGTTGTTGTACACAAATACAAATAACGCAAATGAACCCGTAAGCAGAACACAAACAGAAATATCCAGCAAAAGCTGAATATCCCTTCTTTGAACAATTAACCGAGGCATCTGGGCTAGCCCCAAATGGCCCAAAACCAGCCATTTGATGGCTCCTCTGAAGAGCTGATCATGACAACAAAGTCTCCCAGTACTAGCATTAAGCTGCTGGTCTTGCCAGCCAGGACCGCCTGAGAGCCTGGCAGAAGCTAATGGGAATTACAGTGAGTCTTCCAAATATGACTTATGGCCACTATAATTAGTGGCCAATATGACTTATGACAGCGGTGATGACCTGGCATACTGCTCAGCTGGGGACATTGACAACACGTTTTCAGGAGCAACAATGACAAAGGAGAAGGCTCTGCTACCAAAGTAAGACCCGAGAGGTACGGGCATGGAGAGCATTGGTTTGACATCCAGCGCTGTTGCCAATCGGGTTTCAACTTACTCATCCAAACATGAAGCTCCAGGAGCCAGGCTCTTTATTCAAAAGGAATCCTAAGCCAAGCATCTTTCAAAGCACTGAAGCATTGACCGTCAGCTGCTCCTTCCAGCAAACCTCTGGTTTTGGCTGGAACAGAGGCAGAAGAGCTGAAATACCATAAAGAAGGTTGCGACCTCCAGTGGACAGGCGATGACCAGAAGGGCCAGCTATGACGGTCTGTCTTTGCCCAGTCTTTCCGGGCACTTTGCCGAATTTTGACTGTATGCAACACCAATGCAAATAGCCCCTCTTTCCCCAGGCTTGCTCAAGCTACCAGCGCCCAATGGGCTGTACCCATCCTATTCTAAAGAACTGGAAAGTCCCTGGGGGAAAAAAAAATCTGCTCCCAGTCTCTTTGTCTCCATATAATTAAGTTCAACACTGCAAAGCATCCAAGGGGGGAAGCATTTTTTAAGGTTCTGAAGAGCCACAGTAATGTTTGTAGCACAGGATGTAAACCTATTGATTACTGATCTCATTACTGATATTTCACTGCAAAAGCCACTCGTGTTCCCAGGTGCATAATAGGTGTCAAGAGTAAGAACCTTGAGAAATAAATGGAAAAAGCTACAACAGCGAATGGCTTGTTTCTGCCATAATTGGTATTAGGCAATTAATGGTGGGACAGACCGCATTGCTTCTGCAAACAAAAAGCAATGCTGTTTAAAGAACATTTAATGAGCATGTTTTATGTTGTCCTCAGCAAGTTTACTGCCAAGCCCCAGAAGACATCTATCCACGCTTCCTTTTGTCTCTACTGACGGGGTCAGTGCTACTGGCTGCTTGTTAAATTCACAAGCTAAAAAAAAAAAAAAAAAAGCGCAAATGTAATGTTTTAAACTTGAAATTCCCCTTCATGAAGCAGCAGTTGGTTGAGTTCAAAGCCGCTTGCTCCACGGGGGCAGTGCCAGTTTGCCGAGAGGCAAACCAACACCACGCAGACAGGCGGAGCTCAGCGACCGCCTGCCGCAGGGAGCTACCGCACGGCGCTGACACCCAGATCCTCCAAATATTTGACATCCCAAACTCTTCACTGTTAATGAGGTGAGATCCTGAGCAATAAGGGGAAAAACAAAGGTGGAAATAATGTATTTGTTTGCTAGAAGTAAGCATTTTGCTGTGCAGTTCAGGGCAGTCTCCCAGTGGAGGGGGATAACGCCTAAACCATTTTAAACCAGAAAAACCACCTGCGCCGCTGTTTCCCAAAAACCCATTCTCTCCATCTGTTTCTCCTACGCATTTCAAACACCACCACTCTCTGCTGTTAGGCTAAAAAAGGCCAAAGCCCATATGCTGCACAAGAGAGGTGCTGCATTCCCAACTACGGAACGCTCCAGTACCGCAGGACGGGAAGCAGCGGTGTGAGCACCTCCAAAGGCAAAGGCTTGGCCTTTCCCTTTCCCTTTCCTTTCCCTTTCCCCCGAGGCCTTTCCCTGCTCCCCCCTGCAGCTCGGCGGCCACGGGGCCGCACAGCTCTCTGGCCAGCTTCCAGCACCGCCCGCACAGCGAAACCAAACCGGGCACAGCCGAAAAGGGAAGCTCAGCAAAGGAGAAAGGCGGGCACAGTACCAGAAAGTTTTCAGGGAAGTCAGTGTCCATTCTTTTCCTTACAATGAAGTTTTTTCCCTAGGTTTGGGGGAAAAAAAAAAAAAAAAAAAAACAAACAAAAAAACCCCACAAACCTTACAAACCATTTCAAGAAAATAACTTTCTGAAGGTTCTGTCTTGGAAATATGTGCAGGAAGGAATGAACTTCGAAAGCCTTCGCAAACGGTGTATTCAAGGAGCTAAATAAGCACGCCAGGGAGATGCATCAAACACCATGCGAAATCTCACACAAAGCTTAGATTCCTTCTGATTAAAGGCCTGTGCAAAGGATGAATAGTTTCATAATGAATCTATCCCCAAATATGCTGGGATGTATTCTGTATTCGTACGGTCTGCACTGCTTAATGTTCTCTTTTTAACCATCCCTTCGGTTTTAAAACATGCATTTTTAGAGCGCGTATCCTGTTACACCAGAGACCATCAAGCGAAAAGCCAGGTCCCACTCTCACCTAAGTACAAAACCATCTCTGGCATTCTTTCCCTTAAATCCTTGGAGTTTTCTAGGGATTCATTTTACAAGTAAAATGTAGAATATAATTTTCCAGGCAAGTTTATCAAGGCAAATCATAACTGAGCTCCTGAACAAACACAAATCAAAAGACCTTATTCGGCTTTTCCGCACGCAATTGCTTTGGGCTGCCCAAGCCCATGACTTAGCAGTTAAAGAGAAGCCCGATAACATCTGAGATAGCAGTAAATTATGGGAATCCAAGCCTCTCATGACGAAAATGTACAGTAGAGGAAGCAACGGACAATTTGCAGCTGGTAAAAAGAGGTCTCCTCTAACGCCGCACATCTGGCGCCCATTATCGCAGCCTCGACAGCGCTGAAATCCAATACGCCCCACGGAGCGCAGTGCTACGCCGAGGGAAGGCGCCGTATCCCCTGGATTCTTTTTAACGGCTTAAGACACCCCCCCGTCCCCTTTATCCACTGCCCACCACGCCATTAAACCAGCAAAGGGAACCCAGCATCCTACCGACCGCTTGCCCTTCTTACACAGGGCCATATTATTTTGGCCCTTTGATCTCTGACGATCAGATTAGGACCACGAGTCACCATAACCAACTTCCATTAGCAGTGATTCAAACCAGCTCCTGGCCAGAAGAGCCGGGATCTGGTCTGGACCTCTGGTAATGACCCATCCAGTCTTTAAGCAAGCCACTTAAATCTCTATACAAAAAGGATCTCCATTTTAATCTGCAAACAAGGGCTATTCCAATTTGTTGTCACCGTTTATTTGCCTTGGCATAGCCCGTCTGCAGCAGAGTCCCACCTCAACTCAGTGGAGGCCCCATCCCTGGGAATATCCAAGGCCAGGTTGGACGGGGCTGTGAGCAACCTGATGTGGTTCAAGGTGTCCCTGCCCCTGCAGGGGGGTTGGGCTGGGTGACCTCTAGGGGTCCCTTCCCACCCAAAACATTTCATGATTCTATGACACACACGTTTTCAGTCTCTGCCACGTACAAGACCTCTTTGAGAAGCCTGGACCGAAGGCATCTGAGAAAGGCAGATGCACTTGTCAGGGTGAAAACCATCAAAACCCGCTTCCACTGCCAAACTCCTGATGGCCACCAACTGTACGCCAACGGGGCTGGACCAGCCTGCCCGACGGCCGGTGCCGCTACGTGCACACAAGCGCCAGCAGTGTTATGGGTGTGACAGTGGCCCAGCAGTGGCCCCGGTGCCTTGCCCGCGAGCGTGCCAGGCGGCCTGCCGTGGAGGAGGGAGCTTGTTTGGACGTCTTGGCGTCCCCATGCTGGGCTGGTGCCGAGCGGAAGGTTTCCAGATTCAACTGCAGTTTTATTTGCTTGGGGAGGTGGGAAGAAAGACAGCTCCCATGCACTCACATACGGCAAACTAGAAACATGTGTTGGCCTTCAAAATGCCTTTTTGGCTGGCTTATAGGGCCGGGGGGTCTGACAGGTGTCCCTGTAGCCAGTGGGATTGTAACGGGGTTACAGAGGCCCCATGAACACTGAATTATGCACAGAAAACCCATTTGCACAACTACATACAGCACACGTGTCTGTGTGTGCAGGCTGAACCACGAGAAACTATAGTCCCATAAAACGAAGCAAGTCTGGAAGGAAACCAACCATGCTGGGACTGGGAAACCTCACCCCAGAATCGCTGGGACTGGGAAACCTCACCCCAGAATCGCTGGGACTGGGAAACCTCACCCCAGAATCGCAAGGGGTGCCAGGATCCTCCTTTTGGTCCGGAGCTGCTTCTGCTGACGAACGCTCGCCGTGCGCCTGCTGCCAGCGCTCCCGCCCCGCTCCCGGGCAGGGGCAAACCAGCCACGGAGCCCGAAGACAAGGACACAGCTCCAGCCCCTGCACGGCACGGTTTGATCCCCAACCGCTTCCCAACGAACCCAACGCCGCCGCTGCCATCAGAGCACCGCATGCAAGACCATGCGGGAATCCTCCGAGCATCTTCCCAGAAAAAAAAAAAAAAAAAAAAAGGTATTTGCAATGACTGGAATCTCAACATATGTTTGTTTCTTGAATTATTGCACCAATTGTACAGCAGCACTGAGACCATACAGCAAGGGAGAGGGAACAGACTGAAACACAGCAAACGCAGCAAAAATTAAAGGAAAACCTGTGGCTGAGGTGGCGATAAGGAGCTGGTTAAAAGATGTTACCAGCCGCTAGAGAACACTGCTTTAAAAAGATGCCTTGGAGAAGGCAGCAGATAATGAACAACAAAAAAAAATGTTTTCTCCCACTTTTCCAAACCCAGAAATTGAAAGCACAACACGCCAACGATTTATGACTGACCGCCCTGTGTGTTTTAGCAGAAATTAATTCCAAAAATTCCAGGACAGCTTGCAGCAATGCTTATCTTTCTGCTTTGGCCTTCACTCCTCGTTTCACTTGCTAACCCACCTATTTTGGCTGGAACCTGTTCCCTCGTCCCTGCGGCCAATGCGGATCCCTCCACCGCCAATTTTTCACAAGATCCCCAGAGAACAACGGAAGACCACTGGTCCTGGGAGTTGAACTCCTTGGGCCATTTCTCTTCCATAAAACAGCCAAATGAAAAGGGGGAGCCACTAAGGGCCGCAGCCGGCGAGGGGCGGCACGTCTCAGATGTGCCTCCTGGAACGGGTCTTCTGCACAGGCTGGACCGGGCTGAGGTTTGCTATCGTTCCCTCTCCTTTCAAGAAGCCAGCCAGCTGGGTGAGCAACTCGAAGTTTGGGATGGTCTCCTCCTCTCCGGTAACAGTCCAAGGATTCAGCATTAATTCAGCCGACTTGGCATTCGTGCATTGAATTCTTCGTATTACCTATTACACGATGGGATCCCAGTGGTCCATTTTTAGGCCATTTTTCATTGTGTTGGAAAGTATTTTTCATTGCTTGGTAAATAATCTGTTCTTCTACAGAAATATCCCTTGACTCACCTCCGTGCTTACAGTCTGACTTTCCACAGATGGTTTATGAGAAGAAAATACTGCGGGTAGACTACGTAGCTCTCAAAACCGTGAAGCTCTTCAGACCCCCAGCTCAACCTTGCAAGTCACTGAGGTTTGGCAAACACAACCCCCCCTTTTTAATTGGTCACAGCTGGCTGCAAACATTCGCGGAAATCCTGGCAGGGAGATTAGAGCAGGGCCCGACGTTTCGCCATGGTGCCGGCACTGCAATAATTAAGGAGGTGACCACGGGAGGTGCCGAGGAGTTTCCATCCTCGCTGAAGGGAAAACGCGCGTCGCTTTGAAGGGGGCATCCAGTACTTCACATGACTTGGCCCAAGGTACGAACCCCTCAAAGCAAAGCATAGATTTGGTCTTCTCCAGATGGCACTATAAGCAGTTTCCTTCCAAGCTTTTCCTACCCCTGACAGATCTTAACGCAAGGAGCAGTAAAGATCTACGTGAAAATTTCGAACCGGTGCAATGTCAGCGATAGGACTCCCCTCTATTTGCCAAAATCCAAGCAGAGGGCTACAACTCCTCTAAAGGACTTGAGCCATGCGTTTTCTTTCACCCAATGTAATCACCTCTTTTAAATGATATGAAATCCTTAATTCTTGAGCTCAACCCAAGGAAAACTTGAAAAGAACAAAGCGAGCCGTATTTCGCATTCACTGGAGCCCTTAGGATTTCAGTCTCTTAGACTAGCAGCTCTTTTTCACTTGCTATCATGTTCCTTTAAACAAACGTGTCAGGAATATTTGTGCCTGTGCCTATGCTCCATCACTCACAGATGAAGCTGGACCACTTTAAACGCGGGAGCGCACATCCAAAAGGCTGTTTGCTCTACTCCCGTCAACCTTTGGAAACTCGAATCATACGAACTACGAAGTTATTCATGGAGTAATCGCCCTGCATTTGCGTCCAGATTTGTAAAATCGCCATCGTGCCAAGTAGCTCGCTGCGCCTCTCGGCGAAGGACGCTGGGCCCCGGAATGCCCCACAGATGGAAGTGTCAGGAAACTGGTCTCACTGGTACAGCCCCAGCTGCTCCCCCAGCTTCAGCACATTTTCCCTTTTCTCCAAAGCTCGCTTCTTTTCTTTAACTGAAGAAACCCTTACATAGCCTTGGCTTCTTTCCTCCCCCTAACTTTTTCAAAGAGCTCAGTGCTACCTGTTTGCCAGCTATTAAATACCTAAGGCTTGGCTGACGGACAAGCAGATAGCGCAGGGCGGAGCGGAGCGCTGCACAAGCCGCCCTTGTTCCGCTGCCTTCCGGAGCCAGAGAGAGAAAATCCCGGCAGGCTGAGCTGCGGGGCGATGCTGCGGACGGGCAGAAAGCTCCTCCAGGCTCAGGCTCTTCGCCCCTCCCCAGCAGAAGGCCAAACTTTTGAATGGGGAGGCTGTTTGTAAATAAAAGTATTCGGACCTCTTGGCTGTTGGAGGAGAAGTGCTCTGCTTAATTTAGCCCTGGTATTATTAACAGTGGATTCTCTCCAACAAACTGACAGCTGAAGAACAATTGCTGCTATTTAATCCCACAAACGGATTTTAAATCGGCCTTGTGAACTGTAAACCCATGAAACATCGAACACAATAACTTGCTGCTGCCGTTCTGGAATTGGCAGCGGGGTCCCCTTGGAGCAGGGAAGTCACCCGAGTCCAAACAAGCGTTACCGCACGTGCACACTCGCTGGTGGTGTCTTTCCAGCTCGGAAAGACACATCTGGCTCCTGGATCCACGAGGAGTCTGCAAGGTGCTTTCCTTTGCCGCCAAAGACAAAAACCCTTCCTGTTTTGACTTCAACGCCTTCGCGGGCTTTGCAGTCCTGCATTACCCTTCAAAAATCACCCCCAGCCTGAAGGCTGCAGCAAACCCCTCTCTCCCAGCCCTCCGCCCAAGCAGCCCCTGCCCCTGCCCTAACGCACGGCAAAGGCTTCCAACTGAACAGTTCAAAGAGATTAGGAGGAGAAATAGGGTCATTAGTCAATCAAACAACACTGAGGGCATGTCAAATGCTTGTGTAAATGAGGGTAGCGCTATAAAAGAAGGAGACAATAATGGTCTCCTGAAGCAGCCACAAAGCCGTTTCAGCTGGCCTTGCAAAAGCAGACACTAATCACGGGCCCTGCTTGCTCACAGTTGACCTCTCCTTTGTGCAAAGCTAAAGAAGATTTGGTCTGGCCGATCCTTCAAAACACAGCCGGGCTAATTAGGCAGGGTCCCATCCCTACAGCATGGCAAAGTTCCCCCACAAGAGCCCCCAAAGCCTGAGTGTTGCTGAAACGATCCACTCCGCCGTGAAGTTTTCAGTAAGCAAACGTTGAAGGCGAGCAGCTGATCTACAGCCCGAGAGGCAAATAACAACAGCCTTCATGCTCCCCATCCCGCGGGCGGATGGTCCCTGCCATGAACGCGCGACCCCCCGGCGTGCTGAGGTCCCGTGCCGGGGAGCAGCTCCGCTGCATTCGCTCAGGTACGCCGAGTTCACCAAAACCGGACCCCGAAGCATCGGGTGGTCCCAGGATCCCTGGGAAGGCTTGGAGCAGAGCCCGGGTTTTCCGACACCCCCTCCCTCCCAGCAAGGAGCCCTCTACAGAAAGGTCATTTACATCCAAGCTCAAAGAAGGGAGCTCCTAAAGACAGCCTGGGCCCAAACTAAACCTCAGACACTCCATTTACAAACCTTTCATCTACCAGACGTGGAAGATAAGGAAGGAGTTCGGGACACCCCAGCTGTTTCTTCAGTTCAGAACCGGCCTCCGCAGTCACTATCGTCTTGCTCAGCTCAAGCCCTGCCTCTGCTTGCTGCTCCAGCAAAGCCTCCCTTACGGCAGGCGGGAGATGCCACATGGCATGGGGAAAAAAAAGCAGCGAAATCCCTATGCTGACAGCGCTTTACAGGACCAAAAAGCCACTGAGATGCAAGGGGCAACAGAAAAGGCGTAAACAAGACGCACCGCAGACCTTCCCGAAAGAGCTCGCGCCGCCCTGTCGAGCGGTCTGCCTTTAGAGCGGGAGGGTTCAATGCAGATGGAGAGCGCCCAACGTTACCGCTTTCAACAGCTCAGGAGAGCAGGAGGGACAGCATCGTGCCCCTGGAAGCCAGACCCATCAGGTACTGCCTGCCTTCCAGCCAGGGCAAGCACCGGGCTGCTGCCGCCCCAGGCTGGCCGGTAAAAACACCCCATGCTGAAAGGTCCGATAAGAGTCCGGCCAGGACGGAGAACAGCCTGCCTTGAAAACAAACGTGCCTGTATTTCCTTCCAGAAAAGAAAAAACAATATCATTAAGATGAGACATGGAGATTCCTGGGGGATGAACGACAGCACGGAATATCGCTGAGGAGCAACTTCACGCTCCCTGGGTTATTTTCATCCAACAGCCTGGTCAGAAGCCCTCAGACCACACGTGGATTCATCCCCGCCTGGTGCCAAACAGCTCCATCTCGGGGAACTGCTTCTTAAGTAGGTTTCGACATCTCCAATGCCAGGATGGCTTCTTTTATAGGGGGCAGATGAGAACAAACGATTCACTGATCAACCATTGTGTGTCTTTCCCCAAAGCTGTCTTCTCCGAAGCAGCCTCCCATCCTATCATTGAAATCCAACACAAATGTTGACCGACCAGCACAGCCGTCAACCACCCAGAGCCCTTGTAACAGTGAAAGAGAAGACGAGAAGCCAGACAATCAGGTTTCCACCAGAAATTTGTCCAAAAAAGTATTTCCCCAAAAAATCATTTGCGGTAGTCTATCAGAAATTAAGATGAAGGGAAGGAGGAGGTTGTGGCTGGGATCTTCCCGTACCCTCCCTCAGCGCATTCTCTGTGGCAAGGACCTTGGCTACGAATAATGAAAAGCATCAAGAGACAGCCAAAAAAAGTCAACTCTCTGCAAGCTAGGGCTAGTAGAGCACTTTCATCGGTCTTTTTGAGCTTTTCAGGAGCAATATCTGTTTAAAAGCAGGATGGAAACAAAGGTTAAAACGAAATTTGGAAGCTAGGAAAGCTTTCTGAAGATGGTTGCAAAGCAAGTTCCCATTTCTGAAGGAGCAAGGAACCACACGTCTGAAGGATGAGACACATACTAATGGATGGTTAAAAAAAAAAAAAAAAAAAAAAAAAAGTCTTATTACTGAATTTGCTGTTATAAATCCAGAATGTAATTGGCACTGCCCCGCGCCCGGCAGGCGCAGCAGCTAGCGGGAAGAAGGGGCAGCCGCGTCTCTCTGCAGCAGAACCAGGCACAGGTTCTCCGGCTGTACGAGCCGTGGAGAGCCCCTCCGGCTTTTAGCAGCTGTTCGCTATAGATGGTCCTGTTACCAAGTCAGAACATCTCTGAACGACCAAACATAGGAAACCCAATGACCTTCGAGAGAGTGTGCATATTGCACAGAGGTTAATTAAATAAAGCTTCCCAGCCCCAGAACAAAGCCTGGCCAAAGATATAACTGATCCAGCTAGTCAGAGCTTAACTTTTCCCTTCCGACGTGGCAGCCCGTTGCCACGCTCCCCCAGGGCTGAGCTTCACTCCACAGGCCATGACCCCAGGGTTTCTTTGTTTGACCCAACTTTAATCAGCTTCCTTCTCCGATTCCAGCAAATCCCCCCGCTGACGGCCGCCAGGAATAAAGGCTATTGTACAGGGGGTTGGACTAGATGACCTCTAGGGGTCCCTTCCGACCCAAAACATTCTATGATTCTATGATTCTACAGTACGGAGCGATGCTTTGCAGCAAGTCACGATAAGCATTTCCCTTCCAAACATCCAGGCTCCCCAAACATCACAAACAGCGGCCAAAGAAAGTAGAGAGCAGATTATTGGAGTTTTGCAGATAAAACAATGGCTGGGACAAAAAAAAACCCCACACTGGGGCATCCCTCACTCTTTATCCCCTTCACTTCCGACTCAAAATTAAGGGAAGAATTTGAGGAGGCTGCTTATCGTACTGACAGCGAGGCCCTTGGAAACCAGAGGAGCAATGGCAGAGCTGCGGAGATCGCTCCATGCAACTTCCACCATGGAAACAAACCCCGTAGCTGCAAACAGCTGCAAGGAGGAGGGAGAGGAGAATTCCTGAGATGCCCATCGGGAGCGTTCAGGCGCTAACAAATCCCCGTTCCCGGGGTAAGTTCCCCCAGCGCTGTAGCAAACCTCCATAGATATAAAACTACTGTTGGAGCGTTTCTGAAATGGCTCTGTCTTGGCTGACAGCGCGATACTCAAACACCACACAAAGTCTCTCAAGATTTAGGATAGGAAGTAAACCACCTTTGACAGCATCCAAGGGCTTTTCTTAAAGCGTGGCTCAGTGAGAATTCGCAGGAAGGCATCGGCAGAGCTGCAGGGCTGTTGACGGAACGATGCTTTTGCAGCCAGCAAGTGGGTGAAAATGACCCACGCAGAGCCGTGCCCGACCTTGTGGCAAGAAGGAGAACTTCTTTATTTTGAAGTTGGAGGCGCCTTTCAGGATCAAACCACTGCTTTCCGCCTCTCCGCCGAGCTGCCCTGGGAGCTGGCTGCCCAAACGTGGCGTCACCTTCCAGACGGACGAGAGGACAAAGAAGCTGTACCTGGGCAGCCACATTTCTCTGTTCTCACCAAGTGAAGTGTAAATTGGACACCGAGACAGAGAATGCTCAATTAGGCTTCTGAAATCCACCTTTTCAAATTACCTAACTAAAACTGCAAACAAGGCTATGTTTTTCCAGTGAAACCCACATTCCCCATAGCTCACGAAACGCCACCGACATTGTATGTTTCCCACTGGAAAATGCTCATCTCAAAAGGAGAAAGGCTGTTAACAAGTGATGCTGCCCTGTCCGCCGTGCTTTGGCAAAGCCTAAGGACGCAGAGCAGCGCCTATCTCCCTCCTTAAGCCCTTTTAAAGATTTGGACAACGAAATTTTCTCTCTATTCACTGACCTGGACAATAGCTGTACTGGCGACCAATTTCCCTTTTCTTTCTTTTTCCTGCACCTCCTCTTTTCCTTCCCCTTTTCACTTTCATCGAACAAACTGTACCAACACCCATCGGGTGATCGGGTAGGAATACATTTCACAAAAGCCACAGCAAAGCAGATAACAGGGAGCGAGAAGAGCTTCCCAAGTTGCCATCGTGCAAGAGATGTCGTGGTGGCACCTGGCCCAGCAGTTCCCGAGTGACCGTGGGCAGCCCTGGGCCAAGCGCCGCAGCGAGGCGTTACAGCTCCTGCGTCCCGGGCCGGAATGCGCTGCCGGTGCCAACCGCGTCACGGTCACCTCTGCTAGGGGCCCTTGTGTCCCATTGATCCGGCTGGCGGATCCAGGGAACGCAATTATTTCAAGTAGCTGAAACTACAAAAGGCAGACCTGGCAATCCGAAACCTGTTGGCTCGGAAGTGCAGATTTGCTAGGAAGAGCACAGAACGCGGGCGAGCAGACACACGCTGAGGGAGCCAAGCGCAGCTTACGCTGCGATTTACTGCGGCTCGCGCGCCGGCTGGAACAGGCTGCCGCCCCGCGCGGGCGCTGCCTGGAGCCACTTGCCAGCAGAGAAAGCGAACCATCAACCCGCAAACCCGTTCTGCGTCCTCAGGGGGATGCCAAGCCTCCTCCGCTGAAGCACAGGCGAGATTTGGCTTTGGCTTTAGTGGAAAGAACAGGGGAAAAAACGAGTGCAATGGTTTTTCTCCTGCTAGGGTTATTGTTGGGGGTTATTCCGGCCCCCAGGCAGAGGTGGGGTACCGGAGGTGCTGGTTAGGGTAGGGTGGTCACAAGCAGCGACCCCGCTCCACACCCTCGGTCCGAAACTGCCCCAGCGAGGCGGAGCTGGCTTTGCCCACGCAGCACGGGCGCACGCGGCGGCTCGAGGGGCACCGTCAGGGTTACACCAGCACTGGCCTCTCCCCAAAACTTCAGCAGTCGCGCTCGCTTTAACGCAGTCGGACTGTGCGGGTCAGGGTAAAGGACGTTTTCAGGGATCTGATTTTGTAAAGAAAAAGCCCGAGAGGTTTCAGACCGACTGCAGAGTCCCATGTGCTCCCGGCCACTCCCACGATGTGCCCGCACCCCCTCGCACCGAATTCACATCACGTGGGAAAACCAGGCAGCAGCATCTCCTGCATTAACACTACCCAGGCTCAGGCTAAATAAATGAATAAAGAAAGAAGGAAAAACTCCTGGAAAAGCCATTTTTTCTTCTCTAAAGCTGCAAGGCTGCCAGCTCTGTGTGTCCTGACTGCCTGCAGGAAAAAGCTGGAGAATCAAATACACCTCCAGCCGGTACAGCCCGGGGAGCGGCTGTCAGCTACGCAAGCGTGTCCAGCGAGGCCCCCGAGGGACACCGGTGGCACCGGCTGGCGTGGAGGGCAGCGCGTGGTCCTGGGCACGGGCCGGTGGAGACGTCCCCAGGCAGAAGGCTCCGGACCCCGCTCGAGGCCAGCGATGAAACGGCACCTTTGCAGTCACCGCCTGCACACGCAGAGCCTACAATTAGGTGACAAACCTAGGTGTGACAAGGGACCACCTGGAAACGCCTGCAACAGCGCTGGCTGGACTAAGGCTTCCGCACGCGCTCCGTCTGTAACTTTTCCCTCCTATCTGCAAGTTAGGAGCCCCCCTGGCTTCTCCTCCCATTCCAGCTAAAGCTGTAACTAATTAGTGACAGCAAAGGCAGGGCTGTGATTACAGATTTCATTTTGTGTCATTATAACTGGGGAGGGAAGGCACCCCGTGCAGGCTTCAAAAATGGCTCCAAAACACTTGGCACAAGATGTTCCGTGCCTGCTCCAAACACTGATTGTGCACTCAGACGGAAAAGGGATCACAGAGGGAAACGGTGCAAGGAGGCGTTTGGATTTTTGGGACACATTGGCAGGACATTTTGTGCGCACTTTTGGGGCACGCTGGCAGGACATTTCGTGCGCACCAGAAGACAAATCTGCAGCGTTACCAATGCATTTTCAAAGATAACTTGAAACTTTAAGCTATAGACACAAGATCAGAGATGGGAACGCGCAGGGTCTACCTGCACCAAAGAAACCCAATGCCTGGGGGTGTCAGCTTGCTGCTCCTGAAAAAACCCGTCCCTCCCGACTGCAGGGCTGCTGGCGGTTGCACAAACGGGAGTTGTGTTTTGGTGGTACCGAGCAGCGCCTGTAACCAAAGGGGATCGCCCAGGCAGCAGAGGCAGGTCCTTCTCCTCTCCCCACCCTCACCTCCAGCCTCCTCTCCGCTAAGGAACGAAGGTGGCGTAGTTGGGTGTAGCGCAGAGTCACATCCTCAAAACCCCCAAAAGCTGCAAGGTTTCATCAGCCGCACAAAGCCCATGGACAACTCGCCCGACGCTGCCCGAGATACTCGGCCTCCTGACGACAGCCTGGAGCGCGACAAAGCGGCACGTTGTTCTGGGGCTCGGTGAAAGCCAAGGCACCGGGTCAACCCCTGGGCACCAGATTGTCAGCCATTTACACAGCGCTTATCGTAACGCCATCGGTAACAGCCTCCTGTACGTGGAAATCTAATAACCACATTGCTAAGCTTCCCACTATTCTCCTCCTGCCGCTGAATCCTCCATATATCAAGTGTTGCCTCTGTTTTTTCCTACAGAAACACAATTGACTTCCTAATTTCTCCTCTGTGCTAAATCTCGATAGCGTCTTCCGCAACACCTTCCACCCCTCGGCAGCGATTGAGAAAGGTTTTGGCGAATACGACATTGCACAGCTTTGTGTGTTTGCTACCTCTCCCACGCTCTCCGTGGGGAAAGCCAGGCTCCTGCCTGAAGCACGGTTGCTTTTCCTCTTCTTCTACAGCGCAGTCGCCAGAGCACCCTGGTTTTAAGCACGGGAGCTCCCTTGGGGCTGACCCGGCTCCCGCTCGCCAGCCTGAGCGATAACCTCAGCTCGTTCCGAGTCTCGTTCTCACCGATATCCCAGCTCCCCAAATTTTGCACCTTAGATGCGCTAGGGCTGAAATACTTAATCCTCAGTGTTGGCTCTTTTAAGGACCTGACGGTTTTTCAAATCCCCCCTCCAAAAAGATTATTTAGTAATACAAAGGTAGCGCTGGAGTCCAAATACTCATCTACCCAAACTAATGAAACAGTGATGAAATGTTTCCGAAAGCCAGTTATCCTCTCATCTAACATCTTAGTGACTTTTCATAGCCATGCATCCCTGGGGACCACGGTGATTTCAAGGCCAGGTTAGACTGGGCTCTGAGCAACCTGATCTAGTTAGCGGTGTCCCTGCTCCCTGCAGGGGGGTTGGACTGGGTGACCTCTAGGGGTCCCTTCTAACCCAAACCATTCTATGATTCTATGATCCCGTACCAATCCTGCCCTGGCCTGCCAGTGCAGAACGCTGGAGCTTGGGAAGCTCTTTCAGGAGCATCCCGCTCAGCTGAGCCACGACGCCTGCGATGGCAAACGCTTCCCCGCGCGCCCCCTCCCTCCAGGCAAGGCAGGGGCAGCTCCTGGCAGCAAGGGCTGCATCGCGACCGCCCAGCCGAGGTTTTGGGGCTGCAGCCTCACGGCGTTGCTAGCTCTGGCCTTGCGAGAAGGGCAGGCTCTGCTTTCTCCCCATCCTTCAGGCTCCAACCCTCTTAGAATTGACTGAGTGGCCACATTGCATAATGAGGTGGTTTGGTTTTCCCCAAATCCTTCACTATAATCACCTAAAACCCTTTAGACAGGGCCCCAGCAAAGCTCAGCCTGGCTGCCCGGTGCCTCGTTTGCCGGTTCAGCGAGACCCGAAGCACAACAATGGAAAACGCTCGAAGCAATTGCAGCGACACAAATCAGGGATTAGAAGATAACGGGTGTTATTCTTGGCTGTGCCCCAGCTTTCCTGAATGACCCGGACAATTCCCTGCTCCGTGCTTCAGGCTGGCACGGAGGCAGCGGAAATCCTAACAACCTCCTTCCCAGCCCCGTGGGGCCGAGGGGCCCGTGCGTCCCCCTCCCCGCGCCCTCCGAAGGCGAGCTCCTAATTCAGTGCGACTTAATGCAATGCCATTTGGGAAAAGGGTAACGGCACTGTTCTGGGAAACGGGAAAGAAAGGATAAATTACAGAAAGCGCCACCTCTTCTGTTCGAAAGGCCAGACTATGTCTTTCGGAGGGTTTAGCAAGGCCGGGATTCTTGGGAAGCTGGAGACAAGCGAGCGATTTAAAAGGAGGAGCGATGGAGAAGAGCATTTCTCCTACAGCGCACGCGCTCACCCAAGTACAGCACGGCCGCTCCCCGCGTGGACAAAGCCGGTCTCCCAGGGGAGCGTACGTTAGAAGTTTAACCGGTGCCAGGCTTGGTCGCAGGCAGAAGGTTCAGAAGTTCAGCCAAAGCCTTTCGGCTGCCAGAACAATGAGCCCCCAGGAGCCAAGGGGTGACGGACAAAGGAAAGTCAGCCTAATGGGGAAATTAAATCGCTAACCGGACACGGTTCCTGCCGAGCCTTCCAACCTGTGCCACAAATCATGGAGCTGCTCCCCCGAGGCCGGCTCAGCCGGCTCCTGCGTGCCCGTGCACGCCTGCCAGCGTGGCCGCGCGCCGGGGTTACGCACGAGCGGGCTTGGCCGTGCCTGTGGAGGAGCCCGGCAGCCGAGCACGGCCACTGCGGCCGGCCCCACTGAGCCCTCCCGCCCCGCTCGCCGGGTGATAAGCTAAGGCTAAGCAGAGCTGGCAGGAAGAAACGCGGTTCAGCACGGGGTAACTCCCTCTGGAGCCTTTTAATGGGCCATTCGTGACTAATAAAAAAGTTTCTCTTTTAATGAGGCGATTAAAATTCAACTGCTTTCTACTCAGCCCTGGGCGATGCTCGGAGGGGTGTTCATGGTGTCTCAGACTCCGATACTTCCTCCCACCTCCCCATCAAATGAACGTCAATTCTCTCTCTTTCCCTAGGGCCAGGCTTTACCCCTACCTAGGCTAAAAACCAGAGCAAACCGTGATCCTAACGGGGGCTGGATAAAAACTCAAGATAAAGACACCTAGGGGCGGTGACTGAAGCTTTAGACCAGCAGCTCCAGCCAAGCTCCTCCAGCAGCTCCATGGAAGCCTCTGAACAGCAAAGCACGCTGCGGCGCGGGGTGCCGGGCGCGGGAGCGGTGCGGGGTGCTGGAGGCAGAAGCTGTCCGGCCGCAGAGCTGCACGCTGGCCGGAGCCGGCTAAACCGCGCCTTGGCCAGGCTGTGCTCACCTAGGCTCCTCCATTTCCTTATCAAAAATCGACGCGGGTACCGGCACCCCCCTCCGCAGCAGAGCCAGGCTCGCTCCCCAGCTGCCGTCCTGGCGACGCCTTGGCCTCGCTGCTGGTCCAGCCCGAGCAAAGAGCCCGCGTCTTCGGCAGGAGCGTGCAGGCAGGGCAGGGACGGCGCTGGCACCTCCCGCATCATTCACAGGCGACGCTGCAGCGCTGACGGGGTCACCAGTACTGAATCTTTAGTAACGGTCTCCTCTTCAGCCTCTTCCATACTCACTGCTCTCCTCAGTCCCCTTCTGTCTCACCGTGTCCTTTCTGGACGTGGCAGGGGCTGGCCCCAGGACACAGACACAGCGCCTGCTCAGACACACGAACTCCAGCTCCTCCATCCAGACCAAGAGCTACAGACTTAGTGGGACTCGGCTTTTCCACACGTCGAGCTGAAAGTAGAGTTCATGGGGATCACCAGACATGCAGGCCCCTTGTCCCAATCAGCAAGGGCTTTAACTCTGTTACTGAACCCATGTGGAATTGAAGTAGCACCTCAGAGGCCACTTGGAACTGAGCAGCTTAGTCGGAAAGTCAATCTATCAGTAATCAGGCAGAGGAAGAACCTGATGCCGTGCTAAAAATGCAGAGGGCGCCTTGGCTTGTGACCCTTTTCCTTCCCAAATGGGGCCGAGCGGACGAGCGCCCCAAGACAGAGGGCGATGGGAACGCAGGAAGCCTCACACCTCTGCTACCAGCACAAGCCACGGCGCAAAACGCAGGCGCGCGGCAACGGAAGCGGGCACCCTGCCTTTGCAAGGCGAGCTCCGACGGCTCCGGGAGGAACAAAGACATCAAATGTTCTTCGAGATCTCGGTGGAGCCATTGGTCTTCAGGCCACTTGGCTTCAGCGCCATTTTACAAGGTCTTTCTACGCAATTTTCCATCTCGTTCCAAGCTGCTCGCTCCCAGCAGAGCCCACGCTCTCCGGCTCACTGAGTACCGTCCTCGCAGCCCCGTGGAACATTTATATTCTCAGCATCATGAGGGTATTAAAAAGACTTAAATATCAAAATAAAGAAAGCTGTTAGAACGCGAGCTCCAGAAAGGCACTTGGAAACCCAACACACGCTTCCTTGTGAGCTTACACCAGGTACGATCAGGGCAGCCGCTGACCCTGGGAACTGCCATTAAACACCAGCTCCACGCTATCCTGCCAGTGGGGCTCTCGTTTCTCCCTCCTGCCATGCCAAAATTTCTAGTGAAGGGGTTCTGAGCCAGCCACGACCCTCCCTGAAGGAGCACACCTATCTCTTGTCCGAGTTGCTCACCAGCCAAGGGTCGCACCCCCACCCCAAATCCCCACCCACAGCTTGGCAGCAATTTCTGCTGAATTTTTGGAGCCGGTGTCATTTTGCTTTTGCAGAGCGCACCAGGGCTGGCTGCCCCTGGGGGCTGGCAAAAGCGAGCCCAAGCCACACGAGCTGCCTGTCGCGGGAATATTATTGAAGATGCTTTGAGTAGGGGGTTGGCCAAGCAGAAGGAGTTGGCCGGCAATAGCTAGGAGAGTCCAGCAGCCACCAGGGCAGGGCTGGGAGTGGATCTGCAGTTAACCGGTGCCGTGCCGCAGCACAGGGCACATTGCTGGCCTCGGCTTGCACGTTTGTGTCCTGGCCACTAAAATGCCATTTAACCGGTCATGCCACCCTCTCTTTGAAATGCAAAGATTAATGGATGGAAGCACGGCAAAAGCAAGGACTTTGTAACCGGTCCTTCAGCCTCCACTCCAGCTTGGGTCCTTGCTACTCTTGGGAATAACACACAGAAAACGTGTAAACAGGACTCGTTCAAAAAAGCGCAGCAGGACCCGCTGACGCACGCGTGACAAGAAAATAAACACCAACGGCTCGCCCCACACATTGGCAGCAAGTTTGAAATTCATAGGGAGAGTCAAAGTATCTCGTCTCCAAAAGAGCCAGACCTCCCCCTCTTTTTTATCCCAGACCGACTCTGCAGGGAGCAGCCCGGTGAAGGCCACTGCCCAGCCCGAGTGCCGGCCCCGGCGATGAGGAGGATGAGTTCAGCTGAGAGCAGCTTCATTCCCTTTCCTTCCTTCCTGGATGGAATTACTCACTTCCTCGGCAGGAAAAGCCGTTAGGGAACAGACTTTTCTGAGGTCACCTGAGGTTACGGTCTGCTCGCTGGCCGGGGGCTGCGAGGCACCCATGGAGCTTCCTCTGCCACAGCGGGGGTGCTCTCCTGCGTTGCAGGCTTCTGCATAGGAAGAATAAGGATTGATTGCTAGACACACCTTTTTTTTTTTTTTTTTTTTTTTTTAAACCTTTGCTTCAAGCAACAAAGCGCTGGGAAGGCGAACGCAGCCTCCCACAGCACGGAAGATGAGGCTGGGGGGGGCATTTTCCCATGTTGTAGGACAACTGCAGTCAACACCGCCCTTACGACGGCGTTGGGCACGGCCGGCTTTCATCCCCTCGGTGGCGAGGCAGGGCAGATCCCCCCTGCTTTGCCGCTTCGCCTGCCTGTTACTTAAACCAAAAGCTGCTTTCCTGGGGCGGGGGTAGGAGCGCGTCGCCGAAGCCCAGTTCAGACAAGATCAGAGCTCCGTTACGCAAGCCGGCAGCGAATTAATAACGTATCACAGGGAGCGGCGGCAATTCGGCCTCGACGGTGACATTTATTCCTGCACACACGCTCGGATAAACCTTTGTTTGACTCAAAAAGATTTGGCTTTGCTTTCAGCATCTCAAAAAGCAAAGTTTAAAGTTAAATATTTCCCCAGCTGGCGGTGGCCGCAGCGCGGAGGGGAAGGAGCCGGGAGCCACGCAGCGCCTGCCTCGAGCAGAGCAGCCTGGAGGGGGAGGCGGGAAGAGGGGGCCCAGGAGGATAACGCTGCCTCTGTCTTCTGCAATAATAGCATAAAATCATCTTATATACTCATATTTGCACAACCCTAGCCTGTCTTGCGTGCAAATCTGAACACACACTGCAGCTTCCCTAGGCTAGACCTTAGGAAAAACTTCTTCCCCAAAAGGGCTGTCAGGCTCTGGAAGGGGCTGCCCAGGGAGGTGGTCGAGTCCCCATCCCTGGGGGGATTTAAAAGAAGGAGAGATGAGGTGCTGAGGGACAGGGTTTAGTGGTGGGATGGCAGGGTTAGGTTAACGGTTGGGCTTGATGATCTTAAAGGGCTTTTCCAACCTAAACAATTCTATGATTCTATGCCTGTTTTGCAGAGAACTACGCTAGAGCAAAGCCAAAAGAGGAGGAAAGCCAGCCATGGCGTCCAGACCTGCCTCAAACCTTGCAGTGCCATCGCTTCACCCATGCTGGCAGCTTGGTTTCTCCTCCGAGGCCGCTGCTGCGACATCCCTCGCTGGAGCCCACCAGTGCTCAACCCGAACCCTCGCCCGTTGGCCAGGGGAGGGAGCCGCCGGCGGGGAGGGCTGCAGAGCCAACCCACCCCTGGCAGGGGCAGCTCAGGCTCCGGGGGTCTGGCGAGGAACAGAAGGAGCATCTGACACCCAGCCTTCCCGAAGCAGCGGGGTCGCCACGTCCCCATGCGAGTCGGTTGCAGTTTGGGGTGAGGAGAGGGGAGCGGCCAGCGAGGCACCGCGCCGCCAGCCGAACCTCGCCGCCCTCTGGAGCACAGCACCGGAGCCCGATGTCTCAGCCTGCGTGGAACTCATCGAAGGCCGCCCCTTCCAAGGAAGCCGCTCTCAGCAATGCCAAGTACAACCAACGAGCCGGCAAATCCGCCATCACCGGCACGTTCACTCACACAGACAGCAACTGCTGGTTTTTCTAATGAAAAGCCCATTCAAGGATTGGAGCTTTCCAGAACCTCTGCCAGTGGCACCATTTGAAACGCCAGTCTGAGCTCGATTTTAGATGTTTAGTAGCATTTGGCAACTGGATAAATGAACGTGACCTGAGCGCCCTTTCACGCTGCGATGAGACAATTCTCCAGAAGGAGAAAGCAGCACACAGCACCTCCCGGGAAGCCGGAGGAAAATCCGCCTGACACACGGTTACACCAGATAAAAACAATAATGATAAACCCAGAGACAAACAACACAACCCCCCAGTTCTTTTTAAAGGCAATTTTATAGCATTTACTGCAGGCACAGGATTTGAAATGCGCACCCTCGGCCAAAAACCCAACACCAACAGTGCCAAACAAGGAACCTCATCCGAACAGCGTGCTACTTACGGTGGAGACAGCCAGCACCCCCTCCGAGCTGGGACCATCCCGGGCAACACCTGTACACGGTCTGGAATTCCACCTGGTACGCCTGCCTGTAGCCCGTGTAATACGCGGTTCTGAAACACAAACCAAGAACGTTAATTCCCGTGGCACAAGGAAACCGGGAAGAGCAGAAGTCCTAACGCTATGGATGTAAATAAAATGAGGAATTTGTTTTCCAAACGTGCTGATGTTGTTTTCCACCTGGTCTAGCAACGATTGCCGATGCTAAGAGAATAATTCTTGATTTACCTTGTTCAGGAGCATGAGACGCTGGAGGGTCCAGGTCCCCATAACACCCCCGGCTCTTTTCTCCCTTTCTAAACTATTTCACGGCTCTCAGCCACTGTTTCCCTCCTCTCCTGAACCATCTCATGGAAAGGGCTTTCCCCTCCCCGGTTCTCCCGCACTGAGCCCCGCGGTGACCCCCCCCATCACCCCGCATCCGGGAGCCCCAGACCGGCCGCCCCACACACCCGACCACATCTCCCCCATCCTCTGGGAAAAGCCAGGAGCCCCCTCCGGCCCCGCAGGGCACCGGGGCGCGACGGCGCAGCGGCCGCTCCAGAAGCGGGGGCCGCAGCCCGGTGGCTCGGTAGAGCCAGCGCGGGGCTGGCGGGGGTCGCTGGGGACGGGTAGGAGCCAAGGGTCCCTCTCACAACTCCTCCTGGTTACCTTCCAGGGCAGGAGCTGGGGTAGAAAAGCAGGGATTGATCTGAAGCATAAATAAATAAAAGCGACACTTTTTTCCCCCGGAAATTTGATGCCGTGTGTACGTGAAAATTGAAACACGGGTAAAACTTTTGAAGCAGATTTTTAAAAAGCTCCTTTGGCAGAACATGAAACCACTCCACCAAAGCAAATCAGACAAACAACAACAAATATTTGGCACAGCAGATGTGTTGTACACGTCCACTGAAAATATTTACCCTAACTCAGCCTAGTTGTTTGATTTTGTCTGAGTGTTTCTACAAAAAAAACCCCTAAATAACGGTGAACCATTAATTCCCGTGAAGGAAACCTTTGGCTGCTTTCGTGTGCCAGCCAGCATATGGAAGCACAGCTGAGAAAAATAAAAGCAGACACCAATTTTTTTTTTTTTTTGTATGAGCTGTTAACAAATTATGGAGGAAATACTCGTGCTCCAGGAGCAGCTGAGAAAGCAATTTACAGCCACTCCGGCAGCGGAGCAGCGCGCAATCAGGCGCGGATCCATCTGGATCCTCTTGCTGCCCAGAGCCATCTGCCAGCCCGGCCCCGGCTTCCGTGAGGAGGGCAGGGTCCAGGAGGGTCCAGGAGGGTGCAGGAGGACACTGGGGGCACGGGCGGTGCCAACGCCACGAGCGTTCGCCGGGAAACACCGTCCTTTTCACCCCAAATGAGAAGGGCTGCACGGCAGCCGCTCCCCATCTGCCCTGCAGAAGCTCAGAGATGAGGAGGAAAAGGTTATTCCAAGAAATAGTAACGTGGGGCAGCTCAGGACTAATCCCGGGCTGCTTTCTGCCCCCAACACACCCCAAACGGTCTCAGCCCCCCGCTCTTGGTGTGTGCTATCAGACTTCGGATCCTTAAGCCAGCCCGAGTGGGTTCTGGAGATGCAAATATTTTGACAGCCCCAGTTGCCTGAGGATATCTGGATGCTGCAGAGTGGAAAGAACCGCATAGGAGATACTTTATCTTCAGTGTTTCTGTTTGCTTTTGTGTTTTAAGGAGTCCCTGGCACAGAAAATGTTGAATGAGCCAGAACTAACGGAACCCAGGCTTAAAAATCCTGCTGTGTCCTGCTGCTGGAAAATCCACTTCCAGCCCCTCCGGGACAGCGCTGTCGCTCCTCCAAGTTTCGCTGCTGAGGGCTGAGCAAAGTCACCTTCTGCTGTTCCCTAATTCGGGACAGTTACACGGCCAGCAGCAAACCCAGCACCCTGCCAGGAACGAGGGGCAGCGCAGCCCGGGGATGCTCGGTTCACCGGCTGCGGAGCGGAGCCTGGCTCCCGAGCGGGCAGGGCTGTGTCTGGGGGGTGTGGAGCAAGGTCTGTTCTGGTTTTTAGGGAATGTTGCAATCCTGTACTCTAGGCACAGATACAGGTCTTATAAAAACAAACGCTACTGGGTTTGGAACGCACAAATGCGGCAGGCAAGTGCCCCCGCGGCTGCCCCCTGTCCCCTGCCTGCCCCAGCCCTCCCCTAAACTGCACTTACAGCTTAGGCAAAGCGATGGGACCGCAGCAGTGTCTGCAGCACCCCAAGCATGTCCGGGAATGGTAGGACACCAGCTAACAACGATGAACCCTGCACATCCCCGCCTGGCGCTTCAGCCCCGGTGGGCAGGCACCCAGCACCCAGCCCCGCGCCGGGGAAAGGGAGAGCGGCTGCTGGATTTTCCTAGTCCTGTCCACGAGCTCAAAGGCACCGCAGCCACTTTCGGGCCAGCCCAGTGCGTGTCAGATCCCAAAGGTGTTAATTTGCACCCTGATCCCTGCGCTGCCGGGGCCGGGTCCAAGTGGAGCAGCCCCAGGGGGCGAGCGGCCGCGCGGTGCCAACGCCGAGCCCGTGCGCTGCGCTGCCCTCGCCTGCTCAGCACCAGGGAGCCGGGCGGGAGATCTCCCATCGATCGCAATTCGCCTGCTGCGGTGGGAACGCCCCAAGGAAGCGTAGAGCAAGGGGACACAGGGCCAAACTCCATCCCGAGGGAAGTTCTGTCGGTAGCCCTTTGCTGTCTTGCTTTGGAAATCCCGTGGGTGAAATCCCTCACGGCACCCCTAGGCTTCACCTCTGTCTTTTCATCAGGAACGGAGTTTTAGCTCTGGGCCATTCTGATATTTGCAATGAAGCACGACAGAAAGGTTTTTTCCATTTCGGTTCCTTGATTTACAATGTCAAAAACATACATTAAAGAACTAAAGGGGCAGCTGGGTCTGAAGGCTTCCCAGCCTTTGAAGTAGCAGCAGGCAGGGCACCTATCATCTCAACGTCCTCTCTTAAAAAAGGCCCAAAGACAGACTCTGTTTGCTCCTTTATTACCGCCACACAGATATCATCACCAGGATGATTACTGGCAATTACAGGTTAGGAGGAATTCCTAAAGTCAAGGCTTAAAAGCTGTCTCTTGTCCAAGATGCTTCTTTGAAATGACGACTGACTGTCACTATTCTTTTGTAAAGGCTCATAAGGGCTTGGGGTTTGGTTTTTTTTTTTTAAGACCATGCACAACAAGCCTCCCTGGGACCCAGCTACTGCCTTCAGCTCTGTAAAACCGCAGAGGCATTGAGATGCCTCTGCTTTGAAGCCGAGACATCTAAAGATGCAGGAATAATGCAAGCGATGGGATTAAGTCATTTCATTCACATGGCGTGATCACAGGAAAAAGATGTAAGACATCAGCCCAAACAGCTAACCGCCACGACAAGGCTCCTTTAGAACAAGAGCCGGGGACCTGCTCTTGGGGAATCCCTCAACAAACTCTTCGTGGCACAAAGATGCCAGGTAGGGGTGGAAACCCCTCCCGCTAGATGCGCATAGGGTTTACAGATCGCGCAGATGCTCCCGGGTTTAGCCAAGAAAAAATATCTGATAAAACAGCTGTATTAGCTGTAAACAGCTAATTTGTGGGCTCGGAGCCGCGTCCCTCTCTGCACGTAGCTCTCCGCTTGCTGCGCTGTCACCCTAAGGCCAGGTCCCAAGAGCTGGGGCTTTCTCCTCTCTCCCTGGGGATTGCGGAGAGGAGCCACCGCCGCCTGGTCTGGTCACTGAGACTCCTCGGAGGGCACCCAGCCGCCACCAAGGCCGTCGCCCGTGCCAGACCACAGCCCGGGCGCAGGACGGGCACGCGCGCGGCTCCTCCCAGCCCTCACCTCCTGTGCCCAGACCCTGCCAACGCCGGCACGATGGGCTCTCCCCTTTGCAGACGCAAAGCAAGCGACAAACGCGCTTCCCCGCTGCTGCCGGTGGGAAGGAACCAGTTCTCATCAGGCGAGGAGCAAAGCAAGCTGGAAGGAAGGGCACGTACCTCCGCTCGTAGCCCGTGCACCACCGCCGTCCTCCGCAGTCCTGCTTCCACACTTTGACAGCACGGGTAAAGGCCCGGGCGCACGGCTGCCGGTGCCCCACGATCGCCAGCTCCTGCTCCGCGCAGACGTTGGGCCTGGCACAGAGAGACAGAGGTGTGCGGGGGGTGCACGCCGCTGCGAGGAGCGTGCCGTGCTTCCACCGCTAAACAGGCGCCAGCGAGGGGCAGCTTCCCTTCCGACCGAAGGAGCAGGAAGGTCTCACGCACATTAGGAAAAACTTTTCACCGAAAGGGCTGTCAGGCTCTGGAAGGGGCTGCCCAGGGAGGTGGTCGAGTCCCCACCCCTGGAGGGATTTACAAGAAGGGCAGATGAGGTGCTGAGGGCCAGGGTTTAGTGGTGGGATGGCAGGGGTAGGTTAAAGGTAGGACTCGATGATCTTAAAGGGCTTTTCCAACCAAAGTGATTCTATGATTCTATGAATGCACAGTGCCTGCCTCCTCATTTAATTAATTCGGTGCAGGGAAAAGAAATCCGCCAGCTCGGCCAGCCACAAGCAGTTGCCAAGCGCAGCCCGTCCACCTCCCCCCAAAACTCTCGGACGACATGCTCTTGTGAACAGGTAGCGTGTTAGCAGCGCGGCACCGGCACGATAATGTCACCCGTATTTCTCAGGTGCCTGTCGTTAGGCCTTTGTGAATCGGTTAAATGTCAGAACACTACACGGTGAACATGGCAAACCCGCATTTATAGGTGGAAAATTGCCACGCAGAGCGAGGGCGTGCTGAGGAATCCCGTGCTGCGCGCTGGTGGCAGACATGGGAAGCCCGCTCTGTCCTGCCCCCCCCCCCCTCGAACCCCCAGACCCGCAGCCCGTGGCGAGGCTCAAGGACGGTAACAGCCATCTCAAGGGACGTGGTTTTATGCCACTGCAACGGAACGGACTCCAGGGCGACTGGGAGGCTGCTGACATTTCGGACCTCTCGGACCTGGGGCACTTTACAGCCCACTTGAAAAACACAGCAGTCGCTTTTCCACTGACGTATTCAGGCTCATTTTTAGCCTTAAAACAGAGAGGATGGATACACGATATGGGAACGCAATTATTTCCATGAATCATAGAATAGAATCACCTCGGTTGGAAAAGACCTTTAAGATCATTGAGTTCAACCGTTAACCTACCCCTGCCATCCCACCACTAAACCCTGGCCCTCAGCACCTCATCTCTCCTTCTTTTAAATCCCCCCAGGGATGAGGACTCCACCACCTCCCTGGGCAGCCCATTCCAGAGCCTGACAACCCTCTCGGTGAAGAAGTTTTTCCTAATGTCCAACCTCACCCTGCCCTGGCGCAGCTTCAAGCCATTCCCCCTCGTCCTATCGTCCGTTACCAGGGAGCAGAGGCCGACCCCCACCTCGCTACAGCCTCCATCAGGCAGTTGGAGAGGGCGATCAGGGCTCCCCTCAGCCTCCTCTTCTCCAGACTAAACACCCCCAGTTCCCTCGGCCGCTCCTCGTATGACTTGTGCTCCAGACCCCTCCCCAGCTTGGTTGCTCTCCTCTGGACATGTTCCAGCAAGGCAACATCTTTCTTGTAGTGAGGGGCCCAAAACTGAACACAGGATTCGAGGTGCGGCCTCACCAGCACCGAGTACAGGGGCACGGTCACTGCCCTGCTCCTGCTGGCCCCACCATTCCTGATACAAGCCAGGATGCCATTGGCCTTCTTGGCCACCTGGGCACACTGCTGGCTCTTATTCAGCCGGCTGTCAACCAGTACCCCCAGGTCTTTTTCCACCAGGCAGCTTTCCAGCCACTCTTCCCCAAGCCTGTAGCGTTGCGTGGGGTTGTTGTGACCCAAGTGCAGGACCCGGCCCTTGGCCTTGTTGAACCTCATACAATTGGCCTTGGCCATGGACCCAGCCTGGCCAGGTCCCTCTTCAGAGCCCTCTTCCCCTTGAGCAGATCAACACT
Organism: Gorsachius magnificus; assembly: GCA_034008185.1. NCBI lineage: Eukaryota > Metazoa > Chordata > Aves > Pelecaniformes > Ardeidae > Gorsachius > Gorsachius magnificus. Next base: position 1,061,906 of record CM067098.1, on the reverse strand, counting down.
ACCACCCAGTTTGGTGTCATCTGCAAATTTACTGAGGGCACTCCCAATCCCCTCATCCAGGGGGGCACCTCAGCCTGGCACTGCCTTCGGGCTTAGTGGCGTGCTTCCTTCCCCCTCCAGCTTTGCTCCAAAATCTCCTCCCGTCGTCCCCCCGCGCGGCCGCTGCCGGGCTCGCAAAGCTCCGCACACATCACTCCACCCACACAACAGCCCCCAGCGCTAACGGCGGCCGCCGGAGAAGCCGCTTTATTCCGCGGGCGTCTCCGCACACAGAGCTGCCAGCGATGCAGAGAGCGGCGTTTCCCTCCCCGCACCTCCCGGCCGTCTGCACGTCCAAAACCAGACCTGAAAGGAACCACGAGAACAAGGCTGGCGGCAGCGCCGTTTCCGTGCCATTTATTGCAGCGAAGAAAGGTCCTTGTCTGCCCCAAACAGCGGCTGCGTGTGCCCGGGCACGGCCAGCAGTGCCCTACGGGAAGCCATGGCACCTCCCGGGTGCTGGCGTTTGCTCCACCGCTTTGGCACACATCTCGTCTCTAGCGTCTCACCCGAGAAGCCCTAAAAGCACTTGGCAAGGCAGGAGACAAAATCTCTGACGTAGAGAGAAATGGCATCTCCTTGCAAAACCTTTTTCTGCTGGCAAGGGCCCCGTTTCAATCAAATAGTTAAAGCCACCGGGGACAGTGGCGGGGAGTCAGCGCACCAGGCAACACCGGGCTCATTTACAGGAAGAATTAGAGCAGCCCCCCCCCCCCCCCGCATCGGGAGATCATCTTCTGGCAGGAGGCCAAATTTGCAAGGAAGTTTTCCCAAAGAAGCCAAGTGATTAACAGCAAACTGTAACTGGAAGATGCAATTAAAAAGAACGGGCTGCGTGCTGCTGGAGTAACAGCAACGGGGGAACGAAGCACGCAGGGGCAATAGCAACAGCGGGGCTGCGAGGAAAGGGCAAACCATTTGCACAGCAACCGCCTCCTGCACTCGCACAAAGCAACGTTTCAGCTGAAACCAGTGAGCTACCTCCTACAAGCAGGCTACCCAGATGTTTAAATTTCTCTTCACCCGTACGTACATCTGGCACTGGAGAAAGAAAGGAGAGCAGCCCTCCCCCTCCCCGCTCCCCCCTTCACCTTTGATTTGAAAATACTGCATTTAGCTTCTGCTTTACAGCTCCCTACCCTACAAAAACGCTCCGGGACTCTCTTCTTGCTACTCACATGTGGGGCTGCAGTTTGTTCCCAGAAGCAAGGGAAGATATTCGCAGCGCCAGGACGAACGACAGTGCCACCGCACGAAACTCCATTGCAGCGGCTCCTCTCCCCCCCCCAGGTGCTCCCCAGGGGCGCCTGGAAAACCTCACAGCCTTCTCGAGCGGGACTGGCGAGGTCCTCTTCCTCAAGGAGGACACTCCCGGCCACCTCCTGTTCCCAACCTGCCGGCGTCTCTGTCCGGCAAAGGACAATGCTGTCGGAGCGCACGGGAATCCTTGGACGGGGAGAGCAGATTTATCACTCCGAGATGCTTCCTCCTGTACGGGTTCAGCTCAGCAAGTTTCTTCAGTCCGTGGGAAATGATCACAGTGCAGGTCGTCGCTGGGTTTTCCCCCAAACCAAACCTGGCTTCTCACGCTCATTTGCTCGCAGTGAAGTGCACCGAAGTGACTCTTCCTGCGGGCATTCGCTTCTTGACAAAGCCCAAAGACCTGGTGGCTCACAAGACCTGGGTTCTGTCCAGCAACGAAGACCCATGTGGGTTCAGCTGATTCGGAGTCGGGATCCGCTTCACAAGGCAATATAAAAAATCAGCGCTCGGCCAGGGAAAGGAAAAAGGAGGGGAGCTCTGCTGCGCCCGGAGGAGCCCCCCTCCCAGCAGGCTTTCCCAAAAGCAGGCAGGGGCTGGTTTACCCCTGTCCGCAGCGCTGAAGCCATCCTCCTGCTACGGCTCCTCGCCTTCCTGCGGCGACGGGAGCCAGCGGCTCCTGCACACTACAAGCAGCTTCCCTGCATTTCAAGGGAGGAACAAAACTTTCCTCCCGCCTTTCCCAGGTCTAGCTCCTTTCCCTCACATGCTCTCTTGTTTCTTCTCTTGCTGACAGTCAGAAATCCCTCCCACCAGCTGCGTCCAGCCCCGACCAGAGGAGGGGGAAACCCAGCAGAACAGTGGCAGAAAGGATTCGGGTTTGTTTCTCGCAAGACGCCTCTTCTGCACGACCCAAGGCCAGCTCTGCGCACACCACCCAAAACCCCCTTCCCAGCAGCTCTAGGAACATCCCACGGAGATTGAATCTTTCTTGTGCCCTCTAACAGGTAACAAAAATCGATCGCTTCCCAGGGAAATTCTGCTGTGCACGTAAAAGGGACAGGGACAGATCCGACCCATGCTCAGCTGCTGGAGCGCTGTTAGCCAACCCATCCCAGGGTGGCAAGGGAATGTGCTGGGCAACGAGATTAAATTGGTATCTGCCTTTTCCCACCAAACCCCCTACTGCGTAGGGAAAGAACACAAAAAGAGGCCTCGATAAGGATTTTGCTGAAGCTGGGTGACAGCCCGCCAGCCCCCGTGAGATGGGAAAACAGAGAGAAGCGCCCAAGCTTAATTCTCAGCTGGTTCACGGCTGAGTTTCCAAAAATCTGCCCCAGGTATCACCAGTTGTCATTGCCGGTCTTGGCAGCAACGGAGAGGGCTTCAGGGGGCTGAGCTGCCTCCAGCCTTCCTTCCGGGAAGGACGGGCACACGGCAGCCGGCACAGGAGGATGGGGAAGAGGAGAGCGGAGCAGGGATGCGGCACGCGCTGGCCGGACCGAGAGAGCCGCCGGCAAAGCCTCACCAAGGGCGAGGAGGAATCGAAGCAGCAGCGGGGCACCTAGGGCGGCCTGGGGCAGACCCGACCGCTGGCAATTTCTGCGAGGGGAGGAGGAAGAGGAGAAGGTTTGGGTGGTTTTTCTGCCCGTGCCACGCGCCTATTTTGCCACTGAAAGACAATCTCAAGACTGAAGTCACTGAGCCATGCCCAAAAGCTGGTAGCTCCTGGCAGAAAGGGAGGCAGCTTTGTACGCCTTAACCCTTCCAGCGCCACGGCGTTTCCATACATCATTTGGGTCAGAGCGGGGAGGAGGGGCCAACGTTTCCACTTAGAAGTAAAGTATCCGCCAAGCCTAACAGATGGGAGCACATCTTCCCTTGTTCCTAGGGAAGGCAACGACACAAAGATGTTTTATAACGGTGGGAGAGCTCCAGGATACAATAAATTCAGGCCCCTGTTCTCCTGCCAGGACTGGAGAAGTCAGGCCTTTTCTCGCGGTAGGAAGCGGTAAGGCGGCTCCCAGTGAGCCTTTCAGTGCTAACTTACTCCTGCTACCCAAAAGCTTTCCTTACGGCTCAACTGATCCCCTGTTTGGGTCCAGCTTTGGCAAACACGGCGCTGGGTACGCGGTATCTGGACTTAGAAGATGTCCGGGGTGAAAGCTCGGGGTGGTGAGGCACCAGTCCCTCCCAGCCCTGACCCAGTGCCCACTGGCAGGGCGGTGGGGAGGGCGAAGGGGAGTTGGTCCCCCAGCCCAGCAGAGCCTGGAGTGTGGCTCCCTCTCCAGGACATGGTTCCACATCCAGGGACTGGGATTAATCCCGCTTCCCTGCTGGCCACAGCTCCCAAACTGTGCCTGGGGTGGCAACCCTGGCTACCAGGCGGGCAGGTGAGGGCGTGGGGAGAGGCTGCAGGCAGGCCTGGCCGCGGGAGCTGCGGCCGCCCCCAGCAGGCTGCCCGCAGGGAGAAGAGGGAGCTCGGACGGGAAAAGCTGCGCTTCGAAGGCGGCGGGAGAGGTTACCGAGCGTGAAGCCAGCTCTGCCATTCTTTGCCGAGGTGCTTTAAGGAAGCCACGAGGCTTCCCGTGTGAACGGGCTCGTCAGCAAGGGCTGCAGAGCGCCACAGAGGATTGGTGAAACACGGGGGAGAGACGGGGATCTGACACCCAGCGCTGCCGGCCCCGTCATTTGATGTGTTTGCAATTTCGTACCGTTTCCCAGCCCAACTCCCTGCTGGAGATGTCATCCTCTGGCTCAGGGTGAAACAAGCCCTAGAAAGGAGTCAAAGATAAATACAATTCCATAAATAGCCGCGATAATATCTGCAACGGCGCCAGAGACCACAGGCACATAAATATTAACTTAGTGCTCACTCCCCGGCATTATTTAATCTTTGCTATTGGGGATGCTGAAGGGCGCAGGGGCTTGAACTCGGCAGTCGTGCCCCTTGTTCCGCCACCTTCCATCGCTTTCCCTGCCGTGCCGCGCCCGGAAATTTTGGCCGGGAGGCGTTCGAGGAGCCGGCCCACCCGGCGGCTCCGGGCAGCCCCCGCGGGTGCACGAACGGCACCGCGCCGTGGGACCGGCCCGGGCGGCCCCGCCAGCGCAGCACCGGCCCCGGCCGGCGGCCCCGGCAGCCCCGTGAGCCCCGCGGCGGCCACGCTGGTGCCGGGGGGGGCCGGGCCGCCGCCGCCGCCGCATCCCGCCCGGCAGAGCCTGCGGCCGCTCCCCGTGCGCACCGCCAGCCGCGCCGGCCGCCTGCGGGAGTACTTCGTGTTCCGGGTAGGGCCCGGCGGCCCCGCGCGGCCCCCCCCCGCCCCGCGCCGCCCTAACTCTGCCTCTCCGCCCCGTGTAGCCCGGCACGATAGAGCAGGCGGTCAGCGAGATCCGCGCCGTCGTGATGCCCAGCGAGGACGGGGCCGTGCAAAGCGTCTGGCTGCTGACCGAGTGAGTACTGCGGCGGGCCGGGCTCCCGCACCGCTCCCGCACCCCGCACCCCGCGCCGCTCCCCCACCCCGCGCACCGCGCCGCTCCCCGCACCACTCCGCGCACCCCGCCGCTCCCGCACCCCGCGCACCGCTCCCGCACCCCGCGCACCGCGCCGCTCCCGCACCCCACACACCGCTCCCGCGCACCACGCACCGCTCCCCGCACCGCTCCCGCACCCGCTCCCCGCTCCCGCACCGCTTCCACACCGCTCCCCACCCGCTCCCACGCCCACACCCGCTTCCACACCGCTCCCGCACCCCGCTTCCACACCGCTCCCACACCCCGCTTCCACACCGCTCCCACACCCCGCTTCCACACCGCTCCCGCACCCCGCTTCCACACCCCGCGCGCCGTTCCCCACTCCCCGCACCCCGCGCCAGTGAAGGCTTCCAAGCCTCGGCGCTGGCAGAGGGCCCTGGGGCGGCCGTGGCACGGTGCTGGCCCTGCCTCATCCAGCCCACCCCAGAGGCGGAGGAGAGCCGGTAAGTGAACTCATCGCAGAATCCGGCGGGGTGCAGGATGCGCTCCTACACGAAAACCGCGAACGGAGCTTGAGCAAACGACTTGGGGCAAACGCCCCGCCTGCGCGCCGGGCCCGCTAGCCCTGTAGCTCACCGGCGAACAAAATGGAGGCTGACAGTTTGCAGCGTACCTGGGCTAGGGGACGGGAGCAAAGCGCGAGCCGAGTACGCCTACTTCTTCGGAACGAGCGCTTGGCCAGACTTGCAAGGCCCAAGCACTCCCCGGGGCGGCGTCGGTCCTCTCACCATGGCAGGCGTCCAACGGGCAGGGAGAGGCGGACGGAGGAGGAAACGCGCCGAGCAATCGCCCGGCCCCGCTCTTTGCGCTTACTTTTAGACAACAAGGATAGCTTTGCTCTCAGCAGCTTTACGTCAGCGTTCCTGTTGAAACAACAGACAGTTCTGGTAAGGAAAGACAATTAAATCAGTAACACTAAAAATAAGCTGTAGCAGATTTCACAGGCGCTAGCTGAAAAGCTGGGCTCATTCCCCTTAGGCTGCAAATACGACCTGCTGCCTCCTAGGCTGCCCCAAGGGTGAAGTGGTAGTGTAGCTGCGAGGGCTCGACCGTGTCGCCTGGCAAAGCACCCGGGGAAAGGCAGGATCTCTTATTCACGCAGTCTGAAGAAACCAACAAGTTACCGGATGACTGTTCTTACAGAGCAAAACGCTAAGTCAGACCACGCTGTTAAAGCAAACGATTGCTCTCCCCTGAACGTGCACACACGCAGTTAAGAATTCGGCAAACGTGGCTAAGAGCGTGGCGTTAGACGCTTGCGGGACGAGGCGCTGGGGACTCGTCTGCCCCGTTGGGTAGTGTTTGGTCTCAACTAACAGGAGAGAGCAGTAGAGCTCGCTCTCAAGATCTTCAGACTTACTCTGATTTTCTTAATATTTCCCTGTGCTGTAACGCGACTCTCATGGCATTCAGCCTCCTACCAGGCTTGCTGCTGCAGAGCGAAGGCCGGGATGGAGAACAGGGCATTACCAAGGCTTCAGGCTTGTCCTCCGCAGCGACTCTGTCGGCCGAGCTGTTGGGCATTTCTAGCCATCCACCAGAACAGCTAAAGCTCAGTCCTGGTATTTTCCCAGAATTGATCACTGGAACAACGAGAAGGAGCGTCTCGTTCTCATCACGGATTGGTCCCTCCTGATCTGCAAATACAACTTCATCAGCCTGCAGTGCCAGCACGTGACGAGGATCGCCCTCGGCGCAGTGGATACCATCTCTGTCGGAGAGTTCGAGTTCCCACCTAAATCTCTGAACAAGTAAGTCGGCCCAGTAGCACCGTAACGTTATTGTAATGCTTGTGTTGCTGTTGTAAGTAGTTTGAGCTGCCAACCCTTGTCACTGACCGTCGGACAAGTTGGAGAGCGCTTCCCTTTGCTCACCTGACTTTGCACAGCATTACCCCGGCTTCAGGAGACCACCCCAGGGTCACTGCTGTTCTGCTGGGACAGCAGCAGTTACGTTAAACACGCGTTGCTCAAGGACTTTCAAGCTAAGTTGAATAGATTTGGGAGCAGAAGCTCATCGCCGTTACCTAACACCGTAAGTAGGAGCAGTACTAGCACCACCTTAGCATTACTAGACAGCGCGTGTGACCGTCAGGTCACGCCTAAACGCAGGCTATCACAGGCAGCACCGCTCAGGCTTTGCAGCCCGGGTGGCTGACGAGCTTAACCTCTTGGCACTCAGCTTACAAGAACATATCTTTGCCTATTTCAGGGGCTGAACTCCCCCGTTACTGTTCTAGAGGAAAAAGCTTGCTAGCAAACATGCATTTTGGCTTCCAGTTTTAAGCAGGTCTTTTTCAGACTGTACGTTTCTAATTAACCTTGCCTCAAAGACTCGAGAGTCTTACCGCGTTCATTCTGCTGTCTTCAATGCCAGGCGAGAAGGTACCGGTATTCGAATTCAGTGGGACAAGCAAAGTCGCGCCTCCTTCATAAGCCGATGGAACCCGTGGTCCACGAGCATCCCGTACGTCACCTTCACCGAACATCCAATGGCCGACGCTGATGAGAAGATTGCGTCCCTTTGCCTAGTAAGGACGTCACCACTCCTGTTCTAGGTGGCTTGCTCATCTCACAGGCTGGACGCCATTCAGATTATTTTGAAAAGATACAGCAGTTAAGTCAGAGACAGAACTTAGTGTAAGCTACATTTCCCCATTCTCCGAATTTTGCCTTGCAGGGCAGCCCAGCTGCCCATAAGTGATTTATACAAAGAGGAAGCTCAAACAGCCAGAAGTGCAGAGTCCTGCAACAGCCACAAGAAAACGGATCTTAGTGCTATTCCTACTCTTGCTTACCTGGCAGGCCGATGCCCGACCTTTCATCCAGGACTGCCAGCTAATTAAACAAATAGGTTAATTGCTAACAGTAAACCCTCACTTAAGTGGTTCTCGGTTTTCCTTGCGATAGCTGCTTTCCTCTGCAGGTTTCCTTACAAATAGAGCACTATGGTAATGTCAGGTTAACGCATGGTGGTAAGGGCAGGAGACCTACAGTCAGAAATAAACAGTATTAGTCACTGATAAGTCTTTACGCATCCAGCCCAGGGGGTTTAAGTTACACATAAATAGTGTCCTGGTATGAAGTTAACTGTACCCTTAAGGCGAAATGTCAGAACGTAAAGTTTGTCATGGCACGCGAGATCTAGCGCTCTAGCATTAATCCTGTACAATCCAACATCGGCAGTTGTTTGCCTAACAATCTGTAAAACAACAGGAGATCATCAAGGTGCTTTTTTCTCTTTCAGCTGGAAAACTTTAAAACTCAGCTAATTCAAGCTGTGAAGAAAGCCCACAAGGAGCGTGCGTTGCCAGGAAGGGCGAACGGCGTGCTAGTGCTGGAGCGTCCTCTTCTGATTGAGACCTACCTGGGGCTGATGTCCTTCATCAACAACGAGGCCAAACTCGGCTACTCCATGACGAGAGGCAAAATTGGATTTTAAAATTCATTGCATTTTATCTTTTCAAGGGAAGGCAATTTGATCTCGGTCTCCCGGGGAGAGCACGCTGCGTGGCAGAACACCCTATAATCAAAGCAAAGAAGTTAGGGGGACGAAGGGGGGAGTTGTAGATCTAACAGCTCACGGGAGGCCCTGGTTGTTACGGAGAACGCACAGGTCAGATGAATCTGGAGCAGACACAAGGTGGTGTCATTCTGGTGTCCAATTTACAGTTCTTAATGGTTCTTGTACAGGGCTAGCGAGCAGCGGTGTTTTCCATTTTTAACTACATGTTCATGCCTGTTAATTAAGTGCCATTGGCATCTGCTGCAAACCATCCGCACAAATACCCAAGATCCAGCAGAACATTCATGCCATGTCACAGTTGTATCCCTATATGTGGTGTCCAATCGTGTAGTGTGCTTGGGACTGATCTGTGCTGTTTAAAGAGGTATTCGCGTTCGCAGTTACAGTAATCTCAGCATTTTGATTAACGCCTGTTACGAATTTTGAAAGCTGTGTCAGTCACTCTTTAGCAAAGCCGAGTCAGCAGATTTTGTGAAAGCTGTACGTTACATCTGCTCAGCAGCAGCGTACGCCAACTATTACTTTGTAAGCTGAAGCATATGGCTGAATATGCGTTTGTTAGCTTTTTGCAAAAACACTCTAAGCAGCCAGTCTAACTTCTGGTTTCTCATGTACGCTTCCTTGCTGCAGCCATAGAATAAAGACTGTTGAGAGAACAATCGCCAAAAGCCTCACAAACACATTTGCCTTCAAAGCTGTTACTTATAAAACTGAACGGGAATTCTATTTTGCTTAGATTTGTATTAGCAGTTTTTCTTAAGTCATCTCTGGTTTGGGACAACAGCAGCACGGGACTTTTAAACAGAGACAGGTAAGACTTTAAGCACTGTACGTCAATCTTGATTTGTACATTCCCGCACTTAACCTCACACCAACATCCAGCAATGACATTCAGAAGAGACACAGCTGATTTCCCTCGTGAGGTTTCCCTAGCAAGCTTTGCGTTGTGCGTGACCTTCCATACGCGCTGTTTTATCAGAGCATTTCTGACGCTGTCTGCAGTGGTGGTTTTTTGAACTTAAAGTAGACGTGAGTTTATGAAACTTATGTCAAGCTGAAGTCATGATGGAATGCAACAACTTGCACGCCCCTCTCAGTGCATTTTCATTAATCTTGCAGTAAAGTCAAATCTCAACTCCATTTGTTCTTTGTCCTTCATTTTGTGGAGACTGAGGCTGTGAAATTAAGTAGCAAAAGAAAAAACATCCAGCAGATTCCTAAGCATTGGGCCCCCTTCCTTTGAAGAATCCAGTGGCTGGCTACTCAGGTTAGAGGCAAAGGACAGCCCCACTGCTCCTCCCCTGCTGAACTGTCCACTCCAACTCGGCACTAGACAGTTGGATCAAAAGCTCCCATTTCAGCTGCCTGTATGCATCATTCTAAAGGATCAGTCGTGATCCTTCGTGTAAAGATTCAGCGCAATAAATCTATAGTAGACCAGGCACAATTACTGTGACCCATTAACAGCTTAGTCTGGAAAAGCAAAAGTATTGCAGATGACTTAGTTTGCTTTCTAAACACAGAACTTGTTTTGCTTTAACAGTAATGGATTTGCTAGGAAGTGTCTTACTGCTTCCGCTACAATATTTAATTCTAATGCGCCAGACAAAAAAATAATCTGTTGTCTTACAAGACTAGATATCAGCTGTACACTGTTGTGTGCAAATAACCATTCCCTGTGCTGGGATAAACAGCTACCGTAATCACATCACTGGTAGTACAGAAACAGACTTCAGGATGATGGAGAAGTGCAGGTTCATAGTTAAGAGTCATACCAAGCTTGTAACTTACGAAAATATTTATTGGAAATTATAAAATTTAAATAATAGCTATACATTATATACACACACAGCTACAACTTTAGAAAATAAGGTTTCACAGTTGACAAAGCTCAAGAGGAAGCTCAACTACATCAATACCAAAGTTTTCTTGAAATCTGGGCTTCATTCCCTACAGGTCATTCAAATGCAATCACAGTACTTTACACACTGGCGTTTGGGTACGCCCCTTCAAATAAATAATTTAGAAATACAAAAACTTCAGACTGGGCAACAGGGTTTGACCCCTTTCCTCATTCTTCCTCAAGCTTGTGAGCGTTTTTAACGCCAACGATTGTTACTTTACCTCTTCTCTTTCTAAGTAACACACACAGAAGTTGTCCTTACTCAGAAGCGCCATGCAGTCGCCACTAGAATGCCAGGAGAGAGACACGATCGGGAAGTCACCTGCAGAAACAGACCAGAGTTTGTCAGCAAGAAGCCGACAGTCCATCCTCTAGCTCTAGGGAAAGGTAGCTGGAATAAGTCACACCCACTGCAAGAAATACCCTCCCCATCTTGGAAGCCTTAACAAGGCATTCGATTTCGTTACTGCTGCGGTAGAGCCAATCCGCTCTCCTACAGAGCGGTGCAGAAAAGCCGCGTTACCGACCCGTTCCCCCAAACCTACAGTTACTTCATACTCTGCATACAAGCAGACATTTTGTAGACTCGGCATTTTAATGCAAATAGGTGCCACAAATGGTTCACCGGTGCAGAGCTGCGCACCTCCCCGACGTTGCCGCTCCTTGTGCGGAGAGGAAGAAGCGGAATCTTTGTGATTTCTTTTAATTTGGAGAAAGGCGTTTATCTGACCTACCAATGGCCTTGTATCACTTACTGTCAACCATAAAAACTTCCCAGCATGCAGGCTGACAGACTTCAGGTTCACGTATGTTCTTCTGTCTTTCCACATCAGATTTACTGCGCACATTTTTCCCTGTTAGTGTTTTGTTGTAGTTTTGTTTTGTTGTAGTTTGTTTTCCGAGTACCCCAAAACATTGTAGGTGTTTTGGAGTCTGTATTTCAACGTCATTGAAATGCATTCTGCACAACTACAGTTTCTATGTAAACAAACTGATATGAGCATAAATCTTGAGAAAGAATTCAACGCACTATACAACTGAAGCAACAATTAAATCACTGTTAGCCCCCATGCTCCGCCCTCAATATATTTTGTCATGTTTGCCATGTCTCATTATGAGCTCCCCTATTTTGAAGCTAGAAATACCTGTGTTTACAAAGCTCCAAGAACACATCTGAGCCATTTACATGATAACGCTTGGACTGATTTGTAAGTGGAAAAATATTTTGTAAATCAGAAGCTGATGATGGCTTGCGCAAGTTACTGCAGGCAGCCTTACCTTCCACTGGAGCCTGCACGGAGACACAGCCAGCTGGGGACCATAAGTAGACTTTGCTATTTCCTGTACATACAGCAAGTCGAGGTTGTCGTGGATCCCACTGGAAAGACTGGATGGCACACAGCTGCTCTAAGACCACGAACAGTTTCAGCTTTTGAATGTCCCAGATCCAGACAGCGTTAGGAATGTTATCTGTCAGGAAAGGAAGAGGTAATGATATGAATACCCAAAGGATAAAAAGATCACACTTTTTTTTTAAAGAAATGGGCATTAATTGAGGTCTAACGCGACACAAACCATTTAGGTACGTCACAGGTTTACCACCGCTATAGTTTTGCCTAGCAGCGCCTTCAATTTTGCCTTGGAAATATTGCAAAAAGGATAAAAGAAGTCACTTAGTTTGCCTTCCAGTCCTTCACCGGCTTTTATCAAATTATTCACAGTTATGCTGCTGTATTGCATCTGAACCACAGCTTTTGCATCCAGACATAAACAGCCCTTCAGGACCATCAAAGAGAAAGATTAAACGTTAATTCCATGACCTTCACTACGCGAGGCAATCCAAAGTCCCCCTGCCACAGGTTGTGAGGAATTCTGCCTTTCAAGAGACACTTGCTGTAAATGGAGGAGGAGAGATTTGTGCATTTCATTCTCACACACATCTGAAGAAGTATAAAAAGCGTACGACTGCCATTAAATACAAAGCCAAGACCAAGTTAATGCACTGATTCGCAGTTCTGGCAGCTCACAATACTTTACGTACGCTAGAAGTCAGAGGCTGAACCTCCTCTGTCATTACACGCCTGCACGACCAAGAGCTGATTTCAAAGAGGGCCATGAGCCCCCTCATAGTACAAAATAACTGACCAAACACTGTCCTCGCTTCTTTTACAACAACACACCACACACAGCACATAGGTTTCCCCTTTATCATCGGGGAGCAGGAACTTACCATTTTTGGTTGCCAGGAAACAGTTATCTGGACTGAATGCCAACATCCCAATTCCCATTTTGGGATTTGCCCTGTCAGCAACTGGTTTGATATACTGTAAAGAAACTGGCACCTGGGAAATGTCATCTGGAATTTGAAATAAAAGGACTTTACTAAGCAAGCCTGAATGGGCAAAATATTTCAATTCCACCTGTTAAAATAACCCTCCTCTCTGAAGTGACAAGACTGTATTCTACTCTCCTCCAAGATGTCCCAATCAAAAACTTCAATTGTTTTAAGATATTGCTTCTTCATATAAACAGCTTACTATTCTTGCCCTTCTACAAAAAAAAAAACCAAACCACAAATAACGAAAGGCTGGAAATCCAGGCAAGTCTGAGATTAAACTACAAAAAAAGAAAAAATGAGAGATCAAATTTTCCGCTACCTTTTAACTAGTATTTTAAACACCAATGCAAACCCAAGATTCACAGTACCGCAAAAAATGAGACAGTAAAAAAAAAAAAGAAACCAGAAAAAAACCAAAGCCCTGATCATACATTGTCTGCCATCTCTTGGATATTTCAAAGCCTGTTGTCTGGAGGCAAGTTAACAGCATTGCTGCCACTACAGCTTCTTAGAAAAAAGCCAAATGGCCTTTTTCACGCTCTCTTTTTTACATAGCCTCCTACCGAAGGGAGCAATTACGATCCTACAACAGACAGCAAGACTGTAACACCTTCTGATTATTTCTTTTTTTTTAATTATTGGAACTGCCACACACTATGATAAGATTCCTAATTGCAATAGTTCATCTGATTCTAGCAATTATCTGCAACAGTTAAACTAAGTCATGAAATAACATTGCATGGGTTGAACAAATAGGAAAAAAAATCCCCACAATGTTAAGACTTTTGCAAGCAACTCCAAGACTGAGATCTGGCTGATATTTCCACACCCAAGCAATTACAGTTCTTTTCTGCCATATCCCCCTAGTCTTTAACCTGCCCTCAAACCACATGCAGACAGCATCCCCTCTAGCAGGGTGCTCACTGCCCTCAGAGCTCTTCAGTTGACTTGGGAGCCCAGAGCAGAGCATCCAGAGGATCCGTTCCAGTACTGGAGAGGCAGAGTTCGCCCAGAACGTTTATTTATAGGAAGACTTCACACGGCAAACTCAAATGTCTCATTTTAGTAAACTTTGGCTTACATTTGCTTTGCGTGCTGAAGAGCGAGCTAGCCAATGCTCTTGTTGGAGGGAAAGAAAGTCTCTCTGTTTCAACAGATGGGGATTTCTCCACTTCTTTATACACAATCTACAAAGAAACAAGTGAGAGTTCTACAGAAGGGCCTTGGAGGATTTGAACACAGGCTATTACCAAATCATCCACATCCCACTAACTCATTTACAAGTGTATTGTCTCTCAGCATCCCCTAGTGCATCAGTGCAGGAACAGGCTGCAGCAGGCAAATACTGAATCCAGCATTCTCAGGGAATCATTCACTACTTGGACCCACGATCAGGAAAACACTCCTGTGACAAATAAACGAACCTTGAAGTCTACGAAGAATGAGTCTGCCAGCGTACACCTCATTCATTGTTCCCGAAAGCTAAATCTGGCAGTACAATAAATCATCTTCATTACAATGGGAACATAGATTTCATTTTTGCAGCAAAGAATCTTCAATCGAATACCATCATAAATAAATGCAAACAACGCACATCACAGAAGGAAATAGCAAAAATATTTTGTGTGCCTACAACATATTGGTCCCAAATGCAAGCACCAGGATAAAATGCACCAACTGCCATTCCTGTCTGTGTAGAAGAGATTAACAGAGCTATTTCCATTTGTTTTCCATTACATATTTTACACCTAACTGGAAGTAAGGGCATTCCTCAGTCCCGAGAAGTCTTGCGGAGGTGCATTTAATGGGTCACGCCTTGCTCCTAGTCAAGGGGCATCAACGCAGTCATGTGAATTTTGCAGACTTACAGTCCACACATGTAAACTCTTACAGGACATCTGTCCAGACGCAAGGCTAGTCCTTCCTCTGCAGTGGCATGCAGCACTACTGCACCATGTGTTCTTTTCACCTTGATGGATGAGAACAGCTCGGGATTTTTGGAACAAAAGCTACAGCTCTCCGCCTGCTGCCAACTACCAACAATCTGTTGGGCCTTGCATATACATGTATGCAAGAATAAAAATAAATGATGACAGATGTTTACAGGAAATGCTCTTTAGGTGAGCTGGATGAGCTTGTACATACAAGATGTAAATCTGATCACAATCCAGTTCCAACGCTGCTTGAAGTCAGGAATTGTATAAAACTGAGATAGATGTCTCCTGTTAAGTTTCCCGGTTTGCCATCATCTGCATACTCAAAGCCATAACACAATCACCATAATAATCAAAATACAGTGACATATGACAGAAGTCATCTGAGAATCTATTAGTGCTAAAGCTGACAGGATCGCGTGTGCGTATCCATAGAACTTGAAAGGCTTCCTCTATTTTATTTGCATCCCCAAATTTTCACACAATATCCCAAGCTCCATTTACACACTAGGAGGGGCAGAAGCAAGGTCTCCAGAATGAAATGTATTTACTAGCACCTCTCAGATACAAATAGCAGCATCAAAGCACTGCTAATGATTCAGTGGATTTTGGATCCATACTTACAGTCTTGGTGTTAGTGATGGTCGCTGGATGCTCAAACTCCGTGATCTTCTTCCAAGTTACATGGTTCAAGATACGCACCTAATTCAAGAAAGCATTGCAAGACAAAACTGTTATGATGAAGTTCTACAAATGATTTAGATAAAAGAGAGAAAATAAACCCATTTCCTACCTTTTCATCATAGCTGCCAATTGCCAAAAATTGACTGCTGGGACTCCAGGCGATTGACTTTACACCTAGCGACCATTCATAAGCCCGGTACGTGGATAGCAGTCTTCCATCAAGGGAGTACAGCAATATTTTATACTGAAACATAAATAGATTAATTCTAAAGACTAACAATACTGTTAAAAGCCACAGACAGGCAAAACTATTCCTTCCAAACCCTCCCCACTTAAGATGCAACAAAGACCATGGTCTCTTATCTGTGACTTGAGCCAAGAGGCTCCAGGCTTCCAGTTCAGCTCTTTTGGCACTCACAGAACATGTCCACCCTGTCCCCAAGAGCACAAATGCCCCGCTGGGCCTGAACAATGGCCCATCCAGCCCAACACTCTTCGAAAATGTCAGGAGCAGAAGCCATTATGGAAGACTCTCATGCTCCTTCAGCATCTGCGAGCCACCTGATCAGGGAGGTTACAGCCCTGCCCGCCCCCAGGGCTACATGTTTTGAGCATGCTGCCCAAAACGTTATGGCCACAGGAGGACACTTTTCTATGCCTAGCTGTTTTAGTTACTGCTTTATACATGGCAGCTACAAAACAACTTGAATTCTCCAAGAAAATAATCTGCTTTTTCCTCATACCTCCAGACATGTATCCCACACTGCCAGAACACAGCCATTAGGAGCCCATTCAATCCCAAACAGATCTTGCGTCTCAGTGTCAAAATGCTGCCCCCAAAAGAGAAAAAACAAAACCATTTGAAATACTATACTAAAAAAAATAAACATTATACAAATACATGCTCAGTTTTATCCTTTTAAGTGCTACCACAAATGCAAGAAAGCCTCTTGTATGCTAGTGCAGAAACAGAAATCTGTTCTTTTGTAATAGGATGCTGCATTCACTGCTGCTTTGGTTTCCCTTTACAGAAAAGGCAAAAAGTTGCTATAACTTCAAAGCAGTTACACTGAATCAGTCAAGAAATTTAGCTAGCCTAATTCCTCGCCTCAGAAAGACCGGTACAGGATCATTAGGGAGAAGCTTGGGAACCTGACGAGCATTTAGTGGTATTTCCCAAATTTTGCATCAGCTTCTAACAAGACTCAGAATTCCTGAACCAGAGGTAGCTGCATATGGACTAGTTCTTAACGGGTTTTAATGTCCCAGATCCATCTGGTCCCCTAAGACACACTAGTGTACATCCTTCACAGACCAGTCTCATTGTTAAACAGAAAAATACGACAATTTATATTATACATCCCAAATGACCGTTTTATCAAGCATTTGATACTTTCATTATTATTAATGGGGCATAGTTTACTGTAAATAAGCTCATGCAAGAATTTAAAGGTGAATTTCTGATGGAATGCAAAAGTTCCTTATGCACATAAAGTATATATTGGCCTCCTGAACAGAATACTGCTACAGAAGCATGCCTGCAGGCCAATGAAGGAGCCAGATGCTGGATAGAAAAATGCATCGGCAAGTCTAAAACCAGACTACCAAAGCGACTGAGTTTAAAGCAGTGTGCACCGTAGGCCTGTAGTCTACGCAGAAGCAGCGGAAGGCAAGGACTTACTCTCAGTAGCTGCCAGTCGCTGCATACAAAGATGCTAACAAAGTCCTTGCAGTCACGTCTTTCTGCTACTGCCATATAGCGGCCATCCTTAGTGAAAGCGATCCCTGCCAAGGAGACAAAGCTAATTAGGAGAGAGAGAGCAAACAAGACAGAATAGCTGATGATTCTTCAATGAAAAGCAGTTCAAAGGAGAAGTAAAAAGAGAAGGAAAAATACCTCCACAGAAGATCACATTAATCAAGGCAACGCATAGTTTTACTATTTCCTTGTGTTGGCAATTCTTAATCTTTGAATATGCTATTTCTAAGGATGCAGCTTCACAGCTATTGCAGAACTTCAGCACGCTTCAGAAAATGTTTGATTACCGACCGACAGTTGTTATATAAAACCCACAGATTTCAAATAAACAGTTAATTTAACCTAGCTAAATGGATTAGTTATGCAACCATTGGTACCCCACCGACTTCCGGGCATTGGTCCCCATCCACTCTTATTTTCTCTAATACGTAATTGCCTTTGTCATATATGGGTATTACGATACACAAGCCTCAGGCAGGAAACTGCTAACCACAACCATGTGGCTAGACAGTCCTGACACGAGCTTCCCTTTCTCATCTGTTCGTGTGTAAAAGATGACAAAAGCCACTTTGGGTTAGTTTTTCATCACCAATGCATCCAGCTTAATTTCATGTCTTAAAGGACCCTTCCGATGCGAACACAACAAAAAGGTGCGTATTTGAAGAACAGGCACCCAGATCAGACGTAATCCTTCAGGCACAGGGAGAATACGACAACCCCAGAGCTGAGCCCATCGTAGTGGGCGTGCAGCGGGTGGCAGACAGGTACGGATCTCAGAAATGTGCGCCCCTGAGGGCAAGCTAACCCCTCAGCAGGGAGGGTGCCAGAGCCTGCTCCGAAACATGCGCTTCGTTATTACACATCAAATTCATTCTCCCCTCTCTGCCGTATTAAAACATACCATTCCTGTGTTAGATTTGTGACACTTACCCTGCTGACAAGCTTTGGGATACTTGATGTAAGACACAGATTTCGTACACAAGGACCACACAGTTATCCGCAGCTGTCACAAGGAGAAAGAGACAAGGAAGTATTTGTTTATATTTGTAGATAAAAGTAAATAGAAACTCATAAACCTAACTCAAGAACACAGAGTAGGTTAATTACCCACAGAAGGTATATTGAACTTCACAGCTATTCTACCTAGCTCAGACACAAAGCCCCAAGAAGTAACTGTGAGGAATTCTCTCCCAGCTGCCTTCACTTAGCAAGGTTACTTACTCCAAATTAACGTTACAGGCACCCTGACTACTCCGGAGGGGCAGGAGATGCAGAACACCAATATAGAGAAAAGCTTTTCATTAACATTCAAGTTACTGCTGTTAGCATGAATCTAGCTACAGGATTGCCAGTGTATCCTACACAGACACTGTTCAGTTGGAAAAACACAGGCCCTGGAAGAGAGATGCAAAGTGTCTTGCATTTACAAACGGACGAGATGTTATAGCAGCTTAAGGACACGGTATCTCTGGGGACCAGGCTACTAAGTATGAAAATTCAGCTGTACTTTTCAAGTTTTAGATACACTCAGCTTTGACAGCTAATTTGCATTTTGCTCTTCCCTCCTCAGCCACCCACAAGGCGGCAACATTGCATAATTACTGAGAGAATTAGGAAAGAACCAAGATACGGTATGCAAAGCAAGGCATTAAACATCTCGTCTGGGGTATTTCTGGAGGCTTGTGCATCCGTAAAACACAGAAAGTGCAGAGGAGGCAGTCAGCTGCAAAGCAAGCCTCTCCACCGCTCTTCAAGGTCACAGCCCGCATTCTGGAAGCTCTGCGTTGCCATCTGCAGATTATTCAATTAAAAACAAATACTTACTCTCCCTTAGCAACGGCAGCCGCACCAGACATATGTGCATTAATCAGTATGTCATGTGAACCTTTGCATTTATATCTGGAGTGAGGAATGTTTCCAGTGCCATTTTTTTTCTTGTGTTTTCATACATTTTATTGGACCAAGGTAAGAGATTCTAGAAGGGACGCAGGTAAAACTATTTTTGCAATCAAGCACCATGGTCATGAAAACCTACCTTTCCCAGAACTCCTGAACAACAAAATTTGTTCCAATTCATTATACAAGCAAAACGTCAGCCCTGTCTACCATCTCCTCACCCCCCTGCATCAGACACGGACCATCAGCATCACCAGCAGTCTTGGGAGGAAGTTTCTGCTGTGCCTTTTTGTGTGTTTGTCCCCAACGCACCTTTTCCTCCCCTGAATCGGTACTGTTCAACGGTGACAGAGCACACCAAGGCAGCATCCTAGGAATCCGTTCTACCTGGCAATGCTACAGACTGTGCGTTGCAACAGAACTTGGAGGTTTTTTCATTGCTGACATTATCATTTTTGCTAGAAAGCACGATTCAAGTAATTGACACGGTGTTCACACCAAGCTACAGAATCCTAATAAATGCTGCCTCCCTCCAGAGATAGGTGGGGTCCCAAAGCACAAGAGCAGCATTAGCTGTTCCCCCCACTGCTTTTTATATACAGAAGAAAATTTTGAGGTGTGAAGAGACAACACAGAAATTTATTTTTTTTTTTTTTTAAATTTATTACAGGAAAGAACACCACCAGATGGGATTCCAGTCCGCTTCTGACCAAAGTTGAAAAAGGTATTGGACCGCTATTTAATGCAGTGTTAATTACTCTCTTCCCTTATTTTACAGATATGAAATTACAACTAGACATCTATAGTACCAGCTTTAAGTTTAGCAGGTCCTAGAGGAATCCACTAGATGAGTAACATTAATCAATTTTATCACTGCAACTGCTCACTTCCGGACACACAGAAATACAGCATTGTTAGTCTGCTCCTCATGCAAGATTTACTTTAAAAATACCAACACAATGCCTACTCACATTCTTCTATAGCAACTGCAACAGTGATATGCGGCTTGCTCCTATTAATTGCAGTGTTAAGTGTACTTGCTGCTGTTCCTCCCTCGACCAAAACACACAGCATACACAACACACATTCTACAGCCACTTAATACAAGCTTAGCAGCTGCAAGCGTTGAATGCTGAGGTCTGGATCGTAATTTTTCCTGACAAAGGCATCCAAGTTTACATTTGTGCTGCTACTTGGCCTCGCAATCAACTCACCTGGCCTGTTGCGCACTTCTATCCTGGACCACATCGGCTGGCTCAGAGCCTCAGAACAAGGCAAAGCCTTACTGCTCACACCAGGCTCAAGTACAGAACAAGAGGAAAACCTCTAGAGGTGAGAATCAGTACATCACGTGCAGAGCTCTCACTGTCACCTCTGCCTTGCCTGAGGCTCCACCGCAGCAGAGAAAAGGCAAGGACGCCTTCCTTTTGCATCTTTCTGCATCCATCTCTGCTTCACCCTTGGGTGCAGTCCTCCGGCTGCTCTTCAGACAGAACCTTCTCTAAAAGGGTCACGTTTTGTAACTCCGCAGAGAAGACACTAATAATTGTTTACCTCTTCATTCTTGTCACCTTGCGCTTAACTGCTGAGCACGCATTTCACCAACACCGAGAGTTTCAGTAATGTGAAACACTGCTATTGCTGGAGTAGTGCCCATGTGTACCTCCCCAACGCATCATTTCTAGCATGCACGGCATAAATTGCAATAACGGCATTGCAGTACTGGGGAGAGACTACGGAACACAACCAACACACACTCATGGGATGTTTACACCCAGTCTATAAAAAAAAAAACCAACAAAAATACCCTTTTGAAAACAGAGGCCTATTACTATACTGGATACCTACAACTCTTTGATAACCAAAGCACTTCACCTTCAGTCTTGATCCAAATCAGTCACAACACACCCGTAACAACTAGTAAGATCCTCTACTCAACTTCAGCATCGCTCCCCTGGAAAGGCTGCAAGCTCATAGAGAAAGGCACAACTGCCGGCCAGAGACGTATGCGCTGCCGTAACGTCACTGCAACCTCCTGCCCGAGCCACACGACACATAACCCGTGTTAGAAACATGTAAAACCAAGCCACTTTGATCCCCCAAATTAGGATTCTTTTCAGTTATTCCATTTGTGTACACTCAAGCATTTTTATAAACTGAGAAAGTTAGGTTTGTGCTTAACATATGGACTTCACACCTGCCTTACATGGATTAACAAGATGTGTACAATTGTGACAAAGGGAGAGCCTTCATATTTCCAACCGGAACTGAAGCATCATTCCACAATCTTGCCCAAGCTGCCAACGTAGACTAGCCCAAGAAAGATTGTTTCACAGCTAGCAGAGGCGATTATGAGAGACGGAAACATAAAATGCACAGAGGGTGAAAAAAGAAAACCAAACACTTCAAAAATTAAAATAAATCGCATCACTCTTATTTCCTTTTCTCAGAGACCTTGTGGGGAAGGGACAATTGCTTTTACAGCAGGAGAGTAGACGGTGGTCAGTTAAGACTGCAGCAAGCGCTTCTTCACTGATGGTTCCGAGGGGTACTTTCTCTTCAGCATAGATGACTCGATTAAGTGGAGGTGTCAAACTCAAATGCTAATGATAATGGTGTCTGAGAAGTTTTCAGCTGTTGTTTTGCAGTGGAAAACCAAACCAAAAGCAGAAGCATTTTTAAAATAGCCTAAAAACAGCTGAGAAATAAAAGGTATTTAGATGGTAACGTGATAAACAGTCTCCAGTGCTGGGTCCAGGACTACGTCCCAGTGTTGACAGCTACAGGCAGGTGTGAGACTGGTGATTTTCAATAGATAAAAACACACTTTTAAACAACCTTGCATCTCAAATGACTGTCAACTTTTGTCCCAGACTTGACTGGGTCACAAGGCCTCCTTACATAGCAGTGTCTGTCAGCACCGGATTTCAGAAGATTATTCAGAGCACATTCCTCGACAGAAAGCATTTTTCAACCAACGTAGCCATTTCCAGTTACTAAGGATTAGCTCCAATATACACAGAAACACACGCTTTTTTCCCCTGCTGCTGTAGTTCGAAAGAAGCTCCTTAATGCTTCAGCACCTAACGTGGAACTGGAGAAGGTACAATACATGTCGTTTATAAGTGTGGCTCTTAAAAGAAACACTCAAGAACAATGCTGCCGATCTTCAAACTATTTATCACAAAACAGGAAAGTCACGAGGAAGCAGAGGATCCACTTGCTTTCTCTGTATCCTTCACCTGCAGCTCCTGTTTAAGCTCTACCGTGCCTAGGAACTGGGGTGGAACGACAGCACTATAGGAGGAGAGATACCTGGTGCAACACCTTCCACAGGACAAACTGATCATGTGGAATCTTCTAGCAATCAGCTTGCTGTGTTAGACACTGCAGGCACGCAGAACCGCCTCACAAAGCGGGGTGGATGTCAGGAGGAATCACCCACTACAAAATAAGTAACAAGCGATAGCTATGGGACAAGCTGCTTCCCAGCGCACTGTGTGAATCAATATAATTAATGTGGTGGTCCAACTTTTTCAGGTTCCAGCTTTGCATAGCAGGCTTTCAAAAGGTGGTTTTCCAACTAATTTAGACTTGATCTTGATTAATCAAATGATAAAAAAGTACCTTCATTTTTTTCCCCTCAAAAAAAGCTGCTTTTCCTAACAGAAATGTACTCCAGCTTGCTATAAACAACCAAGGTGATGATGAACCAAGTTGCAACTATTCTGACCGCTTCTCACATGGAGCTGTAAGATAGAAGCAGACAGTTAAAGAAAAAGAAGCCTTCCAAGTTTGGAAGTACCTTTGAATATATCCAGCTGCCCAGTAAAACTAGTTTTTGCCTGGCAAAACCTAGCAAGTCTGTATCTCACTTTGCAGTTTGCCAGTCCGGACAGCAGCACCGACAGTCCCCAGCAGAAGGAAATCCTTCGATCGAGCAGAGCGAGAGTTTAAGGAACAAGCCTACACCTTTTCTACACCTCAACAGGACTTCCATCCTAGATGCTGATGGAACGACCCCTCCACACATAACACTGAAGCTAACATACAGCACAAAGATGCTTTCAAAATTTTGGGGTGAGTAACTAGGTACTACACACGCTTTTGTAATTAAGCACACTAAATTCCTCTGCATCTGCCACTAATCCATTATTGTGAAGAATGATCCACTCAAGTGAAAGGACAGAGCCTCTATATACTTCCTCCAATAAGACTCTACCATTTAATTGCCTTGTATATCACGCTGTGTATTGCAGTGACTGTGTAAAGATTTAGATAGGTACCCACGCCGTTCAATATTACTGCACGCTGTGTAACAATTCTGGGAGCCAAAACCCTGCAAGTTATTACAGACTCATCTCCAATAAAATGATCGCATTTGCAGAGTTATGCTAATATGAAGTGCATATAGAGCATTGGTGCCCATCTCAAAAGACTGAACAGACTCCAAATGGATTTTGGAAATGCATGTCAGAATTCTGATGCGCTCATCTCGAGTGAGGAACTGCACACCAGTCACATCAGAACACCCATAACACTATTCACTATAATGCTGACCACAAAAAGAACTTGACTGCAAGTTAGCCGATGAGTAACTGTTCTGAGGCACTAGCAAGCATGGATTGCTAGAAATAAATTAGCACAACCGTATCCTTTAAAAAATTTCTAGGAATAAAACAGTTATTTGTGAGCTTGCAGTGAAGCTCATATGCTGACCTGATGAATTACGAGTAATTAGTTGGTGCTGTTTGAAAGCATTGGGCTACCAAACTAAGCTGCACTGGTTGACAGGGAACCCCTAAGCCCTCCAAGTAATCGCTGAATTTGATAACGTACATAATACACCAATATTAAAGTATCCTGACAGTTTCTGTCTTGAGCACTGCTCACGTCTGTCCCACCAGACTATGGATTTAGCATAGAGAGAGTAAACACAACTCAGACATCGGCATAACCCAGGCAGCTGTCTGACAAAAGCTAATTTAGCAGCCTGTTTACAGCTGGAAAGAAAACTTATCCCAACACAGATGCCAACTTGGCAAAGGCTTAATGAAATCCTCTAAGGTCAAACCAAGTTCTGTTGGGAGGCAATAAATACTTGCTAGTCCACCCCCACACGCACGTGCCATGAGATACTCACTTGCAGCACATAGCACCAGCCTTCAGTTTGGGTTACTCAGACCACACCACTTCTGCCTGAGTAGCAGGCATGTCTTTACCAACTTTAGGCTGAAACTCTGGTCTTTTTTTTTTTTTTTTTTTATTTTAATCGCCATCAGGGTGATTCATTCCTGGGAAAACTAAGGCCCAAATTCATCACTCCTCATAAGCCACTACCTAAAGGGCTGGGGGAATGGAAAGAGACTGCTTTATAGCCAGAAAATCTCTACCCCAGCCAGCACTAAAAATCCTTGCCAGGCCTAAACAATCCTTGCCAGGCCTAAACAATCCTTGCCAGGCCTAAACAATCCTTGCTGGAGAATTCCGCCATGTGTGCATCGGGAACTACACCGTAACTGTATGCAGGTTTCTCTAGGTTCCCTTGAGAGCATCAGCATTTGCACTAACTCCAGTCAGCACACACAGACAGCAATATCCCCCATCTATATTCCATTTACATTGGGAGTTAAATGAAAAAAGGAAAAATCTTACAGTGTAACATTTTAATTCAGTGCTAGCAAGAGTTATGATGCAATTACCTGCAATCTAAAATCCATCTCCAGTTTTGAAAGAGTAAATGTAGCAAAGAGAAAAGTGTCTTGCATGTAGTTAGCTATTTTCTGACCGAATAATATGAATTGTCAGCTCTAATCCAAAGACCATAAAGGTGGAGAGCCAGACTTCCACATGCCTTCCAACAAGCCCAGTGCCCAGCATCCACAAGCTGATTTGGAGTCTGCCTTAGTGTGGAGTCCAGAATATGGTTCTCAATCAGTAAGTGCTTCCAGGTAGTTTAATTTCAATTTTGCAAGTGGTTCTATTAACAGCAGTCTGACACTTATGTGTCAAATCAAACAATTACGAAAGTATTTCCAGGATCTGGAGCTAAATCTCATCTCATAGGTGAATAAACCTAAGACCATAATTGTTAATTCCATAGCCACTCTTAAATGTTTGCAGTCGTTTGGTTTTTTGCTAGAAACCCTGAGCCCTTCGCGAGCTACAACACATTTGATTTCTAAAATTGCTTCAATAAGTGCCAGTTATCCCTACACTTTTCTCAAACACATAATTTTACCTTCAAAGCTAAGCATCCATTTTCTATCTTATCAGAAGCAAGAGGATAAGACATTAACAGAATAACAAACATCTAAACTGGAATTAAGCTAGACCACATATGTGAATACAGGAGAACTATATCTGCGTTCGTTACCACCACTACAGCTTTAAGAGCTTTAGGTTATTTTAAGAGGCAAAGGGCAGACAGTAACATCTGACACCGTCCAGAGTAATCATGACTTCACACTTACATGGAACTCGGTTGTATTGAGAATGTGACGACCATCCGGACTCCAGCATGAAGCCACCAATCCCGCCGACCCCTCGTCTATCTTACAGTGCCAGTCTGGCTGCTCCAAGGACCAGACCTAGGACAGAGAGGAAACCAGACAGTGCACCAAACGAACAGCTCTTCAAAAGCCCTGCTTGCCAGAATACGCCACAGCCGAGAAAAGGCTCCTGCATCGCATACCAGAGAGGTCAGGAAACCCCTGAAAGCCCGTGGCCATGAAGGATTGGCGCTGGATCCCACTACAAAAGTAAGCCCCGCACCTCTGTGTTTTAATACAAATTGTAAAGTAAGGTGTTTGTTTGGGTTTTCTTCCTGTGATAAATATTCTGAATATCCAACACTTAAAAAAAAAGTTTTAGTCCATTTAAGAAGTCCACATGTATTTATTTCCTTCTGAACTAAGAAGCTGTAAGGTCATCGCCAGCTTTGATTTGTTTTGATAAATAATTTTATTCTAAATTTGGGGGTTTTTTTTCAAACTGAGATGCTTGTCACAGTTTTACAAATAATAGCATGCTGGGTTATCCTCAAACCATGCATTAGCAGTATCAATGCTGGCTACTTTAGCAAAAGCACTGAGCTAGTGCTTACCGTTCGGAAGCGCTCGCTGGCACCACACATGACATGGGAAACAAATTCTGTCCTGCTTTGGTCCTTACCTGAACAATCCCTCGCTTGTACATGGCACACAGTATGAAGAGGGAGTCAGAGGACCATTCGATATACTGGATCTGATCCAGGCAGGTGTACAGCTGGAGGATGCGGAGGGTATTCACATCCCGAACCACCAAGCGGTACTGCACGCACGAAGCCTGAGCAAGGACAAAACCAAAGCTGAGCTGGCGCACCAACACGGGGCTGGAGAAGCCCGGCGGTCACCGCGCCGTGACAGAACGCTGCCTTGGCACGCTTCGGGCGCCAAGGAGGATTTTTTTAATTTCGGAAAGGCTTGACGTGCGCTGTGCTCTACAGCAAGCTGTGGTAAAACGATCTAAACCAGGAGGGAAGGGGGGGGATGTTAATAAGAAGAATCCTCACCCACGCTATCGCTGCCGGTTAACTAGTCCGGCTTTTAAAAAATCATTCTTTGCCTCACGAGCGCTGTTTTATTTAGCTAACCCCAGCCGGGCCTCCCTCACGAAGCCCTGACTAAGAGCCTGACGGCAAGCCAGCAGCCCCGCAGGCGGGACCACCCGCCCCGCCGCCGCCCCTCCGGCGCCCGCAGCCCCGCGGGCCGGGCCGACCCCGCCGGCGGGCCCTGCCCCAGCGGCCGGCGCGGTACCATACGCACCGGGCTGGCTCCGCCGGCCCCACCGGCGGCGAGAGGCCGTTGCCTGGCGGCCGCTCGGCCCGAACCGACGAGCCCCGCGCTGCCGCCCCGCCCGACGGCCGCCTCAGGCCTCGGCCGCCTCAGGCCGCGGCGGGCGGGCGGGAGCGGCCCCGGTTGCGCGCGACCCCCCCGCAGGCGGCGGCCTCTACTCACCAGGCACCTGCCGTCGGGGGAGAACCGGCCGAGCAGCCCGGAGAGCTTGAACAGCTCCGAGAAATCCATGGCGGCGGGGGGGAGGGGACGGAGCGGCCCCGCCGCGATTCAAACCCGCCCGCTCCGCCCGCCGCCGCTGCCCGGCCCTGGCCCCGGGGCGGAAGCGGGCAGAAGGGGCGGGAGCGCGGTGGCCGGGCGGCCAATGGGAGCGGGGCCGGGCGGCCAATGGGAGCGGGGCGCGGAGCTGGGCGGCCAAGGGGGCCCGGGGGGGGGGCCCCGGGGGGCGCCCGGCGGCGGGAAGCGGGCGGGAAGCCGCCTCGTGAGAGGAGTTGTTATGCAAATGAGCCGCTTAATGAGACGCTCCCCTCCTTCCTCCTTCCACAGCCTGCCTCCCCTGCGGCCCGCCGGAGGTGGCCAAGCCTCCCCCTCCTCAGAGCTGCCCCCAGAGGGGCGCCTCCCTCCGCGGGCCCCCCCGGGCTCGTTAAGCCCCCCCGGCTCGTCAGCCCCCCCGGGCTCGTCACCCCCGCTCGTACCCCCGGCTCGTCAGCCCCCCCCGGCTCGTCAGCCCCCCCGGCTCGTTAACCCCCCGGCTCGTCAGCCCCCCCCGGCTCGTCAGCCCCCCCCGGCTCGTCAGCCCCCCCCGGCTCGTCAGCCCCCCCGGCTCGTAGCCCCCCCCGGCTCGTCAGCCCCCCCGGCTCCTTAACCCCGCCCCCCTCCTCCCCCGGCTCCTCGCCCCCCCCCCCCCCCCCCCCCGGCTCCTCGCCCCTCGGCGGGGTGCGCTGAAAGGTTCCCCGCTAGGACAGGGGGACCGCAAACTGCAACAGCAATACACCAGTAATCGGGGTGCTAACTGGATTGGGACTGATAAATAAATAAATAAATAGGTCGATAGATAAAGGGGGGGAGGGGGGGGGGACACGGGACAGGGACACACGACACAAAGAGCCAAGGGTCGCCAGCGAAGGGGGAGAAGCCGGGATAACCCCTCCCAGGGTACGGATTCCCCTGGGAAGCAGCCCCCCACCCCCCCCGGCTGGCAGTGTCTGAGCAAAGTGGGGGGACCGAGGACGGTGACGGGGATGTCCGTGTCCTAAAAACGGGCTGGTCCTCCAGGCGATGAGCACAGGAGCTGGGGAGGGCTCTGTGCCCCTTCCCTGCTGACCGGCCACCCCCCAGCGGCGGTCCTGCCAGCCCAGACCCCCCACATTTGTGGGTGGGCAGCAGCCCGGCTCCCGTGCCCAGTGCCCCAAGTGGGACCCCACCTCCTTGTTTGGGAAGACAATCACCACCGTTTGAAAAATAAACCTCGGGATCAGAGCAAACACTCGAGCCTTGTTTCCATTATGGATCAGGCATTTAGGCCCCCAAGACCGGTTATAGCAGCTCCGATGTGTTTAGGGGCTGGTAAATCATCTGTTTGCTGGCCCCAGGAAGGGACAGAATGTGACAGCAGCTGCTCCACTGTCACCATCTGCCCAGCCGGCGAGGTGTGGGTGCCTGCGGGCAGAGCCTTGGCTGTTGGTCTCTGAACAAGCCGGTGGCTTAAACGCGCAGCCCATGATTGACCACCGCTCGCTGTCTTCCCCAAGTCACCGAGCACGGGCTCAAGGGCGAGTGACCAGCAAAACGGTGCCTTTCGAAACGGGTGTCAGTGGGAAGGGTTATCAGGGTGTCCACACACGACGCAGATAATTAGAGTCTCATGGCTGATGGTGTTTAATCAGAAATACCCAGTCTTCATCCGCTGCCACCCTACATGCGTCTTGGCAAGCCATTTTTCCCACCGCGGGACACAGCGCGGTGAAACGTGCGGCCCTTGCTGGCCCCCCAGGTCCTCTGACAACCCAAGAGGGGTGAGCTGGTCATTTTGGCATTTTTGTCACAAAACCAGCTCAGCCATGGGGCTGGTGAGGAGAAGAGCCTCCTTTGGAGCAGCGCTCCACGTCGGGTCGCCTTCCCCTCTCCATCACGATTAAACCCCAGCAGCCGCCTCGGGCGCAGTGCTGCTGGGTGGCCAGTGCTGCCGGAGCCCCAAGAGCCAGCTTGCCCCCGGGTCACTTTGGCGCTGGTGACCAGCTTAACTCCCCGGCACGCTTGGCTGAGCATTCCCCACCCCCTCGCAACTGCCTCCTATTCCAGGAAGGAGCGCACAAGCATTTGCCTCACTTTTCACATAGCATTCAGCAGCTCCAATGTCATTGCCTAGGCGACCGGGACGCTACTTGATTGTAGTGCAGTAAATAACATAGATCCTCAATCCCAGGCCGCTCCTGCCTGCGGGAGACCTCCGGGGGAACTCGAAACGCCTGGGGAGCCAGAGCAGGTAGGAGGAAAAAAAAATGACAAAAGGAAACCCCTTGCTATTTGTGTGTGTGGGTTACTCAGCACGACCCTCTCTCCGGTGCTCGATTGTGCAGCTGGAAGATGACTTGCGGCCACTTTGCTGTATAGGCTAGTTACACAATATTAAAGCGTCTTGGAAAGTTTGCTCCCAAGTGCCTTCGATCTGGAGTTAAAGCACTTGCGGAGCCAAAACCAGCCAAGGCTTGAATGGGAAAAGCGGAGGTGGGGCTGGGTACCGGCGGGATGCTGAGGCTGGCTGCCTGCCGCCGGGTCCCGAGGCAGGGCTGATGCTCGGCTGCCAGGGAGGGAGGGAGAGTTGGCTGGTTTAGCCTCCTGCCCCATCACGAGCTGCCTGTCGACGGCTCTGTCCGTCAGAGAGGATTTCTGCCGAACCTGCCTGCTCCTTGGAAAGAAAATTCTTAATAAACTGCTGGACCCCAGGGAGGGCTCCTGAGATTCAAGGATGCAGCAGGAAAGCTTGCTTGCTCTTGGTCGCTTTTACAAGCCTCCTTTCGCAGGTGTGAATTTAGTAATCTGGGAGGAATGAGCAATAGCACGGGGTAGTGCTGGCACCTTGGCAGCTGTCAACGTTTTGCAAGCATTAAGTTATTTGCTGCGGGCTGGATGAGCCTGACGGTTCTCGTTGCGCAGAGGAGGGGAGGAGAGGGTCTGGGGGCTGCTTGGCGGACCATCGAGCAATACTCAGCAGTTCAGTGTGAGAGGTAGAAATGGCTCTCAAAAGCCTTCCTCCCTCAGGATGGGTCAAGAGTCTTTAGGAATTAGAAATAGCCCTGTTATACAGGTCTCTTGTATTTATTTCCCTTTAAGGCGGGCTGCGAAATGCTGTCGCCTTTCATTCCGGGCTGTTGGAGTGGCAGGATAGCGACAAACCCGTTCTTGCTAGGTGGAATAGCAACAGGCATCTCTAAGTGCCTAAAACTGAGGCTTAAAGTTAATGGTGAGATCAAAGCTGCTCCGTTTAGGGACTGCAGGAACTCAGCGGCCAGGCATCGCCCTCAGCCAGGCTCAGCCCCCTGGTTACACCTGCGGTACCCTTTCCCTCCTATATGTTGATGAAGGAGGAAGTTGAATCTATAATAAATCTAAGAATATGTGGTCGAAACACAAACCGTGGGCTGGATTGAAGCACAGCTGAATGTATGCAAGTTCATCTGCTCTGCTTTTCCGGAGTTGTTCTCCCGTCTCGGGATGGTGTAGCGGACCTTGGTGTGTGCTTTTCCTTCTCCTTGCATCCTCGGGGCTGGGGGAGAAACGGCTGCTTCAGCTGAGCCGGGGATGACTTGGAATTTCGGATAGAGCCAAAGTCACCGCAGTGGGGATGAGACTGAGGACACCGAGTATTTCCATACCAATCCTTTGGAAATCACTTCGGTGGTAATTCCCAGGGAAGGCACGTGGACAGAAAGAACCGGCCCCCGGCACGACCCAGCCTGCGCCCGCAGCCCCGGGGGGGGGGCAGCCCCCACCTCGGTGCCAAGCCAGCAGCGGACCGCGCCGAGCCCCAGCGCAGGCGGAGGTGGGGGATTGCCTCCTCACAGGCTTTGTCTCCGCACTCCTGGCCCTTTTTTTCCACGTGCAGTTTCCTTGCAATGCCCTGACTAGCAACAGAGGGAAGCAGCAACCCAGCCAGCGGCGGAGCCGGCGTGGGGAAGCACGCAGAGAGCGGCTCTCCCAAGGGAAAACAAGCGAATCGCGCCGGCAGCCTCGGCGCCCAGCACCAGACCCCCTGGTTTGCACGTTTCCGTCTTTCTTCCTCCAGAAGCCTGCAGTGAATCCGGTGCACGTCCTGTCCCAGGCTCCCCCGGCTGCCCTGGTGCCAGCCCCGCATTTTGGCCGCCCCGACAAGCGTCCCCTATCGCCTCCCTGCTGCGTGGAGGCAGAAGGGCGGGAGGACCCTTCCCTGGGCAAAGGCATCTTCAGTTTCATCAGCAGGTTTGGGCCTCTGGAGATGCTAAATCCTCCCAGTGAGGGTTTGGCTGTAGAACTCTTTCTGGCAGAAGTCAGGGTGCTACCTCAGGTCTTTCCCTTGGTGCTGGGAAGCGGGTGACACCAGGGAGCTGACACCACTACGGCAGAGGGGAAATAGCCTCCAAAGGGACCTGGGGGGCTGGAAGGGACAGAGAAGCTGGACCCGGGCTGACCTCCAGCTCCGGCACTGCTGGTGTGTTTAGCCCCGGGATAGCCGCCTCCCAGTGCCGTTTACGTAGCCTGCAGGCACTGGGAAGGTAACTGCATCCAAGCCACCTGGTAATGCTTCTCTAGCAAGGCAGAATTAGTCTCTAAGGCTCTTCCTAGCTCATCTCTAATTAAGCTGTGCCACAGGGCCTCCACCGCTTCCCTTTGGCTGGACCTCCCCATCAGAGCGCTTTCCCGACTTGCCTGAGTGCGAATGCCTCCACCCTGCATTCCATAACGGGACTCTCAATGGCACCTCGTTTCGGAATGAGTTCCACTGTCATCGGCACTGTGGGGAACGTGATTTGCAAAGTCTTTGGTGATTCTTTATCACCTTAGATGACGGCCCGGCTGCCAGTCTTGCTGCAGAGACGCTCTCCCAAGATGTGGAACGATGGCTGCAGCAGGGATGTGCATTAACAACGCTGACAGCCTGCGCTGCTCCTTGTACCCCGGAATTCAGAGCTCAAACGTGAGAAGATGCTGGCCTGGCTTCGCGAGCACTGGTTGTGTTTTGAAAGAGAAAGGGAACTTCCAAAACGCCCTTAAAATATTCAGATTTTTTTCCTTTCGAAAACGAGTGCAGCCACGTGGTTAGAGCTGGTGTCACCCATCATGACCACACAGCCGGGGCGGTGCGGAGGTGCTTTCTCTGCTGAAGGGAAAGGCCTGGCTCCTTCCTGAAGCTGCCGCTGCCCTGGGCCAGGGAAAGCAGCATGGAAGCAGGGTAAGGCCACCAGCAGTCGCCCACCTCGGCTCTAGGCTTCTCCTTCTCTCAAAGCTGCTGCGTAGGTCCTTTCGGTTCTCAGCGTGCCACATGTGGGACGAGGAGGGATGGGAGGACACCAGGCTCCCACGGCTAGCTGTTCTGCGATGAGCCCGGCGGGGAATGAGCCCTCCTCCGCTGTGCGAGCCCTCCTGGAAGAGCATCCACGGATGCCGTGTCTCGCAGCGAGCCGCAGATGCAGCAGAAAGGCGCCCGCAGGATCGGCCCTCGGGGGACACCGCCCCGCTTTCATTTTGAGCTCGGGGCCCCTGCAGTTGCCCACTCCCCAGCTGACTCAGAGGGTCCCGGGCTACCCGAGCATCACTCAGTTAGAAAGCGGCTGCCCTGGCGCGCGGCGGCTCCAGCCCCAAAAGCAGGAAGTTTTCAGGCTTTCACTATTAGGTGTCGGTACCAAGTTGAAACAAGGTGCTAACACCAGCGTGGCTAAAAGGAGCAGCCAGATGGTGCTTGGGGCGCATCCGTGTCAGCCAGGGCAGGGAAGCGGTCCCGCTGCTTCCAGGGAGCGGGCAAGGGAGGAGGAGGAGGAACGCGTGGCGGGGCCGCCAGCAGAGGAAGGCAGCGTGGGGCTCAAGATGGCTCCGCTCCCGCTGGTCAGGGGGGTGCTGGGCACAGAGGGAGAGCTGAGGTGCTCTGCCTGCTTCCTTCCACGCTTGAAAGTGGCCAAGAAGCTTTGTCTAGGGGCCGGAGGAGCAGATCGGGATGAGGATGACTCCGGTTGTGCCCATGCAGTAGCGCTCAGAAGGCTTTGGGCTGAAACATCGGCTTTCCCACAGGCTTCCCGTGAGCAGCCCGGGCAAACGCTGCGCTTTCTGCCAGCAACACCTCTCTGTCTGCAAAGCAGAGGCAACGTCCCTGCCCTGCGTGACCCAGGGGCATGTATTCCCTCAATACTGTTTGCGAGCTGCTCAGAAGTGGGAAGGCCATTTTGATGGCTGGACAAGTAAGGTTTAGGATATCTTCACGGTAAGCTTGCACTATGCATCTGGCGGTCTCCCTTGTCTTTGTGCCTCTATGGATTTGTGGGCATCTGCAACCAGAGCTTCCTGAGAAAAATATGTTAGCCTGTTGGCAAGTGATGTTCCTGGGATAAAAGCTGCCCTGTGCCTGAAATGGCCAAACCAGGAGGAGGGCTGAAGGGCTACATCAAAACAGAGCACAGGCAGGCTTCTTTTGGGGTTGTTTAGGTGGCCACTGGTGACTGGGGATGCCTGAGCTCCTGCCAGTGCTCAGAGCTCCTGCGACCCTGCTTGCTTGGCACACCTTGCTCAGGGCTGGCGGTACCCAAGGATGTTTCATGTACCAGCCTACGGGGTACAGCCCATGGCCTGAATTTGTGGTGCCACCCTGATTCAGAGGTGGGGATCTCCCCAGGGGCGCGGAGGTGGCTTTCCCCACCCCCAGAGCAGAGCGGGGACCACCCCGTGCAGCCCAGCAACAAGGGCGCCTTCAGCTCTGATTCTTGCTGCAAAGGGTTTTTTTCTGCCACCTCGCTTGGGGTTTCAGTTTGATTCAGAGCGCCAATACTCAAGGGTTTGGTATTGCCGTGTCTAACCGGCGAGCCTGAGCCCTTCGCCGAATGAAGCCGGTACAAAGCGATTACTAAGAACAGTCGTGCGAAGCCTCCGCGGGGCTGGGGGAGCCGTGCTACCGTCAGCCTCTCAGCTGGGAGCCCAGAGCGCCAGGGGCAGGGCTTAGCCGACCTGGGCTGATACCCCAACACCCTGCCGCTTTGGCCCCTTCCAAAATGCCGACATCTTTGTAAGAACTCTGACCCGTGACGTCATCGCCAGAAACAGCACCCCTGCGGGAGAGCCTGGCGCTGCTGCTGCGTTATCTCTAGTCCTGCTCTGCGGCGAAGGTGTCCCCGGTCGCCCCCCGTCCCGCGCAAGCCACCTTTGGGTGCAGCAGACCGCGGGGCAGGGCAGGCTTGGGTCGCCCTCCCGCACGCCGCTCCGTGCCTGCAGCCGCTGGGGGGGCGAGGGGCACCGGCCCCCCCCCCGATGGGCCCTTGGGGGCTCCGGTCCCTGCCGTGCCGTGGGGAGCAAGCTGGGGAACTGCTGCCCTTCGCCGGCCGCTTTGCTGGCGGGAGATGGCCCCCCGGGGATGCTAACCTTGCTGTTTCTCTTTGCCCCCAGAGTGATTTATCCTTTGTCAGACTCCCCCTCCGTGAAGATGTCCCAGTCGTCTCCAGCTGATGAGGGCACAACGTTTGAGCACCTCTGGAGCACGCTGTAAGTGGTGGTTGATCATTGCCTTGGGGGGTGTTCTGAGGCTGAAGCGGCCCTTTGCTCTGCAATCCCTATGAGCACACGTCGTTCCCGCGGCCCACAGGGAGGCAAGCTTCTTTTGCACGCTCCACTTTTCACGTATTCCCTTTCCACATTTAGCATTTTCCTCCCAGACTCTGATCTCTCTGCTCAGATCATTTTGTTTGCCAAGTTTGCTCTGGTGTTGCTGGACAGTTTGAAGGCCCCGGAGTTTGCACATGCTGAAAGCAGGGCCCCCCAAACCTTGTTCCAAGGTGTCGGACGCTGTTTCTGGAAGGGGTTGTGCAGCCGCCAGCGCTTTCGGTGTGCGCCGTAAGTGCAAAGGCAGGAGAGCTGCAAAGCGCAGCGGCGTGCCCGCGGCGGGGCTGCCCTCGTGCGCCTCGGCGGTCAGCAAAGGTTTTTGGGGGGCAGAAGTGCCTCGGCAGCAGCAGTGGGGAAGGGGGGACGCTGCCTCGGCCTCGCGCAGAGCAGAGCAGCCGGGCCACGTCCTCCATGCCCTGCCTACTGAGGACCCCCCCTGCCGCGGCAGCGCCGGGGGCCCCCATCCCCGTGGACACCGCAGGGCTGCAGAGAGGGCGCCCAGCGGTGCTGCTCCCGGAGCTCAGACGCGGCTGGGTACCGACACGCCTGGGTGGCTCTCCTGAACCGTGGCCCTTAGAGCTGGCGTTGGGACGTGGCGCTGTCCGTCTCATGTATAGGTCCTTTTTTTGGTGCAGCACTGCAGGGCCGCATGGTGTCAGGGCCAGAGCAAAGGTCCCCTTTCGGCTGGGACCCTTGCCTGGGGTGTGGCAGGGGACATGGGGACCCAGCCTGGGAGGACGCGCTCTTACTCATCAGTCTTCACTCATGAGGTCATGAGGCTTGGTGGCTGCCTAATTAAAATGGCTGTTTTCTAAAATGAAACATCTTCTAGTCACGCCAAGACTTTTGCAAGTCTTCTGGCCCTTGACCCCCACACCCTAATCAAGCGAGGAAGAACGGTGCTTCATTTCATCCTCTTTCTTCCTTGGTGTCCTCCCACTTAAAGCCGTCCCGAGGTGACAGAGATGCTCGAGCCACAGGGTGGATGGAAAACGTCCCAAGGCTCGGCTTGCTTTACCCACCGGGCAGCAGTTTGCCTGAGCAAAGCCTGCTCTGCCTTGTCAAAATAAAAGCAGAGGATGGAGGGGGAAGTTGAGAAGGGGACAAGGCTCAAGGGAACCCCAGGTTGCTGGGGAGGGGTGTGCAGGCTGTGCTGGGGAGCTGGAAGGCTGACTGTGCCACCCCCTTTTCCACAGGGAGCCAGACAGCACCTACTTTGACCTCCCTCCATCCAACCATACGGGCAGCAATGAGGTCTCCAACCGCACAGAGGTCACGATGGACGTCTTCCAGATGAGAAGCATGAACGACTCGGTCATGGTGAGTGTGCTCAGACTGCACGAACGGGAGCTGCGTCAAACACAAACTTGTTTTCCCCCGCGGTGGGCTGGGGGCTCCGGGGTAGGAAAAGGGATGCTTGCTGGGCCCTAAACCCAACACAAACGCTACAGGCGCGGTGCTGCTGGCATTTGGGCAGGGTCTGATACACGTCTGGTTCACTGATCACGTACAAATAGCTTAAGAGTGGATGTCACGGAGATGGAGCCAGACTCTTTGCAGGGGTGCCCAGCGCCAGGACAAGGGGCAATGGGCACAACCTGAAACATAAGAGGTTTCAGTTGAATGTGAGGAGCAGCTTCTTGACTTTGGGGGTGCCCGAGCCCTGGCCCAGGCTGCCCAGGGGGGCTGTGGAGTCTCCTTCTCTGGAGATATTCACCCCCTGCCTGGACGCTGTCCTGTGTAACACGCTCTAGGAGAACCTGCTTGAGCAGGGGGGTGGCACTGGGTGAGCTCCCGAGGTCCCTTCCCACCCTTGCCATTCTGGGATTCTGTGTGATTCTGTGTGATTCTGTGATAACCTGCCGTCCATGGCCGCAGGATTGCAGCTGGGTGGTGCGGCAGTCGGTAAAATAGCAGCTACTCCTCCAGGGATAATATTGCTGGCTGCAGCAGCAGGGGCTCCTTGCTGTAAGGGCAGGGGAGCTTGAGAACCTCGACAGGAGGAGCACACAACTCGCTCCGCTCTAAGCTGCTGTGCAGCAGAAGCTGTTTGCAAGCTGCTGACGAGGCAGAGCTGCCCGAGGGGCGCCTGGTGCTCCCAACGCCCAGCTCTGCTCCCGCTGTGGTCCCCGAGGGTCCGTGTCGTTGCTCCCTTCAGCCTTGTCCCCCTCTCAGCTTCCCCCTCCATCCACCTGCCTGGGGGGTAAAGCAAGCAGAGCCTTGGGAAGTTTTCCATTCCCTCCAAGAAGCTGGTACGTCTCCGCCTAAGGCAAAGGGTTTGAAAAGCGCAGGGGACGTGCGAGGCATCCGGGTCACTCGGGCACGTTCAGTGCCCCGAGCAGGGCGACCCCCCGGCAGCATCCCCGAAGCGGCTCTGGCCCTTGGCAGCATCTCCCTCCAGAAAGCCGCCGTTTCCCTCCTCGCCAGCTTGCGTCCCCTCCCCCAGCCCCTTTTTCCCTCGCTTTTCGCTGGCTTTCCCTCCCTTCCCCGGCCTTTGTCTGCAGCGGGCAGGAGCCTGGCAGAGGGATCAGGCGGGGCGGCGGTGCTAATTGGGGAGCTGCCCCTCGCTGCGCTTGCCGTCGCCTTTCTTCTTCTTCTTCCCGCTGTAACCGAAGCCGAGCCCGGCGGGAGCCGGTGCAGCCGCGGGTGCTGCCGGGGCCGGGGGAGCCCTGGCCTCGCCGGGCTCTGAGCGCAGCGGCTGCAGGCAGGCAGGGCAGAGCCGGCTGCTGGCCCTTGCTCGGGATAACGGGCTGGTAGTAAATATTTACATTGGCCCGGTGGAGCAAGCGAGCGCTGCTGAGCTCCCAGTGAGCCGCGGCCAGCGCCCGCCGGCTGGCGTCACCGAAACGCCTGGCAGGCTGACACGCGTGGAGATAAACGCACGGATAACGCGATGCTGCCAGCCTGAAAGAAAGGCAAGACCCGGGAGCCGCAGCAGAGGGGCCGCTCTGTGCGCGCTCTGGTGCCCCCGTGGTGCTCGGCAGGGTTCGGGTGTGCGGGGAGCAGCGGGTGCTGCGGCACCCGGCGCCGGTGCTGATGCTCGGCAGCTCTGTTGCCTCCAGCCAGGCGCGACGCTCCCTCTCGCCATTGCACGGGCACTGCGTTGCTCCTATAAACCTCTTTCAGGGTCCTGTGGGAGGGGTTGCTGTAACTACAGATGCAGACAACTCCTCAACCCCCCTTTTTGCTTAGAGACGACAACCCCCGGACCGGTAGTTTGTGCGGCGCTTTCGGCTTCACGCGCGACACCGCTGCTGAGCCACTTGTGCGTGGTCCGGGCGTGCACACCAGTGGTGGGAGGTGGGCGATGCACGCTGGGCCCACCTTTCCAAACACGCCAGGCCACTCTTTGAACTCTGCCTCAGCGTGCAGCCTTCCACGGCGGGTCTGCCTGTGGGAAACACCGCATCTGCCCCCCGTCGGAAGGAAATCTGCCTGGCCGCTCCGGATATCCGTCTATCCATCTAGCCATACCGGTCCACCTAGAGATCTATCCATATCTGTCCATCGAGAGATCTGTCTAGCCATCTATCCCTGTCTATCCACACCTACCCGTATCTATCCATCCGGGTAGGGATAACTCCGTGTCTCTGAGATACGGAGCTGTCTCAGAGTCACTGCATCCTCGGGTTGATGCAAGTGCAACCACCCCAATCTGCTGGTAAAGGGTGCCGGCCCAGTGGGTTTCCAGCCCCGTGTGGCTGCAAGCAGCTTTCTGGTGTGGAATCTGGCTGGGCTTGATGATGGAGCTGGACCCCCGCTCGCCCTGCAGTGGGAATGGTTGGTATCGCCCCGTCCATCACTGGGCAAGCTGGGGCCTGCCCTGTGCTGCAATGAATAGTCATGAGGGACAGAAAGGGGTGGGCCCCGTTTTGTTGTTGGATGCAGCTAGTTGACAGAACTAAGGGAGATGAAAAAAGCAAAAAAGCCAACACACGGCGGCGGCACACGGGTGGCCAGTGCAGCATCCCTGGCACTGCCCGCCCCGGCCCGGCTCCCGCGCTCCCTCCTTCCACCTGCCCCGGCCGTCCCCGCCGCCGCCCCGACCCCATGACTCCCGTGGCGGGACGCTTCCCAGCGCTCCGTGAACCCCGAGACAACTAAAATGCTGTACATTAGCGACCCGATGCAGCATTATACCACGGTAGGTGCTGCTTGTTATTTACGGGATTTGCCTTGCTGCTGCTTCTTTGAAGCCATCCTCCGCCGCCCCGGCAGGAGCTGGGCGCAGGCTCCGGCTCTGCCCGCCGAGCCTCCCCGCCGGCCGGCGCCTGGGACGGCGGGCGGGCTGCGCGCCCCGCCGCTGGCAGCGGGGATGCAGCAGCCTGGGTGGCTCGGTTGCATTCCCCTCTTGCTTTGCCCGATGCGGTGCTCGCAGAGCCCAAGGGGCGATTTAAACCTTGGGTGCGAAGGGGTGCGGGCTCCTTCGCCTGCAGGCGCGCAGGTGGGAGGGGTGTTAGCTGGAGCATCCGTCCCAGGAACGCTGGGCACCATCAGCACCGGTCTGTCGTACGCCGGGGAGCTCCTCCACCGAGCTCACGGCATGCTCCCGCGGCCCCAGGGATGCTTTCCTTCCCTGGTTTCAGGTCTCTAGGAGGGTTGAGCAAATGAAACGGTCCCTTGCGCTTGCAGGTGATAACGTTTTCAGCCCTGTCCTCAAGCGCTGAGGTTGCTTGCTTAGTCAAAAGGGGTTTGTGTCTGCTCTCTGCCATTTGGAAAAGTTAGGTATAGGCATAGATGCAGAGATAGAAAGGCGTGGTGCTGTGCTTCCCAACAGAAATTGCTTCATTCCTCTTTTTTTGCCTTACGTGTACAAAGCACGCATGTACCGGGTTTGCTCTGTGCTGAGGTGCTGTTACCTGGGAGGTCGTTGCTGCAGTTGGGTGAATATTTATACACCTGTGTGTATAAACCTCTGCATGTGTGTGTGTGTATATTTACGGACACACACACAAGGGCTGTTGGGTTTGTTGACGCACATACACACAAACACTCATGCCTTCGATTTGTCCTTTAAGGGAATGTTTCCAGAATTTGGTCAATTTTTAAAACCCAGTTGGTCATTTCCCCTCTGCGCCGGGCTTCAGGTACCTCTGCCAGCGGATTTCCGAAGCCCCGGCACTGGGGGCGCTGCCTGTTGCCTTGTGCTGGGGGGGGGGTCCCAGCTTGGGGCGGCCAGCCTGGCTTGCGGAGGGGACGCTCTGGAGCTCGTGTCTCCTTCGTGTGCAGAGAGGTCGCCGTTTTCCCCGAGGGAAGGCTCTCTCCTCTGCGGCAGTCGGGATGCTCTTCTCAGTGGGTCGGTCCCGCCAGACCTGTCCATTGAGCTTCACAGCCACAGCCTTCAGCTGCTCGCAGTCCTGGCTCTGAGCACTGCAGACGCACAGAATCACGCAGGGATGGCTTTTGCAGAGGTTTTTTTCTGGCCATTTCCAAGGGCTACCTCACCCCTACTTCCCCCCTGCAGCTCCCGAACTTGTGGCTCCTGAGCAGCGGATACTGCTGGGAACAAAAGCCTTCCCGGTTATTTCCCATCCCAGCAGGAGATGAGCCGTGCTCTCTCGGGCGCTACGGACGCAGCCTTGCTTTCCCCAAGGACGCACGGACGCGTGCAAGGGTAGCGCTGAAGATGGCCGTGTTTGCTCACCAAGCCCATTCATTCCTAAAAAAGGCACGTGGCTGGGCCCAGGGCGGGCGTGCAGCCTGTTCCCAGGGGCCCTTCCGTTGTCCCAGGAGAACCAAACAGCTCAGCCGTGGCTGCCGGCGATTATTTGGGCTGCGGCTCCATCCCTTTTCCCCTTGCTGCTCTCCTCCTGGTCGATGCCCGAGCTTTGCTTCCCAAGGGCGACTCGCGCCGCACGCCTTCCCGCCGGTGTCGCCCGCCGCCGAGGCTACCCTGGCCCTGCACAGCCGGGCATTTTCCCAGCTGGATGGCAAGGGCTTCCCATGCGCGTTCTTAATGCCCGTTTTGCTGAAGTTTCTCGTAACTTTTTCTCCAGATGAAGCTTGGGATTGTGGAGAGCTTGGATGGGGGTGGGTTGTCTTTGGCTGGGCTATTTATAGAGTGGGGAGAAGGAATAGAGGGGTTTACCCACATATTTTAGGGGAGAAAATGGCTATATGTGTAAAAGCAAGCCAGATCTTGTTCAGCATTCCTCCAGTTAGTCACAGGCTCCAACGACCTTGCGAGAGATGCAGGCAGCAGGAGAACTTTCCTGGAGTAGGGCGATTGCCTTTAAACCATTATACATCGTAGACGTTTGGGTGAGGTTGGGATCCCAAGTTAAAACACGTCTCCCGATTCCTAAGCTGTGAGCCTCGCAGCCCTTCGGAGAAGCAGGCGGACAGCTGAGCCCGCTGGCCCGGGGGCCGGTGGCAGCCGCCCCCCAGCAGCTCGCGGCTTCCCAGAGCTGCCCCGGCTGGTGCCGGTGGCCGGAGGGACGGTCCCCACCGGGGCACGGGCAGGCGGCTGGCGCTGGGCGAAGGGGGGAGCGGGGTGGGCTGGGTGGCCCCGTTCCCCCTCTGGCGCTGCGGGGAGTCGGGGCGCCAAGCGACACCGCGGCGGCCGCTGCGCGTGGTCACCAGTGGGGCCCCGGCAGCCTCCGGGACTGCAATGCCAGGAGAGCAACCCGGGAGCAAATGGGGAATTGCTGGTGTCCGGGAAAAAAATCCGTCCCGCTTGCCTTGAGAAATGGTTACGTTTGGGATATATATGATTTAATATTGGTTTGTTTCTCTGCCCTAGAAAAAGTGATTATTTTTTTGGTTTGATTTTCAGCTGAAAGGTTTAGGCTGCTTTAGCCACGCGGCTTTTGAGAACGTAGCTTTGCTTAGGCTATGCCCGCAGATAAAAGAGCTGCCAGCTCTTACCGGACCTATCTGACAGTAATTGTCCAGAAGAGGAATACGAAAAAATATTGTAAAAAGTCAGGATTTGGTCTGGCGTGTCTGGAATAAGAGCCAGTCCACACATAAATAGGTACGTGGGCTCTGTGACCTGGCTGCAGTCTGCTGCATCACAGCGGCGCGCTTTGTAGGTTTGAGGTTTCCCCCAAATTAGAGCAGCATCAGTGAAAGCCACTGGAAGCAAACATCCCGGCTAGGAGACGAGTTACACAAACCACCATTCAGCGCCGGCTCTGCCTGGAGAGACGCTTCCCGAAGCGCTGCGCGCGTGGGCATCCGCGACAAGTGGATGCACGCGGGACGTGTCCGGCAAACAGGGCGGCCGTCGGGTAACGCCGTCGCGGTGGGAGCGATGCCTCGGCCGGAGGGCTGGCCCCGCGTGCCACGGCGCCTCCCCCCAGCCTCGGCGCCCCGCTCCCAACACGGGCCGGTGTCAAGCAGACCCCTGGGCGTGGGACGGGGCCGTCGCCCCCCATCCGGCGGCGGGACATCGCCCGCACCCGAGCAAACCCCAGAAAACCCCTGCCCCGTCCCCCGCTGGCAAAAGAGCGGCTTCGCGCAGCCGGGAGCGCTAGGAATCCGGGGATCTCGGCACCGCGCTGCCTCCGGCGCAGCCGGGGCGGGTGGCCGGGGGTGATTTAGGAGGATTGGGTTTATCCCTCGCGCAAGCGGTGACCTGTCCAAAACCCCAAGCGACCCAGGGCAGCAATTTTGGCCGGCTTTCCCGCACGCTGGCCCTTTAAGGAGGCTGTAACAGGACACCCGGAGCCCGGGGAAGCCTGGCTGAGGTTTCCATCTCTAAACTGGCTGGTGTTTTCTTTTTTCCCTCCTCCCCTTTTCCCTTCCTCCAGTCCCAGTTCAATTTGCTGAACAACAGCATGGATCAGAGCATCGGCAGCCGAGCAGCCTCCACCAGCCCCTACAGCTCCGAGCACACCTCCAATGTCCCAACGCATTCGCCCTACTCGCAGCCCAGCTCCACCTTCGACGCCATGTCCCCAGCTCCTGTCATCCCCTCCAACACCGACTACCCCGGTCCCCACCACTTCGAGGTGACCTTCCAGCAGTCCAGCACCGCCAAGTCAGCCACCTGGACAGTAAGTCGCTTGTCTTCTTCCCTTTGCTAGAGGGATGCTTGCTACTGCTGGCGGTGTTTTCGGCCGGCCGGCCGCAAGTACCCGAACGCCTCGGTGGTGCTTTGCGGCGGGCACGCTCGCACGGGGTGGCCGCAGGACACAGCCACCGCCCGGTGGGGACTTTGCCTGCACGGGCAGCCCCGGGCAGCAAATCGGGCAGGGGACACCAGCGCTTGCTTTCCAGGGGGGGTCTCCAAAAGGCACAGCGGTTCAAGCGTAATGCCTCTGGTAGCAATTCCCTAAACGGCAGTTAGACATCCCCAAAAACTGCAAGGCTGTAGAAACATCCCGGGGAAGCACCTGCCTTGCTCTCGTGGTGCTTCCCTACACATTTGCCAGCGACCGCTGTCGGAGGCGAGGCAGCGGGCGAAACGGACCTTTCCTCGCATCCGCTGGGGCCGTTCCCAGCTGTGCCCTGAATTCTTGCTTGTCATTTACCTCGTATCGGCAGAGTGACTTAATCTCCAGAAGTCACGGCAAAACAGCAGAGTAGGTTTTTTTAATGACGGAGAGGTCGCTGCGTGGCATCGTGCCGCCTGGGATGGGGGCGCAGCAGCCTGGTCCTCGGGAGCGGAGGTGCAGGTTTGGTCCCCTGCCCCTCTGACCGCACGCCTGCAGCCCGGCAGAGGAGTCCCCTGCGGCTCAGGGACCCGGGAACCGGGCAGAGCGTACGACGGCTGCTTTGCTTTTTGTGGCAAAACGCCCAAAGTTCACATCCAGGCTCCCGGCTCCCTGTTTTTAACAACAAACAGCACTTGCGGGCAGTGTCGGAGGCATTTCTGCGGCGGACGCCTCCCTGAGCACCTGGGAGAGCTGCTCACCACCGACACGCTTGAGGCAGGCGGGTTTTCTCCTCCGGGAAAATTAGCGGAGCAGAAAGACTGGGAGCAGACCACTGACACGAGGGAGCAAGGGGGTTTCCTCGGGGGCTGCGGTTTGACATTATCACGAAACAGGCAGAGCAGACCAGGAGCGACAGATCAGCCCGAGGGGCGATAATGACTTCTGGTTTGGGAAGCTGATGTGTTTAATTGCCAGGACAGCCCTTCCCATGGTAGGCAGAAAGCCTCTCCGGATGCTTTTGTGCAGGCAGACCCCGGGCTGCGGCCGGCGGGTGCTGCTCCCCTCGCTGCTCCCGGTGCGCCGCGGTGAGAGCGGGCAGGAGGGCACCGGCTACGGCAGCTGCCGCAGCGCCGGGTCTGCCTCTCCCACGAAAAGCCAGGGGTGGGCAGAGTGGACAAACCGGCAGCGAGCCGGTGTTTGAATGCAGCCAGGTTCATGGCTGCGGCAGCGGAGCAGCTTCCCTGTGTCCGGTCACCCGAGGTTCACAGCTTCACCGCTGACTTGTGCTGACCAGGGGCTTGGGACCAGCACTGTGGTTCA
This sequence comes from Gorsachius magnificus, assembly GCA_034008185.1. NCBI lineage: Eukaryota > Metazoa > Chordata > Aves > Pelecaniformes > Ardeidae > Gorsachius > Gorsachius magnificus. Next base: position 1,017,944 of record CM067098.1, on the reverse strand, counting down.
ATACAGCTTGGCCTCGTAGGGTCTTCAGAAAAGGGTCTTCACTCTTTTCCACTGTCTTTCCTTGCAAGATGTTGCTGAAGGATGCATTTCATTAGGCTCTGCGTAAACTGAAGGTCCTCAGGGCAGGATGTGACTCCAGCGCAACCCCATCCCTACGGGGGGATAATTCAGATCAGTTAGAATTAAAGCTGTGCAGGACCCGCACAGGGAAAGGAGGCATCCCCGTGCCACAAAAGCATCCGAATGGAAACCGAACCCACAGTGATGCAGGGCAGCTTGTCCCAGCTGTCCCGGCGTGGAGGGACACTGTCCCCAGCTAGCAGTGCCAGGGAGATGGCTTTGGGATGGAGCGGACACGGCCGCGGGCAGGGCCGGGAGCTGCAGGACACCCTCGGACAGCGCTGCAGGCAGGGTGGACCCATGCACATCAAAAGACGGAGAGAGCACCCACTACAGATAAGCTCGGTGCTCACTTTAATTAGCAGCAAGGAAACCCCCTTCCCTCGTCCATACGGCGCATGTTGCGGCTGCAGGGAGTAAATTGGAAAAGGCACCAAGGTGTTTTTGGCCGGTTGTTCCGCCCTGGAAGAGCAGAGGGAGCAGCAAGGGGCTCCCTGAGGCAGCCCCGCATGGCGAGGGAGCCGTGACAGCCGCCTTCCCTCGCCGGAGCCATCCCAGCCACCGGGGATGCTTCCACAACCCTAAGCTGAGCTCAGCCCATGCTGAGCGTGCTCCCGTAGCTGTCGTCTCCTACCAGGAGCTGCGCTCATCGGGACGTGATCACTTTATTTCTCGAGCCTTTGTGTTAAGGTTTCCTCTGTGCATCGGAGCAGCCAGTGCCACATGGATGCGGTGGGAGCCCTCCTAGCCTCGGGGGAGCCGCTGGACTCCAGGGATGCCCGGCGAACGCGCCCCGGGCAGCCGCAAGCGGAGGATGTGGCCACCTGCGGGGCTACCGAGCGCGTGGCTGCAAGGGGGGGGTCCTGGCAAGTGGTCCCGAGCGGAGGAGTTCAATGCCTGACCCGGCTTTCCCACTTGGCAAGGCAGGCAGTGAGATGTGCAGACCTCGGCACCCTGAAGAGCGTGGGGGATTTTTCATTTGAAATAGTAATTCCTGCAGGACCGCCGACGTGGGTGCAGACCGCCCGGCTCGCCAAGGTTGCCAAGCGAAGAAGGGTCCTGCTGCGGCGACGGCCAGATTCGCCTCACGTCCTCCCGGCCGATGGCTGCCACGGCCGTGCAGCTGCAGGGGTTGTGCTGGAAGATGGGGCTGCTGCTCCCCCCCACTTGCCTTGAGCTCTGCACGGCCTCTGCTGGGCGTGAAAGGCTGTCCTGGCTCAACGGGGAGAGAAATTCAGCAGAAAACCATGAGTTACCTGTTGCCAGTCAGCCAATATACAAATAGCGATGTGTGTATGCAGCGCGGTTCTCGACATAAACTGTGAAGGAGTGTGTAGCCGCGCATGAGTAAGGCTAGGAAAGCCCTTTGGGAATGCAGGTGCTCGGACAGTCGGGCTGGGGACGGGGACATCTGACAGCTCGGCCATGGCCCAGCTGAATTAACTGGCTGAAGGACACGCGTGGTTTGGTCCAGTGCTTTGAAGCAAACAACACTGCCGGTTTCATCCGTAGCCAGGGAAGCCTCATGGCTTTTGAATACCTTAACTGCACCAGAGAACTTACTCCAGGACCATTGCAAGCGTTGACCACGAATTTGTCAGAGCCGCCTTCCAGGCAGCGTTTCGGAGCAGCGGGGAATCCTCTGCCCGGGAGGAAGGCTCTGCCAGACCGGCAGCTCCAAAGGCCGCCTGCAATCTGGGGTCAGATCACGGAGAATCCGGCCAAGGAGGGATGGACAGCTGGTGCACAGACCATGCCAAACCAAATAGTTTGATGCGAGTCGTCTTGTCAAACGATTTGATGTAGTTTTTTTTGATAGAGTCACACGCTTTGGTTGATGGAAGCGTGTAGCCCCATGGATTCCTGCTTTTGAAGGGGTTTGACTGAACCCCTCTGGGAGACGCGGCGTTATCCATCCTCCCATGCTTAGGAAAGGAGGCTCCTAAGGAGCCCCGGGCTCGTGGCCAGGGCCTGCTTGGGGATGAGCTGTCTGCACGTGGGGCGCCTTGCTCTGCAGGCGAGCATCACGAGCAAGGCATCGCCGAGCCTCCTGCCCAGCCCCTGTGTCCGCACTTCAAACCCTCTGCTGACCAAACAGAAAAGCTTTGGGAGGGAGATCCAAAGAGGATAAGAGGTTTGGAACGGGTGCCTTGTAGGGCGATACCTGGGAAAGCTTCCACGTGAAAGGGCTGCGCCAGGAGGGTAAGGGCGGCTTGATCGCAGTCTGCGCAGGAGGTGGCTTCTGATAGCAGATAGCTCTTTAATCTAGTAGAAAAAGACCTAATGAGATCCAGTGCTTGGAAGCTGAAGCCAGGCAAATTCAGACTAGAAACAAGGTGGAAATTTTTTAAACAGTGAGGATAATTAACCATAGGAACAATTTACCAAGGAATGCGGTGGATTCTCCAACTCCTGAAGTATTCAAATGAGGAGTCTGCATATCTCAAGAGATAAGCTCAGCACCCTTGGCTCAATGCAGAGCGGGGAGGCAGGGGTCTGAGGCCAGCAGTGAAGGGAATCCGACCAGAAGATCATCATCTGTTCTCGCTCACCTTAAAACACTGAATTCCTAAATTTAGGAACTGCGTGAATGGAGAAGGGGCGAAGACTTGGGACAGGGGTCTGGGGCTCGCGATATCAGAGCCAGGTCTGTCCTTGCAGAGGGACGCTGGGCAGCGGGTGGGTGACGCTGGACCTCCTGACTGCGGGGCTGGGCTCCGGGCTCCGCACGTTGCCCCAAACTCTGAACCGAAGCATCTGCGCTGGTCCGTGCTGCGGGAAGCCCTCCAGGCTGCCGACGCCTCCCTTTTTCATTTTTAATGGCCTTCTTATCAGCAGACAGCAATGGCCAGATGCTGAAAATAAGGTTTTCCTGGTAGGTTTGAAGCCCCCCTCTGGTAGGCTGCTCCGACAGGGCTGGGAGGAGGACCGGGAACTGCGGTGCTGCAAGACGGGGCATGCCGGCAGCCTGCCTGTTTGTTGGAAGCTATCAGGACTCTCGGTTCCCCGGAGCTGCCCGTACATGCTAGAGCCACCAGCCGATCTTGGCTGTTTTCTCACAGGCAGCCCCCTCGCCACGCCGGCCAGCTGGTAACTGATAGATAATTAGTATTTTTCTCAAGTCGGGCATGCGGCGGATCGGTGCTCCCTCCCCTCTAAAACGCTATCACGTGCGCCAGAGCCAGCAGAAGCGTTAATAGGGTCTTTGGCCTCCTGTGGCCGGGCTGCAAAAGGATGCGGGGGCTCGAGCCCCCCACGCGGGGCAGCTGCCCGGGCTCGCACGGAGGGGGGGGGCGTCCGAGCCAAGCGGGCGGGGGCTGCCCTAGCCTGGGCGCAGCGGGGTCCGGGCCACGTCCGGGTCCCGCCTGCTGCTTCGGGGGGCAGGCAGCCTGTGGTGGAAAGGCTGGAACGGTCCGAAGCCGAGGCGAGATGCTCCTGCTATGAGGGACACCCTCTAACAGGTACCCGCAGCAAACCCGTCTGCCCGGGAGGAAGGCTCTGCCAGACCGGCAGCTCCAAAGGCCGCCTGCAATCTGGGGTCAGATCACGGAGAATCCAGCCAAGGAGGGACGGACAGCTGGTGCACAGACCATGCCAAACCAAATAGTTTGATGCGAGTTGTCTTGTCAAACGATTTGATGTAGTTTTCTTGATAGAGTCACATGCTTTGGTTGATGGAAGCATGTAGCCCCGCGGCCACGCTGAACTGGTTCCAGTCACTCCGTAGACCCTGCAGCTGGAGCGTGGGCACTGGGGGAGCTGAAATGGTTTGTCTGGTGCTAGCTGAACGAGGGGGGTGGAAAGGACTGGTGGGGCAGGAGATAGGTGCTCCCTTTCTGGTTGCTGCCTCAAGCTTGTCAGGGTAGAGGCAGTTGTAGAGAGGAGGGAAAAGCTTTCGGGAACATCTGTAGAAAACAAGCCCCCTCTTCAACCTCCCTGTGGCACCTTATGGTGTTTTAGGGAGGGACCTGTCCAGCAGCAGCAGCCTGGAGGCGAGCAGGGGGCAGGCATGGCTCAGTACATGCTACCTCTGGGCCATGAACAGCTTGTTTTTTATCCGAGTAGCTGGGCAGAAGAGCATGGATATTTCGGCGTGCCAGAAGTAGGAAAGCAACCTCAGCATCAGCCTGCTCCAAAGCCCATCGAGGCCAGCCCACTGGAGGCTTTCCACCAGCTTTTGCAGGGCGTGGATGAGGCTCCAGGAGCTCCAGACACAATGGTATTAAGAAAAAAAGGCAAAGGAATTTGGCGTGCGGTGTTCCAACACGATCCCGCTATCAGCTCCACTATCTCGAACGTGTATGGTATGCACAGGTCAAGGGAACGACTTACTGGCAACTGCCACTCCGGCGGGAAGGGAAGGCTCTCCTGCAGGGACTGCTGCGGAGGTGGGAGAGGGTGCACCCGGGGAACGAGGACGCTCCGGCCAGCTCGGCCGCGCCAGGGTCTGAAACTGGGATGGTGCCTGGGGGACCCGCTGGGACCAGAGGCGGGCTGCAGAAGGGCACGCGTAGCCCCGCTCCGGCCCAGCAGTGACCGGGGGCGGTGGCATCAGGGGAGCACGATGGCTGCGCCCCGGTGGGTTGCTCCCCGCCTCGGCTGCCCTGGCCAAGTCCTTCAGGAACGGACGCGGGACCTGCGGCCGCACTGCTGGGCACAGAGGGTGTTCCCATATGGGGCTGCATCCCACGCCACGAGAAGCGCAGCTGGAAGCATCCCCGAGAGCCCTGACCTCCAGCGCAGAGAGGAGGGGGGGAGAGATGCTGGGTGGGCCCTTGGCAAACCACGTTCTCTGCCAGTGCCCACTCCAGGAGCACCTGGAGAAGCAGGAGAAGCAGCTCCATCCCGCTTGGCACAGCCTGCCGGGGATGCTGTGAGCAGCGGGGGTCTCCCCCCGAGCCCGGGTCTTGCTGCTCTGGCTTTTCCATGTTGTCTCCAGCAGTGATTCCCAAGCCCAACTCAGCCTCTTCTTCCCTCCCTGCTTATTCCCCGTACCCAGTCTTGATAAGGCAGCATGAGATAACTGCCTCGCTGGATTTTTGGCTTCCTGTTTGGATGAGAGGGAACTCCAGCGCTGGCTTGGTCGAAGGACCCGAGTATCCAGACACACAGAAGGAGACAGACTTACTAGAAGAGATTAAAAGAGACCCCGAGTGCCAGCGCCGGCGGGTGGAGCGGTGACTAAGAACGGCTGTGATCCTGGTTGGCAGTTATTTTAAGGATGGAAGGAAGGGAGAGGACTCCTCTGGGGGTGAACCAAGGGATTTTAATTAGCCATAATGGTGTGATAATAAAAGGAGAAGAATGCAGGCTGGAGCGCACGCAGTCCCTCCGCGCTGTGCCTGCGGCGGGGGCAGCCCCGGCCCTGGGACGTCGCTGGTGGCCCAGCGCTCGTGGGAGTGGGGCTGGGGGACCTGCGGGTGCCGGGGTCCCCTGGAGCTGCCGAGGGCCGGGCTGAGCGAGGGGCTCTGTGCCCGGGGCGGGGGGGGGGGTGTTGGCCAGGCACCTCGAGACCCCCCCCATCCTGGGCACGGCTGGCGGCGCGCCGGCCGTCACCCAAAGCACCACCACCACCACCACCGTGGTGCAGGGGCCGTGGCCGCAGGCGGGCGGGTGCTGGGGGATCCCTTACAGCTCCGTTGCCCAGCCCGGGCGCCGGCGGATGCTCTCCTCCAGGCATCGGTGATGCACTGGGCATATTCGAATCCAGCTCATAGCAAGTGAGCAGCAAAGTAGCTTTGGGAGGAATTTCCAGCTCAGTGAGGAGCTGTACAGGCCGGTGATTAAAAAGTGGTTATTAAAAAAAATTAGAAAGGAAAAAAAAAAAATTAGCTCTGTAGTCGGCATGTCTTCCAGGATCTGTCGTAACAGATTCATCCGAGCCGGTTAACGGTATTTGCGGTTTGCAAGATGCTACATGCCTGAGTAAGATGACAGACACGTTATTATCACCTCTCCGCTGCGATCTGCCCGAACCTGTCCCAGGATGCAGCTCCGCAGCTGCTTGCTGGGGAGCACAAGGAAATTAGCAGCCGGAGGCAGCACTTTTCTTCTCTCTCTCTTGCCAGGCTGGTGGCTTTATTGGGATCCATTGACTGCAGTCCTGGACACGTCTTGAGTAGAGCTAATGAGGAGACTGGAATGTAGAAGAGGAGGAGGAGGAGGAGGCCGGTAGGGAGGAGGGGGGAGGATTTGTGGAAAAAATAATTGTTGAGCAAATCATTTCCTTCAAGAGAAAGAGGAGGACTTGGCTGCAGCCCTCCTGAAGCAGGCAAGTCTAGACGCTTCAGTGTCAACAGTTGAAGATAAATAAGATTTTATCAGCTCCGAATCTGTTGGGACACATCCTCCTAGCGGTTCTGCTGCCCAGGGAGGGCTGGGGGGAGATGGACTTTGCCCGTAGGTCCTTCCGCGCAGAAGACTCGGGTTCTTCTTTGTGCGAGGCTGCCAGCATCCATAGGGAAAACCACCCCACCCTGCTCTCGCTTCCCATGCGGGAGAAGCGGCTTTGGGTCTGAGCAGCGTGGTGGCCTCCTCCGGAGCGGGTCCCGGGTGTTGCCGGGGGTTGAGTGGGGGCAGGTCCTGAGGCTTCATTTTAGTGCTGCTTCACAGCTGTGGCCCTCTCGGTCCCCATGAACCGTCGTGGGGCTTGAGCTCGTTTGGACCTTGCGACGTGCAGAACATTGCCTTGGATACGCGGCAGCGGTACCAGGAGAACCTTGGCAAACCCGAGTGCGCCGCGGGGCCCTGCCGCTCCGGTGCGCCCGCTGCCCGCGACGTTGGCACCGATGCAGCGCGGCCGCCGTCTCGCACGAGAAGTGGCTGTGTTTCAAACACAGAGGTGACACAAACCCCATCTAAAGATGCTTTGGGTACCAAGTCCCTAGAGAAGCAGAGGTTAATGCCAACGTACCGCTCGTGCTTAAATAATTTGGCTTTTCCAGTTATTCCTAGTGCTCTGGACTGGCGCCACAGGGACAGATGGCGGTAGCGGGAAAGGGACAGTGGCGGGGGTGGCATTAGGCTTTCACCCCCGCAGACAGGGGCTGACACTGGAAGCTGCACCACTGCAGAAGGAAGCCCAGGGGAACAGGGGCTCTGCAAGTTCACCTACGCTTCGGGGAGATGGCTCAGTGCCGGCGCTGCCGTTTGGACCGTACCCGCACCCACAAGCCACACCACCATGGCAACCTGTAGTGCCCCGCCAACGTGCAATAACAGACACCGACGTCTTCTGCGCAATAACGTCACGGGGAGGCCAGCACTGACGGCCCAGAGGGCAGAGCAGGACCTGGAAATAAGGGCAGGAGGTGCCCAGGGGCAGAACACTCCCAAGCTCCTCTGTAGGCGCGAAGGAAATCTTGGGGCTGGGGGCTGGATGTGCGGATGCGCCAGCGCTGGGGTGTCCGAGCTGTCGTGCCCGCACTTGGGAGCGGTGGCGAGTCGGCGGCAGCGTGGGTGATGGCTGCGGCCCGGCTGCCACGCGTGATGTTTCGAGAGGTCAGCTCGCCCAAACGCCGCAGGACGGGGGGGACACGGGTGAACAGCCCCGAGGTTCACCCTTAGCGGCAGAACCGTGGCCGCGGCAAGAAGAGGAGCACGCAGCAGTGAGGGGCTGCGCTGGTCCATAGAATCAGAGAATCCTAGTATGTTTTGGGTTGGAAGGGACCCCTAGAGGTCACCCAGTCCAACCCCCAAGTCCGTGTGATTGAACACCGGCATTCTGGTCTCCTGGGTTCCCCTTTGCAACGGTCTCGTCTCGTGGTCGAGGAAAGCGCGGCGCCGTTGTCCTCCCTGCGAGCCGGGGGTGCACACTTCAGCGGCGGCTGGTACGGTACCGGTACAGCAGCTTACGTAGCCCGGCCCTGCACGGAGATGCACGTGGGGCAGATTATTAGCGAATACAGAGAACCGTGTAGGAGCAGCGGCGCCTGCTCGGCTCGGCACTCTGCTTGGAACCCGAGCAAGAGGAGCGCTTTGCCGTCCCTCCCGGTGCACGCTGCCGAGGGCGGGGCTCCCGGGGTGCTAAACCCACGGCGCGCATTTGCCCGGTGGCCACCAACAGGCCGGGAGCGCTTTGCCCCGGCAGCGGCCGCAGGGCAGCCGCACGCCGCGGGGAGCCGGGAGCGCGGCCGCACAGGGGCAAGGCCCTGACTTTTCTTGCCCAGAATTATCAGCGTGCAGTTCCTTAAAAGAAGGGTTTGTTATTGTGGCAGGATCTTTGAAGGCAATCCTGGAGCTGTTAAGACACGATAAGGTTATCAGTGGAGGCATGCCTGCGTTGAGCGGCAGCTTTTCTCCCTGCGGGGCAATCGCTCTGCTATTTAACAGAGATTTATCCATGTCATAACATGGTATAATGAGAGAATTTGTTACCAAAGAACTTGCCATAATGCACCTCTGCTCTTCCAGAGCAGTTTTATTTCCCAGGCGTGTTGAGGGCTGCCCGGGAATGTCTACATGAAAGGATCCTTTGACAGGAGTTGTCAGTATTTTAACACCTGGCAAGGAAGAGCCCCCCTCCAAATAACCCTTGTTTTGCCATGTTGTCTCCTCAAAATGGGGGTGTTAAACCCCCATCGCATGGCAGGCGAGCGGGTTATGTGGGTCACGGCAGCGCGAGAGCTTCTTCCTCCTCCAGCCGGGCAGCGGGGGGGGGGGGTTCCTGCACTCCCAGCAGAGCCCACGCTTCCACTTGGGCAATCCCCACGGGAGACGCACGCTCGCACCCGGGAGGTTAACCTGGCCGCAGAGCCACGGCGCAGCCACAGCCATCACTGCAAAATTTGGGGTTTCCACCGAAAGGCAGCATCCCTAATCATCCTCTCTCTCTGGGCTACCCCGCGCACCTCCAGCACTCAGGATTCATTCTCGCTGCCAGACTCAGCTTCATCTCACCCCCCCGGGTCACCCCCGCTAACAACCACAGCACCACCCTGCCGTCGCTCGTGCAGAGCGGGCCCTGACCCCCGGACACGTCCCCTGCCAGCCCTGCTGCCTCGCCCCCCGGGGCGCTGTGCCTGCTGCCAGCCCCCATCGGTCCAGGGCATCCCCACGGCGGCCACCCACCCCAGCCACAGCCTCTCCCCTAGAAGAACCACCCGAAAACGCTTTATCTCCTTAGCAGTCCCCGGGGGGTGGGAGCCCCCCCAGCCCCGGCAGGCTCGGTGGGAGCCTCTGCGGGCCAGGGGGGGCTCGCTCAACCCACGGCTGGGTCTGCTCCTGCAGCAAGGGCGGTGGGGCCGGGAGGCACGGACCCCTCCTGCAAACCCGCCTGATGTGCGGCTGCACCGGACGGGGCTCACGGTGGTTGGAAGGCGAGGGCCGAGCCATTCCCGCCGGCCCCCCGATGCCGTGCCAGCACGGGCAGCTCGCCCAGCCCCGCCCCCCTGCCACAGGCGGCCCCGGCGGGCCCCCCCCCCCGGGAGGGCAGAGCGGGCGGCCGGCAGCACCGCACCGGCACGGGCAGCCGTGCTGGCCTCCCCACGCCCGTGTTTGGATGGCTCAGGACAAGCTTTAACATCCTCATGAGTTCTCTGCATGGTGGTATTTTTTTGGCATCGGGCGCTATGTTGTGGGGATGAGATAAAATACTTTGAGCCAGAACATGCCCTGCCATGCAGGGACTGGCTTCTCTCGGTGCGGCAGGGGTGGGCTCTTGTATAGCAAACACATTCTTTGTGAGATGGAAAACAGCATGGCACTGGTGAGGTGGAAGGGAATTGCACATCCCCGCACCTGGGAGTCAGCACGCGTTTGCTGGAAGGTGAAGGACGGGCTCTGCCTTCCCCACCCCTCCTCTGGGAGCCACGCAGCCTCCTCCCGCCCGGGGGGGCACGCTGCCGGCCCCTGCCTCGCCGCAGGCGCTCGCTTGTGGCCAGCCTGGGCCCGGCGATGGTCCCTGCCCTGGGCAGCGGTGCCGGGATGCCACGGCCAAGGGCTCACCCTGCTGTGGGGCTGGCAGGCTCCCGTTCCCCTCCCCTTCCCGTGGGAGCTTCCCCCGGGCTGAGCGGGTCCGGGGTCCTTGCGAGCGGAGTTTGCCTCTCACTCCTGACCGAGCCAACCCCGACGTGTCCTTGCAAGGAGCGTTTTGGTGGTCATGAGCTGTTTTCTATTAACGAGCAGCTCCAGGCGTCGCCTTCGGCTGCCCGCAGAGCATCCTCGCCCCGGGCCAGCCTGGGAGCCGTCCCCGCCACGTCCCCTCTGTGAGCCACCGCTGTCCCCGTGGGCAGCTGCTCAGGGTCGAGACGTGGCCGGGACAAACCCTGTCCGTGTCGCTCGTGCTGGTCAGAACTGAACTCCGAGATCTTGCATAATTAGCTGTGACTCTGTTAATGACACTAAGCACGGTTTCCTTAGGTCTGCGGTGCGCCGGCATCCTCGGTGGTCCCAGCCCTCGGTGGTCCCAGCCCTCGGCTCAGCCAGGAGCTGTGGGCGGTATCGGACTCAGGGTAACGTTTCCAAAACGAGTGATGTACGGACAAGGGTTTAAGCCGACTTTCAGCAAGATTTCCTCTAAGCCACAGCACAGCGGGTGCTCCCACTTTGCCGCAGCACTTAGGCTGGCCAGGAAACCCTTCCGGCAGCGCCCGGCCCTGGACCCGGTAGGTGGCTGTGCCTGGTTTACGTGGAAAGTGGATACGAGGCAGTGTGGGCGAATGCAGTCACAATTCAATATTTCCAGGGAGAAACAAATATCGAGCCTAGAGAATAAACAGTTACAGCAAAGAGGGGCTGAATTTCCTTTGGTCGCTCTCCCCTGCACCGCATGGGGACCACGCAAGAGCTGTTGGCAATGCCGCGATCTGTTATGGAGCTGCCACGGAGCCCGGGGTCCCTCCAGCGCGGCCGCGGTGCGACAGGCGGTGACTGGGTTTATAATGAGCCATTCTCTTCCTTTGCCACTTTACTGCCACGTTCACGTGTCCCTTGGAGTGTTGGGAAGCTGCAAGCGGGTGGGCGAGAGGAGCCGGGGAGCGGGAACGCCTGTCGCGGCGCACACGGGAACCCTGCCCCTGCACCGCAGCAGCGGAGGGGGCTGAGGGCAGGAGGGGGGGCGCCCCCCGCCCCGCCAGGCCCCGCGATGTTCACCCCACGGGTGTCTCTTCTCTTCCAGTACTCTCCCCTGCTGAAGAAACTCTACTGCCAGATTGCAAAAACATGTCCCATCCAGATCAAGGTGTCCACCCCGCCGCCGCCGGGCACCATCATCCGGGCCATGCCCGTCTACAAGAAGGCAGAGCACGTCACCGAAGTGGTGAAGCGCTGCCCCAACCACGAGCTCGGCCGCGACTTCAATGACGGTGAGGGCTGCTCTCTGCCGGGGGCCGCGCGGCCCCCCCTGCGTGCACGGGACGAGCGTCCTGGGGAGCCGCCGCCGCCTCTCTCACGGAGCTTTGCCTTGCAGGCCAGTCAGCCCCCGCCAGCCACCTCATCCGCGTGGAAGGCAACAACCTCTCCCAGTACGTGGACGACCCCGTGACGGGAAGGCAGAGCGTGATGGTGCCCTACGAGCCCCCGCAGGTACCCGGGGCAGCGGGGCAGGACCGGTGCTTGCCTCTGCCTGGGCTACAGTAGCTCTGCCTGCGCTGAGGGTGAACCTGCTGGTGACAGGGCTGCTTGGTAGGCGACACGCTTGTGTCCCACGCAGGAGTCCTGCCTGCCCTGGCACGTCTAAGGCCACCCCCTGCGTTCGAGCATCCCCAGCCCCATGAAGCATCCCAGAGCATCCTGTTCCTGGGAAGCGGGGTGCAAAGGGAAATCCCCTCCAATCCAGCCCTGGGGGACCCTGGGGACCCCACAGTCCTCGTACCGTCCCCTCTTCCCATCTAGGACCGTCCCCACGCCACCCTTCCCCGGCGCCCCCAGGGAAGCATCCCTACAGAGCTCCCCTGCTCGCCCTGCCAAGGTGCCAGCCCCACGCCAGGAGCTGTGGGGGCCCAGGCTGCCACCCCCCCAATCAATCCCTGGGGGTCACAGCGGGCCCCCCCCCCCCCCACTGGGGGCCCAGCGCCCCCCCCCATCACTCCTGGGGGCCCCCCCCCATCACTCCCTGGGGGTCCCAGCTGCCCCCCCCCACAATCACTCCCTGGGGGTCCCAGCCAGCCCCCCCTGCTGTCACTCCCTGGAGGTCCCAGCCAGCCCCCCCCCGCTGTCACTCCCTGCTCAGCGCCTGCTCTCCCCTCCCGGGCAGGTGGGGACCGAGTTCACCACCATCCTGTACAACTTCATGTGCAACAGCAGCTGCGTGGGAGGAATGAACAGGAGGCCCATCCTCATCATCATCACCCTGGAGACGAGAGAGTGAGTGGCTGCCAGGGCAGGGGCCGGCCCGCGGGAGGGCTGGGGTCCCTCGGGAGGGAGTCGTCCCGTGCAGGAGCACCCCCAGGGGAAGGGGACGTGGCAGCCCTCCGCAGGGGAAAGGTTCTTCTCTGCTGGCTAGGAAAAGGGCTGGCACGGGGGGACCAGGGACCCAGCCCAGCATTGGCTTCTCCCCCTGCAGCTGGAGCCTTCCTCTGCCCCTGGAGCTCCTCTTCCCCCAGGAGACGACTGCTGAGGGGCTCTCTGCGCCCAGCACCTCGGGGGGCTCCGTCGCCATCCTGAGCAATCCGTTCACGCGGAGGGATGGGGGGCGCTTTGCTGGTCCGGTTTCTGAGCTGGACTGAGCCGCGGTGCGCTTCCCAAGCAGGAACAGTCACCGATTTCCCTTTCCTCCCAGCGGCCAGGTCCTGGGAAGGAGATCATTCGAGGGACGGATCTGCGCCTGTCCCGGCAGAGACCGCAAAGCTGATGAGGACCATTACCGAGAGCAGCAAGCTCTGAACGAGAGCGCCGCTAAAAACGGCAACGCCAACAAACGCAGTGAGTCCCCTTGCCAGGGAGGGAGGGGGGCTCGGGGGCACTGCTCTGCCGCAGCCCCTGGCTGCTCAAAGCTGTGCCATGCTTCTGCCTCAGCTCCTTTCCCATCGCCATCCCCAAAACCACGGTGCTCCAGGAGGTCGGGCTCAAGTCCACATCCAGGCGTGGTGCTTTGACCTTTCTTGACTAAACCTAAAGTCTCATGAATAGGACCCGCTCCCTCTTCCCTCCGGAGTGCAAAGCTATTAGCGCAAGGCTTTCGTCTCCAGATATATTCGTTCTTTGTTATTATTACTAATAAAGGGACAACATCAGTGCCAAACCCCAGGCGAACAGCCCAGCATCCTGCACGGCTTGAGCTGAAATCCCACAGGGAGCCAAGGTGCTCCCAGCTCCCAAGGACAGCACCCTAACACCCCTCGTCCTGCCCCCCCGAGGACAGCACCCTAACACCCCTCGTCCTGCCCCCCCAAGGACAGCACCCTAACGCCCCTCTCCTTTCCAGCCTTCAAGCAGAGCCCCCAGGGCATCCCAGCGCTGGGGGCTGGCATTAAGAAGCGGAGGCACGGGGAGGAGGAGATGTATTACGTGCCTGTAAGTGTCGGCGAGCCGCGCGGGGCGAGAGCTTGGCTGGGGACGGCGGTGGCATCGTCCCCTCTGCGAGAAGCACCTTGGGGATGCGGGGCCTGGCGGGAGGGGGCTGCACGGGCTGCCGGGGGGCAGCAGGCGGGGGCTGAGCAGGGACCTAGGGAACAGGAGCAGAAGCATCTGTAAATGCGCATGTCCAAGGCGGTCTGGATCCCCACGTAGTCCTGGAGCGCAGTGACACCGCACCTTGTGTGGTGGGGAGGAAAAAAGAGGCCACCAGGAAGGTGGCCAGGTGGGACGGGAACAAAGCGAAGCCCTGGGCTTGTTCCCTCCTCCAGGTGCGAGGCCGGGAGAACTTTGAGATCCTGATGAAGATAAAGGAGAGCCTGGAGCTGGTGGAGCTGGTCCCGCAGCAGCTGGTTGACTCCTACCGGCAGCAGCAGCAGCAGCTCCTGCAGCGGCAGTGAGTACGGGAGCAGCCGCGGAGCCCGCAGCGGGGGGAGGCTGGGGAGCAGCCCTGGCCCTGGCCGCGGGGCTGGGGACCCCTCCGGCAGCGCCCGCCTGGGGCTGCTCCGCTGGCGCACGCACGCCTGCCCGGTGCTCGGCGAGGGCTGCAGAGCAAGGGTGCAAGGCAGCTTTTCGGTGCCGCAGCCCACCTCGGGAAAGTCTGATGGGCCGGAGGGGAGCCCTGGGCCGGGGCAGGGCGGCTCCATCCCCCCCGCCGCAGGCTGACCGGCCGCTTGGTTTCCCCGAGCAGGAGCCAGCTGCAGACGCCTTCCTCCTACGGTCCCGTCCTTTCCCCCATGAACAAAGTTCACGGCGGAGGAATCAACAAGCTGCCCTCCGTCAACCAGCTGGTAGGGCAGCCAGCGCAGCACGGCTCCGGCGCTGCGCCCAGCCTGGGGCCGATGGGTAAGGTCCTCGCCGCGCCGGGCTGGCAGGGGTGCGCGCTCGCAGGGGCCCCGACAGCCCCCGGGCTCCCTGCCGGGGCAGCGGGCGGGTGTCGCGGTTGGGGTGACGTCTAACGGATCCGTCTGTTGCGTTGACATGGCCACTGCTAGGACCCGGAATGCTCAACAGCCACCCCATGCAGCCCAACGGAGAAATGAACGGGGGCCACTCCTCCCAGTCCATGGTCTCGGGATCGCACTGCACCCCCCCTCCGCCCTACAACCCCGACCCCAGCCTCGTCAGGTAGGGAAGGCGCCCCACGCCGTCTGTCCTGTCCTCTGACGTCTCTTGCTGTGTCCCTCACTCTAACCTGCGGGTCTGTCTAGCGACTCGTCAACTGGCCACTGGTCCCAACTGAGAAATCACTGCTCACATAGACTGTTCCCACCGCAGAAACCAAAGCCCAGCTACCTGCCAGTCAGAAACCCCTACTGCCCTCACGTACCTCCACCTGGGTAATCCATCCCCGCTTAATTAAAAATTAAATGCACCCAAACGAGAGTCTCTTCCTGCCTGCCAAACTGGCACGCAGCTTTGTCAGCTTCCCCCTTCCCCTCCCCTCCCGGCAATGTCTGGAAATCGGTCCCGGTGGCTTATTTCCATCGGGAACGTGTTAGCCGGTCTGCAGCCGCTTTTTGACATTTCAGTCTTTTTTTACAAAGCCCCCAGAGATCGGGACAGACACCCTGCCCGAGCCAGGGAGGCTGTGTGTCCAGTTTAACTGGGGGCACCTGGCCACAGCCCCACACGACGCGCAGAATGCGCCCGCGCCGGCCGCCTGCACGATGCAGAGACCGGCCCTGCTGCCCGGGCTGGGGCACGGCCCCGGCTCCCCCCCCAGCAGCGTGAGCTCGCTCCCGTTATTCCCAGTAAGACACAGAGCTGGAACCTCAGATGGCCAGGAGAAAGCCACGTGTAGTTCTAGGCACGAGCGTAACCCCAGGCTTCGCCGTGACATTAGCAGCAGCGGAGGTCACACTCGGGATGGCAGCAGCCAGGGACAAGAAGCCCGACGGAGCGGTCGGAGCACCCGGAGCGAGCTCCCTCCCGCCCGGCGCCTGCCCCGCAGCCCAGGCTGCCGAGGCCGAAGGCAGCAGGAGCTCGCTGCGGCCCCCACCTCCCCAGCGACCTGGGAGAGGGCTTGCCGCCACAGCGATGGGTGCGAGCGCAGCTTTTGTTCACGAGAAGTTAACGCCGCTTTATTTTCCAAATTTTTTCTGCAGTTTTTTAACAGGATTGGGGTGTCCAAACTGCATCGACTATTTCACCTCACAAGGGTTACAGAATATTTACCACCTGCAGAACCTATCCATAGAGGTAAATGCTCTGGGAAGATCTGTTCTTACCACTTGTTTCTATCAGCGGTTGATCGGAAGGGCCAGGATAAAGCTGCTTTAAAGGAAAGGGGAGACCGTGCGCCCGCCCGCCGGACGGACTACGCACACCCCAGGGTTTCTGCCTTGCCTTTACGCGTCCTTTCTGGTCCTTTGGGTTTAGCAGCAGCTCGGTCGTCCACAAAAGTCTCAACGGGTCCTTCCAGGCAGTCGGAAACAAAAGAGCTCAAAGATCCCCAGGCCAGCCCTCAGGGAGATTTTCCACCTTGCAGAAAAACCAGCCGAGGCGCTCGGCAAAACAACGCGAAGCCCGCTGAGCCGCGGGAGCGCGTCCCCTGCCGCCAGCGAGGCTTCAGCCTGGCCTGATCATCCATCGTCCTCAGTTGGATGAGAGAGGCTGAACTAAGGGAGCCAAACCCAGGGCGTTTGTATGAAGGGAACCCTGGAAGGAAACGGCCCGGGTCAGGCAGAAGCTGGCACGGAAGCGGTAGAGGGGGTGCGAGAAGTACCTGAGCTCGCATGGAGCCTCAGGCCGCTGCTGCTGCCGCGCTCGGCTGAAGCGCAGCCTTGGTGGCGGTACCGAGGGTGGCAGTGGCGCAGCGGCTTCCCCGGCCCATCAGGGTAGCGAGAAGGGGGGAAAAAAAAAATAATCTTAAACCCTTTGAGCCATAGCAAGCCCTGTACGTCCCAGAGTCAGTGTTTTGGCCGAGACAAGCTCCTGCCCCATCCCATTTTGTCCCCAGGGGGGTTTGCAGAAGCTGTCGCCTACCTGGCAGCTACGACAAAGCCCGCGACCACGCTTTGGTGGCGCGGCTACTGGAGAGACGATGATTTTTCCTTGGTAGCTGGGGCCAGTTGCGTAACCTTAGCCTGGGTCTGGACCGTTTTCTGAACTAACTCTGCCACCGTCCGTAAGCTGTCGAAGGAAACGTTTGGTGTGGCCAAAACTTGCATCGGATCGCTCAGCCGTGTGTCCGAGTCGGCGTTTGTAATTACTAATTGCATACGCGCTGTCTGCTCTCGTTAACGCTCAACGTGAGTCTCTGTGTTTGGCATTAACACGGATCTCTGGCAGCTCTCCGCCACCACGGTGCTCGTCCTGGTGCCGGCCGCCCCCCAGCCCTGAGGTTATCGGCCTCGCTCGGCTTTGCCACCGCAGCCCTCGGTGCCGTACCAGCCTGCTATTGCCCGCGTCGGTGCATCAGTGCATGGCACCGGCCCCCGTAGGGAATGCGGCCAGTTCCCCAGGGCCCTCAGAGCCCCCGGGGGCGGGGGGCACCTGGACGTGCTGCCCCAGCCTCCTGGGCCAGGACCGGGGAAGGGACCGGGAGCCCCTCGCCCTGGGACGCTTCACAGCTGCTCTGCAACCCGGGTCCAAAGGGGAAAGGCCCCCCCCCCCACCCCACCCCCCCCCCCCCAAAAAAAAAAAAAAAAATCAAATTTCTAACCAGCAACGCTGTGGTTTTTGACCCAAACTGGTCAACCAGCCGTTGGTTACAAATGCGCAATCGCCTGTGGGGGAGGCACCCACAGGTGTCACGACCCAGGGGAGGTCCAGCCCCGCCACCATTGGGTGCTCGGGCATTGTGCCCCGTACCCCCCCCCCCCCCCCCCAAAGCACGAGCCTGGGACTCGCTCCCGCCGGTACAGTCATGTCTCCATCAGCTGTGCCTCAGCAGTGTTGTTCTTCCAGGATCTCGGAGCACTGAAGATCCCGGAGCAGTACAGGATGATCATCTGGAGAGGTCTGCAGGAGCTCAAGCAGAGCCACGACTACGGGGCCCAGCAGCTCATCCGCTCCAGCAGCAACGCCTCCACCATCTCCATCGGCAGCTCGGGCGAGCTGCAGCGGCAGCGCGTGATGGAGGCCGTGCACTTCCGCGTGCGCCACACCATCACCATCCCCAACCGCGGCGGGGCCGATGAGTGGGCAGACTTTGGGTTCGACCTCCCGGACTGCAAATCTCGCAAACAGTCCATAAAGGAAGAATTCACGGAGGGAGAGATCAACTGAGGCTCTCCAGCAGGCGGCAGCAAGAGACCGGGGGGGGAACGAACCCCCCCAGGAAAAATATTTTCAGCCTTGGGCGTCTGGAAAAGTGTAGTTTTGTTGTCCGGAGGGGAACTGCGAGCCGCGTGGGAAAGCGCGGCCCCGTGCCGCGCGGGGGGCACCTGGCCCGGAGAGGAAACCACGGTGGCTTCGGCGGAGGGGAAGAGGAGGGCGGCTGAGCCCGCTCGCCCAGCGTGGCGCGGATTTTCTGCCTGCCCGCGGCGGGGGAGGCACCCGCTGGGGCTTTACGCTGTTTTGCGTTTTACCGGGGGATCCCCACGTCTGGCGGACGCGGCGTGAAGAGGGCACGGTTTTCCCTTTGCGAGACCGGCCTGCGTTACCGCTCACCCGCCCCTGTCCTGCGTCCTCCGTGGCGGCCAAAACCCACAGCTCTTCATCACTGCAGAAAGGACTTCGCCCCCGCCTGCTCCGTCTGCGGCGCCGGTACCTGCCAGGGACTGATGCAAAGCGACACGATCTGCTTTCCTGACGGACTGCCAAGGAGTGCCCCTTCCCCTCAGTTCCCTGTAGAGCAGAAACCTTTGTCTGTCAGCTCCCGATGTGTTCATGTACTGAGATATTTGTGTATATAAGCAGAAGCAAATGTACATACAGGGTGCTCGTTGTGCTGTAAGGAGAAAAAAAAAAGATTTATTTTCATGTAAGCTATAAAAATTGCTACTCCTGAGACACTCCAGTGCCAAGTAAATTAATTTCGTGTTCTAGCATGTGAACATGCAGAGAATCATGCCTCCAGTCTTATCTATTCAAAATTCCATTTTTTTTCGTCCTCCGAATCTCTTTCACACAATTGCAGAGGAGGGGGCGAGCCCGTGAACCCTCCCGGGAAGCCAGAGGTGTGGATAATCCCTCCCCACCCCATCGGGGGAGCTTTGCAGATGGGTCAGACCTGGTGGGCAGGAACGCGGGGGGTGTAAATTTGATCCCACTTCGGAGCAGGGAGAAGGACTAAGGTGTCCCTGTGAGGTCTTTCCAGTTTTGTTTTCAGTTTCTGGTCATTTTTTC
This sequence comes from Gorsachius magnificus, assembly GCA_034008185.1. Classification (NCBI taxonomy): domain Eukaryota; kingdom Metazoa; phylum Chordata; class Aves; order Pelecaniformes; family Ardeidae; genus Gorsachius; species Gorsachius magnificus. The sequence continues at coordinate 999,017 of CM067098.1, read as the reverse complement.
CAGGCATAATTTGTCTGGAAAAAATCCTCAGCAGGAAGCAAGGCCACAAGCAGGCGAGGTCCCTCCCTCTCTGTGATTACCCGCTTTGGAAGGCAATGTCCCACAACAGGTCATAGAATCATGGAATGGTTTGGGTGGGAAGGGACCCCCAGAGGTCACCCAGCCCAACCCCCCTGCAGGAGCAGGGACACCTTGAACCACATCAGGTTGCTCACAGCCCCGTCCAACCTGGCCTGGAATGGTCCCAGGGATGGAGCCTCCACCCCCTCTCTGGGCAACCCCTGCCAGGCTTTCACCACCCTCACTGGAAAGAATTTCTGCCTTAGATCCAGCCTAAACCTCCCCTGCTTCAGTTTAAAGCCATCCCCCCTTGTCCTGTCCCAGCTGGCCCTGCTAAAAAGCTTGTCCCCCCCTTTCCTCTGGGCCCCCTTGAAGCCCTGACCGGCCGCACTCAGCTCTGCCCGCAGCCTCCTCTGCTCCAGGCTGAACACCCCAACTCTCCCAGCCTGGCCTCAGAGCAGAGGGGCTCCAGCCCTCGCAGCATTTTAGTAGCCCCTCGGAGCATTTTAGTAGCCCTCCCCTGGCCCCGCTCCAACAGCTCCATGTCCTCCTGGTGCCGAGGGCTCCCGAGCTGGACGCAGGGCTCCAGGGGGGGTCTCCCCAGAGCGGAGCAGAGGGGCACAATCCCCTCCCTCCACGCTGGCCACGCTTCTCCTGATGCAGCCCAGGGTAGGGTTGGCTTCTGGGCTGCCAGCGCCCATGGCCGGCTCATGGCCAGCTTTTCATCCCCCAGCACCCCCAAGTCCCTCTGGGCAGGGCTGCTCTCCAGCCTTTCTTCTCCCAGCCTGTACTGATCCCGGGGGTTGCCCCGACCCAGGCACAGGACCTTGCACTTGGCCTTGTTGAACCTCACACAGGCCCACCTCTCCAGCCTGTCCAGGTCTCTCTGGATGCCATCCCGTCCTTCTGGTGTGTCAGCCGCACCACTCAGTTTGGTGATGGAGGTCTCGGAGAGGCGCATCCCAGGGGCGGCCGCCGTAGGGAAGGAGGGCGGGCAGGCGGGCAGGGAGCTGCTGCTCCAACCTGGGGTCGCCTGGGGGAATCCATGCAGGAACGATGCTGCCCGGGATGTTCCCACTATTCCATCTCCGCAAGGCAGGCCTGCGACGATCCCCGCTCTCCCCCAGGCTGGGGAAGGAGCTAGGAGCCCCCTCGCCAAGCCCTGCCCCTCCAACCAGGAGAGCAGAAGAAGAGCTCGGGTCCCACCCGCGCCGGGCTCCCGCAGACACGCCGCCCTCTCCTCCCCGCTCGAAGGGAGGAGCACGGGGAGAGCGACTGCCAGCGCTGCACGTGCCCTCGCAGCAGCCCCGGGTCCCAGGTCCTCCCGCCGTCGCCCTCCTCTTGGTGTCCCCAAAGCAGCTCGGAGCCTTCGGCGCGCGGGGCGGCCTCCTCTCCCTCCGGCGAGGGGCTCTGCCCGGCTCTCCCGCCCGGCCATCGCACCCCCCTGCACTGCACCCGTTAGGAGCCCGGCTCCTCCGGCGCTGCTGAGATGGGAACCTCTCCTAAGACAACGGCTCGTTAAAGCACTTTAATGCTTTAAAGGTTTTGAAACAATCGCCCATGTTTGCGTGTTAACTCCGGCTTCTTCAGGCAGTATTGACTGACAGGCTCCAACCATGGTACCTGGTATTTTTTGTAACGTTATCTTTGGAAAATGTGTTATTTTTATAGCTGTGCTTTCTCTTTTTTTTTTTTTTTTTTTTTTTTGGTAACACAATAAAAGCACACGTGGGAATTACAACATCTGGCAACTCGAGTCTTGCTTCGATTGTACAGGAAGCGCCCTCCTATACCCGCGTAAGCCTTAAAGTCTAAGGCCTCGAAGGGCCTGAGCTTGCTTTGCTTCGCCAAACACGTCCCACAGGACGTCACGCCAGCCTCGAAACCCCACCAAAACGAAAAGAAACCTCAGCTACTAATAAAGTGCTATAGGTAAAATTCCCCCTCCCCCCTCAATAAACGACTAGGAATCAAGAATGAAACAGGTAGCAAACTTTATCATTAAGACTTAGCTTTTCTGAGTTTGAAAAATTACACCGTTAAAAACAATTTCCACAGGAGAATTGTCTTCGGTTATAAACGTCACCGCTATTTCTACTTTTACTGATACATATTCCATATGTAGGAACTGGAAATGGATTGAACTGAACCTCGCAAGAAGCGTTGTTTATAAACTGGCACTCAAGGCAAGAATGTTGTTTTAATAGAGTAAAAAAAGCCTTTGGGAGATCCTGAAAATGGGCGTGAGAGACAGACGAGAACAGTAACATCTCTACGTCTGCGATAGGCTCAGCACAGGAGTAAAAAGGGACAGAACCTGGTTCAGAAGCAGACTTGCCTGGTGTCGAAGGCACTATCTTTTCCTGCAGTGGATATTATAAAATTTGCTGGACTGTAAAAAAAATACCTTTAGAACAGACAATCAGGTGCCCTTCCTACAATCAGAGAACACGATTGTTAGTTCATTTTGCAACTAAAACGTTAACATACGGCGTTTGCATCTAAATGAGGAAAACAAGAGCCTCCCGCCAGCGACCTCGCTGCCGCCCCGAGCGATCCAGCCCGCGCTCAGCCTGGCTGCGGGCTCAGCCACGGACACCGGGCAGGGCCCCTGTGCAAATTCACAGGCTGCAGCCTGGAGAAAACCCTTTAACCATGCAGTGTCCAGTACTGAAATGCCCACGTGCGTTGCTCCTCTACGGAACGGCCCTAATTTATGGCCTTACTACGAACTCTCTAGAGTCATGACGGTCAGAGCTTCCCCTCCCTGCCTTTCCATTTCTTTTCCCCACCCCCCAAGGAAATCAGATGGTAACTTCTTTCCAACAAGATTTAGAAAACCCAGTAAAACCAAAACAATAAATAGGAGGCCCAGAGGCAAGTTCCGTACAGAAGTCACGTTCCTGCACATATTGAAGGGAAATGAGCGTGGACCAGACGGGTGCTCCCATATTTTTTTGAGCATCACGTCACCTCGCTTGCGAAGCTGCCCGGGAAGCCACCCACTTGCACCGCTCCCGTCACGGCTGGCGGTGGCCTACACCACCTCGCCACGGCCCGAGGAGCATCGGTCTTCTCCCAGGAAAACAGAGCTCCACGGCCAGAGCTCTCCAGGAGGAGAGGGTGCCTGGACGAAGCTGCCCAGGGCTCTGGCTGACGCCCCAAGAAACATCCGCAGCCTCGGCGCCGAGCACTTCTGGTTCAAAAGTGCCTCCGTCTTCTGGGCATTCCCAGCGGAAACGTCAAAACCGCAAGTCTTATTTAAGGTTACAGTGGAGACATCACAAGGTGGGAAGACCTCACCGTAGCACAGCTTCGCGGTTATCCTTCGCCTCGGAAAACAGGAGCGTGCATCACATTATCTCTGTCTTGATTACAGACGAATCTATTGCTTCGTTGCGCAAGTCAACGGCGGATCCGTTTCTCCAGGACTGCTCAGCAGCTGCGGCGACCTGAATTGTCCAGAGAAACTGCTCTTTGGTTATCACGGGGGGCTCCTTGCCTGCGGGGACAGGAATGAAGCACTGGTTCAAACCCGTGTTATCTCCCGCTCTGTCTTCCGGCACATCGGCGCCCAACGCGGCATCCCGCTTCAGCTCCCGGAGCTGGGGCCTCAGATTTTAAAACAAAAGCTTCAGCCCCCTCTCCTTCCTGCCCTGCGACTAAAATCCTATATTTTTGTCAATGCAGCCAGCAGGACAGAAATATTTTCACTCCTTCTGGGCAGCCAGGACTAGAGATGAGGGTCTCCTTGCTGTTCTAAGCGGCTGCTTTCTTCACAAGTGACAGTAAGGGCCAACAGAATTCTCCCTCCCCGTTTTCATTTCTTCTCAGAACAGAGTTTCAGATCAACACTCTGCCCCTCACCCATCTCGCTGATGTGAAAGCGAGAGAAGCAGCGCACCGCCCCCCAACAAAACAGAGTCTTTCATTTTCATTTCCTGAAAGCTTGCACTTCCCTCGAGCTGTCGGCTCTGCCCGGGGCTGACTGCTCCACGCGTGTTTTGACCGAGCTCCACGTGTGTTTTGACCGAGCTCCACGCGCTGTCGGGCTCACGACGCCTCCGCTGAGGAGCCCAGTGCTCGTCAGGGGGGCAGACCAGCCCGTGCAACCCCGCGCGGGCTTACAGGGAGCTCGCTCACCGCCTGCGCAACACCGGCTTCAACTCAACCACGACGAATCTCACTCCTGGTTTTCACACCCACTCGTTTCTTTTAGGGATTTCAGACACAAACACCAAAGTGCAACTGCTGTTGGAACAGCTTCCGAGGGAAGTTTTCGCTGAAAGCAAACCCAAAGCAACGCTAGCCATTAATGTAAGCTTCCTCCTACCTTTCAGGGTTCTCAGAAAGTGTCGAAAGAGCTCCCTGTGTGCATCTCTGTAGCGATCGGCTTGGGTCTGTGAGTATAGGGACACCGAAGTCCCGTGCTCTGTGATCCCCAGGGGATTCTGGTTATCTACCCGTAACGTCCCTTGAGAACCGTGGACCTGCAGGGAGGCAGCAAACAGGAAAGAGAACAAAGTGTTTAAGTCGTCAGCTTTCAATCTCCAACGCCTGGCCAGTCTACAGAAGCCCTGGCTTGTACAACCAAGTAAAAAAGTTGCTTCTAAAATGAGGAGTTCCCACCGATGTTCCCCTCGTACGGGTCGGACATGACGGAAAATGCCAGCTACGAGGCAGAGTACAGTGGCTTCCACTTATGTGCTTATCCACTTTTTTTTCCCCCACCTGAGCCATGCTCCTTTTTGAAGTATTTAACAGAAATTGCTCCCCAAATCCAGCCCACGCATCTGGTACAATTCACGACTTGAGGAATTTACAATTTGCCTCTGAGTTTACACTTTTCTTCCCCTTCAGCATCCTTAACTCTGCGCTTGCTATAGACCTAAAAACACCCTGGAAAGACAACAGAGGAACCGTGCGACAACATTTCAGCCTCGGGAGAGCTGGCCCCCCCCATTCCTGCTCCGGTGCGGTCGCATGCAGCTTACAGCCCCCACAGGGTACAGTAAACACGAGGCAAAATTCGGGTGCCACGGGAGAACGCGGATTGCAGATGAGACACGGGCAAGCAGCCCACTGCCGCCGAGGCACGGGGGTGTTCTGCGAAACGCGCCTGCGGGCGGGCGCATGGGGCACAACGCGCGCCCAGGTGAACACGCACGGGGTAGAACCCGCGCTGGCCTGCGGCGTGGCGACAGGCTTGACTTAAAAGTAAGAACGCACCTCTAGTCTCTGATCACAGCTTTTAGTGCAGTGCTGACTGACGTCCAAAGTAACAATTGCTCCGCTAGGGAATTTCATGCTGACCGCTACAGTGTCTGCATCCTTCAAGCAGGCCATATCTGAGTGACAGAAAAGGCACTCACTCACAGCAGGAACAGCAAACCGGCAAGTACTACGGCTACGACGTGCTCTTCCTCCTCGGCGAGGCGCCGCTGGCTCTCCGATACCTTCACACGGGAACCAGCAGCGACAGCAAAGCGCTTTCCGCAACGTACGCCAGCCGCTTGACCGTTACGGGCCCTTCTGATGGAGGCCAAGCAGCTCTGCAGAAACACAGCCCCTGGGCCTGGAGCCCACCTCCCCAGCCCCGGGCGCTCCCCAGGGAAGGCTTCCGCTTCTTCCTCCGAACACATCTGCCTTTGCAGCTGAGGACAACCAGGATCAGGCAACTTCCAGCACGTGGCTGGAAGGAGGCAGATGGTACAGAGCCCTCCCCGGGGCACTTTGTTTGTTGGCATCTCAATACTTTACCGTAGATTATAACATCGCATCCGACACCTTCTAACAACAGCCAGCCGAGGTTGGCGGCAGCTGCAATTACCTTAATTAAAACTTTGCATCTCCATTTCAAAAATGGCAGCTCCCAGTTTTACGGTTAGTTTAAATTCGCCTGGTAACCCAGAGCGTGCCCCTCAGCTTGACAGAATCCAGAGTAAATCCACAGCTTTTAACTGTGCCAGAGAAATCAGAGGAAGCAAAGAACTGAAAAGGACTGCATTGGCATTCTGCAAGCGCAGAGCTTTGCTCATGATCTCCTGGTGTTGAAAGGGCAATCCTGATATCCCTGATTGCCATAGGGGGTGGAGTTCAGCAGCACCCCTACAGCAACCGCTTCCCATCAGCGGGGATGGACAAACTTCCGAAATCATCCCTAAATTTCCCGTCTACAACAACTTCTTGGAGAAACTCGCCTTCCTTCTCACTAGAACTATTTTTTCACCCGTTTCATGACGGAAGGATTCTGTCACGCCTACCGTGCTCTCATACATTCTTTCTTCCCATTTTTAGGACTGAAGTCCAGAGGTACACAACAAATTATCAAAAGATTCCTTCTTACCTGCACAGAACGCGTGCCCCAGTGAGAATATTGTATCTGGCGCGCTCTCTCCCAACAACAAACTGATCATGTCTATATCGTGCACAGCAGCGTTATAAAAAATTCCACCTGGAAGAAGCAAAACCGGGCGTTAAGGCCTCCACACTTAAAACCCACGGGCAATGCACATTTCTGAACTGCACTGAGAGCGATATAAAAAGCCCCCTAGAGCGAAGAACATCATACTAAAAGCAAACAGAAAAATGCAACAAACCCAAAAATTGGTAAAGAAAACGCTCCTCAAAAGAAAATGCTCCTCAAAAGAAACCCCATGCATCTTAAGGCGACACAAACAGGGGACTTCCCACCAGAACACAGGGCGGGAAACATTTCCAGTCCTTTGGGAAGGAACTTTTCCGAAGCCAGCTGCCGAGTACCTGATGCCTGCAGGAAGCTGAGGGGCGCTGCTGGATATATGCTGCTGGTCGTCGATATCCGGTGGATCCTCCCCAGCGCCTGGCTGTCACGGACTTTCTTGTACAAGAACTGCAGCGCCGGGTCAAAGCGCCTTCGAAAAGAAACAAAGACAGCGGCGAGCGTGCGACACGAACCTCACCGGACAGACAGGGTTAGACTCGGCTTTCTAACTTAGCTGTTTACTACGTACAAACATTGCTTCTTGCAAACGAGCCTGATATCTGACTTAAAACTAATAATTTTAATGAAGAAATTAAACTACGGGGACTTGTCCTGGTTTTGGCTGAGATAGAGTTAATTTTCTTCACAGAAGCTAGCATAGTGCTGTGCTTTGGATTCAGTGCTAGAAGAATGTTGATAACACGCTGATGTTCTTAGTTGTTGCCAAGCAGTGCTCAGACTGCTCAAGGACTTTTTGAGCTTCTCCTGCTCGGCCAGGGGCATAACAAGCTGGGAGTACAGCACAGCTAGGACCCAAACTGTCCAAAGAGCTATTCCATACCATGGAACGTCATGCTCGGGGGGGGTTGGTGGGTCGGTCGCTCGCTCGGGTACTGATCGCTGCTCGGGACGGGCTGGGCATCGGTCGGCGGGTGGTGAGCAATTGCATTGTGCATCATTCGTTTTGTATATTCTGTATATTTTGTTATCATTCTCATTATTACTATTATTATTATTTTCTCTTATTAAACTGTCTTTATCTCAGCCCTCAGCTCTAACCTTTTTCCCCTTCCCGATTCTCTCCCCCATCCCACTGAGGGAGGGGGGGGGAGTGAGCGAGCGGCTGCGTGGTGCTGAGTTGCCAGCCGGGGTTAAACCACGACAGGACTAAAAGGTCCGGTAGATTAGCTAAGGTTCTTCTCAGAGCCCTGCCCACGAGTTTATACTCGGTTGAGCGTTGACCAAAACCTCCGCTGAGGTTCAACCATACAGCTGGGATCAGACCCGTACGTACAGCACTCAAATGGAAAAGGCAAATGACAGGGGGGATATTTTGTGTAATTACATATTAGCGTATATGAAATACGTATTTGTTTGTCCAGGTAAAGTTTTATTTGAAATTAATCTCAGCAGAGGAGCACCGTATGGCGTGCACTGCCAGGCGCAAGTTGAAAGCGGCGTTCTTGGCTTTTAGCAGAGCTCCCCGAGTTCCCGCAAGTTTAACGGAGCGGAAGCAAATTCAAATGAATCTACTTTCCTTCTGTTTCAATTATTTAATCTTAAAGGCCCAGATGTAAGGTCACAAGTGGAAATATCACTTTTTATAAAGATTAATAAATCTATGCCCATCAGATAGGCCAGTAATTCTAAGAGCAAGCCGAATTTTCAGGGCCACGTCGTTTGCAGTCCTCAAGGTCAATAATCCTCAAGCACCCTCCCTTCTAAAGGCATAAAAAGAGGATAAAACCTAAAAAACAGGTAAAACACAGCTCTATGCAGACCCCAGTGTTTGGAAATTCAACCCATGTGGGACGTTAAGTAGCGATGGGGCCAATGTTTCCCTGAAGACGGAGCTCTAAGAGGAACTTTGCTTGTTCTCGAAGAGTTACTCTAAGCTTTCCCTTGCCTCGGCTAACGCACGTCCTTACGTGTCACAGATCAACGCCACCTAAGTACGTAATATAATCAGCAAATCAGTGAAAATACAGGGAAGTTATAATAAAGGGAGAGCTTTCAGCATTATGAAAATGTATTTAGTGAGCAGCCTTTTTCTTTGCTCTTTCAAAGAACACAGCTAATTCATCGCCTTCTTCCAGTGTTGTCTCTAGCTTACCGCCACAAAGCTGTCCAAGGGGGAAAAAAGGATAGAAACCCTCAGAGCCAGAGAAAGCACGATGCACGCGGGCAGAAGTTCTGCACGGAGGTCTAACACCCGAGCAAAGTTTAACGCCACGGGGCATTACTGGACAGAACAGGGCTGCAAACCCAATGCTTTACAAGAGAGCAGTGAAAAGCCGCTCTCGGTCGCTGCACGCTCAGTAACAATCACCGACCCGCCTGACCTGGTGGTCGTACACGCGTGAAAAACCACGAGCAAGGAACACCCTAAAACCACAGACCGAGAAAGTGCCTCCGAGAACGGCGCAGCACCGTCAGAGCATCTCCCTCTCTGAAGCCCCAGCATGCTGTAGCGCTTGCAGAACCTCGAAAGGACTGCAGAGATGTGGACCCCGACTGCCTCTGGCCATTCTGGAAAAAATGGGGCTTTCACACCTTGAAAGCTTCATCCTTTGAGTTCCACGAGCATCCACTCGAGTGAACATTTATTTTAATCTTATGACAGCTGGACGTTATCTCCATCGAGCATGAAGAATTAATCCAATCCAATTAACTCCCAGAGGAACAACGTTAACAAGCAGCAGCGAAACTAAGTTTATTTGAGGACAGGTCCAGGAAAGCCTGAGGAATCAACACGACTTTCAGACGCGCGCTTCTTCTCAAGCACAGATCAGAAGAAAAACGCCGGCCTTACTTGTAGAATCCACACACCAGCGGTCTTCCGCATCTGTCAGCTTCATCGAAACAGGCTTCCGCCGTCTGCCTGTCGAAACTGGGCAGCCTCTCGCAAAACACGCCTTTCCCTGCGCAGAACAGTACAGAAGGCGGGGCTGAGGGCGAGGCGCAGGCTGCGCGGAACGCTTCCACCGTGCAGTAACGCACCCACGTCATTGCCTTCTAGAAAGCACGTTTGATGAAGCCGAAGCACGGCTTTTTAATCTGTCCATGCTACTCCCTTTGGGCCTCCCCCTGTGCTTTTACCTGCTGGCTAGGGCCCCCGCGCAGCCTGTTTGGGCAGACAGGGAGTTCTAGCCCAGCCGCCCCGCGCGGCCGTACTGGGACCAGCACGGTGCCAACTCCGCTGGTGTTAAGCCATTAACACCAGTGTCACCAGTGGACTGATTTCTCTTTAATTATGCAGTTAGATAGTCTGCACAGCGCAAGGGACCCTGCTGAAATGAAAGGGCACTCGCGTTTAAAGCGTTTAGCAAGCACGCAAGGCGTGCTACCCACTACGGATCAAAGCTGAATCTGCAGCTGATCCCCTTACCCGCTCGTAAAGCGTCTATGACAATCTCAGAGGCTTCTTCAGGTGGTGAGCAAATAATGGCTCCAGAGACCCTGCAGAAGTCAAAAGAAAGTTCTTCAGTGAAGTCAAGACACTCACAAGCTCCTTTCAGTTACTGTTATTTTTATAATGGCCACCTGAAACTTCAGGAAGAGTTAAAAAGAAAGACATAAAACGCCATTGCTCTGGAAGAGCAAGTTACGTTAGAAAAGGAACTCGGTACCTGCTTGCAAGGATGAAACACGGGACAACACATATAGGTTAAAATTACAAGCGGCACCGCAGAGTTGCATTGCTTTTCCTGCATCTTAAAGAAGAAAGTCTTAAAGGAGCCCTTTGAGAGCGAGTTAAATCCTGCTAGTTAACACATACGGTGAAAGTACGTGGTAGAGCCGCTGAACAAGTGATGGGTTCACCTTAGCTTGTTACCATTCTTGAGTTTCTAATATCAAATCCATCTTTCTCAAAAGCTCTGCCTTTCACTTCTGTAGCGATATTTCAAGTACCAATCTGAGAACGGCCTGTAACCACATCACTCGATGGTACTTGTGCAGGTCAACCGTAAAACAAAACGCCACCACCTCTCCTATTTACAGCAAGGCTCGCTTGTCTCAAACAGCTTCAAAAGAGCCACCAAAGTCAGCCAGCTGCTCCCAGGCAGGAAACCCGGGGGCAGCAGGAAAGCCTGTCATCCATTGCTCTACGGGAATGGAGGAAAAGAAGGGGTTTTTGTGTTTCTTAACAAAACTGCCTACAGCTAAACTCCTCCGAGTTTCCATCGGCTCTGGGCACGCGAGTCAAGCTAGGCTCCTCAGGGACTCCCGAAGCGTCTTCGGGTAGATGTCATACTGCGGAAGGCTTGGCCTGTAACGGCCCCTCGGTCTGGCTCTGCACCCACACGTGGGGCCCGACAAGCACGGTCTGGGTCCGCTACGGCGCAGCAGCGTTTTCCAGAGAGGGGGAGCAAGCCTGGTGCGGAGACGCTCGCCCCAACCCCCCCGGCAGGGAAGAAGCACGCACGGGAGTTAGCGGCGGACAGTACCGCTGATCGTTGAGCGCGACGTCGGCGTCCTGCTGCCGCAGCAGCCTGGTGCCAGCCAGGAACTCGGCGCCGAAGGCACGCTCCACCTCCTCCAGCTGATCCTCCACAACGTAAAGCAAGCGGCAGCCGTTCTCCTCCATCAGGCTTTGAAACAGGGCTTTATTAACGAGCCCTACGCCGAAGAGGGCGAGGCCGACGCCGCTGCTGTGCCGTTCTGTGGGTGCTGGGCCGTCGGAGGCCTCGGGCGCAGCCCCGCTTTGGGCGGGCTGCTTCGAAAGGGCAGGCGCGATCCTCACGCCCGGGTCTTCCCTGGGGGCGGCCACGCTGGCGGGGCAGCCGGCGGTGACGGGGCGGGGGCACCCAGCGGCTTGGGGAAGGCGGGCGGTGAGGGGGCCATGCCGTAGCTGGCGCTGGTGCCGGCGCTGGCGGCAAGGGAGCGGGGGGGCGGGGAAGGAGAAAGGCGGGGGGGGGGGGATACGCTGGCTAAGGGGCGGGGGGGGGGGGATACGCTGGCTAAGGGGCGGGGGATGCTAGGGTGAGCCCCTGCCCCCCCCCCCCGCGCCTCCACCCGCCCCCAGCAGCCGCTCCCCGGCGGGCTCGGCCCCGGGCCGGGCACTCACAGGAGCAGCGGGGCGCGCAGGCCGTGCTGGCGGAGCAGGCGGCGGTTGCGGTAGTGGCGGCCGGAGGAGAGGTGCTCGAGGATGCGGTCGCGGCGCACCCGCATGGGCAGCTGGCAGGAGGTGCAGTACAGCGTCTCCACCACCGCCGCCTCCCCGGCGGCCCCGCGCTGCAGGAGGTGCCGCTTCACCGCCAGCTCCGAGAACTCGGCCGCGTAGTCGTGCAGCGTCTTCTTCTTCCGCCCCATGGCGGCGGCGCGGCCCGGCCCGCCCCGGCCGACCCGGAAGCGGAAGGCGCGGCCCCCGCCACCGTTGCCCGGCAACCGAGCGCGGCGGCCCCGGCGGGAGGCGCAGGCTGCGCGGCCCTGCCCCGGGCTGAGCTCCGCCGGCGGTGCTGCTCGGCGCCCGGCCCCGAGGGGGGGGGCCCCGGGGGGGAGGCTCACCGGGAGCCAGGAAGGCGAGCGGGAGCTCCGCCAGGAACTGCGGAAAGCAACGGATGACTACGGCCTGGCCGCAGGTACCCCGGGGAGGGCGTCCCCAGAACGCCCCGGCTCCCCCCGCCATCCTGCGCCTTTGACCTGGGAAAAACCCTCTCGGCCGCGTTCCCAGGAGCGCCAAGCCTCCTGCTTCCCGCTGCTGCTTACGGAGCGGGGCAGAAACGCGACTTCCGAACCGCGTTCCCTCCCCCCGCGGAAGGGACGTGCGGGGGGACGCGCAGAGGAAGCCCGAGCGGTGATGGGGCATCCAGGAGCCTTTCAGCGCTCCCGCAAACCTGTGCTCCTGCTGCCGGCGCCATCAGCCCTCGGAGTAGCCCCTACCTCACCCCACGACGTTAGTTAAGTTCAATATACTTAACAGCAAAGTACCACGAAATGCGTTACTAACCCGCGTCACTGTGGCCACAGCGTTAACTTCACCCACGGCCTACACTCAGGTGGTTAACAGCAGCTCTGCTTATGCTTACCCAAAAAAAGATGCCATGAAGCTTTCGGCAGGGACTCTGTTTGCTTACAGCGCTACCCCGACCTTCCAGGTGCCATCTCTTCCTTGCAAAGACAACTGGAGATCCAAGAATCCCAGCTTCGGAGAACCAAATCTGAAAAGGAAATGCTCCAGAAGAAGCTCGGAGAGCGAGAAAATCAGCTACAAGCCATGTCTAGCAAGGTACGGCCCTGAGGGCCGGGTGGCCATCCTTGTTAGGAGAGCCTGCAGCAGGGAATTGGGCTTTATCCAACAGTTCCCTTTCTCACAGGCAGGAGGTGCCCCTGTGAACTGCAAAGCTGAAGCGTAAAACCTTTTCTCTTAAATTTTGCAGCCTGAGAGAAGAGCGGAAGCACGAAGAAATGGTGGTGGCAATGGAGGAGGAGAACTGCAGCCTTCGGCAGGTAAATTCAGTGCGAGGCCACTATAGAAAATTCTTGTATTAGCGGCTGAGTTGTGCTTGGTTTAGGCTTGGGGGAGTTAACCACATAAAGAAGCCTCCTCGATCCAGTAGTTTTAGAGAAAACGCCAAGTAGTAAGTTACCAGTCCTGGCAAGGCTGTCAGTCTGTAGGCTCTGCCCAGGAAATACAAGCAGCTTTTGGAGCAGATACTGGGAAGATGCAGCCAAGCCTGCTCGCCCTCTTCCTCACCATAATGGCTTGATTTATGGATCTCCTCAGGTCGTTACAGAACAAGAATCCAAACTGGCTGAGCAGAACAAGCTGATCAGTGAGTTACAGGGGACAGTCAGCCAGCTACAGGCAGAGGTTCTGACCAGCCGACACCACATCCACAAGCAGCAACGCGCCCAAGAGGCGATCCAGAGCCAAGCCGAGACGCTGCAGCACAGGGAGCTGCAAACCAGGGTGGCACTGGAACGTGTCACCAGCAGGGTAAGCACAGCCTCCTTCGCTTCAGACTCCTGCCTCCCTCCTGGGAGACACTTCAACCATTTCAAGCGCAGAATCTGAAAGCTGAGAGACATTCAGTGCAGCAGCACAGCGGGAGGATGCAGCAGGGCACTGCAGTCCTTTGCTCTCAGGGCCCGCCTTCCCTCTGCAGCCACGGGGCCAGAGGAGCAGGGAACTCAGACCGTTTGCTTCCCAGCTTTTTAGCACGCAGCTCTTATGTCACTTACAAAGCAAACCGGCCTCAAATACCAGAAGCTCTTGGGAAACTCGGGTTCAGAAGAGTTACACGACCAGATTTCTGATATCCTTCCAGCCTCAGAGTAACAGGTTATCACCTTACAGCCATTTCCTGCAGCCATACGCGCCTGGTAGCAAGCACAGAGCCCAACACCTGGGTAAGGGTCCATCCAGTCCACCCAGAAACACATCATTCATCGCAGAGCTTGCAGTGAAGCCCAGCCAAACTGCCCAGTCAAACATAACCAGACTTTCCATTTCATCATTCACTGGTACTTTGTCCAAGTCTGAGAGTGTAGTCTCTGTGAATCCATGCAAATGCCAAAGAATTGAATATAAAGACTAAACACCCCTTACTTTCCTCTTTTATCAACAGTTTGAAAGATACCGAAGCAAAATAATTCAGGCTACGTTCAGTACAGCAGGCAGCAAGCCTCCCCAGGCAGAGGTCACGGATGAGGAGGTGCTGGAGGCGATGCAGGTACGTGGCTCTTGCAAGCTCTGCTTCCAGCAGCTGGCAAGGGACTGATGAGGTAAGAGAACACTTGGCAGTACCTAACGCTTTCCTCTTCACACATCCCTGACTTTCAGAAAATAATTAACGAACGGATGGAGTTCCATCAGATGCTGAAACAGAAGGGCATCAAGGTGCCATCGCTCCACAGCATCGACTCAGCTACTTCATTGCCTCCCAGTGCTAAGGGAAGGAGAAAGAGTCCTGCAAGGTAGCCGCTTCCAACGCCCCAAAAGCAGCCCTAGCGGCCAAGTCAGAATATGCCACCAACTTCAGGCCCCCGTTCCTTGGATTTTGACTTGCTAACAAATTAAACTCATTTTGCTGAAATCAAGTTGCTGCTTTGGCAAGCTGGTATAGTTACGCAACCGGAAAATTCACCAATGCCAAAACACGGGACAGTGACGTATGACTGCAAGAACCGTTTTATTTTCCCGTTCAATATGCCAGTCCCAACAAATGGATGTATTGACACTGTATCTAAAAGTTCGGTTAGAGTTCTGTATCATTTTTAGCAGAAAACAGCCAATCTGTAGGTCACCCTAGCTTACAGAGAGGTTCGCGTTCATACAGGTAGTAGCCCGGATGTAAAAGTCACCCACAGACTGCAAAAATTAGAGCCTGTGTTTTGGAAGGTGTCCCCAGCACTCTTCACGCGGGAGCGTGACCGAGAGCTCTGGGGAGACAGGGAGCTTTAGCAGAGTCGATGTAAGGCAGCATCAGCCCTCTGAATGGAACCAAACTTTATGACCAAGAACAAATTCAGTGCTCAACCAACAGTAACTCAACGGGTACACAACGAGGTCACCACAACGGGTATTTCCACAAGGATGGATGATGGCTTGAAAATGTACTGGGACACACAAACCCCTGCAGTCCATTCAACCGGCTTCACTTAAAAATGGAAGCTGTGTTAATGTCTGAACACAGAAACCATCACTCTAAAACTCATTCCTCAAGTTCTGACAGCAATTAAATTTTCATAGTTACTCCAGATGTAAAAATAAAATTACGCAGAATGAGATGTTAGCCAAGAAGGTTTGCGTTCTGTCTTCAGTACGGGTACACAGCACATGACTTAGCTGCAGTGCTGTCACCTACTGGATTTCTCGGTTTAGCTGCCAAAATAATAAGCCAGCTGAAATGCGCCAGGAAGAAATAGTGATCTTGCAGAGAAACATGACTGCACTCATTGTACAAACACCACGATGTCACAATGATTTTCCCTACAAGCTAAGGCATTCCGACTTCCAATACCTTCTCTGCCTTTACGTTTGCGTCAGAAGATGCTGTTATCTCTACCGAGTCAGAATACTGACGCCTTTCTGTTAAGGCTGACAGAATGCAATACTCCTTGCCACAGCTTGATCCAACTTGGAAGTTTTCACATACCCAGGCAGGGCGCATTGCATCTTTTCTTTAAAAAAAACCCAAACCACCTCACTGCATACGAGCTGCATTGTTGAATATGGGGGGGGAAAAAAAAAAAAAGAAATGGAATAATTTTCTTAGCTTTGATAGCTGCTAACGCATTACAGTCAGAAGAGAGGAAACTGTGGTTAGGTCAGTTTTTGAAGGATAAAGTACTTTCAAGTTCCCGTCTGTGTCCACCACTCGAACCTGCTCCACTACCAACGGCGAATTCATCGGCTCTGTGTTTTGGCTGGGGTTCGGATTCACTGGTCCAGAAAGAGCATCAGATTCATGATCCGAGCCCGAGTCCTCCTTATTTTCCAAGGTAAATCTGTTCAGTTCTGCAATCTTCTGTTAAAAGCAAAATACAGAAAACAAGATTATTTCTGTGGCTAAGCCCTCAGAGCAACCCCAGGTTGCTTCCAAGGTGTGGATCTGGCCAGCCCCTGAACGTCTGCATGAAAACATTCTTCAGTGGGTTAGAAGCTTTCAGGAAACCGGAAGGGGTGGGTTTTGACGTTAATGCTGCTGTGCTTCCCAGGAGGTCCCACTCCTTCTGACCAGTTTATTCTTTTGTGTTTAACACAGAACTTGGGTTTTGAAAGCACTGGATCCTAAGCAACAAGAGCCTGCTGTAGGATCACCACTGACGAGTTCGCTTTCAGTCCATTTGAAATTGTCTCTGTTAGCACCCTGTGTCAGCTACACCCAACAGCTGGCCTTTGCCAACGTGTCCCAAAGGTTATGTTACCTGGACAAGAAAAAATGCATTTACCTTGCAGCATATTTAACAGCATACTACCCAAGAGCAAGCAAGCTAATCGCCAGGCAGGCTGAGGTGAGAAATGTCCCTAGAAGAATTTATTGGCAGCGATTGGAGCCCTAAGATCACTAACAATGACGGGGGGAGATGCTGAAAAGTCAAACCATGAATTTCCAACTGTGGTAAGACAACATTATTTACACTGGTGGGTTCTGAGGTCTGACAGTCGGGATACAAGGATATAAAAACCTTCTGCGATACAGCAAGAACAGAAGAGTAAGTGAAGGAGAGTGAATAATATTGAAATAAAAATTAAGTTCTGTATTCTTCTCAATATACGCGAGCAATTAAACGTTTTGTTAAGAAGCACAACAAGGACAGGATTATTTTACTGAACTACTTACCAGAATTAGTGTGTCCATCACATCTTTGCATATCTGTAAACTGGTGTCGCTTGTCACTTCCAGAAATAGGTCATGGGTGTCTTTTCTAATCTGTAAGAATTTCACAGGTAAAGCAAGTAAGGAATTAGAGCACGCTCACCCGCCGTCGCTTGGCAGCATTTCGATACACAAACTGAATGAGGGGCTTTCATTCAATTCAACTGGAGGCAAAGTACGGCCTCTCTTTCCAAGCCAAAAACCATATTCTTGCCCATTGATAAAGCCACCTCTGCAAAGGCGGACTGGTGCCTTTGGAACAGCTTGCCAGAGCCTCGCAGATTTACAAAGGTAAAAATAGAACTCCAAAATCCCTCTCAGTTTGACGCTCTAGCAGAGAAGATTCAGGCTTTGAACGCAATCACGAGTTTCACAGAACTGAGCGTATCTTTGAACCTGGGGTTAAGTATCTCTCAGCAGAAAGAAATGCTGTTTAACCCTGATTGATGTATTCCCACTAACAGTACCTTTGTCTTCTCGCTGTTGGTTATGGGTGGGAAAGAAATCACAACGCCTTCAGCATCCACAAGACACGGGTAGTTATCTTTGCCATCCAGCAACTGGAGATACCTGACAACAAAAGCAAAGAAGCAGGCAGTGAGCAACTGAAACAGCAGCTGGACACAACGGCCGAAGCGGTGGCAAGACCGAATTACTGTGATCCTGATCTACCACGCAGCAAAGCCAGGAGTCGGAGCACGAAAATTCAGCGAAGCTGTATCATGGTGGTACAGCTGAGGAAAGCCACCAGCTGCAGGAAGCGATGGGCTAGAACCATGAAGTGACTCACGTGTTAATATCCACGCTTCTATAGTGCTTTCGGAGACGCCGGTGCTCCAACAGGAAGATCAGAGACCACCGTCTGATTCTTCCAGACAGCTTACTTAATTTTCCCTCTTACTCACTACAGTGATACACAGATCTCCCACCATGTGCTTGGCAAACTTCCCCAAGCCGTATGAGTGATGGCTACGGGCAGCGAATTCTGCACGAGCAGTGAACAGAGCAGGGCAGTGCCACACTCTGCTTTATGGTTCATCCTGTTACTACGTGCAGATTTACCGCCCCCCTGATTTGCTCAGTTTATTGAACGTGCACGACACACACTTCATCCCTCCTTGCTGCCTTTCTGTTTGCTACTCTAAATGTATCTGTTACCTCCAAGAATAACTCGTATGACAAGAATTTGCTCCTGATTCAACTAGAAGTAACAGAAGGCATTTGTCATCCTCATTTCACTCCAGGTTACTCTTCACGTATAAATTCAGCTCAGTGTTTCTCATCTCAAGTCCTAAAGCTCGCGCTGGATTTGCTAGCCCCACCACCATTACAGAACATGCTTCGTAATACACTCGAGCAAGTTTTCTTCAACACTGTTTTTCCATATGAGCTACCAAAATTCACATGAAGAAAACCGCAGAAGATGGGTATACTGACTTGTGCAACCCAGAAACATTCTGACGCTTCTTCTGTTTCCTCTGCTCCTCAGCTTCCGACTGCAGCTGACGGAGAAGATCCTTTGCTTTGATCTCCTTTCGACCCAGGGGCGTTATCTACACCACACAAGAAAACACGCAGTTGAGTTTAAGAGTGACTCAAAGGCTAAGGTTATTAAAACTCCCATCAGCAAGACAATAACTAAATCCATACTGCTGTACGCCGTCGTTCCTAACGCCTTATTCCATATGGAAATACACTTTCTGTTTCACATGGACTACTACGATCACACCGAGTTTAAACCTTTGTGCGAGCTACAACACCCACTTGAAAAACAGGCTGGTTCCCTAGTACTAAACCAGGTGTGGACAGTCTGCGTAGCCTGCTCCTTCGCTGCCATTACTCACTGAATAACGTGAAAACCTGCTGTCTCCTAACAGAAGCCACGTGCGAAAGGCTCTGCAAGCCATCAGGAAGGCAAAGAATTCATTCCTGAGGACCAGGCCACGTGCACAGAGCAGTTAGAAACACAAGGCGTCTATGAGAGCAGAACGCCACAAAAACTCTGGGTCAGCCCCAAGGAGTCAGAATATCCCGACTGTTCGTTCCTTCGTTCCTCCAGCGAGGTGGGTATTAACGGACACAGGGAAACAGGCCTAAATAAGTAAGGATGACAAATTTGAAGTGCAGTCTGAGAGCCTGTCACACAAATGTACTGCAAGCTGCTTTTTTCCTCCCCCCCATCTTCTTTGACAGCAGCAACGTAAACATCTCAAGACTGGGTAAATCAACAGAACCTGAGCTGATTTTAATGACGTTACCTTGGAGGCTGCTGCCATTCGAGGTGCACTCATACAAATGAGCACCTGCCTTGCCGTATGACACTCTGGGCACATCCTAACACACACGGACCTCCAGGGCACAGTAAGATGGTAACACCACAACACAGGAGAAAGGATCAAGACTGAAACAGCAATACCTCAGTCACCCTAAGCGAAGGCACACATTAAGCAAGATCAGAAAGTCTGTAGAGAAAAAAAAAAAAGCAGCCCTACGCTTGCTTTCTGTGATTTAAGTCCTCAGGCAGATGCACTCATAACTGGTTCTGGAGTAAGACTAGGTAGCTCTTGGGGCCTGTTCAAGCAGGCTTTGTTACAGCAGGATAGCAAGAAAGTTAGCACAGCTTCTAAATCAAAGTTCCTGGAGTTAGTTTTGCTAGCATCTACAGGGGAAGAAAAAAATTCTTTCCGTTCTAGAGCTCCAGAAAGCAAAAGGAAAAAGACCAGAAAGGCCCACCAATGCTGCTGGCCCTACCTTCAGTTCATCGGGAGGCTGAACGTCGTATCTCAGAGGACCTTTGATCAACTGCAAGTCATGGGTGGCAATCGTGGCCGCTGTCCGCTTTTCACAGATGTCTTCGTGCAGTTTAGTCTAAAACATAAAGAACACCATCAAAACATATCAAAAACATGAACGCGATTTGTTCCTCCTAGGGTTCAGGTTCTTCTGTACTTGGTGTCTGCAGCATTACCAGCGAGGCGAGTAACCCTCTTGCATTCAGGGGAGCCCTCCTCTTCACCCGCAAAACAATTCTACCTGAATCACAAACCAAACACAGCACAGCACGCGACGTGTTTCTCAACTGAGAGATAAATGGTTTAAATCGGAAAACAATCACAAACACGCAAGTCTCATCATCTGAAAGAAGCAATCACCTGCCATCCGAGGGACGGGCGAGCAGTATGCCAGCTGAAAGCCTGGTTACCATATCCCGCTTGCAAAGTGAGGCGTGTGGGACAGTTTTAGCTCAGAATTAGGGAACCCAGAGTTAAACCGGGGTACTTCTAATGCGGATGGGCGTTTATTATTCCTTCTCAACAGGTTCCACAGCACAAATGAGCTGTTGTTACAGAGGCAATGCAAATGCATGTGTGTTCATTGCCCTCTTGTGGTAACACCTCAGCTCCTACTGGGTTCTTCATGAAAACCAGTCTGATTACAGACCGACCAGGCGGCAGGCTGCTGGCAGAGGCCACGCTGCACCCCCATCCCACCGTACCCTCCCCACCTGCTAGGTGAAGAGTTCACCCAAAGTTTCAGAAACTTATCTGCTGGAAGGAGCCTAGAACGGCCCAGTTCCAGCACTGCTAGCAACATTCCCATTCCAAGCGAGTAACACAAAACTGCAAGAATTACCTGTGTGGACAGGAACCTCTTCAGAGCGTTTCCCGGCTTTAAGTTCACCCCCTTCAGCACGCAACACACAATGAAGGGTCGAACATCTTTGATGCCCGGGCTCGCTTTGACCACCAAGGGCGCCGGGTTTTCGGAGACATGCAGAACCTTCACCAGCAGCTTGCTCGCCTCCTCCAGCTCGTCCTGCTCCCCGTCCCCGCCATCCTTCTTCTGCTGCTTCTCCCTCTTCTTCTTCCTGGCCTCCTCCCTGGCGCCCTCGGCCTTCCCCTTCCCGCGGCCCCCGGCCCGCAGGTACTCCAGGATGGCCTTCGTCTGGCAGCCGTTGACCATCTTCTCCAGCCGCTTGTCCCTCAGCTGGTTGTTGGCCAGGTCCAGGCTCTGGAAGAGAGGGAACAGGGGCGGTGGGTGGCGGCGGCGGCGGCGGGGAGCCGGGGCGGCGGCGCGGGCCAGGCCCGGGCCCAGCTCCCGCAGCGCCGCGCACCCGCTCAGCTCCAGCGACCGCAGCAGCGGCAGCGCCAGCAGCGCCGCCGGCAGCCGCCCGCCGCCCGCCGCCACCCGCTCCGCCACCGCCGCGCCGCCCAGCACCAGCTCCCGCCGCCGCTCCCGCGCCGCCGCCTCCAGCTCCGGCCAGGCCGCCGCCATGGCGCCGCGCTCCCCGGCGGGAAGGGCCCGCCCGGCACGGCACGCCACGGCCCGCCCAGCGCCGCGGACGGCTTTCGGGGCGGGCCGGGAGCCCCGCCGGGCTGGCGGCCGCCGCCCCTCTCGCGCCCTGAGGGGGAGGGACACGCCGGCGCGGCCGGGGGCTGGCCTGGCCGCAGGGGGGCGCGGCCGGGGCCCCGCGGCTGGGGCTGGGGCTGGGGCCGGGGCCGTGACCCCGCTGCCAGGGCCCCTGCTGCCAGGGCCGGGGCCGTGACCCCACTGCTGGGACTGTGACCCCGCTGCCCAGGCCATGACCCCGCTGCCAGGGCCGTGACCCTGCTGCCAGGGCCGGGGCCATGACCCCGCTGCCCAGGCCATGACCCCGCTGCCCAGGCTGTGACCCTGCTGCCCGGGCCGTGACCCTGCTGCCGGGGCCGTGACCCCACTGCTGGGACCGTGACCCTGCTGCCAAGGCCGTGACCCTGCCAGGGCCATGGCCGTGACCCCACTGCTGGGGCCGGTGACCCTGCTGCCGTGACCGTAACCGTGACCCAGCTGCTGCCAAGGCCGTGACCCCGCTGCCGGGGCTGTGACCCTGCTGCCAGGGCCGTGACCCTGCTGCCCGGGCCGTGGCCGTGCCCCTGCTGCCGTGGCTGTGGCCGTAGCCCTGCTGCCCCGGGCCGGGGCCATGACCCCGCTGCCAGGGCCGTGACCCCACTGCCAGGGCCATGACCGTGACCCAGCTGCTGCCGGGGCCGTGACCCTGCGGCTGCGGTTTCCCCCCCCTGGCGCCCATTTCTGTGGTAACGGCTTGAAAAGGCAGAGGCACCGTCCAACCTTGCTCAACAGATTTATCAAATAAGTGCAATAACAGTAACTTACATTCTAAGGCCCGCGGCTTTTTCTCTTGAAATGACAGCTGTACCGTCTCAGGGATTTAAGACTTTAACTGCTTATCCCGTGCTTTGGAACCGCGGCATCTATAGGAACGCTCTCCTGGGCTATTGGAGCTCCCAGCAGTCGCTCGAGATCAGACGCACTCGCGCACGCAGGGGCGCCGGCTGCTCTCAGGTCATCTCTGCAGTTGAGGTGCATGAAAACAACTTGCTTGATGCTCAGGTACAGCACGGAGAAAGAGATCAGATGGAAAAAAGCCCATGAGATAGGGATGACAGTCTGTCCGATCTTTAATAACGATGTACCATCATTCCTGATTTCAGCTTTCCAGTCCGACACTCCGGAGAGCTCCTTTCCATGAGCCAAACCGGCACCTGCGCAACATTTTTGCTCCAGAACGTTTTGCTCAAGACTTCATGGCACGGGAACAAACTTCACTGTGTTTTTCACACCGGTGCTTGCTTTGCCACTGCGGAGAACACAGGTTGTTTATTAAGTGAGAGGAAGCAGCCCAGTGAAATCACCCTTTAAAAACATCGGTGGCACTGCTACGCTCAGAGAAGGTCCCCTCACATCCTAACAAAATTTCTGCCTTCTCACGTTTACGTTGCTCCCAATCCGTACCATTGAGTATTTAATATTACCCGTATACTTCACTTTAAAAGTGCATTTTTTTAGTCTAAAGAGAGAGATTGCTGGGTACGCACTCTAAAACGCTTAACGGATTTCTTTAAAACGTTGCTAAAAAGCTAGGCTGGATTTGAAAATACGTAGAGAGCCCCGAGCTGCAAGGCGGCGTGCCCAAACCCAGGCATTTCTGTTTTAAACACTGCCTGACGAAGGGCTCTGTGTCACGCTTCTCTTGCCCGTACCCAATCCCTGCGCCCTGGCGTGGGCTGGGAAGGCAAGGAGGGCAGCGAGGATGAAGAGGCAGGAATCTCCTACGTGACACCTTCTTGCGGGGAAGAAGCTGCAGAGGTTTATTGCACGGCCCCGAAGGCGTAACGGCTGTGCTCAACCCTGGAGCAGAGAGCAAAGCAGTTGCTGCGCGCGCGCTGCCGAGCCCCAACAACCGCAGGGGGAGAGGGGAAGCGTCCTCGTACGCAGACGTCAGAAACCAGTGCTACCCAGGGGAAAAACACCTCCCCAGGGAAGGTCCACAACAGCGCCTGACGTAGCTCCCCGCTCTCTGCTACACAGCTCGGTCAGCGCTGGGAAAAACGACCCTCGCCATAATTGACAGCCTTTGCGGGGGCTTGGGTTTGGGGTTTTTTGGTTTGTTCGTGTGTGGTTTTTTTAATCAAGTCTTAATTTTATTTATTTTTTTAAAAAACATGCTTAGAAAGGTTGTCGCGTAATGTTATAAAGTAGAAAGCACACGTCCTGCTAGGTGCAGCGTTTAACAGGTTGCTTGAATTACACTTTGAGTGGGTTGAAAAGCCATGGCTGAGGAGCGATGGGGAGCTGGATTTACCGATTCAGCGCACATACTCTACTGGCCCATCCAGAACACATGGAGGACCTTTGCAAACAGGGTTTTTTCCTTAACCTCGCACCACAGAAAGCTCACAGTTTTATGTCCAAAAGGGAAAAAAATGCTCATGAGCCTGCAGTCCGCTGCACTTGCTACTCTCCAAGCAAAACCAATGGTTATTTTGCTTGCAGGAGGAATCAGGTTCTCCAATAGGAACCTGCGTCACTAAAGTAGAAATAAAAATACAGATATATTTGTCAACATATGTATTGCTAACAGATATATATTTATTACATATATATTTGGAAGAGTTAAAGAAACAATTTATATAAAGACTTTCAGAAGGCAAGCGCACCAATCTGCCTGTAAAATTCACAAGCTCGTGGATCGGCTGCGCGCCAACTATAAAAACTGCGTCCGACAAAATCAGTGCTGCGCATACAAAACAATTCACCCCGTGGTAGCAAAAGAACCCAACCCCTCCCCCCCCCCCCCCCAACTTCTACTTCCATTACATCACTCAGCCTTGTACCTGCGGGTACATCGATGCAGGACTGATTAATTCTACCCCGGGAAGCAAGTGCCTAGGTGTTACAAACAGAAACGTCAGGATTGTGGCTTTAGGTACAAAGCTTCACACATTGTGTCTGAACGAATCTGTTCTCTTTAGAACTGTTAAATGGTCACATGCTGCCATGCATGGAAGTTTATTTCAATCCAGACCTAACTAGAGAAACTCGGTATTACAGCTGGATTCAGAAGCGAGCTGAAAGTACACTAAAGCAGGAAAAAAGGTCTAAGTTGATTAACTTGAGCTTTTCAGGGCCCCACTAAGGTTCTTTTTCTTTTCTGTAAGGGGCCATTTTGGGGGGATATTTCAGAATTAACCGAAAGATTTTAAAGCACAACTTTAATTTTCACACCAGCTCCATCGATACACACTCTTGTTACGAACCAAATGGGACTCTTGCGGCTCAGCATAACCCTTGTCAAGCAGAATAAGGCACTTGGTGTGCAGCGAGAGAGGCGGCGCGGAGCAGCTCTTTCACACTGCTTCCGACACACCTCACATGGCAATATCCAACCAGCCCTTTGCTTCTGCATTTGGTGCTAATTCTGGGCGCTGAGTAGCACTTTGGGTACTGCTTTACTGCCCTTAAAATTCTAAACCTGAAATATATGTACAGGCCAGGCTTCCACAGCAAAAGCCCTTCTCGCCATGCACGGCTCGTCTTGCTCCTAGAGCCTCGGCAGACCCAGGGAAGAGACATCCATCCCACTCGACACTATTAACACGCTTGGGCTCATAAAACTACAGACGGTGGTGTTAGTAAGGAGAGCAAAGTTATCTGTCAAAATAATGTTTCTAAGTGTTTTAAAAATGAGTGGAAACATTTCATAATGGCCCGTTCCTTGCAAGGTCAATTAGAGCTTTCAGGTGGCTTAGGGTAGCAGTCAGTTTTAGAAAAGTACTGTTCCCATTTCCAGTGAAGGAGCCAAGAGTTTTAGAGCCTACCACAAATAAACAAGCTTGTAAGCTTTCACAATGGCTATCCACTTGCCCGGTTTTAGCTGACAAAGTTCATCGTGACAAATACAGGCAAGCAAAAGGCAGCTGTGGTACACACACCAATTCTTTCTTACACAAGATCCTGGCACAGTGGCTAAACCAGTCACCAAAGAACGGCGTGATCCTTTGACTTACTTCATTAGGCTTCAGGAGCAGACAACTGAAAAAGCTTTCCAATTCCTGGCCCTACTTGCAAACATGCCCTAACTGAAGCAAATAAATCCACACATTTTCCCATGTGGGAACACAAACCCCACAGCTTTCCTTGACTACATTGCAATTTCTCCTTTTTTTTTTTTTTTATCTTCTAGCACACACATGAGGAAGAATTTTGCTTTATGGAACTGTTATTTTACCCATTAATTGGTTCAAGAGTTTATCTCCACAGGATCGCACAGGTCTTTCAGATAACCAAGATAGGCATTTCGTATAGTCTGATGCACTTCCTTCTCCGTGTGCGTGCATTTTTCTTTTCACCTTGTGCCACCTGCACATCACAGAATGGCAAGGGTTGGAAGAGACCTCGGGGGACATCACAGGATGGTACTGCTAAGGTACCGACATCACCGTCACCTCAAAGGAACCCGTGCGGCTGCAAGCAGCCTATTTTGCTCGTTGCATATCCATATTTTCAGTGGTGTTTCCTCAAGTCTCATTATGATGAATTCTCTGTCAGCGCACTGATGTAACGCACAGGGAGCCTATCTCCTAGCCAACCAGTACGCACAGGCTCACTTGAGACTGATTTGTCTACCACAAGTGTCTGGGGGCAAGACAAACAAAATCATCGACGCTATTACTTTCAGCACATTATAAAGTCAATTTTGGCAGAATATATCAGCAATATATTCTGCAGTTATTACACTGAAGCGATCAGGTGGTAAAGACAGCCAATAGAGGTGTACTGCTGCCCAAGCTTTCAGAATATACAATTGCCAACAAGTACCACACTCAGATCAAAAGAACAAATGCTTTGCAGCTCCATCCTGGAAGTCTAGTACAATTTCTGCTGGGTAGGTTTCTTGCTCTTCCCCAGAAGAAAGTGAAAACACAAATGACTGTGGCTTTTGGATCTAAAGGAAATTCCTCACTGGATCTCAAACCCAGACTGTCAGCACCACAGCCCCAGAGTAATCCACTAGGGCACAGCTGACTGACGGCAGCCACGCAGCGTGGCCATGCCAGCTCCATACTCACTGGGGAGGTTTTTTTAGTATGAGGAACCAGTCAAAGACCAGTGCACGGCCTTCCTTGTGCCGTACAGGGAACGTGGCAGGCTAGATCAGTCCCAGAACATATGTCTCTTTCTAACGTGAGCATTTCTAGGAGAAAACCACAGTGCTGCACAGACAGCGAACATAAGTTATGTACCACAGCTACTGGACTAGGCAGGTATGGCTCAAGGCTGATAAACAGCCCCATGTAGTCAAACAAAAAAAATTGTACGAGTTGCCCATGATTTTTAAATAACTATTAACAACTATTTGCTCCGTTTTTAAGACAAAGGAAAAAAATACTTGTCCTGTCATCGCTTTGAGTATGTTTTGCCAGCGCTTTTATTTGGGCCCCCTTTTGGGGTTGGGATCTTGCTTCCTATAGAGGGAATTCGAGCTTTTGCTCCTGAAGGACTTGGTTTCCTTGAATACTGGAAACCTATTTTGCCTGTGAAGAGAAAATACAGATCGTTACTGCAAGCACATCTAGTCCCGGTCTTGCATTTTATCTCCCATTTTGATTCTCAAGATATATTCAGCCTGAATGACCGATACGAGCAACTAAAAGTTGGCAGGCACCAGTCTGAGGTGCATCTCATACCAGGAGCGGTAGGACTACACGGCCAGGGTTCCTTTCCTATCTCTAGGAAATTGCTCTGGAGCTTTAGCTGTATCCAGGCAGGATTTAAGTTCCTTCTGTGTTTCCAAATTCTAAGCAGCAGCAAACTAACTAGCATTCTCATGCGCAAGCAGAAACAGCAAAGCTGCAGACAGACAAGACAGACATGATTGTAGGTCCAGTTCAAGACTGGAAACCGTTTGAGTTTAACTGCCTTCACTTATGACAGCTGGAAGAGACAATTCCACAGTTCTTTCCAGGAACTTGGAGTAGTAGTTGTGAAACGCAGATATGGGCAAAGCAAACACCAGGGAGGTTAACTCTAGCCACAACCTGAACACACAGCGGAATAAAGAACTCTGAAAAGAGTCTGGAGAAGGAAAAGGTTTTGGATGTGACTGGCCAAAAGAGCTCCAGTGCTGCGGGCAGTGAAAATAGCTTGTTTGTTTAACTTCTGTGTTCAGGAAATAAAAGGATTTTGCATGTGCTTCATAAATAAAGACAACTGTTAAAAAAAAAAAAAACAAAACACCACAACAAAACCACAGCATCATTTTCTCTTTGTTGGTGAAGAAGCTGCACAATCATAAATTCTGCCTAGCTCCTGGGTCTGAATTGAAAAGGAAAAGCAGTACGCAGCACTAACTACTCAATTCATCTTGTAATTAGGATTAGATTAGCATCCCCTGATTGGACATTAAAAGCTAAATCAGGCTCTCGGTTCTGTGTGTCAGCGTTCAGGAGCTTTCCAGAACATTAACTGTTTAGCATCACCGCTGACTGTTCTATTCACAGTCATACTACCACGCAGAAAAAAACCCTGAACTGATCAAATTATCAAATATGCCCGTTTCCCCCATCAACTGAGCTCAGGCCCTCATTTTGAAATGACTGTTATTGAATGATTTTGAGCATTTGCTCCCAAAGTCTACACCAGCATGAGAAATATCAGTTAGGTTACGGAAATGCAAACAATGTGTTGAATGAGTAATTAAGAGCCAGCTTGCTCTCGAGGATGAAATACTTTTCTTAAGTAACGGCAACGTAGTAAAATGCATAATCGTTATTATCATAAAATAATATCTTACCAGGCTGCACCAGAAGAGTTTTATTTATTGAGCATAACCTCCGTTGATTCATTTTACAGCCATCTTTGCCCATTAGGTGAAATTTCCAGGCCTAAAGTCAATTAAAAAGAAGTGATATTACAATTCCAGCATAATTAGCCAATCTTTTATCTAGTCACTATGTATGCACATCTACTTTTTAAAACATGGGGAAAATGAGGGTTGTACACAGCCTTCATGGCAACAGCATTTTAATCTGCTCTCTCATAAAAGCATGAGCACCTTATGACTTACTAAGTGAAATAGAAATTAATATATGCATTTTTTTATATATAACTTAAAAGGTATATCACAATAAAAAAACCAGCCAGATCCTAGAAATTATGAGAGTGACATTCATTTTCCTTTTTAAATTTTCTTAATTCTCAACCAAGTTCAAATCAGGAAAAAACAATGCACGAATAACATGGAAAATATTTTCATCTATACATATTTTAAACTGAAAAAACGTGAGCATAACAAGGTGACGATAATAGTTAAAGCATTCAGCAACCCGAAAGAGTAGGAGCTGCTACTACAAGAAAACACGACAGCCTCTTCAAACTAGAGGCTTCACGAAGCCTCTTACTTACAAGAATAATTTGGGCAGAAGTGAGGGAAAAAAACCCAAACAAACAACAAACACCACATATATTTCTCAAGAAACATTTGAGATTTGGTTATGGTATTTTCTGAGCTCCTCACACTGGGAAAAGCAAAAAGGATTTGGAAAAAACTTGGTTTTGAGAACAGAAGAACTACTCAATGGTCCCATTGAAAGGGAAATGACAGAGATTACGTATGAACCATTGACATTTAACTGGATGTAATACTCAGTAGAGTTGTTGGCTGCCTCCTGGAGAGTCTTTTTCTGAAAATTAAATCATACACAGAACTACTTAAATATGATCATAATGTAGTGTTAGATGACTCGTGTAAGAGACTGAAACTGGTATGTTAAGTATTCTCTGAACAAATTGCTTTTTATATATAATAGCAATACATATTTTCAATTGCCGAAAGCACATTTTGGAGCTGACATGTCAGAGATTTCATAGCATTCGGCAGTTACAGCGAACAGCATGTAGAAATTAGAGGGAGGCCATCTCAACTCTCTTGACAATTATAGCAGTTCTTGCTTACTTGCTTCACGTCAATTTTTTCTTATACCCAAATCAACATCTTAATCCTGGCGGCCCTGCTGGATGTACTCAGTCTTGCTGCAGTATCTGAAGCCGCATAATGTCACTCTGAACCCTAGGGCTGACAAGCTAACTCACAGAATCTGGCAGCAGTTGGGAATTTGGAAAGCTGTGTATAGCTGCCTGTGCAGGAGGAGAAAGACCAGCATCGAATAGCCTGTAAGTCCACGGTTCCCATATACACCTCTAAGGGTGGAAGACCCAGGTGCAGATATGGTCCCCAAAGCATGAGAGCACCATTACAGGCCCCAGCAATAACCCAAGCGAGTTCTTAAGTTGTTGGGTGCAAGTCAGTGTTAGAAGAGGACACGAATTCAGTCCCAGTGACGTAACGACATCGCACCAATCCAGAAGGCAGCCTTACCTCCTCTCCTGGGGAAAAGTTGTCGTGGCACAACGGGCAATGGTTTGCCACATTTTCTGGTTTAGCAGCTGAAATGATTAGAAAAATAATGTAAGAATTGCAAAGACAGGCTAATTTCAAATACCAGAGGAGAACTTGCACAACAAAGAGCACAAAACTATGCCGTGGCTAAACCAGCTCCTACCTCATTATCGTTAACTGCTCTCAAAGAAGTCCCATGTTTAATCATCTACATTGAAACAAGATCAAAAGGAACGATAGGGCTTAATCCGCAAGGGTTTGTGTTCTCCTCGCTCATCCTCCCCACATACATTCACGGAAGCGAAGCACTTCAAGCATTGGGAAACTCAGGCTTTCCAAAAGCGTTCCCTCCTGAGGATTTACTTAGATTTCTAAATCCACAGTGCCATACCTAAACAGAAGTGGTCTGACTTGCCAAAGATAGAGAGTATTTGAAAGTCTGGCTGACTGGACCTTTGAAGTTCAACCTTCCTGCTTGAAACTACTCACAGTTGCAAGTCTTGTTCTTAATATGTTTGGGCAATTCATCTTTTGGAAGGGCCTCGCCGCATCGTTGGCATTTCCCAAAGCTGTCCTTTTTATCACAGTCCGTCAGCAAGTGCTCTGTCAGGCTTGCTATTTCCACCACCTGCAACAGAGCAAGAGGCACCCAAGAAGATTTGTACGGTACTGAGTACATAAGGATAGTATTAAAAAATCCTGCTTATGTCATTGTTGGAAGTTAAATCTCACTTTTCAAAATGACAAAGGGAAAATGAAATTTTTTTTCCAGTTATTAATACAATTTATAATGCTGCTCTTTTCGAAAAGCACTACCCGAGGTGTCACAGCTGTGGTCAGAATTCATCTACCTTAGCATTAAATATCTTATAGCACCCTAAAGCCAGAATAACAACAGTTAATGTCTTGTAGTAGCTTTACAAAGTTTACAACTAACCTGTTTGCAGTGCTCACATCTGGTTAACATAGGGCAGTGTTTCCAGTAATGGAGATCCAATCCTTCCTCTGTGAAGGATTCATCCCTTTCACCACAAAAAATACATAAGCTAGGAAAAAAAATAATACAAACATCAGTAACATCACAGAGTGAAATGGACAAACCTGCTGCTTCTGTGAGGAACTATTCTGAAAAATAGCGAACATCTTGGTACACCTTATTCTCCCATATAGTGCTGTCCTTAGGATAGGGCATGAACAGGTACCATTATATAATTTATGGTAAATACAACTATAAAGCATTTGTTCATGTAGAAAGACATAATTCCACAAAAGCACTGAGAACAGCTCACTGAAACTGGCTTCGTGGCTCCAGAAGTTTCTAATGCTTTCTCTATGCCCTAATCCCACCATGCCCACGAAAGCTACAATATACTTTCACCTTGTTTTATACTGGCAGTTGGACATTAAACTGTGACAATTTCTTAGCACACAAGCGACTACTCAGAAAACAACTTCAAGGTCACACTATCCAAGAACTTAAAAAAAAAAATAAAAAAAAATCAACATCTAGGATTGCCTGGTGATAAGTCCAAATCTGTCAGAAGAGATTTTCTTTTTCATTGTTTCAGTGCTGAAGGCATTAGCTTTGACCTACTGGAAAAATGTTATTAACATTATTAGCTTGCAGGTTATACTAAGTGCTTAAGGTGCTTAGAAGCTGCTCATCTAACTTACTTATCCAAGTAATTTGTAACAGAGGAATGATCATCTGGCATCTCTGCTGCTGCTGCAGGCTGTGGGCTTTTGTTTACCTGGTAACCTGTAAAAAGAGAACTATTAAAAACAAGATCACACTTTGGTCAGTTTTTGTGCAGGCCTAGAAATATGCTTCTCTGGATCTTAATAGCAAAAAAACCCAACAGAAGCCTACCGCTGCCATATTGGTAAAATGCACTGAAAGACAACGTACCTGTAGGCAGCTGGGGAACTATTGCTTTAGTGATCTACTAACAGTAAAATATTTTAGTGATTATTTTTACATGTCAGATGATCTACCTCAGGTTGAGGAGAAATCTAAAGTGGTTTCAAGCCAAGCCATACTAATTCCTTATTAGAAATTAACTGGTTAGCTGATGGTAAAATTTCTTTCGTGAACTTAATGATTTCCTCTATGGCAGGTTGAGACTCAGCCAGTCTGAAGCACTCGGGCATGTTTTTAACAGAGATAATTCAATAACCCATTAAGCATCCACAGCGTTTCAAAGACATATGGAAATATCTCTACATTTCTTAATGCTACTTGAAACTACCTACCTTGATTCTTTGGCTTCTGAAAATCAGATTCTT
This sequence comes from Gorsachius magnificus, assembly GCA_034008185.1. Taxonomy (NCBI): domain Eukaryota; kingdom Metazoa; phylum Chordata; class Aves; order Pelecaniformes; family Ardeidae; genus Gorsachius; species Gorsachius magnificus. The sequence goes on along the minus strand of CM067098.1, from coordinate 967,144 downwards.
TCTCCTATTGAACAAAGAAATTTAAGTCAGATATTTACTTGATGACAGTGATGCTTGCCAGGGAGAAAGAGAACAGATTATATCCTGATTTTTCTCTGGAATGAAAACCTTAGAAGCAGAGCCAATGCATTACAATGTCCGTGCCTCTGGTCCTACAGCAAATCTCTCGGGTATTGAGGCAGCAGTCTTCTGAGGGTGGAAAACCAGTCCTACTCCCTGGCACTGGAGTAGCTGGCTACCTTTGTAAGGTTCAGACATAAAACTTAATGTATGTGCAGTACAGCATGCTTCTGGAGGGCCTTTACACACTCAGAACAATTCCTGTACTCTAGCTGGTAAAGAAACACTTGGACTTCTAGAAACACTCTCAAATTTACCATACAATAGAGAAAATTGTTATAAAAAGGAAAGAATCCAATTTTTATGCTACGTTAGGAAAAACAAGCCCCCAAATTTTAAACTGGACTGCTGAGGATGAAAGTCAGTTTGTGTATGTCATGGAGTGCCTCTTTTTTTTTTTTTTTTCCTTAGTTTATAATGAGACAGTTAATTGTCCAAGCCTGTGATATCTGCAGAAAAAAGGATTAAAAAAAAAAAAAATCAAACCAAAACCACCCTCACCTTTCCAGCTTGAACTTCTGCTTGTATCTCCTTTAGCGCCGCCAGCTGACCTTGCAGAACTTTTATTTCTTCCTTCTTCTGTTTCTCTGCTTGTTCTGTTACTGCCTTTCTCTGTGCCTGTCAAGAAATACTCTTTCAATGACAAAAGTTTTTTAGCCATATGTCATACAGAAGAGATTACAAAACACATCAGCATAGAACAAATTGTCAATGCAGCACCAGAAACATCCTGCTCGGGTAAATGCTGGGTCTGTTTCAGTAACACCTCCCTCCCCCCAGATTCCTCCATACTAACCTGAAAGAAGCACACAGCATTACTCCTGCACTGTTTCCAAGGCCAGCCATGCATAAAATAGTATATGTATATTTTCCAAAATGGTTGTGTATTATTTCAGAAGTACCACCTCTATTCTTTGTAGGCTTTATTCGCAAGAGTGAGTATAGGTAACAAACCAAACACCACCTTTTCACACTGAGTCATGTTAACAGCACACCTTAAGATACTCTGCTACGTGTGCCATTCAGTGTCTAACACCGCCATGAAATCAGCGCATTGCTCGGTTCAATGCAATGTTCAGAGTAGCTATGTATGCTCTACAGTCTTATTACGTACCCTAACTTCAGCTTCAGAAGGTTCACCATCTATTTTAGTAAATCCGTCAAAGAGAGTTTTATAGAGAACAGTCTTGCGAACATTGGCATTATCTGGAGGAAGATATTGCAGTATAGCAGCCTTGTGCTTCCTGTACATGTCAAAGATAATCCGCAACGCTGTATCACGAACTTCATAAACTCTGTGTTCCAAAGCTCCCGTTGCAAACTGAAAAGAAAAAAAAAAAAAAAGCCTTTCTTTTCCCACATGTTTTTTTAAGGCCTTGTTTATCTATCTAAGACAATTATTTCACTGCAGTGGGAGCAATCTTCACACAGGCAGGTTTTTCCAAACACTTTTTTTCTGTATTGGCATCTTGCTTCCTCACAAGGTCGTGTCTCGTCACCTCCAAGAGGCTCACTAATTCTCTTTAGTAATTCACCAAGCACTCCAAAACAGACAGACAAGCCCTAATGAAACAGCAATGAAAAAAGCTTCACACGCTGCAAACTCAGGCTCCTACCTTCATGACGTTGCTGATGGTAAACCCAGAGTTTTCAGTTCCCATGTCTTTCAAGAGGCATTCTACTAATTCTGCTTGACTCATTGCCAGATGTGTTGGGGAGTTTGGTTTTAATGGTTGAACCAAATGAACTGGAACAATCTGAAGAGGTTTAACTTCACTACACAGTGCCATTTCCTATAAACGTACAGAGAGTCAGTGTGCATGTAGGAATGCTAAATGAGGAAAATGAACTGTCTTTGCAAACTAGAGTTATTCTAAGTTACTTATAACACGTTAAGTAAAATGAAATCAGCATTCCCTAAGAAGTAGCTGCTTATTTATTACTTTATCAGCCCGAAGTTGCTTGCAAAGGCTTTAAAGAGAAGATTATACAGACATTTGGTCTTGCTTTTGGCATCAGAGAGAAAGCTACTGAGGAATTGATAAACTCTTAGACATGCTTAGGCGGGTTGTAGAACTGGACTGGAAGAAAAATTTCAAGAACTCCATCGTACACTGAACTACCTGAGGAGGAGACAGATGAGAAGTGTCACAAAGGATACAAAGTCTTGATGTTGCACCAAGATGGATTTCAAGAGCGCTTCAGAAGACATATGCCAGCTTATAATTTCTCATTCTATTTTGCAAAGAACCTGAAGGGCTAAATTCTGCTGTTATTCAAAGCTCAACGCTTATTTCTTTGCTGGTAGCAGAACATTTAATAACCCGAAGCACCCCTCCTCCCAGTTCCTGTCAGCCGACAGACACTCAAGCAGATGACTGTGTCCTGCAGCCCCTCTTCCTGCAGGCCAGACGCAGTTGTCTGGTCTGGTTTGGACATATCGATTTCCAGAAATATGTGGCACCTTCCCTAGAGAACTGCTTTGTCAGGCAGCGTGTCATCTATTAGCAGCGATACAAAATAAACCCATTTTCGGTCTCTCCAGGCCATGTCCTGGTTACAAATGTATTTTTGTAGACATTTGCTCATTCAATTACAAAATCTATTATAAATGAGCCAAGCAGTAGTAATAAAGTAACCCGTCACCTTTGGGGTTCCAGGGTGACACCAGACCACTTCACACAATAACACTGTTAAAATCGTAGTTATGTCTACAGCGGAAGAACAGTCGTGTCCCCCGAGTGTGGATCCAAGCAAGGATAAGTAACCCAGAGCCAGTGACTCACTCCACTCCACGGGACTGAACTAACACATTTTCACACAGAACTACTGTTCTTTCTTCTAAATTCTACTGGAAAAGAGAGCCTGTAATCCTCTGGCAGCTATTCACAGCTGCTCCTTGCTAACACCGAGCAAGGAATAGACTGTTTTTTAAATGGGCACCTTTTTTATCCTTTTGCTAAGTTGACTGTCAAAACCACAATCAAATCGCAGCAGAGCCTGAGGAGTATGTTGTACCTTCTTGCTCTCACCTCTGTAGATCACTTGCAACTAAGAAGAATGGAAGAGTTACGCCCTTCTCGCATCTGCAGCAGCAGCTATCTCCCCACACCGTCCCCCCCAGCAAAGTTGGCAACACACGGCTGGAAAAAACACCGCAAAGACACTGAGTTGGTGCTACCACTTTGCCTTCCATACTAGGCGTAATCCTTTACAGCAGCAAACTCTGGACCTGAAGTCAAGACTGATCAGGTGTTACCCACCTGTAAGCTCTCTGACATTGTTAATGCAAATCAAACTGTAATTTCAAGAAAAACACCTACCTGAATAAAGTTAGAAGCCACAAGGCGAAGTCGAGATGAAGAGTCTCCTGTCTAGAAAGCAAATTTGGAAGCGTTTTTTCCACACAATGAGAAGTTTCTATTTTTCCTAGCTTATGTTTTGGTATATATTGGGTAATGATCATTTTTAAAAGTTTCAGGGAAGCTTGAAAAACCTAAGTTAAAAAGAAAAAGGAAACACTGAACAGAAACACCACACAGATCCCTGCTTTCAGACAATATTGTCAAATCTTTTCTGCAGTTCTACAGAACAGCAGCAACAGGAATCTAGAATTACAGTAACACTCTTAATGGAAGCTACTTCAGAGACCTCTCCTCCTGAAAACATGTTGCTAGAATTTGTGTTATGAAGAACACAGCTCTTCAGCTTTTCTTTTCTTCTTATTTAAGGCTTATTTGAAGCCTAAGTCTCCTTAGACTAACTGTAGTCCCTCAAGTTGGAAACTAAAACTTACTTCACTGCTGTATTTCAGCCTTACAAAAAAACCCCAGAAACCCAAAAGGCTCAACCATGGTACGCATTTACTGCATCAGTTGTTTCTTGAGCTCATTACTCAGGCCAGGGCAGTATTTTCCATGCTGCTGAATGCCAGACAGTGCCCAGTCCTTGATCCTAACTAAAAGCTGACATTTCAGTTGGTTTGGGGTTTTTTTTGTTTGGTTTGGGTTTCGAGTTCTGGGTTGTTTTTTTTTTTTAACTTACTCAAAAGTAGTTTTACAAACTATTTGCTTGCTTTATTTAAAGTGTGTTAACTGCACGGTTCTACAATTTTTGCTGTTAGCTCTTCACTGAAGCATTTCTTATCAAACATACTACAACTTACTGAAGACACTATGTCTTTGATGGCTCTCCTTACAAGGAAAACAGCAGCCCTCAACATGTTCCTTAAATCATCCTTCGGAGTGTATACCGACACCTCCATCAGCTTCTTATACACGGCCAGCAATGCATCTTCTCGATATGACCAAGTTTTGGAATATGCTCCTGAAACCTGAACACAGAACGAGTTTATCTCTTAAAAGGTCAATACTGATATTTCAATATTTATTATTCAACATTTATATAACAGAAACAGCCTCAAAAGAACATATGAACTTCAGCATGAAATCCCCAGGTGTCTCCTACGGGAATCTGGCTTTTATTAAAAGCACATATTTTTGAAAAAAGATGAGTAAAATGGATTAACAGGTGAGGCTCAAGGAACCATTTCAGGCACAGTAATGGTTTCTCTGCCTACAAAAGACAGTGGCAAGTTATGGGTATTCTGGTAGGGCCTGTACCCTATCGCAGTCTACCAGACACTGTCTGCTTAATAGCTCATCAAGCTATGGCATCATGTAAACGCTGAAAACAGGCACCCATATATCCAAGGTCAAATTTTAATCTCAGATTTTTACGTAACAGTTCTGAACATGTAAAAATCGTATCAGAAGACCTTTGTTGACAGAGCACGTATCAAATCAACTCAACAAGGATCACAATAATCTACGTGTTCATTTTGTTGTGCTTTACCAAAGCTTCTCCAAAAACTTCAATAACAGGGCTGGCCTCCCTCAGTGCCTTCTCAGCCAATGGTTCTGGTTCCCCGGTAATGCCACTTCTTGGAGTGTCACTGATGGCCTCTTCAGTCACCTCCGGCTCAAAGTACGCAATTGCTTCATCAGTCTGTTTACAGATAGCTGGAAGGGGTCTCTCATCATAAGGTAAAAATTCAACCTAACAAAGAAGATAAAATTTGCTTTTCTAGAAATTACTTCAATATGAAGTTGTTTCATCACTAATTGGATTCATCTCAATGTACCAAAGCAGTATGGCTTTACAATTAAGTACAGATGTTGAAGTTCCCATAATAACGTCATGAAGAAATGGAATCAATACCCGTGGATAAAACTTACTTCTTGTCTATAGAATACAATAAAACACACACAAAACGCCTTCTGTGGAAGTGCACAGATCTACAGAAGAAATCACCTGTTGATAGGAAGCCAGCAAGTCATGAAGCTTGATTTGTTACATTATTTTATGTCAACATCCTCTTAAGAGAGAATACTACTGCTACCAGAGTCAACGCAAGTCTTCTTCAGCTTTGCCAGAATTGGGAGTGGCAAAGCCTAAACACCAAGATAACTAGATGCTATGGTTTTCTTCCTCTCTTTAGACATGACACCAAGACTCCTACCCTACAACCACATTCCAACAAATTCCTTTGCTGCTGTAGATTCATCCAACATGATCTCCAAGAAGGAGATTTATTAAGCCGTTAACGGAGCAAGCAGAATTCTGCTTCCACTCTACGGGCTGTGTGACCCCTGACGAGTCATTTAATGTCTATTTGCTTCCATTCATCTATTCATAAATCAGGTATAATCCCCTTTTGCCTCAACCTCAGTGAACGCTTGTAAGAGCTTCCAAAGAAACTCAGGGAAGAGAAAGACTGATGCCAATTGTTGGATGGGCACATCTCAGTAACACAGTCAATTGCAGATACTATAGAAGCCACGAGAATAACCACAAAAGACCTTGTTATTCGGAAGGTTGACTACAAGATCATTTGCTGTGATAGATTTCTGCAGTAACAGACGTACACTACTCACGCTTTCTTTGGGAAACCCTTCCTGGGAGGTTGTAGGACGAGTCACAGGAGGAGGAGAGGACTGATGGCGAACAACGGGCTGAGTAGAAGTGGGCTCTGGTGATGTCTCTTCCAGCAAAGGCTCCGCTTTCTCTGGCTCTTCTTTTTGTAGTTCTGTGTGCTCACAGGATGAATTTGTAGCTTGTGTGTGCTGAGGATTGTTAGTATAAATCATAGGCTCCAAAGGCAAGTCAGGCAGTTTTCGAATCTGAGAAAGGGAAGGAGATTTTGTAAAGCAAGGCTAACAATGTACTAAAATCAGTGTTAATATAGCTGCAACTCTTGACAGTCGACAAAATTCTGCTGATTTCAAGTAAGTATCAGACCTGCCTCACAGACGTGTAATCATTCCCACTGGATGCAGCTTTGTGAAACAACTGGAAAACAATTCTGCGTGGATGCATGTGTGAGAGGTTATAGAGCTTCCCATTCCGAGAACAATATAAAACTATATTTTATCACATTAATTTTGCACGGTTAGCCATGATGCCAGCACAAGCTGTTATACCCCTTCAAAATACAATAAAGTACCTTATGAATCTGCATCAGATAGCCCTGAAATGATGCAAAACATTCAGGATTCTAATGTCATTTGCTTCAGACCTTAACAGTTTAATGTAATGTAATTTATGGAGAATTAAGCATGTTCATAAAATACCACATGCAAGTCTTTGGTTAGGGAAATCCACCACCCAAATGGAAAACTTAAGATACATACGTAATTGTCATAAAATACCTGCGCAACAACTCTTCTTCCCTGAATTTATTTCGGTTGCTCTGCCATTTCCAACACCCACACAACAAAGCCTCCTGAGTTAGGAATAACAGTACCCACCATCAGCTCTGCATCCAGAAGGTTGTGGAGCTCCAGTTGCTGATACACCTTCAGGCGGTACGCTTCCATTTGCTGTTTCTTCTTTTTAGCAAGATCATAATCCTCTTTCTCTACAGCATAGCGCTTCTCTACCTCATACCGTCCAAGCCGTTCCCCTACCTAGAAGATGGTGTAACAAGCTAGCTTGGAATCACATTACCGTACATACGTATGTGTCTCTGTATTCCCAGCCAAGTTATTAAATCAAGCTATCCGATTTTAAAATCACTATTTTGAAAACACACTGGAAATCTTTATGATTCTGCATGGATGCCAGGGTCCCTGACAGACCACTGAAATGCTGTTCAGCTTAAGAGATACACAGTCTTCCAACAATACCTTTTGCAAGTCTGCAATAGCTTGTTTGAGTTTCTTGGCGTAATCGTAGCGTTCGTGATGGACAGCTTCGCGCTTCTTCTCATCCAATCTGCGTATTATCTGAGCAACTTCTGGATCCTGGTACATGTCAAAAGCCAAATCATCCAGAGGTGAAATGGAGTCAAGCTTCCTGAAGTTATAAAATGAATAAAACAGACTTTCAGCTAATCCAAAACAGAGCAGGCTGAGCGTACGTCTCCTCTTTTCGCTATCAGGGAACTAACAAAATACAGAGACTGGGACTGAGCAGACGTTTTGCCAGCGTATATGGAGAAGAACTTCCTTACCCAAGGTAAGTTCCATCTAAGGCAGGATCATCTGATTTAATTCCTAAGTAGTGGTCTATCAGCTTCTCTCTGGAAGGCTTTGCAGGGGGGGGAAAAAAAAAAAACAAACAAACCTTAATGCATATTCATCAACATCAAGCGTGCATTCAGGACAGAAATTCTGACTTGCCACAATTTATGTAAGCTATGCAACCTGTAATACTTAAGTTTTGGAGCATATTGAAACAAGAGAATTTGGAGAGGCTGAAAATGCAAATGTTCCAATTGATTGTTTTATTTTTTGTATCCACAAATTAGGCTCAATTTTGAGAGCTTTCTTGCTTCGAGATAACATTGAAAAAAGAAATAATAAATCGATACATGGCAGCTCTGCTACAGCACAAAGCTAGCAGAAGATGCGTTCCATGACCCCAGGAAGCCTGTAACTGAACACGTGTAGCAACAGTGAAAGAGACAGGGATGCTTTGTACTTACAATATTATTGCTATCATTACTGTAGTCTGCTGGATCTCCAATGATGTTTATAGCTACTAGGGCAACCTGGAAGAGAGTTAAAGAAAAAGTAAATGCATAAGGTCATTACTTTTTCTGTATCTTATGAAAACTGAAACAAAAAAATTGGAACCAAAACACCCAGGACCTGTGGTCTCCTTGGTGGTATGGAAGCAAAGAAAAGCATTAAGTGCTAAATATACTTCCTGCTTCATTAAAAATTTATTACCAAATCTACAGACCACATTGCACAGTCATCAGTTATTCCCTTTTCTGGTCTGGGATGGAAGTGAAAAGAGTCACTGCAGAATTGAGGCAGATATTTGCTTTTTCTGTATTGGGATGGCTGTACAACACCTCCACTTAATGCCACATCAGATCCCAAAGACAAAGAGTGGCTTTGTAGCGACCACAAAGCTGTTCTTGGAGGAAGTACTTTGCCTTCGGCACAGAGCCTGCTGTGCAGTCTAAAACTCAGAATGAAAAGCAGGAATAATGGAACGTGCATTTGGGTCATTTGTTCTGGGTAAGTTCCATGCACTCGGTCACGATTCCAAGTCACTCATAACCTCGTATTTGTATTTTCTGTTTCAGAAGAAACCAAAAATAAACCCAGGAGCTTTCAACCAACATTTTTGGCTTCTACAAGTCATGGGAGCAGATTTCTACACCTGCTCTGTACTACTGAAACTTCACCTAGCTTACCAGGCAAGGACTCATAACCCAACTTACCTGCCCGTACAAGTTGTATTTATTGACATAATTTTTATGGAAAATCAGCTTCAGGTACTGGCCAACTGCATCCATATACACAGATTTTAGCTCTCGCGCTTTGAAATGAGTCTTTTCATTGTCCGAGAGAGGGACGTAACTGAGAAGGAAAATGTAACAAGTAAGCAGAGGAAACGTACAAATACACAGCTGTGGTTTTGCTCCTCAGGTTAGCACTTTGATAAGGTTTAAAACTCCTTCGTAACTGAAACAACGTGTGCTGTCGTCTGACAAGAGCGTTCATCTGCATCGTGCCTCTTACACCTACACCTTCAGCTTTGTTACAGACCTAAGCAAGCGCGGAATCTCTTCGCTGCTTTGCAGCACAGTGTTTCACTGTTGCATGCACAGCATAATGAGTGTTATTTCCTCCTGAGGCCTTTCTGATTAAGGTAATAAAACCATTTAGAGCTTTTTGACTTACCCTAGTCTGTGAAACCTCTCTGACTGATAAGGAGCAAAGTATTCAGGCAAGCTTTCACTGATGTAGAACTCAATTTTGCTTGAAATCATGTACTGGTGAGCAAGCAGCTGCAGTTTTCGTATTCGACATCTCTCCACCAACTGCAGAACAATTTCCTGTGGATACTGACAGAGTCTGAAAACATACACAATTTCTGAATCATCTCTTTAAAGATGACTTCACTTCAACTAGAGTAACATTTAATTATGAAACTTTGCAAAGTTATTATAGGTTAATTCAGCATTCCAAATACTGTGAAAAGAAACCAGAGAGTAGAGCAGAAACACGCTACACTTTATCGCACGCGTGTGTAGGCTAACGTGCCCCATAGAGGATGTGCTGAGAAGACTGGGCTTTTAATACTAAGCCAAAGTAGCTGCAAACTCCAAGACTGACAAGGACAAAAATAGTTCCCTCTTTTTCTTTTGAAGAACTTTATTTAATGCAAGGCAATGCCTTTAGGTGGTAACCAAGGCACTTCTTTCCCCAGGGTAAGGATTCCGTGGGATTAAAGCAACTTTGTTGTTTTTATAATCAGTTTGGTCTAGGATGCTGTAAGCAGCTCTGACCACGCATGGTACCTCTCCCGGTCATTTTAAACTCCGTGCTTCAGAACTGCGTGCATTCCTCCCACTCGCAGTACCTGGGCGATCGCCATCCATTCACTGTCGGCGCATGAACCATCAGCTCCTTTGCGCTGAAGCCGTCTTCGTGTCCCGATGAACTAATAACTATAAAACCGATCTTGTGTGGCATCCTGCAGAAGCGAGCGAGTCAAAGCAGTGATGTTTCCAGCCTAAGCTAAGCCCTGGAAGGACAATAAAAGGACACTGAAATGCTACCGTCAAAGAATTAAATCCTGCCGTCCATCAAGTCAGTCGATGATGACAGCAAATCTAAATTTTCTTTAACTAATATTGGCACCATAAACCGCACCATGTTCTTATGCCGAGTGTTTTATTAGTACTTCGTGGAACGAGGGCTTAGCTAACTCAAGTAGCACTTTGCCCATAAACCCAATTAAATCTGTTAACCCAAGACGGAGTTTCAAACTATTTGAGTTCCACAACGCGCACGGGAGCGACTGGTACCGTCCTCTGCGCGCTCGAGCCGAAGGAAAACAACAGTTGAGAGGAGGGAGCCTTGAGCCAAAAGCTAGCCAGCACCTTCCCACAGCTACGCACCCACCTGGGCGGCTGAGGGGGACGGCAGCGGGAGGGAGGCAATGACGGGCAGGACGAGCGCCGAGGACCACCGCTCCCCCCCGGGCCGCAGCGGTACGATGGCATTAATTTCGGCCCCCTCCCGCCCGCCCCCCCCCCCTCGCCTCAGCCCCGGCCCGGGCTCCCGGCTGCAGGCCGAGGCGGCGCCCCGCAAGGCCGACGGCGCCGGCTCGGGGGAAGGGCCGGGCCGCGGACAAAGCCGCCCTACGCGGCGGGGGCCCGGCGGGGACCTGGAGGGAGGCTCGCCCGGCCGGGGAGGAGAGGAAGGGGGAGAGGGGGAAGCGGCCAGGCCGGGGCAGGCCCCACTTGCCTCACCGCGGCCCCACCGCCGGCTCTCATGGCAACGCCGCGCCCGCCGCTGCGCATGCGCCCCCGCCCGACACCCCCCCCCCACACCCCGCACTCCCCTCAGGCGCATGCGCGCTGGGCCGGCAGCGGCGGGACGGGACGGGCGGCGGGGGCCGGGGCCATGGCGGAGCCGCCGCGGCCGTTCCGCCTGCGGGGGTGCAGCAGCGCCCGGGCCGGGCCGGCCGGCGGCCTGCCGCCCTTCGGCAGGGGGCTCTGCCTCTACGAGGACGGGACGGAGCTGACCGAGAGCTACTTCCGCGCCCTGCCGCCGCAGACGGAGCTGGTGCTGCTAGGCCCCGGCGAGAGCTGGCGGGCTGTGAGTGCACCGGGGGGGGGGGGGGGGGGCGGGGCCCGAGCGGGGCAGCGCCTGGGGGGGCCCGAGCGGCCGGCGGGGGCCCGAGCGGCCGGCGGGGGCCCGAGCGCCCGGGGGGGGCCCGAGCGCCCGGCGGGGCAGCGCCCGGGGGGCGCCCGAGCTCAGCCCGCACAAACCGCAGGTGCCAGCGACATCGAGCGGTTGCTCGCTGCCTTCTGCAGCCGGAGCGATGCCGTGATCCGGGCGGCGCGGATGCTGCTCTCCGACGAGAAGGGGCCCAGGAGGCAGCGGCTGCTGGCGGATCTGGTCCACAACCTGAACGGAAACATCCCGGCCGAGGAGAAGGGGGACGACGAGAAGTGGTTCGAAGGTAGGCGCGGGGCCCCCGGGCGGCTCCCCCTGCTCGGGCGTCACTTCGATCAGCTTTACTGCTCTTAAAGTAGCTTAAAAACTGGGGAGTCCCTCTGGCTGCCGTGATCCAAGATTGCTCTACAATACATTTTTCCCCATCAACATCAGTCTGCATTTACAGTCTTTTTAACAGTTTGCTAGTGGCATATTGGTAACTTGCATGTATTGGCCAGCTAACTTTTCTTTATACTTTCTTTGCAAGATCCCTCTCCCGTTCCCAAGTCATTCACAGAATCCCAGCATGGCAGGGGTTGGAAGGGACCTCAGGAGCTCCCCAGTGCCACCCCCCTGCCCAAGCAGGCTCCCCCAGAGCAGGGGGCACAGGACAGCGTCCAGGCGGGGGTTGAAGATCTCCAGAGAAGGAGACTCCACAGCCCCCCTGGGCAGCCTGGGCCAGGGCTCCGTCACCCTCAGAGTAAAGAAGTTTTTCCTCCTATTCAACTGAAACCTCTTATGTTTCAGTTTGTGCCCATGGCCCCTTGTCCTGGCGCTGGACACCACTGCTGCAGTTCTTCCTGAACAATTCCGTTTTCTTTTCATAATTTCTTAAGTGTTCTTTGCATGCACATTAATGAGAAACCTTTAACAACTGTAGCATCAGCTACTGCTCCCGCAGCAGATGCTCTGCATGGTCCTTTTAGTGCCAAGAGCAGGGCAGTCTTGAACCAGTAAAATAAAAACAGGAAAGAAAAAAATGCCTGTGCACACCAAGTTGGTGAAAAGAAGGGATAAACACCCAGCTAGGCAGAAGCACAGCACTAAAAGCACTATGTTACAACACAGTCTAACTCCCTTTAGGTCTAGAGTCTCGTTTTAAGAACAAATCAAGCTACATGCGATACAGCTGTGAAAGCAGAATACGAAGCTACATGAAAGAGGTAAAAGTTTCTGTTGAAGTAACTTATTTTCAGGCTTCTGCTGCAATAATTCTGTGACCACATATATACATAAAATGTTTTTACAGTGCAATGTATTGATTGTAGAAAAGAGCCGCAGGCTGTTACAGGCACCACAGAACGATTGTTTTGTTTTGTTTCCTGCCCCCCTAGGTTAGTGGTTTTATTTCAAATGTTCACCCCACAGCCAGAGATGCGTATAAGAGCATAGTCGACCTGATGGCAGATAAACTGAAATCTGTGAAATACAACGGGTGCTACTTTGACAGAAGGGAGGAGGCGGCAGTCCGCCTGTGCACTGCGGAGGGCTGGTTCTCCTGCCAGGTAAGTTGAGCCCTTTCTGAAGCAGAGCCTTGGTTCTGGCACGACCTGCAACGACATCAGAGGAAGGGAACAGCTACTTGGATGCTTGTGTAGTGCAGCATCGGGTTCGGCGGGGTGCTGCTGTCCTAGCGTGCCTGATCTGTGGTGGGTTATAGCAAGGGAAAGGACCGCGCTGGGGTGGCGAGCGGCACGCCTGTCATTGCAGCCATCTTGTTTTACAGGGACCTTTCGACAGAGGTGACTGCGCATGTAAGCATTCTATCAACCCCTACAGCAACAGGGAGAGCAGAATCGTCTTCAGTACCTGGAATCTCGATCACATGTACGTACCAAGTTATTAATCCCAACTTACCTGTTCCACGCCCTTCAGCTCAGGCAGGAAAGGTGTAGCCATGGAGTCTTCGCCTCATCCTTCCCCCCAACTCTGCCGTTCGCTCTGCTACGAGCAGTGCATTGTGATGAAAGATGCTTGGGTGCTGCAGCTGTTTCTGGTAACAAAATCCTGAAGAGAGATTATAATGCCACCTCTCGGCAGCTGCTTTGCTTCTGTTCAGATTTCCTTTGTATGGCAACGTGCCCCTCCTCACCACGTTACTCTTTGTGAGGACTCCTCTCTGGCAAACGCCCTCAGACCCGTTCTCAGGCACTGTGCACTTGTGAAGCAAACAGGATTTGCTGAGCTAATTTCCTCAGGAAAAAAAAAAAGTCATGAACCTAGTTGTGGTGAAATAATTCAGATTCCACCTGGCTCTCAAGGGACGATGGAGACTTGATTATTATAAAAAAACTTTTGATGGCAATATTGTTTTCTCTTTTGTGTACTGAAGAATAGAGAAGAAACGTGCTGTTATCCCGGAACTGGCAGAAGCTGTCAAAACACGAGATGGAAGAGAAGTGAACTGGGAATACTTCTATCAGCTGCTGTTTACCGTGGATAATTTAAAACTTGTACATATCGCTTGCCATAAGAAAACCAATCATAATCTCAGCTGTGACAAAACTAAAATTTACAGAAAAAGGAAGCAAAACCATGAGATTTCATAGTGCTATCTCTGGAAGTGACTTCTTTTTTTCCAAATCTTGTCACGCGGTATCATTCTGAAATAGCTCTAGTTCCTTAAACAAAAATTTATTTAAGAGTCCCTGGCAAAAGAGACTTGCTAAGTAATCCAACTGCAGTCTCACAGGAATTCGTTCAGGTGGTGCCTAATCCTACTCTCCTGCCTTCTCACTACATGCCTGCCTTAGACTGCACTAAGTGTTCTGTGCAATCAAGTCCAGCTGGGAGTCAGAGGCTGACACTGATTATGCCCTACAATCTCTTTTGTGCTGGCCCAAAAGTCACAGTACTCGGAAAGGAAACTTAGACAAAACTTTTCATAAAAACTAACCTGAGGGGACTGGTAGATTCATGCTTCTCTGAACGTTAAGCCAAACAAAGAATGCCTTAGGGTAATTATTTTGCTCCATGCCTGTCCCAGGGAGACAACCACTGTATTTCAGGTACGCCAAAGGGCGATTCCCTGACAGCCGCTGGCTCTTCTGTACCAAAACACCAGCGCTCATCTGTGACCGCTCCATTTGCTGCTGCTCTAGCTGTGTGTCTCCTAGAAGGAAGAGCAGGGCCACAGCCTATCTCCGCTTTTACCACCTTTGTTCTTTGTCAGCTTTCCCATTGATTGCCCTCTCCTTTCAGACAGTTTCTGCCTCTTTAGCCCAAGTTTGCTTGAAGCAATACAAGCAACATCACTGCGCAATAATCATGCTTACCTGCTGCTTTAGAGAATGTTGCTTCTGTAAAACACTCCCTACCTCAGGTAACAAAATACAGAGAGATCTATTTCTACTTGTTTGTTTGGGGTTTTTTTCCCCAAATATCAGCAGATAGCAACTGAACTCTTAGGGACTGTCAGTGTAAACAATGTGAATTTTTTTTTTAAATAAAAAATGTAAATAACAAACTCAATCCCCCTCCCAAACATTTCAATATGAAATGTAGGTGCATTTTAAATAGAGAATTTCTAGTACCGATGCATTGAATTGATCCTTCCAGCCTGCCTTACTTAACTGAATTTTTTTAAATAAAAAAAAAAAAATTACCACCATCTTTCTGTGTGTGTACATGGAGGCAGAGGGGCAGGAGTGGTTAATCAGGTGTAATATAGCATGGCCAGCACAGGCTAGAAAGACCGGGTGCAGGAAAATGTGTTTGTGAGTGGAGCGCTAGCCGGTTACTGCTACATATATAACATCGCTCAGCTCTAGGGAAGAGCTCTGTTTTCCCCCACGTCGTTGGTCCTCTTTCCTACCTGGGCAAATCTGGCTAGTCCACATGTGGCTGTGTGAGCCATAACTTACTAGGTCTTGGAAACGCAGGAGTTTTGCTACAGGGAGTATTGATTTACTTTGAACAGCAAACTCAATCCCCCTCCCAAACATTTCAAGCTGAAAAATAGGTGCATTTTAAATACAGGATTTCTAGTACCGATGCATTGAATTGATCCTTCCAGCCTTACTGAACGTACGTCATCGGTGACCGACATGGAAATGCACATGATGCTGTTTTGACATCGGGGAAGGCATCACAGCCAAGAGCCCGATGACAAACGTGATCTGTACAGCACGCTTCCTACAAACTGAAAATCGCTGTTTTGCACAGTGCTGAAATGAAAACGAGCATGTGTGTGAGAGAAGACATTTGCTAGAAAGAGACGGTAGCAGATACGGCATTTAAGAAAAGCTGGGAGAGCTGCTTCAAGATGGAGTTGTGCTGAAAACCATGAATATGCTATTAAAAAATTAGGTTTTCTGTGTTACAGAATTAGAGTGAAAAGGAGCCAAGAAATATCGTTGACAGAAACAATGCATCAGCTGGAGTGGAAATGTGAATAAATTAACATGTCATGCATATGCAATTTGTTTGGCTTACAACTTTTGAATGTTTAACAGGCTATAGCTGTAGAAATTAATATTTATTTAAACCATCTGCTGATACATTTTCTCTGTATTTTTAGAAATGTAGAAGAAACTATTTATAACAATAAAGATCTGGAAGCTTATTGCATAATCACACTTTCAAAGAAGCATTATCATAAACAGCTCCTGAAATCATCGGAGGTTGCTCATTATTTTCTAAAAATGCAGGCCGAAATAACAAGTTTGGTGGACTGACCCGTATCCTTAGCAACTGATGCTCACTCGTCTACTGAGCCTGATGCTGAAAGGTTTCATTCCTCCGTTATCACCACCAGTATCTTTGTTTACAAAATCCCTATTCATAACCACTGGAAGTGAATTGAAAATACTGCACAAGCTGCATCACACAGCTATTAAAACAGGCAATGCTTATGGCTGCTCTGGTGGAAGAGGGAAGCCGTCAGCTTCACATGGTGGTTGTTCAGAGAACCGACATGCGATAAAAACATACTTAACTTCCAGAGATTAACACCACTGAACTCACGTGGGCATCCATGCGTTTAGTTTTGCCAGCAGAACTGCATTTTGGAGGTTTAGTTGGTTCTGGTTTAGATGTAAACAATGCACCACAACTTACACAATGGAGGCTGGTGTCCCTCTTTGTGCTGGCTAGTCAACTGGCTGCTAGTCAACTGGCTGCATTACTAACAGGGTGGGTGCCACAATGGCAGACATTGCAGAATTAAAAGAAAAAGGACTTTGTTCTAACATGGTTTTCTTGGCTGTTTTTAAAAAAGGAGCAAGACCAGATGTTCACCCTAGATATGGGCTCCAATTTAGGAAAAAGCAGTAAGAACTTCTGTTTTCCCTGGGGTTTTTTTTCTAAATACTAGTGGTGAAATGATAAATTACAATTTATTTCCAAATCACTGAAAATTCAGACAATCTTTGCCCCAGATAACCGTGGGAGAATGCTATATCTGCCAATTCCAGAAAAACAAACTCTTAACAGTTCTCTCTCTGAGAAAAGGCAAACGCAGACACCTTATGTTAGTGACATAGCCAACCATCATTACGTGGTTGCAAAGAAAAAGAAAAAAGGTTTCATTTGTTTACAGTTTGTTGTTAGACAACATCCTCTTCCTCCTCCTCCTCCTCTTCCTTTGCAATGAAATGTAGCTTTCTGAATTCTCGCCTGCTCATCGCTGTGCTTGGGAGTGCAGCTGCTGGGAGATCCTTTACGAAAAAGATAAAATCATTAAGGAAAGTCTGTTGCTGCAAATGGCAGGCCTCCTGCCTCTCCCACAGTTCGCATACTTCCACATCTGATACACGACGCACCAACACACACCTCTTTGCTTGGAAGCAGTGGCATAAACCCATAGCTAAAGCTTGCCTGAACCAGTCACAGCTCACGGTCACAGGGAGGGCTGGCATTCCTTCTGCAGGCTCGAGAAGGACTCAAAGAGGGTGAAGTGACCCACAAACAAACCCTTGCCACTCCCACAAAATTCCAGCCGTGACTCCTAACTACCAATCCTCATGAAACACCTGAAAGGAGAAGGCATCACTTGCCCGAAGTTACACAATGTTAAAGGCAGACCTGTGATTCAAATTTAAAGCTCTGGCCCTTGATCCAAAAGGTCACCAGAAATCAGCTTCCATTCCAAAGAATTACAGTAATCACGATGAAGAACCAACGACCAGTGAAAAACTATTTTGCCAGAATAATACTGTGCCTTTATGAGTAAAAATACCTATCTGAGGGAATTGGAATAATAAAATCTAAACAAGAAAGATTTCACATCTGAAATTAACGTGTCTTGGCAATTAACTTCATCTCTGAGACAAGTAATTCTATGTAGGAGGTGGGGATGTGACTCCAGATGTCTACAATTATCAGTCAAGTTTGCCTGCAATTTTGAGGCTAGCCCACTTTTGTTTAAGATGCGAGACTGAAGTGGAACAGAAGTGAATCTGTAGAGTGAACAGACTGTCATCATCTCACCTGGATAAACTCAACATCTCCAAAGAACCGGTCCACTGGCATTGGCTGGTTGCTGTCTTCATCGAAGAAGGCGCTGCTGTCTGGTTGCATCGGCTTCTTCGGGAGATCCCCGTCCTCCAAGCTAGACCCATCTGAAAGTACACTCTCACAGCTGCTCTCCTCTTCGCTGCAGGCATGATTGTGCAGATTTTCAGCACTGTCCAGTTTTGATGGAGCACTGCTCGGTTTCACTGCATGCGGCTTGAGAGAAACATTATGTTCCTTTTCCTGTTTGTCTTCACTAGTCTCTGGAACGCTTTCACCTTTTTTCTGTTGAATTATATTGCGGTCTCCTGGATCTTCTGAACACCGGTCCCCATCAGATGTTTCAGGTGTTTCCCCCAGTGCAGCAAGGTTTTCACTTCCACATGTAAGTCCTTCGAGTTCTGATTTTACCAGACTATTATTTTCACATTTTAGCCTCTTCGAGGGTCGTCTGTCAGCTGCTCTGCGTGAAGAATACTGTTAGGAAAAAAAAGTAAGATCCTAAAGCTTACTTGAAATAAAAATAAAAATCAACGTATCGCTTTAGTTGCAAGGCTGGATGTGGAACCAAAGGGCTCCATCAAGCGAGTGGCATCTTGATCCAGAGCTGCATCACTAAGAAAAATAATTAATAGAAAGTGCACATGAAGAGGAGCGGAGAGCTTACACTAAACCACAACGTACAGTCCATCACCAGTAGAAAGCTGCTTCTCAAAGCATAAACTAGCACTGTACGTGGCTAATCCCCATTTTCCTATTTTCATAGGGGTGCTGTAGGTGGCAGTTAGCGTAGCAGAGCAGACTTACCACCCGGTACAGCAAAGCCTCCCGCCGCTGACAGCCCGCCACCGGCCTCTGAACGGCAGCGAGTCTGAAAGCTGGCCCTGGGGCACACAAAAATGCCCCCGCGCTGCACTTTTACACATAAGCATCTAAGAAAGCGGCGGGAAGGTAGGAAAGGCTTAGAATTCACTGAAATTCCCTCACGGTGATGCCCAGTTCGCAGCTATTAACACTGAGCTGCACCCTCCACCCCGTTACCGCCGGCCCCGCGGCCGCCCCGGCCTCCGGCCCCGTCCCTCCTACCAGGCTGGGCGTCCGGGGGCCGCCCCGCTGCGGGCGGAGGGCCGGCGGCGACGCTTCCCCCGCGGGCTGAGCAGAGGCGGTTGCCGGGTGCCCGCCCTCCAGGGAGCCCTTCGCACAGCGCCCCGGAGGCCGCTGCCGCCCTGGGAGAGCGGGGCCGCGGGTCTCCGTGCGGCTCCGGCCCCGCGCTCCGCCCGCCGCGCCCGCCCGCCGCTCCGGGCCGCCCGCCGCCATCTTGGGGAGGGCGCCCCCCCGGGGTACCCGGGCGGGCGGGCGGCCCCTGCGGGCCGAAACGGCGGGCGGAGGGAGGCCTTGTCCCGCTCGGTGGTTGGGCGAGCCGGGGCCTGGGCGGGGAGCCCGCCGCGGGGCCTGCTGCAAGCGGGGCGGCCGGCCCCGGCCCATCACACAGACCCAGGGCCGCGGGCCTGGCCCGCAGGCAGTGTTAACGTTAAAATAAGCTCTAGCAAAGTGAAAACTGAGGAGCTCGCCTCCAGATCTCCCTGATGATCCCCCTTCCCTCTAGGGAAAAAAACCAAACAAATTCTGCCTCATCGCTGTACAGGTTATAAACGTTTCAGATCTTCTGCTTCCCATTGTGTCTGCTTTCTGGAGCAACGCTAGCTCCGGTTATAGGATATGCGGTTGGGGAGTTATTATTCAGATATGCCTCTCAGTTCGTTTCCATAGCCCTCAGGGAGCAAATTATGTCAGTAACTCAAATCCCTCTTTAACTTCAAGGACTCTGACGATAGCAGATGAATTTCTGTGTAGCAAAGCAGCCCGACACCTAGATTTAAGTATATAATTATCTTCACTTACTTTACCGGGGGAGGCGAGGTGGCATGCTTGCCCGTTCCGAGCAATCGGAGGTCCTGCGTGCCCTGCCGGTCTGCACCAGAGGAGGGACAGCAGCGTCCGCCACAATGGAGCCCAGGGGCTCTATCCATCACCTTAAACTACAGCTCTCCCTCCTGTTAATTCAGTGCTTTGAGGACGCTGTGGGGATTTTTATAATTCTGGCTGGCTGAGGGCACAAGAACTTGTTTCTTTATAGCAGCCTTTAATGTTCTTGCTCATTGCAGAGCAATACCGCAAGTCTCAGTGATTTGAGGGTATTACCTGTGCTCCTCAATCCAACTTAGCTGATAAAATGCTTGTCCGTTCATCCTGGCCTTAAAAAACACGAGGAACAATTTAAATCTCAGGAATAAGTGGCAAGAATGTACCTATGGGAATATTCAAGAAAGACATTTTTTCTCAAAAGCATAAAGTCTCCCAGTTAAACTGCAGCGGTTCGGAGACGTGCCTGATACATCGTTCTGCAATTTCTCTCAGTGCTCAGGGGTCCTTCTGTGCTTTGTTCTCTGGCTGAGATAATTCATATTCTCCTCCAAAAGCTTCTCGGCTCGCTCCACTCTCTCACAGTGTTGTTGCTTGCAGCCACAGAATACAGATGATTGTTTTTATTAGGCAGTGAAAACTTATACTGTCTCGTAAACAGAAGAGGACTGGAACCAGCTGAAGAACAGCCTTTCTGCAGCTGGAAGCCTTGCTAGTTGGTTTCCCCCACAAAGAGAAAATAGTAAGAAAAATTTAATTTTGAAGGTTTTAATAAATACTTCTCGCAACACTGTATGTCTCTCATTCTTTATGCTGCTTCCGAAGATTGATACGCGTATTAGAGCAGGATGGGCAGTCGCGTGTGCTCCAGTGACCAGCAAGAGACGCGGGCTCGGGGTCTGTGGCAGCCCCCGGGACCCCAAGCGCCTGAGCAGGGCGGCCTCGGACGCTTCCAGGGGACAAAGCACCTCGCCCAGGTGAAGCCAGGGCTCCCTCGCAAACCTCTGTATTGCAGTCACCACGTTCTCCCCTATAACCACGTTACTTTGTGGGAAAGCGGTGGGAATTTTGCCGTTGGAGGTGGTGTTGTTTTCTGGAGCAGGGCTGGTCCCTCTCTGAGAGAGCAGCCGTCACGTAGCACAGAGAGCACCCCGGGGGAGGCAAGCGAGAACGCGGATCCCCTCCGAGATCAGCCCCCAGCTCAGCAGCAGCCACTGGCTCCTGAGCGACTTGAAAGGCTACGCGGGGACTGCTGACAGCCAAGCAGCCCTTAAAAAGAATCAGAGCAGCACAAACTATTTACATTAAATCCACATTTCCACAGAAAAAAAGAACTTATTTTCAACAATATTAAAAAGCAGGTTTTATTAGAATCTGTTGTCTAAGCAGGCAGGCCAAAAAAAAAAAAAAAAAGAAAGATTTTGTTAGCTCCCTCATTTTTATGAAAGCTGGCTGGCGGGTATAAAGCAGCAGCTGATGAGCTTATTGAGCAGGAAGGGAGGTTCAGGCTGTGAAACTCGATGTGTAAATTAGCTTCTTGCAGCACTTATCTCTGCGCCTGTCACTTGCACCAGTGTCCCTGTCTGTTATAATCCTCCCAGTTCATTTGGCTAAACATTAGTGACATGCTAGGGACAGCAGCCAAAAAAACACCCGTTGCCTGTAAACATACTGGCTGTTAACTGTTGAGTGAGAGGTCTATCAAACCAAACAGTCATCCAGCAGGAGCACTGGCTGGCCTTTTCCTGCTAGGGGAAGGTTATTTTTAGTTAAGGTGGCTGAATTATTTTGCATTAGCAGCACCTGGGGAGCAAGCGGGAGGAGGATCCGCTGGCTAACACCCGGCACGGGGAGCCTCGCTCCCTGCCTGACCACGCTGCGGCATCCTTCCCGCCTCCTCGGCGGGGCACACCAGAGATCTGGCAGCACACCTTTTCTTGTTTTTCTTTCCTGCCCAACGATGCCGACTGGGGTGATGGCAGTGAATGCTGAACTGCCGATTTTGGGCTCCCAGAGGCACTGTCTCCTGGACAAATTTCGGATGAGTCGGTATCCCAGCTAGAAGCGAAACAGTCGAGGGGGTCTGCAACCCCCTGCTGCAGCCGTCCTGAACCCTGCTGTCTCGAGTACCTTTGCACCACTCAAATTGAATAAGATCTTAATTTTCGTTATTGAGGAGTGTTCACACCAGGAACTAGAGTGGCCCTACATAGAAATAACAGGGAATCTATGGTATGTAATGAAACTTTATGCTTGCCGCATGAGAAATCTCTTTTTGAGGCTTATTTTGGATTTCTTTCTAGTATCTCACCAAGAACCAAATGCAGAAAGCCAGTATCTGAAGAAATTAATTAACGCAACCGAGCAGAGTACATAGGCTTTGCAAGAAAGGGCAGCACAGAGAAAAACTATGAAATTCATTAATAGAAAACCTTAAGGAACATCTGAGAAACAGTGAATACAGAGAAGCCTTCTCCAGCTGGGCAGCTGCGATGCCCGCCTGCCTGCCTGAGGGGCTGGGTGGCACCCACCTCCCTGCGATGGGTACAGCCGGAGATGCCGGGCCCTGCCCAGAGCCTGCTGCTGGCGACCGGATCCTCCCCGCCGTTGATCCACAGACCCAGTTTTCCTAACGATCTCCAGCATTTACACTGCAAATCCTTTCCAAAGCACCCCGCAAATGCTACCCGGTGAATTCAGGGCACCTGATTTGCCCGAGGTTTCCTACCCTTCCAAAGACCTTAATTGCTCTGAGCAGCATTGATTTTTAAAGCATTTCACAAAACGCAAGTAAATCTCTCCCAGCACAAAGCATCCCACTGAGACGAAATCATTACCAGTGCTCCAGGAATCTGATTACAGAGAAGGCTGTGACAACTGTTGACTGTGGAACCTTAGCCTTGCCTTTAAAAAGCAGAACAGCAGCTTACTGACAGAATTATTTTCCTGGCTTAATTCAATAGTTGCTTTAACAGCAGTCATGCAAACAAACATCTTCCCACCGCTTTTTCTTTTTCATATCGTTTTGCTGCAGGGATTATGGTTTAATTTACATCAAACCTAACGGCTGCTTTAATCTCGTCACCCACCGAGCTGCTCCCAGCAGCAGCCGGGCCCAGCCTAGGCCAGCGGCTCAGCTTACCCGGTGGCCAGTCGCTGGGGGTCAGCCTCAGACCGGCGATGCAGCGCCCAGAGCCACGCGTGGGCAAAGCCGGGGGCAGCTCGCAGGGGTTCACGAGGCTGCCCTGGACGTGGAGACCACATCACTGCAGTCCTTGTGGCAGATGCCCCCCCCTCCCCATCAAGCCTTTGCCCTCCTGTGGTGGCCCAGATGCATGGGTTTTTGCCCTGTTTCTTTGCTGGGGAGCCCCAGGCAGCTGGAGCAGTTGTGTTTGGCAGCTCGGATAGCCTGCTCTTCCCAGCTGGCACGGATCCTGGGCTTCTCCCTGCTTCCTCCAGCCCACCCCTGCCCAGGCTGCAGGTAGCAAACCGCCTGCCCCGGCATTGCCGCCCTGCCTGGCTGTCAGTGGGATGTGCTGGGAGCAGCCCTGCTGCACTGGGCAAGGAGAACCCCATCCAGAACTTGAGCCCGGGGCGCTCTCAGCATTACTGGCCTAGTTAGATTAGAGAAGGGTTTGCTCTTCCTCCGTCCTAAGTGCCAGTGAACATCAGGCTTGCCCAGCCCTAGCTAGATTTTCTACCAGTGACAGGTAACATTTTGGTAAAGGTTGTGCATTATTCAATGTTGTTTCTTTGAGAAGATTAAAAATGCTCTGAGTAAATGCAGCTCTTCCAGACACACCTGACAATGATAGAAGAGGCTGTTTTTACGCAAGGCTCATAAAAAATAAACCCACAATGTTGATTTCAGCAGCTTAAATTACTTGAGCCAGTGTAATGGGATAAATATTTGATGGCGAAGTTTATTAAATTTCCACCACTATTATGTCACTGCTAAAAATACAAAGGATTCTTTAAAGCCTGCTTAGTGGTCTCCAAAGGGAGATGGTGGGAAACCTGTCTCAAAACCCACCTGCAGAGATTGCTTTTGGGACAGGAGTGAATTATCTTCTTCCCTCTTTTGTCTGCAGGTAACAGCAAATTCTTTCTGCTCCCATCAGAATTAGTCGGTCCCTGCCAGCAATGCAAGAATAGCACGGGCCGAGTCTGCAGGGAAAGCACGCCACCCTGTTGATGAGTTTTACCCACCGAGGACTTGTTCTGCTTCACAACCCCTCCCAAGCAGGGGACAACCCTCAGGAACAACGCAGGAAAGCAGGGGAGCATCCTGCAGGAGGGTGACTTCAGGGTGGCCGCTCTCAGACGCTTACCAGGTTTGAAGTCTTTCTACCTCTCCACGTATGCAGACTTTTAGGACCGCGTTTGCCTCCTGTCCCCAGTTCCTCACTTTGCAGCGTTCTGCCTGGACCGCAGAAAGGAGCGGAGGCATCGCGGGACACGGAGCTGCAGAAGACACGCGGAGCGAACGCCTGCACGAGCTGTGCACGCGCCTGAAATCTGGGCCCACAAGGCAGCAGCAAGCACTGCCCAAAGGCACCCGAGCCCAGCAGAGCTCTGTGCAGCCCCCCCGAAGGGACGCGGGGGCACTCGCTCCAGCCCCCCCCCCCCACAAAGGGACACGGGGGCACTCGCTCCCACAGAGCTGGTGGGGGGTGCAGCAGGGTGGCTCAGGGTGGGGGTCATCTCTGCAAGCCCCCACACCCGCATACGCCCCCCGCTTGCACCCGTTTGGGTTGCACTGGTTGTCAGCGGGCGATGCAGATAGGGAATTCTAAAGAGGGACTGAAAATAGAAGGTTGCCAGGATATTTTAAATTCTGTTACCCGATTTTATCACATTGGCACATCCCTTTGAACCCAGCTTGAGATGAGGTTACCTGTTCGCAGAGCTGTAGCCCACATGACTGTCAAAGCCCCATCCTAAACTGTTGCTCTGTGAATCAACAGCACGTCTCGTGTCAGAGTACGGTGGCAAGTTTTGCAGTCCCAAATCTATAAATATTTCTATTTGCCTTTGAAATGATTGCTATGCAGCAGCACTCTCCCTCGCTGTCATATAATTAACTCTTGCTCATTTTCTGTCACTTATCTTGGGATAATTCAATACATAAAGTTTATAAAGCCTCAACAATTTAATGCTTGGCTCCTAAGAATCACCCGTTGCGAGGCAGATGAACGAGGACAGAGTTGGCCCGAGCAGAGGTGCAGTCCCCGCTGAGACGGAGAAGGCGGCTGGGCCAGGTAGCACCTTCTCAGCAGAGCAAAAAGCCACCAGCATTTTCCTCTAGAGGCACCTTTTTCCCCTGATATCTCTCAGGAGTGGGAGCTCAAGCCACCTCAGGAATGTTATCGCAGCTCAATAGCTCCCCAAGTTAAAAAAGGATCAAGTTGAAACACCCTAGAGCAGGACCGTGGGACAGGCCCCTGAGGTCAGCCGCTAGTCACGTCTCACACCCTCCTTCCAGAAAAGGAGGAAGCTTCATCTGAAAAGCACTTAGATCTCTTTTTTTTTTCCTACCCTCCATTACCAAGGCCAGAGGTTATGTGTAAAGAGCTGTACCTGTACCTCAGAGAAGACTTCCCACCAGCAGGGATCCTCAGACAGCATCCATCTCAAAAGAGCAGGAAAATCCAATCAGAGGAGACATGTTCTGTTCATGCAACAGCAAGCAATATTGTACCATTGGCAGGATTCATGCTAAGACAACTGCTCCAGCGTCCTAGAGTGCCGTGCGTTTGCACATTCTTTCCAACTGGGGACTCCAGTGCAACAGGAGCGATTCAGTTATCAGCCCTGGGAGGCTCCAGTAATGAAGCCAGATCTTCGTTACAACCTGTTTAAGTATTTTCTACATGCAAGTCTGCCTCCATCAAGAAATCACTGGTGGATCCCCTGTGTACTGACTCTCCTGAAGCAGCTTTTTTTCCAGTAGCAGCTCTGTTACACAATGCCACCGCACTGAAGTCATCTTCCACCTCTTGGCAGGGTCGGCCGCGTGCCGCGCCATCCACACCGCTTGCGTGCTGTAAAGAAAATGTAGTGCAACTGTCCAGACACTATCCTGGTGTGCAATAGCTGCACTTCAGACAGAGACAGATTAATCACCTAAGTGGACAAAGCTGAGCACTCCTGCACAAGCAGGGAGTTTCTAGGGCTCTTTTCTGCCTGCACTGACAGTGCTTAATACTTGAAGAGAGTCTGAATTAAATGAAACCTGGGAAGAAGGCGGAGAGCTTAAAGGCACCCTAGTAACAGCAACGCTGTGGCACAGCTAGCAACTTGACCGCCACACCTTTCTGTCCCTCTCTCCGTGCCCGGCGCGGGCGCGTGGCAATGCAGGGCGCTTTCTCAGCTCGGATGTTGGTTGCCTGAGGGCACCGTGCCAAGAGCCGGGCCAGGAGCCCCGAGCCCTCGCTGGAGGGAGTGGCTGTGGCCAGGGCTTCGCGGTGGCTCTGCTCTAGGGATGCCAGCAGGATCCGGAGCTGCCTGGCACACGGCAGAGATGCGGCAGTCAGAGGCAACTGCTGTAATTCCCATCCTCTCAGGTTCTGGTAAAAGTTTGTCCGTTACAGTTTCTTACCGTGTGCCCTGGGTCATCGTCTTCATGAAATAACCCTTGCTGGTTCTCCTTTTCCACTAAAAATACCTGCTCCTCAGATGTCCGTCTGGTGGCCAGCAGCTGCAGTGAGCATACCGGGGATGTTATTTTGACCCTTTGATGTGAGGATGCACTAACAGAAAGCCACCAATGAACAGAAGAATAAATCTATATATTCCTTGCTGTCACTTCGACTAGAAAGCGAAGCCAGCAGCTCTCTCTTTGGGGAATCTGAGAGTATTTGGACAAAGGTTTCCCCACGGGGAACACGCTTGCAGGAACAAAGAAGTAGGGTTCACAGTACGAACAAGTGTCCTACAGCCAGCGTGATCAAAAGCAAGCCCTGAAACTGTGTAAACCAGGTTAGGTAGGAAAGATTTAACAGCCATCAGGCTGCACAAGAAATGTGTTCAGGGAGTGGGTTCTGAGGGAATTTAGACAAGCGCTGGCTCTGTCATTTCCAGAGACGACCAGGGCAGGCAGGCAAACCGCTCTGTCTGCGGGCAACAGCAATGTTTGAGGAGCAGCTACCACAATATGCGGGGCTGTGATTTTGTCATCCTACTTAATAGGAAAAGAAACCAAGTTTTTAGGCAGCGCTCAAAAAGGCAGCTGGTACCTTACCTGTACCACTGCCGCCACGGTCGCCGCGTGTGTTCATGCACTCGCCGAGGCTTCTGATTGCTTCTGTGTCCTGCAGAAGAACAGCCACAAGGTCACCAAGGACTTCTGCTCTGGTGCTCAACTCTGTACATTTTGATGTCAGAAGTGTTTCAGGGCAAATTTTGGGGTTAAACACGGCAAATGGTAGAGTTACACTGAACCCCCCCAACCCAGCCAGTTTGGAGCATCCTGTGCTGGGATGCAGGAGGGAGCAGTGCTACCTCCCAGGGGAGCACCGCCATGGACCGCCTGTACCATCTCCTGGATGCAGACCCTTCTCCACTAGCATCGAAACCAGCCGAGCTGCTCTGGCCCTGGGAAGGAGCCTGGTCCTTTGCCATCCAGCATCCAGGTCAGGGTGATCCTCTCAGTAATGGATTTCTTAGTGCAAGTGAAAGAAATGCAGCGCCCCTCATCGCTCAGCACCAGTTTCTCCTTCCCTCAAAGCTCTCCGGGACCAAGCTTCTCCTGCCAAGAAGCCCAAAGGCACATCAGTAGCCACTCCAACCCCGGACCTTGCCGGTCTCCAGAGAGCGCGCTGTTTTACCACGGCCTGACACTTCTGCTGCCTTGTCCAGGTCAAGCTCCCTGCGCCCGATGTGCAGCTTCCCCAGCGCTTGACCCGTGGCAGCGCTCTGCGGCTGCAGCCACACATCTCTTACCGCTTTGTGCTTTCGGTCACGCTCCTTTGCGGGAAACATGCGAATTCCTCGATTTTGTCTCTATGCTCAGTAACCAGGGAAGGAAAAACCCCTGAAGTGCCTAGGTTGCATCTTTGGGAAAGAGAACTGTACAGGTGTGCACTTCCATAAATATTTCAGAGAGGAGGTTATTAGATTCTACCAACACGGCAACTGCTGCATTACAGACGCCCAGGACTTTGGAAGGGAGCCAACCACCAGTTTCCCAAAGAATATTTTTAGCACCATTGCACCATGCTGAGTGGGAATCCTTCTCCTCAAAGCGCAGGGAGCTGGCCGGCAGGATGAGAGGGGCCACCACAGTAGAGTTGAAACAATTCTTTCTTCTGTAGCTTAATCCTCTTCCCTCCCCTTGATATGCAGTGTATTTAATTGCGGAGACAAGATGCACTTCTGTCTGGAGGGATTGTGGGAGAATATTTGTAATCCAAGGGCTGTAATTGAACTCGGTGGTAATAATTATACTTCTCTTCATTAATATGTCTTAAAGCTCATTACAAACTATTTTTGTGCCAGCATCTTTGCCAAATCCCTAGAGGGTTAGAGCGAACTTTCTATTCCACTACAGCAGCAACTTTAAAGAGCGCTCCCACGGTCGCAGGGTAGCAGCCACAGCCAAAACCCTACTTGATGCAAAGGCTGGGGAAGCCCGGTCCCGAGCAGCACGAGGGATTGCCCGAAGCACTCCCCGAGGAAGGGGAGCCCCCAGGCTTGCTGCCAGCCCGAGCACCATCGCTGCTCCCCACCAGCCACCCGCCGAACCCGGGCTGTTCAGAGGAGGGACCTCTTCTACATACCCACGCCGCAGACCGAAAGCGCTCCTACAAGCTAAATGGTGACTAGGACCACAAAATGTCCCGCTTGGATGTCCCTGTCCCTAGAAGGGGAGTCTTTCTGGAGCTGTGAGGCATTTCTGAGATTTTCTGGCTACTGAAGGGCAAACCACCGCTGGGAACCAGCTGTGCTCTCCAAATGCAGCGTACAGGCAGCGGAGAGTGGGGACACGCCTTTGTGTACCCCGAGGAGCGGATGCCTTTCAGTACAAGAATGTCTATTCCAGATCACAAGTCTGCGATTAAGATGAAAAATTCAAATGCGTTTTACTCAGACAAGAGATACGAGGGACGCGGTGCATTAAGATATGTCCCAAACTCACAAATCCCATTAACGCTGAAGTGAGCTCCCCATGCAAATCCCAGCATTGCAGGCGGGGGAAAACAGCCTCTAGATTTAAGATAGCTTTAAGCCCCTCTGATGCAGGGATGCTGCTCTTTCAATATTTAAGCTCGGTCTGTGGAACACGTGAGCTCTCCAACGTTCATTATCCTGTTTGTGCCGGCATCTTCACCAAGTCCCCAGCGCACTGGGGAGCAGCATTTTCTTGCTACAGCAGCAGCACTAAGGTGTGCTATTGCAATTACAGGGGAATATAAATTTATGGCTCTCCTGAAGTCACAGCACTCCTATTAAAGCAGCCTCCTGGCTATGTGCTAAATTTGCCCAGACAGCAGCATGGCCAGACAATGAGGGCCTGTTGAGATCCTCCAGAATAAGCCAGGTGCTGCTGAGCTTGCCTTTGGATGAAATGAAGTCCTCTTTCACTAGCTTGCCGGCTCGTATCAGTTTCGGGAGAAAAAAAGAAGGGAAAAAGGAGCAGAACAAGTGACAGCAGCCACAATGGGCTTTCTTTGAAGCCATTCTTCCCAGTATATACACAATTGTGCCCTAGATCTGCAAGTATTTGTCAAATAAATTCAATTAATTTTCTCAAACAACTGTTACTGCTTTTCATTGGAAACCCTCCCGCTGAGCTCACCTGCGACACCAGGTTTTTATTCCCCAGAGCGCCACTATAACCAGCAGGCAGCTCGAGCTGCTGTGGGTCCCCGGAGGGCTGCTGGCCACTGGGCTATGGCGCCGGGGACATCCCAGCCGCCTGCAGAGCCGTTGCCCCTGGCCGCATGAGCTGAACTGGATCATCAGCTCCAGACGGAGTTTGCAGGGACGGCAGAAAAGCAGATAAGAACGTGCTTGAAATGATGAAGTTTGGAGGTTTTGAGTGGCAGGCAGCAATGCCTGGAAAATAGCTCCTGTGACCCGTTTTGGAGAGAGCAAAGCAGAAGACGTGTCAATAGGCATCCTGGTGGCGAGGAGACCGCTCCCTCCTCTCCATCACCGAAACCTGGGGCGGCACAAACCTCAGCTTTAAAAAGAGCCTCCGATCGCACAGAGCGCATCAGAAAGCCCCAGCACCAGTTAGCTCGGCTGAAAACAGTGCGCAAAGCAACAACTTGGAAATCATTTTTTGCCCGTCTTAAAGCTGCCTCTGTGCTGCGAGCAGCAGAAAGCAGCACAACCCTGTACGGGAGCCAGACATCTGGATCCAGACAGGCACGGCGTCACCGAGCTGGTGCTTGCCACTTCTTTCTGAAGAGGACGCGGAGGAGCACAAGCCGCACGCCTCCGCTCCTGCTGGAGCCTCCTTTTCTGCGGGTGAGACACGGGCAAGCGCTCACCTGAGGGACGCTTCCCCAGCACCACCTCCCTGTCCCGCTCCCAGCGGGAACGGGGATCAAACCCATCCCAAAATGGCCACGCTCACCACACGCGTGCTGGCGCATCTTTCTTCCGAGCCATTTACTTCTTAGAAGATTTTCGCCTCTCCGTTTCACATCTCCTTCCAAAACATTGCATCTCCCTTCAACTGACTTGAATGTAAACGACGCAGATGCGGGAGGGAGGTAATTAGTCTCTGGAGGCTACGGTTGGGATTTAAGCAATGAAATCATTTCAGAGGGGTACAATTTCCCCTAACTGCGGAAGGAAGGCATCCCTAAAGAGCACGCTGGTGTGGGGAGGGGTGGGGGTGCAGCCCAGCTATCGCTGCCGAAAGCTGCCACCCTTCTCTTGCAAGAGCTGCCTTGGATTTAAACCGCCCTGAAGGCTTTGCTGCCCAGAGCAAGACAGGAGGATGGGCTGAGGCTGGGGCTCAGCAGCTCCCGGTGACGCACGCTGTTCCCATCCCCATCTGCTCAGCCCCACACAAACACACCGCCCCTCGAAAGAGCCCAAATGCTCCCTCCCCACCCACCCACCCCCCGCACCCTGGCGTTTACCCCCCACCCGACTGCCAAAGCCTATTTCTGCTCTTGGCCGCCTCTCACCTTGGAGTCCTGGAAGTCCTTTCCCACCCAGGACCAGGAGCGGTAGCTGCAGTCAACTGGCTGGGCTCGTATGCTCCAAATCACCCTAACGGCACTTCAGAAATGCAAATAAAAGTGAGATTATGATATTTTACGTAAATAAGCAATGTGGCAATCCCAGACTGGCTTGGCCTGCCAAGGGAATTCACTGGAGAGGTATTAACATTGAACTATGCGAGTGTGTTTGCATGGAACATTTATTGTATAACTCTGGGCGCCAATAAAGCCTCGTATAAATTATTCATTTTGGAACTGAGATGAAATGGCAGAAACCCCGCCCACCAAGGGGCTGTTTTTATTACTACCAAAGATCCGGTCTTAGCAACTAAGCTCTTCAGACAGCGTGCAAGGCAATTAGGAGTGGGAAATGAAGAGTTGCCCCCCCCGGTGACGCAGGCCCTGCGCTCGGGGCAGCCGCTGGTCATCCCCGCGCCCGGCTGGTCCCGGGCAAGGCAGGAGCTGGTCCCTGCTTAACGGAGAGCGTAGGCTGTGCTCGCCGCAGGCCGCCTGGGAAGGCCAGCGAGCGTTTGCCAGCGGAAACCGCACCTCGTGCAAGAGCACGGCACGCTCGGCGCCGGGCGATGAGCGGCCACCTCGCTGCCGGCTCGGCTGCGGGACCCTCGGGGGGCACGGGCCGCCGGGAGCAGCCAGCACGCGTGCCGGCGGAGGGGAGCGGGCAGCCGTGGAGCAGAGGAGCGTGACCGCTGCGCCCTGGCTGGGCACGCACCGTGCAAGCATTTCCCCGTACCAGCCGCAAAAAAAAAAACCAAACCAACCAACCCGGGGTGGCAGTTGCCATGGCAACTGCTCTTTTTAAACGCTGCCGTTAAAACAGTTGCATCAAACCTTCTGCCAGCATCACGAGCCCTCCGCCAGCATCCGTGCAGGAGCGTCACCGCGGGAGCCGTGGCAGGGGCACCGTCCTGGCTGCTGCGTGGGCCTGTGCTGGTCCCAGCTGGCTGCAGCCCAGCGCCGCGGGGCGAGGCGTTACAACAGGTTGCTGTGTTTTTCTGGAACTGCCAAGCTAACATTAAGCAGCCGGTTACCAATTCGCAGTTGAAAATTACTTTTTTTTTTTTTCCCACCTCAAATGCTTGCAGCACCCACAGTCCCGAGGTGTAGCTGCAATTAGTCTTCCACGCGCCCTCTCCCTCCTCCCACCTTTCGCCTCCCCCTCTCGAGTTGCCAGGAGGCAAAACAAGATGATGGATCACGGAGGAGAATTTGGGAGCTGCTGGCTTCCCTGATTTCAACGGGGAGGGAGGCAGGGACTCAATTTTTGAGCTGCACGTAGCCTGCTCGAGCCCTGGCTGCCCCCTGCCCGGCCTCACCTCCAGCCTGCCTGGGCAGGCAGTGGGATGCTCCTGCAGCCTCCACCCCCACCGCTCAGCCCACCGTGCAGTGCCGCCCCTCCTCATCTTCCTCCTCCTCCAAATGCCGGGGCAAGCAGAGGTCTGGAGCCCTTGCTCCCACCTGCAGCTTTTTATAGCCTTGCACCTGAGGTTAATTAGGCAGCCCTGGCCCCTCCGTTAACCCTCTCCCCCGCCCTCCCTCTGCGCAGAGGGTGGGCTGCCAGGGCGGCACGCTTGGGAGCAGCCGGGCACCTCCCACCCCCCTGTGCCAGCCCTGCCCTCGCAGCGGGGGCTTCGTGCTGCACCGGCCGCGTTGTATTGGGTCAGGCAGCACAGGGCTGTGCTTTCTGTCGGTGTGTAAGAGGGGATGATCACACCCCAATGTTTTGGCTACTGCTGAGCAGCATCAAGGCTGTCTCTCCAACATTCCCCCCCCCCGCCCCAGTGGGCTGGAAGGGGGCAAGATCTTGGGAGGGGACATAGCCAAGACACCTGACCCAAACCAACCGAAGGGATATTCCATACCGTATGATGTCAGCTCAGATATAAAAACTAAGGGAAAAGGAAGAAGAGGGGGGACATTCGTCTTTTGTGACGTTTTGTCTTCAGGAGGAACAACTGTGGGTACCAAAGCCCTGCTTCCCGGGAAGTGGCTGGACACCGCCTGCTGACGGGAAGTAGAGAATAAAATCTTGGTTTTTTCCTTTTGCTACCACACGCGGCCGTTGCTTTTGCTTTTTCTTTATTAAACTGCCTTTATCTTGACCCACGAGCTTGGTTTTTTTTTTTTTTCCTTCTCATTCTCTCCCTGCCTGTCCTGCTGAGGAGGGGAGGGACAGAGCAGCTTGGTGGCACCCGGCATCCAGCCAAGGCCAAGCCACCGCAGACATCAACAGCGCCGGCTCCAGCACACGACGCCCCTTACCCAGCGCCCGGCTCTGGCGAGGGGATCAGAAGGCCACGGGTGCCAATGCTGTCCCGAGACACCCGGCCCCGCGGGCACACGGCGCTCCGGGGAGCGGCTACGGGAGCTGGAGCAGCTTGCACAGTCACAGGCGCCCCGTGCAACTGCAATAAGGTCCCTTTGCCAACTGTAACTTTTTTATATCAGCAGCTGTCTCTGCCTCCAGCAGCGTTTTATGGATCGTAAGGAAGGCTAAGTGGAAGTTTTCCTCTTTTTTTTCTTTTTTTTTATTTCTGGAAGCAGATCAAACAGCCCTAGTCGAACAGCTTTGTGTGGTCTGGAGCAGAGAGCGGTTCCCCTGCCGCGCTCTCCCCGGGACGGGATGTGTGTCCCGCAGCTCGTCGGGAAGCTGCGCCGGGGCCCCGTGCCACCCTCCCGTGCCGCCGCTTCTGGCGTTGCGGCAAGTGCGGGAGGCGCAGAAAGGCAACTAAAACATGATCGTCTTGCGCGCCAGCCTGCTCCTGGCTTGTTTCAGCTGTAGGATGGGGAATAACTTCGTTGCAGGGAATGCTAATAAGAGGTTTGTATGAGAGAGAGAAACAGGGAGAGGTGAAGCTACCGATCACAATAGTGAATAATGAAATTAGGAGAGTAATAATTACCGGTGCATGAGATTCCAAGCAGAACAATTATCACAGTGCTGTATCTCTAACTGCCTTGGGTCTCCACAGACGTCTCCCACCCCTCGGTTCGTTTTCACGCTGCACAGCTCCCGGCGGCTCCGGTGCTCCGCTCCGGCTGCCTGCGGTGCCCTCCCACCCGCTGCCGGCCCCGCGCCCCCCGGGTCTGGGGCCGATATGGCCAGGGAGGGGCTGGGGGAGCAATTTCTTGCCCTGCCGCTATGCGCAGGGAAGTAGCCGAGTAATTTCTTTCCCTTATAACGCTGTGTTTAGAAGCTGAAGACAGACAAGCCTGGGTCTGCTGTCGGATCTCAGCGGTGTTGGGGTGGGTTAGGAATGCGGCCCAGGCGCGAATGCTTAAAATAAACACACATTGTGAATAGGCCTGAAAAACGCATCTGAGGCTTCAGGGGCCGGATCGTGCCACCTCGTCGTGCAGCGAGAGCTGGTATCATTCCGTATCGTGGCATCTTTAGCGGGGATTTTATTTCCTAGCCTGCAGCAGAGTGCCTTGGGAGGGCTGAGTGTTTTGTCAGGGAGATGATCAAATGGCCCTGAGGACCTGGGGACAGGCAGCGATGCCAGCCTCTCTCCATGAAGTTTGTGTTTAAAGCCTGGGCGTTGTTCTGGAACGCTAATTTGAGATATTTCTGCAGGCTGCCTCTCCTCGGGGCTTGCGGGGAAGTGCAGAAGGGGCCAGCTCTCGGCTGCCCGCGGGGCTGGGGCTGCCTCTCGCCTCCCTGGGCACATGGGGGAGCGGGAAGCAGGATCAGGACCTGCCCTTCCCGCAGGAGGCGGGCGAGCATCCCTCGTGGCACGCAGGGGACTGAGCCGTGGCCCCCGGCTCATGGGCTGCAGCCATCGGCGCCCAGGCGGGGGGCCCTGGGGCATCACTCGGCGCTGCGGGGGGGAGTTCGCTGCTGCTCCCCGGCTGGATCGCGCGGGGGCCACGTGCCAGGCCCCCTCCCGCCTGCCCCAGCCACCGGAGAGGCTCTGATCCCACGCAGGCACCTTCCCACGCGGCATCACGCGGCTCGCCAAGGAGATTCAGCCCTGCAGAAATCCAAACAATGAGGAAAAGTGTCAATAAACATACATTTTTTACAGTCCATTATCTTACCCTTGCCAGCTTTTAGACTGTTATCGCACCAAGCCATTAAATCCCCTCCATGAGCGAAACATGCCATTTGTGTAATACAGCGTAATGGGACCATTAATGCTCTCCCTCCCCCCGCCGCAGAGCGCTTCCAGGAGAGGCATTAATATCCACAGTCACAAAAACAATCCCTTAGTTCCAGGTTATTTGCACTTAATGCAATGATACTGCTAAAATCCCCCCTAAAATTAGTACAGATGATTTTAACAAAACCAATAAAACATATTAATTAATAACCGCCGTGATGAATGCATGAATATAAATAGGTCGTTACATCGGTCTCGAAGCTCTTTCAGGAGCAGAAGGGCTTCTGCTTTCTTGACGATGGTCATCAGCGGACATGAATAATTTGCAGCCTCGTGGCTAAATCAAGTCACAGCTGACTTGCCCTGAGAAGGGAGGACGCATTTGTTGCTGTACGACCGGCAACGCGCTCCGCATGCGCCGGTGTTCCCATTTACTGACCTTCCAGAGTCTCTTTCTTAAAAAAATAATTAAACGACATTTCCGGTTCAATAATGGTTTGCTCTGTTGGCGGTAGAAGCCAAGGTGCAGCACTCGAATAACGAAGTGCAACGGGCAGCGCGCGCGGTCTCGTGAAGCC
Source organism: Gorsachius magnificus (assembly GCA_034008185.1). NCBI lineage: Eukaryota > Metazoa > Chordata > Aves > Pelecaniformes > Ardeidae > Gorsachius > Gorsachius magnificus. The sequence goes on along the minus strand of CM067098.1, from coordinate 931,517 downwards.
AGCAGCCCCAGTCCAGGCTGCAACCCCAATTTTGGGCTCGCTGCTGTCTTCCCCCCCGCCGCGGCTGGGGACGGTGCCTTGGCTGGGCTGCCGGGGGGCAGAGCCCTTGCCTTTGCGCTGAGCCCACCGCGGCCCCGCACGGCGGCCCGGCTCTGCCGGCGCCGGCCCCCAGCCGCCCTCCGCTCTCCCCGCACGCTCCCCGTGCTCCCCAGCCCGCAGCTCAGCTCGGAGCACACGGCCGAGCCATTTCTGCTCTTTCACTGCTGCTTACGCGGCGGCTAAGGCTGCCGGCAGGGCTTGCCAGTGTGAGAAGCAGCGAGCGGGGATTATTAGCCACCCCCTTCTAAAGCACTGTTATTAACCGGGTGGCACAGGGACAGCCACCGCGGTGCTGCGGGCACAGGGCTGGGACGTGCCCCGGGGCTGCTGGGCGAGCGGTGAGCGCTGTCCAGGGCCAAAACCAGTTTGGGGAAACCATGGTTTGGAAACGGCTGGCTCCGGAAGAAGCCGGTGTCGAAGAGCAGAACATCAAGGTGGAAGGAAAGCAGAACGACCCAGACCATGTCCCCAGCGCCGCTCGGAGCGAGGTGCAGCAGGACCAGCCGCTGGCGCCAGGCCTGGGTGCGCCAGCTCCGGCACTGCCACCGCAGTGCTAAGCTCACATTTGTAAATGTTGGGATACTGCCGAGATACGTATCGACAGCAGCAATTAATCCCTCGATTTGTTTGCTGACCTGCTGCGTAAGAGGGGTCGTATTCAATTCAGCTATTGAAATATGCTGTTATTGTTGTAGGCAGCAACTCCACTTCACGCCTCATGCCAGCTTTTAGATTTTATTCTTCTAAATGCTGGCACTAAAAAGCATAACCCCAGGCAGTGCTCGACGCTCGCGCGTGGTGGGGGCGGGAGAGCCGGCGAGAAGCTCTCGAGGGGAACGTGCATTCAGGACAGCCAGGGGTAATTACCCCGCTTCCCTGCCAGCCCCGTGCCCGCAGCGCGCCGCGTGCGAGCCAAAATCAGCAGGGGGGGGCTCTACCATCCTCCTCCTCCTTCTCCCCCTCCTCCTCCTCCTCCTCCTCGTTCTCCTCCTTTTCCTCTTCCTCCTCCTCCTCCTCCTCCTCCTCCTCCGCACAGACTCACCTCTCACTGAAGCAGCTTTGGGATGGCGTCTGCGGCGCAGGTATGCCTGCTGGTGGGCACGGCCCCCCCCAGCCTGGGGGCTCTCGGCCTCACCATCACAGATTTCCCTGCCTGTGTGCGCAGTCCAGGGGGAAGCAGGGAAATCTGGCTCATGTGCGACCACAGCCACGCGCTCGGCCGTAGATCTCGGTTTTATGAAGACCCCTTGTACCGATGAGGAGCTGGGACCAGAGCTGGCACCTCCTAAGCCCCCTGGTTAGCACCGGCTGCCCCTCCAGCCGCCCCAAAAAGCACCGGGGCTGCAGCAGGGGCTGGCAGGGGGTGCGGGCAGCACCGCCCCGCGTCTCCGCAGGGATCAGCATCCCCGTCCCCGTGGGAGGATCCGGGTGCCTCACAGCGCTGGACGCCTGCAGTTTGGCCAAAGCCTTCGTGTCGCTGAGCCCCCCGGCACTGCACGGGCGCGCGGCCAGAGTGGCTGCGTGCCGGGGGCTGGTGGTGGCCACGCTGCCCGCTTGGCTGCTGCCCTCAGTCCCAGCTCTTTGCTGGCTTTCCCTTCCAGCACTGTTACTTACACGTTTTCTATTATGAATTGATTCCTAATCTCCTTTCAGAGAAAGATCAAACGAGCCCTTATGTCTTTGTTGGCTGCTTCCTTTGCCTACTTTTAAGTCGTCTCCCTGGTTCTGAAGTGCGATTAAAAGGGAAGGGCGGATCCCGAGGATCGCAGCTGGGTGAGGCCATCGCGGGTTGGAAGCATGAGGCCCCAGAGCCCCCGGCCCCTGGCGGCACCAGCAGCCCCTGCCCCAGGCGGGACCCTCCAGACGCCGCCTGCGCTGCCGCAGGGACATCGACACCCGGAGCCTCGGCTCTTTGCGTTCATGTTTTATTTCTTCTGAGCAAGACTCTACCGTCAGCGCTTCCCAGCCGAGCCACACTGAGCAGCCCAGGCAGAGGAACGAGGGACTCACAGCGCCGTGGTCCAGCATAACTCAGGTTTCGGTTTGTTCCAGTTCAGCCGCAGCACCGTTGCCGCAGACAAGTCCCTCGTGCGTCGTCTGGACGCTGCGCTCCATGGGAAACTCCTCCGGCGGTGACGGCTGCTGTCCCCCGCGCCCTGCCAAGGCCACCAGCGGGAGGGGGCTGCACCCCGGGGTGCCTCTGCCACCTCGCCCCCAGCGCACCCCTCTGGGCCCGTCCGAAAGGCTGTGTCCCCAGCCGGCCGCCGCTTGCCAACCCATCCGCCTCCCTGCGCCGCGGCAGCGAGCGCTTTACGTTAGGTGACACCCGCGTCTTGAGCCTTTCCCCCTGCCAAGGCCCCATTCCTAAAGAGCAAAGCCGAAACACGCCGGCATTTATAGGATTGTTATGTACACGCCGTCATCTTGAACAATGGACAAGGATTTGGGAAAGACGATGCCGCTTCCCTCCCGTGGCGTCTTGGGGACAAGCGCAGAAAATGAATTGTCTCGCTGAAGACAATGCCCTTGATGCATAATAGCGGAGCCATCGCCGAACAATCGGGGGCTGATTTTTATTTTGGCTTTAACTCAGCTTTCTCGACGCAGGTGTCCAATTTGTCCCCGCCTGTATAAATCCCACCATTTAAATGACTCAGCCGTTGGCACAAATCGACGCAGGGGATATTTCCCTGGCCGGGTTCGTGCCTCGTGAAGGCGGAAACGTCGCGCCCGTAAAGCAGGGTGGCTGGGATAGGCTCGCGCCCTGGAGGAGATGTGCTGGGATAAATGGCACGTGAGGTTAAAACAACAGCGGATTCCTCGGCGTCCGGGCACGGGCAGCGGCTGCGGATTTACGGCGGGGGCTGGCAGCGGGTTAAGCGCAATAACCTGAAACAGCATTTCGGTAACCTTACGGCAAGGGTAATAAAACGGAACGAGATTTGCGCCGTTCCCTGGAATTTATCAGGCCGGGATCGTCTTTCTCGTTCAGGAAAGGTCACCGCACGCCTTATTTTACGGCATAGAAAAGAACAAGGGCAGCTGCCCCGGGGGCGGCTGAGCGCCTGCTTAGAAAACTTTTAGGCGGAAAGGCCTTGTCCGTGGGAAGTTCACAGCAAGGCGATGGAGAGCGAAGCCGGGGCCTCGCAGCCCCCGGTGAACCCGCTCCCGTCCCGTTTCGGCTCGGCAGGCTCACGCACGCCGCGGCTTTTCCGGGGGTCGCCGCTTGCCGGAGCGCAAGTGCAGGGCGTGGGGCTGCTCGTCCCCCCTGCTGGCATTTCTTAAAACACAAGGTGAGGCCAACCCCGCCTGCCCACCCTTGCGAGGGCTCCCTTTTCACAGAAAACATCCGAGTTTGAGCGTGTGGGGGCGGTGCTGCCTTCCCCCCGGCTGCGTGCCAGCCGCCGCCTCAAGTGGGGGGAACTGGAAGAAACCTCTGGGTTCCTAAAGGGAATTGTCTTTTCCTTTTGCCGGGGCTTTCTCCGACGCCGTACGCCAGAGGCTCCACGGAGGGCGCAGGGCCCTGCTCCTCCCGCCCGCGCACGCGGCCGCGCGTCCCCTGCGCCGGGGCGTTCGGAGGCAGCGTGGGGCAAAGCGCCCGCAGGGGCTCAGCCCACTCTCAGTTGCAGCCGCTGGGACCCGGTGCACCCCCAATTCTCCCTCTTCTCTTTGGCAGCGCGGGCAATTTCACCGCCTTCGCCTCCCGGCCCCGCCGCCATCGGCACAGCCCGGGCGACGTCCGCAGGGGCAGCGAGGAGCTGGGAGGTGCCGCCATCCCCTCGGGGCGACAGGGGCAGCTCCAGCTCTGCACAACTTTGCAAAGAAAAGTTGGGCGGGTAACACGTGGGTGCCCCCACCCCGGTGCTCCCCCAGCCGGGCTGCGGCTCCCAGGTCCCCCCCCCCCCCCCCCCAATTCCCGAGCTGCTGGTCCCCCATTTCCACCCTCCAAGAGCCGCCGGAGCCCCGCGTGCCTCAGTGGCTCCGGCAGCTGCCTCGAGCTGTGGGTTGTTGGGGAGATGGAGAGGATTCCTCACTGTTGGAGGCTGAGGAGCAAAGTCTGTATGGTCTGAAGTAATTAAATAAAGCCATCGGGCTCCCCTCTGAAGTGGCTGGTACTGGCTGTTTCATGATGGCTTTCATTCTTTGGGATATGACCTGGACAACGCTTACACCATCAAAAGGTTTCACTTCAAGGGTCTTAAAAGGAAATCAATTATTTTTAGAAATATAAATATTTTATGAAGCTGCTTCTTTTTCTAATGGTGGAATATAAAGAAAAATAGAGCCATTTTGCTCCTCGGTGGTAGGAAGCAGCGCAGCAACACAGTCTCGAAGCCTCCAGCACTTCACCCCAGTCCCCTTCTCCAGGCATCTCAGGGAGGGCTCTGGAACACAGAATTCACTGGTAAATTATGCATATCGGAGCTGGCCGCCCTGCTGCCGGGCTCCGGCTGCAGCCTGCGGTGCCCTGGCGGCGCCGGGGGAGGGCAACGCCGCTGGCACAAGCGGCCCAGACGGTGGCGGGGACCCTCGTGCTGGCGGGCGGCAATGGGGGGCTGCTGGCGGGGCATGGCCGGGCACGGCGGCAGCGCTGCACGGGCACTCGGGACCCCCGCCCGCGGGGGACCCGGCACTCAGGTGGGCTCCGGGTGGGAGCGGGCATCCAGCCCCGCTCCCCCTCCCCAACCCAGGAACCCAGCACGGCTGAAAACTGCAGGCATTTAGATTTTTATGTTATTATTGTCCTATCAAATGACTGAAATCCCAGCCGCTTTGGTTTGCTCTTACATAATTCAGACCAATCAGCGTGCTTCCTAACGCAAGACGCTCTTAACTTTGCGGAGCCCTAAGGCACCGAATTTATATTCTGTTCTGCTGCTGTGAAAATGAATGGTGTGACGGCGACAAGAGGAAGAAGGAGCCTGAGAGAGAGAGAAGAAGCCGAAGAGAAAGAAAGATAGTTGAAAGAAGCAGAAAGGCAGGGAGAGGGGAAGGTACGGAACAGCAAAGTGGTTTATAATGGAAGGACTGTAATTTATTTTGACACTAATAATGTATTATTCATTCAGAACAAAAATAAACCTTATTAACCAGGAAAAACAGATCTCCCATCTCCAGCCCACATCACGGTGAGCGAGTGGCGGCGGTGAGGATCCTGACAGCCTCCGGGCTGGCTCCGCACCGCGTCCCGCACGCGCCCGGCGCAGCAGGAGCAGCGCGATGCTCCCGCAGCGGCGCGAGGAAACGCTGCTCTGGGCGGCCAAGAGGGAAGATGGCTTTGGCTGCCGGGGAGGCCAGATGATGCCCTTGTTTTGTTTTCATCCCCAGCCCGTGTCCCTCGACGTCCTTTCCAGGCTATAAATAGCTGGGTTGCTCCATCCGCCGGGAGCGGCGCTCGGAAGCCCGGAGGGGAAGCCGACCGTCCCTGCGACGCCGCGGCTCGGCAGAAGGGCACGGCGACCGCCAGCGTGAAAACTCAGCCCGCCGGTCCCGCTGCGAGGCTGCTCTGGGGTTTTGACACAGCACCGTGCTGGCCGGGGCCAAGGCGTGCGGCGCTGCCGAGGGAGGGGGATTAAGCAGAGGCTGAATCCAAAGCACCACTGGAAACTTTTCCCTTGCCAGCCGGGGAATTAGGATCTACCGGTCTTTCGCATCTTTTGTGTCCAGCTCAGGAGCCCTCAGCACAAGGAGGACATGGAGCTGTTGGAGCGGGGCCAGAGGAGGGCTACTAAAATGCTGCGAGGGCTGGAGCCCCTCTGCTCTGAGGCCAGGCTGGGAGAGTTGGGGGTGTCAGCCTGGAGCAGAGGAGGCTGCGGGCAGAGCTGAGTGCGGCCGCTCAGGGCTTCAAGGGGGCCCGGGAGGGGGGGACAAGCTTTGGGGGGGGGGGGGTAAGGCAGAAATTCTTTCCAGTGAGGGGGTGAAACCCTGGCAGGGGTTGCCCAGAGAGGGGGTGGAGGCCCCATCCCTGGGACCATTCCAGGCCAGGTTGGCCGGGGCTGTGAGCAACCTGATGTGGTTCAAGGTGTCCCTGCTCCTGCAGGGGGGTTGGGCTGGGTGACCTCTGGGGGTCCCTTCCCACCCAAACCATTCTGTGATTCTATGATTCTATGATCTCTAGTGGGCTGCGAGGAAAAAATCCGGCTCTTGCATAATTTCTGGCAGTCCCAGAACCGAGGTGCAGCGACACGAGCAAGCCTGGTGCCGGTGGCGGGGATGGGGACGCAGCTGTGTCCATGTGGGGACACTGCCGACGGAGCAAGCCTCATGATTCTGTGATTCTATGATCTCACCGGCGGCACCCACCCGCAGGCTTTCTCCACCCTGCAGGCGCTGGCTGGATGTCTCGGGAAGGAGGAGCCTGGAGGGACTTGGCGGGCATTTGGGAGGGCAAGGAGCCCCCTGACCTCTGCTGCTCCCGCTGCCGGGAAATCCACGGGCTGCTGGCGGTGCCGACGGGGGCTGCGCGCCGGGGCCATGCGCGGGAGCCCCCGCTGGTATTTCGCAGGGCTGAAGCAGCCGTTTCTCACCGGCGGCAAACAGACGCCTCCCGCCCATGCTGCTCGTGAGCCCCCCACGCGATTCCGGCACCCAGGCCCTCTCCCACGCGCACCGAGTCACGCACACACACAGAATGACACAGAATCACAAGGGTGGGAAGGGCCCTCGGGGGCTCCCCCAGTGCCACCCCCCTGCCCAAGCAGGCTCCCCCAGAGCAGGGGGCACAGGACAGCGGCCAGGTGGGGGTTGAAGATCTCCAGAGAAGGAGACTCCACAGCCCCCCTGGGCAGCCTGGGCCAGGGCTTGGGCACCCTCACAGTCAACAAGTTCTTCCTCCCGTTCAACTGGAACCTCTTCTGCTTCAGTTTGTGCCCATGGCCCCTTGTCCTGGCGCTGGGCACCACTGGGAAGAGTCTGGCTCCGTCCTCGTGACCCCCACCCTTGAGATATTTGTAGGTGTTGATGAGATCCCCTCTCAGCCTTCTCTTCTCCAGGCTGAACAAGCCCAGCTCCCTCAGCCTTTCCTCCTAGGCGAGATGCTCCAGTCCCCCCATCATCCTTGTTGCCCTCCTCTGGACTCTCTCCAGGAGTTCCTCATCTTTCTTGAACTGGGGAGCCCAGAACTGGACACAGTACTCCCCTCCCTCACCGAAAGGGCTTGGCTGCTCGACACTGCAGGCATTTCCCCCTGGTTTTGCCCATTTTTCTTGCCCTGTGAGGCAGACAGCAACGGGCGGGAGAGACTAAAACCAGGGCTGATTCGCTTCTAACGGCCCCCGTGAGCATCAGCCCTGGAGGGGCTGCGAGGAAGGGAAAGCCAGCGCAGGGAGCAGGAAAACGCCGACTTCTCATTCCCGCTGGTCCCGCAGCGCTGCCGTCGGGGAACGTGCTCCCACGGCGCAGGGCTCCGTGTGCTGGGGAGCTGGGACGTACCCCCCGCTGCTTCCAGCATCCCCCGCCGGTGCCGGCGCGGTCCTTCCCACGCCGCAGCAGGAGCCGCCTGGGTCCCTCGGGGGGGCTCTCCCTTCCCACCGCAGCAACCAACGCCCGCCGCTGCTGCCTTGCCCAACTTTGTGCTCCCCACGTAAAACGCAGCCCGTCAGCTCCCGGCGCCAGACCAACCCTCCCCGGCTCCTGGCAAGATTTAGGGTGGATTTGAAAGCGTTATTACTGACTTATGAGGCTTTAAATAATAACGGACTCTGCACATCTTTCAAGTCTACTTTCTTTTAATTTTCCCGATCAGGTTTTAAGGTCTAAGCCTGGCGATTTACAGGGCTGTCCTCTCCGTCACTCAGAGTCGCGCGTGCCCTGCGACTTCAGCGGTTAGGTTCCCGGATTTTGAAGCGAGTTTTGCTTCGCGCTTTGGGGCTTCTATTTTAACACGAAAAGCAAACACGTTCTCAGCAGCGCTTCCCCTTTGTCGGCGTACGAGGAGTCCTGGGGAGGAAGTCGTGTGCCGCGGCGGTGCCGTCCCCAGCAGCCCGAGATGCGATTAGCACCCGAGGGAGACGCTGCGGAGCCGGGCCGGGGGAATGGAGGTGCCGCGCGGCGGGGAGCTGCCTCCCCTGGCCCCGTTGGGTTTGCGGCATCAGCGTCCGGCGCCGGGCTCAGCAGGCGAGGCGGGCTGCAGCCAGGCGAGGTGTTTGACACCCGAACGGCAGCGCTGCGCGTTGCTGTCGTGCGGAGCAGGCAACGCCTTCCCTGCGCCGTGCGTCACGGCCGCTCTGCGCCGGCAGCGCCCCGGCCCCGGCTCCTCTCCCAGCCATGCGCTGCTGGGGTTTGTGTTCGCCCCCTTCTCTCCGCTCCCTTCGGCTCACCGGCTGACAAGCTTATTTACTCATCACAACACAGAACAAATTGCGCAGGGGCTCCCCGAGACCCCTCAGGCGGGAGCACGAGCGATGGGCGCGCGTGGGAGGTGAGCCACGCCGCTGGAGCCGGCAGCAAGCGGCAGGACAGCGCGCTTTGGGAAGCAACAAATTACATGTCGAGGTATTCAATCTCTAGAAAGCAAACCCATTTAATTATCTAGCCTGGCCTCCAGGGAAAATAATTAGAACAATAATTATCAATTTGTTCTTTGTATCCAAGGGCAAATTTAGCATTTAGAGGACGGAGCTGTTGATGGCTTCTTTTTTTCCCCTGCTCTTCATAATCCTGATTAGCAAAATGTACTTCAGTCTTTGAAATGAATGGTTCCTCCTCTCTGGCCATGGAGCTGTTTCCTCAGAAAGCGTCCTGGGTGCTGGGCACTTGCTAGGGGCAGCACTGGGGTTGGGGCTGTTTTGCCCAAAGGGAAAGGCGGGAGAGATTTCTGCTGCCCGGCCTTGTGCGTCGCGTGCCATCGCCTTGCATCACGTGCCATGGCCTTGTGGTCACGTGCCCCATCACCTTGCATCACATGCCATCACATTACATCACATGCCATCGCCTTGTGCATCGCGTGCCTCGCCTTGCTCACGTGCCATCGCGTGCCATCTCCTTGTGCATCGCGTGCCATCGTGTGCCATCGCCTTGCTGCCGCGCCGTGCTCGCTGGCCTTAGCAGCCACCTTTCTGCCATGGGGTTTCCGCTGCAGAGCACGTTCCCTGCGCGTTGTCTCATTATCGATTCCATTTGCTGTTAATAGCCCCCTGTCATAAACCACATTGACAATAATGAGACATTTTACGCTGATTGCTGATCTACGGGAATTTCCAGAAATGGCATTCTTTATTTATTCAGCAGCGTAATGGTAATTCAATATTGTACCCATGCAAATTAATGGTCTTCTTTTTTTTTTTTTTTTCTTCTGGGCTGGAAGCTGGGCAAGACGTGGTTTTCAAAAGCAGAATTGCTCCCGAGAGGAGAAACGAGAGGAGCTGCATCCAAAGGGTCGTCACTCCAGCCATTTCCCTCTCCTGCTGGCAGCTCAGAGCTTGCCCAGCTCGTCCTCCCGGGCGGAGGAAGGCTGCTCGTCCTCCTCATCGCAAGCACGGGGAGCAGCTTCCCCTCTCGGCACTGCCTCTCATCACATCGTTACTCTTTGTTCTGGGTTTGGTTTGTAAATGGCACAAAGCATTTCGGAAAAATCCTGTCCCACCCCTGGTCCTGCAGGGAGGCTGGGCCCCCCATGCCTCCGGAGCAAACGGGACCCCCAGCAGGGATGGGCAGGAAAGGGGCTGGAAGCCCGCGTGCTGCCGGGGGCTCAGCGCTCCCGGGGCGCTGCTGGGAGCGTCCCCGCTGCTTGGCTCGGTTGCAAGAAAAGGCTCCTGCGGCCAGGGTGCTCGGCGACGAAGGGGCGAGGGCTGCAGGGACCCACGCAAACCAAGGACCCCAGCCCGCGGGCCGTAACACCTTGCAGTTACCTGCTCCCGGCAGGCTTTAATTTATAGATAACGGGCATTTCTTTGCAGTTATTATTTGAATACATCACTTTCCACTTGACCTGTCTGAACAACTTCTTGATGGATATTCAACCCCTTTCACAAACGGAGCTTACCCTTCAGCTCGGGGAGAGAATGAAACGTTAACAAGAAATATAAAATGCAATTTGGCCTCATCACGAGCAGAATAATTCCTGGCGAGGGATGTAGGGGCCTCCCTGCAGGAGCGGCGTCGAGTGCACACAAACGCGCGCTCTGCTGCGTGGCCGAACCCCGCCGAGCTTTCGTTGCTCACTTCTTCCTTTTGGGTTGTTTTTAAAGGTACAGAAAGGGTAAAGATGCCGAAGCTGGCATAGAAAGCCTCCCGGAATGAGCTACATTATTAAAAATGCTCAATTTAATTCAGATTGATAACTGCATTAAAGTAGCGGGTTTTCCCTTCTGTAATTGAGTTACACCTACAGCACTGAAGTCAAAATGATTTTAATCACCGCCAGTGTTAGGTGATGTGTGCTAAATTCCTGGTGTCAATGCGAGTGCTTAGAAACATCAATTAGAGGCGCCGCTTCCCGCTCCCTCCTCGCGTTGCCGTCAAACCCCGAGAGCTCTGGCTTGCCGCGGCTCATGACCCACTCGCTCGGCCCTCGGCAAGCTCCTGCGGCCCCCCCTGGCTGCCCTCGGCCACCCCTCGCTGCCCTCGCCTCCGGGAGCACCCCCGGCCACCACTGGCCCTCCCTCTCCCACCCGTGGCCGCCGTTGCGGGCGCCTTCCACGCCAGCAGGTCCGTGGCAGTGGGGAGCAACCCTCGGGGGAGGCTGGGGCTGCACGGGGGCTCAGCCTCGCCGCAGGAATAACGTCGGGAGCTGGAGGGGGAAAGGGCTCAGGGTCCTCCGCCGGGAGCTGGGTGCCGAGCTGAAGCCGGGCGCGTTCCTGGCGGACTCCCACGCCGCCGTCCGGGGAGGCCGTGCCCGCCTGGCCATGGTTTCACTGCTACCGCCCGTATTTGGGAGCCGGATGGACGACGTGGACGCGCGCAAACACGCAGCATCCCCCAGCGAGTGAGAAAAGCCAGGCTCTCTTTCATTTTGACATCAGATAACCTTGATAAATCCTCTTATTAAATTTAATATCTTTGATCAATCACAGTAAAACTTGAGGAGATGAATTATTAAAATGAAGAATTGCTTTGTAGGGTTTATGGTTATTGTGCTACCTAAATTAAAAATGTAGGTGCTGTTATTTAAAAGCAAAAATATCCCCATTGTCCCTAAAGCCACGTTTATCATCCCAGCTCCAGCCAGAGAGCTCCAGTGAGCAGAAACCGCAGCGCTCTCCTTGCGCACACACCAGCCAGGCCCCCCCCATTTGCCTAAGCCACGAATTCGGGGCGCCAGGCGGGGGCCGTTGCCACGTGGCACGGTGTGTCGCCCCCCCCAGCGTGGTTTCTGTGCCAGGGCATTGCGCCACCGGGGCCTGGCTGCTCTCAGCCCCTCGGCCGACAGCGGGCGAGCGGCTGGGTGGGCGGGTGGGGCGCAGACATGGCGTTGCGCTGGCTCCGCGGCGTCACAGCGGGGAAAGCGGCTCAAGTTGGTTTGAGCCTGCAGGGTTTTAACAACCCTAGGAAAAAATAACAAAGCTCAGACCGGAGGGCTTTGCTGCTTCTGTTCCTGCGGCTGCTGAGGTCTGAAGGAGACGCGTGAACCTGAAGCCCGCTGGCTACTCCAGCTCCGGGGAAGAGCCCACGGCCACCGGCTCCGCTTGCGCCCGAGCTCAGGGGGTCCCGAGCCCCGTCCTGCACGAGATCGCTCCTGGAGGTGGCTCGTGCTGACCAGGCTGCTCCGTAAGCGACGAAGCACTGATGCTTGCACAGCCATTCCTTCGGGAGGTGCAGAGTGCTGGTGAGGTCCGTGCCTGCCAGGGGAAGGATGGGGAGAGCTGCTCGTAGTCAAGGAGCCTCAGCTCCATCACCCAGACCGCACATTGCGTCCTGCCCATCGTCCATCATCCGTCCTGCCCGTCGTCCGTCGTCCGTCCTGCCCGTCAGCCGTCCTCCTGCCCATAACCCAGCGCCCTTTCTCAAAGACGGCCTCTGTTTGCTGGATCCTCCCCACCTCCGCCTCGCGCCCTCGCTGCGTGGCCGGACGAGGTCTCATTGCGGTGATGGGAGCTCAGCTCGGTTTCCTGTCTTTGCTCCGTGCTGCTGCAGGGCACGTGCTTCCCTTCCCCACTGAAGTGCCTCCGTCTTTTCTTGGTTATTATTCTAATTTGATAACTCCATATATTTTTTAAGCTGAATTGTACAAAATGCAATGGTAACAGCGAAGATGTCAGCACCCAAGTGCAAAAGGGGCAGTGATTGCAGAGGCGCACAGGTGGGATTTGGGCGTGAAGGTGCTGGGTCGCAGTGGTCCTGACGGTCTCCGATTCAGCAGCCGCCCGGCTCCGGTACTCCCGGTGTGCCGCAGGTCCGGGGCGGTGCGGGAGGGCTGTGCCAGGCTTGTGGCCATTGCAAACGAACAGCAGGCAGCTCTGCCGCTGTTTAGTTCTCCAAATTCCCCGTCCCCGTAGCAGGGAGGCATCCACGGGCAGCCTCCCATGCCGGCTCGACCCGGGCTCCTGGTGGGAGCAGAAGAAGCTGTGGCTGAGTCCAGCCCCGAGCTCTTAGGGCAGGGAAAGGGCCAGAGGGGGGGTGGCCGGCAGAAAGGGCCAGCCCTGGCCGCTGTCCCTCCCGGCTGTCATGGTAAAACCATCGGGAAAAAGGGACGCTGGGGAATTATTATTAGATGCTGGTTTTTTTCAGTGCTGGGAGCCTTGGGCTTTTTCGGGACACAATTAGGGCACCATTCTCTCGTGTTGAGAGGCAAACCCATTTCTAAAGCCCTGCGTATTTCCGATGCCGCGCGCATTTCCACGCTAAACAGCAGAAGGCTGGGGCAGGGTTTGCAGGCTGGGGCGTTCCCATTTCCATTCCTCACCTGCTGCCGACAGGCAGCCAGTACGCGGGGCGCGCAGAGCGGGGCGTTGGGGCTGGGAGCAGCCTGGGGACATCAGCATGCACCGGGCGGTCCCCGAGGGTCCCCCCGCAGCCCTGGGTGCTGCCCGAGTCCCGGGGGAAGCGCTGGCTGCTGGTGGCTGGCACCGGCCCCGGGGGACGCGGAGCTGGCAGGCGCTGGTGGCTGGTTTTGGCTTCGCTGGGAAGGTGACAGCGCCCCACGGGACGCCCTGACATGGCCGGGGGCAGCGTCAGGGCTGTCAGATCATGGCTTGCAAGCTGAACAGCTGAGCGTACGCAGAGAACGTCAGGGCAGAGAGAGCAATTCCTCCGCCCAGGAGACCTCAGAATGAGGTTTCGTCTTTTCTAGGCTTATTTCAGTGTTTGGAAATCCAGGACAAAACGTTTGGGGTTTTGCTTGTGAAAAGGCACAGAGCAACTTAGATTTTAGGGTCAGCGAGCAAGGAAATGTCCAGGATCTGACGTGAGCTGCGTGCAGCCGAGTTCGGCGGGGCGGACGCCAGCCCCGGGGCTCGCGCTTTACCTGGGCAAGCAGCGTCGGCCATCGCCAGCCACCCGCCCAGCCGCGGCCGCGGTGGGCACCCAGCCAGGCTCCGAGCCCGCGGGGGACAGCGGGGGACAGCGGGGGGTGGGGAGATGGCAGGCGGCGAGAGCCAGCGCGCTGCCCGCGTCCCTCCAGCTGCGCCAGCTACCTGCGCGGCCGCCCTCGGAGAAACGCCGTCTGAATCCAGGGAGCTCGTGGAAACGCAGCTCCCGAGGCTTAGAAGCTGGCAGCTTTACGTGATTTGTTTTTTTTTTTTTCCCCTAGATTGAAGGGAAAGACAATTAGAAGGGATAAATTCAAATGTTTTTAAAAGAACGTGTTATTAGGTGCACGCAGCGCTGCCGTGTCGGCACGAGCTGTGCGGGAGCAGCGGGGCTCGGGGCGGGTTATGTGTTTAGAGGGATAAAGAGCAAACCCAGGGCTACAGTTCTGCACAAGGGAAAAGCTGCAAGGGCATCGGTACGTGAGGGAAGGAGCCGAGGGGTGAGTGGGAAATCATAATTACCTGCTGCCGCCTTCCCCCAGACTTTGTCTGTGGCATCAGTTATGGGTTATTTTGGGAGAGAAGCCACTGGATATAACAGGCACGCTTCTGCCTTGGCTACCCTGCGGAGAGGCAGATCTCGGGGTGGGAGATCTGCTCCCAGCATCTTTTCTGCTCAGGAAATGTTGGCAATGTCACGAGAAATAACGATCAGCCCAGCTGTCAGAGCAGAGAAGTGCAGCGAGCCTCCCTATTTCAGGCTACTTAATCAAAGCGAACTTCTACATTTCTCACCCATCACGAATTTTCTCTGTATCTTAAAAACAGCTTTAAACTGCCAGGCTGCAGGTATTTTCCTCCCACTGCTTCCTCCGTGTCGGTTCTTTCCATCACAGCCTGTCAGCCCTCCTGCTCGCAGCTCTTCAGCAGTGATGGACGAGCGTGCCTCCGGAGGACCCCTGGCTGGAGACGGAGCCACCCTGATGGATGCGCTCGGCACGGCTTCTCCTGCAGCACCGGCCTTGCTGGAGCCGTGCGGGAGGCCAGAGCCGTGCGGGAAGCTGGAGCCGTGCGGGAAGCTGGACCATGGGGGATGCCAGAGCCATGCGGGAGGCTGGCGACCATGCGGGATGCGGAGCCTGGGAAGCGACCATGCGAAGCCGGAGCATGGGGAGCTGGAGCCATGGGGAAGCCGGAGCGTGCGGGAAGCTGGAGCCGTGCGGAAGCGGAGCCATGCGGAGGCTGGAGCCATGCGGGAAGCTGGACCATGGGGGATGCCAGAGCGCATGTGGTAGGCTGGAGCCGTGCGGGAAGCCAGAGCCGTGCGGGAAGCTGGAGCCGTGCGGGAGGCTGGAGCCATGTGGGATGCCAGAGCCATGCGGGAAGCCGGAGCCATGCAGGAGGCTGGACCCATGCGGGAAGCTGGAGCCGCGGGATGCCGGAGCCGTGTGGGAAGCCGGAGCTGTGTGGGAAGCTGGAGCCGTGCAGGAGGCTGGAGCTGTGCGGGAAAGCTGGAGCCGTGCGGGAAGCTGGAGCCGTGCAGAAGGCTGGAGCAGTGCGGAAGCGCGCTTCCCAAGGCGCAGTTTGGGGAGGGCAGGGCTGGCGCTGGTGGTGACAGCGGCCCCCGGCAGCAGCTCCTTTCCCCCTGGCGTGCCACCCCGCAGCTCTAACGCCGGGGCTCAGACGTGGAGGTAGCACCCGGCCGGGGTTTGGTGGTCCCTGCCTGCCCGGCGGGGCCGGTGCTGGGGCAGCAGGAGGGGCTGGCCCGGGTCCCCGCGGGGGTTTGCTGCGTGCTCCCTGGGTTGCTTTGGGCAGATAACAACCCCCCCAAAAGCTGCGGGTCGTCTCCCGTTAGGTGGGCTGGAAATGGCAGCCATGCAGCCAGCCCCCAGGAAATATTGCTGTTATATGGACTCCTCTGCTTCTTTGGCACCTGAAATTAATTTTGTATTTGTTTGGACCGTGATGGATTTTAACCTATAGTAACAGCAAGCTTTTGCCAACCCCAGGCAGTTTAATAGCTAAAGCGTTTGATTAAAAAATTTAATAGCCCCAGAATGATGGAACAGCTTCTGTCCCCAATATATTAAGCTTCTGGCGTTCAAATTTATATGCAGTGTAAACTTCCTTTATATGAAAACATTTGTTCCCTTTCCTAACTCCGCAGCAGAGCAGACTCTTCTCCTACTTCATTTCCAGCCCCTGGTTTAACACCACATTTTTCTGAGGCTGCCACAGGTTCCAGCCGCGCCAGCTGCGGTTACTCGAAGGAGCAGAAGGAGCCGCCGATGCCGGTGGCCGGTGGCTCTGTGGCCCGCGGGCTCCAGCGCCGGGCAGAAAGGGCTCTGTGGTGCCGCGGGGTTTCCCAAGGAACCCCAAAGTGAGCGGTTTTCCAGTGGAAAAGCTACCGAGGAGCCTTGCGCTGTCATTTCTTGCCATGGCCGGTTCAGCCCCCATGTCCGGCTTGGCTGAGGGACGCGACCCGTCGCCTCCCTGCCCTCCCACCGAGTTACACGTCCATACCCCTCTCTCAGGAGCACTTTGTAGGAACCTAAATAAACGCTTGCCACCGGCAGACCCCATAAATCTTCATTACCGCTTGCCTCAACCGATCTGCCCAATGTTTCTCCTCTCCCCGAGCGTTCCCAAAGTGGCCATAACTCTTCTCCAGGTCAAGGAGTTAACTATATTTTATAGCAGATGGACACATTCAGTTTATATTTTATTCCTCAGCCTCATGTTTTTAGGCAAACTTTGTTGCTTCGTACCAGAGGAGCAGCTTGGACTGGCAACCCAAGCCACGTGCTGGGGCCGTGTCCCAGAGGAAGGCGCAGAACCTGGCCAAGGTGGACCAGGGAGCAAGAGGGAGGGGGGTATTCATAGAATCATAGAATCACAGAATGGTTTGGGCTGGAAGGGACCCCTGGGTCACCCAGCCCAACCCCCCTGCAGGAGCAGGGACACCTTGAACCACATCAGGTTGCTCACAGCCCCGTCCAACCTGGCCGGGAATGTTCCCAGGGATGGGGCCTCCACCCCCTCTCTGGGCAACCCCTACCAGGGTTTCACCACCCTCAGTGTAAAGAATTTCTTCCTTATATCTAGTCTAAACCTACCCTGTTTTAGTTTAAAATCAGGGCATCGGCTCAGGCTCCCCATCCCAGGAAGGACATTTTCAGCAGCCGGCATCTCTCTGCACCGAGCCCTCGGCCAGGAGGGCACCAGCAGAGCTCTCCTCCTCTCATCTTCTGCCGAAAACGGCATTTAATTTCTCATTGCTCCTAATCCTCTTACTTCTGTGGACTCTGCAGGGTGGATTTTGAGCCATATCATTACGTCAGGCGGAAACGTGGGCTTTAGGCTCTGCTGTGGGACTTCACAGAGATTTTTGTCAACCCGGAGAAGCTCGGGAGGAAGGAAAATTCCCGGCAGCGGTGCAGCCCCGGGGGGCAGGGAGGGGAGGGATGGCTGCGGCCAGAGGGCAAGCACAGGGCCCCGGCCCGGGACAAGGCAGGGGACTGCAAATACCGAGCCCGTGTGCGTGCTCTGCAGGAAAAGGAAATTGCCGGTTATCTCCAGCGACAATTCATTAGTGAAGAACAGTTTGTTCTTCTGCTCTCCTGCCTGCCTGACTTTTTTTAGATGAGAGACTATATGAAATATGCTGTAAAATACCTAATGTGCCTCTTTGGGATAATAATTCATAGTCTGTGTTCATAAATTCACATTTTGCTAAAAAAGGGGAAAAGAAGAAGCAGGAGATCTCGGGTAATTTATAACCCTTACTCTGCGCTATCACTCCCCAGCCGTCCCGATGCTGTTCCTCGGGGATTTGGATGCTGCACGGAGACAGCAGTCGGTTTGCAGTCCTTCATTTCGGTTGTTCAGGCTACATTAGGTTTTTCAAAGCTGAAGAACGATTTGGAAAACACGCAAGCCCACTTCTGCAAGCTGGGGGCAAGCACCACATCGCGGGAAGGGAACCGCCTTTATACCTGCTCTGATCTACCGGCCAGTTAGGGGTTACCAACCGGACTGGGACATTTGCACCAAAGCGTTGTTTCCATCGCGTGTTTCCTACCCCTGCTCTGCCTAGAGGAAAATCTCAGCTCAGCTCAGCTCAGCTCAGCTGAGTCCATTTGTCGCTGCGCGCGCCATTTAAAGCACTACCCGCTCGGTGTTTGCAAACCCATTCGTTTCTCCCCGGATTTTGCTGCGTGCCGAGGAGCCGCCGCAGGGCAGTGCCGCGGCACCCACGAAAGGGCCGTGTGCCCCCGGGTGACTGCGCTCAGTCGATCGCTGTGCCACCTGGGACTGCAAAACCTGCAACGGAGACCAGCACACAACAGCGTTGAAGGAGAGGAGCCACTGCCAGGGGCCGGTGGGCAAAGCACCAGCGTCCTCCAGGAGAGCCCCGTGCCCCGCAAACCGCCTCCAGCTCCTGGCCGGCACCCCAGTTTGCCCACCGCAGTGGTCTGAGGTCTCCATCTCTGGGGTCAGAAGATGACAGCCCCCGGGCAAAGCCGGCCGCCCCGCCAGGCTCCGCAAGGGCGCTTCCTTCCCCAAGGCAAACAGCGGGGCGGCCTCCTCTGTTTGCTTTCTCTCCGGCTCGCAAAATTGAGTTATTATCCCCGCAACGATGTTCTTAAGGTCAAGAACAAACACACACAAGAACACCGCCGAGAATTTGCCCACTTCGGAGTCGACAGTGCAATATCCAAAGCTGCCTTAACAGTTTCGCTGCCCTAACGGCAACGTTTTTCACTTCATTAGCACCAAGCGCACTCGTCAAATTGTTATTTTAAGGCAAGTTTCCGTGCGAAGGCTGAGGAGGCTGCAGTCGAGGCCACGCGGCGGGGGTCGTGCCCATGCAATGTGGCGGCGTCCCTTGCGCTCACTCCGAAGGGCTCGGGGCCGGAGCAGGCGAAACGGGCAGCAGCAACGCCAGGGCCCCCTCCTAATAAAGCCATAATAAACCCAAATTAGGATTTATTGCGCCAGGCAGGCGTTTCTTCAATACCTCGAGCCAATGCCCTCCGTGGCAGTTTTGAACTATTGTTCAATTTTCTCCCATTGCAGTTGCAATCTCCGCTCCGTGATTAATCACCGGGCCGCACCAGCGGGGATACGGAGATTCGTTAGCCAAGGGTATTTGAGCGTACGGTTCAGCCCCTCGAGTCATCAGAGCTGCGGCACCCCGAGCTCCGGCAGCGCGCCCCTGACTGCCGGCGGGGCGCTCCCGTTCTTCCCGGGGTTGCTCCGCACCAGCGCTGAGCCGGAGGGAGGACGGGGTTCGGCTCCTGGGGTGCAGGCGTGGTGCGAGGTCCTTCATGTCCCGTAACAGCTCCGGGCGGTTGCTGAGCCTTGCGTGTGACGCCGGGGAGCCCCCAGCGCCGGGGGCTTCTCATCTCCGCCTTTGTTAACCGGGTCGGCCGGCGGGGGCTCACGGGGGGCCTTTGCTGCGTCACGTTAACATTAATTGCAGCCTTCCCGGTGCGCGGGCTTCCAAATCGGCTCCGTCTTTGTCAGAAAGAAGAAACAGAGGAACCGAGGAATCGCTTGCGCGCCTCTAAACGCATCAGCGCGGCGCTGTACCTGTCAGGGCTCGCGGGGAGCTGTTTCCTCCCAGCAATTAACTCAAACGATGAACTGAGAGATAGCAAGCCTTTAAAAAAAGTTATTTTAGTAGAGTTGTCATTTAGATTTGCACTTGAAAGCTTGGAAGTTGTTCCAGATGTCTTCTGCCGGAGAACAAACCCCCCTCCCTGTGCTGCCTGAGCCGCCGCGTTCCCGGCTGCCGTTTTCCTTGCGGATGCCGCTCCCCGGCTTGTGTCGGTACCTGGCCGGAGGGGTCACCCTGCGGGTGCCGGGAGCCGGGGACAAGGAGGCCGAGGGACATCAATGGCGGGGCTCTGCGTGACGCACGTCAGCTCCTGCTTTGCTTTCGTTAACCAGACACATCATGTGCCGGCACGGGGTGGTAGGGACGCCGGGGAGGGCGGGAGCCGTGGGGACAGCTGGGCACTGGAGCTGCTCCCCGCCACCTTCCTTAGCCACCCTCGGAAGCTTTGTGCAAACAGCGTGCGGAGCCCCCTGGCAGAAGCCCCGGCGGACGAGAAGGATTGATTCACCGGGATTTGCGGCCCCTTTTGGACGGAGCGTGAAGCCTTTTCTCTGCTCACAGCCTCGCAGCGGAGCACCCCGGCTGAGGCTTGCTCCGTCGGCAGTGTCCCCAGATGGACACGGCTGCGTCCCCATCCCCGCCACCGGCACCAGGCTTGCTCGTGTCGCTGCACCTCGGTTCTGGGACTGCCAGAAATTATGCAAGAGACGGATTTTTTCCTCGCAGCCCACTAGAGATCATAGAATCATAGAATCACAGAATGGTTTGGGTGGGAAGGGACCCCCAGAGGTCACCCAGCCCAACCCCCCTGCAGGAGCAGGGACACCTTGAACCACATCAGGTTGCTCACAGCCCCGGCCAACCTGGCCTGGAATGGTCCCAGGGATGGGGCCTCCACCCCCTCTCTGGGCAACCCCTGCCAGGCTTTCACCACCCTCACTCTAAAGAATTTCTGCCTTAGATCCAGCCTAAACCTCCCCTGCTTCAGTTTAAAGCCATCCCCCCTTGTCCTGTCCCAGCTGGCCCTGCTAAAAAGCTTGTCCCCCCCTTTCCTCTGGGCCCCCTTGAAGCCCTGAGCGGCCGCACTCAGCTCTGCCCGCAGCCTCCTCTGCTCCAGGCTGAACACCCCCAACTCTCCCAGCCTGGCCTCGGAGCAGAGGGGCTCCAGCCCTCGCAGCATTTTAGTAGCCCCTCAGAGCATTTTAGTAGCCCTCCTCTGGCCCCGCTCCAACGGCTCCATGTCTTCCTTGTGCTGAGGGCTCCTGAGCTCGAATATTTTATAAAAATATAAATTATAATGAAAGGTAATGCAGAGGCAAGGTCGCAGCCCAGAGGGGGTGTCGGTCTGGATGGCTTTATTAGAGTTTTAATATTCTCTTCACCTCTAGCTAGTCGTACAGTCGTGGTTAGGAAGAGGAGAAAGTCGGGCTGAGGAGCAGCACCCAGGCGAGGGCTCCTGTCCCCACTCCCCCGGCTCGGCCGCTCCCGCGCCCCCGCTCTCCGCCAGCCGTGGCATTCCTGCGGAGCACGGGGACCGGCAGCCGTGCCCAGCCAGGTCACGTCGCCAGAGCCCCGTCTCTCGCTGCGAACCCTAATATTGCCATTAAAAACATAGTTCAACCAGAATGTGTTGATTTGCTGGAAAAGTCCACACCTCCAGCAGCTCCTGCGAGGACCGATTTTAAAATGGAAATGAAACTCTACAGCAAAACCTAATTTGCTTAAAATAACCATAGAGGTTGGATTGGTTTGTGCTGGAAGAACAAACAAACAAATGGGGGAAGCGGAGTTTGAGTAATGAGTGCAAGCTTCATGTGCCACTTTTTAATAAAGAATTATGGATGAAATCATCACAGGAACGCGTCCTGTTTGTATTGTAAAACACGCCGGCTGGTTTACACGATTGCATCGCGGGCCCGAGCCCCAGCAGCCTGCGCGGGGTTATTAACGAGCACTCCGGCACGGCTTTCTTTTGCAGAATGCCTAATAACTGTTTAATAAATATGTAAATGTGCATCCATCCATTTCCGCAGCGCGTGCCAATAAAGCCGAAGGCTCTGCCTGCCGGAGTTTTTTGCGGAGGGTGGCTCTGCCGGGAGCCCTCGCCGGGCGCCTGCTGCGCTGCTGCCAGCGGGACGGGCGCTGCCGGGAGCTCCGGCCTCTCCAGCGGCACCAGGGCATCGCTGGGTCCGGTCGATGGGGGCCGCGACCACGGTTTCACCGAATTGCTTTTTCACGGCCGCAGCTCCAGGCAGCGAGAGGTGGACAATAAAAATAATTTGTCGGAGGGCTGTTGATAAAACCCCGCTTATTGCGAGCTGTAAATTCGGCACGGACGCTTCCACCTTTATTTCTCACCCAGGGACCAATATCCCCTCGCACCAAACTGGGAGGAGAGGGAAGGATACAACGCAATCATTCTGCTCCACCAGTCTTACCAAGGAGCTCGTAAAAATTACAGAATCATTTCTATTCAGCGAGATAAGGGCTCTGTGGTTGCCAAAAACGAAGGACAAAATTGCTCCAGCCTGAGGAGCCACTTGCAGCGTAGGAAGGTTTCCATCTCCACGTCCAATTTACCAAATTCTTGTAAACTACAACTAAAGAAGCAGCAGCGATTCTGGGTGTCTTGTTAAGCTCTCCCATAACCCTTAATTTTGTCCGAGGAGGGGTAATTTGATGTGACAACACGCTGGTGGCGGGCAGGTCCTGCGCGGGCCCCCGCAGCGGCTCCCACGCCTTCTGCCTGGCCGCTGGAGGGGGCAGAAATGGGGCAAACCCAGGAAGTTTAGGGGGGTTTTGGTCTTGCTCACTCTCTCTGCAAGTCAGATACTGGCAGGGCGCTACCGCAGCAGGGGCTGTCATTACTGTGCCCCAGCAGGAGTCCAAAATGTGGTTTTCGTGGTCGTTCAGGCTGGAAGTTGCCTTTCAACAGAGACCTGGGTGCCTGAGCGCTGGCGGAAAGCCGGGTGGGAGGCAGACGTGGGGAAGCGCACGCTGGATTTTGCTTTGGCATTCAGGAGGAGTCCTTGGGCACGTGGTCATGAGCTCTGGGAGACTGAGCCCCCAGGCAGGAGCTGCCGCTGCTGGGCTGGCTCCTGCCCCAGCTCCCCCGAGCCTGCAGTGGCTTGGGTGCAGCATTTGGGGTGCAGTTGTTTGGGTGCAGCAGTTTGGGGTGCAGCCATTCAGGTGCAGCCATTTGGGATGGAGCCATTTGGATGCAGCGGTCTGGGTGCAGCATTTTGGGATGCAGCAGTTTGGGGTGCAGTCGTTCAGGTGCAGCTGTTTGGGATGGAGCCGTTTGGGTGCAGGGATTTGGGTGCAGCCATTTGGGTGCAGTGGTTTGGGTGCAGCGGCTCGGGGGCAGCCGTTTGGGATGGAGCCGTTTGGGATGGAGCCGTTTGGGATGGAGCCATTTGGGATGCGGTGGTTTGGGGTGCAGCGGCTCGGGGGCAGCCATTTGGGAGTTCGGGAGCACGTGTCGGCGCAGGCACAAGCAGGACGGCGTTGATGCTCCTCTCCTCTTCCCCGGCTCGGGCGGGCTGGCCGGCAGGGCGATCGCGGGGGGGAGAGGCCTTGTTAGTCCCAGTTCCACTCCTGCGGCGTAAATATCTTCTGATGGGGAGGCTGCCGGGAGCAGAGGGAGCGCGTTTCCGAGGCAGGGCAGGGCAGGACCTTCCCTGTGAAGGCTCTGAGACACTCGGCGTTGCTCTGGGTGGGAGCTGACCCAAGCCCTGACCTGCTGGGATCGCTCCAGGAGCCGAATTTCCCATCCCTGCCATGGGCTGGGCTGCCGGGGCTGGTGCCCAGGGGATGCTGAGCTGGTTCAGGCTCTCCGGCCAGCCAGCCAGCCCCCTCCCTGGGCCTGTGGCCGGGCTGAGCCTTTCACCCCACGCTTTGCAGCTCTTCCAAATGACTAATCAATTATACTTTATTAGGTTTATTCCTTTCATTAGTCACTTCTTCAATGCTTTCCATGTCTCATTAGTCTCCTCTCAAGTTCCAGTGGGTTTCCAGCACTGGGTGGAAGAGGATAATTCATTTTATTAGGTCATTTATTTTCTGGGTACATCTTCAAAGGTCAATTAATCCATCTAAATGGAGGGGGAAGTATGGAATACCGTACAGTGCCTCCTTCCGCCGCTGCCGCAGAGAGGCTGGCGTTAGTTTCCTTGCCCAGGTAGGGAGAGCAGCATCCATACGGGTGAGGGCCGTGTACTGGTGGGACACGTGAACCAGGAATTATGCTTTCATAAGCTGCTTTCTGGGGTGAATTAACTGGCTGCTTCTGAGGGATGAAGAGCTCCGTGGCCCGAGGGGGGGCAGCCAGTGCCCGCCATTCGTTTTCAAGCCAGGAGCCGGTCAGCGCGCCCATCCTGGTGCCCGCGGGGCAGAGCACCTCCTGCTCCAGGGATCAGTCCGATTTGCACGGATGCGGATGAAACGGGGCCGGGGATGACCACGCAGTTGTGTTGGAAGGGGTTATATTCTGTCTGAGACTTCGCTGTCTTCACCCATCAGTAACACTGCCATCGACGAGGGTAAATATTGTCGTGCAGGGATTCAAAACCATCATTTTATAAATGTTTTCACCAAAGCAAGTGATTTATTCCGTTCTAGGGCCATGATCATTATAGAAATTTGGAAGCAGCGAGCTACTCATCTCACTCATGTGAATCATCCCATTAATTTCTGAATGAGCGGAGCTGGCAGGGCCGCGCGTCGGGCAGGTTGTGAGCAGCGCCGAGGAGCGCGGGGGGACCTGACCCCCTCCCCGCTGGAGGGAAGGGTTGGCATCCAGAGGGACCAGGGCAGGCTTGAGAGGTGGGCTCACGTGAACCTCATGAAGTTCAACAAGGCCAAGGGCGAGGTCCTGCGCATGGGTCAGAGCAATCCCAAGCACAGATACAGGCTGGGTGGAGAATGGATTGAGAGCAGCCCTGAGGAGAAGGACTTGGGGTGTTGGTTGATGAGAAGCTCAGCGTGACCCAGCAATGTGCGCTGACAGCCCAGAAGCCAACCCTACCCTGGGCTGCATCCCCTGCAGCGTGGCCAGTGTCGAGGGAGGGGATTCTGCCCCTCTACTCCACTCTCATGAGACCCCCCTGGAGCCCTGCATCCAGCTCTGGGGCTTCCAGCATAAGAAGGACATGGACCTGTTGGAGCAAGTCCAGAGGAGGCCACAAAGGTGATCCAAGGGCTGGAGCCCCTCTCCTATGAGGACAGGCTGAGAGAGTTGGGCTTATTCATCCCGGAGAAGAGAAGGCTCTGGGCAGACCTTATCCCAGCCTTCCAGCACCTGAAGGGGCCTACAAGAAAGCTGGAGAGGGACTTTCTGCAAGGGCATGTAGTGATAGGACAAGGGGTAATGGCTTTAAACTGAAAGAGGGCAGATTTAGCTTAGTTGGAAGGAAGAAATTCTTCACTCTGAGGGTGGTGAGGCACTGGTGCAGGTTGTCCAGAGAAGCTGTGGATGCCCCATCCCTGGAAGTGTTCAAGGCCAGGTTGGATGGAGCTTTGAGCAACCTGGTCTGGTGGAAGGTGTCCCTGCCCATGGCAGGGGGCTTGGAACTGGAGGATCTTCAAGGCGCCTTCCAACCCAAACCATTCTGTGATTTTTCAGCACGAGAGCCGTGGAGGGGCTTTGGTACGGAGGCTTGGTCAGAAGCTGGCCAGGCCCCTTTAGACCCTTTCTTGTGAGGAACCGGAGACCTGCCAGTTCAGCCCAGGGAGCAAAAGCCAGAAAATCCATTGCTGCCGCTGCCTTGCCTGTTCGTGTTTACATTTTTATTGATGTCTACGGTGTAAAACACCAATTATTTTAACTGGAAAATCCATCGAGCAGCCTAATAAAGCTTCCCTTAAAAAGAGGACAGAAAAGCAGGAACAGTTTGATGCCTGCGCTGACACATAAGGGGTGTGTTTCACTCCAAGTGGGAAATGCTTGGAAATCTTGGAAAAACCAAACCCTCCACCTGCAGGAGCCGGAGAGGAACCTGTGTCCCGTCCGGTGAAGGGAAGGCAGGGGCTCCCAGGCCCTGCTGGGGATCAGCGGCGATGCTGCAGGTGATTTCCCTGACGCTCCTCCCCAGTGAGAGCCGTCAGCCAGGAAAAATAATGGTTAAAAGCCCCCAACGTGAAGTTTTGAGATGGATTCGGAGACCATTTTTTGGTTACGTTGTAACAGCTTCGGAGAAGAACACTAACGAGGATGCATAATTAGTCCCAATTCAAATTAATAGCCTGGCACATTGGTCTCTGTGCAGGGGGCTGGCGCAGCAGTGCAGGATGCGCCCCAGCCGTGCCGGGCTTTGCTCAGCCCCTTGCTCAATCTCATTAGAGCTTTGCTGAGGGCTCCTCAAAACCCCCAAACCAACCAGCAGACCCGGATTTGAAGCGTGCACAGCTGAGGGGGACGTTTCTGTACCTTCTTCCCATGCGGGAATGATTTAAAACACTCCCGTGACGCAAGGCAGGCTTCAACCCACTTATTGAATAACGCAGAACGAGAGCTGCGAACGGACAGGAGTAGGTGGTGGAGAGCAGACCTCTGCCGAGAGCGGAGCCGCCCCGGGGTGATTTATCCCACCGGCACGGGCCCCCAAAGCTCCTGCCAGCCCAGGGCTGATGCCTTCATGGTTTGGAGCCGCGCGGGTCTCCAGCAGCCTCGCCCCTGACGTGGGACCGCACGGAGCTCGCAGGAGGCGATTTAGGAGACGGTACGGCGGCGGGGGGGGGTCTGCTGGGCTGGTGCCAGAGGCAGCGACCCCCCCACCTCCCTCCAGCCGTTCCCTTCCGAGGACTCGCAAAGCGGCGGGGCGCAGCGGGGTGTCCGCAGGGGGCCGATGCCCGGCGAGGAATTCCTGGCTGGCTGTGGTCCCCGGCGTCACGGGCATGGCCGTACGCTGCCCGAGGAGGTGCTGGGGACACATGGGACCAGTGGCCTCGCCACTTTGAGTGCCTGCCAGGGCCAGCTCAGAGGGAAAACCCCACGGAAAAGGCCCCGCTGGGCTCTGCGAGGGTGCCCGGGTGCAGCCGCAGCCCAGCTGGGAGATAAAGCCCTCGCAGATGTATCCCGTCTCCTGCAACATGCTTAGGTTTTAAGCAGGCTAAATAAATATTAATAAACCATAAAGAACATGGGCTCAGTTAGAAAAGTAGAGGATAACAGATGGTCTGTACTTAACCATGAAATTATTTTCAGCTGAGAAGCCGGGCGGGTATAAGAGACCGCGGGAGCAGCGCTTGAGCTCTGCTCAGGGCTCCTCAGCCCGGGAGATGCGAACCCTTTGATGAACCCCAGCCCATCTGCTGCTCCCCACCACGGGCGGCAGGATGGGCTCGCCGTGGGCAAACGGCACCACGTGCCCCTTCGCCGTGCAAACCCCTGCTGCTGCGTGACACGGGATGCGGCCGCCGCCGCCACTGCTGCCATCACTGCCGCTGCCACCGCCGTGTGGGGCACCCAGTGTCCACCACTGCCACCCAGTGCACCCAGTGCCCACCACCCAGGGCACCCAGCACCCACCACCACGGTGCGGGGCACCCAGCACCCACCACCATCACCCAGGGCACCCAGAACCCACCACCATCACCCAGGGCACCCAGCACCCTGCCAGCCTGCTCTGCCACCTGGTGTCATTCGGTGGCTGCCCGCTGGGTCACTCAGGTGCCCGGCTGAGGACCGTCAGCCTGGACCACCAGTCCCCAGCGTGGGGCTCGTGGGCTAAATGGGGACAGAGCCACAGCAGGGCGAAAAGGCGACGTTCCCCTGAAACAGCTCGCGCCGCCGGGAGGGCAGCGGGTTTTATCCATGGGCTGTGCCCAGCTGCAAGGGCAAAAAGCAATTAACGGGGGGGGGGGAAATCCCTCCGACAGCAGAGGGGCCAGAAACCAGCCACAAATGGGACGCTCTTTGAAGACACCATCAAAGTGAATGAGAGGAGAAAAAGCCTTTAAGCTTTTTAATGTAATGTGCCAGGCTGGGAAGAAAGAAGAGTCATGTGAAAAGGAGCGCAGGGCAGCACCCTCTGAATCACCAGGGAGCCCAGGGGCTTCGGGGTGGGGACTCCCAGGGCTGGCGGGGGCTCTCCTGCCCTGGCGACGCGCTCCAGGAGGCGTGGGACTGGCGAGCAGGGGCGGCGCCTTGAGGGTTTGCTGAATTTGTTTTCTGTTTTCTTTACAGGGCAAATAACGGAAGAAAAATGGTCTGGCCGCCTCCAAGGATGGTCAGAGGGAGATCAGGAGGCTCCTGGGTTCACTGCAAGTGTGGGGGAGGCAAGGAGACAGGAGCAAAGGACGGCGTTTATAAATCGTGGCTGTTCAGTCTAAAGGGGGGGAACGGAACGGAAGATAACAGAGCCGACCAGTCACTGCAAGAATTAAATCTGAATCTCCGCAGTCAGCAAGAAAGTTTTCATAAATAGAAATACCGGCGGCTCAGGTGGAGAACTTAAAGGTCTCGGCAGAAGTGAATGATAAAAGAACTGCTTGAACACATTCAGAGTTCTTGTGCGGGGAAAGAAAGCGGCAAGGAGCAGGAAAATGGGGCTCCCCCCAGCAATGAGCGGAGCACGGGAAAATGGGGCTCCCCCCAGCAATGAGCGGAGCACAGGAAAATGGGGCTCCCCCCAGCAATGAGCAGAGCACCGGACAATGGGGCTCCCCCCAGCAATGAGCAGAGCACAGGAAAATGGGGCTCCCCCCAGCAATGAGCAGAGCACAGGAAAATGGGGCTCCCGCCAGCAATGAGCAGAGCACAGGAAAATGGGGCTCCCCCCAGCAATGAGCAGAGCACGGGAAAATGGGGCTCCCCCCAGCAATGAGCGGAGCGCGGAAAAGGGGCCCCCCGCAAAGGCCCGGCAGCTCCCGTGCCCAGCACACCCGCTCCCATCGGGGCGGCAGCGCGGCTGTTTGGTGCCTCGGACAGGGCACGGTTCCCGAGGCTTCGATAAACCACACCAGAGGCACCCGCCGGGGGCTGGCAGAGCAGCTCAGGCGCTAGAAATTGCGTTTGGCGCGCGAGCGCTTCCGAAGAGGGTTTAACACCTCTGGTGCTTTTGTAACGAACCCAACGGCCCCTGGCCCCACGGCTCCCAGCACCCTGCTCAGGGAGGTGCCAGGGCCGGCATCCGCGTAGGGTGGCCACTGCGCCGGTGCCGCGCTTCCCGGCGTCGCAGCGAGCCGCCCGTAACCCCTCCTGCCACGCTGCTTGTTGTCCTGGGCTGGGCTTATTTCCAATTATGATTCAGTTTATCCCAATTAAATGCCACTTATACTTCAATGTAGTTATCCAGTCCAATACTCTTAATTAGTTTGTAAAGTATTAGAAGTCAATTTTAATTATTTCCAGTGGGTTTCAGGGAAATCTCAATTAGACATCTTACGCTTTTACTGCAAGCTGCGGCTCTTCCTTCCTCCCCAAGTGCTGCTCCCCTCCTCACGTTTCCCCTCGCCCAGCGGCAGAGCCCAGCCTGAGCCCTGGGGATCCGCAGAGCCCAGCCTGAGCCCTGGGGATCCGGCGGAGCCCAGCCTGAGCCTGGGGATCCAGCAGAGCCCCCCCTGGGGATCCGGCGAGCCCAGCCTGAGCCGTGGGGATCCAGCAGAGCCCAGCCTGAGCCCTGGGGATCCGGCGGAGCCCAGCCTGAGCCCTGGGGATCCGCAGAGCCCAGCCTGAGCCCTGGGGATCCGGCAGAGCCCAGCCTGAGCCCTGGGGATCGGCAGAGCCCAGCCTGAGCCCTGGGGATCTGGCAGAGCCCAGCCTGGGAAGTACGGCGGAGGGTGTGGGGCCACCCGAGCCAAAGCCACCGGCGGGGCAGCTGGGTCCAGCCATCACCTCCCGGCTCAGGGCAGCCCCCACCGCGGCAGGGTCCGAAGGGATCATCCCCGCCAGGGGATGTCGGGCAGGGTGGGCACCCACCTCTCTGCCAGCTACCTGGGGAGTCTCGGCACTGATAATTATCTAGAGTCATACGGCGCCTTTTTTTGGTAATTGCTTCATTTTGCATGGAATTTAATTACAGAAATCCACATGGGGAAATCGCTGCATGGTTCAATTTTATGTGGCTTGTTTGCTTCACGGCAAAGCCGTGGCTGGGGAGATGAGGCATGGGTGTCCCTCTCCTCCGGGCAGCCCCGACACGCTGCCGAGAGGTGATGGGCCTCGGTCCAGAGAGCAGAGCGCGCGGCACGTGGTCCAGCTGAGCTGGGCTCGTGCATCCCGGCAGCCGGAGAGGGACCCTGTCCTGGCATCCCCCCCCAGCTGGATCCCAACCCCCTTCAGATCCACTTCTTACTCATTCCATGAAAGCTGAGGCCAAATGCATTTGCCCCAACTCCTTCTCAACATGAGTGGCACTAGCTAAAATTAATTTCCTGCACAAAATCCCTGTTTTAAACCCCAGCTTGCCAAAACAAGGTTCACCCCACCCTTAGCAGAGCGCAGGTCCCGAGTGGCTTCAGGCAGGAGCTCCCTGTGCCGCGCTGCCCGCTGCAAGGCGGCTGCGCTGGGGAGCGGCTGCCGGGCCAGCCCCACGCGTCTCTGCGCCGTCCCGGCGTGGCGCCTGGTGGAGATCAATGGTGCGGGCAAAGCAGGGCAGCTGCGGCGTTGAGAGCGAACAGATCGGTTTGGGCTGGCTTTGCAGCAAGGGGTGCCCAAGGGTGGCTTCCCCTGGGGACTGGTGCTGACTGGGGTCCCTGTTCCATGCCATGCTGTGCTGTGCTGTGCTGTTCCATGCCGTACTGTGCCGTGCTGTGCTGTGCCATGCTGTTCCATGCCATGCTGTGCTGTGCTGTGCAGTTCCATGCTACTGTGCCGTGCTGTGCCATGCTGTGCTGTGCCATGCTGTTCCATGCCATGCTGTGCTGTGCTGTGCTGTTCCATGACGTACTGTGCCGTGCTGTGCCATGCTGTGCTGTGCCATGCTGTTCCATGCCATGCTGTGCTGTGCTGTGCAGTTCCATGACGTACTGTGCCGTGCTGTGCCATGCTGTGCTGTGCCATGCTGTTCCATGCCATGCCGTGCCATGCTGTGCTGTGCCATGCAATGCCGTGCCCTGGCCACCCATGCACATCACAAGGGAAACTCTTTGCGAGGGCACCGCGTGTCAGCAGAGGCTGAAGAAGCCGTCACAAATGGCAACGAGGGGAAAAGATGATGCCTTAAAATGATGAAACCCAATCTCCCGCGCGCCCTGTTGTTACTCGGACGTGGTCGCGCTGGGCAGCATCTCTGCAGAGGTCCAGAGTCACGGGGGAGCGGCGCATCGGAAGCCCCGTCGCTTCGGACGCTGATGAGCAGCTGCCTGGCACTCGCGCCTCTTCACGCGCGGGCAAACGCTCCTCGCTTGATCTCCGGGGGCTGGGAACGCTGAGCAGCAGAATCCCCCCTTTAGGGTAACAACATAACACCACCAACAAAAAAGATAAAGCAATTCTCGGCTCCGACTGAAGATGAATCCTCCTTTCTGCTCATTATAAAATACCTATTATCTCCCTTTATCTCCTAGCCAACAGAGTTATTTCAATTTAACAGCATATGAGAAATGCAAGGAAATATAATAAGAGAGCCATGGATGCACTATTTAATGTCAGGATGACAGATGCTTCAATTAGGCAGACAGGGCTATTTCTCCCCAAAATAGATAAAGATGAAATTTTTATAAGATTGCGCTGTTTGTGTTTACGATACAGGACTGTTACAAGCTTTCATTACAATATAAATTAAAATAAAAGCTCCTATTTCAGCGGAAACCCAAACGGATTTGCCAATACTTTTGCAAGTCGTCAAAGCAGTCGTCCCCTCGGCGCAGGCTCTCGCGGCGCCGGTGGGGCTTCCTCCCGCCTCTCCTCCACCCGGAGCGCCCCCGGCGGGTCCCTCGGAGGCTCGGGTGGGTTCATGGCCCTCGGCCGCCTGGCCACGCCGCAGCGGTGACCTTTGGTGACACTGGCCCCTGGGCTCGCTGCGGCAGTTTGCTGCGCCAGGATGCGCACGGCTGCCCGCTCCCTTGAAATTTCTTGAGGGTCTCGCCTTTCTGGTGCCGCTACATTCCACGGCGTGTTTGTACGGTAACTGGGCCAAGGAATAGTCGACAAAAAAGTTGTGTCTGTGTTTACCCTGGAGTTATATATAAATATATATATATATATAGCCTGAATTATGCATGAGTTAAAAAAAGTCAAGACGAGCGGCACGGTAAACACGTGGGCTCTGCCAGCAGTTTGAAGAGGGGGGATCAAGCTGGGGAATTGTGCTGGGAAGCTTCCCACGGCGCTGGGGTCAGCGGGGGAGTGGTGACGCGCGGGTGCTGGGATGCAGGCACCATGCCGTGCTGTGCCGTGCCATGCCATGCCATGCCGTGCCGTGCCGTGCCGTGCCGTGCCATGCCATGCCATGCCGTGCTGTGCTGTGCTGTGCTGTGCCGTGCTGTGCCGTGCCATGCCATGCCGTGCTGTGCGGTGTGCTGTGCCGTGCCGTGCCGTGCCGTGCCGTGCCATGCCATGCCATGCCGTGCTGTGCTGTGCTGTGCTGTGCCGTGCTGTGCCGTGCCATGCCATGCCATGCCGTGCTGTGCCGTGCCATGCCATGCCATGCTGTGCTGTGCTGTGCCGTGCCGTGCCATGCCATGCCGTGCTGTGCTGCTGTGCCATGCCGTGCCATGCTGTGCCGTGCTGTGCCGTGCCGTGCCGTGCCATGCTGCGCTGTGCCGTGCTGTGCCACTGGTCCCAATGGACTGGTACCACCAGAACAGAGCCACCTTTGCACACCCGCGGTTGCACTTGCGCTGTTGAGTTTATTTATGGCTTGAGCCTGGCTTTAATTGTTCCCATCTCGTATGTTTTAGCCATTTAGCGTGTATCCGATTTGTCACAGAGCGCTGAGGGTGTTTTGGTAACTAAGCGCTATAAACATTATTTATTATTATATTTCAGCCAAAACAAGCATTACTCTAATTTATTTATTAATCACTTTTCAAATTCAAAGGAAACATCTGTGCAGATTTGCAATTAAGTGGGTTTATGGCTCGAGCGAGATTTCCCTCAAATTTCTATAAATAGATCCAGTGTTTATTCCTCATTGTCTTAATATTTCTGAACGATGATAACAGTGACAACGATCCCTCCAGCCTGCCGTAGCGCGCTCGTGGCCCTGTGACCCGACTGTGGCCCGCTGGGAGGACGCGGCGAGGCAGAAGCGCTGCAGCCCCTCTCCAAAAGCC
Source organism: Gorsachius magnificus (assembly GCA_034008185.1). NCBI lineage: Eukaryota > Metazoa > Chordata > Aves > Pelecaniformes > Ardeidae > Gorsachius > Gorsachius magnificus. The sequence goes on along the minus strand of CM067098.1, from coordinate 899,171 downwards.
GGCAGAATGGAAGTGAGCGTGGGTGGTTGAAACGGCCCCGTCCCTGCGGCCACCCCTGGTCACCCCCGTGACCCCAGGAGCGTCACCGCTGCCGCCGGTCCCCAGGAACAATCTTCCGCTGCTCTGCGCATCCCACACAGCGCTAAAGCCCAGACCCCCCACGCCTTCGGCACATCAGGCGTGTCCCTGTCAACCCCTTCATACTCCCACCCGTCCCCTAATTAAGCCCCGGCGTGTCCCTAACCCACCACAGCTTGGAGCCTCCTCTCCCCCCAAGCACTGAGCTCCGCTAGCCCGCGGCCCCGCTTTCCCACAGCCCTCGGGGTGCCCCGCGCTCCCCGCCGCTCCCGCCACCGTCGCTGTGTTCCTGACGGAGCCACACCAGGCTCCCCAAAGCGCGGTGTCCCTTGCCATTTGGTATGGGATGTGTACGATCCGACAGCATCCTCAGGGACAAGGATGATACGTGAGGTGTTACGACTCAGCAGTTTCATCCAGTTCTCAACCTTAATAGATTTGTTAATGATAAATATATTAATGCCATTAGCATTTCAGAGAATGAGAGGGTGGTGGAGCTCAGGAGGGAGCTCAGGACATCCAGACGGCTTGATTGCACGGCAATGACCTTTGATAGGTGGCAACGTGTTGCCCGCGCTTTAACGGCAGTAAACACCTTGACCCGAAGGACACAGCTCCCAGGCCAAGAGTTTTTAGTCTTGCCCCGGCTCCGGCATGAGAGGAGCATCTCCATCTCATCTCATCTCATCTCATCTCATCTCATCTCATCTCATCTCATCTCAATCTCATCTCAATCTCATCTCATCTCATCTCATCTCATCTCATCTCATCTCCCCTCCCCGAGCGGGTGGCTGCTGCCATCCCACGCCACCGGTGGCCGCAGTCCTGGCCACGGCACTGGCCACGCTGGCAGCGAGCGGCCCCGGCAGCCCCGGCTGCATCTTCAAAAGTGTCACGCCTGGGAGCTAAACCACTTCTAAGGACATTGGGACACAGGCTCCATATTTCAACAATTTCTTCCATTTTGCTTTCAGGTCCATAAATCACCCTCTCTGAATTTCCATATTCTGGCCGTGCTCTGCTCTGTCAGTCAGCACCTCCGAGCCGGGCTCTAACCTGGTTTGCCGCCCGCAGATGCAAGTAACACGTTTAACCTTTTTTATGAGGCTTATTCCTCGCCGTTGAGGGCTACCTTTTCCAAATCTCCTCCAAACAGACATTTGTCTTTTCGAGGTTTCCAGCGTTTCCAGTGCAAAGCCTGAGAATCAATACAGCTCACATCGTCTCGGCTTTCCCAACCGCCAGATCCGGATCAGATTTAAGCCGGGCTCCGTCCCCCGTTTACGCTTTAAGCATCCCAAGGCGGCGCGGGCTCGCGCAGCTTTATCGAGTGCGGTGGGGAAGGCGCGATTTATCCTCGCTGATCATCGGTTCAATTTGCCCACAGGACCCACTCCTCGGGCGCTTGCGAGCAGGACTATAAACGTATTTCATACTCTTCTGCAGTGGAAGAGGTGCAGCACAGAGAAGATGGCTCTATTATATCAGCTTCTGGTTATTCTCGCTAATATTTATTTCAGAAGTCCCGTGCAAAAGCCACTTTGTGCAGAGGGGAGATAAACCTGCTTTTGAACTAATTACAAATCACTTTTAGTGGCAGTGCCAGCCACCGGCTTCTGCCTCGCCGCGCGGGAGCTCGGACCCGTTTTTACACCCTCTTGCAGAAACAAAGCTGAGAGGATCATCCCGAACACGGGCACTTGCATTCCTCGTCTGGAGGCATCGGCAGCTGCTGCCCCGGGTGTCGGAGCCTCCCCTGGCATGGCTCCTGCCCCGTCCTGGGGAGCCATGCGAGAGAAGCCACGTGCCTGGCACGGGGCTACCACAGCTGATGCTGGCTCGCCGAGCTTTGCCGTTGGGAAGCCTGGGGGAGAGCGCTTTACTGGGATGCATCGTGCAGCTGCTTCGCCGTTCCACCCTTTACAAGCCCGCGCTCGAAAGAACCGGTGCCAGTGCTGGAATTGCGAGAGAGCTGGCAAAAAAGAGGAGGGATGTGGAAGGCAGCCAGGTGGTCCATCAGGTGCAGCCTGGCACCCTGCTCTGTGCCAGCAGCCCAGCAAAATTCCTCTCGTTTCTGGCCTGTGTGCAACCACAGCATGCAGCTTGCATGCAACCACGGCATGAGGCTTGTGTGCAACCACAACGTGCAACCACGGTGTGCGGCTTGTGTGCAACCACGGCGTGCGGCTTGTGTGCAGCCACAGTGTGAGGCTTGCGTGCAACCATGGTGTGCGGCTTGTGTGCAACCATAGCGTGCAACCACGGCATGCGGCTGGTGCAACCACCGTGCGGCTTGTGTGCAACTACAGCTTGAGGTTTGCGTGCAACCACAGCGTGCAGCTTGCATGCAGCAGCAGCATGAGCAGAGCACCCATACGTGTCCAGAGCTGCACAAGAAGCCAGGGCTGCTCAGGTCTTGCTCCTGTTAGGGTGCAGGTTATTGCCGCTCCGCACAGGCGGGGTGGAAGTCAGCCCTCCCAGGGCCCTATGTGCAAGCCACGGCCGTCAGATCAAATAGGGAAGGGGAGCTGGGCTATTCGGGGCACTTACTGTAATTATTTGCTTGCAGGTAATTTCTGCACGAAGTTCTGTTTCCTCCCAGGAGAGGGCAATAACAGACGCACGCTGGCGTGGCCATCCCGCTGGAGAGGCTCCTGGCTGATGGACTCCAGAGATGCCTCTGGGAACAGAGAGCGGAGTGGGACCCAGCCGCCGGCTTGCACGGCTCCTGCTGCGAGCGCACAGCGTGCACCGGCAGCGCCACTGCAGGCAAATCAATTGAAAAAGCAAACCTCCACTTGTCTCCACTGAAGGTGGCTGGAAAATCCCATGATATATCGAATCGGTAGGAATTAAACCAGTTTATTGTCAGGAAATCATCCGTTTCCCAGATAGTCAGGGATGATGCCTGCCAGCATCCACCCAGCTCGCAGTTAACAAGCGAGCCCTGAGCACGCGGCAGCGAGATCCGATGTGAATTATTTGTGCAAAGCCAAAGGATTCCATCTCAGGTGAGCTGCCAAAGAGGGAAGTTCTAAGAAGTGAAATCCTCTAACGTAATTAACGGGTGAGGAGATTGCCCCTGGAAGGTTTAAGCACTACCAGCTTCTGGGCGCTGCAGCCCGAGGGCTGGGAGCGGGAGCTGGGGCCGCAGCCGGTCCCACTCCGGAGCAGCCAGAGCCCTCCCGGCCCCCACAGCTGGGGGTGACACGGTGGGGGACACGGTGGCCTGGCGCTGTCTGAAGGGACGGGCAGGCTCTCCCGCCGGCACAGAACACCGCCAACATCCCAGTAATCGAATTATCTGGATGAGGATGAGGGCAGAGGCTTGACCCGTGGCAAAACTCATTTCCCGCGGTGCCAGGCCAGCACCTCGCACCCTCCTCCAAGTTTGGGGGCCGGGAAGGGAGCCGCCCCGCCTGCCCTCTTTCTGTCATTTTTCTTTCGGGTTGCTTCCAGAGCAGCACGAGCAGGGGGGAAAGCCTTGGTGCAAGCAAAGCCCCCCCAGACCCTTCCCCGGAGGTGGCAGGGTCCGCGCTCCCCCTGCAAACGTCAGTGGGCAGAAAGCCTCGAGCCAGGCGAGAAAGGTCCCGTCTGGAGCCGGCTTAATGCATTGGGATCTGCTAAGCAGGAGCCCAGCGCCGTGCCCTGCCTCGGGCTCAGACCTTGCTGGGCTGGGCTGGGTGGGAGAGCCGGCACCGCTCCTCGGCGTTCCTGACGGGCAGCCCCGCGCCGCTCCCCAACGAGCGGAGTTCCTTAAAGACCCATATTAAAGCAATCACGGTGTCTCTTCTCCTCCGCGCTGGTGACAGTTTCCCCCGCCGCTGCCGTTACTGGAAGCTATATTCCTGTCACATCAGGCGTACGGGTCGGCTCTCTGGAGAGCCCTTCTTTACTGGAAGTGGCATCTCTGTCGTGTAGGCTGGAGAGAAATCAATGAGAGAACTAGTCGGGGAGCAGCAGACAGGGCTGACGGCTCCTTCCAGTTGCACCCGCAAGCCTGGCTTCACCTTGCTGCCGGCGAGCGTTTGGCTGCTGGAGTGGCAGGGGTGCAGAGGGGGTGGACGGCGCAGAGGAGGAACCGGGTGCTGGGGCTCCCCCGCGGCAGGGGCTCTGCTTTTTCCCGTCCCAACATCTCCCCACCCGCATTTCCCAGGCAGCCGCTTCCCCCCGGCCCGCAGTATTTCCCCTCAGGGGGGCTCAGGATGAAGTTCTTCACGCTCAGCAAGTCTTTCCTGCAGCGAGCAGCAAGCAGGGAAACACAAGAAAAACGACCGGATTTTCTCCTTCGCTGAAACCGTTGAATATCAGCCCCTGATAGATAAGACAAGGCGGGGATAAAGGGTCACAACTCCATTAGATCTCCTTAATTTGGCTTTTTCCTGAAAGCACAAAATCGATATTTTCATCTCCATGGACCCAATAAGCTATGAGGGTCTCCCGCAATCACGCAAATCTGGCCCCCGTGCCTGCAGGCTGCTGGGTGCGGGCAGCTGGAGAAACGCCACGGCGAGGAGCTGCCGGGGCCGCGCCGCGCCGCGGGATCGGGGCCGTGCTGGCGTGGGGAGCCCAGCCAGGCGCCGGCGACCTGCGAGCGATCAGCGACTTCGGCGTTGCAGAAAAAAGCCAATTCTGAGCCCAGCATCCTCAGTCAATACCTGCCAATTCCTACACAACCGGCCACCTTGAAGCAACCGAAGTGACAAGCCGGAGCCGATGAGAAAAATTAAGCTCAGAGCGAGCTGGAGAAAGGGCCGTTCGGCTCACCGCAAACATTATCTGCTCTAATTGGAAGCTTTGTTTAATTTGGCTTTGAAATTGGATTCCTTTTCCTTCCCGGAGAACTGTTATTGCCTTAATCCTCTGCTTTGAATAAGACCATTTTTATGGCAGAGTACGGCTCGTTTGCAGCAGGGCAAACTCATGGAGCGAAGCAGCGACTGCCGTCTTCCCGGCCGGCTAGCGTCGGGCGAGCCACGCTTGCCAGACCCCTCATACCGATGCGTTTTCCCCCCTTTCCATTTTGCCTTTGCTTGGCAATGGTATCGTTCATGAGACCAGTGGAAGGCCCCTTTTAGCTGCGTTCTCCTCCCGTGGCGGATGCGTCCAGAGCAGCCAAAGGGGCGCAAACTCGGGGACGGGACCGCCGGCAGCCCAGGGCGTCTTCGAGCGGGAGGCAGCAGCCCTGGCTGGGGCTTGCCACCCCTGGACCCCCAGGGAAAAGCATCCCGTCCTAACACGCCGCCGGCTCCGGGTGCAAACGGCAAAGCGGGTTTTCCCATCTCCGTACCAGCTCGTTTCGCCGACTTTAGCCGGCTCGCTGTAGCGTCGCTTATTTGCGGAACGGCAATAGAGGGAAGACAACAGCGTAATGAAAGCATTGCAACCCAATTTCCAAGTGTGGCCAACAAGATCAATCCGGCACTTTGGAAAAATCAAGAACTTTATCTCCAATCAGCCGGCTTTTATCTGCTTAGGAATAAACAAGGCTGAGGAAGCTAGTGGGAGCAGCAGCTGCATCGCACGTGAGCCTGGAGCCAGACCCTTCTGCTGGAAGTAAATCATTGATCTCAGAAAAATTCTGCTTAGGCAAAGCCATTTCAATTACCTGGCAGATGACGACGAGTGCCGGGAGAGGTTAATGGCTCTGAAATATTTAAAGAGAAGATGTTTGCCTGGGTGCACCGTAGTTTGTCTTTCATTTACCCAACGGAGGGAGATGATTTGGGAAACTCAGCGGTGGGTAGGTGTGACCGGCCTGGCCCGCTCTGGCATGATTTACTGGGGCCACCGGCTGGCCCGGAGGGTGGCGAGGGACCCCCAGCTTAGGGGTGAAAGGCAGAGGCGGCTCCTGCCCGGCAGCGCTCCCGCCACTCCCGCCAGCCTTAACTGCAGCTTCTGGCCCCTGGAGCGCATCCAGGGCTGCAAGTTTTTCTTGGGGATTTATCTCTAACGCAGCAGAAGTCAGGCACTTCGTGGGGCCGGGCAGCTGAGACATAAAAGGGAGTTACTGTGAGTGAGGAGCCGCTGTGCAGTACGCCCAGGGGCACCAAAATCCTGGACTTTTAGTTTAGTGCTGGAATATTTCTCCCTCGGCAGAGAGAGCGGCTGCACGAAACTGCCCATCGCGCCGCCGGAGCCGGGGAACTGCGGAGCCGCTCGCTGCCGGTGGGGTCGAGCTAGGATGCTCTTAGCATCGCGAGCAGCAGAGCGTCCTCTGGGGCACGGGAGGAAGCCCTCACCTTGCTTCCACCGAATTTTGAAACCAATTAAGTTTATTGTGGGATGTGTTAAATAGGGTATTGATGAGCACCGTATGCCTGACTGGCCTCCAGGTCTGTTCCCCAGAGGCGAGGAAGGGAGCGCCCCAAGCCCAGCCACCCATGGGATGGGGAGCACCTCAAGCCCAGCCACCCATGGGAGGGGAGCACCCGAAGCCCAACCACCGATGGGAGGGGGAGCACCCCAAGCCCAACCACCGATGGGAGAGGGAGCACCCCAAACCCAGCCACCCATGGGAGGGGGAGCACCCCAAGCCCAGCCACGGGGTGCCCGGCTGCTCTCAGCGCGCTATCAAAGCCTCGGTGTTGATCACCGTGTCGGGCTGCTCAGCAATCGGCTTTGGTTTTGTGAGAGCTTTGATCACGATAGCTCAGCTGGGGGAAACGCGTGGTTCCCTTTGTTTCGGCTAACTTTCTTCACTTTCATCCTCATAAATAATTTATTCTTGTTTGTTCTATTCACTTTCATATTTTTGTTTTCTTCCCCATTAAAATTCTGCTTCAGTAGCTCGTGGAGAAACTTTGAAGCTCTCCCTCCCCATCCTCAACCTTTCTGGGGAACCAAATTCCTCCCCGGCAGGGTCGGGCGCGGGGAGGGAGGCACCACGCTCCCGCGCTCCCGGCTGCTCTCTGCGAAGCACGCGCGCCGGGCAGGAGGGCGGCTCTGTCGAGGAGCTGACCACGAGGGTGGGACTATTTCTGGCACTATAACCTCTCCTGCTTTGGATACGCTGGGTGGCTAAAAGCCATCTCTAAGGAGGGATGGCTGCTCTGACCTTAAAAAGGTTTTCAGTTTTCAAAGCAGAGCACAGATTTGGTGGACAAAATGGCCCTTAGCAGGGCTGCTGAGCAGACCCTCCAAAGCCACAGCACGGCCCCTGGCCTGACACGGGGGCTCCTGCGCCTGCTTTCCCTTCCCACGCAGCGGCTGCTTCGCCTGCTCTCTTTTTTTTTTACAGAGCGCTATTTTTAACCTTTTGTCAATATTTTTTCCCATGGAAACATGGACTTTATTGTATTCACCCTTAAATGAGTCCTCCAAAAATAAAGTCTGCCCTTTCCCATTGCGTCTGTTGTCCCAGGTTTGGTAACTCCACCTGTGTCTGCACCAGCACCTGGGTGGGTTGGCTTCAGATACGCTGGGATGGCCGCAGGTTTTCCCACTTTGGTGATCAGGTCTCGGGCTTTAAAACCCCAGGGCTTGGGGTAGGGCTAAGTGGTGTTTTCCTTGGGAGCTCTCTAGCATTCCTTCTGGGATGTGGGGCTGGAGGCTGGCTGTGCTCTGCTGGCGTGCTTGGGGAGCAGAGGACCTGTGTACAGAGGAGAGAATGGGCTGTCCGCCCCCTTGGATGAACAGGTCATCGGCAGCCTTCTGTGAGACCCAGAAAGGTAATTACTTGGAGGGGCAGGGAAGACCCTTCATGCTAGGAGGTACCTGTGTTCCAGGGTAGCAAACTGTGCTGCTGGTGCTGTTACTGCTTTGCCAGCAGCACCCAGGGCCCTTCTGAGGAGGGAGGTGCTGCTCCTTGCCCTGAGGAGCGTGGCACCTCTCGTCTCCTCTGGTTTCCATCAATACTTATAAGTGTATTGTGGAGAACTGGGTGTGCTTTCCAGTTTACAGAGGCTTGGTGTGTGTTGCCTTGAGCTACCTGGTGCAATAAAGGGGCAATTAGCAATTGCTATGGAACATGTCAGTGCTGTGACTTACCCCAGAGGATCCAGGAGCACCCTTGGAGCCACCATCCCTCATCCTGCAGCCAAGGGCCGGACCCATGAAAGCTGCCAGTGAGTCTTGCCCCTTGTATGCTGTGAAATCACTGCTGCGAGGCTGCCTCTGGGGAGAGGTTGCAGCTCCTGTCTGAAGTTTCTGGGTCAGGATTATTGATTGGGATCATTAATTGGCCTGGCTCTGTGAGAGGTGGGGCAGTGGGGCTCAGTGCTGCCGAGGTGCCTTCGGAGGCAGCCTGCCCAGGCTCTGGTTCTGCTTCTGCATGGGTGCCCTGGAGGAGGATGCTGCACCCTTGCCTTTTCTCTGTCCCTTTGCTTTCCTTCCCTCTGTCCCCAGTGCTTCTCCCAGCCCCTGTGTGCTGTACCCAGCCTCGGGTGTAAGTGCCCAGCATCCCTGCAGGTGCTCAGGGGTCCCTGGGGAGCTGGAGCATGCGTATGAGATGGTGTTACTGATGTACCTGTGGAGGGGGGCCCAATCTGCTGTCCTGAATAAAGCTGGTAGGGTTTTACCTCCTCCCACAGGGAAGGGAAGAGGCGAGCCCCACCTGTGAAAAGGCATATTCATTTGTAGGGAAACTTCATATCCAGGATTCTCGTGGCAAATATATTGCAAGCTGAAGGGCTTATGGCAGTAATAATGCTTGGATCCATCTCTTCCTTTTCCGCTGTGGGATTTACAGCAGCCAGCAAACAGTCAAGCCCGGGATAGCACCTCAACCAACACGCATTATGTCAGTTTGCACCGTGTTACCTTCCCTGCATATTTTCTGGAGTAATCGGATTTGACTACTTGCCTGCAAATTGACGGAGCTCGCAGGTTGGCACAGAGGCAGGCACAGCTCCTGGAATTAAAAATAGTTCTGTGTCAGGGCTCATCTTGGTAATCAGCACTGTTGGGCGGCTTTGATCTCAATCCCCTGCGAACCGCAATGGCTTTCCAGCTCTGCGTGGCTCTGGTGGTGCCTGGGCACATGTGCTGGGGGGGCACACGGGGCTGAGCATGGGTGGGGGTTTGTATATGTGTGCAGAGACAGGTGGGCTGCTAAAGCCACCTGAGGGACACCTCCTGTGTCCCTGTGCTGCTGTGATTTGCCAAAAACCCCTATGGATTTGAGGGCTGGGGACTGAGGCTGAGACCTCCAGTGTCACATGTGGGACCTGAGCTTCCAGATCCCATTCAAATGGGTGGGATCAGTTAAAATGAGCCAGCTGAACCCTGGAGAACAGGCAGGTGGGAGCCCGAAGTGATGAGAAAGGGGCAAGGTGGGGCTGGGTTGCCCTTGGGGGGTGGGAGCAGCTGGGCATGCTGGGGGGGGGGTGCTGCATGTGCATGCAAATCACCGGTGCCTCCTGTTCACTGTCTGGATGCTGCCGTAGTTCTGCCGCATGTTGTGACGAAAGCTGTAAGGACCTGTGGGTAAGGGTCTCCCAAAAGAGCCCCCCTTGGCTGCCTGTGGGAAGAGGCTCTGTTTTGAGAAGGAGCGGAGTGTTTCTTACATCCCAAGCTCCAGACCAATTTGGTTGTGACAGGCAAAGAAAAGGCAACTCCAAAAACCAACCTCACAACCCTAAATGTCCCAGGAGTGGTGGCTGGTTTAAAGGCAACTGAAACTCCTTAGCCTGGGGGAGGGAGGGGAGGCAATGGGTATAGCTCAGTTAAATGGTAATCACAGGTTGAGGCAAAGATCTGAGAAATTTAAAGATAATTAAAAGTATCTGAGGTTTCCTGAAACAGCTTCTAAAGCTGACAAATGGAAATAACCCACTGGGTGTTGATGAGCTTTGAATTTCGTTAGAAATTGCCGAAGAATAAATTTAGCAAATCACCGAGAAGGGCGAATGCAGCATCGGAGCTCCAGCCCGCAGTCGGCACTGGTAATTCTCCAAATTCCTGACAATTATCCATTTCAGGAGACATTTCCACTTATCTCGCCTCACCTTAAAGCCTTCCTATTGAACTCTGCCTATGATTAATCCTTGTTCGTGCTCACCTTTCTCTCTTCTCCATTATTGTTTCTCAGCAAGGCGACATCCATCCTCACCTACCTGTCCTTTTTTCTGCTACTGCTCCATTTAAGAAGGATTAAGCTTTTAGTTGCAGGGCTTTTGCCTTGTATTGCTGGGGCAGCTCGGAGTCCCTGCAGAATGCCACAGCCCAGGGGCGCATCGTGGCATTCCCCGGTGGGTGGGATGGCCCTGCTGGCAGCGTCCCTTCCCGGAGGGCAGAGCTCAGTCTTGACCCCAACCAGGCACACTGGTGAGGATGGGCACCCCTGGTTCTGGGAGCTGGAGTATGAATGCTGATGTCCTTTTTGGAAGGAAAAGGGAATTTCTCAGAAACTGTGGTTTTTGAAGGACAAATGCAGGGTGAATGAGGACACCAGCCTTGAGATGTCCCAGTGTCCCTGGCCATGGCACATGTGGGAGCTGGGAATGGGCAGGGAAAAAATTATGTGATGGTGTAGTAAGGAAGAGCAGATAACGATAATAAAAAGGGAAATGAAATAAACATGGGGGAAAAAAACCAACCCAAGCTGCCTCTCAGTAGGCTGTAGGGTTCAATGAGCAGCTGGGACAAAAAAAAATGCAACCCCTGTGCTTTCTGAATAATAGAGATGGGAGCGCAGGTGATAAGAAGGCAAAGGGAGGAAGGAGGAAAAAATAGAAAGGAGAAATTACTGAAGAGAGAAACCTGCAGGTGCGGAGTATTTTGCTATGCTAATAAAGAGATGAAAGCAAATGGAACAGGAGCAGAGACTGGCAAAAGTTGTTCTTTGGTTGGGAAGAATAAGAGGATAAACGTCTTTAACATTTATGAAGTTGCAAAATAAAACAGAGAGGCTCAGAACATCGAGCTTGTAGTTGAGGAAATTAAAGTACATAAAATATTTATCCGTTTGTGCTCAGCGGCTGTCAGCCATGCATGCGCTGGAGGAATGGTGTGTTTCCAGGCACAGCTTTATTCGTGCTCCTATTTTTTCCCTGCTCTCCCAGAGATGAACAGGAACGATTTGGTAAGCAGTAGCTGAACACTCGGCTCATTTCCTACACTCCATTAATGTTTCATTTCTTAATGCCCTCAAAACAAAAATGGAAAGTTGGTATAAAATATTATTCTCCTTTCAAATCATGGTAAAAAGGAGCGTGGTTCCGGGCCAGCAGTCAAGATTACAGACTGGCATTTGTGTTAAATGGGGGCTGCAGGGCTGATATGTGCCGATCGGAACTGGCCCTGCAAGGAGGAATGCAGTGTCCCCAGCGCTCCCAGCCCCGAAGGACCTTTTCTGGAGGATGCTCTTGGCTTCTTGTCCTCTGAACGTTTCGCCCCTCCTCGCTGCCACAGCAAGCAGATTCCTTAGTTCAGGCGACTTACCAGTTACCGAACTGGAAATGAAAGCAGCTTCCAAATTCCAGATGTGGCCTCAATGACTTGAAATGGCAGCAGAGTGCAGTGCATTCCCAAGGCCTTTGTTGGATGCTTCTTGCAGTGGTGCTACAGGAACGGTGTCACCAGTGCCTGGCATGGCACTCCTGGACCTGGACAGGGTCCAAACCTGCTGCAGGGACCCATCTGCAGCACCCATCCCATCACCCATCCATCAGGACGAGCGGTGCTGTGCAGCTTGGTGTCAGCCCCGGCAGGGCGGCGCGGGGGTGGCTCACTTGCTGGTAGCTTGTCCCCGTTGTCTGCGTGGCAGCACTGGCCCCAGGCAGTGGCATGTCAGCCTCTGGCCTATTGCTAATTTTAATTTGTTTGATAGGGAATCCCGGGTGCTCCGGTGACTTGGCTGGCATTGCCTGCTGCTGTCAGATGCATTTATTCTCCAACAGCAGCATCTGGAGTTTACCAGCCCTGCGCTAACTTGCTGCTGCTCTTGTTCAGCAAATATTTCTTTTCAATCGCCAGGCTGCTGTTACCTGCTTGCCTGCTGATTTGTTTTGTCTTTGGGAGCACTGCTGAGCTGGGGTCCCGCATTGGGCACCAGAGATTCCCAGGAGCTGGGTGGGCGGCAGGGAGCTGCCTGGGAGGGGACCAAGGGTGCCCAGGGGGTGAGCCCGGGCGTGGGGCTCTGCCTCCTCCTTGTCAGGGGTGGCCGGGGCGCGAGGGCCTGGGGCTGGAGGAGGAGGCCAGGTCTGGAGATGCACCATCCCCGGGGAGCGGCTTTGTCCTTCCAGGCTGGGCGGTGCCCACTTTTGCAGAATTAAAGCGCTAACATTACATCCTGTTTCCCCATGTCTTTTGGGGTTAACGGACAAGTTGCTGGCCAGCCCAAGGGATTTTTGGAATCCTACCCTTCCAGGGAGGATGGTGTGGGGTTGGTGAGCAAGGCTCGGGCGGGGTGGGAAGCGTAGGAGAGCTCCCCTTCTTGTGCATCCCTTGCAGCCTTCTGTAAAGCACGGAGATGTTGATATTTATTTTGTTATGAAGCTCAAAAACCCCCTTGATCTTGGCTTTATCAGAAATGATGAATTCTTGGGGAATTTCTTAGTCTGGGTATTCTGGTTTCCAGTGAGATGCTTGGATAATGTAAGCTAAAATCAATGCATTGACTTCAGTTGGGATCTGCCAGCCTACACCAGCTGCAGAGATGGTTGTCCCCTGTCTCCTGGTGACAATTTTGTCTTGGAAAAGCTGACCCAGCCTGAAGGAAACGAGGAAAAGCTGAGAACCATGGCGAGCAGTTTACTGCGTTCCCAGATGATGCAGCATCCGTCTCTGATGCAGGATCAGAATTTTCTCAAAGGGAGAGGAAAAATAGAAGCAACAATTTCTCAGGATCACCACTGAGAAATCACTTTAACAGCTTATAATGACGCTTTACGGAAGGCACGCGCGAACTCCCACATCCCTGTGATTACAGCGTTTCCCAACGGCGGGTACCGCGGCGTGCGTCCTGACGGCACCCAACGGGAAGCTGGGCACCGCGGGGAACGGGTGAGCGGCCACCCATGGGGATGCGCTCCCATGTCCCAGCCAGCCACGGCAATCAAAGAGAGCCCATGTACGGGAGGGAGCCTGCGGATGCGGGGGGTGTAGATGCAACTGTACAGGGATTTGGGGCCATGGTTTAGTGTTGGGATGGCAGGGTTAGGTTAAAGGTTGGACTCGATGATCTTAAAGGGCTTTTCCAACCAAAGTGATTCTAGGATTTCCTCCAGGTTCCCCCCATCCCTGGTGGTCACCAGCAGTATTCGTGTTTTGTGTGCTTGATGGGCTGCCCCGAGGCACCGTGCGGCAGTGGGGTGACGGATGCAGGCTCCGAAGGCCGGGGTGGGCATCGTGGCGCTGTGGGGCTCCCCAGCCCTTCCCGTTCCCCCCGTTGCCATCAGTGCTCTGCAGGCAGATGCTCCCGTGAGCCCTCGCACTTGATTCAGTCGCGGCTTAATTTAATCCTCTAATCCAATCAATACTTCACGGGCCAGGTCTTTGTTTTTAAAAAACAAACGAACAGAAAAGCTTCTTGTCTTTATTTTTTTTTGGCTGATTTATGCAGGTGTTATTAGGTTAATGCAATCAGTGGGGATAAAGCTGCCCTCTGTTTAACGAGGGAGCAGCCCTGCTCTGCATCTCGCAGAAGGGAGGGGAGCCTGGAGAAGGAAGCCGCATGCTGCTGAAGTTGGGTGCTTGGGACGCTACCGCTGGCGTCATCAGCCTCACAGAGGTGACCCTTTCTGTTGCAGGAATGATGGGAGGCCCTGGCAAGGGCTCCACCTCCTCTCCAGATGCTCCAGGAGATGAGTGAGCAGCAGGATGCGCTGCGGCCTCGGGAGCCCAGGAAGGATGGGGAAAGGTAGGCGAGGCGAGGAGCGCAGGCGGAGGCAGATGAAATGTTCTCCCTGAGGCCGTGCGGCATTCGGGCGGGCAGCGCGGTCTCTGGTCACGTGGCGAGAAGCCGCTTTCCCTCGATGGGGCTCTCCCCGTGCCCGCTGGTAGCGCCGATGGAGCACATGCTCTGTGCTGGCGCTCGGCTTAATGAGACGACGCGCCCGCTCTTGATAAGCGTGAATCCTGCAGTGGTTGTTCCATCTTTAATCAAATTTGTAGAGCCTCAGGCCATTCATGGGGAAAGGAGCGTTCTCCATCTGTAACACGGGGAAGTTTGGCTGCCAAGGGGTGCGAATCCCAGTGACAAAGTTATCCTTTCTCGTTGCATCTGAGTGCGAATTTCTCAGGACTAGCCTCAGCAAAGTCGTGATGGATTTTTTGGAGGACTTTTTTTTTTAGAGGATTTTTCAAGCTCTGTAAGAGGGCTGGCAAACGGCAGCTGCCGCTTCCAGGGCTTGGCGATGCATTCGGGTGTCTCCAGCCTTCCAGATCGCGCCATGTGAAGCCAGCGGGGGAGCCTGCTCATACGAAACTGGTTTTGGGGTTTGTTAAAGGGGCTCTGGGGCACCTGGCAGAGGCGGGGGGGGTGAGTGGTGCTGCCAGCCCCTTGGAAGGAGCTGCTTGGCCACCCTGGCCATGGGGAGCAGCAGGCTCCCAGCTCTGGGGATGCCACGGGGCCAGTTTCTTCCTGCTGTGCCGCTGGGACTCCGAGATGTGCTGGGTGCTGAGGGTGCTAGTCCTGGTGTGCGTGGGGCTGAGATCGGGGGCTCTGCACAAAATGTGTAGAATGAGCCATGCTGCTGGCCAGGATCTGTCAGCCCTGGATGGTGGCCCTTTGCGATCTCTGCCTTCACCCATTTGGCAAAATTCTCCTAGTTTTGCCTGCAAGCTTTGGTGCTTTGGTTGTGTTGCGCCTCTACTAAAGCAAACCCACCACAGTGAAGCCAGCAAGGAAATAACCCCCCAAAGAAGCTGCAAGAGGCGCCAGGAGGGCAATGAAAACCAACAGAAACATCTCTACCTTCTTGGTTTTTCGAGAAAGGTCAATTGACTCCCTGCCACCTTGCAGCCTGTAACAAAATCGATGATACTTCATCTTTAATTTGATTTTTCCATTCAATAAGGGTGGCAAGCATTAGTGTCACTGTAATTTTACAGAGTGCTGTTAGATAACAGGAGAATATCAAATGTGAAGATTATGTGTGATATCAGTGGCAAAATATTGTACCCAGCAATGATTTAGAAGAACATTAATGGCTCAGGCATGCTATAAGACATGTCATGAATTGGACAATAAAACGTCTTGTTCTCTAAATAATTACTCATGGGCTGACATCTGGCTGTGCGGGAGGCAGCTTGGTGCCTGTGGAACCCAACTCCCCATTGCTGCTGGGGCAGGGACCCCCGCTCCCCTGCGGCTGATCCTGCATGCCAGCGTGGCAGGCGGGGGCCGGAGCAGTGACGGATGCCACGCGCTTTCAGCCGGTCGATAGCAGGATTGGTGTAGACAGCAGTTATTTTTGTGTTTAATTCACTGAATAAAATGAAACGGGTAAATCACTTGGAGGAGATGTGAGCCGATGTTAATGGCCACGTTTGCGGCACTATCTAAAAATGAGGTCTCCAATTACTGACTCACGCCGCTGTTCGTGTGCCGTGGCACGGAGCCTCTGCAGCACTGCTGGGCGGCGGCTGTCCCCCGGAGCAGCCCCGGGGCTCCAGGAGTGCAGGCTGGGGCCGTGCCTGCACCACGGTGACACACAGCAAGCCCCTCTGTCCCCAGAGGCGGGCAGCATGTTCTGCTTTTCCCTGGCCTCGTGGGAATGGGGCTGAGCCAGCAGAAAGCATCGGGGCTGGCAGCTCCTCTGGGCTGCGTTTAGCAGCAGTGGGGATCCCCCGGTGGTCTCGCTGCCCTTGCCTGAGGGTTCAGCTCAAGAAAGATGAGGAACTCCTAGAAAGAGTCCAGAGGAGAGCAACTAGGGTGATAAAGGGACTGGAGCATCTCCCCTAGGAGGAAAGGCTGAGGGAGCTGGGCTTGTTCAGCCTGGAGAAGAGAAGGCTGAGAGGGGACCTCATCACCACCTACAAATATCTCAAGGGTGGGGGTCACCAGGACACAGCCAGACTCTTCCCAGTGGTGCCCAGCGCCAGGCCAAGGGGCCATGGGCACAAACTGAAGCAGAAGAGGTTCCAGTTGGACGGGAGGAAGAAATTGTTGACTTTGAGGGTGCCCAAGCCCTGGCCCAGGCTTCCCGGGGGGCTGTGGAGTCTCCTTCTCTGGAGATATTCAAAGCCCATGTGGATGAAGTCCTGTGTAACACACTCTAGGAGAACCTGCTTGGGCAGGGGGGTGGCACTGGGTGATCTCCCGAGGTCCCTTCCCACCCTTGCCATTCTGGGATTCTGTGTGCAAAGCGAGCGCCTGGGGTGCCCGTGGCCGGGGGTCAGTTCAGTGTTGCTGCTCCTCCAGCTCCCCCCAGACGTTTGTGGCGTGCGTGGCCCAGGGAGCTCCGCTCGCTCGGCACTGCGGCCTCCGGAGAGCCCGTTCCCCCGGGGCTAATAGCAGGCAGCAAAAAGCACAGCCGCTACCAGCAGCCGCGGCTGAGGGCGAGAGCCACCCGGATAAGCGTGAAATTGGCTCAGCGCCGCCCTTTACCAGCCAGTGGCTCCTGCAAGAAGCCGCCTTGTGCCCGGCGCCCCGCAGAGGAGGCTGAGCGGGTGTGGGGGCTTGCTCATGGGCGGGGGGGGGGGACGACATTTGCCTTGAACCGCCCCGGAGGAGCCCGGTTAGAGCCATGGGCATCTGGCCAGGATGAGAGAGGAGATGAGAGGGATTATCAAATGATGGTGGCTGCGTTTCGGCGCTGCTGTTATCACCTCCGGCTGCGAGCGAGCCTGCCTGCGGTGCTGCTGGCTTCTGCTGGGCTCGCTGCCCGCCCACGTCGCCTGGGGGCTGAGCGCGCTCCGCAGCGGGGGGGCAGTGAAGCGGCTGAGCTGGAGGGGCTGCGGGCAAAATGCCAAAGGATGGGGGGAAAGCCCTGTATCCTTTCTGCCAAGCGAACCCCCTTGCAGCACCCCGAGGTGCTTGGCGGTGGGGTGCTGGGGGGGGCGGTGTGGGTGCCTCGAGCCCCTGCCTCGTGCTTGCGGTGGGACTGGCGATGCCCCCGGCGGCAGGGGGCAGCCTGCGGCCCCCCCGCGGCCCTGGTGTGCGTGCGGGTGCAGGGGGGCTGTACGCGCCCGCACACCCACGCTGCTGCATTCCAGCCCCCGTGCCGGTTCCGTGCAGCTGCCAGATCAGAGGCAGGGCTTTTTCTGTGACTAATCTTCATCCTGCTGAGCTCCTGGCTGCTGCGATGGAGGCGTTGCCACGCTCTTCGCCTAGCTCTGCCCTAGGGGATGCGGTGCCTTTGTCCAGAGAAAACGCAGCAGCTCGGCCGCGGGGGTGTGCTTCATCCCCTCTGCCATGGCTGGGGGGGACGCGGGACCTCCTGGGCACCCCCAGCCCTGACCCTTCCTCTGTGCGAGGAACAGCGGTGCTGGGGTGCACCGGGCCTTCAGATGGGTGCTGCAGAGCACCCTGCCAGCGTCCCAGAACAGCATCCCGTGCCAGGCTGGATCGGTCCCCGGGGAGCCTCGTGGCCGGAGCAGCCCCGCGGGCGGGCGTTGGGAAGCGCTCCCCCCGGCACGCGGCATTCCCACCTCTGCAGGAGAAGTAGAGGATGGGGGACCCGGATGACAGAGCCGTCAACCCTTTTATCGGGAGGGAGCAGAATTAATCGCTTGGATCAGCAGAGTCATTGTGGCTTACTGAAAACAAAACAAAGCCAATTATTATTCGAGGCTTGTCGGGGGGCTGTGGCTAATCTCGTTACGCGGAGCAGCAAGGCACTGGGGAAATCTCACGGTGCCGATAAAGCGCTCGGCAGCGGCACAAAGCAATCGCAGTGAAGCCCCTAGGCCACTGGTGGGAATGCGCTGGGGGCCGGGCAGGGATGCCCCCTGCTCAGC
Source organism: Gorsachius magnificus (assembly GCA_034008185.1). NCBI lineage: Eukaryota > Metazoa > Chordata > Aves > Pelecaniformes > Ardeidae > Gorsachius > Gorsachius magnificus. The sequence goes on along the minus strand of CM067098.1, from coordinate 881,249 downwards.
ACCCCCTCCCGGCACTGCCTGCCCACGCAGGGAGCCCCTTCTTGCCGGCGGAGCCAGCACAAGCTCTCCCTCGAGCCCACCCTCGCGCCTTTTCCCATGCCAGCATCTGCTGGCGCCCGGTCAGCACGCGGCTCTGCAGAGACTCCGCCAGGAGCAAAGCAGTTTTGCTGGGGGCTGCGGGACCGGCCCCCCAAGCGGGCAACATCATCCCGCGGCCCCTCGCCAGGGTGGCCATCCAGGAGGGGGGGTACCCAACCCCCTTAGCCTGCCAGAACAAAGACGTCTTGTCCCAGGAGGCGGTGGAAGGCACTCGTGGGTAGCCCTGCAGGCTGCAATTGAAGGGCATGAGAGTGGTGCTATTTTTTAATTTTTTTTTAATAAATCTTAAATCATTCCACAGCACTCGCTACTGTTTTGAATTGTAACTTGGCTTTTTAGAAGTTTATCGCGCACTAATTCATTCAGCCCATTCATTTACATTCTGCTGACAGGGTACAGAATTGCTTCTTTTTTCATCCCGGAGAATTCTAACTTTGGCAATTTATGGAGCCTTTTTGATTTAATCAGGATATTTCCTTAACTTCCATGGCGATAAGAAGACATTTTTCAAGAAGCACCTGAGAGAGGGCCAGGCATTATTTATGTCCCTGGTGTGCCCGGTATTCCTGAAGGGCTTCCCGTGAGTCGCTGGTGGCCGTGCAGGGGCTGGAAGCCGTGGGTCAGGGCAGGGGTCCCCCCAGCACCACCTGACCGTGCTCCCCAGGGAGGACCTGGGGACCCCCTTTTTTGCCTCTTTTTGCCATTGTCAAAATGTGGCGTCCTTCCCCTCTTCCCACCCTGAAGGAGCCTGGAGCCTTCGGGGAGCCCCGGGCAGAGCCGGGTGCCCCAGCCCCTTGGCAGCGCCCACCCCAGGGTCCTGCCCCCACCTGCACGTCGCTCGCGCGCCGCGGCCGGAGGCCCTTTGGCGCAGCCGGTATCGTGCCGTCGCGTGCCGAAACGCCGTTATTTCGCTCTTCCGAGCGCCGTCGGAGCCAGTCACGGGAGGAATTATTTTGGGCTCCGTTCAGCGTAGTTACCTAGCAATTTGCAGGAGGCTTGGTATCGCCGGGGAGGTACTCGAGCCGCTTGGCAGCGAGCAATTTGTGTGTTGCATTTGCTTCCTTTTACTGCTCGCAAATAGTCCAGGTGCCGGCGTGGAGTCTTACAAATTTGTTCTCTGTTGGAAAGATTTCAGCCCCGTTGCTTGTTTGTGAAATATTTCCTCTGATCGTTGCCTTTGAGAGCTCGCCGCCTGTCATTCCCAAATCGCGCCCGGGCTCGGTACACCGGCGTGACGCGGTGCTTTCGCTCTGCCCTGGGAAGAGAAGGGAAAACAGCAGCATACGCTGGTGTGAGCGTGTGGTGGGGCGTCGTTTGGAAACCTCTTCCGATATTTCGCTCTCACGTTTCTTGGGTTGGAAAGAAATAACGCGCAAACGCCTTCCTCCTCCGGCCGCTCGCTGCGCCTGTTCCCGCGCACGCACAGCATCGCTGCTTCAGCGAGCCGTAAATACTGGCTGCGATTGGCTTTTTATCTCCGTGCTTTTTTTAATCTCCAAGGTAATTCTTGCTTTTTTGCTCATCCAGGGGGCTCGCGGGCCTTCTGTGCCCTGCAGAGCTTGAAGCTTTGGCATGAAGAGCTGTTATTTTTCAGCTAATAAGCGATACTGATTGCTAAGCCACCCGTCCTCCCAGTGTCAGGCTGGAGGGGAAAGGCCCCCGGGAGAATCCCAGGTGGTGCAGAACAGGGACGATGACATCCAGGTGGCAAAGAGCCGTGGCGCTGTGTAAATTTTCTCAAGTAGGAACAAATTAAAGATACTTCAATTCCACGTGTAGCGTCACCCACATTATTCAATTATAGCTAAAAACAAAGGGTGAAAACCTGCTCTTGACTTTTTCTTCTTAGCAGCATCTCCTGTGCCCATCTCCGGTGCTGCGGAGGCGCCCGGGTGCTAGGTCTGCAGCCCAGCTTTGTGCCCGAAATTCATCCTCAGCCGGCAGCGCTGGGTGCTCCAGCGACAGCTTAGGGGAGGCGGCAGCGATGGTTCCCTTCCCTCGGGCACTGCGGGGACAGCGAAGTGGCCACACGGCGTCGGGCAGTTCCTCGCCTGGCAGCGGAGCCTTGCGGTCGGAGCCTCTGCGTTTCGCGGGCGGCAGCTCCGTGTCCTGACGAAGCAATTAGTGCGGGCGATAGTCCGGCTTGCGAGAGGCTTTCCAGCAAGGCAGCGCCCTGACGGGTGCCTGCACCTCCGGCCAGCCTTGGCATCCCACCGCCCACGGGCCGGGCTTCCCGCTGCGAAGGGGAGGGTTTATCGCCTGCTCGGTCGGACGCTTCTTGCAGCTCGGTGCTCAGCCGATGCCGGGTGCTGCTCGCCCGTCGCTCGGAGGCTGAGCCCGTCCCGGGGTGGCAGTGGGCAGGAGCATCCCGGGCTCCTGGCCAAAGCCCGGCAGCACAAGGCGGTGGCCATTGCTGAAGGGCACCCATTTCGTCTCCTTTGGGCGCTGTGATGTTCTTGGGGGCGGCCGATGCTTTTCCTGGGAAATGTGTTTGTGAAACTTTGCCCCCGCAGCAGAGCCGTTCGTTAGCTCTATTATCCCGACCGTTTTGTTCTCCAAAGCGTCGCAGAGGAGACGAGATGAGAGCGATGGTTCTTTCGGAGCTCCAGCCTGCTCTGGATGTTTGCTTTAAATAGAATTAACCATGCAAATTGAATCATGTGAGCGTAAATTAGCGCTCGTTTCGCTGGTGCTCTCGGTGTGGCTTAACCTACCATTTACCCCAAGACATCTGCTAAGTGCCATTCTTTCAAGTACTTAAACAGCACCTATCGCTACCAAAAAAACCCCAGCCCCGTGGAACAACAAAGCCGCCGGAAAGCCTGCAATTATCATTAAAGGACTATTGTGCTTTTGGCGATGATAAAACCGGCGGGTGACGCGTTCCAGGGCTGCTGCTCCCGCTTGCCAAGGGGAGGTGGAGCGGAGCCGGGGCCGAAGCCTGCCTGGTCCCTTCCCCTGGTTGTTCGGGCAGCTGGGAAGGTTCCGGGCGCACGGCTACTCCGATTTTGCCCAAACCCTGCTTGGTCTCAGGCAGGGCCGGTGCCCTGGTGAAGCCGCGCAGCGCGAGGCACCGCGCAGCCTCCTACGGGAGCGATTAACGGGGTGGGGGGGGGGGGAGCCAGCAGAGCCCGCCTGGACGGGAGCTACTGGCTGGGCTGGGGTTTGGTACCAGGAACTGGAAATGGGCTGGAGCAGGAACATGGGGCTGGGGCTGGGGCTGGGCTCCCCAGCTGGGGTCTCCACCCCGTGCATCCCTGGGGAGGAGAGCACGCGTCTGCCGGCAGATTCAGGCTCCGCTCGCTCTTGCTGGCATCGCTCCCCTGCAGCCGGGGAGCAGGGAGAGGGCCCGAGGCTGCGGCGAGCGCGGCGTCGCTCCTCCCAGCCCTCCGCAGCCTGAGCTGTGATTTACATGGTTGTTTGAGCCCTCGGTGTCGCAGCCGGGAGAATTAACGCCTTAACCTCGCAGGGACGATGGCGTGCCGGCAGGCTGGGAGCGCCTGGGGCTCTGCCCGGGTTTGCTGCTGCGGCTGAGACGGCAGCAGAAAGCCTGACCGGCGGGGAGGAGGGGTGGCAGGGATGGCACCGCCGGCGCCCGGGCAGCTCGAAGGGGACCCGTGGATGCTCAGCCCCCTCCTTGGCCGGGCCCTCTCGGGAAACGTGGCTGGGATGCTCAGCGGCTTCTTGCGCAATCCCTGCCCCCTCCCTGTGGCGTGAGAAAACTTGTTGTGTCTGGGCTGGAGAGAGCTGGATGTGGTTCCTCCAACGAGGTGATGCAAATTCCCAGCCGTAACGACACGCTGCCGTGTGCCATCCCCAAACAGACGGCACGAAGACAGGCTCAGGATCTGCTTCCGTCCTGGGCTCCTGCAATGCGCCTGGGAGCATCCCAACGGATTTGTGGTCCAGCCTCAATAGCGAAGTGAACTATTCCAGATGAATAAAGAGGAGAAGGAACGATGTGGTGATGATTCAGGAGTACTCGGACTCTTCTGAAAAGCTGAAGCAGTCCCTCCCCAAACTTGGGCATCCTTCCAGCAACGGCCAAAGTTTTGCTGTTGATGGTCCACGAAGGCGCAAGCAGCGATTCCCCCCCCACCAGAGCCTGTTCCCGGGCAGATGTCCCATGGGGAAAGCCCCCCGCTGCCGGCTGGGTAAGCCGGCTGTCAAGCTCGTGTTGCCCAAACGCCTGGCTGTCACCCACCCATCCTGCGTGGCCCGCTGGCAGCATCTGGGGTGACATGGATGTGCCCGACCTGGCCCCTGGCAGAGATTTTGCCCGGGGATCACCGACCACGCATGATGGGCAAAGGCTGGAGGACCCCGGTCTCGTCCGTACTGCGAAAAGCAAACTGCCACCGCCTCCAGCGCCGATTGCCCTGCAATGTGGAGAGGCAGGGGTGCAGGCGGGGGCACAGGCAGGGGCGCAGGCAGGGGCTCAGTCCCGCTCGCAGCAGCGCTGCCTTTTGTCCAGGGCGGCTCCGTTGCTGCCCCGGCATCGCCCCCGCCTGCGGGCAGCGCCCTGCGTGCACCGAGCTCGCTCCAGGCCCGTTATTTACGCCGCAGCTTCCCAGCCGGCTCCGAAAGCACCAGCAGCAGTTTATAATTCCATTTGGCGCTTTGTTTTACTGCACAGCTTCAGGAGCTGCTTTGATAGATGGCTTCGCTCCTCCTGCTTGTCGCGTCCGTGCTGCACCTTTTATCCGCTGCCGGTTTCCAACGTGGCGCCATCGAGGGGGGCGCCCATCCTGGAAACAGGGCATCGTGCCTTCCTGTCTCACAGTTTTGTAACTCCATGAAGCACCGGGTTTCTCCTCTGCTTTCTTTCACCCTAAAGATGTTTTTGAGGCAGCTCAGCGATGCCGCTTGGGGTTTCTCGAAGGACCAAATAGGAAAGTAATAGATGCAGGGAAAGTGCTGAGCGAGGATGATTAATTCCCTCAGTTAAATATCATACAAGTATTAAACAGCGCACGCCGCTGTAGCGGCCTCCCCTCCGACATCGGGAGCACCGTACCGTCCCGCCAGCAGGCGAGCTGTCCCCTCACGTCCAGAATGCAGCATCTGGATGAAAAGGGATTTTTTTTTTTCAGAAAGCTCTATTATTTCCAATCAGTTGTGTCTGGGTCCTAATACTTGCCCAGAGCAAATTATTTCAGGAATCTGAACAAGTGGTCGCCAAGGCTGGGAACTGTGCAAGTGTGCAGAAGGGATTTTGGTGCCTGTGCCGCTGCCACGCGGTTTTGCGGTGTGGCAGACGTGGCCGTGCCGGCACCGGGCTCTGCCGGCTGCGCGCCCGGAGCAGAGCAGCCATGCTGGGGCTGCACCGGCTGCTCCTGCGCTGTTTGCAGTGCTCCCCCCTCCAACACCAATAAGCAGCAGCAGATGCTCCAGCTGATTTAGGTTTTTTCCCCATGTTTTGCATCAGTGTAAAGCAGCTCAGCGTGGGCTGCTGGGATTTCCCCGGTGCGAGGGCACCCTCGCGCTGGGTGGAGGAGAGCCCCGAATTCAGCATCTCCACGAGCAGCTCCAGGTGTGTGGGGACCCCTGGGAGGCCTCAGGCAGCGGCAGGGTGCAGCGCCAGGCGTTTCGGACTGGCAAGGATGTAGGGTGCTGGGAGTGGGTCCGCCGGCCCTTGCTGCGGCCGCCTCTCCGCAAGGTCACCTTCCCCTCCGGCGAGCGGAGGCAGAGCTTGCTGCCGTCCCCGGAGTAGCCGTGAGGATGCTCCTGGAGGCAGCGCAGACGGTTGCAGGGCACGTGCGTGACCTTCCATTCCCTTTTAATTACAAAGTGGATGTGTAATTATTTGATCCCGGTATTTTCTTGAAGAGGGATGAAAAGAAGAGGACAATGCGGTTTCAAATCAGGACAGATGAAATACCGGGGCAGGGGATGTTTAACGGGGCAGCACTGGGAGCTGCTTCTCCAGGCTTCAGGGGAGCTCTGGTCCCCGTGCTGGGCAGACTGGTGGCTGATGACAGGGAAGCACCGCAGGGTTTGCACGTCCTGTTTGCACGTGTCCTGCACACACCTGGTAGAACTAGATATAAGGCAGAAATTCTTTCCAATGAGGGTGGTGAAACCCTGGCAGGGGTTGCCCAGAGAGGGGGTGGGGGCCCCATCCCTGGGAACATTCCAGGCCAGGTTGGACGGGGCTGTGAGCAACCTGATGTGGTTCAAGGTGTCCCTGCTCCTGCAGGGGGGGTGGGCTGGGTGACCTCTAGGGGTCCCTTCCCACCCAAACCATTCTGTGATCCTATGAAAGGCTTTTCGGACACCCCCAGCTTCAAGGAGAGCCAGCCCGGGGCTCACCTTACCCCTGCCGTCCCCTGCCCTCCGGCTGAGGCTGGGCAACCCCTTCCAACCCCTTCCGAGGGGCGTGAGCGGTGCTGTGCTGTTCCAGCACCCCTGGCTCTTTCCCTTCCCCGCAGAAGGGGGCTGGGGCAGAACCAGCCCCTCCTGCCACTGCCCTGCCGGGGCCTCTCCAGAGCCAGTGCTCCCCTGCCCCTCCTGCCCTCGCTGCGTCCCCGCCGGGCATCGCAGGCCTCTGTCGTCAGGACAGGTCCCCCTGTGCCGACCGCCAGCGTGGCAGCGCTGCCTGCATCGTCAGTTTCCATGGCAACGGCAGGATGCCTGCGGTGGAGCTGGGTACCGGTGCATGCCACGGCACCGCCAGCTTCTGCGGGTTCCTTCGCAGCTGGAGGAGCCATGGGAACCGGGCGCAGGGCACGGTGTGCGGCCGGAGCCAGCTGCGGGGGATTTATTTGGTGGCAGAAAGAGAGCAGGACCTTTGTGCTGGCAGGGAACACCTGCAGCCCTGCAGAGAAGCACAACATATATATATATGTTTTTAGCAGGGCAGCAAGACAAATGAGCTCAGCTCTTCAAACCATTCATCTAACTCGCCTGCCCTGGACTCCTATTGCTGCCACAACCTTTTCCAAGTAAATTAAGTCCTGTGCCTGGCACTGTTTGCTCTCCCGAGCTGTTGTGCTCCAAGGCACAGCAGCCTGCGGTGGGTTTTTGGGGGGGGTGAGACCCGGCTCTGCACAGGGCGTGATGCAAAGCCGAGCGACCCGGCTGTGCGCCGCGCAAGCAGGAATTTCAGCCCTGGGGAGAAGGCGGTACGCGCCACCACTGCTGGGAAAAGAGCTTTCTCCAAGGCCATCCTCGGGGCGAGGCGTTAAGATTTTATCCCCTGCTTTACCCAGAGGCGCTTGGCTGGATGCTCGGGGTGGGCCATGGCCCCACAGCGCCCATGGTGCCCCCGCCACCCCCGAGCAGCGCTGCGGCTCCCACCCCCCTGCTGTGGGCAGAGCGGGCGCGTGAGGTGACACAAACCGTTAAAATCCACCCCAGTATCATAGAATCAATCCTAGAATGGTTTGGGTGGGAAGGGACCCCTAGAGGTCACCCAGCCCAACCCCCCTGCAGGAGCAGGGACACCTTGAACCAGGTCAGGCAGCGTTCCGAGAGCCGTCCCCTGGTGCACGGGGCCCCCGCTGCCTCCCACCGCGGCACGCAGCAGCAAGGCCCCAGCGGGCAAGCTGCCGGCGGGGGCTCGGAACGTGCTCCTGCGCCCGCGGCGGACGGTGCTGCCGCCTCCCTTTCCCAGGCAATATCTGGCTGTGCCGACGGGAATTGTTAATGCCTGGAGCCGAAGGGCAGGGAGAGGCAGGTTACGCTTTTTCCACCGGCGTCGGGAAGTCAGCAGCCGCCTGGTGCTCGTCACTCGCCTTAATTTTCGTGTTTCTCGCACCTGGGGGTGCGGGCGGGCAAGGCCAGCGCCACACCAAGCACCGCGCGCTGCGGCTGGGCTCCCCGTGCTCCGGCTCCCCGGGATGCACGCGCTTCTCTCGTCCCGCAGCGCGTCTCTCCCACGTGCGCCGTGGCCAGGGGGCAAGGTGCGATTTACCCGCCCCGCGTCACGTTCTGTCGGCACCGCAACCCCCGGTGCTGGGGCGCCACTCCCCTGCCTGGGAGGGACCTTCCTCCCGCTTTCGGAGGCTGGATGCTCGCAGCGGGGCCCGCAGCCTCGCCACCTCCCCTCCCAGCCCCAGGCAGGCACCGGCGCCTCGGCAGATTTCCCGCACACATGATCGATGCGCCACGTTCCCTTTTTAACAACCCCGCAGCCAATAAAAGGGAATAAAATGTGAAACGCCGTGCAAACGGCCTCCCCGAAGAGCGGTAAAGCGCTAAACTGCTGCTCCCTGCGACAGTCGGGTGAGAGTTTTGCCTTTAAACGAATAACCCTTGTTAACCAAGAAGAATATTCGAATGCTGAAGCAGTGCATCGAAGGAACAGAGGCGACCCCTTGCAGGCGGCGGGATGAATCCTGCGCTCGGCAGCACCCGCATCCCCAGGCAGCCGGAGCGGGACGCGGCACCCGGCCCCGCGGTCCATCTGCCGCTAGGAACCGCTTTAATTTGTGCCAGTGCCTTGCGCGAAGCAGCTGAGCACCCAGACCTCGCTCTTTCGCGCTGCTTTTGGCCCTGCACGGGTGCGCTCGCAGCCCTCCTCGTGCTCTCACCCGGCGTGCCGGGGCTGAGCATCGCTGCTGCGGAGCCGGCGCCTCGGGGGGACCCAGTGGGGCGGGCAGGAGAAGCCACGCGGCGGCGCTTTGCTGGGGTTTCAGGGCGCTTTATAGATGTTGAGTGAAGGCAAAGCGCCCGCGCTGCACCCCTGGGACCCCCCCACCCCGGCCGGGGGGAGCGTCCGGGGAAGGAGCCCCCGGGTGCAGAGCAGGGATGGGGAAGGCACAGCGAGCACAGAGACACGGGTGGTTGGGGACCACCCCGGCCCTGATGAAGTTGCCCGATGGAGATGCCCAGCGCAGCACAGCGGCGAGCTCGGTCTCCCTGGCAATGGTTGCCATGCGATAGCTGCCGTGGCACCGCATCCGCCTGACTTCAGTTGTTCTTCCCGAGGGAACGCGGTTGTGTCGGCGTCCCCAGGGAGGCACCAGCTCCAGGGAGAGCCCTGCGGCGCGACGACTCGGGGCAGGGGGCGGCTGGGCCCCCGCTGATGGGGAGAGGGGGAGAAGGAGGCGAGTCCTGGAGGTCCGAACCCTGAAGGTGCAGCTGCCCCCCGCCTGGCAGCGAAGCGCGACCGGGCATCACAGCAGGAGCGAAGAGCGCGGTCACCAAGCCGGGCCCGCATCCTGACCTTCCGGGGTCCTTCCCAGGTACAAAATCCTGTCCTGCCATGGAACACGACCACCAGCCACAGCCCTGCAGAGGCAGTTTCCAAACTTACCGTGGCCTGGAAGATGTTTATCACCAGTTTTTGGTGGTGACCCAACCCTCCAGGTCGACGCCCAAGCTGCAGTTTGTCTCTGTAGTCTCACAGCCTCTTCTGTGCTCCCAAATCTGATGGATTAACAATTTTATGGTGGTGTTTTCTGTCCCCCCATCGAACAATTAGAATTGCCCTGCCAGATACCTCCGCTATTTTTGAAAATAAATCTTCTGTAGCAATGCAAGCTCCTTATTTTAAATCCAAACGTCGAAAAAAAGCATCCTGTTAACGCGAGGAGGTAGCAGGGAAACAGCAGGATGAGGCAACACCCCCAGCCAGCGAGCGCTTTGCCTTCTGACATCCCGCCACCGGCGCAGCTCGGTGCCGCGTGCCCGTCCGCGCTGGCCGCCACGCAACGCTGCGGCCGCGGGGCTGCCGCGACTCCCCGCTGCTGCGGGTTTTCATGGGCACCGCGTGCAGAGGGGGCCTGGCTTGCAAAAGCATCCGATGGCGCGTTGGAAGCAATCGAGGGAATGTTTAAAAGTGCTGAGAAATAGGAAGCCGTTGTTCAGGGCTGCGAGTGCTGGCCCCCGGCACCGGGGTGAGCCGGGTCCCGAAGAGCTGCCGGAGCTGGGGCTGTGGCTCTGCGCGCCGGCGGCAGGGCTGTCCCGACAGAAACCGCCCGGTGTGTCACAAATTGCTCGCATCTGATTTTTGTATCCGCTTTTGTGCACGAACAATAACGTTGAGCCGAGTGTCAGTCATCAGGCAGGCGTAATTGGGTTTGGGAAGCGTTGGATTGTGAATTAAGTTGACTGATGGGGAAGTGTCACTTTTATTAACAATCTTCCTTCAGATGATAATTTTATATCTATAAGGATGAATTACAAAAGAGGACTTGAAGGCATCGGTTCAAAACGACGAAGTCAGTTTAATAAAGGCTGGCTTTCTCTTTTATATGCTTGTTTTTAAATATTTTATCTCCTCCTGGGGAACTGTATCCAATTAGGAGCCAAAAGCAGCGTAAAAAAGTGCCACGTAATCAAGGGACTGGTTTGCATCCGGACCCCGGGCACGCGGAGCCGCCGTGCGGCAGCCAAACGGGCAAGTGCTGGCCGGGGGCTGGTTGCCGACAGGCAAGGCTCCGTTTGCATTTCACAGGGGTGCCCTGGCTTCTGGCAGCGATCGCTGCACGTTTGCTTGCTAACGAGAGCCGGGTGCGTTCTCCTCTTCGCACAGCGAAATGCCTTCGGCCTCGGGAAAGCTTCCCCGCCGGGCGCAGCCTCGCAAGGACGCCCTGGCAGCGCAGGGAAAGGCGCCGGCCCTGGGCACGGCCCCGGCTCCAGGGGGGACGGATTCGAGCTTCATCCCACGACGCTGTGGGGTCTGAAAATGTTTTGCTTCGTTTTTCCTCTCTGAGCGGCTTTCGGGGTTTGCTTTCCGCATTATTCCCGTGGCTGGGGGGAGAAGTGAAGGGGCTGAATTCTCCAGGCAGGGAGGAGCTGGCCAACGTGTTCTGCTTCCGAAACGCAGTCTTTAAGAGGAATTCACTGCGATACAATACTTGACTAAATCTGAGGATTACACCAGCCTGAAAAACTGGGGGGGTTGAGGTAAAAACCTGTTTCCAATGCGTGTTGTCATATGTAGCCACGTCGCGCGCGGTGCTCCGAGACGCAGATCTGGGAGGCAGCTAACGTCCGAACGAACCGGCGCCCAGCGGCAGCGTCTCTCGGCGTCCTCTCCCAGGCCATACAACGGAGCAGTGTCCCCTTGCCACCCCCTTTGGGAGGTCAGGCTGGTGCCCCCCCAGCGAGATGCGGGATGGAGTGGCTTCGGGCACCGAGTGCATCACCGCTGGCTGACCCTTCTTGGGGTGCCAATGCAAATCTGAACATCGAAAAAAAATCTACGTCTTTCCGTTGTATTTTTCCAGAAGAAAGAAGTGGGAAATAAGGTAAGAAAAGGAGTAAGACGGACAGAACCAGACACTTGGAAACGCCCCCCGCTCCCTTCCACCAAAGGAAACTTCTCATGGGCTTCGTTCCGCACCTTTCCCGGCCAGGCGATGGTTTGTCCCCTCGTCGCGGGGTTTGTACGTCAGTGCTGGTGGGGCGGCTCAGCGCCCTCTTCTACAGATGCGGGTCACCGCTTCATTTCCCTTTCCTACTTAAGCTTATCCTAATTAAGAGCGCCTTGGTGTGTATTTGATGGGCATTTCAGCAGAAATGGAGGCTGAGGGCTATGCCCCTTGCGAATGGTGGTCCGTGCGGCCGGCGATCCCGGAGTCACCTCTGGCCACCCATCTATCACCGGGCAACCTCCACTTCATTACGTCCCGATCGATCGGTCAAATCCTTTGTGCTTTATTTATCCCGCTGACAGGTTTGGGTATTGCAGGAGCGAGGAGCCATCGGCTGAGGCTAAAGCCTAAGGAAGAAAAACGAGCTGGTAAAAGCTGCGCTACACCCGGCTTCTCTTTCAGAGGGGGCTTTGCTGGATTTGGAGTGAGGTTTCTTTTCCTAACAAATAAAAGGGTCTGCAACCCTGCAAATTGGTGAAAAACCCCTTTGGCCCAAGTTTTGGTGTTTTGTGCGTTTGCAAAGGATAGTGCAGCATCCCAGGGGGAGCAGAAGCAGCTCCATGCCTCCCAGGGGAGCGGAGCCCGAGGCACAGCGGGGCTTCAGGAGGGCTGGGCTTTCATCCCCAGCTCCTCTGCCTCCTCATCCCGGTGGCATGGGGTGCCCTTGGCCTGGTCTAGGGCAGCCTTGCCGGGCACGGAGGTTTTCGGACCTTTGGGAGGTGCTGGGAGCCGCCTGGCCCTGTGGGGTGGCCTGATCGGGGCGGTGGGTGCAAGCTGATTTCCAGAGGTGTCTTTGCCCTGTGCTGTGGATGGGAAGAGCAAAACCCACTCTTCTAAACTGCTGTTGTTTGAAAATGGGTCATGGGAAAGCACGGAGGGAGATCCTCCCTGGCGGCGCTTTCCCCCCCTGCTCCGGCAGCGAGGCAGCAGGACCCCAGGACGGACCCACGGCCGGGGCAGCCCAGCCGGCTCCCAGCCCCGGGCCCTGCCGTTCACCGGCACAGAACCCCGCTCCCGGCACCACGGCCCCTCCAAGCAGGTGGGACGGGTGACCCCTTTATTTGGGTTTTCCTTGAGAGCGGAGCGGCGAGAGCCAACTGCTGAGCTGGCCCCTAGCAGGACCAACGCCACCCACCTCGCGCCCCGGGGGGCTCTGCGCTGCTGGTGCTGCCCAGGCTGCTGCTGGGATAGGACCCCCCCCTTTGCAGAGACCTCTCCTGACCCCCGCCAGAGGCAGGGGGGTGTTGCGCTGGAGGACGCTCGCGGGCTCGCTGCTTTGCCCCCTTGTAAGAGGAACCCCAGATTTCAAAGCCGAATTAGAGCTGCAGCTCTTCTTTGGTGGAGATGAGAATCTGTGTCGTCTGCCGAAGCGGTTTTGTGCTGCGGTGGTTTGAAGTCAGATGCTTTAGCGGCACGGAGAGCGCGAGGCCGGATTTGCATGTGAAATGAATCACGCCTGATGTGATTAAAAATTACATAAAGGTTGAATTTAAGACTCTTCTTTTTGTTACTTGCGATTCAAGTTGCTCAGTAATTTTCCACCTCCTCGGATGACCGGCGTTCCGATGAGCCGGGGAGAAACTTCCTCTGCGATTCGTTACTGAGGGGTCCGAGGGGAATTCCTCATTTGTCAGTGAAAAAGCAAAGCTAAAAATAAAGGGGTTTCCGACGGAGAAGTGTTTAAGCTGAGATTCCGGGGAACACGGGGGCAGCGTTTTATCCTGCAAAGTGTCGGTGGTGGCTGGTTGGGAAAGGCAGGAGGAGCGAGCAGGGTGCGGCACGCGATGGGCACGGGGGACGAGCCGCCCCCGGCGCCCCCCGGCGTAAGCGCGTTTGGCACCGGCAATATCGCTCATGTGGTTTGGGCTGGAAAAGGCAGCGCGGGGCAATGAAGCAGCGCCCGTTCCCCTGCTGCGGGATGATTCCTGGTGCAGCTCGGTGCCTGACCAGGCTCCGCCACCAGCCCGAGCTTTGCTCGCTTCATTGGGCCGCCCTGGCGACAGCCCATTCCCGTGGGATCTGGGAGATCAGCTCAGACCGTGGGGATGTGCATTCGGGGCTAATGCCCGGCCAGCCCGTAAGCCACCGGGCTCCGCCATCGCCCCTCTTCCTTCTCCTCCAGCAGGCACCGGAGCGAGCGGCGCAGCCCCCCGAGCCCCAGCGGCCCCCAGGAGGCGGGGACGTGTCGCTCCGCAGCCGCTTTCTGTGCTGCGGGACACGAAGTCGGGATGCGCCTTCAAAGTCTGGGGGCTTTGGCAAAAGAGGGGGTCGTGGTGCTCAGGCGCGTGGGGGCCATGCGGGGTCGGTGCAGAGCCGCTCTGGGAGGCCGGGTGGGTGCGTGTTGCTCTGTGTCCCTACGTCAGCGTTTGAGCGTTGCCCGTGTGGCCGTTTGGAAAAGCAACCAAGGGGCTCAGCCACGGCAATGGAGCCAACGCGTGCTTTCCCGGCCATCCCTGGCACTGTTTGCGCGAGGCTGTTGCCAGCTCGGGAGCCAAATATGAGCACCTGAAATCCGCACGGCGCCTGCCCGTGCCCACACAACCGGCTGGCACAAATGTGCCGTGGGGCCAGGGAGCAGCGCCCCCGCATCCCTGTGCCACCGCATCCCTGTGCCACCGCATCCCCATCCCACCCACATCCCTGTGCCACCGCATCCCTGTGCCACCACATCCCCATCCCACCCACATCCCTGTGCCCACGGACACAGCAGTCCCTGGGGAAAGATTATTTGCATGACTAAAAAAAAGGGGGAGGAACATCACAGGGAGCAAACCGCTCTCCTTAGCCGTGCCCGTGTGAGAGACGTCGGCCTATGTCTTAATGCGAGCGTCGGTGCCCGCGACAGCGGAATCACTCAGCGGCTGCGAGAGAAGAGGAGATATCTCTCCATCTACGTAGACGCGGGGCTGAAATCATATTTGTATGTAAATGTGGGTTTTCTAAATGCAGGCTAAGTTACCGGTTGCTACAGGAGATATTGCACATTCATAGCGGGAGATCTTTTTACCGGAACAGGAGTTTTTGAAAGTACTTTGCACGATTTTTTCCTTTTTCTCCTGATGTCGGAGTCTGACGAACACATTGGAAATTAAAAAATAATTGAAACAGATCATATGCAGCTCAGCAGGGGCATTATTTTCCGGTGAGCGGCAAGGGAATGGCGGAGCGGTAACGCGCGGCGTTTGTAGCCTTGTCACTTTGATGAATTCTTTAGCAACATCAGAGGCAGCGCGGGGAGGCTCGGGCTTTAATCCGCCTCTCCCGTCGGGGAGCTGCCAGCTGGAGCAGCGGCACGGGCTGGAGTCGAGGAGCTCACTCCGGAGAAGAGCGTCTGTGTTTTCCACTAATCAGCAATCCACTTTTCCCTTGTAAACACAAATTGGCCGTGGGAAGGCGTCGTTGGAAGGAGCGCGGGTGCACGCCTGCGCTTTTCCCTGGGAGCGGAGCCTTTGGCCAGTCGCAGGAGAGGTTTGGGAAGGGCTCCCCTCGCCCCCAGCCCGCCCCGCTCCGCGAGCCACGGCAGCGCCACGACTTTGTTTGAAAAAAAAAAAAAAACACTCCAGAAGCAGCGAAGCGCAGGGCACCTGAGCGGGGCCACCGGTGCGAGCAGAGATTTGCCTCCTGATGAACCACGGGCACGACCCCGCCAGCCCATGGCCTTGAAGGTGACCAGTTTGCACGCCCCAGGCTGCCCATGGCCACGTTCACCTCACAGGTTATGGCGCTCAGCGTTGGTCGTGAGGTTCTGACCCCCATCTCTGGCGGGCGCGGCCCCCCACGGTGCCCGGGGTGGTCCCGGAAGGCTGCGTGGGCGACGGCCAGCCCTGGCCCCTTGCGGAGCCGACGGCCGCGTCTGGCGGTGGTGCCTTCTGCCAGCAGATGCTGCAAAACCAAACCCCGATCCCCTGAAGGCGCAGAGCAAACAAACATGGGGGCACAGTGGTGGGGGGGGAAAGTGGCTGAGCTGGGGGGGGTCCCGGGGGCCCCGACGGGCTCCCGACTCTGTTAGGGAGGGTCAGCTGGGGACGGCTTCCCGGGGAAAATAAAATAAAAACAAATCATGGCTTGGAATCATATCTGCCTGCGAACATTTCCATGCCACATCTGCTGCTTTGAATTAGGACCTGAATATTCATCTCCAAAATGTATAATTTATACTTACAGCAGACAATTCATAATTTAAGTGTTATTGCTCTAAATTAAGTATAACATTTAAGCTGGCTGCGGACCAGATGACTAAACCCAAGGCACCGTGAAGAAGGAAACCCGCGCTCCGGGCGGCTCGCGCCGCAGGGTACAGGCTGGATGCCGATACCCAGGGCGGCCGGCGAGAGGATGCCCCGTCCGGAGCGGAGCCGGGCCCGGCCGTGTGCGATGCCCCAGCCCGTGCCTCTCCCTGCTCGCACGGCGGTCGTTAGAGAAAGAAACAAAAAAATAGCCAGAAATGCAAACAGAAAATTAAACATGAAAATTTAATTAAATCACCCTTTGATCACTCTCTGTGGAATGGACTTAGTTCAGAAGATTATTTGTTGGAGAGCAATAATAGCTCCTAATTAGGACAGGATTCAATGTGAAATGAGGGGTTTGTTATTTTTTTTTAAATCAACCCGTTTTCCCCACACACAAACCAACAAGACTCCATGCACGTTACCAGCCAGATCTCCCTAAAGCTGTATTTTACAGCCTGCTTCCTCGCCGTTGTTTATCCACCCGAAATCTCTGCTCCAAAGTCAACACGGAAATAAACTCAGAGCGGCCGACGGAGAAGCCGTTGGGGCTTTAATGGCAAAAAGCGGGTGCAGGGCGCAGCCGCGCGTGCCTACGGACGGCGAGGCTGAGGAAGAGCCTTCCCCCCGCCCGGGCGCCCGTCCCTGTCCCCGCCGGCCCCAGGGACCAGCCCGCCCGGCCGGGACGCTGGGAGAGCCGGGGCGGCGGAGCGCGGCACAACGGCTCCCGGTGCGGTGAGGAGCGGGGACTTGGGGCGGCCAGCAGCCGGGCTCTGGCTCCCACACGGTAAATCCCCTGGGAGAGCGGCCCTGGCTGCCTCGGCTTTGTGAATGGGGCCCTTAAAGATTTGCATATATCATCATAAATGTGAGTCATAACCAGCCAGCATTTAAAATGCTCACCGAAAGAAAGAACCGAGTATCCCCATTAGAGCTTTTATCCCCTGCTATTTCATATCACAATAAAATGTCAAAAGGAAAAGAGAAGCAGATTTCTGATATTATTACTTTGAACTTTTCTTGGCTATTCTCCCCTGAAGCATGACATTTACCGAGGAGAGGGGAAAAAAAAGAAGAGGCTGGAATATCTCCTTAATCATCTTTATTTCAGTGCTGAGCACTGTGCGGCTGGACCCCCTCTGCTGCCTGTAGGGGGGTGGCGAGGTTGGGGGGGGGGCACCGCGGCCCCGGGACCTTGCCCTGCCCCAGCACCCCCGGGCTGCTCTGCCTGGGCACAGCCAGCGAGGAGCAACGGGCCACGTTTATATTGCTCTGACCATCATCATCCCCACTACCAGTACCGACATCGATATTAACCTAACAGCACACGGTGTGGCGCGGCGCAGCGTGGCGTGGGAATAACGTGATTCAGCGGCTTTCCGGGCGTTCAGCCGGCCGATGCCCTGGCGCTCCTGGGAGGAGGGGAGCGGAGAGCTGGGCCCCGGGCGTGCTGGCACGGGTGGGCTCGTCCTCACCGGGTCCCCGAGGGCTGGCTTGGCCGTGGGGGCTTCACACCGCAGTGTAAAGGTGTCTCCTGGGGACTGCAAATGAATCAGTTTGCAAAAAAATTAGAAGTCACTAAAAGTTCATAGTGAGAGGAAAAGTGTGAGTGGGCGCTATAAAAAAGTTGGAAGGATAAAGTGTTTTCCCATCAGAAGCTTTTACGAGTCAGTTTAAGAAATCTGTTGTAACTGCTCACTAATTTCCTTTATGGACCCAATAAAGGCAAGTGGTGTCAGGGAGGTTCGCGCTGGCCCCACGAGCGACGTCCATCTCTGGCAAACACCCACTTTCCCCAGGGCTGGAGCGGCTGGGGGCTTTGCCGGGGGGGGGGGGAGCGGGGTGGCCAGGGCCATCCCACTGCCCCGGGACCGCGGGTGCTGGGGGCACGGGTGGCACCGGTGTCATGGGTGGCCTATGATGGGCAGCCGAGGAAGAACAGCAAAGTTCAAAGTGGAGCCCATGCACCGGGGTGTGAGGGGCTTCCCAGGGGCTCAGCACCACCCCGACGAGGAAATCCCGGCCCCCGCGTGGGGGTGCCCGGAGCTTTGGCGTTCCTGCCGGGTGCCAGCGGCTCCGCTCCCCGGGGGCCGCCCGCAGGGCGACTCCCAGCCTGAAGGCTCCTTTTCCATCCGCTCACCGGGAATATCCAAACCCGGGCTCTGCTGCCAGGCTGCGTAACTCGCCGGGGCTCGTCTCCCCTCCCTGCGCCCTGCCCGGTGGAGGCGATCGGCCGAAGTTGCAATTTGGCGTCGCGTTTTCATTCCGGCTTTGCGGGGGTGCTGGTTGATTTTGCAAACCCACAGGCGTAGCCGCCGAGAGCTTCTGCGCGCCCACCGTCGCAGCGGCCAAACCGCAGCAAGGTTTTCCGCAAGGGAATACGGAGGGGGTGAGGGGCCGAATGGAGCCAGGCTATTTAATGAATAAATCGATCTTGCGTGGCGTGAAAGAAGGGGAATTGGCATGCGTGGGCATGATTTGGCAGCATTTGCACTCCCCTTCCCCGGGAGCCGGTCGGCACTGCCCGGAGCAGGGGGCCGAGGGGCTGCGCTGCCGGTTGGGACGGGTCCTGCCGTGCTGCGCGCCCTCGCACCCCGCTCGGGGCAGGGAGAGAGTTGGGGGATCCCTGGGCTGTTTCTGCTCCCTTGGGAGCCAGCAGTGTTGTAAATCTTTTTCCCTTTATTTGTGCAAAACTCCTTGAGGAGCCGGCAGCGGCCACCGGCAGCTCTGCAGGGCAGGACGGGCCCCCCAGTCCCCTTTGAGGGGGCTGCAGCCCGCGCCCTCGTGGTGCTGAGCTGCCTTTGGCCCTGACGCTGATTTTGATCTGGGTAAGCAAATCTGATTTAGCAGCTTCTCCGGTGTTTAATTTTCATGTGAATGTAGGAGGGTTATAACCTGGCATGGCAAGGGTCCAGAGGCAGGATGGGGAGTTTCTGACGGGCAGCAGCGTTAAGGACCTTACCCGGAGAAGGAATTTCCTGGAGCAATGCTTTCCCTCCGGGTGGTTAAAAAAACCATATAATCAAAGCTCCCGGCATTGATGAATCTCGTGCAATCAGGATTGAGGCGTGAGCAAGGACCCGGCCGGTGAACATGTTGACCTGCTCTTTCGAAAGTGGGGAGCGGGCGGCAGCGCTGCCGAGGGGGGGCTGCACGTGGGGCCCCCCGGCTTTACGCCAGCGGCACAAGGAGCGGTGCAAACCCTGCTCCAAAACTCAGACCCAGAGCTGAACCGCCAAAGGGCCACCTTGAACCCCAGCAGTCGTGGAGCCACGGCAGTGCCGGGGGTCCTGCCCGCACCGGGGGGGGTCCTGCCCGCACCGGGGGGGTCCTGCCCGCACCGGGGGGTCCTGCCCGCGCCGAGGGGGTCCTGCCCGCACCGGGGGGTCCTGCCCGCCGGGGCTGGTGGGGTTTGCCGGCTGCGGCCGGGGGAAAAGGCAGGGAGGGAGCGTGGCTGCG
This sequence comes from Gorsachius magnificus, assembly GCA_034008185.1. Classification (NCBI taxonomy): domain Eukaryota; kingdom Metazoa; phylum Chordata; class Aves; order Pelecaniformes; family Ardeidae; genus Gorsachius; species Gorsachius magnificus. Next base: position 862,138 of record CM067098.1, on the reverse strand, counting down.
GAGCGAGAGGAGAGGTGTTGTTATGGTAACAAATGGCTTGCATTCTCCAAAGGAAGCACGATTTGGGTTTAATAACGGGAAAACGCAGGGAAGAAGAAAAGGATAATATTTCAAAAAAAAATTAATGAGACATGAATTGTACATGCTCCTTCTCTGGAGTGCGTAATGGTTCAAGAGGGAGCACGAGTGGTGCTTACAACCCGTCTCACGCACCGAGCGGGGCTGCCGCGCCGCTGCCAGCGCGGTGCCCGCCAAGAAGCCAAACTTCAGGCGACGGCTCGGCTCCTCCGGCACCGGTGAGCCGCCCCAGCCGGGACGCCCCAGGGGATCTCATTTGCTCTAAAGCCTCAGCCTCTACCAAAAGACGGAGCTCGTCCGATGGCACCCTGGGGAAGCCAGAGCCGAGGCACCCTACGCCAGAAAGTCTGGCAATGGGAGCACCTGAGTGATGCCGGGGGGCTGCTCCAGCTTCCCCGGGGGGAAGATGCTCTGCAGGCGGGAGAGCAGGGGCAGAGCTGCCCTTGCCTTGCCCAACTCCTTGCCCCCGAGCATCCCTCCCGCGCGGCGCGGCTGGCCAGGCTCCCCTCGCCGAGCGCTGCGCCGGCTCCTGCCCTCGCCCCCGCTGCCCGGCAGCGCTGACTTGCTGAGGAAAGGCAAGGTTTGATAAGGAACACAATAATTAGGAATGTGCCAGAAACCAGGTATTAATAGAAGCACTATTAGAGAATTTATGGATGATTTAAGATGCAGCCCATTCTCCCAGTGAATGCCTCGTCTGTTTAAGAGCAGTAATTGCCTATTATCTAGCAGCTTCTGATGCGCTTGGCTCGTGCTGCCAGGACAGGTGAAGATGCAGCACATCTTTAAGGAGCTAATGCCAATTCAGAGGACCTGCTTGTAATTTGAAACACAAGAATCCAATAAAATTCAAATGGCAGCTGGGAGGTGGAAAAGCAAACGGCGCACGCCGGGCTCCAGATCGATAAGCAGGTGAGCGCCCCGTCGCAGGGAGGCGGGCGCAGCTCTCGGCAGCCGCTTACGCCGCAGAAGAGGGTTCTGCTTCTCTTTAATGTGGGTATGTTTTACCCCTCCCTCGCTGTACGCCACTTGCTTGGTGCCCTGGAGCAAAGAGAGTTTCGTTGATCAAACAGGAGCCAGTTAACGGCTAAAGGAACGTGGAAAATGCCGTCCTGCCGCGCAAGCCTGCGAGCGCCCTGCTTGGTTATCTGTGCCTGAGTCTTTTGAAATGCACCGCGCTGGGTTTCTGTGCCACATTTGCTCTTTGAAGTGCACTAATCTACCGGAGAAGCCTTAATTTCTGGATCGGGGGGCGGGGGGGTAAGCATCCTCCCTGGGCTGCCGGCTGCTTCGTGCGCCAGGCCCCGCTCCTGGGCGGGAGGCGTGCGGTGCTGAGCGCGACACCGGGGCAATAGCAACCGGTGGGAGCGTCGAGCCGAGATTTGGCCCCGCTCTGAAGCTCCGTCGCTGAGCTGGCCCGTGAATGCCCTTTTCTTGCACCGAAGGTGGGGTGAAAGCAGCCGGTGACCACACAGGAAGGGGATGCAGACCCGCGCCCAGCCACACCAGCCGGCCCCGGACCCCCCCGCCCGCAGACACAAACCCTCCTCCACCGCGACCCGCCGATGCCGAGCCCCACGCCGCCGCCGCGCTCTCGTGCCCGCCGTGTGCCCGCCTGCCACCAGCACGGTGCACAGGTTTTCATATCTGCTGAAAGGAAACTTTTGGTGGCAAAAATCTTTCTTGGCGGCAGAGGGGAAGTTCCTGCTGTTCGGCTCGCGGGGCTCTGCGAAGAATCCCTGCCTTTTGAAAACCTGCCGCGGCCACCAGGAAGCACGCTCGACTTGTTGGAGGCTTTTAATGTACGGCGCCTGCACTTTGACGTGTTGATCTTCATGATCGCGCAAGGAATTGAATTTGATTCGGGTTTATTTGTTCCAATTTGTGCCTCCCGTTACTGCAGCATCGGGGGCTGCGGATGGGTTTTTTTCAGCCGTCCCAATTAAAGCCTGCGAAGTGCAAACACACACAAGAGCAGCTGGAAATGCGACGAGCAAAGAGCAAACAGGCAAACAAGCCGAACCCCGGGGCGACTGCAAAGCCCCAGCCATTTTGGCGCGAGTTTCTCCTCCCGCCCCTCTGCCGGCGAGGAATTGCTGCCCGGCCGCGAGCCCACCGGGGTCACCGGCAGCCGTGCCCGGCGTGGTGTTAAGAGCAGAAGGTGATTGTGCGCGATCCGACCCCGGCAAAGGCTGCGGCCGGCGGGACCCCACCGGGAGGGCGCAGCGGGGGGCTTGGCTGGAAGCCGGCCCCTAAGGCTCACGGTGGCCGGTCACCCCCCCCCCCCGCCACCGCCGCCGCCTGGCTGACGAGGAGCCGGTGCTCATGGCCATGAAATCCATGAAATCCTGCGAGGTGGCTCCAGAAGCTGCAGTGCCCGTCCCACCTTCCCGCTCAGGTTATTACATCCCGCCACCCCCCCGGCCCCCGCAGGACCGGTTATTTAGAGCCTCATTTTCGGAGGGCTGAGCACCAGCAGTTCCAGCTGACTTCAATCTCCTTGTCTGCAAAAAAGGGGACAATGAGGGCGCCCTCCTTTGCAATGCACTTGGAGATTTGCTGATCAACAGCGGCAGCCGGGAGGTCAGGATGAGGAATAGCGACTCGGGGTAGGGACAAAAGGCCTTTGCACCTCGCGGCAGCCCCTCTCTGGCTGGCGTGTGGATTCCCCCCCCCCCCGGTGGGGTGAGCAGCACCCACAGCCGCTGGGTCTGGGGCCAGCACCTCCCCTGCTCCCCCGGCTGAGCCCCCCAGGGCCAGGATGCTGCAGGAGTCTGGCAGCCCTGGGCTGCTCCCTCCGGGAGAGCAGGAAGGCTCCTCCTCGGGCTGGAAGTGCCAGGAATCCACCATTTCCCTCGGTATCATCAGTTGCCCATGGTGCTGGCGGAAAAAATGGCCCTTGGGTTTAACTGGAGCCTGCCCGGCTTTAATTCCCATCCCTCGGTTCTCGCGATGCTCCTCCGTTCCCGGCAGCCCTGCGGTGCCAGCCCTCCCCTGCAGGTCCTCATGCAAAGGGGCCAGGTCGCCCCTCGGTCTTCTTCTAATGAGCTCAATAGACTGAGCTCTTCAATTCCCTCTAGGGGAGAGATTTTCCCAGCCCTCCACTCATTTTTGCCAGCCTTTTCCCCGCCTGCTTTTTGTGGAGCATTTGCTCGGTTTCTGTTCCCACCAGGCGGGATTTTCTTTCCTCCTCTTTACAACAGCCGGTGTTCTCCTCGCAGGTGGCACTCTGGAAATCCATGAATAAATCTCAGCATCGCTGAGTGGCTCTGCCGGGTCACACCATCCTACCTGACTGCCCAGGGTTCGGAAGCACTCGGCGCCCGCTCCCCGCCGTGGCAGGCTCCGAGCACGGAGCAGAGCGTCGCAGGGGGAGTCGTCCCGGGGAAGCGGCAGCTCCCGGCCACATGCCGGGGTCTGCTGGCGGCGGAGCCTCGCTCCCTCCGGCCTCCGGTGGGGCGCAGGGTGACAATGACACGGCAATAATGGCAATGATCTCCCCGGCAGCCCGGCTGACAAACACGCTCTCGAGGCTGCTGCGAGCACGTCTGAGCCGCTCGCTCGGAATAAATCGGGTTTGATGTGCACAGCGCCAGCTGTAAATACTCTCAGATTTATCCCTTCGGTTCCCCTTGCTTCTGAAGCCCTGCTGCCGGGGGTGGAGGGGAGCGCCCGTGAGCCGGGGGGCACGTCGGCGCCTGGCACACCCTGCCACCGCGGGGACCAGGGCACCCGGCAGCGGGGGCTGAGCAGCCACTGTCACCCAGCACCGTGGCTTCCTGGGGTTCAGGACCAAAGGACTTGGTGCTCTGCCCCTCTGCTCTGCTCTGGGGAGACCTCCCCTGGAGCCCTGCGTCCAGCTCGGGAGCCCTCGGCACATGGAGCTGTTGGAGCGGGGCCAGAGGAGGGCTACTAAAATGCTCTGAGGGGCTACTAAAATGCTCCGAGGGCTGGAGCCCCTCTGCTCTGAGGGGGGGGGCCGGGGGGGGGCGAGCTGGTCGGCCCCGGGGGGGGCCCGGAAAGGGGGGACAAGCTTTTTAGTGGGCCAGCTGGGCAGGACGGGGGGAGGGACGAAGGGAGGGTGGGTAAGGAGGAAATTCTTTAGAGTGAGGGTGGTGAAACCCTGGCAGGGGTTGCCCAGAGAGGGGGTGGAGGCCCCATCCCTGGGAACATTCCAGGCCAGGTTGGCCGGGGCTGTGAGCAACCTGATGTGGTTCAAGGTGTCCCTGCTCCTGCAGGGGGGTTGGGCTGGGTGACCTCTGGGGGTCCCTTCCCACCCAAACCATTCCATGATTCTATGATTCTCAGCACACCTCTGCTGTGAGGGCACCGCTCCCCCTTGATGGGCAGCCTGGGTAAAAGCAGCAGCTGGTGGGCATTACCCCAACTATTTAAAATCAGTCCTTGCAGGTCACACGTTTGCATTCGCTTCCAGTGAAAGGCTTCAGTGAAAATTGGGCTTTGATGGCTCCACCAGGGCCACAGCACAAAATGGCAGCGGGGGAGCACCCTGGGTTTCCCCCATTATGGGAGCTGCCGTGCCGGTTACCCCCATGGCAAACCTCTGAACCTGGGCGGTCTGCGGGCTGGAGCAGGCGGTGAGTGGGGGTCTGGGGGGCTTGGGGGTCTGGGGGCTTGGGGGCTGGGGGCGGGGGCTTGGGGCTTTCCCCATGGGTGATGGTTCGGGCCAGGCATCACACCAAGGTATCAGCGCCGCTGGCCTCATTGTGCTGGATGTCTTGTTTGTGTTTGGTTTGTTTATGGCATATGTATGGACAATGAATGTAAAGGTGCTAATCCTATTTGGCCCTGAATACGAATCTGCCGCGAGCACAAACTGAGCAGCAAGCGGAGGGGGAGGCTTCACTGGAAAACAGGTTTTCACTTCAGCCAGGGGGCTGTGATGAAAGCTCGGGTCCGAAAACCTCAGCAGGCTTCACGGTCTGAAGCCCGGCCGGAGCGAAGCAGGCGTGCGCAGGGGCTGGGGCCGCGTGCGGCGAGCGCGGGGCGGCCAGCAGGAGCCCCCGGGGCTGCGTGCCGGGGTGCAGCTCCTCGGCAGGCGCCCGGGTGCGGGGCACGCCGCTGTGGCCTCCTGGTCCCCTCTGTCCCCATCCTCCCTGCTGCTTGCAGCTCCACAAAAAACCACTGCGCGAGGGCGGTGAGGACCCTGGCTCCCTACCCCCCCCACCCCGCCCCCAGGTCCCGCCGGGCGGGATCCATCATTCCTTTGTTTGGTCGCCTTAATTAGCTTTCCCGGGTTTCCGGGGGGCCCCCCCTGGCCCCCCGCTCCCTGGCACCCCCCGCTCGGTGGCGGCGCGCGGGGCTGTGCACGCACGGGGGGACGCCCGCCCGCCGCGCCTCTGCTGAGCGCCGACACTGCCTTGCATCCGCCCGCCGAGAACGCCTCTTACACCTCAGGTTAGCCTTTGATTTACAGTTTTGTTCTGCAGAAAATATACATTAGCCTTTTGATCCCCGAAGCGGGCTGTCGAGAAGGACTGCAGTAAAGTCTTCGGGATGTGAATACCGAGCTGCGTAATTATGCTCCTGGTAACATAATGAATGGCTGCAGCCAGCACTTCTTGCCGGGTCTCCGCGTACTTCAGCCGCCGTTTAACACAATCATTTTCTTTTGCTGGCTATAAATATGTTTGAATTCTCTGACCTCGTGAGCCAGCATTATTCTCGGAGGCAGAATTATTTCTTACTCTCTGGCTCGCAGGTTAGCTTTGGCCTTGAAGCTCCCCGGCCCCTGACAAGTGCGCGAAGCCCAATTTACAAAGCAAACGAGGCAGCGGCAGCAGACCTTGGAGGGAGGCCGGGCAGCGGAGCGGAGCACCCTTCCGACCCCAGCCCCCCGGCACCTTGGGGTTTGCGTGACCGTGAGCAAACCATGGTGCCCACGGGCACGGCTGCCGCAGCCGCGGCGCGCATCTGGGTGCTCGCGGTCCCGAGAGCCAGGAGGAGCCCGCGGTCCCACGCGCGGGACCCCCGATGCGATGTCGCTGTTTGCAAACGCGTTGCTGCGCCGCTGCTTGCACCTTCCCACCCTCCCTGCGGCAGCTTGCGGCGAGTCCGTCTGTCTGTCCGGCAGCCGCAGAGCAGCCCAGGAGTGGCTCCCAACAGCCACCGCTCGTCTGGGGCAGAAAGCGACCCCACCGCGCGTGCTGCCTGCTCCTGCCCGCAGCCAGAGCCGTGCTCTCCCCTGGTCCGCAGCAATTTGCTTGCATAAATAATTAAGGCTCCCGTCTCCCATGGCTTGCTCGTCATATCCACTGCTAATCCCAGTGTTTTGCCAAAAACCTGTTTCTTATTAATCGCTTCTGGTTTACAGTAGCTCTTCGCCACGCAGCCGCTCGTTAGCAAAGCTGTCCCTGTGCTGACGTTCTGCTGGCGGTGACCTTGTCCCTAAGCCCCTCTCTGCAGCTTCTCCCTGTGAAATCACCGCGCCATAAAAGGGCTGGAGCGGAAAGAATTTACTGCTTAAATAATTTATCTAGATTCAGTACAGAAAGTCTTTTGAGGAGATTCATCAGCTAATAAAGAAAATTGATTCTGGAAGCCAAAGTCAATACGGGGTTAGAGAAACGCTGCCGCCCGCCATGGGCTCCCTTCCAGAAGCCTCTGCTGCCACATCTGGCTCACACTGCCACATCTGGCTCACACTGCCACATCTGGCTCGTGCCACCACGTGCCCCCCCAGCGCCAACCACCGCCCTCCCCAAATTGGATCATGCCTGGCTCCCCACCTGCCAACCCTGGGCGCCTTTTTTTCCTGAAGCCGTGTGTTTCTGGTGAGAGCTGTAGCCCGGCGAGGCACGGCTCAGCCTGCTGCAGAAGCGGCGGGCGCCAGGGTGACCCACGTGGTGACGTGCGATGCCACGGGGCGATAAAACCTGAGCGCGAAGGTGATGCAGCCCCCTCTCTCTCTGCACGCTGCGCTCCTCGGCGTAGCGGCTCCGTCTCCAGTTTTGGAGGACGGTCCAGCGCAAGCTGGATCTTTCTGAGCCCGGTGACGAGGCCCCGCTCGCACAAAGCTGCTCCCTGGCACCGATTTTGTCTTTGTTGGGGCGGGTGGGCTCCTGTCGCCTGTGCTCTGTCCTCACCTGCGGAGGCTCAAGGTGAGAGCAATGCACGGGGCCAGCGGGAGGTGGGAGCGATGCTGTAACCCCGGAGTGAGCGGCGGGGCGGCGATGCCCCTTTCCCAGCCAGCTGCCTGGGCCCCCTCTGCCCCGTGGGACGAGCCCTCTGCCCTGCCCCACCACCCTTCTCCAGTTTTTTAGGGGATGGTTTTTCTCTGTGCGGTCTGGAAGACAAATACAACAAAATTTAAGAAGTGGAAGCATCCAGAAAATGGCTCCAACTGGCCCTGGGAGTGGGAGGTGGGGTGTGATGGAGAACTGGGGATGTGGAGGAGGCTGGGAGCCTTTCGTGGCAGCCCATGGAAGATGAAAAATAGCCAAGGGAAAGAAACAGAAAGGAAAGTTTGGCAGAAGCGTTTGGCTGTGTGGCTGCCTTGTGCTTCAGGGGTGTTGCTCCATAGGTTGCCCGCACATGTGTCTGTTCACCCCAGGCACTTTGCCTGCCAGCGATAGCCTCAAACCCAACAAATTTGCCTTGCGGAAGCCTGAGGAGCTTTAGGCACAGTCCCCTCCCCCGGCTACTCCTCAAAGCCTCTTATCCCAACCACCTCGAGAAATTAAAGCCAGCATTGCTCTGGCGTGGCTTTTGCACCCCCCGAGCTCTCCGAGCAAGCGGTGAAGCACGAGGTGTGCGGAGCTGCGGGCGCTCGGTGGGCTCCGCCAGTTAATGCACTGCGCGGCCGATGACATTTGCTGGGAAGGGAACAGCTCTCGCTGTCTTCGTTGCCTCCGCTGGAACCCGTGTACCTATCAATAATTCAGGTGCCCTTACAGCTGCCACCAGCAGATCCCTCCCTGCCTGCTTAATGGGAAACCACGTTTCGGTGCCCGGCTCAGGCAGCGATCCGCAGGCGAGGAGGCGGTGGCGAGTGGCGCTTCCCAGCGTCCCCCCCGCAGCCCCGGCCGCCCTCTCCCTCCAGCCGGGCCGGCAGCCGAGCAGGAGCTGGGGGCTGCGAGCCGGGGCTCCTCCGAAGCCAGGGAGACCAGCCCTGAAGGTGAAGATGGGTGTAAAACCGGGAACATAGCAGGGGGAAAAAAAAATCCCAAGTCATTGCAATCATCGCCACTGAATGAGTATCCCCACGTGCCGAGCCGGCTCCGCGGGCGCCATTCCAGCTGAAAATTCAGAACCGTTCCCCGGTGCAAATCATTCGAGCGGGCTGAAACAATCAATGGGAGATGTCATCTGTGACTCCTCTCTGCAGCCCAAACCACCTCATCTGTGAACACAAACTCATTAGCAGGGTGATTAATGGGCTCTGACGGCAGGAGTCGGGGGGAGCCAAGCTATCGGCACGCTCTGCCCTCCGCTTAACCCGCGCAAGCGGCGCCGTGCCGAGCGGCAGCCGCCCCACTCCCCCAGCGCCCAGGCATCGAGGAGCTCAGCGCCACCTCGGCTGCCTCGGAAGCGATGCCACGCTTTAGTTTTCCAACAGCTTTTTCTGCCCTTGCTGGGGGGAAGAAATTTTGTACTCGCTGGAGCCAAGGGGAATGGCCAGACCACTCCGTCGGTGGGAAAAGCGACCCTGGGCTCTTAGAGGTAGAAACAAGGACCCAAGCCAGTCTCCGAAGAGCAGGACCAAGTGTGGGAAGGCCCCAAAAGAGGAGAAATGCGACGGCAATGCGATGGCGGAGGCAGGGGCTCTGCCCGGGGCCGCTGTCCAATGGTGCCGGAGCGGGGAGCCAGGAGTTTCCCGGCACCGTGAGGTCTCTGGAATGCAGCTGGGTTTTGGCGTCGGCGAAATTTGTATTCAGGAGGGGCCTGATCTGGTTTCTCTTCTAAATTGCCTGCTTGATCAGCGGTGTCAAAGGTGCACTTTGAGCACCAACGCTCCTCCTGCTGCCGCGACCTGGCACTGGCGTAAGAGCTGACCCGAGGCCTCCCGATTTCCTCGCCCGGCAGCAGCCTGGCCCCCTCAGGGCACGGCTCGGGGTTAACCCCGCTCCACTCCCCTTGCCCGCCACGGAGCCTCCCCCAGCGATGCCAGCGCCCTGGCTTTCCCCCTGCTCCGCCCGGCGTGCGCTCCAGAAAGGGGGGAAGATTTTAGGAATATGGTTGAACTAGGGAGGGAATTAATTCTGGTGATGCCATGGAAATGATGGCCCATAAAGTTAATGAGATATTGCTGAAGAAAGGGTAAACAATTAGGACTATTAGCTGCACAGATAAACCGAGACCTATTGCCCTCAGAAACACTGAAACTAATTAAATTGAAAATTACAACATGGGAGTAAAAAAACAAAAGCAAATAAATCGAGAGAGAGAATTAACTGGCTTAATATCATGATGATAATATTATTAGCGATAGGAAGCGGGGACTGCGTGATTGAAGCTGGGTGTTCTCGCGCTCTTCCACTGCAAGCAGGCGGCCAGGGACCCGGGGCGGGCAGGGGGGCACCCGCAGCCCCGGGGCTCTGCTTGGGGTCCCGGCCCTGCGGCTGCGCCCCCCGCCGAGGTGGTTACGTTGTCCTGGTGCCGCCGTGCCGCGCCGGGGCTCAGGTTCGTCTGCCTGCAAGCCCTCCAGTGCCCTCACCCGCCGTGGCCCGGGAGAGACCTCCAGAAGAGTCATTAGCGCGCCAATAATCGGTTCCGTTTAAAGGGATTAGAGCCAAATTGACTTTGTGGTTTGCCACCCAGAAATAATCCTATTTTAAGTGGGCAGATCCCTCTGTAGCGTCCACGCAGACTAGGAATGGGTGACGTGCTGCTCGAGCGAATTCTCAGGAGCGAAGGGGGCTCCGGGCCCCTCCTCGCGGGGGCCTCTGCCACGAACAAAACTCATGGGGGCTGATGAGGTGGGGGGCCGAGGCGTTAGCAGCGCTTTCAGCCGGCATCCCACGGAGGAAGAAAACCCGGGAGGAGAACAGTAAAAGGATGCTTTGGGCAGGAATTTGTGCACCGTGGAAGGAAAGGGGACAAAACCAATGTGGCCGTTTGCAGAGCACCGGCTCCCCAGGCCGGCCGGCCATGCCGTGGGGGCACGGAGGCACGAGCCTCCCCCTCCCCGGCAGCGGCGGGGACACGAGCTCTCGTGGGCAGGTCCCCACGTCCCCGAGATGCTCTCTTGGGCACGTCAGTAAAGTGGATGCGATGGCAGCGATGGACGTGGCTTGGCTTTGCATCACTCGCAGCTCCCGACGGGGAGGAGGCTCTGCTGGGGGCCCTGGGCTAAACCCCGGGATTGCTCGGATCGGTGCAAGGCTCCAGCTGGGAAAACAGGCGTTTTGCTCTGGGTTTTACCCCTTCTGGCAAAGTTACCCTTCCTGCTGCATTGCCAACCCCGCGTTCAGGTTCGTGCGGCTTCTCTAGAAAACGTTTCCTCCCTTTCCAGGTTTGAGGGACTTAACTCCGGGTTTAAAGCCGTACGTGACGTTCCTCAGCCCCTTCCCCGCTGCTTGAGAGCAGAAACAAAGCCAAGCAAAAGGCAGCCGAAACGCTGGAGACGAAGTGAAAGCCGGGAAGTTTGGGAAGGCAGAAAGGGTCTGCAAATCGGGGTCGAGTTCCTCGCTTGGTCCCATCCCTGCACCTCTGTGGCTGAAGGGCAGCGCGCTCGGGCGGCCCGGGACCCGGCAGCGGCCACTGGTCAGCTGGTGGGGGCCAGCACCGCCGTGCCATGGTGGACGAGCCGCTCCTGCCCCGCTGGGCTCGGTGCCCTCGCGTGCGCAAGTCTGCAGTATTTGTGATCTGGTGATGGAGAGCAAAGTCGCTTTTTACGGTCGTTTCATTATGATGCTTAATTTCTTCTGCAGAAGCAATTACGGTCTATGGGCAGAAAGCAATATCGGAGACGTATGGTTGTTCTGGCCGTCCCCCCAGCTCGGCGGCGGCGGCTGCCGCAGGAATAGCAATGGGGGCGCGGGAGCCAGCGGCTCAGGCTGTGCCGGGGCAGATAAGAGACTTTGCGAGCGCGGAGATAACCCCGTCCGCTGGCCAAATATTTACCTGGGGGGGTGTGCGTTTCTCCTCCGAAGGATGGCTCTGCAAGGGCTGATCAAACGCTCGGTCACCTCCGGGAGCAAAACCGCTGACGCGCCCCATGGCTGGGCTCCCCCGCTGTCAGTCGTCGTCTCTAATTATTCAGGAAGCGCATCGGCAACGTGCGTGGTTTGGGCTTTGGGTTGTATTTCTTACGCTGCCTTCACCTAACAAACGGAATTAACCCCAATGCATTTCATTTTCTTCTTCTTAGAGGCTGAAAAATGTCACTTACCTGGTTAAACGACTCGGGGAGGAAACCCAAGGGGGTTTCGTAGCCGCTGGCCCAAACTGCAGAGGTGTTGGGGGGTCTAATTATAAACCCTCTGCGTCAGTTGGGGACCTCATGGCCAGCAAACCTTTGCTGTGGAGATTGGTCTCCTTAACAGCAATTCCCCCGTATTTAAAAGCGGCGTATCAAGGGTGACGGTGCCGCCTGAGCCGGGAAAGCGACCGTGAAGGCAAAGAAAAGCTTTGCCCCAGGGTTTGCCCGGGCTCTGTGTCTGGGCACCTCTGGACACGCATGGTGGAGGAGCTCAAAGGGCGCTAAGCACGTCCAGGACCGCGCAGTGTCCACGGGCAGACGCACGGCACAGCGTGGCCCCCGGCTGCAGCCCCGGCACGCGGGGCCTTGGCAGGAGGCGGCGGTGGCAAACGCGGTGGCCGCTCTCTGGACGGCGTCCGTCGGAGCTCGTCCTGCCTTGGGTTTTCAAGGGCTGAAGGAACTGAACTGCGGCGGTGGCAGGAGCCGGGCCGGAGCATTGCAGCGCTTGGAGCGCAATGACGTTTGCGGAGCCCAACGCCGACGGGAGCCGCGGCCAAGGATCTCCACGTACGGGTGGTGTGATATATGCTGCCCATCAGGAGGCAGCCGGGGCCGAGGTGCACGCAGGGCTCCGCTTGCCATCCAGTTGTCTGCTTTTAATGGATATAAATGGTTACCGTTAGCGCTGAAAAAGCTGAATAGGTACAAATATTACCAATACCTTAAGGGTGCACTGGGCCTCATTATCCTCGGGTAATCGAGGTTACGTGGAGCTCTCCTCCTTTATCTGTCACTGTCTCTCTTGGCAATGTGCTGAAGCAGAAAAATCTCCGGGATGAATGGCCCGGGAAGCTGGCGAAGGGCTGGGACCCCAAAACCTCGCCTGGCGGAGGGAGCACCCACGTCCTGGCTCACCGCGGGCACAGCGGAGGGACGGGGGGAGCCCTCCTGCACACCCCACGCAGAACTGCTCTCAATTAAATCTCTGCAAGTAACTCCCAGCCCGATACTCATTCAGTACGTTTGGTTCCCTCGCTTCCTACAAATCACCGGTGAAAAGCAAGCGACGTTCTCCAACAGGTCCCGGAAACCTTGCACCATTCCCTGCATGCACTGAGTCGGAATCGTGCAGGACGGTCGCTTTTCCTTCCCTGGGTGAACACCACCCACGTGCTCCCCGCCACTGCGTGCGAATTCTGGTGAGCTGCAGAAATTCCCTGCGGTAAAGAAACCCCCCACAAGGCCACCACCGGCAGGGGGTCCCAGGGGGCTCATCGGCCCGGCGAAGCTGGCTGCATCGGGGAATCCCACGTGCGGCGCTTCCCGCGTCCCGGTGGGCGTTATCTCGCAGGGAGAGCTGCGTGCCCTGCGGCTCCCGCGCGCGCCAAACGCACGAGCGTGCCGCTTTCTGCCAGTGTTCTTAGTACTGAAGCCGAGGCCATCAAATATTCCTGGAAAGTGCTCACAAAAGGCTTTCGGAGACGTCAGATCATGGTTCTTGTGTTATCTCAAATTTGCTCTCCGTTTCTAAGGAATACGCAGGCTTTCATCTCCTCCTCCTCCTCCCCCCCGCCCGCGGGGTGCGCGCTGGTTTGTAAGGCGGAGGGAGGTGGTGAGCTGTGTGCGTGATCGCACCGCAGCGCGTCCCCGCATCTTCTCCCCCAAACCTCCCCGAGAATATTGAGCTGTGTGTTTGCACGGAAACATTCCAACAGATCCGTAAAGCTCTGGCTCGATTTACTCCTTCATTAAAAGCGGGGCGGGGGGGGGAAGCAGAGTCTCAAATAGCTCCGCTTCCGCTGCTTCCCTGGCAGAGCCGTTGGATGCTCCGTGGAGGCCAAGCCCGGCTCCCAAAGCAGAGCCAGGCAGGAGCTGGACTCGGCTCCCCCAGACCCCGGCAGATGCCACATCCCCCCAGGACATGCCACAGCCCCCAGGACAGCCACAGCCCCAGGACATCCCCCCCGGACAGCCCGGCCCCCGGGGACATGCCACAGCCCCCTGGGACCTGCCACAGCCCCCTGGGACACGCCACGGCCCCCTGGGACACGCCACGGCCCCCTGGGACATGCCACAGCCCCCGGGACATGCCACGGCCCCCCGGGACCCCCCCCGGCATGCCACGCCCCCCGGACATGCCACGCCCCCCCGGACATGCCACAGCCCCCCGGGACGGTGGCTGCCTCTCCACTGCTCCTTCCCACCTTGGGGCAACGTCAATCGGAACCCGCTGCTCCGCGGAAAAGCCGTGCCGTTGTGGCGTCAGGCCTGGCCTGGCTCCCCGGCTCACTTTTACTACAGGCGGGAAGACCAATTAATATGATGGAAATGACCTCAAATTGCTCTTGCTGGATTATTTAATCTGGCCAGGCTCCTTTCCACTCCCGGCCACCATAAAAGAAGACAAATTGCCTGTCTGGTGTTTAAAGGTTTTGGAATATAGGACAGCATTGATTTTGTGTATCTGAAAAGGTGACGCTGCCTGGGCTTGCCAGCGAGCGGGGGGTTTTGATGACAAAGCACCAAAGCATCCTTGGGCGCTGAGCCTGCCCACGGGTACCGCGCACCTCGCTCTGCTCGGGAGCCGGTGCCCGCCGGGCGTCGTGGATAACCCAGGGACCGGGGAGGGGGCAAGAGGTGGGGTGAGACCCTGGGGGGAAGGACCAGCTCCCTGGGCTCTCTGCTGTCACCCACCCTGCCCGGCTCTGTCCTGGGCTGGCCGGGACGTGGCCGGGCTCCGCAGATCCCCCCGTGCCCGCTGCTCCCCCAGCGGCCCTGCCACCTCCTCCCCGCCGAGCTGGGCAGATGGAGCGCTTTGCCTCTCCCTGGGAAGCGTTATTTCCAGTCCTTGACTCCAAGGGGATAAGTGCTCCCAATTTCAGGCGTTTATCGAGCCTGCGGGGCAGCCTGGTCCCCGCGGTGCCACCTCCTGCTCCCCAGCATCGCCGCCTTCCTCGCCCCAACCCCGCCGCCACCGAAAGGGGTGGGGAAGGCTGACCCCCCCTGGCCCCGGCGAGCTGCTGGGGCCACCAGCCCAGAGGAGGGCAAAATTGCCCTCTGGGGCCTCTCCCCGTGCCAAGACGCCCTGGGCACCCCTGATCCAGTTTACACGCAAAATAAACCCAATTCCTTGGTTGCGTTTCCTTCCAACAAACTCCCGGGAAGAGCCCGCGAAGGGGAAGGCGATTAATTCTTGGTGGCACGTTTAAACACCGCTTTTATTACAATTCATCCTTTTCACGCACTTTGCCCTTTTCTGATTCATTCCTGCTCTTTTGAGGTGGAACAAGGTTGATGTTTTGCAGCAGTTTCTCAAGATGAGTTTTTAACCCTTGGTTTGCTGTTGTAGTTGTGGCGGCGAACGAGAGCCTTTCCCCCGGGGGTGGGGGGGGTTTGCTGCCCTGCAGGATCCTGCCGGGGTGCAGTGGGGTGCAGTGGGGTGCACCAGCCCCAGCTGAGCTGCCAGCCCCCCCTGGCTCCGCTGTGCAGCTCCCATGCTGCGGTGTTTTACAATGCAGCGCAACAAAACCTGAAATGTACTGGAAATAATTCTACGACCAAACGCATTCAGCTCTGTTTGTTTGCTTTTAAATTAACATTGGGGATGGAACCATCCGCTGAACTACAAAGAGATGCCTCGACTTGACAAGAGTCACAGGCAGGATTTCTTCCACTTTCAGTTATCACAGGAAAAAACATTTCAACATCTTGTCTGCTCGGCGCAAAGAAAAATAGTTTTGTGCTCTGTGCCTGGGAAACAAGGAGCTTATCAAAAAAATCTCAGGCATCAGAGGGCCGGGATGGCAGAGGCACTGAGGAGGCACCTTCTCCCCCCACCGTGCGTAACCCAGCGCTGCTGCGAGGATAGCCGGGTCTCGAAGCCATGCAGGGCTGCTCTTATTAATTGCTGGTGTCCGTGATTAACGAGAGCCGGAGCGGGAGGAGCGGCCGTGCTAACAGGCTGCTCAGGGCCAGCACCGCAGCCCGGAGCCAAAGCAACGGGGGAAAAGGGAACGTTTTGCAGCGCTTTTCCCGCAGAGAAAAGGGGGGAAACGTCCCGGAGATGGGGGGAGAGGAGCAGGCAGCGGGGCCCCTGTCCCTGTCACCCCACGCCCCGAGCGTGGGGCCCTGGGAGGTCGCTCGCCCCTCCTCACCCCGCAGCATCCTCAGCTCAGCCTTCAGGCAAGAAAAGCTGCTCCCACCCGGATTAAAGCCCGGCCAGCAGCCCGCGGCAGGGGCACCCCAGGCGCCTCCATCAGCCGGACACCAGGCTCACGCGCAGGGACAGGGAAGGGCGACGAGGGGCTGCTTTGGGTGACACGGGGCTGCTTTGGGTGACGACGAGGGGCTGCTTGGGGTGACAACGAGGGGCTGCTTGGGGTGACAACGAGGGCTGAGCTGCTTGGGGTGACGACGAGGGGCTGCTTTGGGTGACGACGAGGGGCTGCTTGGGGTGACAACGAGGGGCTGCTTGGGGTGACGACGAGGGGCTGCTTTGGGTGACGACGAGGGGCTGCTTTGGGGAACGACGAGGGGCTGCTTGGGGTGACCGACGAGGGGCGGCTTGGGGTGACGACGAGGGGCTGCTTGGGGTGACAACGAGGGGCTGCTTGGGGTGACGACGAGGGGCTGCTTTGGGTGACGACGAGGGGCTGCTTGGGGTGACGACGAGGGGCTGCTTGGGGTGACGACGAGGGGCTGCTTGGGTGACGACGAGGGGCTGCTTTGGGTGACGACGAGGGGCTGCTTGGGGTGATGACGAGGGGCTGCTTGGGGTGACAACGAGGGGCTGCTTGGGGTGACGACGAGGGGCTGCTTTGGGGAACGACGAGGGGCTGCTTTGGGTGACAACGAGGGGCTGCTTGGGGTGACGACGAGGGGCTGCTTTGGGTGACGACGAGGGGCTGCTTGGGGTGACAACGAGGGGCTGCTTGGGGTGACGACGAGGGGCTGCTTTGGGTGACGACGAGGGGCTGCTTGGGGTGACGACGAGGGGCTGCTTGGGGTGACAACGAGGGGCTGCGGCAAAGCGAGCGCGGGTGGATAAGCCGGACTGGTCAAAGGGCACGTAAGCCTGGAGTCATCGTTAGGCACGGGGAGAGGAGCCGCGACCTGGGACGTATTAGGGACGAGGGCTTCTAATTAGGAGGCAAAAGGGCCGGGCGCTGTTTAACCTGCTTCTAAAAGCTCTGTTTGCTGGTGCCCACGGCGCAGGCTCCTGCGCAGTGAATATTTCCAGGTGGATTAGGGCTGGAAAGGGCTTTTAACTCCGGGAAGAGACTGGTGAGGTTTTGCTCCTGGGAAAACCAGAGGCAGAAAGGTGGATGTCAAGGAAAGGCTCCCGGAGAGCATCAGGCCGCGAGTCATAGATTTCCAAACCGGTTTAGGGCACAAATCCCTTTAATTTTGGCGCCTAGGGAGCAAACACAAAACAAAGCTCGGGGAATTAAATAAGACAGAGGAGCTAAAAACTCCTCCCGGTTTCTCGCCCTCCGGGCTGCCAGCAGTGCCCCCGCTTGCTGAGGCATCGCCCGCGCCGTGCTGCCGCGTCCTCTGCGGCTGGGCTTCGGCTGGGACGCTGGCGCTGGGGGACGTGTCGGCGCGGGTGAGAAGCTGAGGGACGGGGAAGTTTAAGACTTCGGTTGGGTTTTGTTTCCTGTTAATTGAGCTGGTTTGCTAATTCTGGATTGCAAGCTTCTGACTTTTCCGGAGTCAACAAGGTTACTCGGCGATCAAGCTCTCCGCTTCCGTCAGACCTCTTCCACCCGCTTAATGAAAACAAATGCCTCCCGGGACAAGGGCCATCCTTCTTATTTGTCTCCTTGGGCCCCGAGAACGGGCTTGCTTTAGACTTGGTTTTAGATGTGTTATTTTAGCAAATGAACCAAATTATACCCTGGCTGCTCCCAGATACATCTAGCTCCCAAAGCGTAATGGAGCTGTTCTGGTCTCCGGTCATTAATCCCACAAGCGTCAGCCTCCGTGCCTGGTCCTGGCTGCCTGAAACGTCGCTTAGGCTAAGAGGGCACCAACCAAAAGCCCTGGGGAGCAGGTCCCCGCCTCAGGGCTGCGAAGGGTGGGAGCGGGGGGCTCAGCAGCCGGGTGGCGTAGCCGACGTCCCCTGGCCTGCCCGCTGCCCAAAGACATGCCCTCCCAGGAGGGGTGCGGCGGGTGGGAGCGGAGGGTTAGGGCCCTTGTACAAAGTTTGTGATCCTGACTTTGTAATAAAATCCAGCGTTTCAGCCGGTGAAATGCAATCACCCTTTAAAAGCAGAGCAGTAAGGTTTACGGCAGACCCCGTGCAGGAGAAAAGCACGGAGGAGCCGGGCGGCGGGAGGGGATGCCTGTGCAAGAAGCCAGTCCTAAGACCGTGCCCGCAAGGAGTAGGAGCTGATGAGGATCAGGGGGGTTGCAGCAGGACCCCGGCTGCAGCAGCCCACAACTCCACCAGCACCAAGCACCATTTGCTCCTCAGGGCCTCCAAACTTTAAGACCATTTTTTTCCTCCCCATGCCCAAGTGCCTGCACAGCCTCCAGCTCGCCAGCCCGGCGGGTACCGGGGGTGAATGAGTGGGAAACGGAACAAACGGGCAGCAACGCTTACTGCTGTCGTGAGATCAAAGCCAGGCGACGAGGGAGAAGCTCTTGAACGCCCTGCGGCTCGGGCTGGAGACCACAGGGAGAGGCAGAGATGTGCAGCAGGGACGGGCATCTCGGCTCCATACCATGGCTGACACACGGATCCTGCGGCCACTTGGCTGGCTGGCTGTCTGTCTGTCTGCCTGCCTGCAGCCTCGTGTGCTCGGCCCGCGCCCGAGCGCTCTGCGGCGTGCGAATTCAGCAGCTCGCAAAGCCAACCCTCCGTCCCCGGGGAAGGGCTGCCCGGGCACCGAGCGCGGTGCACCGGCCACGGCGCGGCTGCCGGCCCCTCACCGCCGGTCCCTTGCCACCGGCCCCTCACACCATCCCCTCCCGCTGTCCCCTCCCGCTGTCCCCTCCAGCCCAGGCACAACTGGGCACCCTTGCAAAAACAACTGGGGGAACGGGGAGCCCCCAGCCCGGCCCCAGCCCTCCCAGCTCTGTGCGCAGCCGCACGCCGCTCGCCTCATTGCTGCTCGCCCGGCGAAGAGCGGGTGCGGTGGGAAACGGAATTCGGTGCTTTGGTCGGGGCAGAGCGCGCGCCTTTAGGGGCTTTCTCCCCAACCTGTTACGCTCGGCGTTCTTCTGAGCGCGTTTACTTCCTCCCTGTGCTGAAAACAGCGATATCTATCAAGCAGCAGGAGCAGAGAGAGGACAAGGATGTATGGGCAGGCTAGCACGAGAACATGGAGATGTTTTTTCTGCCTGTTTTGGAGGCAGCGAGAGGGAGCTCAGAGCTGCAAGGAGACCTGCAGAGGATGGGGTGCTGGCTGCCCCCTCCTTGTCCACACCAGCCAGCTGGATGCTGGGGGGCACGGGGGGGCTCGGGGCCCGGGAGCCTCGCAGGGCGATGCAGGGCGCTGCCAGGACACCCTCTGCCCCACACCTCGCGGTGCTCGGGACGGAAAAGCCGCGTCCTTTTGCCGGAGGACGGTGCCGGCGAGAGCGGCGGTGGCCGGGGCCGTTGCTGCGCCGTGGGAGCAGGGCTGGGGCAGCCGGGGCGGGCGCTGCCCTCTCCAGCCCCGCCGGCTGCTCAGGGGCTGCTGGCGAGAGGGTTTTACCCTTGAGCACTTGTTTTGCTTCTGTTCTCTGGAGCAAGACACCTGCTTTTCCCACAAACAAAGCCATAAATTGTCGCGCAAGCAGGTTTCAAGGGGAAGAAAAAGCGGAGCTGGGATGACAGCGGCGGGGAGTTGTGCGAGGAGGTGAATTACTTGAAATATGGCTGGAAACTTCCATGCCATAAATATATTTCTGATCACAGCTAATAAATCATCATAATTATTCTATAAATAAGGGAAAGGCTGGCTGTGTGGTACCTGGCTTTTTTCTGCAGGCCTCTGGAGCAAACATGTTAGCATCTTAAAATAAACTATTTGCTCCAGATAGTTTGTTTGTACTCCCCAGGCTGAATTGTCTTCTCATTCATTTTTCAGTGCCTTCGGTTCGGTCGTTGGGAATCTTTCTGTGCTTTTCTTCCCTGTCTGGCTCTGACAAAGAGATACTGGGGGGGAGTGTGTTTAAAACACAACCAGAAAGCGCTTGCGTTTCTTCTGTGCCGTGAGGGGCCTTGACAACAGAGATCAGTTTCCTTCCACGTCCCGCCGGGCTGGTGAACATCCATCTGGCTAACTGGGAAAAGCTGGAGAAGGGATCGTGCTGGGTTGTGGTTATCCTGCGGTGCAGAGCCGCGCACCTGAGCATCCCAGCCCGCCGGAGCATCCCAGCCCGCCGGAGCATCCCAGTGTGCCCAAGCATCCCAGTGTGCCCAAGCATCCCAGCCCGCCGGAGCATCCCAGGCCTGAGCATCCCAGTGTGCCCGAGCATCCCAGCCCACCTGAGCATCCCAAGTCCCCCCGAGCATCCCAACCCGCCCGAGCATCCCAGCCCGCCCGAGCATCCCAAGTCCCCCTGAGCAACCCAAGTCCCCCCGAGCATCCCAGCCCGCCTGCACCCAAACCGGAGCCCGGCCTGTGATAAAGCCCACGAGACACAAGCTGCAAGCAGGGAAGGGATGGAGCCCAAAGGGCCGCTCTGCTCTCGCCCTGCCCGCTGCGGGAAACCGTGCCTCGCTGCTGGGTAAGAGGGGACTCAGCGGGGTGGCAACTCCCGCGGGGAGGCTTTTCCCTCAGCGGGCAGGTGACCCATTTCTTGAGCAGCATGCCTCAGGACGTCCACTTCAGCAGTTGCTGTTTCTGCTGGAAGGAGCCTCTCCGGGAAGTCGGGAGCCCCAAGCGCCCCGTGATGCCGATGCCGATCGAGGAGCAGGTCCTGCCACACAGGAAAGCATGGAAGGAGCGAGGTTTCCCTTCCCCGTTTGCTCCATCTGTTGCCAGGGGAGAGCAGAGCTCCCGAGCGGCGAGTGCGGCAGCAGGCGCACCGGTGCCGCACGGCGATGGAGAACAGCAGGGGAGCATCGCTGCTCAGATGTCAAATCCCATTTACTTCATTCCGAGTTTCTTCAGTGGGAAAATTATCAATCAACTCCACTTATATTTAAAGTGGCTGTTACAGGGAAAGCTTGTACACATGCAGAAGCTCATTCCCGTCGCCCCCCTGGTTGCAGGGAAGGAGCTGCAGGGTTTATGAGTTTAATTTGAGGACAGGAGTCCAGCAGCCTCACCGTCACCCAGCGCGTGCCCACAAACCTCTTTCTGTAAGAGAGTTTTATAAGTGCTAAAGGCAATTCCGGGCTGTGATGAGACCCTGCCCCGGGCAGGGGTGAAGGATGCCCAACGCCCTCCAGCCAGGGCTGAGCCCAGCTCCCCGTGGATGCGCCGCGGGCATCTCCAGCCCCCCTGCTCTCCCCAGGGCGCTCCGTGCTAAGGAGGCCGCTCTTTAATGTCTTTTCCACAGGGCTATAAACTCGCAACACACCATTTTTTCCCTTTTATAGATCAGCATTACTAATTTATTGGAAGTTTACTATTTGGAAATGTTCTCATATAAATTAATGGGAAGGTAATATTAAACCTCAGTCCCTGGGGGAGGAGGAAGCCAAACATAAACCACATTCCCTGTGCTGGAGGAACGGCAGCCCGTTAAATCATCCCCTCCGCTCCGCAGAGGGCAGCGCTCCGAGGGCAGCAGCAGCGCGGAGGAGCCCCGGAGCTTCGGCTCCGGTTCCGGGTTCCCGGCCCACCGAGGAGCCAGCCCGGCTCCGATGCCCGGGGCACGCAGGTCGGCATTTCTTGGTCCTGCAGGACTTGCTCCTCTCCAGCTCCGGGATCTTCCTTCGCAGCCTCGGTGGGGAAATGCGGTGGGGAAATGTGCCGGCATCTCAGGACACTTCACTGAGCATTTAATTACGCGCCGGAGGAAGAAGCGCCCGTCGCAGACAGCTCCCATTACCACTGCGAACCGGCAGCGTCTCGCAGGCCACGGCGCGCAGCACAGACCTGTGCGTTTGTGTCAATTAAGTGGCATTATGGATCTGCCTATGCCCTTGCTAAACGCAGGCAAATCTGCACGGGCAGGAGGGGGTAAGGAGCCGCTGTGCGCCTGCAGAGGAGGAGGAGGGGGTTTTCAGAGGCACGAGCCATTATTAAAGACTGCTCCTTCGTCTCATGCGCTTTGGGAGCAACAACCGAAGTCATCTGCCCCCAAAATGAGCGCCTCCCAGCATCTCCCCCCGGCGAGAGGTTCCCCAGCCCCGGGGACGCAGCCCCCGTGTGCAAGCTGGGAGCCGGGGGAGGGATAACCCCCGCCGCGGCCGGGGAGGGGGTCCCTCGGCATCCCCCACAGCCGGGCCGGGCCTGAAGCGATGGAGCTGAAGGGGAACGTGGCGTTAATTTGCACGCGGGTCCTTTCGTTTTATAAAACTACGGCCATTTATGAGAAGAGCTTACTGAGTTAAATCACTCCTCCCGCAGTAACACAAAAACGCCGCGGCTCAGGAATACTGACATGCATGAGAGTCGGGCTCACTTTTCTTGCCGAGCAGATGGGGAACAGGAATGATTATTTTGCATCACTTTACGAAAGAGACCTTACTGTAATATACCTGCTGTGCATTGATAAATAGCACCAGCAGATAATAAGGGCCTTAGGCAAGGAGCAAGGAAGAAAAAAGGCTTTCCAGCATGTGCACACAAATGCTTTAAATGTGAACTAAATTGGCCTGATCGTTCCTCAGATTTGCAAAATTAAACCGTGCCCAATTGTCAACATCACTGAGATTTATACACAAGCACAGCCAAAGCGAAGGGAATCTGTAACAGCCCTGCCAGAGACGCTTGCAGGGTTTAAGCAGCGCGTACCGTTGGTGAAACCGAGGGCTTTAATTCCATTACCCTGCGTACCACCTCCCAGCAAAGGAGAGCCGGGAAGGCTCCTCAGCCGGGGAGGGGTGAGAGACGGCCGCACCGTCGCCGGAGCTGGAAACAAGCCGGCCTCAGCATCAGGCCTGCGCTCCGAAGAACGCTTCTTGACGCCAGGAACCGTAGGGCTGGACCTGCGCCTGCCTTGTGCCACCACCCCGGCGAAAGCCCCGTGACTCGGCGTGCAGCAGTGCCCCAGGAGGGAGCCCGCGGCAGAGGGGCTTGAGAGCGGCGGAAGGACCCGCACGGGGAACCCGCAACGCCGGCAGCTCGCTCTCGCAAGCTCG
The DNA here is from genome assembly GCA_034008185.1 of Gorsachius magnificus. Taxonomy (NCBI): domain Eukaryota; kingdom Metazoa; phylum Chordata; class Aves; order Pelecaniformes; family Ardeidae; genus Gorsachius; species Gorsachius magnificus. The sequence continues at coordinate 839,432 of CM067098.1, read as the reverse complement.
GCCAAGCGCCGGGTCTGCCAACGCCATCTTTTCCCGCGCGGGGCCAAAGCAGCAGCCGCTCCGCACGGCGTAGCTGCCGCGTGGCCGACGGGAACTGCAAGTCAGCGAGATCAAAATGATCTTTGCTATTGCCCTGGCTGCCCCTCATTTACCCGGAGCTCAGTCTCCTGGCACAGCTTGACCCCCTGGTCCCGCAGAGGGTCGAAGGGACGCCCCTCTCGCTGCAGTTCTGGGCTTGTTTACCTTATCCTGCTTAGCAAAACAGGACCGGGTTAGCTTTTCTTTCTCCGTGAGAAATGGCGCAAAGCATTGCACCCTGGATCGGCACCTCTCCTTCGCAGGGCAGAGGAGACCTCTGCTTGAGCTTCACGTCTCCGGCTTGTTAACGCCTCCCAGCCACCGCGCCAAGGAGAGCCACCTTGCTTCACCTTGCAGCAGCGAGATGTAAAACCTGGGGAAACCATGGCAATGCTGAAGTCAGTGTCACCTCTCTAATGATGCCAAGGATTTCTCGGCGGAGTTAACAAAGGCAGGTTACCTCTCAAGCTGTTAAAAGCACAGTTCCCAGGCTCCTCCAAGTGCTGTTTCTTGGGCGTTTGCTTTTGACCCCCACTGGCGCCCCGGGCTCCGCAGCCCCCGCCTGCCCTGCTGGCTCTGCCGCAGAGGTGCCGGCAGCCACGCGGCAGAGGGGGCGAGGGCTCGGCGTGCCGGAGATGAAGGCGGCCAAGAGCTGACTGCGTCTCCGTCAGAACAAGAGGCACCCGAGCACGGGGCGTGGGGCGAGCGGGTGGATTCTGGATGCCTGTGCTGAAGGCAATTAAGCTGCTCAGATACTCATCCACCCTCGGGGCCCTGCTTCAGAGCCAGGGCTTTGCAGCCCAGCCAGGAGGCTGGGGGGTGCAAGCGAGGAAGCCAGATAAAGGTGATGGATCCAAGCCCTCTCCCACCGGCCGTGCCGGAGCAGAGGCAGAGCTGGAGGAGCTCCATCGACGCGGTACTGCTGCCGCATTCGGGGTACCTGTGCCTGGAGGCACCTTGCCCGAGGAGCTTGTCCCCCTCCTATCCCATGGAGAGGCAAGCTGAGAATCGCGACACCCCACCTCACCCTAATCTCTACCAGGGGCCCACAGATTTCCTACGCAAGCGCTTGAAATAGGAACTGGAAAAGCACCTCGGGACTGTCGCTGAATACGGAGAAGAGAAAGGACCAAGCGTCCTGCCGAGCTCCAGGAACGGTGCCCCCAGCTCCCTCCCCACGCCAGCCCCCGGCCAGTGCTCAGCCAAACCCCGGGCCATGGCCTCGCGGGCACCAGCGGCGAGCACCGCAGCCTGGGCAAGCTCTGTCTCCATCGGGGGCTGAGCCTACGGGGCTTTGGCATGCTCTGGGGCTGTGGGGGGGGTATGGAGATGGCAGGCATTTTTTTCCTCCTTCCGTTAATCTCTCAGGCTTTAGCTTAATTATGCTACTGGGCTGCTAAGTCAGGGCTTCACGCTTTCTAATTTTTTCTTTTGTCTTGCATACACATATGAGACAGATTTTGCTTCCACAAGGGATATTTATAGGACATATGTTAGAGCTTGGAGTAGCTGATTAGCAATGTTTAGATTAAAAAAAGAAGAAATTGCCTGAGAGCAGCCTAGCCAGACAAATACGATACGGGGTGCTTGCTTCTGGGTAGCGACTCCCCTGCCTTCCCTGCTGCTCCAGCGGGGGGGCACGGAGCCGGGGGTGCGAGGCAAGGCCAGCACCCCTCAGCCAAGGAGGGATGCTCTGCCTCCTCTCCTGGGGGAAGGACTTTGGGGACAGAAGTGGCGAAGGAGCATGCTTCATGGGAGAGCGAGCGGTGGCTGGGAAGCCGGGTAATGTCACCGGGCAGGCAGCCCGTGCTGCAGGGGGGCTCCGTGAGGCTGCAGGGGGGCTCCGTGGGGCTGCAGGGGGGCTCCGTGGGGCTGCAGGGGGCTCTGTGGGGCTGCAGGGGGGCTCCGTGGGGCTGCAGGGCCTGTGGTGACTCTGCCCCACAACAGGCAGAGGGCAGATGTGCCCGGCTAAATACTTTCTAGCTTTTCCACCTTCTCAGCCCTCCCCTCCAGCTCCCCTCCCGCTTGACTCTTCCCTTCTGGTCTGGCACATTGGGGCTCCCCCTCGCTAGGCAGCCCCATCAAGGCTGTTAGAGGAGTTTGGCCCCCTGGGGGATGCTTCCTTAAGTGAATCAGGACTTTGAGTCCCCTAAGAGCTGCCCAGAGCATAAAATCTGCTGGGTGCTTTCCAGAATCCTGTTCCCTGTCAGCACTGGTCTGAAAAACCAAAGTTTGATGTTACAAGGAGGGAGAAATTGCATTATACGCCTCTCTCCTTCACAAGCTCTTAGTAACACTTGTGCTTTTTCCATATGAAAGGAAAATGGGTAATGACAACCTATTTCTATCGAAGAGACAATTTTCCCTCCTCCTTGGCAAGTTTAGCCAGGGCAGCCTCTTTCTTTCCACTCGGAGGCAAATGAACAGGTTTTGCCTCAAGAACACGATGGGGGAAGTGCCACACAGCTGGCAGCGTCCACCGGCCGCTGTCAGCAGCACCCTCGGGGCGCCCACACCTATTAAAGCTCACGGTGGGTGACAATGCAGGTGCCGTTACGGGAAACCTGGGAAGTGCCGTTCGGATCACAGGGAAAACCCCTCTTTTCTTCCAGAGCACGGCTCTGCGCGAGCATCTGCGACCCGCAGCGTGGCAGCCAGTTCAGTGCTTACAGCTTTGTGCCAGCGTCAGGAACTTGACTCTCTTGGAGAGATGACTCCGAGAAGAACAAGTTAGACAAATGAAGTCGCTAATGACTTCCTTCCCTCCTACTTAAATGGGGGGATAATTCTCAGTTCCTGCTCCTGCAGCGGGCTGCTCCATCGCCCGCCACCGATGCTGCGCTAGGCAGCCCCGGCAGCGCTGCTGAGCAAGTGAGCCATTCGAGGGGGGCCAAGGCTGCAGATGGCATCGCCTGCCCTTGAAACGGCCACTAGCAGCGGTGCGCTGGCTGGCTTAGGAAGGCACGGGAGCGAGTGCCCACGAGTCGCCCGGCCTGGCAGCGGGCAGGCAGCAGGCTGGGCTCTCGGGAGAGCAGCTCGGATGCCCAAACTCTGTCCAAGTATCCCCCTCCCACCACCGTGAGGTGTACACCCCAAGGATCTCCAACCACCCTGAACCCAAATAATGGCCTGGACAGGAAAGCTTTGCCTGCACGCCTGCTTCCGTCCCGTTGAAAGCCCCGACTCTCCTTTGATATCTCTTTTTTTCTGGTTCAGGAACATTCTGGGAGCTGCTGGCTGGTGAGGTCTCGATGCAGGGCAGGGGCCAGAAGCTCTAGGGGCCAGAAGCTCTAGGGGCCAGGGGAAAGCTGACGGCAAGGGCACGGGGCCTTTCAGTACGGGGTTCACTTGCCTGTGCTGCCGGGCCCAGAGCTCCCCAGGCCCCCCCACCCGGGGTGGGTTCCCCAGCGCGTGATCCCGGCGCCAGCTCCACGCATTTGGCACAAATGGGGAAATAATATTTTTGTAAGTGGTGATGAGTGAGAGGATTTGTTTCAGATACAAGATAGCTCTCATTAATGTTTGCTCGTTTGGGTTTATTTAAGCCTTAATTGATTGTCTTCTACTTAACCGCGTTCCAGTATCTCTCAGGCTCCAGAACAGACTCTTACGCACGCTCTTCCCTTCTTCTCTCTAAAGATCTTTCCTGTTAGTTAGCTGGGTTCAATGGGTGATAAAGTCGCTGGGCTTGCAGCAAAGCTGAGCGTTCTCTTTCAACTCACTACACATGCAGCCCCCAGAAAGGCTGCGTCCAGGTGAGCTGTGCTCTGGGACCTGTTTCTGCTGAAGCTGGTGCAATTTGCGGCTACGAACGTCATGCATAAAATCATGGGTTTGCATGTAATGAACATCCCCGGGTCTTGCAGCTCTCCCCCCCCGCCCAGGCTGGGGAGGGACGAGAGCTCTGACTGGGCAGAGCCGTTGTCCAGTTTGTACCCGGCCTCGCTGCGGGGAGGTGGAGAGGGGACTGCCTCGACCTTGCAGCGTCACCGAACGCACGCAGCCTGGCCTGCAGGTCGGGATTTCATCCGTGGCTCTGAGGGAACCGGGCCCAAAATGTGTCATCCCCCCCCTGAAAAAACAAAAATCAGGCTGGCCGTTATTTAGGACGCTGTTGTAGCCCTGGTTCCGCCTGGGCTTGGGCAGGAGCAGTTGCCTCCCCAGCAGCTGGAATCTCACAGGAGAAGCTGTTCTTCAGGCCAGCCCCTGAGATTTCACCCTTCCCAAAACAGGCTCCTTCCCACCCGGAATCCAGCTCCAACTGCGGCGGGGGTTTGGATGCTGAACCACAGCACTTCTAGTGGCGGCTGGAGCTGATCCTCCGGGAGCGGGGACTTGCGAGGCCTCCGAGGGACAGCGCTGGCCTCCCATCGGGCCGCCGTGCCCAAAGGAGGCTCCGGCTGCTGCTGGGGCAGGTTTATATGGAGGCAGAAAAGAAACCCGGTGACTCAGAAAGGCAGCGGGGAGAGACCCGTTTCTATTTAAGTCTTGCTTTCTGCTGTGATTGTGTGGAACAAAGCGAGCCGTGGTTGGTGAAGTGCCCCTTCCTCGCCGGCCCCGCGCTGAGCCGCGGCGCATCGGGGGTTCGCTCCTGCCAGGGGACCGCCCAGGCAGTTCTGACCGCAAACTGCGGTCCCGTTTCTCACCCGTAGCCAGGAGCAGCTTCAAAGAACCTGTCCGCGCATTCATACAAAAACTTCTTTTATTGCAGCAACTGAACAGAAGCCACCCGAAGCAGCTCATCTTCTCGAGACAGGCACTTTTCTTTCAATGCACTAGCTAAAGGAATAATTTAGCTTCCTACTGGCAGCACCCCTGGAAAGAGAGAAAACGTATCAGGCTCTGATGAAACACCTCTTAAAATAGCCAAAGCCTTTCCCGACGCGTTCGCTTGTCCTCTTTGTGCTCTATTGTCTTTAAACGAGCGCAGAGGAAAAAAGGCACGAACTTTGAGCTGAAGGAAATTTGGTGGCGGCGGCTGCCGCAAGTCCCCCTGCTCCGGCAGCCTGCGGAGGGGGAGGCTGTGCGGGAGGCGCCGCTCGCCAGCGGCAGATTTACCGCTCGCACTTGCTCCGCATTTTTCCTGCAGAACAGATGTGCGGGGTGGGGGGGGAGCGGGACGCCGCGGGCAGCGCTCCGCACCCCGGCTGCCGGAGCCGGCTGCAGCCCGCGCCGGGCCCCCCGCCCCGCCCCGCCGGGCCCCCCGCCCCGCACCGCCGGTGGGGGCTGCGCGGGCGCCCGGAGCGCGGGTCCCGGCGGCGGCGGCGGCTCCCGGGGCCGGGATGAGCGCGGGGACAGCTCGGCCCCGAGCCGCTGCCCCGCTCCACGCGGGCCGAGCCGGGCGGGCATGCGGGCGGCGGACGGAGCGTGGGCGCCGGGCGGGGCGCGGGGCTCCCCCGCTGCGGACCGAGGCGGAGGAGCGTTCCGGTGCCCCGGGGCGCGGCGGGGGGGGTTGGGGGGGGGGTTGCCGGCCAAACGCGGCGTCCTGGGGCGGGAAGGCCGCTGCCGGCCGCGCTCTGCCCCCGCGGGGGAGCGGGGCTGCGCCGGCGGGACCCTGCCCGACGGAGCCGCGCACGGCCCCGCACCCGGCCCCGCACCCGGCTCCAGCCCCGGCAGCGGGTCCGCCCCCGCCCCGCCGCGGAGCGGAGGGGCCGCGCTCCGCCCCCGCCTCCTCCCCGCGCAACTTTCCCCGAGCCGCGGCCCCCCGCCCCCGCCCCGCGGGTGCGCGCACAGGCGCGGGCGCGCCGAGCCCAGCCGAGCCCAGCCCCGCCGCTCCGCTCCGCTCCGCGCCTCCCCCGCCGCGCATGGGGCGCGCAGCCTCCGCGGGCGCAGCTGCCCCGCCGGCGCTGAGGGGCCGGGGCAGCCGGAGCGCCGACCCCCGCCGGGCCCCGGGCATGCCCGCCCCGCTGCCGCCGCCTGCCCCGCCGCTGAGCGCCGCCGCGGGCGCGGGGCGGCGCGCCCGGATGGAGAGCTGAGGCGGTGAGCCCCGCCGGGCCGGGACGGGCGGGCGGCAGCCGTGACGATGTGGATGCGACGGCTCCCGGGAAGCAGGTAGGCGGGGCGGGGCGCGGAGCCCCGCGGAAGCCCCGCGGAGCGAGCGGCGGCGACCACCGCGCTCCTCGCCCGCCCGGCTGCGCGGGGGGAGCGGCCCCGCGGATTAACGATGAACTTGGGGCGGCGGGGCCGGTGCCCCCCCCCCCCCCGGGGCCAGGCGCGGGGGCTCCCGCCGGTCCTCGCCCTCCCCCCCCCCCCCCCCCCCCCGCCCCGCCCGGGAGAGCGGCGGCGTCCCCCGGCCCGGCGGCTGCCTGGTGCGGGAAGGGGCCGGGGGGGGGGGGGCGGGAGCAGGCTGGGTGCGTTTGGGAGATGAAGCGGGGATCGCGAAGCGGGGATCGCGAAGCGGGGGGGACGGAGGCGAAGTGTTATGTAACGCGCTTTCATCACCGCTGCGAAGTCACCGGAGCCACCGGAGCCCAGCGCTGCGACCGCCGGGCACGGGGCTGGGGAGCCCCCGGCCCCTGCCCCCTGCCCCCGAAAGCCGCAGGAGCGCCCGGCTTTCTGCCTTCCCAGCCCATCCCGGTGGGATGCGTTCAAAGCAGCGGCGTGTTCAGCGGGATCGCAAGCACAACCGCGCCGCCGCCTGCTTCGTGTTCCGTTCCTCTCCCCCCCCCCCCCAACCTGCTTTTGTATTTAAAAAGTCCTGGTTCGGAGCCGGGGAGTGGTTGGCGTGGGGCTGGGGTCACACCCCGCCGCCTGCCCCAAGCATCCCCTCTGCGGAGCCCGGTTCGGGCGCGTCGTCGTGTTCCCCCTGCCTGGAGGGTCTCGCCGCTGCGGAGGGGGGTCCCGAGGCGAGGGGTCCCACGCGGGCGGCCCCGCTCCCGCAGCTCGCACCACGCCCTGTGCCCGCTCTCCGGGGAGCGGGACTTGGCACCCCGGATGGCCGCGGGGCGAGCGGGGGGGTGCAGCCCCGCTGCCAGCCCTACCCGGGGCCCATCCCCCCCTCCCCGCACCCCTGCGCTCCGGCAGAACATGGCTGCCGCGTTGGGGGGCGCGTGAGGGGAGGTGGGCAGGGCCCCCCACGCGCCGCGGGCAGGCCGCGGGTGATGCGCAAGGCCTTTGTCCATTGCCCCTCGGAGTCGCCGGAGGCTTTGTCCCTCTGCCTGAGCTCTGGACGGAGTCCTGGGGGGCGAAACTCCAGCTGAGGTTTTGTCTGTGCCGAGGAGCCGGGGGAGGCCCTCGGCTTTTGTTTTACGCCCGCCTGTGCCATGCAGCCTATTCCGCAGGCACGTGGCAGGCGAGCTCCCGATGCCCCCCGGCCTCGTCCCCCGGCCCGGGCACGGGAGCACCTTCACGCTGCTGCCAGAGATGTCCGTCCGTCCGTCCGTCTGTCGAGGGAGCGCTGCTGCGTGGTGGGAAGGACAGAGTCTCCGGGGAGTCTGCGGGGATGTGGTGACCTTAGGAGCGGCTCCTCGGGAAGGCACCCGATTCTCGGGGTGCCTGGCGCTTGGATTGATTCTGTGGCAGATGAGGAGCCCGGTGGAGCTGGAGGGCTGTTTCCCGAGGCTGGAGCCAGCGGAAGACTCTGATCTTGGAAACAGAGGACGCCCTCTGCTTCTTTATTTTTGTGAAGAGTTTAGCAAGGAAAACAGGAGCCTTCCGGTTGCTTCTCTCCTCGATTCGCCTTGCGAATGTCTTTGCTGTGTATCCCGGATCCTCAGCGCCAGGCTGTCCTCTGTACCACCTCATCAGCTTCCAGTCCCTCCCTGTTTTATTTTTAATAAGAGAGAACTTTACTGCTAACCTTGCCTGCTGCTCTCGCTTCTCTCTAACTCTAATTGCTTCTGGCTTTATTTCTGACATTTCCCATGTCATTTCCCCTCATTTTCTTGAAGACTGCTAGAAAAATAGCTCCGAGAGAAGCGCTAGACCTTTCCGGCGCCTGTTTCACCCCGCGCAGTCTCTGCCCGGAGCTGCTGCCTGCCGCCGGGAGATGGAACCTCACTGCTCCTTCCCAGGCAGGCTCCGCTCGCCCCGGGCGCCGGCGGCCGCTGACCTTGCGGCGAGCCCTGAGACCCACAGACCCCCACCGCTCGGCTCCGCTCCGCCCTCGCTTTCCTGGAGGGGAGCTTCCCGCTCCCCCGGTTCTGAGGGCGGCCGGGCGTGCGGCGTCACCCCCTCCGCGCCCCGGGGACGCTCCGGCTCCGCTCTGCCCCTCGCAGCGCGGCAGGCGTGGGTGCTGCAGGTCTGTTAGCTGGGGGGGACAGCAGCCACCGCTGCCCCCCCCCCCCAACGCGTGCCCCCCTACGTGTGCGTGCGTACGGCTGCCTCCGTGCCCACCCTGCCCGTAAGGGGGTTTAGCGTGCGTCTGCCGGCTCCTGCCCGCGGCCCCCCTCCGGCCTGGGCATTTTAAACAATATGCCACGATTTTTCCAGCGTTTAGCTCCGGAGCGATTTGCAGCGCGAGTGAAAATACCGTTTTGCAATTCCTTCCCGATTGCATAAAACAACTCATTAAAAGCGTACGCCCCTGCGCATCGGCGCCGAGGAAACTTTATGGGCCTCGCAGTTACTGCCAAAGCAAACGTTTTCCGTGAATTTCACTCATCGCGGTCGCGCTGTCAAAGGCGGATTCAGCCGCTCGTCCAAGATGCAAGCCTTGCAGTCTGGGAAGTAATGAGAGCAGTGAGCAGGGGGAGTTAATGGCCTCCACCGAGGAGTCCTTACTCATCCCGCATCCACGCAGGGGCTGAGCTGGCTGCTCCCAGGTGAATTGATTGCCACAGAAATTCATCTAGTGTCACCGGCTCGGATACTTAACAGCCACAATAATGCTCGAATAAACTGCGCTTTTATGCGGCGCTTCGTACCTCCTAACTGGCAGCAATTTCACAGATGAGGCGAAGGGAGCGGCGCTGGTCTTTAGCAGCCTCTTCCCCAGAGCATGAATAATTGTGGTAATAACGCCGGAGCCGCCGCCGCGGTGCCTTTGTGGCGTCTCCGGTGGGGTGACGGACCGGAGCTGCCGCTCGCTCCGGGGGCTGCCCCACGTCACCAGCCCCCGGCCCGGCTGCGCTGGGCATCGCGGCGCCGCAGCCAGGGTTTGCGCTACGCAGCGGTCGCCTGCTGAAAATACGGAGTTGCCAATTTTCCTTCAAATCCCAGCCTGCGAACGGGACCGGAGCGAGGCAGGGACCCGCTCTGCAGGTGACCCGGTAGCCTCGTCCCCCCCCCCGTCCTCGCCCAAGGCCGATCCCCGCAGTCTCCCCGCGCCGCTTATTTACATTTATCTCTACGTGTGCCTATGCGGGGCCGCGGTGAGTGCCGAGAGCGGCTTCGCACAACAGCTCCGTAGGGTGTGAATAATCCATAGGACTTCCGACAGGTCTGAGGTTCATTATGGAAATGTATGCGTGCTTAAGCCTTTAAATACAGCTAATAGGAGAAGGACTGGGAGGAAAGATTATGGGAATCAATACGCTGAGCCGGAGGAGCGGGAGCTCTGGCTCCCATGCTGGGGCCGCTCCGCTCCGGGCTGCAGTGTCCGTTATTCCCGTTAGGGGCCGGTGACAGCGGTTCAGGCCCAGGGGAGCTGGGGGTTGAGACCAGAACTGGAAGCCAAGTGTCTGGGGTGGGATCAGCGGGGAGGATGGAGCAGCCTCGTCAGCGCCCTCGCCCCCTCCTTCAAAGCAACGGGGTTTTCCCATCTTCCCTCCCTCCCGCCCCGCGTGGGGTGATTCCGCTGGGGGGGGGGGGGCTCCTGGCCACCGCCGCGGGGCTTCTGGGTGGGTGGGGGGTCCCGGAGGTGCCGCTTGGCCCTTCTTCGCCTCGGGTACCCAGTTTCCATCGGAGCGAGCCTTTTCACTGGAATAACGTCCAACTCTGGCCCTGAACTGCCTCCTTAGTAATGGAATTGGAGTTGATACGGATATTTCCTGCGGCTCTTCTTGCCAGGACCTGCACCTATGGACTCTGAGAGCTGACATAATTTCCTGTGATGGAGATGTACTCCATCTAATTTCACTTTGAAATGCATTGATTAAATCAGAACTGCTGGGAGATTTAAGCCGAGTCTCTGTGGCCTGAACTTAACTGCGGGAGGTTTACCTGCCTTCATCCTTCAACATTAATTTGGTTTTATGAGGATTCCTCGTGAAATGAGGTTTTGTCTGCCGCTGAATGGCTCCTGCTTTCCGGGTTTATCATGCCTTACCTCGGCCTCGGCAGCTCCGCCAGCGGAAGCTGCGCCAAAGCCGCCTCTCAGCGCGGCGTCGGGTGCCTTTGCACGGAGCCGCGCCAGGGCACGCAGCGGGCACCGCCGGTGCTTCTGGCGAGGCGTCGTCCCTCCCCGGGGAGCCCTTCCTGCGCGGGTTGCCCGAGCGGAGGTGAAGCGCCGGCGCCGATGCTGCGGCGAAGCTCTCGCCCGGGGCCGGGGCTGCCGGGTGCGATGCTGGTGGAGCAGAGCGAGGGGGAGACCTGCGGCGGTGACCCCGCGCGCAGGAGGATGTCTCGTCTCGCCAGTGAATCAGCCGTTCTGGTACTAAGCAACAGCGATAAAAGGAAAAGAAATCCAGCATGGCTGGAGATGGATGAGCAGTTGGATGGAAATAAGCAGGGCTGGGGTCAGCGAGCACCGAGCACCCCGGGGCAGGAGGCCGAAGCACCCACCGGGCACTCGCCCGAGGCCCTTCCCTGCGGAGCAGCCGGTCGTACATCCCTGGCGAGGCCTTTGAGCTTGGGTCTGGGTTTGTGTCCGGGACCGCCGACCAACTTCGGGCAAGCACCCCACGGCAGAGGCTTCCCCAGCCCCTCCACCTCTGCTGGGCTCTCCCAGGGAAATCAAACGGACTTCAAAAAAAAAAAAAAAAAAAAAAAAAAAACCACAACACCCCAGCTCGTCATTCATAAAGTGTTCATTTTCCACCCTGCTCCGTGCAATGTCTCATTGGAAATGGCGCGTGGGCGGGCGGCATGCTCTGGCGCGCCGTCGTTTGTGTTGAAATGTGCTCTGGAGGGCTTGCTCAGCCGCCCCGGTTTTCTGGGAGCGCTGTGGCATCCCCAGCCACGCCGTGGCCCCTCTGCCGGGGGGGGGGCTGCCAGTGCTCCCAACGAGCGATGCTGCCAGCGTGCCCGGTGCTGCGGGGAGTACAAGCCGTTCCCCGGCGCCGTGCGGGAAGCCCGGGCTGGAGCGAGTGCCGAAAGCTGCTCGCCGGTTCCTAACGAAGGCGGCTGGCAGCGAGGAGAGGGTGTGGATCCGCTCTTCGCCCCAGGCCGAGCCGTCCGTGCGCCGAGGCTTGGCGGTGGCGAGGTGGGAGCGGGGAGCTCCATGCCTGGCGGGGGTGCGAGCGCTGCAAACTCCGCGGGCTCCCGAGTAAAGGCTGAGCGAAAGCTGCTGCGAGAGCAGCACGTGTTGTGGGAATGGCGACGTGCTTCCTGCGGGAGGAATGCCGGTCTGGACCCTCGAGGTGGAAAAAATGGAACATGCCGGAGTGCACGTGCCCTAACGCGGGAGAAGCGGGGGGCTGGGGGCGTGCTGGGCAGGGACCCGTGGTGAGGGGGTGGCCGTGTGCCGCGGGACACCGCCGTGCAAGGGGCCGCGCTGTTCCGCGCAGGAAAGCGATTCCGTGGAGTTCAGCTGCGGCCTCGCGGGGCTGGGTTGCTCCCATCCCTACGGGGCTTTGGCCGTGCCTCCCTTTCTGCAGCATCCCGGGATGTTCGGGGGAATCTCCTCGTGACGCCCGCTCCAGCCACGGCTTGTGGCCCCCTCGGCAGGGAACGCGGCCGCGCCAGACGGGCTCCGTAGCCACGCGGGGCTCCTGCGGCTCGGCGTGGGAGCGCCGAGGGCTCCTGGCTCAGCGGGCAGCAGCGGAGGCTCCCTTGGGAGGAAACGGTGCTAACTGATGTTGGCACTTGACTGCGTGTTGTTCAGGTTCAAGACGTGGCAAGGTCCTGGGGCGGGGAGGGAGCCCCAGTTCCATCCCCCCTGGGATTTACCTGCCCAGCCCGCCACCCGCCCAGCTTCCCCGGGGACGCGTTCCCCTCGCTGCCGGCGTCCCACGCGTGACCCCAGCCCCGCTGCCGGTGCTTGCGATACCATCTCCGCCTCTGACGGCAGGCCTCGAGTAATGAAGCGTCAGTTAATTGACATGGATTAGGACATCCACTTAAGTACCCACCGAAACGTGGGTGATTGATGCCGAGGCCACGTGGCCGCGCTTCCCGCCGGGCTCTGCCTCTCCCGGCAGAAGCCGAAGCTCAGCTGAGCCCGCGTTCCGCTGGGAAGGCGTTGCCGTTTCAGATGCCGGTGAGCACTGTTTTAGAAAGAGCTCCCGAGACGAATAAACCCATTTTCTACAAGTAGTTGCCTTTCCTGGGTTTTCTTACTCCGTTTTCCTCTGGGCAGGATGAGTTCCTCCTCGTTTCTCGGCTTCGCGTGAGGCGCTCCGTTCCTTTAGCGTCCTCCGGTGTGAAATATTCGGGGCTCGTTCCGGGTTCCCGTCACTGACGTATTCTCTGGCAAAATCCACGTTGCTGATTTTGAGGGATGAGGATGGAAACGTTTCTTCCGGGCGGTTCCTCGGGGCTGTTCTGCTCGGGCGTGCAGTGGGAGGGGGCAGGGTTCCATGTTCTTCCCTTTCATCCCTCCGGAGGTCCAGGCCAGCGCGGTGCGAGGCCGCCGGCACACGGACCCGGCGCGGGGGGCATTTGCAAGAAGCTGAGATGCCATGGGAGATGCGATACATGGCAGAGGTTTGCGAAAAGCAGCGAGGGATGTGGGAGGCCTCCCGGGGCCACCGACCTGCCCGGCAGAGACCCCCATCCCGCCTTCGGAGGCAGCGCTCTGCAAAGTTTAATCACTCCCACCAAGGGGATTTTCATTTTATTTTATATTTTATGTTTAATGAACTGCAAAGCACAGTGATATCTGACTCGGGGGCAATTGGGCTCCGGAGGGCGCGTGCCCACAAGGGTGCCCGGTGCCACCTTTGCCTTGCCCTGGCGGGGGCTGCGCCGCGGGTGCCGGGGCGGGCGAGCCTGGGAGCCGCCCGGGTGCCGTACGGAGAGGCGGCCGTGGCGGGGAGAACTGCTCTGCTGCGTGGAAGGGAACTGGTTTGGTGCTAAATGGGGATTTAAACCTCTGTACGGAAGGATCAAGAGCCTTTGCCCCGGGTTTCGTTCTCGCTGCCTTCGCTTTCCATTTCGGTTTGACTTTTTTCTCCACCTTTTTGGGCCGCTCTCTCCTCTCCGTGGGGCGTGCCAAGCCCTGAGCCTTCTCCGGGACATCGCAGCTGCGGGGCTGCGCGGTGGCGCCGGGGCTGCCGGCCCCGTGCCGGAGCCTCGGCCTGGGCGATGCGGTGCCTGCGCGGTGCCCCCTCCCTCGCGCCCCCGCTCTCGTGCCTTGCTTTCTCCAGGCTTCCCTATTGATGTTTCACACCTTCAAAGAGCGCTTTGCTGCTTCTGTTTTTTTTTTTTTTTTTATTGTATTTCTTGCTCCGTCAAAGCCATCTGTCTGCTTTTAGAGGCTCGATTCCTCTCATCTTCTCCATTTCTGTAAGAGTTACTGGATCCTTTGAAATTCTTGACGCTTTCCCTGTGTTCGTTCCCATCTACGGCCGCTGAGGTTTCAGGGTCGGCTGTGCCTCCCCGGGCTGCTGGGGACTTCCCAGGAGAAGGCCAGGTTTGGATCTACACCATCCTCGAGCACGTTAAGTTAGAAAATGAGATAAGCACTGGGTTTATTTCCCAGCGAAGCAGCGGTGATAAAGGGTGGTCAGCGCCAGCAGTAGCGTGTACCACGGTCTTCCTCGCTGTAGGTCCCTCCAGAGCCAGAGGGCTGGGCTGAAATGGCCACTCCGCGCTTGTGTTGGGGATGGGACCCCCTGGGAAGGCATTGGCGAGTAAAAGCCAGGAGTGGACGTCGTGGTGGTCATAGTGGCAGTGGTGGTCGTGGTGGTGGTGCAAGCTGCGCTGCGCCGCCCTGCGCCCCTCCAGCTCCCCTGGAGTCCTCGGTGGTCTCCCCTTCTGACAGCCCCATCGTGCTCTTCCCCTCCCCTCTCTGCGTGTTTTCGTGACCGTGCTGGCCAGAGGTGCCTTCCCCTCCCCATCTCGCCGTGCCGGCATCCTGCCCTGACGCTGGTGGCACGGCGAGGCAGCCCCACGGCACCGGCTCCGTCTCCAATCCGGTTAGCGTGAGATGTGCGGCCGGTGTGGGATGCTTCGGTTCCGGCCGGCGCCGATACGCAGGCACACACGAGGAGGTTTAGATAGAAGCTGAAACCCCCCCCCATTTCTTGAGATTTGTGGGATTTCTTTGGTATTGCCAAGGATGGAGCTCGGGGCTGTGGCTCAAAGAACATTTTTAGTGGATTTGGAAATCCAAGGGAAACTTCTCATCGAGTTGTGTCTGCCCCGAAGCTCCCGCTGCTGCCCGATCCCTGGTGCTGGTGCGGAATTTGGGGGGGGGGGGGAAGCGAAATAAGTTGGCGACAGGTGCAGGTTCGGGCTGGAAAGCCAGCGCCGACAAAGCCCCTTTATCCAGCGGGACAAAAGCCGAGTGTTATTCCCGACGGTTTGATGAAACGCCCCACTGTCCGGCCCTGCCACGCTAAATGCGCGCAGTGTTCGCCGCCGGGGCCGGCCGGGCGCTGGCAGCGTGCAGAGCGGCGGCGGGGGAAGCGGCGGCCGCGCCGGCCGGGGGGGATGGGGGGGGGCCCCTGCAGCGGAGCCGTGCCCCCGGCCAGCGCTCAGGGCCCGTTGTCGCCCGGCCGGGGCAGGAGGTGGCGTGGCCACCGTCCCCTGCCCGCAGCGCCCGGGTGGGCAGCCCGCACTCCTGAAGCTGCACCAGGGCAGGGTTAGGTTGGACATTAGGAGAAACTTCTTCCCCAAAAGGGCTGTCAGGCTCTGGAAGGGGCTGCCCAGGGAGGGGGTCGAGTCCCCAGCCCTGGGGGGATTTAAAAGAAGGGCAGATGAGGTGCTGAGGGCCAGGGTTTGGGGGTGGGATGGCAGGGGTAGGTTAAAGGTTGGACTCGATGATCTTAACGGGCTTTTCCAACCAAAGTGATTCTGTGATTCTAACCCGCATCCCGCCGGAGTGTCCTGGGGGAGCGGGGCTGCGCGTGGAGCCCCTTCTGCCAGAGCAGTGGCGGGCAAAGCTCCGAGCTTGGTTTTGCACAGAAATTTGCTGAAGATGTGTCTCTGTCTGAAAGCACGCGCTGGCTTCCAGGCTTTCCGCCCCTGGCGCTTTGCAAAATCCTATCTGAAATAATCCCGCAAGACCAGGGAAAGCACTCCGCGGCAGATGTTGCGTCCGTTTGAGAGCAGGACGACCTAGGCTGGTGATCCTGGGTGACGTTCGCCAGCTCGCTGCCTTAGCGGAGCTCCTGCGCTCGTCCCCAGGCCGGCTGCGGGCACGGAGCACCCCGTAGTCCTGTTTAGAAATGGGAAACGAATGTAAAACCTCCAGCTGAAGTTTAGCTTGGCTTTGGCAGCCACCAGGCATGCGGCCACCATGGGGCGAAGCTGCTTTTGCCTTTGCAGCAATGCCACGTGCCCCTCTTTTCTCCATTTTCCCCTTTTTTTCCCTATTTGCTGTGTTGCTCTGTGAGGCTGGGATGCTGGTCCCGGCGCTGGTGGGGCCCCGGCGCTGGTGGGGCCCCGGCGCTGGTGGGGACCCACGCTACTGGGGTCCCAGCACTGGTGGGGTCCCGGCGCTGGTGGGGGCCAGCACAAGCCCTGGGCCGCTGCCCTTGGGGCTTTGCCCTTTCCCTGCCTCCTGCAAAGGACGGGACCCGAAGGAGAGAGCAGCCGGCGCCGCTGCGCCAGATCCGCGCTCCGACAGCCTTGGCAGGGCCTGCGCCTACCGCATCAGCATATTGGCGGTACCGCTGGGTATTAATTATGCCTTCCGCACTCGCGGCTATTCACATGTTAAAATTGTTTATTTGCAGCTGGGCGAGCTCAAGACAGAGGCAGAAAAGCCGCACGCGAGCGGCTCCCCTCCGCCACGGCCACCCCCCCCCGGCCCCCTCTCCTCCCCAGGATGTGGCTCCCAAGTGCAGGCGGGGACGGATCCGGACACCCCTGTCCTGGCGGTTCTGTCCTGGGGTGGCCCCGCTGCCCCCCGGCCCCGGCCGACCTCTCCCCACCCCGTTTTCCGGGGCAGCGGGCGCCGTCTGCCTGGGCACAGAAGCGTGGTGGTGAGGATTCAGCCTATTTCACCCTCTGCTGATTCCCCTCCGTGATAAATCCCATCCCTTCCTCTGCGGGAAGCGGCGTCGGTTTAATTACTTGTGGGGAGAAGGGGGAGAGCGGAGGAACTTTGGACTTGTTTTAAATATCGCTTTTATGAGGAGGTAATCCTGCAGCTCCGTTCTGTAACACAGGCAGGTAGTGATGTGGCACATTTAATTTACCTGGGTGCTACTGAGTGTCAGCGTTCGTGCCTTAATTCCCAGCCCTGGCTTTACGGAGCTTGGCAGCCATATTTTCTCAAATTCATAATTATCTTGGAAGATGCGGCTGCAGTCGGCACAGCGAAAGTGCGTTCCTGGTTCCCCTTGGGTCTGGGTTCGGAGCGACGCATCCCGGAGCAGAGCATGGCTTAGGAGAGGTGCTCGGGTCGCCGGTGCCCGTGCCTCCGGTGCCCGGGGGAGCAGGGTGGGATGCAGTGGGCACGGCGCTGGGTGCCCCCCCCCCCACCGGGTGGTCCATGGGGTCTCCTGGTGATCCCGCTTCCTTCCCCCCAGCCCCAGTGGGTGTCCCGTTCCGCCCGGAGCGAGACTGGGATGCTCTACGTCCATGGCGATGGCGGGCAGCGTCACAGCGAAGGACAGGGACCCCCGCAGCTGCGGCCGGGGCCGGGTCTGCTTTCCCCGCTTCCTCCTGCTCCGGCGTGACGCCCGCTTTCCCACTGTGCCTTGCCTGGGCCGAGCAAACATCGCCCCATCCCTGCGGCCGCCGCTCACGCTCCAGGCGTTCACCAGAATATTTTTGTCTTGGCCTCGCTTGGTGTTCGGAGGCACGAAATGGTCGGAGCGCGTAAATCATCCCAACAAGGACGTAACCTTGACTCCGTGCTATACCCATAGATTACCGAACAGGAGGCGTGAAATGGAAGAACGGTGCCATTTGTATAATTCCGCATTAAAAACCAGCCTATTCTGCATTTAGTGCCGCCTGTGAAGAGCCTCTGGGCAGGGGAGAAAGGGCCCGGTGCTGGCGAGCAAACAAGCGCCTTACGCAAGGGACGGGCACGGGCACCTCTCGCCGGCGCTGCCCTGGGATTCGCGCTCGAGAGAGCCTTTAGAGGCGCGGGGAAGCGCGGTCTGGGCAAACAGCTTGCAGGCTGCTGGCGGCTTCTGCTCCGCGCTTTGTCAGAGCCACTCGGTGCCCATCGTCCCAGTTAATTGCTCGGACAGATGACCCAACGCGGGCATTTCTGGGCGCGCAGCCGTCGCCTGGTTTTGCGGCCGCAGGATTAACCCACGTCCTGCCCGCAGCATTTGGGCTTGCTGGTGGTGCTGCCGTCCCCCAGGGGTCCCCGGGACCGGGGTGCTTCCCCCCTGCTCTGTGCGCCCCCTCTGTGCATCGGCCCCGCTGGGTGCTCCTGCTCTCCCTGCCGGCACGCGCATGGGTGGCAGCGGCCAATTTTCACGGCAGCGTCCCGAAGTGGCTCTGGGCTTGGCAGCCTGCGGGCAGTACAATCCCCGGCGTGGTGACAAGGTGACAGTTCCTCTGGCCGCCCTGGCTCTCGCTGGGGCACGGCAGAGCGGGCGTGAGACGTAGCCTGGGGCAGGGTGAGGTGCCAGCGGGGTGCAGACCGGCACTGGGGTGCCACCAGCCCTGGGCTCGGGGGGGGGGGTCTCGCTCCCATCGTGCTGCTGGGCTCCACGCTCCCACGGCCGCTCTGCCCTGGGGGTGCTCGTGCCGGCCCCCTGTGCGGGCAGAGGTGCGAAACAAGGGGTGCGGGGGGAGGCGGAAGGGGGGTTTCAGGCCGCGTGTCCTGGCTGCTCTCATCTTTTGCCCGTGCATTGCTTTTCCTACGGATTTCTGTCCAGCTTCCGTACTGTACCGCTGCGCCAGGGCGTGCAGCTCCGGCGTTCCAAAAGCACCGAGCAGCCCCCGATGCTCCTTCCTCTCCTGGGAGCATCGCCGAGGTGATGCAAAGGGTGCTCCGCGCCGGCGCCACCGCACGTGCTCCAGAGCTGCAGCGGCGCTGCCTGAGCCTTGGGCTGCCTGAGGGGCAGGGATTGGGGTTCATGGCTGGGATGCGGGTTGAGGGGGGGGGCCGGGGGCTGCCTTTGCCGGGCTGCTGCTTCCCATGTTTATAAGGCAATCCCAGGACAGGGATAATCTCTCATTTGCAGCCCTGCAGCAATCCGACCCCGCTAATCACCCAGGCGTGTCCCTTGCTTGTGCGCGCTCCTCAAATGTTTGGGGGCTTCTGGCCGTGCCCGACCCTTCCTTGGGGCAGGAGGGATTCGCTTTCCTGGGGGAGAAGGAGCTGAAGGCGCGCGGGGCCGGCAGCACCGGGCAGCGTCACCGCGCCGGCCCCGGCATGGAAGCGCCCCGGCAGCCGCTTCCCGACCAGCAAAGAGCGCGGCGAGCTCGCATCCTCCGGCCTCCTTGAAAGTAATCTGTCTCAAGTGCCAACTTTCCTCCTCTTCAGAGCAAACGGCTGCATCTGAAAGGACCTGAGAAGGGATTTTCGTAGCGGGGAGAATTCCGAAACGTGTTGTGTGCAGTGGGAGGGCTGCGGTGGCTCCGTCTCCAACGCCTCCGTCGCCTTTAAAACAGCCATTGGCTCGGCTGGGCTCGGCCAGGCAGCCCTGGGGTGCGTAATGTGCACGATCCCTGTAATTATCCGAGTCGTTTTCCCTGAAATCTGCTTCTGTACTCGTGGCAAAGTGCAGGTAAACCGTTGGTAGCGGTTCCCCTTGCTGCGTGAGAAGGCGGCCGCCTCGCCATCCGTTAAGCTGCCGGAGCAGATTTGTGGTTTGTGGGAGCAAAGGCTTCGGATGAGGAGGGCGAAGAAGGGATTTCATCGTCTCAAATAGCTCTTTTTTTTTTTTTTTTTTTTTAACCTATTTCAGAGTTTTGTTGAATTTTTCCTTGAGTTTGTGACATATTTTGGGATAACGTTCCCATTAACCTCCAAGGTGGTAGAAGAAATAACACGAGAATTCCCCACGTTCCCTGTCTCTCCTTGCAATGGGAAGAAAGTTGTGTGTGTGTTTGGGGCAGGGGGAGTCAGGAGTCCTCAAAATCCTCATTTCCAGAGGGTTCGGCGAGCAAAGCAATCGCAGCCCTGCCTGGTGCATCCCTGCAAGCTGCCACGCGCCCCCGTGCCAGGGCTGGGGTCCGTGCTGCTAAGCCGGGGCTGGGGTCTGTGTCCCCGTGCCGGGGCTGGGGTCTGTGTCCCCATGCCGGGGCTGGGGTCTGTGTCCCCGTGCCGGGGCTGGGGTCCGTGCTGCTAAGCCGGGGCTGGGGTCTGTGTCCCCGTGCCGGGGCTGGGGTCTGTGTCCCTGTGCCGGGGCTGGGGTCTGTGTCCCCGTGCCGGGGCTGGGGTCTGTGCTGCTAAGCCGGGGCTGGGGTCTGTGTCCCCGTGCCGGGGCTGGGGTCTGTGCTGCTAAGCCGGGGCTGGGGTCTGTGTCCCTGTGCCAGGGCTGGGGTCTGTGCTGCTAAGCCGGGGCTGGGGTCTGTGTCCCTGTGCCAGGGCTGGGGTCTGTGTCCCTGTGCCAGGGCTGGGGTCTGTGTCCCCGTGCCGGGGCTGGGGTCTGTGCTGCTAAGTCAGGGCTGGGGTCTGTGTCCCCGTGCCGGGGCTGGGGTCTGTGCCCCCGTGCCAGGGCTGGGGTCCGTGCCCCCGTGCCGGGGCTGGGGTCTGTGTCTCCGTGCCGGGGCTGGGATCTGTGTCCCCGTGCTGGGGCTGGGGTCCGTGCTGCTAAGCCGGGGCTGGGGTCCGTGCCCCCGAGCCGGGGCTGGGGTCCGTGCTGGGCTCAGGCGTCCTCCCAGCCTCCGAGCAGCGGTGCCTGCCCGCGCCTCCCGAGGGGCCATGGGGCTGGGGCGATGGGGAGGCAGAGGCACAGGGGCGGCGCGTTGGGAGCAGCGGGCTTCCATGGGACAGCTCGAGCTTTTTGGGGGGGCAAACAGGAGGCGGCAGGACCCCCTGGGCTGCCCCTGGGACACAGAGAAGTCTCTCCCGCCACCGGCCGCGGCGGGGTGGGCGTGGGGCCGGAGGGCAGGGTGGTCCTGCAGTGGAGCCCGGGGCCGTGGCTGCCACCGGCCCCGCCCGCGCTGCCCCCCGTGCAACGGCAACCCGCTTTTTTCGAAGGACCTTGCTCTTATCTGTTGTTGCAAAGCCCTCAAAAGATTGCATGCTACGCAAAATTCCTCCGAGGTAACCGGGCTCGCTGCACCCGTCCCAAAAGCCACCTCCTGGGGCCGTGCCAGCCGGCGGGGCGGCTGCTCCTGGGGTGACTGTCCCTTGGCCGGCGTCACTCGAAGGGACGCAGGCGGGAGGGTGGCCCACGCCACCCTTGGGGCAGGGTGGGGTGCTGCCCCGTATTGAGCCGTGGGCACCCCCCACCGCATCCCTCCCCATCACCAGAGGTTCCAGCCTGGGGGGCGATGCCGGGAGCGAGGGTCGCCCGCAGGTGTCACCCGGCCGGGCTCGGCCACAGCGTTTCTGGGGCGCTGGCCTGGAGCTGGTGGGGTCACGCGTTGTGTTTTCCTCTGCGCCTGCCCGACGCTGCAGGGGAGCACGGCAGCGACGCTCGGGACGGTCCCGCGCCGGGGCAGATCCCCGCCAGCTCGGGGCTGCCGTTGCTGCGGCTCGAGACTGCCACGAGCAAGCGGGAGGGAAGGGGAAGAGGGGAAAAATCTGTTTTCCCGCACGCTGCCGATGCCGAGTGCCGGCATTTTGTCTTTGGGAAGCCTCCCTGCGGCAGCTGGGGTCCAGCGGGCGCCAGGTTTGGGCCGGGCTCCCCTCGCCGGGCTCCCCTCGCCCGCTCGCGGCGCGGGGAAGAGCCTCCATGCGCGGGGGCTGGGCGGGCGGGACGGGCGCGGGGGCGGGCGCGGCGGCGCTGGAGGTGGCACCGGGGTGAGCGTAGCACCGGGGAGGCGCCCGGCCCCGCCCTTCCCCGCCAGGAGACGTTTCGGGAGGCGTCAGGGGGTCAGGCAGAGGCTGAAATCGAGCCTGACACGCCGGCGGCGCGACCGTGAGCCCCACAAAGGTGAATCCGTGTCCCGTGCCCGAGCTCCCCACTCCTCGCCAGTGGAGACGGGGCATTGCCGGCAGCGCCGCCGATGCACGGCACGCGAGGGATGCGCGTCGTGCTGCCCCCCCGGCACTGCCACCGCTCTGCCGGCCTCTAAAAAAAACCCCACCGACAACATGTTTTGGGTGGTTTGGGTTTTTTTGAAGCCTTGAAATCCTTCCTCCCCCAGCCCGAACTATTTTGGTTTATGTTGGCTGTTTCTGGCTCTTCCCTTTCTCCTTCTGCGCTCTTTCCCTGCGTCGCCTTAGTCCTCCCAAAAATAAATGCTGTTACGCTTCGAAAAAATACCCGATTGGGGAAAAAAAAAAAAAAAAAAAAAAGAAAAAAGAGCTCCTGTGAGCAGAACAAGGCTGTGCCTGAGAGTATCCAGGTCAGCTCCTTTAGCTCCATTTGCTCACGCATGGAGGGAGCGTACGAATGCTTCTGCCAACCAGATGCACGTTCTGGGGAGCGACCAAGGGCTGCGCGGGGCTGCGGCGCGCCGGCCCGTTTAGCCGTGTGAAGCTCTCGCTAACTCCTGCTGAGTTCAACAGAACTCTTCCTTGTGTAAAAGCTGAATAAAAGGGAGTAAAGATTTTGGGGCTTTGGCCTAATGATTTTTTTTTCCCCTCCAGGGAAAAAAAAAACAAAACAAAACAAGAAAAATTTGCGTGCCGGGTGTTTTCTCCCCGGGGAGCGCTGTGCTTGGCGGGGGGAGCGTTTTGGGGGAGCACGCGGTGCCGCTGAGGAGGGGAGAAGGCTTCGACGCGGCCGGACGCGATGGCGGCACGTTTACATCAAAGGGAAATTTTAAGCCATGACCCTGCCGGCAGCCCGGCGTGGAAGGGGCCGCTTGTCCGCCTGGGGCCGGGGGCTCCCCCGGGTCGCCTCGGGGGGGGGACGCTCCTGCTGGGTTGGGGGGGGGGGGGGCCGGGCGGGGGACCCTGCGGTTTGGAGACCCCGGAGCAAAGGCTCTTGCTGGCGGCGCCCCGCGCGTGCCGTCTGCGTTAGATAATTCGTGGGAAACGGCTGAGCTCGGGCAAGAGCTTCCTCGGGGCTTTTCGCGGTAAAACCCCTCCCCAAGTCGTTCGCAGATCCACTGGGATGCCACAAAATCCTTGATCTGCCTCGGTGGTGGTGGTGGGTTTACGGTGGGAGGGGGGGCTGATGGGGTGCAGGGTGCCCTGCACTGCTGTTTGGGGGGGGGGGACTGGAGCACCGGGGAGGGTGATGGCACCGTGCCCCCGCACTGCCAGGGGTGAGTTTTGGGGTGCAGGAAAGCGGGGTGTGCTGTGCCGGGAGGGAGCGCTGGGTTGCCCCCCCCGCCTTTCTAACCCCGTTGCTCTCTGTCCACAGGTCAAGTTGCCCGCTCGGAAGCCATGCTTGGATTTTAATAGCCATGTTCCACCTAGCCATGGACCTCGCCAGCTGCCAGCCCCCAGCCAGCGGTGCCGGGGGGAGGCTCTCGCCGCGGCCGGCGCTCCGGCACAGACTGTCCCGTGGCTCGCTGTGGGGCGCGGGGAGCGGGGAGGAGCTGCGGCACCCCGGCCCCCCCTGGACCTGCGCCCCCACGCCCCTCCCGCAGAGACCCCGTTCACGCCGGCTGCCCCCCGCCGCCCCGCCGCCCGCCGGCCGCCCCCCGTGCCGGCCCCGCTCCCGGAGGGGCCGGCGGCACCTGCGCGGCCGCGGCTTCGCCCCGCGGGACGGGCAGCTCACGACGCTGTCCGAGGTCATCGTCTGGGGCCCCACGAGCGAGGAGGACTCCCCGCAGAGCAGCACGCTGCCCGGCACCTTCGCCACCACCACCACCGCCACCACCCCCGCCGTGACCACCGCCACCACCCCCGCCACCGCCACCGCCGCCGCCACGCCGCCTCGCGCGCCCCCCAGCACCCCGGCTCCCGCGCCTGGCGGGGACGCGCCCCGCAGCAGCCCTGGCCGCACCAGCACCGCCGAGCCGGCTGCCGGCCACAGCAGCAGCGGCAAGGACGCTCGCCCACCCCGCGGGCTGGGAGACAGCACAGGTAAGGTCTGCCGGGGGGCTGGGGGCGGCGGCAGGTAAATTGGGAGAGCCGGGGGGTCCCGGGGCGGAGGGGTCCCTGCGGCACGAGCTTCCCTGGCGGCACCACCAGCCGGGATGGAAATGAGTGCGTGATGTTCAGCAGAGCGCTCGGGAGGCCAACGGCAGCACCGGTTCATGGCTTTGATCCGAGGCGTTTCCCAGCGGCGTGCCGTGCTCTCCCCGTCAGCGGTGCCCATCCACAGCCCCGCTCCCCTAATCGCGTTCAGCGCGGCGCTCCGGCACGGCGATGCGTCCCCCCAGCGCTGCCTGCTGCCTGGACATGGATGGGAAAGCCACTTCGCATTTATTTCGAATTATATTTGTTATTGCCGGTATTAAACTGTGGGATGCCATTGTGTAGTTTACAGAATTTATTCACTCTGCATCGACTGCTTTAAGCTCACAGTGATTTTTGAGTCGAAATGAAAGAGAATTTTATGGCCTAATCTTAATCCCAATTAATTTACCAAGCCCGCCCTGCTTGGCAGAAGGAGGCAAGGCAACCGTAGTGGCATTCCTGACTTAAAGGAGTTATTTATAGCAGCCAAAAAGCTCCCGACCTGCCTGTCCTTTAAAAAACCGCTGGGATGGGCTGGATAAATTAGCGACGGAGCACAGGTAACGGCTGCGGGTGCGAGCTGCGCGGTGAGAGCCTTGGCCTTATCTCCCTGGTGCGGCCGCGGTTGGTGCCCCCGGCCCCGGTGGCATCGCCCGGTCCGGCTGCCCGGGGTCTGGCGGGCTCGTTGCCATCAGCCGCCTGCGGCAGCCTGCTCCGCTGGCAGCGTGTGGGGGGACGGCCCCGGGCACGTGCCGCAGCTTAACGGCGTCGGCAGCCTCGTTGGGGCGAGGACGAGCTGCCGGTGCTGCGGCCACCGCGCTCTCGGGCGGTGGATCGGCAGAGCGCCGCAGCCCCGAGCCCCCGCAGCCTCCCGGGGGGGGTGGCTGCTTTAATCTGCCAGCTCTTAGCTCTCATTAGGGGCTTTTGCCAGGATCGGAGCTCTTGCTAATTAACTTCTTTTCGCTGAGTGGTGAATGCGATAAACTCCTTCCCGGGGCTAAAGGACCTCATTGATCTCCGCCCGTCCGCCCTAAATTGAAAAGCGCCTGAGCTCCGGGTCTGCTTTGCCGTCGCCGCCGGGGCTGGGCGCCCGGGAGAGCCCCCGGCCGAGAGCGCCGAGCACCTGCAGCGCCCCGGGGGCGAGCGTTTCGGGAGCCAGCGGCCAACGCCGTCTCGAAGCACCGGCCGTGCCGTCGGCGGGTTTGCTGGCGCCGCGCCTGTGCGGGGCCGCGCGTTCTGCAAGCCCAGCTCCCTCCCGTTACATAAGCTGTGGCGGCTGGAAGCATTTGTTCTCTGCTGGGAAAAACATATGGCTACAAATTAGGATTAGGTAACTCGTCTGTACGTTTTATTTGCCTCAGCGAGCACTGAAAATCCCCGTCCTGCCGGCCCGCAAGGCGCCGCGTGTCGCGCCGGGAGCCCAGGGCGGGCGTGGAGGGATGCTGCTCGCAGCCTGTGGTCCCTCAGCTTTCTCTGGCAGCACCCCTGGGGGTCGGGGGGGTCCCACTTGCAGCACCCTCGGGAGCTGGGGTCCCCCCAGGAGCTGGCAGAGCCACCCCAGGGCTCCCGCGGCCAAGCGGAGCCGTGCTGCCATCGCGTCAGGCGCTGCCGCCATGCTAGCGACGGTCCTCCCCCCCGCCCCGGGTCCCTCCTGCGCCGTCCCCTCGCCGCCCTCTGTGCATAAAGGGACCCACTGCTGGGCGCCTGGTGATGCTGGGGGGCCCTGGGGGCCGGGGGGGGCGTGGGGTGGGGGCACCTCAGCGCGGCGGCAGCACTCCCTTGGATGAGGGGTTAAATGGGTCCTGCTCGCTTAGATCCTCCGCTCGCCCTGCTCCTCCTTGCTGAAGACGCGAGAGGGGAAAAAAAAGCGAGAAGCAACATCTCCGTGACTCACGAGCCGCAAAAAAAAGCTTAAAAAAACCCCAGTTTCCCTGGAATAGCAAATACTCTGCTTGTAGGTAGGAGAAACGGCAGAGGAGAGCTTACTCGCCCCGTCCGGAACGAGAGGAGCGGCTGGTTCGTGCGGCGCTGGTTGGGCGGGTGCCGCGGTGTCGGGGGTGCCGGGGGGGACCCGGGGCTCAGGTGTGTTTGTCCCGGTGCCGGCTTGGCGCCTGGCGGAGCGCTGATGGCAGTCAGATGGGGACGCAAGATGTTCACCCAGGCGTAGTTTATGCTTATGCTTTTCAAAACCGTGCTTCCTTTTTCGGGGGCTGTCATCATCATTCGACGGTGGAGCACAGGAAGAGAGAAATGATTAAAATCCCAGCGTGCTGCAGGAGGCCAGGGCTGTAAGGAGCCTTCGCCGGGGCGGCCGCGGGGCTGCGCTCCGTGCGGGCCGGGCTCCGCCGCCGCGGCAGAGCATCCTCCCGTGCCGCGGGCTCCGCCGAAAAACAGAAGAGAGAAGAATCAGTGGGGAAGTGTCAGAGCAAGGGCATGGATCGGGCTCGCTGGGTTGTCCGAGGCTCTCCTTCTGGTATTATTAGAATAAAGCCGTCTTTAATTAAACCTTTAAGGGCTTTATAAGGCAGAAGACTTTATGCGCCGTCTGCCGCTCTTAGCGGCGATTTGGTGGCCGGTGCGCAAGGCGTTCGGCATCGTCCTGCGCAGGCCGCGTGCTCGCCGGTGCTGAGGGCGCCCCGTCCCCGGTGCGGAGGCGGGGGCCGGATTTTCCGGCTGTGCCGGCAGCGGGAGCCGAGCTCGCAGCGTGCCCCAGCCCGCCCTCGGCTCCCTCCCCACCGCCCGCCGGGAGCGTTCTGGGAATAAGTGATAATAGCGAGGCGTTCGCTTCCCGACGACCCTGCCTTCAAAAAGAGGGTGCAGGAGAGGGGGCACTGGGCGCGAGGAGGTAGCGGATGCAAAAGGCTTCAAAGGAATTAATTAAAGATAAAATGTGTTTAAAAGAAGACCCCGGGCGGTTGGGATGGAGCCACTGCTTTGATCTGCCGTGCAAAGGCGTGGGGGAGCCCTCGCAGCCGGGGGCCGGCGGGGGGGCAGGATGGCATCTCCTGGGCCAGCACCCGCCATTCCCGGGGGGCTCCCGAAGGATCCTGTGCGAGGCCGGGGATCAGCCGCGCGAGGAGGTGGCGATGGCCGGAGCAAGCAGTGAGCGTGGCCCTAAGCCGAGCGCTCTGGCGAGGGAGCGGGGACTCTCCTGCCCCCCGGGGCTGGCGGGGACCGTGCCTGCACCGTCACCCACGCTGCTGCAAATGAGCCAGGAACTCCTCTGCTGCTCGCCGAGCTATTTATCACGTGGTGATATTTGCCAAGGCACCTGAGGAGGTAAATCCCGGCGTCTTCAGCGTGAGCCTCGAGGATCTTCGTTCTCAGCAGGACTGTCGGACAGCGGCGGCAGCAGGACGTTCTCCTTTCATCAGCCCAGCCCCGAACACCGGGAGGTTTCCAGGAACCTGGCGCTCTTTTTGCTGAAGAGCTGCATTTTCACTTCAGGATGACTAATGCTCGCCGGGCCGCCTGCCGGGGCCGATCGCCCTGATTTACCGGGTGGAAAACCCAAGGGCTTTGCCCGCACAAACTCCGCTTCGGAGGCAGGAGGGGCGTTGGGAGGAGCAGCCCCAAGGCTGGACCAGCTTTGCAGCAGACCGAGCCTTTCCAGGCGGCCCCCGCCGCGCCTCCTCCCCGTACCGAAGCCCCGCGGGGTCTGTGCGTTGTTTCGGTTACAAGCTGTTAAATGCCAGTAAGGTTTGCGTTACGGCGGAGTCCGACTGCTCTCCCCAGGAGAGGCCACTTGTGGCGGCGATTGCAGCCGAACAGCCGCACAACGCTCCCCATTCAATTTTTTCTGTCCAAAAGCGGTTTTATCGGTTAGATGAGGCTTTGGAGGATCAGATGGGCTTTCTGATGGCTGAGGAAGCTGTAATGCCTCCCGAGCCCAGCTGGTTTTCCCCAGCCTCTCGGCGATGCTCGGGAGGCGGCGGAGCCGTCCCGGTGCCCGTGGCGTGCGAGAGCAGAGGCAGGAGACCCGGGGCAGGGATGAGCACGGGATGCTGAGCCCCGGGAGGAGACCCCGCTTCAGAGACAGCCCCTCCTTGGGCAGCCACCGACGTCCCCACGTCCAAAGGCAGCCGGGGCGATGCCCGGGGCGGGCGGGCGGCTGCTGGGCTGCGTGCCTGACGGACTGCCGCTCCGGTGCTTGCCGTCCCGCCTTGCCTGCGGGCAGACCCAGCCCTGGCTTATTCAGGAGATTTTCCCACTTTTGGGATTTTGACCCAAACTGGGGGTTGGGGAAGGCTGAGGCGGCGGGGGCAGGCGGAAGCGATCGGTGCGGGAAGGGGCTCGGGGGCTCCGCTGCTGGGCTCCAGCAGGCGATCGGAGCATCTCTGGTCTCTCTGCCGCTCTCGGTTGCTCAAGATTACGCTCTGCAAAACCAAACGGAGCTGCTTTTTCCTTTTTTTAATTTTATGCAGCTTAGAGGCCTTGACGAGGGTCTTCAAAGAGTTGCAGCTCGTAGCTGTTTTTATTGGGAAAATGAAAAATGCGGGCTCCCGAACCAGAGCTGTTGAAATGAAGGCCCTGGGGGATCGAGGTTCTCTTTGTTTTTAATTAAGAGCTGATATCTCCTGTTGGCTGCCATTGCGCACTTCTGCAGGAGCAAGACATCGGTCTCGAATGGATTTTTCTCGTGGAATTAATTCTGTTGCTGCAGAGCTGTCTGGGAGCCGTTTCAAAAGGTGGCCAGAACGGCCGAAACTCAGCGCTTTCGTCTCGGTGGCAAATCCGTGGTCTTTAGCATAACGTCTAAAACCAGCCCCGGCGCTGGCTTGCTTTGAGGGGACTGGGTTCTTCCCGGGACGTGGGGAATTCGGAGCCGCGCTTTGCCCGAGCGGCCGTGGCTGGGGATGCTGAGGCTGGGGATGCTGAGGCTGGGTCTCCCACGACCACCAAGTCCCCAGCGAGAGCGGAGTGCGCTCGGATGGCGCGGGAGTGGAAAAACCCAGCGATATTTCAGCATTTCCAAGGGTTCAAAGAGCGCCTTTGAAGAGCTTTCCCTCCTGGCAGGCGACACATTAAATTCTGCTGCACTAGCAGAAGCGCGGGGGTTTGGACACGCTTTCAATTCCATTAAATACTTCTCCTGTAATTACCCTCGAGTTAAATGGTCACTGCGTCAAATTGCCCGGTAAAAGCCTCGTAAGAGGGAACCACTCGCAGCCCCCTCGCAGAGATGCGGCGTTTGCAGCCTCGTGGCCGGCGCCGGACGGGGCAGCCGCTCGCTGCACGTCCCTCCCCGATCCCGCGCGTCCCTCCCCGATCCCGCGCGTCCCTCCCTGATCCCACACGCCAGCCCCCGCCCTTCCCGACCCCTGTTTCTTACGACGTGGCCGCGGGTTCTGTACCCCCCTGGAGTCGGCGCTTTGCCAACGGTTCGCCATGGGGATGAGCAAACAAAACCGAGCCACCGTAATTCCGGCTTCCAGGCTCTTCCCTGCATTCTGCCCTACTTTTTGGGGTCGTGGGCACCAGAAGGCTCCCGGCACCACAGGAGGAAGAGGAGGAGGAGGGTGATTTTGCTTTATGAGCTATTGATTTTGTCCTCCGCGCCCCTTTCCTCCGGACAGATCGGGCTGCTAGGGCCATATTTAAAATAACGCTGGGCTCTTCGTTCGCAGCCAGCCCGCCCGCTCCTCCAGCTCGCCCCCCCGGGAGGCGTCCCCCGCGCGATGTTCCCCTCTCCCGGGATGGCCCCTCTGTGAACACCTTCTCTTGCAGATTGGCCGTTTCTGTTCAATTTTGCTCTGTAGGATCCCATACATTTCTTTGAAGGCCGAGAGCAAAGGCCCTGATGTATTTGCAAAGGGAGGAATAAAGACCTGTTGGTCTTTACTGCAGTGGCTGGGCCTGCGGGGCTTCCCAGGGCTCATCCCCGTTACGCCTCCGGCCCCGCTCCCTCTTTCCTTCGCTGCCATGGTTAACGCTGATGGGAAAACCACCTCCCGTTCCCTTGAGATCCCCCCGGGCTCTCGTGCAGAATTCATAAGCGATGCAAAGGAACTTTCTTCCGTGCGGGTACATATGGCAGCTGATGTATGTGAGGGAGTCTAAAATTATCCAGCCCTTCGTAAAAATCCATGTGTCCTGCTCCGAAGAGCTGCCATCCTTCCCAGTGCTCAGCCACCTGCAATCTGTTCTGCCTGCGCCTTGCCCGTTATGTAAGCGCGAGGATTAATTGCATCGTTAGGTTCTCCCGTGTCCCTGCCGCCTCTGCCTCGGCTCCCATCCTTGCAGAAGGTCTCGTTTCCGACGCCGCTTCTGTTTTCAAAGGAGTCGGGCACTGGGCTGTTTTTATCTTATTTTTAGAGTCTTTCCTTTTATCTTTTTCGGCAGTGTCCCACTGGGAGCGGCTCCAAGATTGCCGCAAAGGACGGGGCCGGGCTGGCTGCGCCGGGCTGCTGCCGGGGCGGGCGTCGCTCCTGACCCGGCACACGCGGCAGCACCCGGGCACCGGGGCGGCGTAGAGCTGGGGGCTGGGAGCTGCCGGCCGTGTTCCTCGGGTCTGTCGGGACACAGCTCCCGTCGCGACCATCCTGCGGGGACCCGAGGAGCGGGGCCAGAAGTCTTCCTCCGCAGCCCGCCTTCAGCTGGTGGGGTGCCCTAGGGTTTTCCCTCCGAATTCCCTCGGGGAATGAAAGCTGGGGGCAGAGCAGCCGAGGAGCAAAGAATTTGGCGCTGGGTCCCGAGTCGCTCATGGGAGGTGGCCGATCCCCCGGCATGGGGGGGGGGTGACTCCTCCAGCCCACGCAGCTCGGGCTCGGCAGCTCCCGAGCGATCCTGCCCACCCGGAGCGGCGTCCCCACGGGTGTTGGCTTTTGGTTCGGAGCCCCCCCCCAGCCTGCGGAGCCGCAAATGGGTTCTGCGAGGCGCTGCCGGGTCCCTTCCTCGAGGGCACGAAGCCCAGCGGCTGCTCCCAGTGCTGGACCCCTCCCGAGCTGGAGCTGGGTGCCAGGTCCCCTCTGCCACCACCGTCCCCAGCCCTCGCCTTTGCTTCCCCCGACCCGCTCCTTGTGGGAGCTGCTGGCCAGGAGGAGCCAACCGATGTGTAATTGGGAGGAAATGGGTCATTTGCAAAACAGGTGCTTGAGTCGAGGGAGAAAAATAACCCTGAGCATCCCATCCCATCCCATTGCACTGGGCGTCGCCAGGGCGCGGGGGCTGGCCAGCAGCCGTCCCTCTGTCCATCTGATGGCTCCCTGGGGGGGGGAGTGTGTGGCTTGCAGCCCTGGGGAGCAGAGGCAGAACCCCAAAGTACGGGGGGGTTGCAGCCTTCTGCACCTCCCTGCGTTTTGATGGGCTCTCTCCTTCTGCTGGCTCGGCACTGGGACTGTGCCAGGATCCAAAGAGCGGATCCATTTCGGAAGCGTTGGCCTTCGGGACGTCATTTCTCCTCGGTCCTGCCTCCAGAAAACCCCTTTGCCAGCGGTGTCCGCGGGGCGGGTGGCATCCGCCGCCGCCTCCTGCGCCAGACCATGTCCTCTCCTTCAAACCAGTTGGGTCCCCTGCTCTTTTCTCCAGCTCTTCCCCCAGATCTCCTCCGTGGCGTATCCGCTGGCAAAGCGGAATAAGCGCTGGAAGATGCCGGGTGCGTGCTTCCTTCCAGAAACCCTTCTGCTTTTATTTTGGAGGCGAGTGCTTTTGCTCCACCAGGTGCCAGAGCCCTGTGGATGCCAGGCCAGCCCTCCTCTCCCCTCCACACCGGTCCTCGCCGAGCAGCTCCGTCCCCGGCAGCCTGGCTCCCCGCTGGCACGGCGGCTCCGGGGCTGGGAGCGAAGCCTCCCGCATGAGCAATCCCTGGGTGCTTGGCACCGGGCGCGTTTCGGTGATTCAGACTCACCGACGGTGACCTTGGCTTTATGATACTCCACTGTCAAGACTCACATTCCTGAGCATTTGATTTATGCCCAGGATGCATCCTGGCAGCAAAGCCTGCAGCACTTCCTAAAAAGGCGTCACTGCTGGCTGGCCTCATTCCTCAAAATCTGGGAGTTTTTGGGTCCCCGCTTCCCAAGCGGGGATCTATGCCTCCTTCCCGGGGCAGAGCCTGGGTCCCGCGGCGCGGGCAGCACGGTGATGCTGGCAAGGACGGGTTGGCGGTGGATCTCCAGCAAGGGTGCCCAGGTGGCGAGGCGCGGTGCCGGGGCCGCGTGCCCACGGGCAGGGCTACGGAAAGCCGGGGTGGCCCCCCCGGCCGTGGCGCGATGGGTGTGCGTGCTCCCGAAAGCTGGGAGGCGGCGTGAAAGGCGACTTCTGCCTCTGCGTGCCAGCATGGAGCAGTTCCCAGCTCCCCTCGGGAGCCCGCGTGGCTGGCAGCAGCCGTGCACAGCTTCACTCCCACTCTTCCCCACGCCAGGAGCGTTTTCCATGGTGTTTCCGAGGGATTAGGGGTTCTTGGGAGGCACGGGGGCTGGGGAGGCGTCGGGCGCCGCACCCCCTGGGAGGTGGCGGCTTTGCCCGGGGTCCGGCGGCTCAAGCAGCTTTTCTACCTCAATGGGTCTGGCAGCAGCGTGGGTGGGCGGGCAGGGACCCAAAACCCCCAGGGCGCGGGGGCGAGCGGGGAGAGGCAAGAGGACAAATTTCAAGGGAGTCAAAACTTCTGTCCCTCGGGAGAAGGCAGCGGCGCAGCAAGCGCGATCCCTGGTTTAAAATACCCGCGACAAATCTCATCCGGCCTCGTTACCCGGCCCGGCGCTTGGGGTGCCGCTCGGTCTGCCGCAAGCCCGCCCGGAGCGCGGGGTACGCTGTGCCGATGCTGGGGAGCCGCCGCGTGGCCCCAAATCCACCACTCAGGAGTGTGGGAGAGCCCTGGGCGGGTTCCCGTGGGGGAGTCCTGGGCGGGTTCCCGTGGGGGAGCCCTGGGTGGGTTCCCGTGGGGGAGTCCTGGGCGGGTTCCCATGGGAGAGCCCTGGGTGGGTTCCCGTGGGGGAGCCCTGGTGGGTTCCCGTGGGGGAGCCTGGGCGGGTTCCCGTGGGGGAGCCCTGGGTGGGTTCCCGTGGGGGAGTCCTGGGCGGGTTCCCATGGGGGAGCCCGGGGGGTTCCCGTGGGGGAGTCCTGGGCGGGTTCCCGTGGGAGAGCCCTGGGCGGGTTCCCGTGGGGGAGTCCTGGGCGGG
Organism: Gorsachius magnificus; assembly: GCA_034008185.1. NCBI lineage: Eukaryota > Metazoa > Chordata > Aves > Pelecaniformes > Ardeidae > Gorsachius > Gorsachius magnificus. The sequence continues at coordinate 806,867 of CM067098.1, read as the reverse complement.
TTCCCGTGGGGGAGTCCTGGGTGGGTTCCCATGGTGGGAGTCCTGGGCGGGTTCCCGTGGGGGAGCCCTGGGTGGCGTTCCCGTGGGAGAGCCCTGGGTGGGTTCCCGTGGGGGGCCTGGGCGGGTTCCCGTGGGGGAGCCTGGGTGGGTTCCCGTGGGGGAGTCCTGGGTGGGTTCCCGTGGGGGAGCCCTGGGTGGCGTTCCCGTGGGAGAGCCCTGGGTGGGTTCCCGTGGGGGAGCCCTGGGTGGCGTTCCCGTGGGGGAGTCCTGGGCGGGTTCCCATGGGGGAGTCCTGGGTGCCATTCCCGTGGGGGAGCCCTGGGTGCCATTCCCGTGGGGGAGTCCTGGGCGGGTTCCCGTGGGGGAGTCCTGGGCGGGTTCCCGTGGGGGAGCCCTGGGTGGGTTCCCGTGGGGGAGTCCTGGGTGGGTTCCCGTGGGAGAGCCCTGGGTGGGTTCCCATGGGAGCGTGGGGATGCTCTGTGCAGCATCCTGTGGGCAGCAGCGCTCTGGGCTGTGCTGGGTGCCCACTGCCCCCCACCATGTCCCTCCCGGGAGGGTTTTCTCCCCTCCAAGGAGAGGGCGCGCCCGGCGCACGCCACTTTTGCCAGGGAAGGGGCGCACGTGCGGCTGGGAGAGCTGCTGCAGCCCGTTTGCGGCCGAGACCCGTGGCCCCCCCCACCTCCTTGCCGGGTCTGCAGCTGGGGCAGCCCTGCGGGCATCCCCGGCCCCGGCCCCGGCCGAGCCACGGCCCCGGCGCAGAAGCCGTCCTTGCCCGCAGGCAGCCGGCCAGGAGCCCCGGCACTCGGTGCGGGAGGCGGCAGCAGCACCCGCACGAGCTGGGAGCGCCGCGCATGTATTGCACAGATTGCACACACACACACACACATATATGTATATATATATAAAAAACCGCTTGTTTCCCTGTCATGCTCACGCTTATTTATTTATTAAAACCACCATCCATCAGGAGCTGCAACATCTGTTTCTGAAAAATAGCGCATCTTTGGGCTGCGGCCAGGAAAATCATTTCATTACGAAATTGCAACTGTACAGCGGCGCAGACCCACAAACATGCTGTACGTTGGGATGCTTTTGTTTCCAAACTGCTCATTAGGAATGATACACGAGCCAAAATTATACCCTGTGTAAGGTGGATGAGGAGAAAATGAGCCCATCCGACCTTCTAAGTGAGCAGCAGTTAGTGCTGTAATTATTATCTCTGGTTAATCCTGCACCCGCTGCAAGGCTGTGCTCGAGTTTCCCTTTCCGTCCCGGAGGGGATACGTCCTCGCGTCTCTTCCGTTCTTCGTGCCTAATTCGGGCTGACAAGGAACATACTTGAGAGGATAGGAAATGAGAAGCCTGGCTTAAGGATTATTTTATGTAAGGCAGGAGAGGATTGCCTCGCCGCTGCCGGGGGCTGCGTACAGCCCCGCGCTGGGGAGGGGGGGGGGCTTTGCTCGCCGCTGCCCGGGGTCCCCCTGCGCCCCTGTCCCCACTCCCTCCTTTCTTCTCTCCGCAGGTCTGGCGGTTCATCAGATCATCACTATTACCGTGTCCCTCATCATGGTCATAGCCGCTCTGATAACAACGCTTGTCTTAAAAAACTGGTAAGGTCCCTCCTGGGTCTGTTTGGTGTGGGAGGGTGGCGCGGGAACAGGGACAGGGTGGGGGGGGGGGCTGTGCCAGCTGCGAGCGCTAAAGCCCGTGGCATCCTCTGGGGTGGCTTCGGAAAGTTGCGGGAAAAAAAGGGTTATTTCATGCTGAAAGCTCCAAAGGAGGCTGAAGCACCCGGGCTCCCCTGTGCCCCCCCTGCCCCTCGCCGCCTGGTGGGTGGCTGTGGGGACCGGCACGTGGCCAGGCGCGGGTGGCCAAGTCCCACATGGGACACGTGTTCGCCGCTGCTCCGGGGTTGCCTCGCCGCAGCTGGGGGGGCCCCCCTTTCCCGGAAGGGGCCCGCCCTTCAGGCCCTGAGGCCGCCGCCCCGGCCGGCCCCCGGCGCCGGTTTGACGCGTGCCCCATCCTCCGGACGAATTTGCTGCCGTTTATTCTCTCGGCCCGGCTGGGCGTACGGCGAAATAGGTTAGCTGATGGCTGCAGGCGCTCGTGCCTTTGCCTGTTTTCCCAGGGAAACTGGCCTACTTTGAGGTCAGCCTTGCCGGCATGACGGTACGGCCGCAGCCCCGGCCCGGTGGGAGAGCTGCCGCGCAGTGCCGCCGCGCTCGCCATCGGCGACGGTCCTCTCCTCCAGGGGTCCTCTCCTCTGCTGGTTCCTCCAGGGGTCCTCTCCTCCAGTGGTTCCTCCGGCGGTCCTCTCCTCCAGGGGTTCCTCCGGCAGTCTTCTTCTCCAGGGGTCCTCTCCTCCCGTGATTCCTCCAGGGGTTCCTCTCCTCCAGTGGTTCCTCCGGCGGTCCTCTCCTCCAGGGGTCCTCTCCTCCGGGGGTCCTCTCCTCGGGGGTCCTCTCCTCCAGGGTTCCTCCGGGGGTCCTCTCCTCCGGGGGTCCTCTCCTCCGGTGGTCCTCTCCTCTGGGGGTCCTCTCCTCTGGGGGTCCTCTCCTCCAGCCCAGCCGCCTCCTGCCCACTCTGCCCACCCGAGCTCCCCGCAGGCACTGTGGCAGATCAATTCCTGCCCCCAGGAGGACATCAGAAAACCAGGCGGATGAAGAAGCCCGCTGGCTCCCCGGGATTAGAGGAAAACCCATGTGCGGGGCTAGGGAGGCGCCGTAATCCAGGCAGAGCTCTGGGGGGGCTGCGGCCGGCTGGGAGTGCAGTTACTTGCCCCACGGATGGGTTTGCTTTGCTGGGAGCGGGGGGGCATCGGGAGCGTGGCCAGCGATGCTCAGTTCGTGTCTCAGGCAGCATTTATGTTGCTGAACTTCCCTGGCCGTAGCCATGTTTCGATGGAAGAGCGTGGAAAATTCTTTCTAAAACCCGTCTGGGATTTTTCTCTACCAGTGGTCGCAAGTGGCACCTATCATCGATCCGGCCGACCACAGCTTGGCAGGGCAGCTCGGCTGGCCTAGTGCTGAGGCCAAAAAGGGGGAAAAAAACCCAAATACAGTGATCGGTGCAGAATAGAAATAGTTTACAATAAGTGAAATTGGGAAATGACAGGAGGATGCCGCAGGCGAGCGCAGTCAGCAGTTGGAGGCGTCCCGGGCAGAGGAGCAGCGCCCCGGCGGCTTCGCTCCAAACTATTTCGGTTCCTCACGCCTGCTCCCCAACCCCGAGCGGGATGTGGTCTCTGCCCCCGTCCCTTGGCTGGCGCGTGTCCCCCTCGGGTGGGCGATGGCTGCGGCCGTGCAGGCGCCCCCCGTGTCGTTAGTCCTGCCAGCGTGCTGTGCCGGAGCCCGCGGTCATTTTCCTGGCTGTCACTTTGGGTCGTGTCAGCTGGCACAGGGCAGGCGGTGCCCCCCGCTGCCACCCCGGCCGGTGCCGCACGGGGGGAGCCTGCTGCTGCCCCCAGCTCCCGCCGCCCTCGTCGCTGCCGGCTGCCGAAACTCCAGCACGACAAGAGGCACCGGGGCACTTTTTCTTCAGGGAAAAAGTGACATCCTAATTAAATCAGCGTCTAGACCCCTAAATAGGAATGGCCCGATCTGGGGCGGGTTCCTCTTCTCCTTGTTCCGCCTGTACCGCACCAGGAGGGCCACGAGATCCCGCCGGAGCCGCCGGGGCCAGGGGAGCCCCCGGGGAGCAGGGCTGTCCCTCCAGCCGGCCCATGGCTGAGCAAGAGCATCGGCCGTGTCAGACCAGCTTCCGAGCTTGTTCATCCCCATCGGTTAAAAACTCTTGGTGCCCCCCCAGATGGAAAGGGTTTAGGTTCATCCTTCTCACCTGGGTCTGTTTGCTCGGAAAAAGGCTTTCGTTTCCTGCAGGTATAGACCTGTGACTCTCTAAGCAATTCCTCTGGCGGTAAAAGGCTTGTGTCTAAAATGTAAATTTGATCCTTAAAAAAAAAGAAAAGGGAAGCCAAAGGACGGCTTGATGGTGGCTGGTCTTTCCAAAGGGAAATTCTTTCCTGAATTCTAACGTGATGCTGAGCGGTACATAACGAGCGCGCGTTGCCCTGCCGAGCGTCAGCGACGCGCGGTGCGTCCTGTCCCTTCTTCTCTCCCCGCTGCCCCAGCTGCGCGCAGAGCGGGCGCCCGCGCCGCAACAGCCACCAGCGCAAGCTGGACCAGCAGGAGGAGAGCTGCCAGAACCTGACCGACTTCGCCCCCGCCCGCGTGCCCAGCACCCTCGACATCTTCACCGCCTACAACGAGACGCTGCAGTGCTCCCACGAGTGCGTCCGGACCCCCGTGCCCGTCTACGCGGAGGAGGCGCTGCGCTCGCCTGGGGATTATAAAGCAACCTTCAATGGAAACAGGTGAGGCGGCCGGCACGGTTCCTGGGGCGCCACCGCCCCCTCTCTGCCCCGGGGGGAGGCCCTGGGGGCGCGGGCAGAGCTGCCTTCCTCCGGCTCTCCGAGCCACCGCCATGCTCGCCCGCCCCGTGGGCACGGCCGCTGGACCGCTCACCCCCCCCCCGATGAGGACGGGCAGCCCCGGCCGCGTGCGGTGCCGCACGCTTTGCGGTTCCTGGCTGCCCATAAACACCGCTGGATGCATCTTCCAGCATGGGCGCCGTCTCCCGAGCGGCACCGCAAGAGCTGCCGGGTGGCGAACGAGCAGGGTGATTAACGGCGAGAGCCAAATGAACCATTGGTCTGGTGCAAAATAACGATGCATTAACAAGGGGGCTGAGCAGCAGCTGGCGGCGCGGTGCGGAAGGCGCGAGCCCTCGCTCTGCGTGCCCCTGGCCTGCACGGGGACGGGGGGCGATGGGAGGGCTGGGTCAGCACCCCCCCCACAACCCTGCACGATCCCCGTCAAAGCTAGCGGGAGAGCCCGGAGGAGCGTCTCGAGGGCGAGGAGGAGCGAGCGGGGCTCCTCCAGCAAGACCCCACCGCAGCCGATGTCCGCTTGCACGAGGGACGGGAGCCTGGAAGCCAGCGCCTCAGCGGGCGTCTTTTTAGCCATCGGCATCGGCACGCGCATGGGGTTTTGCTGGTTCACGTTTTTCAGGGTTTCCCCCGATCTCGGAAGGCGGAGAACCGGCAGGGGGTTTCAAACCTTTTTGCTGAACGTAGGCGTGCATTAGTTTGGGGCTGAACCCCAGCCGAGCGAGGCGGGGGTGCCCTTCTTCGGGCCGGAAGGGGGCTTCGTTGCTCTTCTGCCCCCAGGCGATGCTCTCTGGGACCCTCTTGGCCTGGGCGCCTCTCCAGGCGGACCCCGTACAGGCGGTGGGCACGGCAGGCGCAGGGGGCGGGCGGCGCGGGCAGCGGTGCCGCTCGGTGTGGGGGGCTGGAGCGGTGGGGGGGTGGCGCCATTCAGGGTCAGGGCCCCCCCGAGCGACTGGCTGCGGTAAGGGGAGCTCCTGCACAGGGGGAAGTTCCATATCGCGGACCGTCGTCATCGTCTTCTTTCCCTGCTTGGTCCCACCTGGGTTTCGAAGGCCAATAAGCCCGTTCAAAGCGTTACTTTAGAGATTTATTTTTTTATTTTCCTCTAAAAAAGCTGATGTTTGCAGCAGGCCACCTCGGCTTGCCCCGTGTGTGTCATGTACCAGCACGTGCAAGCCCCTTTTTCTGCTCACTTCAGACCCTCGTCTTCTGACCGGCATCTTATTCCCGTGGCCTTTGTGTCTGAGAAATGGTTTGAAATCTCCTGCTGACTGGCCGCAGCCTGTTTGACTTCTGGGGGCAGGGCAGACGCCATCGGGCTGTTTCCTGGTACGTACCGCGCTCCCCCGCGTCCACCCCATCCCCACCACCCCATCCCCATCGCCCCCCCCCGCCAGCGAGCAGCCCCTCCCTTCCCTGCCCGGTGCCATCCTCCTCCTCGCGCTTCGTTTGGGACGTGGGACCCGGGCGGGGTGGCTCGGGATGGCCTGAGGCACCTCCGGCCGCGGCTGGGGCGCTGGGTACCGAAACGGCTCCTCCACAGGGGTGAGTTACAGACAGGGGCGAGCCAAGCATCAGGGACTGGGGTGGGTGCAGATTTGGGAGCCAAGGGTCCCCAGGGCAGCCGTGAACTTCAGCCCAACCCTGTGGCTCCATCCCAGCTCCAACCCCTCGACAAGCGGCCGTCATTCCGGCGCCGTGGAGCGGCCTGAGCTGTAATTAGCCTCCCGTGGCGTGATGGACAGCCTGTCTTGTCCGAGGGTCACGCCGCCGACGTGCACGCTCGGTTGGCACCCGAAAGCTCATTTGATGATGTTTGCGGTCATCAACGCTTCCATGCTCCTGCTGCGAGGGTGCCGGGGTCCTCCTCTTTCTCCTCCTCCGCCTCCGCCGCCTCCACCGCCGCCTCCTCCTCCTCCTCCTCCTCCTCCTCCTCCTCCTCCTCCTCCTCCTCCTCCCGTGCCCCCTGTTGCTCTGTGGGAATCCGAGCCTGCAAACCCGAGTGCGTGGTCCCCGGCAGCCGCTGGGGTCTTGCTGGTTTTGACAGTGCCTTGGTTGGGGTTTTTCTTCCTTTTTGAGTTGCCTTGAGCCGTCTTCACCTCCTTGCGTTGCTTTTGACGGTGGTGCGGCCGATAGCGGGGGCAAGAAAAGCAATTCGGGTTCGCGGTGCGCCGGCTCACCGTGGGGCAGCCGTGCCAGTTCCAGCCACGCGCGCAGGTGAATTAATTGCTTTGTCCCGAGTCCCTGCTGTAATGAATCATATATTCAGTGTAAATGAGATTTCCAGCCTTCCCTGACTGCAGCTTACTCTGAAGAGCCTGTTTAACATCACGCTCAGCTATTGAACACAGAAATATAATTAGATTAGAATGGAAGGGAATAAAAAGTTAATGGTCTCGGCCGTGCTCGGGGCTGGCCAGGCCAGGTGAGGTGTGCACCCGCGGGCCGGCGCGGCGGCGGGCGGAAAGCAGGGGCTCAGCCTCTGCCCGCCGGCGTCTGTGCCCACGGGGTCCCACTGGCACCACCCCGCTGCTCGGCTGGGGCGGCGCTGCCCCCCGAGAGCCTCTCCTGGCTGGGGGGGCTCTGCCGCGAGATGACAAAGCGCGAAGGTTCCTGGTCGGGGGACGAGCAGGGGGGTTCCGCGGGGTCGTCCCCAAGGGACGCGAGCTGCAGAGCTGTAACCCCCAGCACCTCCCCGCTGCGAGCCTTGCGGTTCGTGATGTCTGTCCGTTGGCTTGGAATGATTTCTAAAAAAAAAACCCACCCACCACCACACCCAAAGCGGTCACGCGTGGATGCCGTCAGCAGCTCTCGTGCCTGGAGTCGAGGGAAGGGGAAGGAGCGGCTCTGAGCCGTCGCCCACCGCGCGATTCCCACCGCTCCCGCCCGAGGTCCTGTGGAATTCTGTGCCAAGGAGCGTGCCCTGGGCAGCTCCATAGGGGTCTTTAAATAGCCCAAAGCCGGCCCATTATGCCTCATTAAAGCCTTGAAATTCTCATTGACCTGTTTTCATGGAATCCATAAAACGCATATTGACACGCTCCGGAAAAATCTATCCAGGCTGTACCTGGAGCATTAGCTCCATGATAGCGTTCCAGTTAGCGATGCGGTTCTGGAAGCCGATGTTTGGTTTCATTAACGTGAACAAAATGAGATTAATCCAGACGCTGTTCTCTGCACGTGTACTTGCGCGTACGTGTGTTTGCACCGGGGTATGCCTGGAGCACGCGCCCGTAAGTGGTACGGCACGGTAGGAACCCGGTGATGGCCGCAGGCCCCGGCCGTATGCGGGGAGCCCTGTAGGGAACGGCAGAAATTGCCCTCGTCCCAAAACGGGGTCAACCCAAATCCTTTAGAAGTGCAAATGAAGGTCGCTTGGTATTTCCGCCACACCGTGCTGTTTCCCATGGGTGTTTGCCTGCGTCTCCTGCCGGGGCACGGTTGTTGGAGCGGGGAACCTGCAGGGTCACGGCCCGTACGTCTTCCGAGTGGGCTCCGCTCTGCGCAGCGGTGCCACCCGGCCGCCCCTGCACCCCGCTGCTTGCCCCCAGCCCCTGCCGGCGGCACGGCTCCCACAGGATCCCGAAGCCTGCGGCCACAAGATGCATCACAACCCCGTGCCAGGAGTGCCTCGCGTGCATGGGTGCTGCCAGCTGGGACATCCCGCGGGGAAAGCGGCTGGTTTGGGTCTCACGTGTGGCTGCCTAAGGCCAAACCTTCCCAGACCCGGTTCAGCGGCCGGCGCAGGCGGAGCGGCGGGGCTGTGGGCGCCTTCCCAGCTCTCGATTCTAGAGGGGAGGCTGGCGGCAGGGCAGAGGCAGCAGCTTCGGGCAGGGGAGCATTCCGGAGGGGTGGCTGTTCTCCCAGCTGGCCTTTACCGTAGCAGCACGGTAGCCGGGAGGGGACGTTGAGCCCCTGCATCTCGGCAGAGGTGGAAGGATGCTCTGGAGCGCGTGGAGCATCCTGGCCAGAGGGGTCACGCGCGGCCGCCTCCTCCCAGCCCCTTTCCCTCGGCGTGTACGGGGGACAGCGGGCGGCAGAGGGGGGGTCCCCCGCAGCGGGGGAGGGCGGGGAGGGCTCTCCCCGCTCTGCAGGCGCCTGGCCACGCACCGGGAGAGGTCTCCGCGCCGGAAACCTCTCTCCTTGGAAAGGCTGGAAGCACTGTGCAAGTTTAATTGATGGCACTTCACAGCTCGTAGATGCCTCCTAAGCAGATGGGCACAACGGAACGCGCCGAGCCAGGGCTGGAGGCACAAGGACGGGGTGGCAGGGCAGGGCAGAGGGGGCGCGCAGGCGTTTTGCCTGGATCAGCACCGGGAGGCTGGTTGGAGTTTAACGTGGACTTGACATATCAGGGCCTGCCAGCACCGTGTGGGTGCCGCCCGTCGCGCTGCCGGAGCGGCAGCCTGGCGCTTGGCGGTGCCGAGGGCATCGTCGGGCTGGGCGGTGGCGAGGAGCGGGTGCAAGGGACGGTGCTGCAGAGCGCTCCGCAGCCTGGAGAGCCGCAGGCAGCGCCGAGATTGGGTCGGGAAACCCGGTGAGACTCATCCAGCTGCACGGCAAGCGGACGTCCACGTTATTTCCTGGGGTTGGATTCATCCCACGCCAACAGGAGCGACGGGAAGGACTCCGGCACGGTCCCTGCCGGGGGGGTGCTGGCCCTCGCCCACGCTGAGCGGCTGTTGGAGCTTCCCGGCGGATCGCCTCCGATGGGCAATCCCGGCGTGCGGATGCACGGCCCGCCCGGCGCGCGGGTGCAGCCGCAGCAGCGTGGCCCGAGCCTGGTTTAGGCAAAGAGCGAAGCGGTGAGCGAAAGCGTTTGTGCCAGGCAGCTCCGTGGCAGATTACCTGCCCAGGGTGTAAGCAGCAAAGCGATCTGTGCCCCGCTGGCCGCGGGTGACGGGAGATGCAGCGCCAAGGCAGAGGCGGGGGCAGCCACCGCATCGCAAACCGAAAGGTGAATTTGCTGAAGACTTGAGCGGCTTTGGCCGGGCAGCGTGGCAAACCGTGGCTGTTTTGGTTTGATTTCATGTGGGCCTTTGGGGCTTTCTGAAATGAAGTTTGAGATTCCGCATTATTCTTGTCCTTAATCCCACGCTCTTTGACTGAAAAACCCCATGGAATGAGATTAGACAAAAATCTGTAAGGTTGATCAAGCGCTGACCTACTTTGCACGCAGAGGCTGTTTGGAATACAATATCGGCGTCACATCCCGCGACGCATACGTTAATAGCGTTCATCCAGGACTGTGCGAGTGTTGGGTGTCGCTGTTTGGGAAGCGGCCATCCGAGACCTGGGAATCGGGCGGGTACGGGAACGTTGGCCTGACCCGAGCGTTCACAGAAGGCAGGGAAAATCTGCAGTATTGTATGGTAATTCCGTGCTTGGAACGCGGCGAGCAGCTGCCGCGGTGGCCCCGTTCTGCCTGACAACAGCGAATGGTTTGTATTGGCATTAACAGATAATGAGTCATCATAAAAAAGGCAGGCTTGTCTTCGGAGGAGTAACAGCGGGCCCAGCACAGCCCCGGCGCGGGAGATTAAGGGCTCTGCGAAATCCATCTCACTAATTAGGACTTGGGCGTTGTTCGCGGAGACGGGATGTATTGGGCGTCTTGCTTAAAAATAGCCACGAAGAAGGACCCCTCGACCGTAAAGCGCCTTGCACTTCTGGGCACGCAGGACCAGCGCGGCGGAGGCGGGAGCGCAGGCGAGGGCAGGGCTGTCCCACGCCGCGGGAGCCCTCCCGCCCGTGCCGATGGCGAGCCTGCCGCGGGGCACGCCGGGCTGCGCCGCGGCACCGGTCGCTGCGCAGAGTCACGCGCAGGGAGGGCGAGTGGCCGCACGCTGCCGAGGGGGAGCGATTGTCTTCGCATAAAGGTTTAAAGATGATGCAGGGGGAGAGATTTCAGAAGACGGCGAATAAATAGCTTAAGAAGAACTTCAATAGGATCCCTGGGTTTGATGCTTAACCAATTCTCCATTGATTTCTTTAGGGCATTTAACTTCAGAAAATCTCGTTAGTGCTCATCGCCGTCCTCTCATCTGCCAGAGCACTCGCTGCTCTTAGCCCTGGCACGAAAAACGCGGCATGCAGGGGTGCTCAGGAATAAATCGCGCTTTGCAAAACGCCCTGAGAAGATGAAAGGGTGCAGCAAGGCACGCCGAGACCGAAGGCATCCCCGTCCCAGCGCCCACGTCCCCGCTCCGAAGGCTGCCCCACAGCTGCAAACGAGCCGGGCTAGGCTGGGGCTCCTCTGGGGAGGCAGAAGTGGTCCCAGCCGGGGAGGGGGGGTCACTGACATCCCACTTCACCCGTACCCCGCTCCCCTGGGATGCTCGCCCGCTGCCGTCGGCGTTTGCCCCCCCCTGCCCTCCCTGAGCCCTCTGTGCCGCTGCTGGGAGGAGGGGGAAGCCCCCGGGGCTCTGGGGGGCATCAGAGAAGCGATGCGAGTCATGATGCATTTCCCTGTCGTGATTTAATCTTTGTTTTTCTTCTTGCCCTTAACAGGATTCCATTGGCGAACCTGTAAAAAATATAAAAAACCAATGGGTTACCTGTACCTACCATTTCTGTTTACCAGTAGGAGACGCAACGAGCAGCGTTCTATGGGCCAAATATATTTTTATAAAGATGAACACGCCTATAGGTAACTGCGTTTTTCAAAGAGTGCGTTTTTTTGGAGAAGAGAACGAAAACTGCGTGAGCAAAGAATCCCGCGGAGGAAGAGGAAGCGGCGAGGGAAGGCCGGGAGCCGGGAGGTGGACTGTGACTCTGAACCTGTGCCAATAATACCATTATGTGCCATGGACCGAGGCGGGGCCGCGCGAGGGGCCGCAGCTGAGTCGGCGACGCCTGGAAGCGCGGTGGAGGGCGAGCGGGGTCTCTTTTCTGGTGGGGTCATTCATCCCGGTCCATACGCATACATACCTATGATATATGTAGAGAGCAAATATATATATATACACACACAAACACTTTTTGTACTGTAGCGATTTTTCAAGATCTTAAATACTCATTTTTAAAGATGTCGTGGGCTAAAAGTCTCATTTCTTTAACACGCATAACGCAAACTAGGTGAACCCATGTTTTCTACCTGGGCAGCTTGCCTCTCCAACCTATATGTGTATATATAGGTAGACATATATACATATATATACGTGTGTGTGTGTGTGTATAAACATATATATGTATGTATACATATATATATATATATATATATATAGTTTTGGTTCTTTTTGGAAATGCGTTTCCAGCGGTGGCGACGTGAGTGGGCGGCAGTGGCGGCGGCGGGGGGCGGCCAGGGCTGGCGGCGGTGCGCACCGTGCCGCTGGCGTGGCGGGCTGCCGGCGGGGAGCGGGGGAGAGGCCTCCCAAAAACCAGGAGGAGCGCAGCTGCGCTGCCCCGTGGTTCCCCCAGCCCTGGAAGGGATGGCGGAGAGCGCTGGAGGCCGGGCTGGAACGAAGGGAGCTGGGAGGATTCCCAAAGTGCATTCCCGCTGCTGGGGGCCGGAGGACTCGCAGCGCCGCGGCGAGGGGAGCGGGCAGCAGAGGGGTCCCCGCGTCTGCTGCGGGGCTCCCGGCACGCCCGACCCGTGCCACCCCCCGTTCCCCGGCGCGGGCGGATCCTGCTCCCGCTCCCCAGGGACCCCGCGTCGGAGGCTGCCCGCACACCGTTGCGTTCCCCAGCACGGAGCCCGCAGCGGGCAGGTCCCCCAGCTCCTGGCAGCTCCAGCAGCTCGGGGCGGCGCTGAGGGGCATTCCCAGGCTGGCGTAGCCCGGTACGGTGGGCAGGGTAGATGGGGAGGAGCCCGAAAGCCCGTGTCTGCCCTGCGCTGTGTTAGGGGTGATGTCTCGGGGCTGGCCGGGGATGGGCTTTAGGCGTGGGACTTTCAAAGGAGATGAGTTTCAGGAGTGGGATGCGGGAGGGTTTTTGGAAAATGGCTCCTAAATGGACCCCGGCACCAGAGCTTGCTCAGCCCCCTGGTGAGGAAGGAGAAGGGAAGAAGCCGGTTGTGACCCAGCCCCAGGCCCGCAGCTCGGGAGCCCCTGCCTTCGCTCTCGTGGCCTTGGCTGGGTCGGCCGCGGCAGGAGATGCAGCCCACCCTCCACAATCACGGGGATCATGTAATAGCATTAAAAAGGGAATTTTGCCCAACGGTTTGCCAGGGAAGTGTGGTTCCGCCGGCTCCGGTTTGGTGTGTTGCTCTGGAAACACGTCCCGATGCCCGCCCAGCTTCTGCTGGGGCGGGTGGGCTTGGTGGGTGCTGAGGAGCACGCCAGCCTCCCTGCAAACCCTCCTGTCCCCAGAGCTGGGTGCTGCCACCGCTGCGGCATCCGTGCCGTGCCGTGCCGTGCCCTTCCAAACCGGCGTGGCCAGGAGAGCCAGGGGGGATGGTGGCAGCGGGCTGGGGTTTCCCAACCCGCCCCGTGTCTCACCACCGTTTGCTTCTGCCCTTTACCATGTGCCCAGCTCCAAGCCCGGGCTTGCCCACATGGACGGTGCCCAGGCGAAGCTGGCAGAGGGCTCCCGGGCGGCTGCGCCCCGCGGCTTCGCCTGAGGGTCTGCCTCCCGTCAGACGCTGGGACCTGAGGAGGCTGGGAACGACGGCAGCATTCAGACCAAAATCCTCCAGTTCTTTTTCTAATCTGCCCTTCGTCAATATTAGCCATTTTTTAGAATTGTCCGGATACATGTTTCTACTCATCCAGTAATTATTCAGCTCCATTTCTTTATTATAACGAGCGTGCAGTTGAAAAAGAAAAGTAGGAACTTCTGGTGTTGTGCATAGCCACGTGTGCGGTCTCCCGTTCCCATACCATTTTCTGTCCTTCCCTGATGGAATTGTACGGTCTGGTTTATTTTTCCCGAATTTTCGGAAGCTGCCCCGGGAAGAAGTCTTCCTTGCCGGACCTGACGCTTACCTGTGGACTTGAACCAACCATCTCCGAAGGCACTGGCCACGTTCCCTGCGACTCTGGCAGCCGGAGAGGAGTGGGGGAGTTCCTGTTGCTCCAGGTTTTAGTGCACGGCTGCGCCCATACCTGCTGCGGAGGCGGGTTCTCGTGGGTGCTGAGCTGGGTGGGCATAGGTGCCCGCAGAGGGGTGCATCCCCGGGGTTTGGTGTTAGGGGGTATTTAACAGGGCTGGGTCCCTGTAGGCTTCTGCAGCGGAGCGGGGATCTGCTCTGGTTCTTGTGTTTTGTGAGAGCAAACCTTCCCACGGCTGGGCTGGGCGCTGGGCTCCGGGTGCCTGCTGGGCGGCTCTCGTGTCCGGCGCCGGGTGGGATGCCTGCCCGGGATGCCTGGGGGCAGGGGGCAGCGTCTCGCTAGGGGAGCGACCCCCCAAAGCTTTGGCCTTCCCTGGCAGACACGGGGCGTCTTTGCCCTCGGCTGTCCCGGGGGGCTCTGCCCCGGCGCGGGGGGGCACGGTGGTGCTGGGGGGGTCCTGCGCGCCGAGGGGGCTCTGGGCCGCAGTGGGGTGCAGCGAGGAGCGCAGCGTCTTGCCTTGCCTGCATTACAGATGCCCCACGCTCGGCGGGCGCACGGGGCAGCACCCCCGGTGCTGCTCCCCCCCCCCCGCCCCGGGGCTCTGCTCAAGCAGCCACAACCCGCGCAAGGAGCCCCGATTCCGAGCAGCTACTCCAGGGCGATCCGTCATCTCGGTGTACCGGGGCTTTTGTGTTTTACTGCTGTAAACGATGCAGCCCCCACAAATTACCCTCGCCGGCCCAGTATTTGAATTCTCCTCCTTTGTTTGGCTCCGCTGGCATCAATCCACTCCAGCACGGGAGCTGCGGCCGTGGTGCTTCACCCATTGATCTTCCTCTTTATTTGTGTGTGCTGGCTGCTCCCAGTAGCTCTTGTGTAATCTCGGTGGCAATTTGACATCATAAAATACGCCCCGGCTCCCTTGCTCCCGAGCGTCTGAAGCGTCGGGCTGTGCTTCCGTGGGTGTGTAAGCCGCTGCCCAAAGGGGGGGCGTCAGGCGGAGCTGGGGCTGGCAGGGCGGCGCGGGCAGCACCGGTGCCGGGGATGGCAATGGGGATGGGGATGAAGATGGAGATGATGGAGATGGAGATGGAGGTGGAGGTGGAGATGGAGGTGGAGAGGTGCCCTGCCCTGAGCCCAGCACCAGGCTCCCGGGAAACTCCCTGCGGAGCTGGGGTCGCGGAGGGGGAAGCGTGTGTGTGTCTGCGTGTGTGTCAGGGAGGGAGGATGGAGGCAGATAACTCGGACCCCAGACGAGGGGAGCGGGTCTCTGGCGGCAGGACTTGCGCGAGCTTCCCCCATAGTCTGCAGAAGGACACGTCCTGGTCACCCAGAGATGAGTGGTGGACCAGGGAACAAAAGTAGATGCACAATTTTCCCTTATTTATAAGGACCAACAGCACTTGCACTTTATCCGAGAGGCCCTCCCAGCCCAGGGGGAGCTGCCGGGGGGAAGGACGGGAGAGGAGGAGGAGGAGGAGGGGAAGGCCTGGGGCTGCAAACACGGTGGTTTCCGAGGCAGGATCCCACCATCCCGATGTCTTTCCTAGAAAGGAGGAATGAGCCGTGGTTCGTGGTTATTTCATTCCCCACCACTGATGAAAGCCAAAAACAAAGAAATGGAAATACGATGTCGTATTTTAGTGGGACAGACGGACGGAGCCAATCCTTTAGCCCGGGGACAGACCCGGCAGGCGCGGTGTTTGCAGACACATTCCCTCGCGAGCTTCGCCACGGTACGGCCGCGTCGGCTCGCTCCGTGCTCTTTTGGCTGCCGCAGCCACGGGTGCTGGCTCCAGATGGGCTCCTTCTGCCGCTGCCCGTCGCCGGGCGCAAAGCTTCATCCCGAGCTGGCGGGAATTGCGCCAGGTTTCAGTGGCCCGAGCCGGCCCAAAGGGGGGGTTTGGGGTTTGCCAACGCTCGTGCCACCAGGTACCGTTGCGGGAGCCGCTCGCCCGAGCAGCGGGGTCTTGCCCCTGTGTGGGGACAGAAAGGACTTGGGCGCGTTTGCAGAAATAGGGGGTTTTCTGTTGTCATTCAGAAGCCGAGCCCATTTTCCAGCCTGGTAGCGCTGTGCAAGGAGCAGGAAAGGTGTGTGTGTGTCCCCGGGAGACAGAGCCCCGTGCGCCGGACGGGACCGTTCGCATTGCGATGGATTGAGGCAGCGGCTGGCGAGCAGCGAGGTGGTGAACCCCCCTTGTGAACGCCCCTGCTGGTCCGGGGCGGCCGCTGTGCTGGGGAGCTGTGGGCTGGGGCGGTGGGACACGACGGGCGCGCAGGAAAGCCGGGAGAGCGGCCGCCGCGGGCGCGGGGTGAATCCCGGAGCACAGCCCGGGTGCGGCAGCAGGCAGCCGCCACCGCCGAGCAGAGCTATGGTTTCAGTGTCCCCTTCCCTTGGAAAACCAGAGCTTTTTGCCGTGTTTTGTTTCATCTGGCAGCTTGGGTAAAAAAAAAAAAAAGTTTCGTTCCTTGCTTTGCCGTAGACTTCCAGCTTGCTGCGACTTGTTCCCTTGGGGGTTGTTTTACGGATTTCTTCACCCCTTAGCAGTTACTGGGAAATGCGCCCCGGCTGCCGAAAGGCTGCCCGAGCCCCGGCCGTGTGAGCCTGCGTGCTCCTGGCTCGGTCCCGGCGGGAGGGTGGCTTGGGACGAGCCCGTCTCCCCGCCAGCCCCTGCAGGGAGCCGGCAAAGCCGGCGGCTCCCGTGCCGGGACGGCGGCTGCTCCGCTCCCTCCGGCAGAGGAGAGGCTGGCTCTTCCTCGAGCTCTGCCGCACGCCCAGACCTCCCAGGGCTCGGCGGGACCTCTCCTCTGCCAAAACTCATCGCCAACGCCGAGCGGAGCTGCAGGGCTCGCTGCTGGAGCGGGCGTGCGGGCGTGCTTGGGCGAGGGCTGCGGGCAGGGCTGCTCCCCGCCGCCGGCGCTGGTGGCGGCAACTGGGGGGGGGGGTCCCGAGGGCAGCAGCACCCCGTGGCGTCCCCGGCGCGCGTGGGGCGGCGCGGGCCCCGGCGGCTGCCCCTCTCCCCAGATCCCATCGTTTACCTTCACTCTGTCTTCCCAGGGGGGGCAATGGGCGCCGGGGGGGCGGGGGGGGCAACGGCAAAAGCAGCGCGGCGAGGGTGCGGGGCGGATTTCGGGTTACCTCTTCTCCACTGGCAGCTTGTCGCGAAGGAAGGTAGCTCAGCTAAAACGGTAGTTAAATAGTAGATATTCTACACATATTATATATTTTGTAAAAAAAAGATAAAATTAAAATAAAATAGAACAAAAATATATAGATACGCTATCTCAGCCCGCCCGTTTCAGGATGAGCGTGGTTGGAATTTTCATCCAACCAGGTATAAAATCTGTTGGCGATTTTTCTCAAAACCAGCAAGAAATCCCTCCCCATTTCGGCAGCCCGTGGGTTTGGTCTCCAGGTCTCATGTAACGCTTCTCACACCTTTTTCAGAATTATTCTCAGCGTTTGTAGGTACATTTTTAATAGTGTCATGAGTGGAGATAATATTTACTTTGAGAAAACCGTATATGTTGCACAAAGATGTACACTAAGGGCACAGATTTCCAACCCAGATTCTTCTATTTTAGGTTCCGAGGGGTTTATTTTTTTGTTCGATAGGACATGTACAGTGAAGTTTACACTTTATTTTTATTTTGCCGAAAACCGTTTTCTAACATGAGACAGCTTTTACTTTATAACCGGGTTTACATCACGGAGTACTTCTTTATTTTCCTGGGAAAACCCTGCACCGCCAGGCACCCGGCGCGTCCCGGGGCTGGTGTGGCCAGCCCGGCGCTCGGGGCTGGCGCCGGTGAAGCGGCCGGCACCTCCCGGCCCTGCGGTTCCCCCGGCGCGCCCGGGGCGATGGTGGGGTGCCGGGCGCCGGCTGCCTGCCGGGCCACGGGCCAGCACTGTTTTCTTCCCGAGTGGTTTTTAATTTGTCTCTGTACTTGGAAGCTGTGTATTTGGAAGCACTGTAAATGCCACCCTATACCGATCTCCCTGTGTATATTTAGTACTCTGATGTTGCTATTAAAACTGATATGAGAACCGCACCGCCGGGTGCTGACTGGGCTCCTCTGTGCGGCGGCCGCGGTCCCCGGGGGAGGGCATGGGGTCGTTTCGGGGGCCGGGGATCCAACCCCTCGGCAAGAAGGAGCCCAGGGGCTTCCCTGGAGAAATCTCCCTGTCTCTCCAGCAGCGCATCCCTCGGCGAGCAACGGCCCTGCCTTCATCCCAGGAAAAGGGTCCCACGCGTCCCCCCCACGGCAGTGCCCATCGCCAGACCCTGGGGCAGAGGCGGGAGGACGCCGCGTCCCCAGGCTCGCCCGGTGTCCCCTGGGGCTCGGGGGGGACCTGTGCCTGCGCATTGAGGACAAAGCACTGGAAAGGGGGAAGCCCCTTTAATGGGGCAGTTAGGGAGTTAATTAAATGCCCCTAATGATGTTCTAAATCAACAGCTGTGCGGTAAGGTGAGCGGGCGCTATGGAACTGCTCGTCCCAGGTGCGTGTTGTGCACAACGGCACGTTCTGCTGCGAGCGGGTGGGTTACGGTGACATTTCTCGTGTGCAAATCTGGGTTGGAGCGGGGGGTGACGGTTCACCGTCCTGCTCCCAGCCGGGGCTGGCATGGCCACGCTCTGCTTGCTGGACGGACGGACGGATGGACGGACATGGGGACCCGGGCACCACGCAGAGGGGGGTCTTGCAGAGCTTGCTGGGCAGCAGGGGCAGCTTCCAGAGCCCCCCCGTGTGCCTGCCAGCACCCTCCCCTTCCCCAGCACACCGCAGGACGGCGTGGCTGCCATTCTTCGAAACGCCATCCGGCCTAGAAAGGGGCGAAAAGCCCTTGCCAGTGTCTGTGGCGGCTTTGGGGGGGTGACCCGAGAGGATGGAGCTCGGCACGGCCGCCTGCTGCTTCGTTGCCAGGCTGTGGCCGTCCCGCGGCACCCAAAGCCTTCGCAGCCCTGGGTGTCTGGCCAGCGCGGGAGGGGACCAGAGGAGCCGCCCGGCCCCAGCCCGGCCAAACCCCCCCAAAAGCTTTTTCCGCAGGACAATAGACAGGAAAATCGGGAGGGACAAGCTGAGATGCTCTTCATTTTCAGGCCAAATTGCCAGCCTAAATCACGGTGGCAGTGTGTACAAGCTAAGAGGATGCGGCCGGCCCCGGAGCTGCGTACATCAGCCGGAGAGCTCGGTTCATTTCCAGATCCGAGCGGGCTTTCAGGGCATGAAATACAGCGTTGGGCTCTCATTCCTTCCCCTGCTATTCATCACAGCCGGAAGCGTGCTCGCCAGCTTGAATTGTTCAAGCACCGCTGCCGGGAGCCCGGAGGAGAAACGCTGTGCCGAGCTGAGCGGCGTGGGCGAGGGGACGTGGGCACCAGGAGGAGCCGAGCGGCTCCGGCGGGTGGGCGCTGCGCGGGGTTCTGTGCTTTGCTCGCACGATGCAACCCCCAATGGCCCCGGGCAGGCGCCCGGCGCTGCTCCGCTTTTTGGGCGACTTCTCCTGTGTCCCCGCAGAGCCGGCCGTCCCTGCCCCCCGCCAGCACCGGTGGCCCCGGCGCGGAGCCAGGAGCATCCCCTCCTGCTGCCCACCCTGCCTGGTGGGGACCAGGGCACAGCCGTGTCCCGGGTTAAATGGTGCCTCGAGCGGCACCCGGGGCCTTGGCTGGGCCAACGTCCCCTTCCCAGTGCCGGCAGCAGCGATCCCTGCATCCCTCCAGGGCGGCCCCAGCCCAGCGGCGGGGTGAGACTGAAAAATGAGGCTGGAAACAAAACACGAGTGCTCTGGTGCCGCAGCGCACAGTTCTGTTAAAAAGTAGGACTAAGCATTATCCAAGTTTAATTATTATAATTATACCGGGGCGAAGTAATTGCTGGAGATATTTTAAGCATCAATCAACACGCTATTTTGAAAAGCGAAGCCCTGATTTATCCAGGCCTAGGTAGTAACCATCAACACGCAACAATGCTGCCGGCGGGAGGAGGAGCCCGCCCAGAACCTTTCAAGCTGGTCCTGTCTTCTTCTTTGCAAATAGGGGGGTTGGGGAGAGAGTGGGAAGGGGGAGATGGAAGGGGGTCCCCTCGCCATGGGGAACCAGTCGTGCCGGCGTTCCCACGTCCAGCACGGGGAGCTGGGCGGCCGGCGCCAGGCCGGGCTGCGGGAGGAGCATCGGCTTCGGGAAGAGGAGCCGTGCGCCATGCGGTGACCCCACCTCGGCGGTGGCTTTGAGGAAGATTGGCCGGGGCTGGATGATTTAGCGATGCTGAAATCATTTAAGCTTGTTATTGTGGTTTCTATGGCTCTCTGGCTGGATGTAACAAATTGTCTGCATCATTTTCCAGATGGATCATTCTTAAATCATCCAGGACAGGCTTCAGGGCTCAGCACTGAAGCAGCAGAAGGCACTTCAGTTCGATAAATGCTGGAAATGTGCTGTATTGAGTGCTATTGCTTATTAAAAGTTTAAGTACATCATCCGAGCCGACGGGTCTCACAGCCAAGATCTCCATGCTTCGCACCCCTTCTGAGTGCCGTTGGCTCCCCATGGGGCTGGGGGACGGGGATGGGGCCACGCGTGGGTGCCCGTGGCCGGAGGGAGGGTGGCTTTGCGGCAGGGTGGAGGGGACACCGGCAGCTGAGCCCGGCCGGCAGCTCATCCCAACCCCTGCCGACCCCCTCCTTCGGCGGGTACCAGACCCCGGCTCGCAGCGGGTGTCTGGGCTTCAGGCTGGAAAAAAACCTTTTACTGCAATTGGAATCATTTGATCCATCAGAAAGTTCCGTTGCAGAACGGAGGGGTTTGTGCGTGCTGTTAGCAATCGCTGAGGCGGACCCACGGGTCGTCCACCCCCGCCTCGTGCCGAGCCCCCGGCAGCAGCCCTGCGGCGGCGCGTGCTGCCGCGGCGGTGGGGCGCGCATCTCGGCGTTTCGCCACGGGTGCGCTCGCCCGGTAACTGATGAGCGCTGAGAGAGTGGTTTTTTACTGCCAGGCAATTTGTGCTAATAAGCAGTTTGAAGCAGCAAAGCCTCTCAGCAGAGAGATGAATTATGGCAGGAGGGCGGTGGAAGGGAAGAGCCCTGAGGATGCCACAGTGGAGACCTGTGCAGAAAGTGCTGGTGCAGCCCGCGGTGGGATCGGCCCGCGGTGGGATCAGCCCGCGGTGGGGTCGGTGCGTGGTGGGATCAGCCCACGGTGGGATCAGCCCGCGGTGGGGATCGGCCCGCGGTGGGGATCGGCCCAGGGTCTCCTCCGCCCGCCCAGCTGGGACGGGGAGCGCAGCGGCTGCCCTCGGCTTGCACTGGGGACCCACTCCCTGCTGGGACCCCTCTCATCTCCCGAAGGCTCAGGCAGCGCATGTGGATGCGACTCACAGGATTCAAATACCAGGCTGGTGTCAGATCTAATCCTGGCTTTTATTGATGGTGATACGACCTGAGTGCCGAGATGCCGGGACCTGTTCAGCTCTGCCAGGAGTGACACGTCTATGGTTTTAATAAACTTACCGGAATGAAATCCTTGCTGCTCCTGTAGCGCTGTTCATCCTCCGAGCATGATACCAACTGAAAACTCACATTTATCTTACTTCCCTGTCAGGCCAACATGGGCCCGGAGTTTCTTCAGGGTTGTTATTATCTTTCCTTTGCAGATTTCCAAGTGTGAATAAGTGATGCAATGGGAGCAGAGGACGGGAGGCAGGAGCTGGCGGCGGGCGTCCTGGGAGCCCGCTCCTCGCCTCTGCCGCCACCGAGGACCAGCATGGGGGGGGGTTAGCAAAGGTGGGACCCCAGGGCTGCGGCAAGGCACTGCCCCATGTGAAGCCCTGAACAAAGCCCCATGCGAAGCCCTGTGCAAAGCTCTGTGCAAATCCCTGTGCGAAGCCCCGTGCAAAGCCCCCTGCAAAGCCCCCTGCACCCCCTGCAAAGCTCTGTGGAAAGCCCTGTGAGAAGCCCCCTGCAAAGCCCTGTGCAAAGCCCTGAGCAAAGCCCCACGTGAAGCCCCGTGCAAAGCTCTGTGCAAAGCCCTGTGCAAAGCGTAGGTCAGCGGCACACTGGAGCGTGCGGCACGGGGTCCGCTGCCGGTGCCCAGCGCCCGCCCGGGCAGGGCGTCACTCAAGCAGCGATGCCAGGGGAAGCATGGGCACCTCGCGGGCGAGCGGGGTCCTCTCGGGTGCCGTATTTATTGACCTGTCAAAGGGCTCAGGCACGGCTGACTGCACTTCCCCCCGCAACGATTGATCTCAGGCGGCTCAGATCAGGGCAGAGCCGATTTCTTTGCCTGATGCTCATGCTTGCCTTCGACAGCGTCACCTGGGGAGCATCGCCCGGTGTTCCCAGTGGGCAACACTGGCACATATGGCCCCAGGATGGCCTTGGGGCTTTAGCTGCCTGGAAAAAGCTATGGTTAAGCAACGCTTAATTCAGCCTCTGGTTGCCACGGAGCATTTCCGAGTTCTCTGCTCACCCAGAGGACTGCTCTCTTTGTGGTGGTACCGGGGGGCCAACCCTCATCCCATTTGTGCCTGAAAAGCAGGATTCACTCCGTGACAGCTCAACGCTTTCCTCCAAGTCTCCTCTCTCCATCCTTGTGAGCGGGGTGGATCTGGACCAGCCTGTGCCCGGGCTGTGCTGCGAGGGACCCAGCCCCTTTGGTCTCAGGTGAGCCGAGTCCCATGCGGGGAGTGGGAGCATCCCGGTCCAGGGCCGGCTGGCCAGGGGTCCTGAGTGCCCGGTGCCGCAGGGAGCCAGGCTGCCGTCCTCCCCAGGGCGCGTGTTTCCAATTACCAGCCCATCTTTCCCTACTTCTCCACATTTAAAAGGCTGGCCAGCACTTTGCCCTTGGTCTATAAAAAGCACAGCTTGACATTTGTTTTTCCCTATCTATTTCTCATTCGTGTTTTCCCTCTCCTTGCTGCAGACTCCGCGCTAACATCCAGACCAACAGCTATGCACGCAGCAGTGGATCGCAGCCAGCTCCATTTATAAAATGCTTTTGTGAAGCCATGAGAAGAGCAATATCCATGTAACAGTCCATAAACCTGTACAGGGAAGCAATTAGCCCCGAGCACAGTCCCTGGTACAGAAAAGCCCCACGTTCCCCAATTCGCTTTCAATCCACCCAGGGAGCTGCTCAGCTGGGAGCCACCCCACAGCCAGCGACGTCCCTCGCTGCTGCTAATGCCTTGGGTGGGCGCATTTGCACTGTCACCCCCCGGGGCTCAGGCAGGAGCCCTCACCGTGTGGCCCTCGGGGGACACCGGGGCTGTTCTGCGCCCGTGTGTCACACGTCACCCAGGCAGGAGCTGGCTCCTGCGTGCGCCGGGCTGCTGCCCTTATCCCACCAATGTCTTTGCAAGTCAGGCGGAGCCCGTGGCTGAAAAATAGGAGCCAGGGCTAATATTTAAAATGCAAATAAAACCTTTTCCCTCAGGGCTGGCAGGTTTTAGTGCTGTCTGGCTTCCAACAGCCGGCTCCCAAAGGCGCTGAGGCTGCCTGTCCTGGGCAGAGGGTGGGCAGAGCAGCGACCGCCTGCACCGAGCTGCGGGTGCCTCCCAGGGGCTCCTCAGCCCTGGGAGTGGCTCAGTGGGGAAGAAGCAGCCAAGAGCCCCAAAAAACCCTCTCCTGAGCCCGCGTCCCTGCTCAGTGCCAGGAGCAGCCTGTGGGTCGCTTGTGCCAGGGCGACTTGGGGCGGGGCGAGCGAGTCCCTTGGAGCAGACCCCGTCCAGGGGGACAGCGTGCTGGCAGGGACAGAGCCCGGTGACAGCCGAGTGACAGCGAGCAGCGGCCGCCGGAGCCCAGGGGCATCCTTCCATCGGGGGGCTGGGAAGAGACCGGACAGTGCAGCTTCTCCGGTGGCAGCCAGCCGAAAGCGCTCAGCACATGGAACGGGCAAACAAAGCGGTGGGACAAAAGGCCTAAGGGATGCAGCGCTCGCTGGAGACCCTCTGAGCGCGGTTTGAACCCCCGGAATTGATCTGGAACGGTTTTCTGGCCAAGCACAGCCCTCAAGTCACGCTGGGGCTGCACAAGTGGGGTGTCAGCTCGAGCCAGGCTCCGGGGCTGCAAAGAAAGGAGAGAAAAGGATAAGTGAAGGCTCATGAGCTCCGTGAAATTCCTTCCTAGAGTCCCGCTGAGGCTCCCTGTGAGGGAGCTGAGTGGGCGAAAATGCAGCATCCCAGCAGCAGCGGGGCCGGTGCCATCATTCCCAGGGCAGTGAGGGAATAGGGGCTCTGTTTTCAAGGAGAAAAAGACAGGAAAAGGGATGGAAAAGAGTAGGAGAAAGAAAGCCGGCAAGGCAGCAGTAGGATGTGGCAGGAACGGAACCAAATGGGCACTTCTCAACTTGAGCAAAGTTTGGAAGTGCTGTTAAAGCAGGAGCTCAGTGAAGGGGGAAATTGAAACGTTAGGGGCTGGAACGGAAAATTAGGCCCAGATAATGGCACAGTAGCACCGGGGTTTAATAACGCACCCTCCAGTAATTTGTTGTGAAGAACTGTGGAACGCTCCCACGGGAGAGCATCTCTATCCAGGTGCCTGGAGAGCAAAATCCCCCAAGCGGCGGCGTGACGAGCACGGCTGCCCTGGGGTCGCGAGTTACTGCCACCGCGCCCCAGCGTCCCGATCGGTGCTGTAGAGAGCAGGGTGAAATCCGGAGACAAAGAAGGGGCTGGAGAGGCTCCAGCGAAGCAGCAGCGGCGAGACCTGAGGGAGCCAATTTCTGCAGCCCTTCCCAAAAAAGCAGCAGGCTTGGCCGCCCGAGGTTTTCCGGACTCTGCCCCTCCTGGCACGGCTCTGCTGGAGGCGAGGGGGCTGGCGGGCACCCACGGCTCGGCACTGCGCTCAGCGCCGCGGCGGCAGCAGGGGTTAGGGCTCTGCCTGGGAAGCTGAGCGGTTGGGCTGGGGAGGTGAGAAGGTGCTTTGAAATCAGTCGGTCTCAAATGCCTGTTGATCGAAAGAGGATTTGGAGTGGAGCCAGGAGCGCTCGCCCCCCCGTCCTGTCGCTGCCAGAAGCGGTTAGCATGGCTGGCGTCCATCCCCCACCGGCGCGGCCACCCAGGCCAGGGCTGTCCCAGCAGCAGTGCCCTCGGAGCCCACGCACAGCCCGGGCTTAGCGAGCTCAGGGCTCAGTGGGCGTTTGAAAGCCCACTCCAGGGGGGTAGGGGTACCCCACAGTCACAGGATCGCTGTGTCTGTACTCCCTGGCCCAGCTGGAAAGTGTATGTGGAGTGAATCCCCCCTGCGCCCTTACGGGGGTTACACCCTTGACCCACGCTCTCACATCAAACGCCAGCGCGCGTGGGGCACGGGCGTTAGCGCAGGGAGCTCTGCAGAGCCTTTCCCGGCTCGCGCGGGCTATGGGAAGCGACGGGAAATGGCAACGCACGCAACGCGCCAGCGGCTGAGCGCAGCCGCCGGAGCTGGACGGAGCGGCCACGCGTGCTGGCGTGGAAACCACGGCAGGGATGGCCGGGGAGCCTGTCTGTCACACTTGTAGCAAGAAGGGCTTTGCCATGGCCACTAGGACTGGAAAACCCATTGGGTCCATGAAGGAAGAAAACCCAAACTGTCTGCAGCCAAAGCAGGGCGCTCCGAAGCAGCGGCTCTCGGCAGCCCAAGCCTGGGTGCTGCCGCGCGGGGGCTGGGGACCACCAGCACCCAGGGCACAACCGCGTCAGAAAGAGGGGCTTTGGCCCACAGCCCCTCCTGCGGCACAGCGGGGAGAGACAGAGCCTGCGGTGCCCTGGTGCCTTTGGTGCCCGTGATACCTGCGGTGCCCCCGGTGCCCCCGATGTCTGCTGTGCCCTGGTGCCCCCGGTGCCTGCGGTGCCCGTGATGCCTGCGGTGCCCCTGGTGTCCCCAATGTCTGCGGTGCCCCCGGTGCCCCCGATGTCTGCTGTGCCCCAGTGCCCCGGTGCCTTTGGTGCCCATGACACCTGCGGTGCCCCCGGTGCCCCCGATGTCTGCTGTGCCCTGGTGCCCCCGGTGCCTGCGGTGCCCGTGATGCCTGCGGTGCCCCTGGTGTCCCCAATGTCTGCGGTGCCCCGGTGCCCATGATGCCTGCGGTGCCCCTGGTGTCCCCAATGTCTGCGGTGCCCCGGTGCCCGCGGTGCCTTTGGTGCCCCCGGTGCCCCTGCCTGCGTGCCCCGTGCCCGCGGTGCCCCCGGTGCCGCCCGCGGGGGGGCCCCCCGGGGGCGGGGGGGGGCGGGGGCGGCCCCGGGGGCGGGGACCTCCCAGGCTTGATTGCAGAGGTTATTTAACGGCGGGTAAGGAGCCGGAGCCCCCTGTAGCTCAGCCCCTGCTGGTGCCCCCGGGAGGGGTCCGTGGGGGGGTTGCCCCCCGTTCCAACGGCTGCCGTCGCAGGCTTTTCCTTCCAGCCCGCGGCACTGAGCCCGGCCTAAGGAGCTGTGCTAACCCGGCCGTTGCTACGAGACCCGCTCGGTGGCTCGGACGCAGCGGGGCAGGTGAGTCGCTGCGGGCGATGTCGCGGCTGCTGGCACCGCAGGGGTTTCCCGGCGGGGGGGGGGATGCGATGCGAACGCCCAGCGCCACCCCCCCCCCCCCCCGCAGCGGGGGCGCGCACCGCCCGGGGCCGCCGGGGCCGGCAGCTTCCCCCCGGCGCGGTCTCTTTTCTCCGTGGGTCCCCTCCATCGGCGCTGCCTGCCCACGGGGGATCGCTCCCGGGGTCGTTCCGAGGAGGGGAGGCCTCAACGCGTGCTCCTCTCTCATTGCAGCTCGGTCCATGCCCCCAGAGCCCGTGATCCTGGGCTCCCACTCCCCGTCGGTCCTTGGGGCTCCCCTTCCACCGGAGCGCGGATGGCGAGTGGGCTGGCAGAGCTGGTGCCACTGCACGTGGCCCTTGGGCATGGCGGGGCGAGGGGGCACCGGCATCCCCCCCGCAGCGGCAGGAGCTGGGGCAGGGCGAGGGTCCCTTCCCGGGTCCCAGGGAGGGCAGAGCACGGCTCCTTCCCCGCAGCCCGGGCATTTATGGGAACGGGAATCATCAAAACGGGGTCTTGGGCTGCGGCGCTTGCACCACGTGCGCTTACGTAACCGACATAAGGAACCCGCGCGGCAGAGATTTTTATTTATGTGTTGGACTGGAATGTTCTCAGTCTGAGTTCACGCGGTGTTGGTTGGTTACCTCAGTTAATTAGAAATTTTACAGATGGGTAGAAAGCGTACAAACCGCTGATGGGAGCAGGGCTCTCGGGGTGCTTAATGGCCTCTCCCTCCATTTGCTCTGGAGAAGCAAACGGCTTGGGAGGAGCCGTGCCCACCGCGGAGCCCCTGTTCCCACTGCCCCCCGAGATGGTGTTGCTGGTGGACGCAGACCCGCTCCCTCCCGGCACGTGGGCTCAGGGCCCCTCAGCCGGCACCGGAGGAAGGAAGTTCCGGCGTGAGCTGCTGGCCCAGCCCCGCAGGCGTGGGCATCCCCTCGTGGGGACGCTCGATGAGGCATCATCTGGTGGTAATTCGGAGTCACGTTCGATGTGATCGATGGGCCCCAGAGGTGGGGACGGGGCAGTCGCCTTGGCAGCCGTGATTTAAGAGCGGTCCAAGGCCAGAAGCCGGTCGATGTGGAGGTCTCATTGCGCAGGTCCCTCGGCTCTTATCGACACCCCCCGGAGCGCTAATCTCCGTTGTGTTAATGAGGTTTTTTCCTTCTTTCCTGGCATCCCTTTACTGAAGCCTGATAGAGCAGAGGTTCGGGGAGGGTGTTAATGCTCACCTTGACGTTATCAGCGTATGGGAGAAACGGGTGCTGGCTCCCTCGCTGCCTGGGAAGCGCGGCTCGGTGACGGCCGGCCCCCGGAGATGCCGAGCCCGCTGTGCCGGCACCAGGCGTTGCTCTGCCCAGGGGTTTCTGGGGCAGCAGCGCTTTAGCCTGCAGCCTTTCGGCCTGCTGGGAAAGAGGGGTTCAAGGAGGGAAACATTAAAATAATACCTGCTGTAAAGGCGTGTACCAGCGCAGGCGGTTATTTCCATTTGAAGTGACAGCTCGGCGCTGCGGCAGCTCGTGGCAGTGGGAGCGGTGTCGCAGGGCTGCACGGGGGGAAGAAAACTGATGGATGCCCGCGCTTCCCTCGTATGTAAGGCTCATGGTGGAGGGTGCTCCCGCGATGCAGGCGCTGCCAGGCTGCTGCTTGCTGGGGCTGGAGACCCAGAGGCAAATGGCCCTGAGGCTTTGGCCCCGCTTGATGCCGGAGGTGGCCGGTCGGGCACGTCATCGCCTCCCCCCGCGTGGTGCAGCGCCCGGAGCTGCTGCCCCTGCCGTGTCCCCCTCCGGCTCATCACCCCTGCTCGTGGCTTGCGTGGGAAGTTGTCCCCTCAGAGCAAACCCACAGGAGGTCCCTCCCTGGACAAACTCTCACCCGTACAATTTTAAGTTAACTTTTTAAAACCTGTGTTATTTCCAGATCGGGTGCTGTTAATTTACAGAGTCACGGCCGGTGAAGGCTTTGAGCTGGCTGGTGGCTTGTGCAGGTGCCGGTCTCCTCTGGAGCTTACAGCCTTGCAAATGGGATAAAAGTGTTTCTTGAAGTATTTGAAATCGCTGTTATTTATGTAATCTGACAAGTTGTTATGTGCAGTCCTTATCTGACTTAATGATTTATGGGGAAGATCTTCCAATCTGTATTTAAAATTGCTATTAAAGAGAAGTTCCTGCCTCTTCAGCTGAGATAGAAGCACCATTAAGAGTTGTTGCCCTAGAGCTCAAGTACTTCATTAGTTTAGGAAAATTAATTTTTCTCCACTAAATCTTCCTAGGACCCTGATGCAGTATTTGCCTGTCAGCTTTCAATAATAAAGGAGTCTTTTGCTAGTGGTGATCTTTGGTTTCCTCCTCTCTTTAAGGTCTTGGTCCATGCATTGTTTGGCTCTGGGGGGGATGTGCACAGGCAGACTCAGCCCTTGCAGTCGAGGGGGGAAAAACTGGCCACTTGATTTAGGGAAGCTCGCCTCGTCCTGCCGCTTGCTCAGGTTATTGTAATGCTCTGTCCAAGGGTTACTGGGAAAGCCGGAATTGTTGTGGCTCAGCTCCTAATTCAGCCTAAAAATCCGAAGCGTGCTTCAGCAGCCCTGGTGCCCGTATTTGCTGCTAAAAGGCGCTTTGCTGCTCGCCCTGGGAGGGGGCATCGCTGCTTCATCGCCTCCCCCTAAGAGCATGGGTGCCTCAGAGGGGTCTCTTAGGATCCCCCCTCTGCTTCTACGCCTCCCGGAGGGGCGGCAGACAGGGGCTGGGGCGCACATGGGCACCCGAGCATCCCTACAGTGCCCTGCCTGTGTTCTCTTGTGTCGGCCCATTTCTTCTGGGCCATGTGGATTTTGCTGCTGGAATTCAGCCACAAAGCGGGAGGGACAGGACCCAGAGCTTGGCCCCAAGGCAGGGGTGTCCTGCCCCCCCCCCCAGCTCTCAGCATGCTCCAAGCCCCGCGGGCAGGGCGTGAGCAGGGGCTGCAGTCGCTCCGGCGGCGTGCGGCGCAGGCGGGCAAGGGCCGGGCACCAGAGCCCCTTCCTCTGTCCCAGCCCTGACCCTGAGCCAAACCCTGGGTTCAGAGCAGATCGCCGATCGCCCTGGCTGTTACAGGGCTGCTCTGCAGAGATAAGGGGGCTCATTTCACACCAAATTGTAGACAAACCCCAAATTGGAGGGGGGGTCAGATAAGTAATGCAGCTTGGCAAAGCAGGAGAAACCCAGCGCGCCCGTTACAGCCTGCTCCTTGTCAGCAGCACAAGAGGCAGCTTTTGACCTCCCACTTAGCATGGGGGAGAGGAGCGGGGCGGGGTGCCCTGCCCTCGGGGTTTGGGGGTGCGACGTCCCCCCTCCCCGCTGCGCTGAGCGGTTACCCAGGGATGCTCTGCAGAGCCAGGGTGGTTCTGATAACCAAAGGGATTGCCCAGAAGGGAAGGCAGCAGTGCCGCGGGGCCAGAGAGGTGCTTAAATATCCACATCTCGTACAGGTGGTCCAGACAAAACCCATCTGGTCGGAGCTGGGGAGCTGGCCGAGGAGGAGGAGGGTGGGATAGTGTTGCCGCGGGGCACCAGCCGGTAGGACCTGCGGTGCCCAGACGGTAGAGGAGGCTCTGGAAGCTCATGGTGCTCCTCTTCTCCACCCACCTGCTGCTCTGATCTGCAGAGAGGTGGCTTTTCAAGCAAAGATTAATCTGCATTAATTTGGCTTTCTCTTCACGAGGCCAGAGGCTCAAGGCCAAAGGCTCTTCTCATGTGTGCGGCTGCTTCTGGCGAGCTCGGGGTCTTGTTAGAGGGCACGCTGCTGTCCCGTGTCCTCCAGCTTTGCAAAGGCAGAGGTGGGTGTTGTTCTAGCCTGGAATATTAATTTATATTGAATTCTATCACATTTTCTTACATCTTTCTCAGTTTTTTTCTTCTCCTACTTGGATGTTATTGCTACGTTTTGATTCAGAAGTTGATGGCGACCGGGTGCAGGTCTCCTCCAGACGCTCGCACCTCTCTGGGGGTGCCTCCGGTGTTCGTCTGCACTCGCGTAAGCGTTGCGGAGGGGAGGGCTTCTGAACCAGCTCACGGGGGGGCAGTGGCTGGGCTCCGGGAGCCAACCTGTGCAGCAGGGCTCATGGAGACAGCCGGTACTTTATGGACAGCCCAGTACATTTCTCTTTAATAGAACCTTAAATATTCCCTCACAATATTTACATAAGTATGGTAACAGCTGCCAAGGAGTCATTAAGGACTACTGAGATAATCCCGATTTTAAAATGCCTTTAAAGTGTGTTTCCAGAGAGATTACAGCCCATCTATCTGATCAATAAAAAGCTCTTGCCCCTCCGCAGGGTTTGAGGGCAGACTGGGAAGGCAATCAAAAATAACTGGGCAAAACATCTCCAGATTAAGCTGTGCTTGTTCCTGGCTTCCGTTGGCTCCGTTTGCAGCCTTGTGCCATTCCAAAGGAATTTTGTGTGTGCTAATCAGCTACTGAGCCCCAGTGATCAAACACACAACTGACAAATTCAACCAATGCCCTCCCTGTGCAAGGTTTTCCTCATCCAGCTCCATCCGCTGGAGCTGTTTGTGCTGGCAAGGAGCCCCAGGCTCTCCCATCCTCCCTGACCCATGCAGCACGGCGCTCCCGAGGGGTTTGGCTCGTTCCCCGCGAGCCAGGGACTGCTGGAGTTACTGACCACGAAGGCGTTTCTGGGGCCATTTTGCTAGTGTGTGTTCCGTGTCGGATTCCATAGCCTTCCTCAGCACCCCCTGGCAAGGACGGCTTCTGCCAGCGCTGGACCTGCTATCGCAGCTCAGGGCTCTGCCACAGCGCCGCGCTCGGGACCCTTGGCTGGGCTGCAGAGCCTGCGATTTCCCCATCCTCTCTATAAAGCTTAAACTCCCTTGGGAGCCTGGCCGGAGTCCCCCGTGCAAGCAGGCTTGCTCCGTGGCCACTCCGGGAAGGGCTGGTTCCCATCTAAGAGGCGGTGAAGGTGCCCGAGTTGCCACATGCCTTCTCGCCCGTGCGGCCAGAGCACGGTATCCAACGGGAGCCAAGTGGAATAGAAAGGTTTGAAGAGCCCGACTCCTTCCCCTCGTCCAGCGCTTGGGCTGGCCGTGTGTGGAAGGACACTGACGAGCCGGCAGCGATTCACGTGCGCTTTTCAGGACAGGGAGGCGGCGGGGAATGGGCAGAAGCGGAGCTCGGCTGGGGAATGGCTGAGAGGCGCAGGGGGGGACGTGCGGGGGGGCTGCTGGTGATGGATTCAAATGAAAAAAGGGAAAATTAGGCTGCCAGGCTCTACCTAACAGCGCTCCTGGGCTCGGAAATGCCCTCGCAGAGGTTTCCATGAGGGTTTCCATTCTCCTGGAGGGGCAGCAGAGCTGTAGGGAAGGGCAGGAGCAGGAGATGAGGGGCAGGGGTGGGAGGCTTCGGCCGCAGCCTCTTCGTTGTGCGGGCGGCCGAGCGAAGTGGGGAGTGCGGGCAGCCTGCGGACCCCATGTGCAATCCACTGGCAGCGGCAGCACGGACCTTTTTTCCCTTCTCTTAAGCTTGCAAAACAGGAAAATTTAACTTGGAATCATGAGGAGATAATAAATATGGATCGTGTTGCTTTATGAGTTTCCTGCACGGAACAGCACTTCAAATTAAGCACTGTAAAGCGCCGCTGAACGTAATGGGAGAACGATTCTGGGTTGAACAGAATGCATCGTCGCCCTGCCCCTTCCCTGCTCTCCTTCCCTTCCCTCCCCGGTCCCGCTGAAGCCCGGGCCCCTTCCCTGTTCCTGCTGAGCTAGGAACCCCTGGCTCTGGGGGCTTGCTGCGGCAATCCCAATTTCTCCAATTCCTTGCTTCTCTGCGCCTCCGGAATCTCATCCATACACAGATGAGCTCTCCTGCTGTAGGCTCTCCGGGTCGCCAGCCCTCGGTCCCTCGAGCAGGCGATGCCGTGGAGGGTGGCGATGCCCGGCCCCGCAGCACCCGTACATCGCCTGTCGATTATTCATAGGTCGCAGCAAAGCCCGGCTTTGGCTTCGTGTCAAACCCCTCGTTCTGCAGGGCTCGTAGTTCTCCTGGTTATTATAAATACTTGATTGTGGCCAGGATTTCGGCACGCCATAGGGGTGGGGGCAGAGTCGGGAATCGCCCCCCGTTCCCGCGCGATGCTCCCCGTGGGGCTGGGTTGCGGCAGTCGGGGCCAGAGCTTGGCCCCAGCCGTTTGCCTGAAGTGATGCTCAGAGCTTTACACAGCAGCTTAGATCCAAATCTGCCTGGTGAGCATGATTCCCAGAGCTCTGCCCTGCCTCCAAATCCACAGAAGTTTACGGAAATAAACCCGTTCGGTGCTGGGGCCGATTTGAAACTGCTCTGCTGAGCAGCTCTGCTTCCCTGGGCCAGCAACGTTCGGTTTGAGACCTCGCCAGCCCCATGAACTTCTCCCGCCTCCCGGGCTGGGCTCGGGGGCTGGCAAGCCGCCCTGCAGCAAGGGACACGCTTTGGAACGAGCCCAGATCCAGAGAAATATGTGGCTTCCTACCCAGCCAAGCCTTATTTCCCTCCTGCGTCAGCCCGTGCCCCAGCCAGCTCCTGCTCCAGCCGGCCGTGCCCTGGCACCGCTCGCCCGCGGCTCTCCGGCAGGGCTGCGGCGATGCTCGGCGGTGCCGCGGGAGCCGGGCGGGAGGGCGCGGGGTGCACCCGCAGGCGGGCATCGGGGTGCGGCTCCGTTCACGGGGGCCAGGAGCCATTTGGTTGTTGTAGCCTCTGCTGGATGGAGTGCTGCCGCCTCGGCGCCGGGGGGCTCGGGAGGGCAGGGGCGCCCGGCGGCTTTGCCCGTGGCCCGGGACTCGCTTGTTTTGAAGGGCCCGGCGTTCAAGCCTCGGAGTCTGCTTCCCGCCAAGCCCGATTTTCATCCCCGTGTTCCGCAGAAGCCGCATTGCTCCTGGGCAGTCAAATATTCAGAGTAAACACTTGGGAATAGGTGTAGGGGAGAGGAACCAGGACCCTGGGGATATTCCCCCTCTTTGCCAAGACTATAGATGCTCCTTTTAATTTCAGGAGGTGTTTGCATCCCCTTCCGTGAGAGGGGGTGGAAAGGAAGAGGAAAGCAGGAGGGAACCGGCTCTGAAATCCGCAGACGGAGCTGGGTCTGCCTGGTGTTTCCTCCCTGCCACCGTCCCCCCCGCCAAGGTCCCAGGCTGGACCCCATGCCGCGGTCCCCCCGGGCTGGGGAAGGCATCCGTCCCCGTGCTGGCCCTCGGGAAGAGCCCAAGAGGAGCCGGCTCAGGCGCTGCCCCCTCCCCTCGCAGGCCAGCGGGAGGGGGGAAACAAAAGCAAGAAAGCGAGCCGCAATTTCAGCGTGTGCTTTTATTTGTATGCAATAACTGAAGCAATAGCTGTATTGTGGACCCGAAAAGTGAAAGCAGATAAATGGCTTAATTTGAATCAATATTAATTTTATGCGATTTAACTTTTTATCACAGCAAATACAATTATTGTACTTGGGATCCATCAAGAGAAAAGACCTTCTAGCTCGGCAGACGCGTGGCTAGCCGGGCAGGGTGTTTGGGGGCTGGGGGGGGGGGGTTCTGCGGGCTCTCCCGGCTGCTCCGGAGGAGCCGGTGCCTGGGGAGCTCGGGCGGGGGGGGGCTCACCCCGGCACGGCACAGCACCCGAGCTCTGCTTCGCCACTGCCGCCTCCTCCTCCTCCTCCCTGGTGCTTCAGGCTGCCCTAAGCGGGGAAATGTCTGCAAATGTGGAATTAGACCTCTAGCACTTGCGAAGAAGTAAGAAGCAGGAATCCGTGCCCCTTCCCTTCTGAGCAGACACCCAGGCGACAGGGAACGAAGGATACCCAGCACGCGCCTCGCCGCAGCAGCCCGCGATGATAAAAGGCTTTTTAATTACAGCGTCCCGTATCTGTGCCGAGTCGGAGCTGCGTTCAAAGCTAAACCGCATCCTCGTTGCACCGGAGCGTGGTGGGATTTGCCCTGGGCGGGCTGGCGGAGCGGAGGTGGGGAGCTGGTTACTGCGCAGGGGCGAGCGACCGGCCCCCTCGGACCCGGCATCGTTGCTCTGAGCCGGCGCTGGCCGCTGGTGCGAGCGGGCAGGGCTGCGGGCAGGCGGTGTCGAACGCGTTTCTGGTGGCACCCAAATGAACGATGTCTGCGAATCGTGTGAAACGCCGCGGTTCTGCTGCGAGCCTTCGTGTCTCGCCTTTTAAAAATATGGAAAGGCTGCTTCGGACAAAAATTGTCTTGCATGTCAAAGTTAAGTGCTGCCTTTCTCCCTGCCCCCCCCAAGTTTAAAGACCTGAGAAGGTCACCAAAACTGGCACATGCTCAGCTTCATCAACACACCAGCACTGTTCTGGTCCCAGCACGGCCCCTCCGATGGGGTTGGGGGCCCAGCAACGCGTGCTCGGGGGCATCCTCGGGGACCAGCGTCTCAGCCGGGCTCCTCCTGCTCCTCCCTGCGTCCGTCCTGGGGAAACCTGGGTTTGCAAACCCGGAGTGTCGGCTGCAATGTGAAGCGTCAGGGCAAACCGTCTTAAAGTGCGTCCTCGCGGGGGCCCGTTCTATCTCTTCCTAAAGCATCTCTCCTCAAACCGCGCCAGCCGAGGGGCTGCGTGGCGGATGCAGAGGCTTTAATTGGGAAATGCTGGTGCCGTCTCGTATACACCAAGGACGGCCTCTTGAACAATCATCGCTGCAAAGTATTAAACGCGGCATTTATCTTTCTGAAAATTGGTAGAGGCTTTGAACATTGATTTTTACCTTAGGGCTAACGTGTTACTTTGGGAAATGGCTGTAGAATAAAGGATGGTTTGATCTGTTTTGCTTTAACCTTTTTAAATCCATCTCGAGCACAAATGCTGATGGCTCGTTCATTACCTGGTTTTGATCGCGCGCAACATTTGGAGGAAGAGAGGACGGAGATCAGAAGGACGGAGCGGTGATGGCTGCTGCGGCACAGCGTGCCTCCCGCTCGGGACGCGTGCCCCGTGGGGACGGGGACGGGCAGATGCTCGGCCGGTGGGACCAGCTGCGGCACAGTGCGGCCTGGCGGCTGCGGACGCCTTTGTGCTGACTCGGGATTCACCTCCTGTAACTTCGGGAGCCAGGAGCTTGGCGCAGCACTGGCGCCCCGCTCCCTCAATGTCCCCTGCAAGAAGAGAAGCGCCCGCAGGGACCCAGGGATGCTCGCCGGGGGGTTGGGGGAGCGGATGGGAGCGAGCGAGACGTGGCTGCACCTCCTGCCTGGCGCCGTGACCGTGTCCCAAAGGCAAGCCCAGGGTCTGGGCAAGTCCAGAGCCCACAAAGTCGGGAGAAAAATCTCCCTTTGGGCTTCGTGGAGCCCTGGGACAGGCCCCCCCGGGCGGGCGCAGAGCCGCAGAGGGCACTGCGTGCCGTGCTGATGCAGAGATGCTCGGGCACTGACGCAGCCAGAGATTTTTGGCAGCGGTAGCCGGGCAGTCAGAATAACTCATGCTGTGTCGCGGGGGCCAGGGGAGGTCGGTCTGTCTGTCTCTGTTCCTTCTGCCTGGGAACCAAAGGAAAACCCACCAGAGACAGATGGCCAAATTTTAAGGTCCTTTTTTTCCCCTTTTATATGGTAATGTGCTAGCGGAGCAGCAGCAACCCTCGGTAAGTGCCTTAGGACAGAAGAGCCGTTCCGGGGAATTGGCTGTGAGGTTCTGTCTTCCACTGGAAGTGCGGTAACCAAATACACTTTCCTCCTCAAAAACCACGGGGCAGCGACGCCATGAATCTTCCGGAATGTTACAGACCTTCGGAGCGTTCGGTTTGCAACATAATCAGTCACATCATGCGTTTAAAAAACAAGCGAGCTGGGAAACCAAACTGCAAACCTCTCTTTAATGTGAAAAAGTTCTGGAAAGTTTCATTTTTCATGGTGACCGATGGGGGAGCGGGGCCCAGCCTCCCGCCAGGACCTGCATAAAGAGCACCTTAAGGCAAAATTTGTGCTTTTGAAACCTGTCTTTCATGCGCTCTCCCAAATTCCTGGTGTTTTATGCCACCCTTCTGCCAGTTCCAGGCGGGCCCTGCGTAACGCGGAGGCTCCGTACCGTCAGCAGGCGACCAGATGAGCTCCTGCGCGCGGCCGCGCTGCGGAAGTCTGGTGCCGCGCGGGTGACGCGTGCCTGCGTATGGCACAGCCCCCCGTCCCCAGCCCCCCCCGGCGAGGGGGGCTCTGGCTGCTGCTGCCAGCGTGGGGGTCCCCGCCGAGCCACGCCAGCCGTGAGGAGACGGGGCCGCGGTGACGGCTTGGAACACGCCGGCGCACAGCGCAGGTTAACGCCTGCCGACGCACCGCAGCGCTTTTCTTTCCTCTAAGGCGTCGGATGCAGAAACCATCGGTGGCTTAAATTGCGTTCAACTGCCAGAGCGGTGCCGGCTGAATCCGCTTTTGGGCAGCAGCACGGTTAAGGTCGCGCTCATCCCCCCGGTGCGCCAGCCCGAAATGCAGGCAGGAGCCGGGAGCAGGCAGGGAGCCGAGACCCTGACCGCCGCCACGGGGCCGGTGCCACGATGCTGCCAGCGTTACTCGTGCCGAATGCCCAGGCTCCAGCTGGAGCCCGCTCCCACGGATGCTGTTTCCCTATCAGGAGGTCACAACGCTTTCCCTGGAAGTGGAGGCAGCCAGGGGCCCAGCTACGCTCCGGCAGGAGCCCTGCGACGGGCGCAGCAGGCGCTGGATGGCCGCCGGCGGCGCTGGATGGCCGCCTTCATCGGCAAACGCAGACCAAGCGAGCAGAACCAGCCGGGGGCTTTTCGGGACAGAGCAAGCAGGGATAAAAGAGCATTTGGAAACAAAACTTATGTGGGATTTGTTGTTCCCTTGGAGCAGATCTCGCTTTTAAGGAAGAAAGCCTTTGGACTAAGTGAAAAAGCATGTACTGCGCTCTCCTGGAAAGGAAAATGTGTGATCCGCATCGCTTGCAGCGCGAAAGCCTCCCAAAGCCGTGCGGAAGGGCTGCGGCAATCCTTCTGCGGGCAGAGCCCCTCTGACCAGTGTGCCCCTCGCCCCCCGGGGATGCGGCGCTGGCGTCTGCCCCAAGGCTCCCGAAAACGCCCACAGGGGAGACCAAGCGATCCTGCTCAGCCTCTCGGCTGGCTTCCCGAGGCCGGGCATCAAGTCAAGCGCCCCCCTTCATCCCCGTTTTCCCCAGTCCTCCTCAGGCCGCGTTCCTGCCCTGGCGTTTCCCCTTCAGACACGGCAGAGGTCACCGATTCAGAAGCAAACAGCCCAGCGTCTGCTTCCCGGGAAACCTCACCCGAAGGGGGCCAAGTGGCGAAGCGTTTTAAACGTCCCCGGGAGCTTCCCACGCCGCACGGGGTCTATCCCTGGTGGGCCTTCGAGCTCTGCCAGTGCCCCACCGGGAGGGCGCCGCTCCTGCCTGGGGCTGGCGTAAGTTATTCCCGATTTTTTAAGAAGGAAAGAGGGGAGGAGAAAAAAAAAAAAAGGTGGCTTAAGGATTTAAGCGGAGGCTTCTTCAGCTGCTGCGGTTGAAGCCAAGGGGAAAGGTGCGATGAGCTCCTCCGTACGCAGCAGCCGCCATCCCGCGCCCAGCGCTGCCCCAGCAGCGTTCCCCGCGCCGCCAGCGTGGCTGAAGGTCGCTCCTGGGGGATGCGGTTTGAAGCTCAGTGACCCTCGAGCGGGGCTATAGCGATGCAATACAAGGTGTTGTGCCAACAGCGGCTCCTTCCCGGGGCGTTTGCCGTGCCGAGGCAGCGGAGCGCCCAAAGCCTCTGCAGGTTCCGTGGGACGAGGCGTGCTGGCCCGCTCCCCGCTGCTGCTGGTTCCCAGCCACTTCCCCTGGTCTCGATCGTGTAAAACCACCCCGGTGCATTTCTGACATTCTCACAGCAAAACATAACGATGGTTCGCTATTCAGATGTTTAGAAGAAAGTTCTTAACCAATCCTCGCTACATTAATTATTCCTATTAATTATGTATATGTTTATAAATAGCAATATAATTAATATTTAACAGTATTTTTACTAGAGAGTTTCAAAAGCGTATTGAAAATCTGCATATCTGAAACGCCACCTATTAAGTCGAAGGACAGTTTTCTTCTTCATCTCCTTCCTTGCTCTCTGCCTTACCAGCTCTAACTCTGCCCGTGCTTCTCCCCAGGGAAGGTATTTTTAGTTTGGGGGTTTGGGGTTTTAATTATCATCTGTAGTAGGGTGTACAGCTTGGGTGCCACTGATTAGGGCGGACGGCGTGCATGCGTTATTCCGGGTGGGAGGCCGGGTGAGGGCTGTGCCGCTGCCCCATCCCGTCCCCGGGGCGCGCTGCCCCTGCCCTATTGCAGGGGAATTCATCACCGTGAAGCTGATGGCTTTGCTCTAGGCAGGCTCAGAGCAGCTCGGCCATGCCCTGGCGCCCGGCTGGAGGTGCCGGGCTCGCGGTGGAGCAGCAGCTTCCCCGGCTGCCGCCAGGCTGGGGTGGCCGCACGGCTGAGCCGCCCCTTTGGTCCCCGCCAGCACGGCATTTCCTGAGCTTTGTGGGCACGGGGGCTGCCCGTGAGCCCTGCACACCCACTCCTCTCCAAGGTGCCGGGAGGACCCTTCACACCGTAACTGGTGCCCACCGAGGCTGAGCTGCTGGGAAACCCCAGAAACTCCTCTGCAACTTGAAGCCCAGCATGGAAGATGGGGCCGATGTCCAGAAGAGCAGTCTTGGTCTGACCCAAACCGGCGAGCAAGCACAGGCTGCCAGGGCTCGCCGATACGTTGAACGGGCTGTGGATTTGCTGCCAGGGGAACAAAGACGGCTCAGGGTCGAGCTGCACATCCTGGGGGGGAAAAGCCCCAGGGACTCATTCTGTGAACCAGACCAGGAGCCTGACACTGTGCTCCCCGTCCCGCGGGGAGGGGACCCTGCAGCCTCCGGGCAGGGCTTTGGCAGCTGCCTTTGTGCTCGGAGCAAGCAGAGCGAAGGCTCCTCTCCCACCGGAGGGGACGGGGCAGGGGGCCAGCATCTTCTCTGGGAGGGCAGTGTGTGCCCGGCCACCCTGTCCTCGTCCCCGGGCTCTGTCCTCGGCCCCGCACACACCGTGTAGCAAACGCAGCCTGAAATGGGAGCACAGTTCCTCCGTGCTGCTCTCCATCACCCGAGGCAGGAGCCGGTGCCTGGTGGTGCCCAGTGGTGCGGCCCGGCGGAGCCCTGCCGGTGAGCACCCGCTGCCAGCGACGCCAGGCTGCAGCGCAGCCGCCTGCACGAATTGCTCTGAAACCGTGAACCGGCACAAATCCTCCCCGCTGCATCAGGTTCATGTGTTGTCTCCATTGACATAACATGACCCAGCTGCCCATGGTATGCACGCTTTCGTTTTATTTGCAAAGCCTTTTGCTTTCCCAGCGGCATCCCCCGTCACTCGGGCGCGGGGTTTCTTGCCTCCGAACATCGGCGTGATCGTTTCACAGACGCGCGTTGGCTGTGGCTCAGAGCTGGGCCCGGTCTTGCTTGGCTCAGGGCTTTCTCAGTCTTTTCTGAAAAGCAATCCCAGGTTTTGGTGCCTGTCTTATGCCGAGTGTAACATCCCAGGAGTAGCCGGCGCACTTGAACAGGGTACGGCGTCTGCCTGGGTCCCTAAATTACGGTGTTCAACGCCCTGTGACAGCCGGTCCCGCCTGCGCGCCGCAGCTGGGCTCACCACGGCAAGGGGGTCCCGGGCCAGGTGGCCCAGCGGGGTCAGCACCGCAAAGGGCGGCTTTGGGAAGGCCATGGAGCTGTTTTCTCAAGAGATTGCATCTCTACTGCGAGAGAAAATAATGATCACCACCCCTTCCCCAGGCCCGTTCTGCAGACCGGGATAAAAGAAGACAAAAACTGGAGTGAACGAGCAGAAAATTCCGGTGCGGTTTTAAATGGGAAGGAAATAAAGGGCTGGCGGTGGTGGCTCTGCGGTGTCCTCCCGGCGCTGGTCCCCAGACCTGGGACCGATCCTTGGCGAGGGGGCTGCCGCGCTCCTGCCGCGCGTCTTGAGCTGTTTCCAGTCTTCCATCACCTTGGAAAAAAATCTGCATATGGTGATGACACTTGGGTCATCAAGATTAATAACGATCGACTTCTGCTGGTGTTTAGTCAGGGAAAAACACCTGGAGCTGCTCTTTTATGACTGATTAATTAGGGGAAAAAAACCCACCATGGTTCTAATTGGCATTTGAGTTCTTTCTGAGTTTTAACATTCATGCTATGCAAATATATCAATTCCTAACAATGTCTAACAAGATCATTTGAAAATGAGTCTCCCTGGGGGATGGCAATCACGGCTTTGGGAAAGGCCTAAGCCCGTTTGCCTTCCACACACTTACAGAACTCCACAGAAAAGTTGGCGTCTCCCGCTCGGCAGCCGGCGCGCGTCCATCAGGCGCTGCCCCAGGGCGGGGGGACGGCCCCCACCTCTGCTGTCACCTGCTCCAAGGCGCTGGGAGAGGACGCCCTTCCTCCACCGCTTCTTTCGGCACCTAAGAGCAAGGGTGGGCTCCTGCTCTTTGCTTTTCCCTGTCTTCACGCCTCCCCTTTGCTTCGGCCCCGCTCGCCACCCCGGGAGCCGGCGATGCCGCTCCCGCAGCCCGGCTGCGCCCCCAGCTCCTCTCCTCCCTGCCTGGCACCAGATGCTTCGGCAGAGGGAACAGAGTCGCCCGTGATTAATTTATCCTCATGAAAAAGCCATGCCTGACTCCGACTAATAGCTGGTTTTAAGGGTGTTGCGTCACTTGGCTCGGGAAGGGAGACCGCCGGTGCTGTCTCGGTGGTGGAAGGTGTTCCTGGAGGTCTTGTTTACACCCGAGTGACAAAACAAGCCCTTGATGTATTTTAATGTGCTAATTGGGGGTTATTAAGGCCCTTTTTATTTACGATTATATTACAAATGTAATACTCCGTCTCATTTTACTCTGCACGAAGCGCTTTGAAAGGATGATAATTACCTCTCATGTAAACCTATACTTATATAGAAAAAATGACATGTGAAATGAGAGGCCTGAAGAAACGGCGTAATCTGTGTGTGCTCTGCGGCGACGTGCGGGATAGGCACCCTGGGCGTACGCAGCGTTCACAGCCGCGCAGCTCGTTAGCGCCGCAGAGGCGCGGCCGCACTCCGGCACCCACAGCGGCGCGAGGGGACCCGCAGCCCTGCCACCGCCCTGCTCTTTGCTTAATATTCGGGCAGCCCCCCGCACGCACGGGCTGCCTGGGGGGGATGGATAATTCATCGCCGGCGTGCGGAGCGGGCGGCTTTTGCCTCGTTTTCCCACCTGGTTGAAACCCCGCGTGCGAAGGGCATCACCACCCGGCGCCTGCCGCGGCGCCTGGGGAGCATCGCCCCCCTCTCCGGCTCCCCGCGGGACCGGGGCTCCGAACCCCGCTGGTTGGGAGGGTTTTACTGGCGCCGGCTTGCGCTGCCCCGCGCTCAAGGTTGCCTTTGCGTCTGCTCGCCTCGTTACACGGCGCGCGTCGTGCCGCAGCGTGAACCATTAGCCACGGACTTAAAAAAAAAAAAAAATTAAAAGTACAAGTTCAGGGCTATAAAAGCACCGAGTTGGCGAGGAGCGAAGGAGGGAGCCGAGGACCTAAGGAGGGAGCTGAGGCGCCCGGGTCCCTCGCGACCCCCTCCCTCGGCAGCGCACCGTTTCCCCGTGCCGGCAGGAAAACTGCGTCAGCTCCCGGAGCTGGCCGGGGAACTGGCTGCTGCGGCGCCTTCCTCTCTGCTTTTTCTGCTCCTTTCCCCCTTTTTCTCCCCGAGGCCTCGGGGTGATAATTACTTTTTGACTGGAACAATAAGCCAAAGCTCTGTGGCTGGCGGGGATAAGTTCGGGTTGTTATTTATTTTAAATGACTAAGCTGATTTGCTTAATGCTCGCGGAAGGGGCG
Source organism: Gorsachius magnificus (assembly GCA_034008185.1). Lineage (NCBI taxonomy): Eukaryota > Metazoa > Chordata > Aves > Pelecaniformes > Ardeidae > Gorsachius > Gorsachius magnificus. The sequence continues at coordinate 765,058 of CM067098.1, read as the reverse complement.
GCTCAGCTCGACCTCTCAATTTGCCGCCACGGAGGAAAGGTAAATATTTCATGGGGCAGAAATTTTCTCCGAGCCTTGCAAGACGTGGCAGCCGCTGCCTCCCAGCGCTGGCGAGCCTACGGCCGGCTCGGATGCACAAAGTAAATTTTACGGGCCCCGCCGCTGTCACCGCTACCCCAGACCGAGCTCCTTGTGAGAGTCCGGGACAGCGGGAAAGCCTCGAGGGACAGGGGTGATCCCGGGGAGGGACAGCTTGGGGCAGCCCGACAGCGCCTTCGCCTTCCCACGGGAATGATGACGGAGAAGCAGAAGGGTGAGAGGGGCTGTGCCGGGTCCTCTCCATCCCCAGTGCCGGGATGCGGGCGCCCCGCGGGGAGCGAGGCCGGACCTCCGGCACCCGCAGCCCCCCTCTGTGCAGCAATACCACCAGCGAGGGCACGTCTCGCTCGCGGTGAGAAGGAAATGTGGCTAACGGATGGTTTTTCTCGGTTTTGAAGTTGCCAGGAATGTTCCCTGTGGTTTGTTTTGGTCCAGGGACGGGCATCCCTCTGCCCGGGGGCTCCTGAGAGCACCTCCCTCTGCCGGGGCTCCTTGAAATCCTCCCTCTGCCGGGCTCGTGCGAGCACCTCCCTTGCCGGGGTCTCCGTGCGAGCACCTTTCCTCTGCCCGGAGGGCTCGTGGAGCACCCTCCCTCTGCCCGGGGGCTCCTGAGAGCACCCCTCCCTCTGCCCGGGGGCTCTGAGGAGCATCCCTCCCTCTGCCCGGGGGCTCCTGAGAGCACCCCTCCCTCTGCCCGGGGGCTCCTGAGAGCACCCCTCCCTCTGCCCGGGGGCTCCTGAGAGCATCCCTCCCTCTGCCCGGGGCTCCTGCGAGCACCCCTCCCTCTGCCCGGGGGCTCTGACGAGCACCCCTCCCTCTGCCCGGGGGCTCCTGAGAGCATCCCTCCCTCTGCCCGGGGGCTCGCTGCGAGCACCCCTCCCTCTGCCCGGGGGCTCCTGAGAGCACCCCTCCCTCTGCCCGGGGGCTCCTGAGAGCACCCCTCCCTCTGCCCGGGGGCTCCTGAGAGCACCCCTCCCTCTGCCCGGGGGCTCCTGAGAGCACCCCTCCCTCTGCCCGGGGGGGGCTCGTGCGAGCATCCCCCCTCTGCCCGGGGGCTCCTGAGAGCATCCCTCCCTCTGCCTACGGGCTTGCCCAGGGTGCTGGAAAGGCCTCGCCTTGTGGTGGGTGTCGCTCACGGCTCCTCTGCGTGCTCCCCTCTTTTGGTTTTGCTTTATTTTCCCAAAGCCTTCACAAATGAGCCGGTCTCTGCGTCGCAGCCCTGGCGCTGCGGCGGCACCGCGGTGCCTCCTGCGCTGGCACCCGGGGCCAGGGGACGCCTCGGGGGCGCTTAATAAAAACCAGCCGAGCTATCTCCAGCACCCTTGTGCGCCACCCAGCCGCTCTCGGGGCGCTGGAGCGGGGTGGCCTGGTGCAGAAAGGGCTGCGCAGGCACCGGCCAAGCGTCCCTCGGGCACGCGCGCTGCCAGCGCTCCGCATCCCGTGGCGGCCCCGGGAAGATGCTGACAAACGGCGAGTGGATGCTGTTACACCCGCGGCCGGGCTGGGAAGCACCTCTGGGGCGAGCTGCCGCCATCCTCCCAAATATTTGCGTTGCAACAGATGCTGCTGTGTACGTTTTCCTTCCCCGAAGTCTGCGGTGATTGCTGAGCGGCAGGGACGCCAGGTGGGACTCTAACTACCAAAATCAGGACTCGCTCGGCGCTTTGATGGCATCAATTAGCTTCAGGGTGCAAGTGCCAAGATTCCTGCAATTACGGCAGGAACGTCTCCGTCTATAATGGTCTCGTCTGAGGTGGTTCGGAGCGGTTCAGTACACCCGTAAGCACCATACGTGCCTGTAGAAGACCGCTTGCCGTGCTGGGGCTTTTGCCTGTGAAGTCTGTGTTTACAGATGCATTTTTCTGCAAAAAAGTCTCTTTTCTGCTGCCGCCCGTGCGACGATCAAGGCCGCAGCGGGTCGCCAGCCCCGGGAGCTTTCCACAAGGGAACGAACGCCTTCCCGGGATGAGCTGAGAGCTTCCAGGTGGCCACTGAGAACTTGCTTCAATGGGGAAAAAACCTATGGAACTGTTTAGTAAAAAAACCCAACAGGTTCAAGGTATGGAAGATGCACTTGGGACCATCTGGGGAGTCTGTTCCGTCGGGGACTCAGTAGCTGGATGAATAACAACAGGGGTTCAAGGACTTCTGCGAGGTGGGAGGTGCTTGGTGCTGCTGGCCGCGGGCCGTGGTGGCTGAAGGGTGTTGGGATCATGGAGGGGCATCCCAGGCGAAGCCTCTGCGCTGGGCAAAGCCCGCTGGACTGGTTCAGCCCCGGCGGGAGAAGAAGGGAACTTCAGAGATCTGCCATCCAGAGGGAATAATTCATGGGCATTCTTGATCTGGAAGGGGCTTCATCTCAATCTGGGACCGTGGTGTGGCCTCACTGCCAGCGTCGGGCGCAGCCGAGCAGGAGCGGCCGTCGCAGGCAGGGCTAAGCCTTGTTGTAACCGTTCGGGGGATAAACAGCCACCTTTAATCGTCAGGGCTTTCGCTCAGACACCTTTCATCAGAACTGCATTAACTTCTTTTCTTTTTTAATGAGAAAGTATTAAATCCGAGAGGATTTGCAGCAGAAGCGAGTTTCACATCCCAATTTCCGCACCCAGGAAATCAACTACTGAGTCCAATCGTTGTCAGAAAGAGTTACCAAAGGGAAAAAAAAAAAAACGAAGAAGAAACTGGAAATCTGCACAGAAGAAGAAACACAAAGTCTTTGGTGTGAAGGAAGAGGCGTATCTCCCTGGAGAATATGATAATTTATAATGAAACATTATCTACAGACCCATATGCTACATTTTCTATTTATGGCTAATTTGCTTAAGCATTTATAATGTGTACCCCAAGGGAGGACAATTTGTCTTTGGGCAGCTGGCTAGCCGGGGAGGGAAGAAACGACGTGCTTTTTCATCTGAGCACGCCGGCAGCCGGGCAGCAAACTGCAGCCGCTGGAAAAGGGGCTTGGAGCTACCTGGGGGGGGCTGCTCCGCTCCCAGACCCCTCGCCGCCGTGCAGCCGGGACGCCTGCCATGGCGGGGGGCACCCGGGGCACCAGCTGGGCCAGCCGGCCGCCCCGGCCTCCCTCCGTCCCCGGGTGGCGTCCCCGGGGCCACGGGCTCGGGAAGCTGACCTCCTGCGCTTGCGATTTCTGGTGTAAAAAAGCGGGGGGCCAGGTTCTCCCCGGGGTATCCCCAGTGCCTCCCATGAGCATTGCGTCCCTCCTGGCCTGACCCGCGTGGGTGAGGCGGGGGAATGGGCTCCGTCCCCCGGGCGTCGCCAGGTTAAACCCCGGCGCGGCGCCGAGCGAGGAAGCCCCGCAGCAGCCCCAGGAGCGTGGATGAAAATGATGAACGCGCCGCTCAGCCTTGCTCCGAGGCTGAGGCGATCCTGGGGTATAAACATGCCAGTTTATATGCCGGGTATGACTGCTCTGCTCTTCCCGCATGATATTCAGCCACAAACATTTCAATCACATCCTCAGCGAGGGGTGGATAACCCAGATGACTCTCTGAATCACTCTCTGCATCACTAAAATATTTTCAGATCTGATCCTAGACGTCTCGACAAGATGTTCACAAATCAGCCCAGAAATATGTCTCCCTGCCTCTGATGTTCAGATTTCGCCCTTGAGCTCACAGAGCCCAAAAAAAAAAACCAACTATTTCGAGCTTTCCTCCTGCTCTCTGACCCAGGTGGCTGCTCAGGAGCGCACGGAGCTCGTTGGGGCGCGCGGAGCTCGTTGGGGCGTGCGGGCCCATCCGGAGCCTGGGCTGTGCTGGCCCCGCGCTGCCGGCAGCCACGGCCCCGCTGTGGAGGAAGACTGCGGCTGGCTGCCCCGCTGGGAGCTGCTGGTGGGAAGGCAGTGGCACGGCTGCGGAGCGAGGCGCTGGCTGCCCGGTGGCTGCCCTGCCCTGCCCTGGCCAGAGGCGCCGGTGCCCCGCGCCCGTGGGGGCGATGCCTGCCCAGCCCCGCGATTCCTCCCGCACGCGTGGCTGATCACACGAGGTCGTTCATTGATCGGTTATCGGCAAGTCGGTAACGAGGCCGATCGTGCTTTCCTGTCGGAGACCAGGAGATCAGAAATCTGGCTTTCTGCGCGGGGGCTCGCGTGTGTGCCTGCCCCGTCAGCCGCAGCCCTGGCGCAAGGAGCGGGCGCAGCGCTGGAGCTGCGCGTAAGCACGTGCCTGGCGTAACGTGCGCTCCCCAAGCACAACGCCGTGTCGGTCGGCTCCCGTGCTCTCTGGCCAGACACGCCCCCCCCCCCCCCAGCTAAGAAGCAGCAGAGGAGCAGCTCGCCCTCCCTGAATACGCAGATAACAATTTTATGGATGCTTTGCACCCCCATAGCATCAATCCAGCTCTCAGCTGCGCCCAGCTTATTGATTAGAAGCATATTAACGATCGATAGCCGCTCTCATTGCAGGGCTGCTGCGTTGGCCGCCTCTTGTGGCTCTCCGTTCTCCCCACGGCCGCGATGCTCGGCAGCGGCAGCGCCGTTCCCATGCCCTGGAAGCTGCCTGGTGTGCGGCCAGGGATCTGACACCTCCCCAGTACAACATCAGCCTCCTGGAGTCGATTTCAGCAGAGGGAATCAAAGCAAACTGTTAAAACTCATTACCATTTCTATCTCCAATGCTGCAGATTCTATTTGCTGTCATTTTATTTGAATCCAAATGCGCACTGTATTTGCACAGGCAAGAATCCCCCCCCCTCCCCCTGGGTTTTGTTCTCAGCAATACTGAGTTGTGGCCGTAAGTGGAAGAACAGCAGCCACACGCATCCCTTCCGCAGCCCGGCTCCGGAGAGAAACGCGGGGTTGAAGTGCCGGAGCGCGGGGACTGCGGCGTCACTGGGAAGCTTGGCTGGGGGAGCATGAAGCGCAGTAACACAGGCAAATGTTTTCGCGTGTTGAAGTGTTTTAAGCCTGCCAGCGGGTGCCCTCGCCGGCGCTTCTCCTCACCTTGACGCCCGTGGTCGCTGAGCTGCGTCAAGGCGAAGGGGAAGGGGGGCTGCTGGGTGCTGGGAGCCCCCGCCTCCCCCAGCCCTCGCCCCGCCAGCCTGGGCACCTTTGCAAGCAGACGCCGGAGCCGCTTCCTTTTGCCAAATGCAAAGCTGAGCATCTGGTTTTTACAGTGAACCCTGCCGCGTTTCTCCAGTCCCCTCCCAGCACCCCCCGGGCGTGCTCCTGCACACCCTCCAGGGCGTCGCGGCGGCCTTGCTGAGACGCACGCAGCGCCAGCCGCATCGGAGCTGGGCACCGAGCAGCGGCCCCTTCCCCGCTGCGCTGCCGGGGGGGGACAGCCTGGGTCTCCTGTTGTGCTCAAGCTGCTTCCCCAGCCCCCGGCGCAGCCTGGGACACGGGCTGCTGGCGCTCAGCGTCCCCGAGACCCTCGGCACGTCCCACCGGGGCTGTCGAGAGCAGCGGCGGGGAACGCGTGGGTTCAATCCCCCCGCGGCAGAGGGGTGCCGGCGGCGGCGCGCTGGACAGAGCCAGCCTGGCAGCTACCCCGCAGCATGCTGCCGCGGGGGGTCCTGACGGGGGGCCCCGACATGGGCACGGCCGGGTGCCCCGCAGCGGCCGCCTGGGTCTCGCTTCCCGTCGCCCACCCGGGGGGACTCATTTTCACGGCCACCCCCTCCCTGGGAGGAGCCGCACATTTTCCCTCGCATCATGTGCGAGCTGCGCTCGCTGCAGCCCACGTGCCGGTTAAAGTTAGAAGCAGATGAACGTGATGCTAGTGCCGAGACGCCGCTCGGAGCAGCACGGAGCACCGCAGCCTGGGGGCCGTGCGGGGCGGGGAGCCGCAGGGAGCCAGGGCGAGCTGGGCTCAGCCCCCCCAAGTCCCCACTGCAGCCAGGGTGGGCCGGGACCGGCGGCAGGAGCATCCCATGGGATGCTGGACCGCAGGGGTCACCCCAGCCCCGGGGTTCCTGCGGCAGGAGGTTGCGTGCTCCTTCCCATCCCATTTCCTTCCGCCTCTCCCCCACGCCAGTGCTTTGCCACGATGGTTTTTGTTATGAAAACAATAGATTTCATAGTTTGCCAAAGGAGAATAACAATATTGATTTACCCACAACAGCACATTTCATTTGCCATTACATTTTATGGAGCATAACGAGCTGTGTGGTGGGTGTGATGGTCCCTGAGCATTAATGCAGCAGCTTCGGGAGACGGGGACGTCGCTGGCAGGAGGGTTCACCAAACCCGCTGCTCCCCGATCGCCGGGTGCCAAAGGCTCCTCCCCGGCTGCAGGAACCTTTTCTCTGCTTCACACCGAAAATCCGGCGGCTCCTCGCCCAGCCTCCGCTTTGTAGTCAGACTGAAAATGGGAAAGGATCGAGATCAGCGCGGCGGGGCTCGCTCTCGGGGCAGAGCCTTGGGGCAGCTCGCTCTGCGACACGGTGAGCGTTTACTCGGGAACGCTTTCCAACCTTCCAGCCATTACGAGTTTCCCCGGGGCACGGTTCCGCCTGTGGAGGCACAAAAATCCACACCCCGCCACCGCACGCCGGGGCTTCGTCTCGCTGCAGGTGAGGCTCGGGGTGCTGAAGGGCAGTGTTCCCAGCACTGCCTCCTCCGAGAGCTTCGTCCCACGTGCCACAGACATTAATTCCAGCTGTAGCTGGTCTGAGAGCGCAGGGAAGTCATGTACAGCCAGGAAAAGCCTGTCCGTCTGAGGGCAGGTCGCTTCCGAAACCTTTCCGAAGATGCACCAGGCAGCTTTTTGTGATTTCGCAGCTTTTTGCGATTCCTCTGTGTAATTTGTCATCGTTACGCTGCTGTAAATTCTGCCTGGCGCAGCAGAAGCTCCGTGGTGATTTACATCGTCGCGACCGGGCCGCGCACAGACGCGCCGTAGGTAAAGCCAGCGGTGTGGGGGCACTCGGCTCTTGCTGCAAACCAGGCCGGCGTCCCGGCCCGCGTCTTGCTCGCTAGCAAGATCCTGTCCGAAAAAACAAAGCCTCGGTGTCTCTTAATTGGGCTGCGACCCCCCTGTGCGCCGCGGAGGCCGACGGCCTCGTCTGCAGTAATGAGGGCGCGGGGAAGCTGAGCTGCAAGGGCTCCCCGACAACGGCCGCACGGCACGCGCAAGTGATAGCCGGGTCCTGTGGTAAGAAAATGGGGGGGGGGAAAAAGCTATCGAGCGATGAGCAAAGCAATTAAAAGTAAGGCATCGCACGGAGCATAAGGGGTCGCCTTCGTTTCTCCGGGAGGCGTGGAGGTGTGCTGTAAGTTCGGGGGGGGTCGTTGATGTGGAGGGAAATAACCCATAGAAGCCCTGGGTGCCAAATCCTTCAAAAGCGAAGTCTGCTCTTGTCTGCAAAGGCGACACAAACCCGAAACACTGAGCACCGTCTGCTCGTTCCTTCCCCGTGCAAAACCTCGGCACGCAGCCGAATCGTGGGCGGGTGTCGTGCTGGCGCGCGCCGGGACTGCGCGCAGCCACCTCTGCTCCCCTGCGCGCGGGGACGTACAGGAGGCGACGCGGGCTTTCCCAAAATGCCGTCCTTTCCGAGCACCCCTGTCCCCTCCCCAGGCTTCGGCTCCAATCTTTTGCAGTGCACAGAGGTTCTTTTTTGACAGCCAAATTAATATTCATTATTCATTAGGGAAGAAAACGCTGAGCTGTTTATCATTGCTTCATTAGATTTAGCCAAATACCAGCTCAACGTAATTACTTGCATAAACTCCGGTGGCAAGGCTTGAAATCTGTACTCAAGAAGAGACAAACCCGAGGAGGGACGGTGGAAATCCCACCCGTGGGGCCGAGCTCGCCGCTGGGGCCCGAGCTGTGGTGCTGCTGGCGGGGCCGCGCCGGGAGGCAGCCGAAAACGGACGCCTGCTTTAGGCAGCATCTCCCCGGCCTGTGCCATCGCCTCCTCTGGTCGTCTCTAACCAGGGAGGAAGCACGCCAGCCAGCGTCCCGACCTGCTCCGCTTCCGTCTGACCGCGCTGCAGCCCCAGCACGGGACGCGCCGGCGTTGAGACACGGCTCCAGAGCCAGCGGGAGGCCCAGGCAAGGCTGCATGGCTCTGCCGGTGCCCGCCTTCCCCCTGTCCCTAGGACAGGAAAACCGGTAATGTCCCTGGGACGGGAAAACCAGTAACGTCCCTCGGACGGGAAAACCGGTAACGTCCCTGGGATGGGAAAACCAGTCACGTCCCTGGGACGGGAAAACCGGTAACGTCCCTGGGACGGGAAAACCAGTAACATCCCCAGAAAAGCAGCTCCCTGCAGGTGCCAGGGGCCGGAGCGGGGCAGCAGCCCCCCAGGCGCCCCCGTCAGGGTCCATGGGTGGGGAGCTGCCCCCGAGCCCCCTTCCTACACCCTTAATTAAGGCATTGCAATCCCTCCCCTCGGCTTCCCTGCGGATAAAAGCGGTGGCGGGGCTGGACGAGCCCTGGCTGCGGTGCCCAAGCTGCGCTCCCCCCCGCCGGCCCAGCGATGCCGCGGGATGCTCGCCAGCGCGCGAGGACGGCAGCTCGCCTCGCCTCGCCTCGCCTCGCCGCCTCCCGAAGCCTGGCCGGCGGTAAATACCTCTGACCGCAGCCCAAGAGGCAGCAAAGGCTCCTCTCTGCCTTTCAGATCCGCTTGCTAATTAGAAAGCGCGTTCATTTTAGCACCCTGCTATCCCATAATTGATGTTGGATCCCTCTCACAATGAGCCTGATTTAAATGTATACATGTTTCTCCTTCTCCTGAAACCCCGCTGGCTGCGAGGCACCTAATTAACAGCAAAGCTTTCAAAGTCTCCCTAACAAATGCATCCCTGTGTTTCTTAGCACAAGGAGTCTCATTAGCGAAGCTGTGCTTTGTGATTATTTATACCCCTTCTATAATTAAAAATTCTGAAAGCTAATTACAATTATCCATCAGTTTTGCAACATACCGGGACTAGAGATCTTCACCTTTTTTTGCCATTGTTTTAATTTTTAACCAACATCCATCCCCTGGTCCTCCGGGCCGCGCCGCTCGCCGTAACCCCCGCGGCCACAGCTCGCCGTGCCCCCGCGCCTCGCGGCCGCCGGTTATTTGCTTTTATTGTGTGCTTTGCTCCAGGGCTGCCCGCCACGGCGTTTGCTTGGGTAGCTGGAAGTGGCAGCAAGCGACGGCGATCGCTCCCGGCTCCGTGGCGCGCGAGGTGCTCGCCGCGGCCCTGGCCCAGCAGCGCCGCGGTGCCGAGGAACCGCGCGCGCCGGCGGTTAAGGTTCCCCTCCCGGGGCCGGTTGCCCACGCTCGCTCTTCGGGCTTGGGCCAGTGGTAGCCCACGCGCCGAGCCGGGCCCCCCCCCCCCCCTTTGGGGCTGGAAAGGGGCTGTGAAAAAGGCCCCGGGGGGAATTAAAATTTAAATATCCTTACTAATGGGCTCATTCTTTAATTTCCTGAAGCAATGACAGCTTCAACAGACCCTATATCACAGCTGAGATGGGATCTGTCACTGAATGGCTGAATTATATTTCATCCTTTATTTTTATCAGCTTCGCTGACTTATTTATTACATTTAGAGTCTCGGCTGGCTTTTGTCTGGCCTGTACTTTGCCGCTGCTCGTAGAGGGAAAAGCGATAGTTTATAAAGCCATTTTCACAGCGTCCCCGTAATTTTAGGCCGTGTCTGAGGCTTCATTTTGAATGAAGCTCTGTAGATAAACTCTTATTCGAGGCGATGCCTGTGAAGTCCTCAGCAGCCCCCAGGGAACGCTGCCTGCCTGTAAAGGGCTTTCCCTCGGATGGTTTTTGAAGAACAAAGGGCAATTTTCCCATCTTCGCGGCAGATGCCGCTCAGGGGGTTTTCTTGCAGGGTTTTGGGTCTTTTTCCTTGAAAATGTAATAAAATCCTGGGCTGCGTGTGGCGGGAGAGCGAGCCCTGGGAATTGCTCCCGCGCAAGAGCCGGAGGGGGTCTGCAGAGGGGGGGGTTGCAGCGGGTTTGCAGCTGGGGGGGTTTGCAGCTGGGGGGGTTGCAGCCGGGTTTGCAGCTGGGGGGGTTTGCAGCTGGGGGGGTTGCAGCCGGGTTTGCAGCTGGGGGGGTTTGCAGCAGCTCCATGGGTCGGCACTGGCCCCCGCGTCCGCCGGGCAACACCGGGGCAGGCAGGGTGGTGGGAAAGCCCCCGCAGGTTTCCCACTGGGCACCCCTGGGTGGTTCCCCCCCACCACCACCGGCTCTGCCGCACGGCAGCCGGCCGCTTCGCCCCGGCACGAGGGCGAGAAGGTGGCTTCCCGCCCGCCGCGTCCCCCGCCTCGCTCCTCCCAGAGCCTTGCTCCCAGCAGCCCAGCCTGGAGCGAATCCAAGCTTTGAGCATCTGGACGTCGCGAGCGCGGGCGTGACGGAGCCAACGGAGCATTTGGTCGCGTTGTCCTGGATGCGTTCCCGTGCTCCCTGCTCCGCTCGGCTGTCGGCTCCGGGGTCGCGCATGCCCCCGGGAGCGGTGAGCGTCGCCCAGCCCCGGTGCTGCCGGCACTGCTCAGCTGCTCTGCGGCGCCGGTACGGCCGAGCGCCATCTGCGAGCCTCGCCGGCCTCTCCCGCCCGCCGAGCAGTGCAGGGCAGCTCACAGCGGGGCTCCGAGAGGAGCTGCTGGCAAATGTCGGTGACCTCCAGCCAGCCGCAGTTTTGGGGACAGGGAATTTTCCAGGCAGAAGAGGAGAGCGGAAAGGAGTGGAGGTGAAGCACGCGAGCAGCCCCGAGAGCTTCTCCCGAGACCCAGCAAGTGCCAGAGTTAATCCATTTAATATATTTTGTACGCGCTATGCCAGCCATTAGAAATGTACTTGTTCTGCCACGGCTCTGAGGCAATCGCGGTGAAGGATTCGTCCTCTGAGTGCGCGGGGGAGAATTAGAGCGCCCCGGGCTGAACTGGTCAGCCAAAAATAATGTACGGCTTTATCCTTGGAAGGAAATTGGGCATTGATTGGAGGACAGAAGTTCAGCACAATACTTAAAGCAATGTGACATTTCCATACATTAGGGAAGCGTGCGTGGTGGGCGTAATTCGGGGCGTAAATCACCGGTTCCCCATCGCGAGTGTTTGCCCGTGGCCGGAGGAGAGCGGCTCGTGCCAGGCACCGCGTCCTGGCCCTCTCCGCTCAGGGCATCGCCTGGGACAGCCCCGTCCCGCAGGAGCAGCCGGGATGCTGCCGCAGAGGCCGCTGCGGGGACCGGTGATTTAGCACCGCCATAAAACCGCAAGCGGGGCAGTGATGGGCAGGGCAACACCGTCATTCCTGCATGCTGATTCATCCGCCGGGGGGAGGCGAGGGAGCAAATCCAGCTTTGGCGTAAGTGCCAGCCTGACCACCGACCCGCTACTGCCTCCACCGCTGCTAGGCAGCCCAGCAACAGGTCGGGGGGGCGAGACAGGTCCAGGGGACGGCCTCCGTTTTTAGGCCTGTGGGGTTTGCATCAACAGCATATTTCCGAGGCTTTTCATATCATTAAAAACCTCCTTAGCAAGTGTTTCTATTCCTTACGCTCCTATGCCAATGGATATTAAGAGGGGGGGAAAAAAGGCAACTTCTGGCTTAAGTAATTATGAGATGGCTTCTGTTGCTGCTGACACGACGGTGGGAGTAGCTGAGCTTGGTTCCTTCCCGGAGGAAGGCTGAGCAAAGACCCAGAAAAGAGACTTTGCCAAAGCATCCTGCTAGCACGAGGCACCGGGGCCCTGCCCGTGCATGCGTCCATGCTGCCCTGCGTCCCCCCGCCCGTGGTGGTCCCCCCCATGCTGCCCGTGCGTGTGCTGCCCCTGTGTCTGTGCGTCCATGCTGCCCACGTGTCCGTGCTGCCCGTGTGTCTGTGCATCCATGCTGCCCACGTGTCCGTGCTGCCCATGTGTCTGTGCGTCCGTGCTGCCCGCATGTCCGTGCTGCCCATGTGTCTGTGCGTCCCGCGGCCCCCGTGTCCGTGCTGCCCGTGTGTCTGTGCGTCCATGCTGCCCGTGTGTCCGTGCTGCCCGTGTGTCTGTGCGTCCATGCTGCCCGTGTGTCCGTGCTGCCCGTGTGTCTGTGCGTCCGTGCTGCCCACATGTGCTGCCCGTGCAGGCTCGTGGCTGCTCAGCAGGTCCTGGCATGCTGCAAGCCCCAAACCACGAGCATCCATTCTCCTCCCTGGGGACGTTCCCAGCCTCCCCGCGGGATGCAGGAGGGACGACCTGTCACCACGCAGGAAGAAAAGGCCCATGGAAAAACGCAGCCCATGGATTTCCCTGGGAGCTTGCCCAGGGTGACAGCTCCCGCAGCCCTTAGCGATTGCCTTAGTGCCCGTGCATCAGTCTGGAGAAGTGGAAGCTGAGGCGGGACCGGCGCTCGCACAAGGAAATCGGCAGTCGGCTGAGCAGCAGCCGTCTCTGTGTTACTGCGCGGTGGTGAAGCCACTTTGGGCGCCTCGGGGAGGTGCCAGCTCCTGTACGTCAGGGTGAGAACACGCTCCCCGTGGCCTCCCTCCCCCTGGCCTCACCGCAGCCAAGACCTGGAATAGCCGCAAAGCAGCGAGGGACCTGGAAGAAACGCCGAGGTGCCCACCTCCTGCCCTCCGTGGACAGCCCCTCGGCAGCTCCGAGCGCCAGGCTGGCACCGGCACCGGCTCACCGGAGAGCCCCGGGTGACCGGCACAGCAGTGCCCAGGCAGGGACGTGTCTTTGAGGAGCAGCGGCCGCGGGGGAGAAGCTGCCCGGCCCCTTCAGCCAGAGGTGCTTTCCCCATCGCCCAAACCATGAGAAATTCCTCTCTCGGCTCTATGAATATTTAAAGTAGCTTGCAGGCTCTCAGGCGCTCCCTGTCTACCCTTCTCAGGGACGGTAATCATCTCTGAATGTGAAATTAGGAATAATTATAATCCATTCATCCCTTTAATAATGAGGCAGATAATTCCAGTGCTTGTTGGCAGAAGTTCTCTGAAAGTTTTCGGTCCCACATGAGCCGAAGCAATTTCTCCGCCGGCTGAGTTCGTAGCTTTTCCCTTTGCAGCAGCTCGGGGCCCGCGCCGCCGGGCCGGCTGGCGGGTGTGCAGACCTGCCCCGCTGGCCCCCGGCTCTCCGGCGCTCGCCCTTCGTGCCCGGCAGAGCCCGCGCGCTGGGTGCTCCCGCTGCGGCAGCACGTGCTCCGTGTTTCCAGCTCCTTTCCCTGCGTGGGAAAAGGCACTGAGAAGTCTCCTGGTTTTCATTTAATTGATTTTGCTGTGGTTTTAATTAGCAAAAGCGGGATCAGGCTCCAGCTCTCAGGTAATGAGGGCAACGTCTTAGCTTATTTATGTTTTTCCATTTAAATTGCATTGTTGTTTACCTTGTTGCATTTTTTCCCCTTGAAATAACTCACTGGTAATTACCCGCTCTCATGCGGACGGGACCATCGGTTTTATCAGCTTGGTTTTTAAAAGGCTGCTTAATGCCATCAATGTCGGGGAGGCTGGGCACTGAGGGGCGCGGGTCGTGCCCTGCTCCCGCGGTGGGCGAGCTCCTCCATCTGACGGGCACGGCCGGCGTGTCCCCCGCGCTGGGCACGAAGCAGCCCGGAGAGGTCGAGTGCCTTTATTGCAGAGCAAACTTCCCAACTCCAGAAGGAATCTGAGGCATTCCCAGGCATGTCCGAGGACGGCAGGCCACGCGCTCCATTCCCAAAGCCAACACAGAGAGACGAGGAGAGCAGAACAGCGCGTACGACTGACCATGGCGGCAGCCTGGAGAGCGCAGCGGTGGTTTAAGCTACTGCCGGCTGTCTTTGGACTGTGGCTCTCTGATGAGTAACAAAATATTTGCTTTTTTTCCCTTTATGGGTCTGTCATTTCATTGGCAGAATCTGGTCCTGTTGACCCAAAGAACCTCAATTTCAAAGCTATTAAAACCTAATTTCCTATACCAGGCTCCTGAGACAGGCACGGACTTTCACAGAATAATTCATTTCTTCCCTCTAAAAAAAAAAAAAAACCAGAAGAAGAAAAAAGAGAGAATTATAGAATGGTTTGGGTGGGAAGGGACCCCCAGAGGTCACCCAGCCCAACCTCCCTGCAGGAGCAGGGACACCTTGAACCACATCAGGTTGCTCACAGCCCCGGCCAACCTGGCCTGGAATGTTCCCAGGGATGGGGCCTCCACCCCCTCTCTGGGCAACCCCTGCCAGGCTTTCACCACCCTCACTGGAAAGAATTTCTGCCTTAGATCCAGTCTAACCCTCCCCTGCTTCAGTTTAAAGCCATCCCCCCTTGTCCTGTCACACCTGGCCCTACTAAAAAGGGGCTGGCAGGACAGCTCCCCTCCTCTCTTCTCGGGGGACAAAGTAAGCTTCCAGCCTCCTCCTCCTCCTCCTCCCAAGGAGTTTGAGTCCTTTGGGTTTGTTTTATCCCAGGAGCTCGGTGCTGGTCTATGACCAAGCCCGAAGCCTTGCATGGCCACCGCGCGACGCCATGGCCGATGTCCCTGCAGAGCTAATGGGGTTCTGGGGGGTGTTGTCAAGGGTTTGTAGCTGCCGGGTGAGCCAGTCCCACACCGCTGCCGCTTCCTTTGCCAACGTATAGATGTAATGGAAGAGAAAGGCACGACAGAGTAACGCCCGAGCGGCGTTTCAGCGCCCGGAGGAGGGTTTGCCAAGGAGCAAAGCCACGATCCCCACGGGGGACGCGTTTCCCAACCCATTGCGAAAGAGCGGATTTCGAAGGCTGGCACCAGCTCTGCTGCCGGGGCCCGCTCATGATTTCATTATTGATCAGAGCGCACGAGGAGGACGGGCGGGGGCGGTCGCAGCGAAGGAGAAGCGGCCCTGCCCTGGGGGGGCAGCTCCCGCCGCTCACTGGGTACCCGCTGACGGAGCAAACACGCCGAGGGTGCCTCCTGTCCGAGGAGCAAAGGGGGCGCTGGGCTCGGGGACGAGACCCAGGGGGCGGGGGGGGAGCTGGGAGCTGTGGCCCGGCAGCAAAGCGAGCAGAGTTGGGGTCTCGGGGGTTCCCCATTCGGGCACTGGGAAACCAGTGGGGAAGGGCTGGTGTTTTTCTGGGCCGGGCTGTGGCAGGGGCATCGCCCCTCTGCGGCGCTCGCTCGGGTGCCAGCAAGCCCTGCAGCTGGCGGTGCGCCGCCGAGCCACCGTTTAATATTCTCAGTCGTGATAAGGCTTTGTTGGATAAGTGCTTTTTAAACCCTACAGATAGATAGAGTATCTTGGAGTGGCATTTTAAAAGAGAAAATTGAGACAAGATTCATTACAGGCACCAGTAAATGTCAAACATTTTATCAACTGTGTAAAGTGCCGTGTTAAGCTGTCTTTTCCCCCCAAAGCCTGATTAAAACCATAAATGCCTTTTTAATATTAATATTATTCTCCGCTCTGTGCTGCTTGTTTGGTTATTTGCACCGGCAAGCAAGGGCTGGCGGTGAGCAGAGCAGGCGGCGCGGGCAGGAGAGGCCGGGGTGCAGGCAGCGGAACCCCCGCCGCTCCCCCCGCTCCCAGCAGCGTGGGTGCCTGGCTCGGGGCCGCCCACCCCCCTCCCGCTGCGGGACCCCCAGCCTGGGGCAACCTTCCAGACCGGGTCCTGTCCCGACATTCCCCGGCACGCGTTTCTCTCATGCAAGGGGAGCTGTCTCCAACAGGTCCTTCCCGCTAAGCTGTAGTTAATTAAAAGCTGGCTCTTTGTTGCGTCTGCTAATTAGCACTCTTTGCTGGGAGGCTCAGACTCAATCAATATCTAAATCCGTGGTCTAAACGCAGTGCAATAATAAATCGCTGCGCAGGCTGCTTCACCGGGGTCCCAAAGCTGTCGTCGCGGTCATCATCCGCAGCGGGGATTCGGCGCCGGTGGTGCTGAGCGGCTCCGCCAGAGCCAGCCCGCGGGGCCACGAGGGGCGCGCACCGTTCCCCAAAGACTCCCCGAATCATAGAAACATCTAGGTTGGAAAAGACCTTAAAGATCAAGTCCAACGTTAATTTGCAGGAAACGTGCGCTTTAATCCAGCTTTCCTCCGGCAGCTGCCTGTTTCCGGATAGGGGACAGCGTGCCTTGGGAAGAGCCACCGGGTGTCCCTGGCTTGCCCGCAGGTCCCTCCGACGTCCCCTCCGCCGCAGAGCGGAGCAAGCCACGCTGCCTTTCTTTCCCCGAGATGATCAGAACCAGCTTTTCAAACAAATTGTGCGTTATAAAAACAACTTCTGCAAATGCGATCTTCATAGAGGGTGCAGTGTCCGGTGGCGGGACGAACTCCTGGGAAACAACGCGACCTGGAGCATCTCCAGAGGGTTTATTTACCCGGCCCGGCTGGGGTGTCACGGTGCTGCCAAGGGTGCCCCGCGCGGCCGGGCGCCCCTGACCGCTGCCTCCAGAGCCGCCGGGTGCTGGGTTCGGGGACCGGCCAGCGCTCCTGGCTGCTGCCTGCGGGCACATCCCTGCGGAGCGCGGGGTCCCATCCCGGCCCCAGGCTGAGCCAGGGCGTGCGAAGCGTCGGGTGCTGCCCGGATGGGGCAGGCGTGGAGCCTTGCTGGGGGGCAGCAGCTTTGGTTCGCCCGGGCTCAGGGCGCCGCGGCTCCTCTGCCGCCAGACAAGGCTGGGGGCAGCAGCTTTGGTTCGCCCTGGTTTTCCCTGTGGTTTCCCTTGTTTTCCCTGTGTTTCCCCTGTGTTTCCCCTGTGTTTTCCCTGTGTTTCCCCTGTTCCGTTTTCCCTGAGTTTTCCCTGTGTTTTCCCTGTGTTTTCCCCTGTGTTTTCCCTGAGTTTTCCCTGTGTTTCCCTGTGTTTCCCTGTGTTTCCTGTGTTTCCCTGAGTTTTCCCTGTGTTTCCCTGTGTTTCCCCTGTGTTTCCCTGAGTTTTCCCTGTGTTTCCCCTGTGTTTCCCTGAGTTTTCCCTGTGTTTTCCCGTGTTTCCCTGTGTTTCCCTGTGTTTACCTGTGTTCTCCCGAGTTTCCCCTGTGTTCTCCCTGAGTTTTCCCTGAGTTTTCCCTGTGTTTCCCTGAGTTTCCCTGTGGTTTCCCTGTGTTTCCCTGTGTTTTCCCTGTGTTTTCCCTGTGTTTTCCTGTGTTTTCCTTTGTTTCCCTGTGTTTCCCTGAGTTTCCCTGTGTTTTCCCTGTGGTTTCCCTATGTTTCCCTGTGTTTCCCCTGGTTTCCCTGTGTTTTCCCTGTGTTTTCCCTGAGTTTTCCCTGTGTTTCCCTGTGTTTCCCTGTGTTTCCCTGTGTTTACCTGTGTTCTCCCTGAGTTTCCTCTGTGTTCTCCCTGAGTTTTCCCTGTGTTTTCCCTGTGTTTCCCTGAGTTTCCCTGTGGTTTCCCTGTGTTTTCCCTGTGTTTTCCCTGTGTTTCCCTGAGTTTCCCTGTGGTTTCCCTGTGTTTCCCTGTGTTTTCCCTGTGTTTTCCCTGTGTTTTCCCTGTGGTTTCCCTGTGTTTTCCCTGTGTTTTCCCTGTGTTTTCCCTGTGTTTTCCCTGTGTTTTCCCTGTGTTTTCCCTGTGTTTTCCCTGTGTTTTCCCTGTGTTTTCCCTGTGTTTTCCCTGTGTTTTCCCTGTGTTTCCCTGTGTTTCCCTGTGTTTCCCTGTGTTTTCCCTGTGTTTTCCCTGGTACTGTCCCTGCGAGCCGCCCTCAGCCCGGAGCTGGCCCGGCAGCTTCCGCCTGGTTTCCGTCCCCCGTTGCGTGAGCGATGCGGCTGAGCCGGCGGGGCCGTGCCGACACAGCGGGTCGTGCCGGGCCGTGGCGCAGCACCGAGGCTATCCAGTCATGTCGCGGAGAGTGATCAGTAAAATAAATGCCGGCACACGAATTAACTCCGTTTGAGGAGTGAGGCTGCCGGTGCACAGCTGGAGATGCTCGTGCTGGCCGGTGTTTTCCGCTCGCGCCAGCCCCGGTGAGGTGGGCAGGACGGTGCAGGCACCGGGAGCCGTGCATGGGTCCCATCACCTTGCTGCGAAATTGTAAATGAATTTTGCATTTACGCTGCTGTGCTCCATTTACAAACTGAGCCTTAAAGATCAGCACTTTACCGAAATGAGGTAGAGAGATTAAGTGATGCCTCCTGCCCGTCTATCGCCCCGCACCGACGCTCAGCCGCAGCTCTGCCAACGCCATTTAGCAGAGTCACTTAAAAAGACGGGCACGTCGAGAGGGAAAGGGATGCGGGGAGAAGCCCGGCGAGCATGGGGGGCGTCCCAAGGTTGCTCGCTTGTGATAAAACGGGGATTTAATGATTCCAGGCAAGACTGGCGTGTGCTCCGTGGGCAGGGAGCCGTTGGGTCCGGCGGCTTTGCCATGCTGGCTCTCAGTGAATGAGGCGGTTGGTAACGGCTCTATTGCCGCTGCACGGCCTCGAGGGTGCGGTCCCCTGCCCCGACGCCGCGGGGGAGCAGGCGCATCTCCCCCGTCACCCCAGGGACGTCCGCGCGGGATGGGGAAAGCGTTTTTGGGGGTAACTTCCTCCCGGCATCAGCACCGGTACTAACCCCTGTGTTAAACTGGAGTCTCAGGCTCTTAAACCCCGTGCTGAGAGCGCCACGGAGGTGGATTCGAGCCAGACACTTAATTACCGTAGCCAGCGTTTTATTTATTTTTTAGGTACGGGCTGGGAGCGGGAGGTTCACAGGGGCCCCGAGAAAACGGATGGTTGGCAACTCCCGTCTGCGCCGTCCCACAAATCACCCGTGATTCACGGCTATACAAAGCTCTTGTATGGCAAACAATCTTGTTAATAAAGGCAGACGCACAAGGGCCGATGTAATCCGGTGCGTGCGGTAACTGGATTTACGGGCTCACGCCCGCTGCTGGGTGCAGAAGCAGAAAGATTCCTCAGATCTCGCAGGAACTCCTCTCGGCAGAGACCCTCGGCGGTGATGTCCCCCCCGGGGATGGGACAGTGGCATGGGAACAGGTTACCGTGATTTATTTGGGTTTAATTTGCTTTCCCAGGATCACAACCTGAACAGCCCCCTGGGTACTGCCCGCTCCCCACTGAGCCGGGCTTTGCATCCACAGAGGCTCCCGGCTCCCCTCGGTGCCGCACGGGCCCGGCCGGCAGAGCCCAGCTCCCGCGGGGGTGTTTGCGGACCACGGCCATTCCCTTCCCCCCTCCTTCGGCCGGTCCTCTTGGACCCTCGGGCCGTTTTGGGGAGAGCGGTGGGTGTGCTCCAGGGGCGATGCTTCCCTCCCCACGCTGCTCTGGCCGCTGGGTGACCCCAGGCTTGGCTCCATCGCTGCCCCCCCCCGGCACTGCCAGCCTCCATGTTCTCTTGCTGTCTCAGGGTCCGGACAGAAAGCTTTGTCCTTTGAGTAAAGCGGTGATCAGGGGGTGGCTGTCACCCCCCAGGGTGCTTTTGCCGCGCTGAGTGCGCTCCCGTGATCCGTAGCGCTTCACACTGTCTCTGTAGCCGGAGCTTTTCCACCTCGGGGCCTGGGGCGTGATGAGTTGGGTCCTCGCGTTCCTGCGATGGCTTTGCCCTGCCACGTGTCACCCCTGGGAAGGGAACGGTGAGATTTGGCGTGCGGTCTGGAGAGGGGCGGGCTCCGGGGGGGGGCTGTTGAGAAGGAGGCTTTGAGAGCAGTGAATATTGATGGAATATTACAGCAACAGCATTTGCAGATAATTTGGGATATTAGGGAAAACAGTGTCATTTGCCTTCCCAGCTGTGCCAGGTATTTGTGCCCTCCCGGTCCCCACCCCATCCAGCCGCGGCACCGCTCCCATCGCTCGCTCGCAAAACCCCGGCTCTGCCCTCGCCCCCTTCCTCGGGCTGTGCTGCTTTTTGGCAGAGCAGGGAGGAAGCCGAGACGATCGAATTCATTTCAGCACCCGCCAGACCTCTGTCTTCATCCCCGTGCAAGAAAATCGGGTAATGACGAGAGCGCGCTTTAATTCCGCATCTGAAGAACGAGGGGTTCAGCTCTGGCGTCGCCAAGGAGGAGCCCGTCACTCGGGTTGGTTTAGCGCCCGGCGCTTCCCTGGGGCAGCACTGGCGACGCAGATGCCTGCAGGTGAGGGTGGCTGCAGGCAGGCAGCATCCCGGGGGAGGAGCCCCGCGGGCTGGCAGCCCTGCTGCACTGGGGGGACACCGCTCCGCTGGGTGGACACCACTCTGCTGGGGGGACACCGCTCCACTGGGGGGACACGGCTCTGCTGCGCTGGGGGGACGTCGCTGTGCTGGTGGGACACTGCTCCGCTGGGGGCACGCCGCTGTGCTGGCTTCCCCCTGCCCTGCCAGCACTGGTTACAGCGCCGTACGCCGAGGTGCCACGTGTCACCTTTTCCTACAGCCTTTTTAAAGTGCGAGGAAAGAGGCAACCGGGAGCGGCGGCGTTTCCACGCGCGGTGCCGTGGCAGACGCTTGTCCTGAAGCAGCTCAGCCTCTCGCCATGCGGGCAGCAGGGAGCGTGACACGTGGCCAGGCTGTTCTGGGGCTGGGGGAGCACCGGGGTGGCCCCCGAGCCTCCCCGTGTGACAATGCTGCCTGTGCGGGCTGGGCCCCGCTGGGGAGGCCACCGATAGCCCAGCTCTGGTGAGCCCCTGGCCACCATGCCTGCCCGGCTGCGGGGCGCTGGGGCTGCCCGGTGCTCGCAGCCGCCGCTCCCCCGGTAACTCGGGGTCCCAGAGGGGCAGCCGAGCCCATCGGCACGAACCACCTTTCCAGCCACCAAACCCCGCGGTGCCCCTGCAGAGCCACGGCAGAACCGCCACCCAACGGCCGCGTGCTTAAGCGTACGCGCGAGCCTTGCGCTAATTGGGGCTTGTGAGAACACGTGCGGTAATTACATTTTTTTGCCATTAAAACCGCAGCTACCGTTGCTGTATAAATAGAGGGAGCAAAAGCAAATATGTTTGTTCCAGCCTACCTGGTGCGTTCAAGGAGGAAGCACCAGCTGCCTTAAAGAACGCATTTATTATTCACTCCAAACACACTTTAAAGAACCAGGAATAAACAGCAAAGTCAAACTATTTGCTTTCCGTGGCAGCCAAGGCTGCCGTAGGACCTCTTACGGCGCGGAAGCTGAGGAGCCGCGCGCCGCAGAGCCACGGCGCACGACGAAGGGAGGAACATTTTGAGCTCAACAGGTTCCTGTTCAGCTTGGGGCGCTTCGGCACCGAGCTGCCGCGGCACCGAGTTCATCATTCCGAAGGCACGGACCCACGCTCTGTGATGGAGCTGGCTGCCTCCGCTGCTCCCACGGTTTCTCTGAAACCCTCCTGTTTGCTGGCTCTTCACCCCCAAAAAACCCCCGACAGCCCCTTGGTTGGCTCATTTCAGCAGTAATTAAGGCACCGGGAGACCCCGCAGCACCCTGTGGCCGCAGCGGCTGAGATCCCCCCTGCCAAGGCGGGTGGCGGGCGCGCTCAGCCGCCCCGTCGCATTGTCCCTGCTGGCGGGACAGGAAAGCGCCGGTGCTGCCGGGAGGGATGGCCATGGACATTCGCTGGGAGGGGAGCCGGCCCCCAGCAGTGTGGGGTGAAGGCGTCGGGGGCTGCGCAGCCGGGCTTTGCTGGGCGATGCTTTTTCAGGGTGTAGTGGGCGAGCGCTGCCGGTCCCGCATGTCCCATGATTGCGTGTTTATGGCGACAGTGCGCACAGGAATGACAGGCATTCTGTCTGAACCGGGGCCGTTTTCAGTTTAAATGATGGTGGGGTCTGGAGGGTGAGTTATGGGCAGCGGGGAAAGCACAAGGCTCTGGAAAATCAGAGAGAAAGACCCGTGCCGGCGCTGGGCAGGTGATGCACGTCGCCAGGATCAGAATCACAGAGTGGCAAGGGTTGGAAGGGACCTCGGGAGATCATCTAGCATCCTCATCCTCCCTGCACCTTTCTCCCTGCTGCTGCTTGGCCCGTCCCCACCCTGGGGAGATGAAATAGTAGATAAATCATAGATAAATAATAAATACTGCGACGTGGGCTCTCGGCAGCAGGGGACCAAGTCCTGGCACCAGTTGGAGCAGCCAGCCCATCTCTGCGACCCACTCGCCAGCCCAAAGGTGGCCAAATCCCAGGCGCTTTAGGGGGCAATTAGCCGGGGCGGGAGGTCTGGAGCGGCCGTCGGGCACCGTCGGCAGCCGGGCGCACGTGGCTCCCACCGCACACCTTCCACCCGCGAGGAAGCTGAGGGATCCGGTGTTCCCCAGCCCCAGACAGAACAAGCGCGTCATAAATATTCATCGGCTCACGTGGAAGCATTAGCCCTTGGCTCCTCGAGTGGAACTAACTGAGAATTGATGACGGTTTTCTGAAAAAGGCAAGATTATGTACACAGAAGTAAGTATGTATAAACTGATTAATTATTTAACAGCTTGTTAATGAGCGAGTTTCAGTCTCGTAGCTCGGGCCGTCCCACCTGTTTGCTGCCGTGGGTGGCCAGGCAGGGGGAGCCGAGGGACCGAGATGCTCTTCAGGTCTCCAGTGATGACCTTTGGGGGCCAAGCTCTGGGAGGTGCCGGTGGCTGTGGGGGGCCAGGACCTCGGCGGCTCCAGCTCCCGATGCCCGCTCACAGCCTGGAAGCGTTAGCTGCATTATGCGCTCCTGAAATTCTCATTAAATGCATATAAATGGAAATAATTTGATTTTCTAATGCAAGCGAACAATTTGCACGTTCCTTGGGCAGTGCTGGTGTGCCAGGCTGCCGGCGCCTGCTTCGAGCCTCCCGCACATGGAGGTCCCCGCGTTGGTGGGAATTCCCGACCATCCCGAGCTGCGTTGGGCGCTATCCGCCTGGGCTGTGCCACGCTCCGGTGCGGGAGGTCTCGCCCAGGGCACAGGCGCGCTGCGGCCGCTTGGGGGGCAACAGGAATGGTCGAACGGTTGAAACGAACCTGCTGCGGTGCCGCTTCCAGAAACGCGCTTTACGTCGTGAGGACCGCGGCAGAGCCGAGGTGTGCGCCTGGGAGCCGGGGCGCGGCGCGTGGGGCGTCGGGGCGAAGGATAACCCAGCCGGTTTCCTTGGGCTCGCTGGAAGACGGTGAATGACAAAGCACTGATAAACCCTTGCGAATGCAAATGGGGGGGGTACCTTACGTTAAGCAGATTATGTGCATTACTTATATACTTATAGGTTACTTATGTGTTAGTGGACATGGAAAGCAAAGCATTCTGTGAAATTTTATACATGTGTCCCTTTGCAGGTAGAAATCCCCCCCGCCCCGGGGCCAAGCCGTCCCACAGCAGCCTGAGGATGACGATTGCCCAGCTGCGGCGCAGGATCGGCTGGGGTGGGTGCGTTGCTCCCTTGGGAAATCACACTCAGCTGCAGAGGAAGCTGCTTTGATGGCAGAGGGCGAAGCTATAAATTCCCACACCAGAGGGCAAGGTACCTCCCGGGGCTTTCCTGGCCTCTTCCCTTCTCTCCGCGTTGTTCCGGAGCAGAACAGCCTTGCTCCTCCTCACAGCGTGACGCCTGCAAGCCCAGGGAAAGGTGCATCTCCCCCTGGTTCTGCATCGCTCGGGCCTTGGAGGAGAAAGGCAGGAATATCTCACAAATCGAGGGGTAACAGCACGGCCCCCAGGCAAGCCCTGCCCTCGCCCCGCAGCAGAGGAGCGCCAGCTTTTCCCCTTGCAGGGGACGTGGCAGCCAGCAGGGATGTCGCTGCCCAGCCTGGGCTGGCATCGGGGCTGCTCCCTCGGGAGGGCAGCTTGGGCGAAGGCAGGAGCAGGACGGGAACCGGTGAGCAAAGCGCGGAATCGTGGCGTGGTGGGCGTTGCGGCGGGCGTTGCATTGCGGCAGGCGTCGCGGCCGGGCGCGCGCTCGCGTCCCCGCTGGGTCGGGCTGATGCTCCATTGCAGGGGCGCCCGGCGAGGCCGTCTCCACAAGGCAGCCCCCCGCAAGGGACCCTTCGGTTACCTTGCACTTTGTTTTGCTTCCCTCCTCGGACAAGAGGACGTTTTAAAATTAAATGCAGCCTTAGATTATTCAGATCCATGTAATCTGCTTCCGGCTTCCAGAGCCGGGCTGACGGCCACGGTTTTTCCCCCATGAGCTACTTTGCTTATTGCGAGATCCCATTAATGGAAGCCTGCAGAGACTGTGGTTTAATTTCGGCAAACAGGAAAGCTGTCAGGCAGCAACTGAGCAATGGGAAGGTGATTGGGGGCATCATTAGAGACACACGAATCCCGTTAGCATCTGTGGGGGCAGGACAGCGGGCGACAGCCCAGCGATCGCTGCTGAGGAAACGGGATTCCACATCAGCCAGGAAAATGCGTTCCCCTTACTTTATTGACCATTCTGAACGTGTCGAGCAGCGTGGCTGTTGCTTCTTCACGTCTGAAACACTAAAATGCTGCGGAGGCTCACGCTGCAGCCCAGGGGGTTCATTGCCATGGGCAGGCGTTTCCCCCCCGGCCCCAGACCTTCGCGGTCAGAAAGCCCTTTCGAAAGCTGCCAGCAGAAGCCCTTGGCAGCGGGTGCTTGGGTGTCCCGGTGGAAAGACTCCTGCAGAGGATGTGTGGGTTTAGGGGAAGAAAAAAAAAAGGAGTCCTGCCACATTTCTGAATGCGAATCGCCAATGAGGAGCTTCGTGGCGTTATTCATCCTGGGAACTGCATAACCGAGGAAGTTAAAAGGGGGAAATCGCCGCTCTAAGTGGAGGTGGTTTAGCAGGCAAATGACAGCTTTTATTCCCTGCGAGATTCCCGATGTTACATCCCGTGTGCCCGGTTCGCCGCCTGCGCAGACGTGGCAGTGCTACGGCTCCGACGGGGCTCTCCCCATTTCCATCGCCGTCGAGCAGCTCTCACATCTGTGAGGGTTTCATTACCCTGCCCGATCCGGCTGCGTCCGCGGGGGCGGGGGACCAGGGTCCGGACACCCAGGGAGACACTTCTGTGCCTGCATCTCCCGTGGGAAAGGAGCAGAACGGCGATTTCCCCCCCGGGAGAGCTCCTTGCGGGGGGTTAAATTCGGGATGGTGCTCATAAACAGGCGCCAGCAGCTCGGGGTAACGGCACCCGCGATCCTCAGGCGGCCGGTGTGCGGTCGTGGCTGAGCCGACGCTGCCCGCGCCGCGCCGGGGGGAGCTGGGGGCCAGGGCTCGCCGGCCCAAGCGCTGCGTGCCCCCGCGTTTGAGAGCCAGCTGGAGAGCCAGGGTGCTCGCGCGAGGGCGTTTCAGAAGTTTAAAGGGAAGCTTTGACCCCGCCGCTCGCCAGCACGCTGCTCCGTAGCTCCAAAAATAGAGCGTCTCCGACGGAGCAACGCTATCTTTGAGAAGCGAGTTACCGTGGCCCCTGCCCGGAGCCTTCCTTTAATTCCCTTCTGGGCGTAAATTTTATGATGTGCCGGGAAAGAGCGGGCGCGTGCCCTTGCAAAGCAGCACCCTGCGCGGCGCACGTGCCTGGCCCCTTCCCGCTGCCCCACGGACGAGGGAGCCCCCCCCCTCCCTGCCCTCCTGGGACCTGGTGTCCCCCCGGCGGAGGGGAGGCTGCGGCTCCATACCCAACCGGCCGTGGCTGCAAGCCTTCCCCAACCCCTGGAGCCTAAAGCCTGGCTGGGGGCACCAAACCCGGCCAAATACCCACCCATGCCTCTGCACGAGGGCTCGGCAAACTCGCGAGGGGTGCAGGACGCTGCACAGGGCAGCGCCGCGTCCCCACTCCCAGCCACTGTCCCCGCGCAAAAGCGCCGGGCTCTCGGAAGCAGACTAACGAGCTGCCTGCAATCAGGTAGCGGGGCTGGGAAGGGGCGGGAGCCCCGGGAGAGGCAATTAGCCATCGCTTCGCTCAAGGCACCGCGGCCGAGCCTGATGTGAACCATTAGAAAATCTGATCCCGTGGGTTGCATGCGTGCCTGGTAACGAATGGCGGGGAATGCCCCCGGCGGTTTATTTACCGGCATCACCGCTCAAAACGCGCTTTGAGAGGGACACAAAGTGAAGGGAAGCGGGTAGAAATGATCGACTCCAGCCAGAAACCTGCTCAGAGAGAGCGGGCGCGCGAGGCGTGTTTCTCTTTCTGCAAATGAAAAAAGGAAACGGCGCTGTCCTGGCTCTCGGCTCCTGTGCTGGTGACACCAAACTGGGAGGAGTGGCTGATACGCCAGAGGGCTGCGCTGCCATCCAGCGGGACCTGGCCAGGCTGGAGAGCCGGGTGGAGAGGAACCTGATGAAGTTCAACAAGGGCCAAGTGTTGAGTGCTGGCCCTGGGGAGGTTGGACCCCATGCACCAGTACAGGCTGGGGGATGATCTGCTGGGAAGCAGCTCTGCCCAGAGGGACCTGGGAGTCCGGGGGTGAAAGGTGGCCGTGAGCCAGCAGTGTGCCCTTGGTGCCAAGAAGGCCAATGGCATCCTGGGGTGCATCAAGAGGAGCGTGGCCAGCAGGGCGAGGGAGGTTCTCCTCCCCCTCTGCTCTGCCCTGGTGAGACCCCACCTGGAGCTCTGGATCCAGTTCTGGACTCCCCAGTTCAAGAAAGATGAGGAGCTACTGGAGAGAGTCCAGAGGGGGGCAACAAGGATGATGGGGGACTGGAGCATCTCCCCTAGGAGGAAAGGCTGAGGGAGCTGGGCTTGTTCAGCGTGGAGAATCATAGAATCACAGAATCATAGAATGTTTTGGGTTGGAAGGGACCCCTAGAGGTCATCTAGTCCAACCCCAAGAAGAGAAGAGAAGGCTCAGAGGGGATCTCATCAACACCTACAAATATCTCAAGGGTGGGGGTCACGAGGACGGAGCCAGACTCTTCCCAGTGGTGCCCAGCGCCAGGACAAGGGGCCATGGGCACAAACTGAAGCAGAAGAGGTTCCAGTTGAATGGGAGGAAGAACTTCTTGACTTTGAGGGTGCCCGAGCCCTGGCCCAGGCTGCCCAGGGGGGCTGTGGAGTCTCCTTCTCTGGAGATCTTCAACCCCCGCCTGGACGCTGTCCTGTGCCCCCTGCTCTGGGGGAGCCTGCTTGGGCAGGGGGGTGGCACTGGGGGAGCTCCTGAGGGCCCTTCCAACCCTTGCCATGCTGGGATTCTGTGGCTCCCAGCAGATGGCCCACGCCAGCCCCGACGCGTCTCCCTGGTAGGAATGGGAACCGCCTCGGATGTCTCTTGCAAGTTCTGAAATGAACACCGTTCCTCATTGGAAGTGGCACGTCTGACTGCTCCCCGGAAGGTGAACATTAATATTCTGATTTTCAGCTGTCAGCCCCACACTCTGGCCTCCAAGCCGCAGAGACGGGGGCAGGAGGGAGGAAAGCACGGCTCCGTCTGCCAGCCGGGTGGTTCGGGTACCCCAACTCCGTCCCCACATCGGCGGAGGGAGACGCCAACGGTGAGGCCTGATCCCATTGGAAAGGTTGCGCCGTGACAGCTCCCGCATCCGATCACTGCCTCAGAACGTTTTCAAGGCAAGAAGAGGAGAGATAAATCTTCGCGGATGCAGCCTCATTATCGATGTGGCATTTAAGCCTAATTTATGCCCACCACCTCGCCACTTCTCTGGTCGGAAATTGCGTTGTTGGTTCCCCTGCTCTCTGCCTCTGCGGTAGCTGTGTCAGAAATATTGAAATAAATCGATCCGACTCGAGTTCCCTGTGCATTTTTATTGCTGGTTTATCAACGCAGGCGAGGCGCTAAATGAGTTGTGTTGGCAGGAGAAGGAGGAAGGCGAAGGCACGGCGGCCTGGCTGCCCGTGCCGGTGCTAAAGAGGGGCTTGGGCGCCTCGGCAGCCACCGCTGCCCACGCTAGGGACCCAGCTGAACTCTTTGTGCCTCCGATTTTCCTTCTTTTTTTAATTGGACCCTAATTAGGGAACCAGCAGAAGCTTTAGGAAAAGAAAACAAACAAAATTAATGAGCAGCGTCAGGGGAGGGGGAAAAAGCGCTTTCTGGCCGGAGTCCTTGGCAGCGGCAGGGAAGAGCCGCTCCTCTTGGAGAGCGTCCGGCCCCCGTGAGCCGCCAGCACAGGGAGTCAAGAGAAACCCAAGCGCCCGGGAGCCGCGACCCCGCAGCCTCTGCTCGGCTCCGTGCCGCAGCCCTGGCGGCGGGTGCTTGGATCTTTCTTCCCAGATGAAATCGCTTTTGGAGCTCCGGCTCGTTTGTCAGCGAGGGAGAAACCAAGCTGGGGTTTGGCCTAAGAGCCTTGGGGGCTCCTCCTGCCCGTCGGCTGTGCTGGCATGGAGGAGGCACGGGGCACGCGTCCTCAGCCAGGGGCCGGCTCTGTCCCCGTCACGAGCGCTGCTCGGGCTCTGCGGTGGAGGCTGCTGGTGAGCAGGGGAGGAGGGGTTGGCCTCTTGCCGATCAAACCCTTCCCAGGCTGGCAGCCGGCCCCGTGGGTTACAGCGGGGCCAAGCATCCCAGGGGCCTGCTGCTGTGCCCCGGTCCCAGGAATCCCCTGGAGCATCCCACTGGAGCAGCCCGGGCTCCCTCCCGGCTCCTTGGTGGCCGCGCTGCCAGAGCTGTTGCGTGCCGATGTTTGCCAGCGTGGAGGGAAGGGCTCCTGGCACTGGCATCCGCGCGGAGGCGGCTGGTGCACGCGGAGCGGCACGTTGAAGCCGCAAACTCTCGCAGGAAAAGTTGCAGGCGTCTGGGAAACCTCAGAGCCTCTATCAAACCTTGGAGCTTCTCGGCTGCTCCGGGAGCCGGGCTTTGCTCCTGGGCTCTGCTCAAAACAAACATCGCTGGGCGCTCGCCGAGGAGGAGGCTGCCCGGTACGGACCAGAGCCGAAGGAAGAGCTGAGAAACCCCCGGCGACTGTTCATGCGCGCAGCTCCCGTTCATACTCGGCATCGGGTAGCAGCTCAGGGTATAAACCTCCCCGGTTTGCGTATCCCCCTGGGCAGTTTGGGGGCCGGTTTTCTTAGCATGCGTTTGATTCTTTCTGGCCAGGGCATATTTAGGGGTTGAACTTGTTTGCTTGTTCTTGCCTTGGGGTTCTTTGGCTGGTCGGCCTCTCCTGCTGGCGGGGAGCTGGTCCACCCGAAAGCCGAGCCTTGCCTCTGGGCATCGCCTGCCGCTGCGTGTGGCTGCGTACAAGCAAAACGCCGATCCTAGCGGGTATTTTGGGAGTTCCCGGAGTCGTCACGTGTTTGCCGTGGCTTTAAGCCTTTCATTGCCAAGGCTGTCGGTGCCGTGGGCTGCCTCTGCAGCCAGCGGCCCCTCGCCCACGGCAGCGCCGCCTTTCCTCCCAGGCGCCCAGCAGCAGACGTTTCCCCGTAGGAAAACTCATTGCAGGGAAGAGATTCAGAAAGCCTTACCTTCATCCTCAGGGTCCGCTTCACCGAGGTGGCAGGCACAGAGTTTTAGCGACTCCGCCATACGTTGGCCTGTGAAAGCCCTCGCTCCGTGAGGAGCGCTCCTCGTCTACGCGCATTCTTCCGCTCTGTCTCCATGGCCCATCCCGGCTCGCCAGAGAAACCAGCAAGTCGATGCTGTTCCACAGAGAAGCGATGCCGGGTTCTTTTCAGGGGAACTTGCAGAATACATCCCAAAGTCTTGGGTAGGAAGAACAACACAGTTTTCTTGCTTTGGCATGAAGTTAGGAACCCAGATAGAGACACTTAGTGCCTCCCAGGGATTATTAGGAACCAAAAAGCATTGGAAAGACAGCACGCCGCAAATCCGGGCCTTTCCGTAAGCTCGAAATCTGTTACCTGTTGGAGCGTAGTCTGCCAAACCAAAAGTGACTGCAGCAAATAGAGACTGTTCTTGTTTAAATCTCTCTGCTGGGAATGCAGCGTGGGGAGCAGACACGATAGCTGCCCTGACACGGGATTTGTTGGAGCATGTTGGCACCGGCCTATTTGTAGGGAGCGGGATGTGCTTGTAGAGATTATACCAGATTTACGGTGATTAATAATGGATTGGACATGGCAGACTTCAAAGGGCTTGGCTCCCCTGCAGTTTGGTGGTAGGTTGAGTGGAAATAAAATTGTAGATTCGCTACAGTGGTTCAAACGAGCTCTTTTCCTCAGAGAGCAAGGCTTTTGGCCGGACAGCGTCAGCGAAGCCCCGCTCCGCCTACCCTCGCCCCCCTTGAGCCTCCGAGGTCACCACCCTGCTGGGCACAGTTCCCTGCGGAGACCTGCTCGCCACCATGGCCAAACCCGGCTCCGGTGCTGCAGCCCAGGAGGTGCCCCATGCCAGGGAAGCCGAAAACGGCCCCGCGGCAGGGCGAGCCGGCTGCTGGGGAAGGGCAAAGCCCTTAATTACGGGAAAGATTCTTCTCCGAGATGGAACGGGGAGCTCACCTACCAGGAGGATGAGTGGGGATTTTGTCGTGAGGGATTAAGTGAGCCGGGAAATGTAGGACACCCCTCTCGCTCAGCGTCGTCTGCGCGCACGCGGGCCTCGAGCTGTTTTTAAAGCCCTTCCAGCGTCCGCTGTGGCTGTGACTTTTGGCATTAAACGCTGGGAATCTGCTCCTTGCTGCGGAAACTCCCTCTCCCACCTTGTCTGGAGGCTCCCGACCACGCCGAGGACGGCAGAGCAAGCAAAGACCAAGAATTTTGAAATTAATAATGGTGTTATTAATTATGCATGGCGATAAATATGCTCGTGTTCTATCTTCATCAGGCAACTCAGCAGTGTCCCTCCCGCGTGCAGCTGCGATCGCTCGCTGCCCGAGCCCGTCGCCTCACTCCCCCAGCGCTCAGGGTCTGCCTCTGCGCCATAAGGCGGATTATATATAAATATATAACATATATAAAAATAATACAAATATATATTATAATAAAATAAATAATACAATTAATAATAATAAAATATATAAATAATATAGAAATAGGGAAAGGCCAGAGCAGGCGCGCGTTGCTGGGGAGCCTCAGACGAGCGTATTTCATGAGTGGTGAATGCTCCGGAGTTAATCAAGTGTTATCGTGGTTCATAGTTGGGAGGCATCAGGAGCTAACGAAGAGGTTTTCCCTCTCTCTGCCGTTATCTGGGTGCCTGGAAGAACTGCGGAGGAGCTCTCATCCCGCTCCAGGCAGGGCTGATGGGATTCGCACCGGTCCCAGTTGCCATGGAGAAAGTGGCGGATGGCTTTAATGCATCTCTGCGCGTTTCTCCCCGGAGCCTTCCCGTGACGAGCTGGACTGGAGGTAGCATATAAGAAGCTATAATCTTCCAACTCTATGAAAAAGTGATTGATGGAGGATTGATGACCTGCGCGGAGGGGCATGAATGGCTTACCGGGGCTCTGGTGGCATGTGGCACAGCACGGCGGGCACCGCGAGGGACCGGCCACGGTATCTGGGGGCTCCCCTGAAGGATGCGCCCCTGGACTGGGGCTGCACCACGCAGCCCCGAACCGCCCCAACCCCACTCTGCCATCCAAATCCGTGGGTCACGGGGGCTCCCCCCCGAGCTCTGCTGTGCCCCTTGCCCGTGGGATGGGGACGGTGGCCATCGGGCCGGGCTGCGCCCACGCTCCCTTCCTCATCGCCAGTCCAGCCGTGTCCGTCGTTACCCGGCTTCTGGCAGCAGAGCCGAGCCCCCCCTTCCCCTTACCAGGAGCTAACAGAGAGGAAATCAAACCTCTGCTTGTTTCCGCATCCGTGTGTTCCCATTTACAAACCTGGCTCTTTACGTTTGCCCCGTTGCTTTTTACATGGATGAAAAGACGAACGATTCACAAAAACAAAGGCACAAATCCTTACCAGGCGTGCCAAGCAGCCGCTCGTTCCCGTGCCCCGCAGCCCGACTCTTCACTTGGGCTTCGTCCCCCTGGGCTCATCCCGCTGCTCTGCCTCCAGCCTGGACCATGCGGTTACGCGGATGCGACGTGGGATCGCGCCACGCGTGGGATGCGGATCGCGACAGAGTCAAGTAAACCCATGCTGGATGTTTCCCACCAGGAAGGGGGGGCAGGAAAATTAAGAAGGGGCAGAGGGAGAAGGGCTGGGTGCCAAAGCTTGCGGAGGTTTCTGGAAACCCTGGGAAGGAGGCCAGGGTGGTGGCAAAACGGCTGCGGGCTCCCCGGCTGGCCTGGGGCTGGCTCCCAAACCCACCTTCCTCTTTCTTTTCACCTTCTTATTTTATTATTTTTATCCCCCTCCTGCAGCCCCGCTGGTACTCATAGCTGCTTTGGATTCTCTAAACATTTTTTCTTCAGCAGCTCGTGGGCTTTTGAAATATGAAGTCCATCAATCACCGGTTAACGTCACCTCCGCGGCAGTTTCTGCTCCCGGGCAGCCTCCGCCGGGGCCGGGCACGGTGCTGCAGGGGCTGGGGCTGGTGAGCAGCCGCTGCTGCAGCCAAAAATTGGGTTACGCAGCTCCTTGCTCTCCCCTGCCTTGATTTTCCAGGGGTTTCAGTGAAATCTCCCCCAAATTCAGCCGCTCTGCCGGAGGCTGCCCCAGCGCTCGGCTCAGGGGATGATTTCCCGTGGAGGGGAGAGGTTGCGCAGTGGAGCGTGTGCCTCAGCTGGCACGCCGGGGTTAAAAAGTAATTAATTAGCAAGTTTGTGGTGTTTTCCCATCTGAAATTAAACCCCAAAATTATGCAGAACATCCAAGGTAATTAGGAAGCAGCAAGCTACAACGCACCTTTAGACGGAGCTCCGATAAGCGCCGTGTTCGGCGGCAGATTTTTAATGTAGCAGCTCACGGAGGCTCGTGCCCCCCTCGCCGTCGGGGCCGTGCGTCACGCGTCGCCCTTCCCTTACGGATCCGGAGAGGGCCCCAGCAGCACCTGAACTCCTTGTGTTCCCAGAGCTCTCATTCATGATCAGATTTAAAATCTGTTAGCCAAGATGAGAAAATCGGTTCATATTCTATATGCCCAGTTTAATTTATTTTTTTTTTCCCTTGCATTCACAGCTGGCCCCCGGTGTTTCCTCCCCCCCCCAAGGATTCGGCTGTGCAAGATGTCCCACCAGTTTATCAGAGCAGAGTGCATGGAGCAGGTCGTGCATGTTAAACGTAAGGTTTTTAGTACAGTCAGTTCAATAATCTGAAAGAAAAACATTTATTTTTTTTTTCCTGCTGCTTTCGGCAGGGCAGTGTCTCAGCCTGGCGTGCGGCTTGCTCCGATGGGCTTCCCGGGAGGAGCGGAGCGGGGCAGGCGAGGGGCATCCCCATCCCCTCCCGCCCGCTGCTGTGCTGCACGAGCCGGCGCAGCGAGGGGCCACCGGGCGCGGCGAGGGGCCACCAGGCACGGCAAGGGGCCACCAGGCATGGCAAGGGGCCTCTGGGTGCAGCAAGGTACCGTCAGACACAGCGAGGGACCGCCGGACGTGGCAAGGGACCGCCAGACGTGTCGCCTTTCGGGCGATGAGGCCGCGGTTGATTCGGGATGTCTCTCCCTTGGCACTAAGAGATGCAAATCGAAGTGTTGCGCTGGTTTTCCTTTCAGCCAGGCCTGCGGTGCCAGCGGCAGAGGGGTTTGCTCGGCGTGCTGTTCCCCGCTTTGCCGCCATCACCTAAACCCCTCTGCACAGAGTTTTCCTCCCCGGGACCTTGCCCTTTGCGTGCCATTCCTAAGGCTCCTCGTTCCTCTGCTGGAGCAAAGGCTTGTTCTGGGAGCCGTGGCCGGACAGGCGATGGGTGGCGATGGCCAGGGTGCTGCTGTAGCCCTGGGTCAGCCAAGGGCCACCCCGGGAAGGCGGCCGGGGTGCCTCAGCCACGCAGGAATATTTCCCCATCCGGGAAACGCCGGCCTTCCCACAGCCCTGCTGGTATTCAGCACCCACTCAAATTTCCAACCGCACTTTGGTCTCCTGTATCCATCATCTTATTGCGAGCGCAATCAGGGCGAATGCATTCCTGAGACCCGGCCACTCCGTTGCCCGTCAGCCGGGTGCTGCTGCTCTGCTTTCCCATTTCTTTCGCTTCTCAAGCTCGGAGTCGTATTGTAACCGGAAATTTTGGGGAACGATAATTTTCGGGGAAATACTGCGTTCCCTCTTTTCCAGCACGTGGGGCGGCTCGTGGCCCCACCGTGGCTGGCGGCTGCTGTTTGCTTCCCACCCGCGCCGAAAATAGCAGCCGGCTCAGGCAATTAGGGCAATTAGCTATGGGGTGGATGAGTCCCCTCGCAGCCAACCAAGGCAGCAGGAAAAGGGGAGCAAACAGCCGAAAATATGGCCTGAGCATCTTCTGCGGCAGGACTCGCGGTGCTGGACCCGTGGCCCATGGCTGCAGCAGCCGGCCAGCAGCAGTGGGCTCAGGGGACTCCGCAGTGGGAATTCTGATTATTAAGGGCAGTAATCAAACGGGTTAAACAATTTTAAAGAAGGGCTGTTCCTTTTATCGTGGTTCTTAATGGCTTTCACTGCCTTCCCCCCCCGTTCCAGCCCATGCAGCCGAGGGCAGTGCCCCGTGCAAAAGGCTGGGGGGGGGGGGGGGGCGGGGTGAGGAATGGCGGCGACGCGAGCCGAGCCAAACGGATGTTGGAATTGAAATCGTCCTCACAAAAATGCCAGCATCAAACCTGGCGGGGAGAGGAGGAGGAGGAAGATGGTGTTTGAGGGAGGGAAGCCTAAACGCCTCTGCGGGAACAGTACCTGCACAGGAAATATTGCCCCAAAAAACAAACGGGGGGGTGCTGGAGGTAACGACGCGCTCTGCTCTGTCGGCGTCCTGGGTGCGCGCACGGTACGGCTGGTCGCGGTTATACCGCCCTTCCTGCGGTTCTCCCCATGTTTTGGTTGCTTTCTCCCTGGTTCCCTTTCCGCTTTTCTCTCTTTCTGCCGTTTCTGCCTTTCCCTTTGATTTGAGGCTGCTCCCCCCAAGGACGACGGGCGCGTCTGTGCCCCCCGCAGCAGCACCCTCGCTGCCTGGGCGCTCTCCTAAGCTCCCCGGAGCCGCGGTGCCCGGGGGGGCCGGTTGCCCCTCCGGGTAACTCACTCCCTAGGTTTGCCCAGGCTGGCCCTGCCTGCCTTTCGGGTGCGTTTTTGAGGCGGCGTGGCCGTACCGACCTCCCTGCGCCTTCTGCGTGTCACGACCTCCGCAGCACCAAGGCGTCCCCCCGAAGGAATTGGGGGGGGGGGGATTTTGTGGGGTGAATGTGCAAAGGCAGAGCTTGTGGGTGGGAGGGACTGGAGAAACAGGGCAGAATGCGGGTTTGCTCTCCCCTCGTCATCCCGACGCGAGGGACGGGGCGGCGAGGAGGAGGAGGAGGAGGCAGGACCTCGCGGCGGCAAAGTCACTGAGGGTGGTGGGTGCAGAGCAGGCGCTGCCAACTCCAGCGTACACACGTTATTATTTCGGTTCGGTGCCTGCCTGCTCAGGGTAACTCTTTGTGTCTTTGGAACAGTTTATTTGGTTTCTGAAGTGCCCCTTTCCTACAGTAATTTCTCAGGTCTTGCCCAGGCCTCTCGTTGTGTCTGCGCTGAGTGAGGTTGAGGGCTGGTTTCTGGTCTGGTTTGTCGTTTGCTTTATTTTTTTGCCGGCTCTAAATTTACCTTGAGATGTAATTCTGTTCTGGTTTGCTGACGTGGGCACGAAAAGAAATGCGTCACCAGCGTTGGGAAACCCCTGCGAGGCGCTCGGCTCTCGGGCAGCCTGCGAGCCGCCTGCGTTCTGCTTTTCTCACCCCAAGCCTTTTCCCTGATTTCTCTTCTCTATCATTGGGCTTGGGCAGTGCCCGGGAATGCGGGGATGGAGGGATGCGGGGATGGGGGGACTTGGGGACTTAGGGATGCGGGGATGGAGGGATGCAGGGATTTGGGGATACGGGGCTGCCATGTCCCCACAGCCACGCCAGCCCTGCTGCCCCAAGGCTCTAAAATCAAGCAGTAAACTAAAGGATGGCCTGGGAGTGCAGGGGAGGGAAGAGAAAGCCTGATCTTTACAGATGACATTTAAGCCTACAGAAGGCTGATGTATTTTACCCACTGTCACATTTAAGAGGCACTGAATTCATTATACCCTTGAATAAATCTTTTTTTTAAGAATGTATTTATCCAGAGAAGAGCCTCTGCTTTCCGGTCAAGAGCTCCTCCTGCCAGGACAAAAGCGTCCAGCTGGGAGCGAAGGATCCAGCGCTCCCCTCTCCTGCGACTCCCGCAGCTGGCGTTCAGGCCCCACGGGGATCCCATGGGGATGAGGAGCCGAGGTTTTGCACAGGGCAGCGATTGAGGGCTGACGAAGCGCTCGCCCACTGCCACCGGTCGCAGAGGGTTGCGTTGCTGAGGTGGCACTTGGTAAATCGGGCAGGAAAACAGTCAGGTCCCCGCTGAAGCGAGGAGGTGCTCGGTACTTTACATCTCCTTTCACATGCTTTACGGAAACGAATGGTCACGCAAATAATACCCAGGGGATGATGATGGGCTATAAAGAATTCATATGTATAAAGAATCCCTGAAAGAGGTGCAGGGGAACAGTGCCCTCTCATCATCCCGGCATCCCTCCCTGCCATTTTCCCAGCCCTTCAGGACCAGATCTGCGTTCTCCTGCTCCCCTGGCCGCTGCGGTGACTGTCGGCGATGCCCTTGGCCACCCGGACCCCAGGAGCAGACGCGTTTCTACATCCGAGCTGGGTGTCTTGGGAGAGCCCCTGCCTCCCGCCAGCCGTGGGTCGGGGCCCGGCACCCACCGGGGAGCAGCGCTGCCCACATTTTTCACGAGTATCTGAGGGGTTTTGAGAGCAATTGTGCAGAATTCCCCATCTGCGGGTGCCGTAGTTTCGGTTTAACTCTGCTGCTAAATATTTTGACAGCCTTTCTTCTTAAAGCCTAGCACAGCACGTCACATTGTACAGTGACAGCCCCCCGCCCCCCCCCCCCCCGGCTCCCCGCCACGGCATGCCGGCACACCACGGGCTCGCTGCCACCGAAACACCATGACCCCAGCAGGGGGAAACACCCCCAGCCCAAACCCCCAAGCTGGGAAAGGGGGTGAGGGGGAATGCTCGGAGCAGCGGGGGCGGCTGCCTGCCAAGTGAGGGGCTCGGCTCAGCATCCCCAAAAGACTCACGACCAGCGGGTCCCCTGGCTGCCCCACTGGCTACCTCAGCATTTAGCCCACGGAATTCTTGCCTTCCTTATGAGAACACGGCCAGAAAAGTTGGTGGCAGGACCCACAGCTCAATAAGCCAAGAGAACAAAAAGTCGCAATTTGGAAATGTGTTTTTTCTTCTCGGCCTGTTCCGCGGGGAGGAATTGATCTGTCTGATCTCTTATCCAGGGCTATGAAATTGTATATATTCCCTCCTAACAGGCCTACAGACATTACAGATGAACAGACACGCTGCCAGCAGCGGGAATGCTAACGCGGGACGTTGGGTTCTGCTTGCTTAGGGTTGCGGGGGCCAGCGCGCGGCAGCACCGGGATCTGCATCGGCTCCAGCCCTGCTCCTCAGGGACCGGCCTCACCCCCCAACGTCTGCACCCGAGTGCCACTGACACCCCGAAGCTGCCCCGGCCCCTCCTCACACCCCCCCCCGCGCCTGCATTGAAAGGGAAGAGCAGACAGTGGCAGATCCGACTCTTGCTCCCCGAATCCCAGCTTCCCACGTGGAAAGGCACCAACGCCTGCTTTTCCCACGCTGGGGTGGCCGCCGAGCACCTCAGCCCATCACGCTCCCCCTCGGAGCGGCAGTCGCCTCCTTTGAGGCGCGGACGGGGCTCTTGCCGCCTCCCTGCTGTCATCACTGCGTCTTCAGCCTCCGCACCTCCGACAGCCGCGTTTCTCCGCAATTTCGCATGCGACTTCGCAGCCGCCAGCTCCCTGCTTCGATATTTGGGTTGCAAAAACGTGAGCTGACAATGTCCTGTTAGACCTATGCGCCCCAGCTCGGGCCCGACGGGGGCTGCCTCGCTCGGCAGCGTCTCCAGCTGGGCCGTGATGGGCGGACGGCTGGCATGATGGGATGGGTGGGCAGGCGTGGATGGGACGGGTGGGCAGGCGTGGATGGGGACGGCTGGCATGGATGGGATGGGTGGGCAGGCGTGGATGGGGACGGGCTGGCGTGGATGGGGACGGGTGGCTGGCGTGGATGGGGACGGGCTGGCGTGGATGGGGACGGGTGGGCAGGCGTGGATGGGGACGGGCTGGCGTGGATGGGGCGGGTGGGCTGGCGTGGATGGGGACGGGCTGGCGTGGATGGGGACGGGTGGGCAGGCGTGGATGGGGACGGTGGGCTGGCGTGGATGGGGACGGGCGGGCGGCGTGGATGGGGACGGGTGGGCTGGCGTGGATGGGGACGGGCTGGCGTGGATGGGGACGGGTGGGCAGGCTTGATGGGGACGGGTGGGCAGGCGTGGATGGGGACGGGCTGGCGTGGATGGGGACGGGTGGGCTGGCGTGGATGGGGATGGGCTGGCGTGGATGGGGACGGGCTGGGTGGATGGGGACGGGTGGGCAGGCGTGGATGGGGACGGGCAGGCGTGGATGGGGACGGGTGGGCTGGCGTGGATGGGGACGGGCTGGCGTGGGCGTGATGGGCAGGTGGGAAGGGCCCCATCCCTGTCCATCCCCCCGCTGCCATCCCCTGGAGAGGCTCCTGGGACCAAACATTCGAGGTGAAGCAGAGGTGCGAAATGTTCGCCCCAGCCCGGGAATTTGGGGCTGCAAGCAGCAATCCCAAACACTGCTGAAATGTTTTAGAAATGGGGAAATAAGTCAGCCCCCCCACACACTTCGCTGCTTCTGGAAACCTGAGCAAGCAAGGAACAGGAAAAGCAGCCAAAGCCCCCAATCCGGAGCGGCTGAGGGAACCTTTTCGGGAGTAGGTGGATGCTGTGCCCGCCCCCCGCATCCCTCGCGCCTGCCTGGGGCATCGAGCCCGTTGCCGGACACCACTCAGCTGAGCCCCCACCTCCATCGGGGCACTCGTCACTCGTCACGGTATTTACATACACCCATTAATTGCTTCATCGTCCAAATGCAGGTGGATTAATGCAGTTGCTTAATACTTGTTTAAGCAGCTGAGGATTTAAAAATGCTAAAGAATTGAGGGAATTACTGCAGAATTAGAGAACCTGGCAGTTTATTTACTGCTTAGTGTCAGAGGTGCTGGCCAAGAAATGCCAGTGGATGTGTGCCGCTGTCCTGGGACGGGGGGGGGGACGGCAGGGATGGGGGACAGCAGAAAGTGGGGTTCCTCTCTCTCCCTTTTAGGCAGCATCGAAGCCCTGACAGCGACGGCTCCTGGCGGAGCCGAGTCCTCTCACCTAAACAGAACTGGAAAGGTGAGGGAAGAATTAAAAAAGAAGCTGAGGCACCGTTGCTTTCTCTGGACCAAAGCACTTGCTGGGTAAAAGCGGTGGCACTCGGGCCCCCTCCCTGCAGGAGCCCCTCGGGGGCTGCAGACCTGGCCATCCGGGGCGTCGTTTGTCCTGGCTGTGCCCAGGGCAGCGGAGCCGCCTCAGGAAGCATTTGGGGGTTCACCCCCCTGCGCTGGCATTGGCTCATCAGCCGCAGGCAAAGGCGTTTGTCAAACCCGTCCCCGGCTTCAGCCAGCGAGGGGAGGCAGCCCCGTGGCAGCGGGACACCCGTCCTCACCGGGCTCCGCCGTGCTCTGTCCCCAAAATGCAGCCACGGAGTGGGAAGGGGCTCCCGGAGCCCCGGGGTGTCCCCTACCCAGGGCCGAGAGTGAGCAGGGAGGGGTGGGAATGGCCCTGCCGTGGGGGGGAACGAGCTTCATCTCCTGGTGTTTTAACGCGGGAAATATCACCGGCTCTTCCCGCTCCTCTCATAAACAGGGAATCCATCTGTCAGCAAGCTAAACCAATATACGTTGAATAATATTTGTTGATTAATGTAGTTGATGAATTTCATATTTTCTTTAAAATATTTGCTGCATATTCCTGTGAATTATTCATCTGCTTTATAAGGCAAAGCAAATATTTGTGAATAGATATGAATTATGTTTTACCCGCCGGAATTTACAAAAGTTGGCAAAAATTAAATTTGGCCAATTTGGGTCGTGGGCTCGACGGCTCTGCTGGCTGCCGCCCCGCGGCTTCCAGGAGAGGCAGGGAAGGACACGGCGGCCGAGCCCGCAGCGCGCTCTGCGGCGCCCGCTTCACGCCGGAATCGGCCTTAACCTGCATCTCGGCGGAGGCAAGGGCAGGCAGAGGAGATTGACGTTTCCCTTCCCCACCAAGGACACCGGCGCTGCCGGGAGGTCGTGCAGCACCGCAGGGAAGGGTGCCAGGGAGAGGTGTTCCGACTCGGAGGGACAGCCGCAGACAGCGGGAGCGTCGGCCGTGCAAAACGAGTGAAAAAACCGGATGCAAAGCCTTGCCGTTGGGTGGCTTTGAACCCGGCGCTTGCAGATGCCCTTTGCCAGCCTCTGGCGAGACCGGGGTCGGCGTGGCTGCGCAGCCGTGAGAAATCCCCCCAAGCCACCCCGGCTTCCCGAGCATCCCTCCCTGCCCGCTGCTGGGCTGCTTGGGCTCCTGTGTCCGTGGATGCTGAGCTTCAGGAGGGAAGGTTTCCCCTCCGACCACTCCCACCAGGGCTGGGGAGCAGTCTGGTTCCGCGGGGTGGGCTGCTCTCCCATACACATCCTCCAGAACGTCGCCTTTGCCCCCTGCCACCTCATTAAAGCCGTTTCTTGGGCAAAGCGCTGCCCAGAGGCGTTGTCCACGCTGCCGAACGGCAGCGAGAGGAGCATCTCGGGAAGGACGTGCTCAGGCGAGGGGCATTCGCCTCAGCCTGTGCTTTCCAAAAACCCAAAAAGGACCTCGGCGTTGTGAGATGAGGACATGAACAGAGAATGCTGACAGCAGAGCTGTGACTGCAAAGGAGATCCCCCCCAGCAGGGTGGGGGGCAGACGGACCCCGGCCGCCGCTGCGTCCCTGGGACAGGGTGAGTCTGTGAGCGAATCTGGTGCCAGTCTTGGTGTTAAAAATATATATATATAATTTTAAAAACTCACTTAAGCAGATGCTTAGCTTTTAGGACATGAGTAATGCCTCCGACGACGCTGGGACCGTGGGCCTGCTTAGTTATGCACAGGCTAAGTGCCCCCCAGGCCCGAGCCGCCCAGCGTGCATGGCTGCTCGGTAACAAACTCTGCTTTTTTGGAAGCTGCAAAATGGGCTCGCAAAAATTCAGCTTTGGGGACTTTTAAAGTGTTAAAGTGCTTCCTTCTTAAATAGCGAGCTCCCATTTAGAAAACAGACTGTTCTACCCATAGCATTATACATCGTCCGCCGCCAGGGCGTTTTGCTCCGCGCTGCACGGGGACACCACAGAGGCCATGTGCCTGGCCAAGTGGAATGGTGACTCTGTCACCCCCGTCAGGGAAACCCGGCGGGAAGGGGACGGCGGTTCGGTGCCATCACATACTGCGCATCCCGGATCTGCGGCCAGAGCCGATCAAGCGGAATTAAGTGGAAACTCCTTGGGGATGCAGAACCCGAGGCTGTGGCTGCTCTCTGCCTGTTGAAGAGGTCGGATCAGCCCGTGGGATTCTTTAAATCCACCACCGGGAGGACGGGCAGCATGGACCCCTCGCCCACGCTCCCACGCTGCGGCCACAGCCATCGAAGGCAGAGCTGGCAGGGCGGGATGCCCTTCTAACGGCGTCCCAGGAGCGAGGGGTCCCCGTGGGCACAGTGGGGCAGACGAAGGACCAAAGCCCCCAGGTGAGGGCTGGGCATGCAGGGACCCCCTGGGCAGCGGGGACCCCCAGGCAGCGGGGACCCCTGGGCAGCGGGGCCGGTGGCCATGCCGAGGAAGGACGTGGGGGCTCTGTGCTGCTGGCATGCTCTTTTGCAGCCCCCCAAAGGCCACGTTGCTGCCTGCGAGGGTCAAGCACGGATGTTTTGTTCTGGCTAAGGCAGCTCCCGAGTTTTCACACTAAGCGATGGCATTTTTCCCCTTGCTGGCTCTGGAATAGCCACGGAGAAGCCGTTTGTCAGCACTGTGTGTGCATCCAACCTCTGGGGCCCTCTGCTTCGCTCCGTTATCGCCCGGCTCCACAGCACTTAATGAAGCAGCTATTTTGAGGCAATGGCCTAATGAATTTGAAAAGTTTTTGACCTTTTTACTGCAAAGTCTCAAATACCAGGTGTCTGGAAAATGGTCTTAATGTTGCATAGACCATTATGGGCCAATGTATTTATCCTAGGTATTCCGCTCCGAGATGTTTCACAGAGTTTTGGAGCAGCAGCCAGCAAGCTGGAGAGCCGGGGGTTCAGCAGGTGGGGCTTTTCCTTAGAGACATCTCCATTCGCCTGTCTGTCCGTCTCTCCCGTGCCTATCCAGCACGTCATTTCGTCCTGAGGCTGGAGGTCAAAGCGGGCTCATGGTTGCCGCTG
This sequence comes from Gorsachius magnificus, assembly GCA_034008185.1. Classification (NCBI taxonomy): domain Eukaryota; kingdom Metazoa; phylum Chordata; class Aves; order Pelecaniformes; family Ardeidae; genus Gorsachius; species Gorsachius magnificus. The sequence continues at coordinate 722,915 of CM067098.1, read as the reverse complement.
GCGGACTCGGCATCAGCTTTGCCGTCCCGGCCAGGCTGGCCGTCCCGCGGCATGGCTGGCACCAAGGAGCTGCCCGCCCAGCTGGTCCCTTACAAAGGGGAGCTGCCCGCCCCGGGGAAGGTCCCTGCCCCAAATCCGCTGCCACTGGGCTCCTGCAACCCAGCCTGAAACGAGGGACTTGCTCCAAAGCATAGAGAAATAAACTCTCCGCGGCAGGGGAGCCCCAAGGGCAAGCAGAAGTCACTGCGGCTGCCTCCCCCTTGGCAAGCAGGCTGCAGGTTAAACATGGCAAGAGCGGGGGATGCCCACTGGGCCACCGCAAGCCTGGCTCAGGAATTCGGGACCCCCAGTTCCCAGCGGCGCAGCCTGCGGTGCCCTCGCCCGGGGCAATCCCAGCCGCTTTCCCGGGCGCCGCAGCCCGGCCAGCACAAGAAGCAGCCTCCAGCCTCCGGGATCCCTCTCTTCAAGTCTCTTCTTTTCCCCCATCCACTTTGCCGAAGGACTTTGTTCCTTAGTCACTTATTTTTTAAAAGATAAAAATCTCCAGCCCTCCAAGGAACCTTAATTGCTGCTACTTCAGAGCATACCAGGCTGGTAACTAATATTTTTTGCTCAGCAGCTGATGGGCTTGGACACTGCTTTGAAGCCCGAAAAGAAAGGGAGAGGCGTCCGGTCTGCCAGGTAAACCCGGTTGGGGATGGTGCCCACGGTCTGCACGACAGCAGGAAGCCCCGCAGCAAGGGCTGCGAGCGGTGACATTAAAGCCCCAGAGCAGCCCTCCGAGGAGCGCGGCCCCTTCTTCCCCTTCCCCTTCCCCTTTCCCCTTCCCCTTTCCCTTCCCCTCCAGAAACGCTCCTTGCAAATCCCCCGGACGCCCCGCGCCGCCTCCTCGCCCGGGACGCTTTGTTTGTCAGCACCGGGAAACAAGCGGGGGCGAAGCCGCCGCTGGCTGGTGGCAATATTGGCTATAATTTTAAGGTCCGTTAAATATGATTTAAATATTTTTTTACTCATTAGCAATAATTTAGAATAATTCTCTTCTTTTTTTTTTTTTTGAAACTTCAAGTATGATTGTAATAGCTTTGTAATTTTGGGCTCTGTCATTAAAATTAATGATATCCTAATGTTCTATGTGCACTAGGAAAGTCTGATCAGTTTTTTCCCCTTTATATATCATTACTAATAGAACATTTTAATGGCTGTAATTTCCAGCCCTGTAGATGGAAACCTAAAAATAGGAAGAAAGCCTATTTCATCACGCCACGCCAGCCCCTAAATAATTCAATTACACAGACCGGAATAGCTGGAGCTGGGCGTGTTCCCAGCTGGGGCAACCAAAAGGACTCCGTATGACTTTTAGAGCAGGGCTGGTCATTACAAGGGCTCGTCCTCCGGCCGCTGCCGGGGGCAAGGTCACCGGCTGCCATCGTAGCGCTGGTAGAAGCCCAAAGCTGGGTCTTTTCAAGGCGTTTTAAGAGACTCGGTCGTTTGGTTCATGCTGATTTGCAAGAGTGCATCACTCCCCCTTTGGAAATGTGAAAAACAAAATATTTTGGAAAAAGTAAACTGCGTCCATGGGATAAAAAAAAGCCATTAAAAAGAAAGCCCTGGCCAAACGCCCAAGGAGCAGCGTGGATTCGTTCAGCACCGGGGGCTGCAGCCCACAGCAGCGCCAGTCCCACCGAGGAGCGGGGGTGCCGCGCTCCCGCCCCGGCCCCCGCACGAGGCGTTCGTCTGCACGCTTCTGGGAACGGGCCCGCCAGCGCTTTGCAGTATCTTCCCCCTGTGCAAGGATCAGCGCTTTCTCAGGAATATGAATTTACCATCACTTCTTTCGGCAGCGGGAGGCTTTCCTGCCCAGCATGGGGGGGGAGGAGTGCGGAGAAGAGCGCGTGGAATCGTGGTGCGGCCCCGCTGGGCTCCACCGCCGCGCGGAGCCCGTGAACAGCCGTGGGACGGACACGCCATCATCACCTTTCTCCAGTGACATGTTTAGCGCTTGCGTCCAAGGCTGACACGCCTTTCTATCTTAAAAGTACTAATGGGATTTTATGGGCTGCATCAGACCCCTCCGTGTGGGTACTGCCGCACCGTCAGCCACACGTGTGTTACGGCATGGTAAAAGGCATTAGGACGTACCCCAAGCTGTATTTTGGAATCTCGCTTCCCAGGGGCTTGTTCACCCCCCGGTCCGTGGGTTCCCCACCTCCCCGCTGGGAGCGCAGCCCCCCGGGAGCTGCCACGGCGCGGGTGCAGCCGCAGCCCCTGCAAAGGCTCCATCTATTTGCACTCCGCTTCCTTCAGCGCGTTCCTGCTTGGAGGAGATTCCCGAGCGCGGCAAAAGGAGACGGCTGTGACCTGCACGCCACGGCCCCTGGGCCTGCAACGCTCGGCGTAAGGCTCCAAAACCTCTCTTCTCGCAGCCGGCGCTCGGGGCAGCAGTTAACGCGCCATCGGTCAGTGTCCAATAAAAGTCACCGGAATAGGACTGGGAGCCTGATTGCCTCTAACCAATGGAATTAGGCGGTGAGGATTTTCTTTCTTTTCCATTTCTGCAAGAAGGCTAAAAGCCTCCAAAATTGGAGCTAATATCCCATGTCTGGAGCGAGGTGAATTCACATTTGACCTCTTGTTCAAATAAGAGTTCTCCTCAAAGCCAGCCCGAGCGGGTGACGGCAATCAAGGTGGGGGCTTCAGCGCAGACTTAGCCCGAGAACGCTAAAAAAACCCCACAATCCCTGAAATTTCTTTCCGTTTAGCATGCATGATCAGGCAGATTTCAAGGGTGACAGGGCAGGAGTGAAGGTCTTCGTCTCGCTCATTAATCACCGCCGGGCGAGCAGCCTGCGCCCCAGCACAGGCGAGCGTGGATAAAGCCATCGGCATTGGCAGCAAGGCGAGGGAGCGGGGACCCCTCGCCCCACGGCCCCGGCGTGGCAGCGTCTCCGCTCAGGAAGGCTCAGCCGAGTGTGAGCCCTGGCTCCCACCAAGGGACAAAGGGCTCCGGCCGCCGGTGGCCCTGGGGTGCGGCAGGAGGGGGCGAGCCGCCGGAGCCTCCCGCTTCCGAGGTGGGAGCAGCAGCTCCCCAGCAAGGCTCAGCAGCGAGGGGTGGCTGCCGCGGCTGCTCCCCTTGGGCTCGGACCGAAGGGTTTTCCCTCCAGGCTTTGCTCAGAAGCAGGGGGTGAGCTGCTACGGGCATCCCTGCGGTGCCCTGGCAGCCTCCGGCGCGCCCGCACGACGCCGCTGTCCCAGCCGGTGCCAGCCCGGGCGTCACGAGCACCCCGTACCAAAGCGCTCTTTGCGTCTCCAACAACGCCACCCGGATTTCCTCGGGCTGACAAAAGTAGGCCATGCTTCCATATCCCCGTCACCGCTTATCTGTCTCCCCTCGCTCTCCAAATCCTCTTTCCATTTATATTGGCTTTAATGAAGCGCTGCCATCCCGCAGCGCCGCCGCCCCCTCGCCGCCCGGCGCTGCCTGGCGCGCCAGCACCCTGACCCCGTCCGGCGCGGCTCTTCCCCCACGTTTGCAGAGGTGAAGCACCAGGTTTTCTGCCTGGTTGGCCACATCGTCTGGCTGACGCTTAGGTGGGTTTTGTTTTTTTTTCCTCCAGCTATTTCTTTTTTATCAGGCAGTTGATGTTTTCCTCCTGTCATCCTGCCTTTAGGGCAGCCGGCAAAGGAAGCAAACAAATGAGGCACTCATTATTTTGTCGTTTTTTCTTCATTCCTTGAATGTTTTATTGATCCATTTCTTCCTCACCTCATTTGTGCATGTTTTGGCACGGAGCTCGTTTGGGAAGGTTTATGGTAGGAAAGGCCCTTTCCCAATATAATTCTGCTCCCGGTGAAGCCGACGGCGCGAGCGGGGGGCTGGCAGCAGCCGGGTGCTCAGGAGGAGCTGAGCATCGTGCGGGCTCCCCGGATCAGGTCTCCCCTTCCCACGGCCGGGTGATGTTAGGAGCCCTGGGGGTGCTGAGCGGTCTGAGCACCCAGCCCACACGGGCATCCCCTGCCTCCTCTCCACAGGATCAGCCGCCAGCTTCACCGGCTCTCCAGTCCTCGGCATCACCCGGGAAGATCCCCGGCATCGCCCACCGCCTGTGCCGAGCGTTGCCAGAGCCAGCAACCAAACCATCCAGCCGATCTACTCTCCTAAGCACCGGGTAATTAAAAAAAAAAACAACGAATGGAAGTGATTCCCACTTTGGGGGAAGGACCTGCTGGAATTGGCGCCGGGAAGGAGGCATTCAGCAGATGTGCGTTAGCACCACGTGGCAGGGGCGTGAAGCACGGTGCTGTTTCCCTCCCCGAGCCACTTACCGTGAGCAAAGCTGCCCCCCCCCCCGCTTCAGGTTTCCCTGGCAAAATGGGAATTCCGAATCAATAAACCCAAGGATCCGTGTGGCTGGAATCCCCAGTCCAGCAGGCACCAACCTTTCTCCCAAGGCTTTCCGGCGCGGGCGCACACCAGCCGGGCGAGGTTTCCTTCGGAGGTAGGAATCGTGGGAGAGCCGAGCTGGGGCAGTGGGAGCCCCGGCCCCCGCCCCCGCGCAACCCCCCCGGCTGCTGACATTTCTCCTTGGGCTCTGGCATTTATTTTAATCCGCGCTGGTTTTGCATTTCCCTTTCAGGATTAACAGGCAAAGCAGCGTGAGCCATCGATACCTAAGGACTGATTCACCCCGTGTGGGAGACCCTGCCGTCAGCCGCAGCCCACGGGGAAACTGAGGCAGCCTCGGCGTCAGGCGCCAGAGATGCGAAGCCGCCCAGAGCCCCGCGGGGCAGCTCTCTGTGCCTCCCGAGTGCTGGCAGGAGTCACCAGGCATGCACACGGGCGCCCGAGGGCCCGCGCCAGGCCCCCCGTCAGCGCGTGTTGCAAAGCACAAGGAGTCAGGGCAGCCGCCCTCCATCCCTGCCCAGCCACTGCCTGGGAGACGGACAGACGGACAGACAGACAGGCCACAGTGCATGGCTCTCCAGGCACCGCCTGGGAGACAGATGGACAGAGGGACCGCTGTGTGGCCGGCATCCTCCTGGAGGCGCATCGTCTGCCCGCAGGCTCCATCTTGTGCAAGATGCCCCCCCAATGAGCCGGCGTGGGAAGCCGGCCCTCGGCGTGCGTGGGTCCCCGGTGGGCTGGCGATGCCGGCTCCCAGCGCCCCCACTCTGCCTCCGTGGGCTTCATAACACATCACAGCCCTGTGCAGCGGCTCCGAGGAATAACCACGGTGGAATTTCTTCCAACAGATGGAGGACAGCTTTCTTCTCATCGTGCAACCGCGCACCGCGCAGCTCCCTGTGCGGCATGGAACCGACGCGCAGAGCAGGCGGATTGCGCTGGGCTCATCCTGCCGCGCTGGTACCGAGCGAATTCATCTCTCCCCTTTTCGGGGAATTTCGATTCAGCAAACGCAAAGGAAGGAATGGAAAGTGGTGCTGAGCCCCACCATGCCATACCAGAGAGCGATGCCTCAGGCTGCAGCGCAGCAGCACCGGGGCTTTGCCGGCAGCGGTGCCGGGCAGCCCCCAGCACCCTGACCCCCAGCCCCCCGTGCTGCGGCAGAGCAGCCTTTGCCTCCTCGGACCTCTCGGCGCTCGGCTGCAAGGCACAGCTGGGTGTTTTGCAGCCTGCTGGATGTCCTGCCTTCACTGAGGTTTATTTGCCATTTAATGAGACGCAGTAATCCCACTGTATGTAATTTAATGACACATTAGGACAGAATTAATCACTGGAAGCGGCGCTCGTGCCGGAGTGCTTCGCTGGGGTCTGGCGAGAGGAGCCCGCTCCCAGCCCTCGCGCCCAGCCCCTCGGGAGCCAGGGTTTGGTGGGCAGCGCTGCCGCGGCGAGGCCGGGACATGGCTGGCACCATCGCTGCCGGCTTTCTCGCCCCAAGCAGCCCAGGTTCCTCTGCAACCCGGCTGTGCCCCGGGGCTGGGGACGCGGCTGGAGGGATGCGGTCGGAGACTGAGCTCTGCAGGAAAACAGGATGCTCAAAACTCTCAAGAGCACATCCAATTTCCACTCATTAAGCCATAATTTCCATCATTTTAATTATATAAAAGGCAGATAAATGGCGAATATGCTCCTACTTCTGCCTTTTCTCTTAATTATTAGTCCTTTGCACGGGCCAGTTTGCAATGAATCAGCCTTTAAACAGTGTTCAATCGGAACATGCTCTGCTTTATTTGAGTTATCTTGTTGGCCGATCATTCCCCAGAACATAATAAAACAAACATTAATTACCACTTCAGCGGGCGTAATCTTCTTGAAAGCACTCAGCGCTACTCAAATGCCATTGTAGCCTCACGCTCCGCACTTTACAGCGCGTGGGTAAACAAACTCATCCAGCAGGTCCGAATGCGCAAGCAGAGCTCGTGCCCGCGCTCCAAATAGGCCGCTCCAGAGAAGGTTGGAAAATGTGTGGGCACCCAACGGGAAAAGCCAAGTCTGTTGTCCAAAGAGGGTGGAAGATCCTGCGAGGTCCACGAGGCTGGCTGGCAGCTGGCGGGATGCTGCGACTGGGGACTGGGGATGCGGGGACTGTGGGATGCTGTGGGAGCTGTGGGATGCTGGGGACCTGTGGGATGCTGGGGACCTGTGGGATGCTGCGGGACACTGTGGGATGCTGTGGGACGCTGTGGGGTGCTGTGGGACACTGTGGGATGCTGTGGGACGCTGTGGGATGCTGCGGGACACTGTGGGATGCTGTGGGACGCTGTGGGATGCTGTGGGACACTGTGGGATGCTGTGGGACACTGTGGGATGCTGTGGGGTGCTGTGGGATGCTGTGGGACGCTGTGGGGTGCTGCAGGACGCTGTGGGACGCTGTGGGACGCTGTGGGATGCTGCGGGATGCTGCGGGACGCTGAGGGACACTGTGGGACACTGTGGGACACGTGGACGCTGTGGGACACTGTGGGATGCTGCAGGATGCTGCAGGACACTGTGGGACGCTGTGGGACACTGTGGGATGCTGCGGGATGCTGCGGGACACTGCGGGACGCTGTGGGATGCTGTGGGACGCTGTGGGACGCTGTGGGATGATGTGGGATGCTGCAGGGTGCTGCGGGATGCTGCGGGACGCTGCGGGACGCTGTGGGACACTGCGGGATGCTGTGGGATGCTACAGGACACTGTGGGATGCAGCAGGGTTGGACCATGCCGGGCTCCTGGCGCTGGGACGTGCTGGGCTCAAGGCAGCGGCGAGCAGCCGCAGAAAGCCGTGCCGATGCTTGCGTTTCAGCTTGCACAGGGCTTATCTGGGTCTTGGTTGGACTTGATGATCTTTAAGGTCTTTCCCAGCCTAAATGATTCCATGATTCTATGATTTGGAGCATTTCACGTACGTGTAAATGGCGGCTCCTAATCTCCATGTGAAGTTTCCAGTGGTGTTTCCAGCGCCGTTACTCAAACACCCCAAGCGTCGCACCTCGTGGGGGGACGAGGGAGAGCCAGGGGCTCACCATGTGCCAGCGCCTGCTAAAGCCTGAGCTGCCGGCTCGGGATGGGGTGGCCAGCACATGCCCCCATCCCGCCTGTCCAGCTCCTTTGCCGGCCCCAGTAAGGTGACTGGGGAGACAGGAGGAGAGGAGGGGGCTATGCTGGGGCAGGAGCCTCGGCCGCAGCCGGGGATGCTCGCAGCTGGGGGCACTCAGCACGCCCCCGCCGCCCACCCATAAGGGGCTGCTGCAGGGCTGGAGGGGATTCTTGGGTGGAGGGAGAGGGCTCTGGTGTGAGGGCTGCCCGGCTGGAATTGCTCCTGCTGAGCTTTGCTGTAGGAAATCCCTGCCAGGCAAGACCTGCGGGGCAAACCTTGAGGCATCGGCTGCTGGAGAGGCTATGGCCATGCTTTGCATCACTGGGGCTTCACTGCCCTTGGGAAAGGCTTTCCCACTGGCAAAGTGATCAGAAAGCCAGGAAAACCCTGCTGTGGGGCAGGGATGAGGATTTCCCAGGAGCAGCCAGCTGTGTGGAACATGCATGAAGCCTCCTCGTGGTCACCGCTGGGCCGGCGCTGGAGACATGAGGTGGGTCAGGGTTTGGGCTTTCCTGGCTAGGGAGTGCTGGCCTGAAGGTGGCTCAGGAGGGCTGGTGGTCTTAATTGCCAACACTGAGGTTTGAAGGTTTGGGGGGGTTCCTGTGCCCCAGGGAAGAAATCCTGGGGTGCAGAGAGAAGGGAAGGGCAGGGCTGCAGCTGGCAGCCGCTGCAATGCTGAGCTGAGATTCAGGTGGTGCTGAGCAGGTTTCCATGCCCACAGCTGAAGGCAGTTGTGCTGTTAGGGGCTTTCAAACACGGGGGAGAGGGGAATAAATTCTTGACATCCCTCTGCCATGCCATGCCGACTTAAGCAAAGCGCTGCACATCTGCCTAATTAGGAGCAACACTTCTGGCAGCCGAGTTTCTTCCTCTGAGGGACGTGGGATTTCTTCCCAACAGTGCCTTGCGGGAGCATTTTAAACCTTCTCTGCCAGGGGAGCGCTCTGTGCCCCTGCAGTCAGGCCACCCCCCCATGTCCTCCATGGGTCGTGGCTGAGGAAGCATCTGCATTGCAGAGACGTAGCCTCTTCCTGCACCTCTGTCCTCGGGGAGCGTTGCCGATGCCCCGGCAGAGGGACGGGGGCTGCCCTGGGGGGTGCTGGCTCTCACCGGCCGGCTTGCAGGTCCAGTGTCACCTCTGGCATTTTGGCTTGTCTGCGGGCAAGGGGGTGCCCAGCTGGGTGCAACCCAGCTGCCTTCTAGCCAGGAGAGGGGAGAGATGTGATTGCAGCCAGGCAGCAGTGTGACATTTGTTCCAACCAGTTCAAGTTCAACATCATTAGACATTCCTCCCACACACAGCGCGGCATGGAAACGCTCCGGCGAGGTCTTTCCCTGGTGGGGCTGCCTTCTCTGAAGCTGCTCCCCACCTCCCCCCTGCGCCTCCACCTGCAGAAACCCAGCCGTGTGGGTTTTCTCTGGCAGTTACTAAAAGCTTTAAAAATGAGGGCAATTTTCCTTGCCCGTAGCCCTGCTGCCAGCTGCGGTGCGTTTCCAAGAGGATCTCTGCATTTCATTAGATGCAAAGCTTCTGTCTGGGAGAAATCAATTGCAGCCTGAATCTTAAAGACAAAAATCAATTGTAACTCCGCTTTCCAAGCGTGGGCTCATATGCATACATTGGCTGAAGAGGCTGGGGCAGCCTCCGGGTCCAAAGGGACCCTTATGGATAGTTGTGTTGGGCATCGGCAAGAATAAAAATCAGCTGCAGATACAAGGAAAGCACAGGGTTTTCTTTGGGGTGCGGCTGTGTACGGGGCTGGGTCTTGACTGCGTGGGGATGTGCAGCAATGTAGTGAGAAACCCAGCCTGGGCACGGGCTCCCATGGAGAGCTGCGTGGGATCAAGGCTTACCCTGTGCCGGTGCTCCCAGGTGAGCCTGTTCAAACACCAACACCTGCGAAAAGAAAATGTCTTGAGTTCCCCCAATATTCGGTAATGTTACTTTAAAGCCCTGGGTTTGCAGTTGTGCAAGGAAAAAAGCATTTGAATATGCTGTTAGGTAAGAGAATGGTTTAATGTCACATCATTAGCACCCCTTTGGGCTGTGTGTTTCTTCTCCTTGGGTGTTTCCCCCCCAGCAGGGTGCCCAGGAGCCAGGGTGAAGGGGCACAGGGCAGCCTGGGAGAGCCCCGGCCCAGCCCCAGCATCCTGGGGGGGGGGGAGGAGGAGGAGGAGGAGATGCTCTGTGGATAGAGCCATATGTTGTCAAGTTAATAAAAGACCTTGGAAAGCATAAATCCTCTGTATGCTGGCTGCTAGCCCAGGTGCTTAATTTCCTTGCTGTCGGGGGGGAGCAGACAGCATCTGCACAGCTCCGGTATTGTAAGAGAAGGAAAAAGCCCCCAGCGAAGCGCTCCATCCCCCAAGGACGGCGAGGGAGCTCTGCGCCCTCTGCCAGAGCCGTTGCTGGTGTTGGAGGAGAGCCTGGGAGGCTGAGCACGGCTCCCCACGCCGGGGCAAGGCTGCTCCTGGCTCCGAGATGGGCACCCAAGGGTGCTGGGAGGCGCGGTGAGGACGGGAGCATCCCCATGGCCCCCTTCCCCCAGGGAATGCGCAGCGGGGAGGGCGAGCCGGGCCCCCGCCTGCGGCACGGAGGGGCACACGGAGCTGCTCCCGCAGGAGGGGGGAAGCCCGTGTTCCTGCCGCAGGTGGCTGACCTGCCGATCCCGTCGCTGCGGGAGCCAAGGTTGGGATAAGTGCTGGGGGGGCAGAGGGAGCAGTGAGGGCTGCGGGACGCCGAGACCTTCGCCCGACCCAGCCGGACGCTTTGCCGGGCAGCCCTGGGCCCTGCCAGCTGCGGGGGTTATTCCAAAAAACTTTTTTTTATCAGTAGAACAAATTCTCAGGGACCTGTCTGAGGCTTAGAGGGAGCAGGGAAGCTGTCATGCGAAGGACTCGGCCGTAATGCCAAGCTCGTCCCCCTCTCATCCAGACATACACAAATTAATGAGTATTATTATGAGCCTCATTAAAAGAACCGTTCTGCAGGGGGAACAGCCTTCCCCAACGCACGCGCTGTGTTCTGTTTGCTCGGCTATTAATGGATGGCAAACTGTGAAATCCTCAATTTCGTTACGATTAACTTGTGCAGTCTGTCGCTGGCCGGCAGGTCACCCTCCCAGTGCGAGCGGCGACGGCGCGGGGCGCTGCGCGTGGTCACGGGGCGGCGCTGGCTTCTGCACCCGGCCGCTCGTTAGGGCCCGTGGGGACCGAGTCCAGCTTTGCTCGGACAGCCCTGCACCCCGACACCGAACAAATCCACTTCGCTTCCCGCAGCTCCAGCAAAGGTGCCAGACTTGTTAGGGAAAGAAATACCACGCTGGGGTTTCTTTTCGCCTCATCCTCATGTGGATTGATCCAACACAAGTGTTCATCCTTGCCTCAAGTAGGGAACTGGTGCCGCATCTCGAAGCCTCATTTTGCCTTTTGCCATTAAATTACATTAAAAGGGCTTTCATGTTATCTCTTAAGTAGGTGCTTTTCATTCCAGCCACATTTCTCCTCCTCTCCTCAAAGCAAGAGCTTTCCTTGCCTGGATAGAAAGGGAAGGCATCTCGGTTATCTCTCGCGCGCGGATTTTGGGCACCTCCAACGTGGCAGGGTGCTATGATCCAAGCAACAGCCTCCTCCCTGCGGGCACAGGAACAGGCGTGATCTGCTCCCACCCCCTTGCCGTAGCCTGGGGGTCCCCTCGCCTCCTGGCAACCCTGGAATTAAATCCCCTGGGAATTCAATGTGCTGGGTGCCAGCTGCCTGGAGCTGTACTCTCCTCCTGAGGTCAAGCTGCCGTCTTCTCGTGCATGCCCAAACCTGACAGAGGTGCGGGAGATCGAGAGCCGGGCGCGCATCCTCCAAATGATGAGTCGCCAGCGATTATCCTCCTGGAAAAGCTGCGGGTGGACCGGCCAGGCCCTGGGAAGCAGACTGGATGCAGAAGGGTCCCCTCCTGCCCCCCACCACAGCGGGCTCCTCCGGGTGCATCAGTCTCGGTCCCAGGATGCAGGAGAGCGGCCGGCTCGCCCAGCGTCCCTCCCGCTGCGTGCTGGCCCCGCTGCTCCCGAGGCCGGGGCCGTCTCTGCCGGAGCCTGCGATTGCAGTGCTTGGGGAGGGATGGCGAGCTCACGACCCTGACAGCCGAGAAACCATCGCGCCAGCCTCGCCGGGCCCTGGGATCCGCTGGCTAATTGGGAGCGATGCTTGGCCCGAGTCCCATTTGAAGTCTCGAGCAGATTTTTCTTTCACAATGGATGAAAAAACTCAATTTTCGAGAAGTGCATCAAGCCCTTAATTGGGATTTTAATTCCTAAATGGCAGCGGGTAGAGCAAGCCTGGCTCCCCAGGCTAATGCATCCTGGTTATTAGAGAGCAGATACCCCTCGGATGGGGGAGAGGCGGCAGCGTTTGCATAGCAATGAGGCGTTCTGGCAGCCCCCAGAACCAAAGTTGATTTTCTTTTGCATCTAAAAGCAGACATGAGTGGTACTTATTAATTGGAGTCCACCTCTGAATGCACTTAACGATTCAAGTCCAATTAGTTTTCAGAGTGCCCAGGTAGGAAGCAATCATTAAAAACATGTAAATTAAGTTACTGGGGAGCTTAATAGATTAGTCATTGACTTTCTAGCTTATGTTGGCTCTTAACCTTCAGCTTAAATTTATCACCACCAATTTCTCCAAACTGGCTACAAAAGGTTCGAGCCCAGAGGCTGCGGCATCACCGAAATGAGCGCCAACCTTGCCAGGGGCCGGGTGCCTGTGCCGACCAGCAGAGCCTTCCCTTGGCATCTCCCTTGGGGAAAGCAGCCCGTGCTGGAGCCCCCCCCCCCTTCCAAAAGCAAAGACCCTGGTGGGTAACGAGCTGCTGTGCCCGAGCTGGGGGCTGCCCCTGGGTGTCAGACCACCCCGAGGTCCCGCTCCCCTGTGCTGCTGCTGGGCTCTGCCCAGATCCGGAGCCCGAAGCTGTTTGCCATGCGTGGGAACGATCATTTCATTAACTTATGAATGGTGCCGTGAATCTCGAACCCGTGCTGCGGAGATGAGCTACTTGGACGTGCAGGTCTGGGTCTGCTTCTCCCACCGACGTCCCTCCTGCTGGGCCACTGTCCCTCTGTGCGCCGCTAGCGCGCTCCCCACCCTGCAATAACTGAATCTCAGTTGCCACCGGGATTACAAAGAGTTAATCTGAAATGACAAGGGGACTCCTCATGGATGCCCTAATGGACCGGGGGTGCCCAAGAGGGAGATGGAGCTTCCTGGGGTGGCACAAGCCTCTTGGTCTGCGCCCGGGGAGCACCCGCAGAGCCCCCCCGCTCCCTCCAAGGTACCCCTGCCCCGGCTGCCACCACGGGCAGCAGCTTTATCAGGAGGGGAGAATGAGGGAAATATCTTGTAAAAAGATATCGGGCTGCAAGCATGTGAGAAAGCTATTTCTAAAATTGCAATTACCGGGAAAGAGAACAAATTACCACTTCAGGGACCGTCGCATATGGAGAATCAGGGCTTTGGGAAATAATCAGAAGAATGTATTCACAGAAGTGCATTATTTATATTGAAACATTTTAAAGTAAAGGTCACAAGGAGAAGCTGAAGATTAGTAAAGAGGAAAACGCAAGGATCACTCTGCTGCCGTAATGATTATGGTCCATTTTGATTAGGCCTGCATTAGTCACCAAGACACACGAGTGACTGCGGAGCAGCGCCCGGGCGCGGGGTGTTCGGCGTTAAGGAGGCGAGGGACCCTCGCGCACCCCTCGGCGGCACTTTCGCTCGCTCCTGCTCTGGGCCAAACCCCCGTGCCCTTGGCCTCGCCAGCGGAGGGCAGGGCCAGCCGGTGTCCTCCCGTGCCCTGCGGGAGCTTTGCCTTCGAGCTGCAGATTCCCGGGTCTCTGCAGACCCTGGTCGTGGTTCCTGGGACCGCGGGGGCCCCGCAGCTCCTGCACCCACGGGCCCTGCGTGCACCCCTCTTCTGCCGCTCGCCTCACGCTGCATCGAGGTCCTGGCGTTTATTGACGGCTTCACCGCCCTTAGAGGAAAGTCCTGAGCGTGGAGAAGAGTTTTTCTCCCCCAAACCCAACCGCGCGTGTGTGCGATACAGCGGATCTGTTCATCACGTTCTCCCTATGCCTTTCAGAGATGACTTCTTGTAAGACAGCAGGCTCTTTTTCCTCCCCTTGTATCATCGTAGATCATGTTTAATACTGCGCCAACCTGTCAGCCTTCCCCTGGCTCCAGCCCAGCCATCACAAAGGACTTAAAACAGGTACCCAGGGAGAGGTGTCCCTGGAGGTGCACAAGCCCGTACGTAGCAGGAGCTCACGGTGCCGGGACATCCCCTGCGTCCCTGGGGTACCAAGCGGCACAGGCGAAAGCTGGGGGCTCATGGCTGCTGCCCCCCCGTGTGTCCCCCACGGGATGGAAGAGCCAGCGGAGCCGGACCACGAGGCCAACCCGGCTGCACCCAGCTTTGCCAGCAGCCCCTGGCTCCCAACCTCCTCCCTCCGTGCTGAAGTAGCCCTGAGAAAATATTTGCCGTTTATACGCAGCGAAAATGGGATTGATTTACTGTGGCGCCGTCTCAAAGCGTGAAGTGGCACTTCTACACTCATATCACCCATTAGACATCTGAAGGCATCAGCACAGCCCATTTCATTTTTAAAGATGTACGAAATGCTCAGAGGAAGCCATTTGACATCCCCATTCTGGGAGCTATGATAGCGCGCTGAAAAGGACACAAACACATCGGAAACCTTGCGCCTACTCGTTTCAGTCCCCGTTCTCCCTTTGAGTTGTGTCAACACGCCGCTAAGGAGCAAGGAAGCGTGGCCCCAGTGTCTCTGCGGGTCGCGGCTGCTGAAGGAGCTGCCCAGGGCCAGTGCACTTAAACCGCGGTGGCAGTCACCTCCGCGTCCGGCGGGGAGCATCCTCCGGAGGATGCGCCGGCATCTCCCACCAGAGCCCGTTCTGGAGGCAGGGAGCCTGAGCGGCCACTGCTGCCCGGGTGGGGGAAAGGCACGTGGGGCGAGGAGCTTCCCCGCTCATCCCCAGAGCGGGGCTGCAAGAGCCTCCGAAACCACGGCCCTGCGCCGGGCGTCCCCTCTGGGTCCAAGCGTGGAGGAGCGTGGGGTGCGTCACCCACGGCCTCGGCCACCCCAGCTGCACGGGGGCTATCACTCATCCTCTGGCTGCGGGGCTTTTCTGTGCGGACCCGGCAGCAGCTCCGTGCTGGAAAGGCTCACAACTTTTAATGGTATTAATCCGTCACCGGGTGCCAGGGGGGAAAGAGCCCGGCTGTGTTTCTGCACGGTAATAGCTACGCGCTGAACAGCACCGGCCCTGATTTATTAACAAGGAGATTTCACGGGCTGCCGGCTGCTGACAAATGGCCACAATTTTAGGCCCCCCCCCAATCAATACCTTTTAATCAAATCCAATCAAACCAAATTAAATTAAGGAAAGCGTCCAAAATAAGCCCAAAGTGCCAGGGGTGCCAGTCTCTGCACACGCCGGCGCAGGGAGCTGCGGGAATTCATCGCCTCTGTGCTGCCGGTGAGCGGAGCCCCCGGGGCTGGGAAAGGCGCGTGAGACTTCTACGCCCAGAGCCGGCGTGGGGAGCAGCTAAGCCCTGCCATCCCCAGGTTTCCGTGCCTCCGGTGGTTTTCCTGAGCACACCCTGGACCCCGAGGTGCCAGAGAGCCCGTTGAATCACGCGGTTCCTCTGGCCAAGGGCTGCTCGGGCAAAGCCTTGATGCCCCCGGGGCGGTTGAAGCCGCGCGCCCCGGTGCCGGGAGGACCCAATGCGTGTGTGCCGAGCGGCAGAGCCGGCCACGCCGCTTCCCGGGGGTCCAATTTGGCACCAGCAAATCCAGGGAGCTGCGTCCTTCTGCGCAGAAGGAGCTGGCGGCGAGGGAGGGGACCTCCCGCCTCTTCCCAAGGCTTTGCTCGCGCCCCTGCAACCCGCAGCGCTGGCGGGACTCACAGGAACTCTCTCGGACTTACAAGAACTATCTCGGAGTATTTTTTTATCATTACTTCTGCCTCGCGCTGGTGCTTCTGTCATGTTGGTGCGGTTTCCTCGTTGTTCCCCGGGGTTTGCTCTATTCAGCTGCTCGTGCTTCCGCTAAGTTTTCGAGGCGTTTCTCTGTATGAATTATTCCCTGACATAATTTTGCGGCACTGGTTATATTTAGAGAGCTCGCTCATTGGGCGAGGCTTTCTCATTTTCCATCTCGTTGGGTGAGCTCCCCCAATCTCTGTATTCCCTATTTCAGGCTCCAGTTGATGTGCGCTAACTAATTACATTGTAGGATGCCAGATGAGGCCGAGCTCCCGCTTCCACCGGTTTTTATAGTGATATTTATTTGTGATAACGCCGAAGGCAGCCATGGAGAGGCGCGTCCCCCTGTGTGCCTATTACAACTGGATCAGCTTGCGCTGGATCAGCTGCGAAAGGCGCTTTCACCGTGACAAGCGAAAAGCCGTCGCGGTGGGACCCGGATTACCTCGTTGTGCTCCCGGTTTATTAGGGGCCGGGCTCCCCGCTGCCGCGCCTGCGTTTTGCGTCCTCGGCCGCGTGTGGCTCCCTCTGGAACCGTCCAGGCGGCTTTGCGGGGTGGCTGGAGCCTCCCGGTCCCTGGGGAGGTTTCCGCCGTGGCTGCCGTGGTTTGTCTGTCCGTCCTTACCTGGCTGGATGCTTCCCCTCCATCTTACGCTGCTTCTCACCCACCGCTCCTCGCATGGGCTCTCGTTTCCCCAGCCCCCTCTCTCACCTCGTTACCTTGATTTATTTGTAGTGCTGCTCTTGTTTTTAATCCTCATCCTTCTGCCTTCCATAGGATACTTGACTTCTCACAGCGTAACTGGCGTCTTAGGGGTGCTCCTCTTGCACGTGCCCCGGCTCCCCCCCGGCCAGCGGCTCTTGGGAGCATCCCGGCAGCCCCGTGCCTGCCTCCCCAGCCGCTCGCCCGGCTCTGGGCACCGCCAAGGTGCCCCCATAGGCACTGCGGGCCAGCTGCGTGCAGTGTCCCCTTGCTCCTGCCAGGAGCCCCCGTCACCTGGCGGTGGCTTCGGTGACCAGCGCCTCTCCCGGAGCTCCCCATCGGGGAGGGTGGCTGGGCTGCTGGAGCTGTGCCAGCCGCGGCAGCTGGAGCCTGGCAGAGTTAAAGTCTTAATTGCCTGTGATAATTAAAAACCTGAGGAAGTTTCCCCAAAGCACAAACCTGTGTGCTGGCCCAGTGCGAGCGTGCGCGGTGTCAGGCAGTGGAAGGGGGCTTGTTAGCGCCTCCAAATCAGCCAGCGATGGTTCGGGAGGGTTTGGCTTGCGTTTTTCCAACTCCTGCGGCAAACTGTGGGGCGAAGCCGCCTGAGCCTTTTTCACTGGGAGGGGGTTTGAGTCCTGGGCTGGTGGTACCGTGCAGGTGGCTTCTGCAAGCTGCGTCGGCATCCCATCCAGCATCCCGGGGAGGGGGCTAGCGGCACTCATTAAGAGCCGTGACAGCCCATGGCTAATTAGCAGCTCTGCAGGGAGGGGGGGGGCACAGGCATCCCAGCCCTTTGCTGTGGTTTGGGATCCACGCACAGTCGCCCTACGTGCCACGGGGAGGGTGCTGTCAGGAATGAGCTGAGGCCGAACCGGGGCCGGAGCTGCCAGCACACGGGGTCCGGCTCTGCGCCCGCCTGCGCGCACCAGGACCGGTCTCACCCCCAGCGAGGGAGACGATGCAGGAAGGACTTTAATAACCATCCTCAGTCCTGTGCATGCAGTTAACTGCAGCTGCAGATTTATGGGTCCAATTAATTGTGCGAGTAAATTAGAGGCACCCAGGCGAAACCGCAGACAGAAGACATTTTCTACGTGCTTTTCCCTTCCTTGGCACTTGCCCGTCCCTGCCCACCCCTCGGAGGGCAGGGCAGGCTCCTGCAGAGCTCCGTCTTCCCACAGCAAGGACGGCACCGGGGACGCTGGCGTTTGTCCCCGGAGGCTGGTGCTGGTCCCCGGGTGGGTCTGCCTGCCCCCAGCGCCATCACCCCCCCCTGCTCCTCCAGCCCGGCCCATGGCCCCTGCCCCTCCTTCATCACAGTCGGCTCCCCAGGTGCCAGGCGTTCCCGAAAACGTTCTGGGGGCTGCCTCTGCCCCTGTTTGGATGCACGGCTCTGCGAGCACCCTCCGGAATGGTGCCCGGTGCTGCAGGGCAGCCCTGTGCTGCCAACCCCTGCCCGCAGCCGTCCTGGGAGGGGGCTGTCTCTCATGTGGGGGGCTCACGGGGGTCAGCCCGGTGTTCGCAGCAGCCCCGCGACCGCACGGCGCTCCTCAGGCTGCCAAGGCGAGCCCTGGCAGAGCATCGCTGCTGCGGGAGGACGACCTTGCAGTCCGCTCCCTCTCCTCGCCAGCCCTCGGAGCCACGGGTGAGCCGCCACGTCCCGGGGGGGAGCTCCATCTGCCCTGTCAGCAGTGCATCCCAACTCCCAGCCATCAAGCAAATCTCATCAAGCTCCCTCCTAACCTTTGTGCAAAGGTTGGGAGAAATGCCAGGGCTGTATTTCACAAGAAATATGAGTCCAAGCGGTCCCAGGCTCGTAAAGTCTCCGGCAGGGGACCCAGCTGGTGGCCGGGCTCTGCCTGCCTTGCAGCGGGAGCAGCCCAGCCCTCGACGAGCCCCGCCACTGCAGCCACGTGGGGACGGTTCCTTTGGAAGAGGCCGACCCTCTGCGGCTCGCCGCGATGGATTAGGAGAGCCAGGCTTGCCTCTGCTGCCTTATCTGCCCAGTAATTGAACGGAATAAGCTCTCTTATCTTTCTGCTCCGGCTTTTCCCTGGCGGCCCCCTTATCGCACATCCCTTGGAGATTGCAAGCAGCCGTTGAGCCTCTCGCGAGGGTGCTGCATCCATCTGCTCCTGCTGGGCTTGGGCATCCCTCATCCTGCCACGGAGGCATGGGTTCTGCCGGAGGGGGCTGCCTGGGAGGATGCTCCAGCCGGTGGCTGTGGGAGAGAGGATGCTGCCGGGGCTGCGGGCGGCCCAGGGACGTGCAAAAGCCGTGTGTTTTCAAGAGGAACGGCACCGGGAAGCCAGACAGGCCCCTGCCTGCGTCCCCGGCCCGCCCAGGGTTTGTGATGCTTTCCCAGCATCGTCCTCCCCCGCGCTGCGCCCTGCTGCGCGCTTTGCTCATTGCCTGGGCAATGCAGGGGAAAATTGAGCCCGCTGCCGGTTACGGCTGCGGTTCTGGGGGGCTGCGTGGGAAGCTGGATGCCTCCCCGCTCGGGCGAAGGCAGAACTGAACTCTTGGAAGCAAATCCAGGGAACCGGTGCGTCCTTTTTGTTACTGACCCCCTCTTCGCTTCGCCTTTGGCTAGCACCTCCCGTTGCAGGCACCCCGGACCCCGGCCGCCAAGCAGCTTTGTGCAAAGATTGCAGGGAAATGTACTGAATATTGGGGTTTGGTTATTTTATTGGTGGTTATTATCGATTGTATGAGAAAGGGGAGGACAAGAAGCAGCTGTGAGTGATTGCCACTAGAGGGCAATGAGAATGTCAACGTGTCTTGGTCGCGTGGCCTGGCAGGGCTGGTGGCCTTCGGCTGCTGAGGGCCCCCCAGAAGCGGACTCGGCCCTGGGGCCCCCCCAGTGCCCTGCAGCCTCCTGCCCATTCCCGAGCCCTCCCGGGGAACCCAACAAAGTGGGACAGAAACCTCCCTGCTCTTTGTTTTTTCACCCAAAGCCTTGAAATTATTCCCCTGCCATGTGTGATGCCTGAGAAGATCTCTGCCGTGGCCGGCAGTGGGGTTTATTTGCGATGTTCGGCGTCAGCCCGCTCGGAGGAAAGCGTGTAATTGGGTCTCTTAGGTAAACGGGGCTGGATCGCAGGCAGCTGCAGCGGCACGGAGCTGATGGACCACGGAGGAGACATTAGCGTGTGGAATGATGACCATTACCTTGATTAAAGAAAGGACACAACACGCATTTGGTTCTTGTACTGGAGCCGCCGCTTCCCGAGAATCGTTGGCTGGGGATTTTGATTTCCTTATGCCAGGAGACAAAACACCTCGGAAGCGATGGGTAATTGCTTACGGGCTGGGTTTTTCTAGGCTAACCTAATCTTGCCAGGGATTTGCTTTTAGCTTCAATGTGCGGATGGATTTTCTTTAAGATCAGAGTGGAAAACACTGTCATATATCAGCAGCAGAATAAATGACTTCTGAGCACTGGATTTACACAGGCTTTTCCTAAGTGATGGCTAACCCAAAAAAGCCAGTCCTGTCTGCAGGGATCCGGGGACCAGTCGCAACGGGTGCAATCCCGGCCGCACCGTTAGCTCCTGGGAAAGCGACTGTACGGGCGGGGAAAAGGGCCGGGCATCCCAGCCCCGGGATCATGGCGCGGGAAGCTCTGCCTGTGGAAAGCCTGCCCTGGGGATGGCTGGGCAGCACTCAGGGCTCGCTGCCGGGGGCTGGGAGGGGACGTCCCCATGTCCCCGGCGAGGGGTGTCCGGCAGTGCTGGGCAAGCACGGCTGCCCCGTCCCTCCTGCCGCTGGCCCTGACGCCGCTGGACGCGGGCAGATGTGCTCGTAATTAGGATGCATCAAATCAGTTAAAGCTGAAGACAAAGAAAATTAGAGAAAATGAAGAGGAAATGAAACGGCTCGCGCAGATGCAGGAAAAAATATTTTTAGTCCTTCTAAGTCCACGGCGTCTGTTGTTTTTGAAGAGTCCGCGCTGAATCCTCCCGGGACTCGCTTCCTTTCAAATGAGGTTGCCATCTCCCAGGGCTGCAATTAGACATGTCCGCACAGCTCCTATTTAGTACAAGCAAAGCACTTAATTTTCATTAAAAAGATGACATTGCGAGCAGTTTTGAAGGACGGGCAGCAGCCGCTGGTATCCGCGCTCCTGAGGACGGATCGGGACACGGAGATGCATAAATGATGGGGCTCCTTCGCCACGCCGCGGCTCTGCGAAGCAGATCGGCTCGACTGGAGGTGCCTCTCCTGATATCGCCCTTTAAATCCTCTTTACGTTTGTGTTGGATAATTCGGTCTATCCATAAATCAGTGTCGAACAGCAGTTTGTTTTACGGAAGTGTTGAATAATCTCTGCTTCATGTATATTCATGGTCCAGCCCAGGCTCCCCAGCAGAGGCGGGGGGGGAGCTGCACAGAAAGGCCCCCATCCTCCCGCCGGGTCCCCCCGGGCTACCCCCGAAAGCCAGCGCCGGAGGGGCGTTACGGAGCTCTCCCCGGGTTTTAGCTCCCCGTAGGGTGGGGGGTAACAGGGCTGCGTGCAGCTCCCTCGGCATCGCGCAGGGCAAGAGCCACCCCTGCGCCAGGAGATGCCCTCGGACCGTGGGCGCGTCGCATGTGACCCCATCCTGCCACTGCCCGCTGTCATAGCCAAACTTTCCCAGTGCCTTTTCCTGCTCCTGCCCAACCACCGCTGTTCTTTAAGGCAAAATCCCCCGGCGCTGCCGCCTGCCCTGACACGGAGGCAGCAGGTGTCCAGGTGGCTCGGCCAACGCCGGCCAGCTCGCCGTGCCTCGCGCGCGTCGAGGCTTGCAGCGCGGCGTGGGCAGCCTCCCCGGGAGCCACAGCGGGTCCCTGCAGCTGCGCCGGGCGACAGCAGCCGTCCTCGCCTGCGCCGGCACGAGCCCCGTGGCTGAAATCCCGCAGGGTGTCGAGGGGAAGAAAGCGGGGCTGGATGAAACAGGGTCAGGTTTATTTTTCAAGTTTTCCGTGTTCATGAAAGCAAAGCTTCGTGTGGCTGAGCCTGGAGACAAATTGCTTCAAAGAGCAATTTTAATTGAAAAGATGATGATGAAAGTTTTGCAGCCAAAATTGAAATACACGTTGCAAGTATTCCCTCCTCCTGCGAAGCGCGTCCACGAAGAGCAACAGCAAAACCAGGGATCTTCCGCGAGAGCCCTTCGGTCCCTACGAGTCGGGGCGCTTCCTCAGTCCATGGGTTTTCTTTTTCTCCATAAAAAAACGAGAAGCCGCTGCTCTACCCAACTTCCCTGCAGCTTCTCTCATGTCCCTCCGCTCCCCTTGCTCCAGGCCCCGGGCTGGTTGAGCATTGCCGCGGCACCCGGCTGTGCCGACGCTCGGCGTGCCGCACCGGCAGCGCGCAGCACCAGCTGACGCCGATGTGCTTTAGCGCAGCTCTGCTCCGGCTCTGGAATCCCCAGGAGCGGCCGTGCTCGGAGCTGGGGCTGTGCCGCAAGGTGCCGCGCAAGGTGGAGTCCTGGCCAGAGGCTGTGCCTGCCTTCCGCGGCCTCGACGGGGCGAAATTTAAGACGTTTTTAGCAAGGAGAAGGCAGCGGTGCCAGGGCCTCGGCAGGCTCCCGCTGCAGAGCGCCGGTCTCTCCGGAGCAGAGCCATTGCAGCAGCCGCCTCCCCCGAGGAGGGTCCCGGGGCGGCAGAAATGCCTCGGAGGTTTCTGGCATTGCTTTTCTTTTCCTATCAAAGCCCCAAAACAAGGCATGGGTGAGGAGATGGAAGGAAAGCCTTCATCTCGCCCCGGATTGGAGCAAGACGGCGAGGGGAGGCAGGTGTAGGCAAGCCTGGGCACGGGGAAACGACCCCGGTGGAACAGCGCTCATCTGCTTTTGATGGATAACGGTCGCAAGCAGCGATGATTGCTTTTCAGTGGCCGGCACGTGGCGAGTTACGGCGTTGTTTCTAATGAAAACTAAACCGCTGGCGGGGCCGGGGGGGGAGCGAGGGCGGGCAGGCACCGAGCCTCTGCGGGGCGGGCAGGGGGTGCTGGCGGGGCAGAGGAAGGGGCCAGGGCAGGCGCCCCGCTGCCGGCACACGGGGAGCCTGGCTGGGAAGCGGGGCGGGTGCTGCCAGACCCACTCGCGCTCCCGCTGTGACTTTCGGGTCGGCGTCCAGGGGCTGCCCGTCCTGCCATCCCCCCGCCAGCCTCCCCCGGGGCTGCCTGGCACTGCACGCCTCTGCGGTGCGATCCCTGGGTAATGTCAGGGAACCCTCCCCGGACAAAGACCCTCAAAACAAGCCCCCCCCTCGGTTCCAAACGCCACGTTCACGGCGCATCCCCGTGCAGCCTGGGATGGTGGCCAGGTGAGACCACGCGTAATTCCTACTACCCACGCCAGGCACTTGGTGTTGCGCTCCCAAGCTGGGGAAGAAGAAAGTGGCGTTCGGCGGGAGGCCTTCGGGGGGGGCACGTCTCTTTGAGAGCTAAGCAGAAGGACAGAAGCGCCCCTCGATGCTGTTTCACCGCCCCGGGGAGCAGAGGGCGGCTGCGCTGCGGGGTCGCACCGGCACGGCCGGAGCTGAGGGTCTGCGCGGGGCTGTAAGGGGGACCCCTCCGCTCTGGCATGTTAGCAGAGGGAAGCGCTGAGCTTCCCGAGCGGGATGCTCCAGGATGCTCCCCCAGGGGTGGGCTGGCTCCCAGCCCCCAGGCTGTGCCCCCCTGGCTGGACCGCTGCCGGCTCCTGGCAGGAACCCAGGGTCCCAGGGGGTGAACAGCTCCTCCGCTCCCCAAACAGACAACGAATGCTGGTTCCCCTCTGCTCGGCATTAATCTCTGTCCCTCCTGGGAAATTATGCCACGATAAATCTTTATTTCTCATCATGGCTTGCCAGCTTTAATAACGGTTTCACGGGGGACGGGAGAAGCCGGCGAGCTGGAGTGCGGGCTGGAGGATGCTCCGCTCCCGCTGCAAACACTGATGGATCGGGACTGATTTATCCTCCGTCCCCAAGCCCTGTTTGTCCAGCTGTCGCGTAGGGCCAAGTGAATAACTGTTACCTCAGTAAATTTAGCCTCTTAATCTTCAGGCATCCACGGTTTCCTGGAATTTACTTGCTATCCAAACGGAACTGGAGGTCTCCAGACCCTCCTGGCGCAAGGTTGCCCACCTCTTGCACCTGCGAGAGCCGATGCCCACAGGGCACAAGCCCTGCCCGGATCCTGCCCGGGGAGCCGGCCCCCGCGCCGCTGAGCGGTGCTGGGGGACAGGGGCTGCCCGGGGTCCCAGCCCCGACTGGGGATGCTCAGCAACACCCGCTCCCCATCCTGCTGGTGCTGGAGGGGCGACGCATTGCATTGCAGCACCTCGACAGGGCTGCCCGGTCGCTTCGTTTGCCTGAATGTACCACCGCTGCGGTGCCAGGGATTTTTGTTGTTTTCTAACTCAGTGCAAACCGTCTGTAGAGCTGCGTATAAGAAAACCAGATGTTGTTCTTGGTTCCCACGGTACCCAACTGGCGAATGTGCATAATTGCATTTTCCCTTATTTGTGGAAGTAACGGAATGGCCAAATCCAATGGCTGCTGGGAACTCTGCTGCAACGCAGAGACCAGCGTGAGCCCCGAATAGCTTTTCTCCGAGCAGGCTGCCCGGTGGGTGCTCCTGGTGGGCATCGGGATGCTGAGAGCCAACCTGCGCTCGGCTGCCCGGCTCCCCGCCTGCTCCTCTTCTCTGAGGAGGAGGATGGGCTGAGAATGTACATTTATGCCTGATGAAAACGTGACCCTCGGATGAGGAAGAAGACGGAAAGCCACTGCGCAGGGAGAAAAGAACTCTTGCCCCATGAGAGCCAGTGCACAGGGGCTGCCGTGCATCCCCTCGCCGAGCAGCCCACGCTGGCAGGGTCCTGCCTCCCTTCCCACGGGCGAGATGCTGCCAGATAAAGACACCAAATTGGGGGTGCTGCCCCTGAGACCGGGCCACTCCCGCAGGCACCCGCAGGGTGCTCGAAATGGCTTAAAGGGGGTCCTGTGGTGGAGGGAGCCTGGGGGGGTCCCCTGGCTGGCCCGGGGGCCGAGGGCTGCTCGGCGGCGGAACAGCTTCAGCAGGGGTGAGTGTCAAATGTGTGAGCGGGAGTTACTATAGAAACTATCTCAACGCTTCGTTCTGTGCAGCCTCGTTGCTACTAATAAATAGCCTCATTATTTTGCAAAAAGTGCTTTGGAAACCAGCAGCACCACAGTTCGGGCCAATACAAAATTAATGATCGAAAATAGCGGGGCCATTTTTTTCCGGTACCATAAAAAGCGAGGAGGCCGGGGTTTCCATTAGGGAGACTTATGGCTCATTTCTCCGCTTTTGCTGTATTTATGTTTTATGTATTCGAAAGTGATTTCAGCCACTACCACAAATTACTAATTCCCACATTACATTAAACGCCGGTGAACAGGAATGGCTCCTGCCTATCAAAATAAACCAGTCAGCTGCGTGCTGGCAGGCACCCGGCCGGGACGCGGCCCTGTGGCTCCGGCGTCCCCGCTCCTCCCCGGCGCTGCCAGCACGGCTCGCTTGGGCGATGCTGCGGGGGCTGCCACCGCAACCGACACCGGGGGCACCGCCAGCGCCAGCCCTCGCTGCCACCAGGGGTTTCTCCCCTCTCTGCTGCCGCCGCCGCCGCTCTGCCCGGCCACTTAAAACATGCGATTGCCGTTTCATCGCAAGCACGCTCTTCCCCATGCGCCCGAGCAGTCCAGGAGAGGACGGTTAAAAATAACAACAGGAATAGCACAGCCCTCCAGAGAGAAGCTAAAACACACGTTGCTCTTTATATCTTAATAGGCCCTGCTGTTAATCGCTCTCCCAGCTGGCAGAGGGTTCCATCCGTGCAGGGCAGCGGCTGCACCCGGGCTCCGGCGCGTGCCGGGGAGCGCCCAGGCTTTAGGGTTTGCGCTGGGGTCTCAGGTGTTTGTGGACACCGGCCGATCCGATGGGATCGATGTGGGCTCCGTCCCATTGTACGCACCCGAGTCTCACTCGGCAAACCAGCTCCTTGCGGATGCCTTTGGTGCTGGAGACTCCCACAGCATCCCCTGGGCTGGCTGACCTTGCCAGGGCGCTGAGCTCTGGCTCACTTGTGCCGTCTAAAAAACCTCTGGATTTGGGTATCAAAAGCCGGAGCGTTTGCTCGCGCAGCCGGGCTTCGCTTGGTTGCAGACACCACCCGTGTTCCCCGGACCGCGCTCAGGCGTGCACCGGCCGGCGGGGAGTCGCGCTTGTAAGTGAAAATGGAGCGGTTTTAGGGAACCAGCCCTTGGACCGTGTTCTTGCTGGCCGGGAGCCTGTCCTCCTCCCGCCGTGCAGAGTACGGCCGCTCCGTGGGGCTGCGTTTTGCACCGCCCTGCCCATCACCAGTGGACCCAGTACTGTAATTCATTGGCCCGAGAGGCAAAGGGTGCCCAGGAGCAGAGGGGATCAATGTCTGCCTCAAGGGAGGATGGAAGCTGATCCCCCCCGATAAACCGTCAGCGTGTGCAGTGTATGGCAGCGTGCCATCCCCCGCCAAGTCCGCAGGCATCTCGCCCATCCGGCCAGTTCGCAAAAACCTTTCGCAGCCACCGAATTTTCCCTCCTTTCCCTGGCAGAAGCTGGACGCCGTTGTTTGTGTTCTCGCACCACGCCGCTGTGTGTAGGCATTTTTGTAAAGCTCTGAAAGCAAACCAGAATTGATCGCGCTGGCTTGCCCCCGGCACGAATCACCACCTACAAATAGGAAATACCGCTCTCCACGGCGCTTCTTGGAGATCACGTTAATGACTTTCCATGGTGCAGACCCAACATCTCGATGGGAGGCAGCCAGGCATCAGAGAAAATGATGGGGAATATAATGAATCATTTGTCTTCCCTGCGGAAGGAAGAGTGGCGGTGGAAAAACCAGACCCTTAACTCTTCAACAGCCAGCTATTGCTGCTGCTGCTCGTGCTCCCGGGGCCGCTGATGGGCAAGCAAAAGGGAGAAAACGAGCACGGGAGACAGATGAGGGGGGATACTGCCATGCTGGCATGTTTTCCGTGTTTAAAATGGATGCAGGCTTGCTCTCCAGAACAGCCTGGATGTCGGCAATGGCTTATTTTGCTGTTAACAGCACAGGACCGCTTATGGAAAAGGATTTACCCTTCTCCATAACGGGAATAAAGGGGATTGGGCTTCATGTGCAGCATCCTTCATCCCAGGTCCTGGGGGACGCTGGGGGCTCCTGGGGAGCTGTGCCTCCCACACGGGCCACGGGGGGGGGAAGCTGCCTCTGCTGAGAAATCAAGGCAAGGAAAGCCCCAGAGCTGCCCTCCCCCAGGATGCTTCCGGACCACATCGCTGGCATGGCTCTGGAAAGCCACTGCCTGATGCAACAGGCTTCGGCACCCAAATTTTGGGCTTCGTTGCCCCCCCATGGGACACCCAGCTGGGATGTCCCTGTTTGCTGCTGCCTGGGGCCGAGCTGCCCACCCTGCTGGCTCATGGCTCCACTGCCAAACCAGGCGCAGGTTTGGGAACGCCAGCAAGAGCTTCAGCGCCTCGGGCGTGTGAATGGGGTGGTTGCATGGTTATGCATTGCAATATAAAAGGGCAGGAGCCTTAAAAGCCTTGCACTTAGAAACGCAGTGACATGCAGCTAAATCAGAAGCGTATTTGCTCAGCACCAGCCCCCTAATTACTGGTGGTAAATCAGTGATTTTACGCAGCAGCAGCACCAGCGGCTTCGTTATCTTGGGCTTGACCTTTCCTTTATTGGACAATAAAACCGAGAGCGCACGTGGAAGAAAAATTGCGGGGGGGGGGCAAAGGTGCTGCGTCTGGCCAGCCTGTGTGCCCTCGCGATGAAGGACAAAGGGGCCTTAGGAGGCGAGATGGGGGTGAACGAGCCAAAATTACACCGTAAAATTTTATTACAGAATCGACTAAAATTTCTCCAGCTCTCTTAATGCATTTGCACGTTTTGTGAGCAAAGGTGCTTTTTGAACAGCGGGGGAAGGGCAGAGCAAGAGGAGCCGTACCCTTCGCAGTGCCCACAGACAGATGACTCTGCTCTAATTAGGGCCCGGAGGGGCCCCCCCGAAGGCAGACCCCGGCGCCCCGAAAGCTGGGGTGCAGGCAGGGCTGGCCGGTCCCCCTGGGTGCGGGGTGGCACGCTGTGACGGAGCAGCCTGCCTGCCTTCAGAAGTACGGCACGGGATCTGTCAGGCTCCTGCTGCTGCCGATTAACGTGGTGCCAGGGGACGCCTGGAGCGCGCCCACGCCAAACAGCGTGCCCGAGCTCCTGACCCGGGGGGGCCCTGGCTGGGACCCGGGCAGGCGTGGCGGGGGATCGTTGACCCGTCTGCGAGGGGTTGCGTTTGCAGAATGAGCACCCAGAGGCTGCTTGTCAGGTCGCCTTTGCATCCTTGCAGCCGAGCCCCGAGGCTGGGCTGGTTTTGGGGGCTGGCGAGGGCTGCCCGGTGGCACACGGGGGGCGACCGGTGGCAGGGGAGGGGACCAGGCTGTCACGGCTGGCCCCACGGCCGCAGACTTTCCAAGGGTGCCAGGACCACTGACAGCCGGGAACAAATCACCAGCGCCCCTATAATCAACCCCGCTCGTTGTTTCCCGTTGAGTGAATTAAAAGTCTTTCAGGAGCACAGGCAAATCGCAGTCCCAGCTCGCGACTGATAAACGTGCCTTTTGAACCTGAGCACCATGGGGGAGCCGATCTGACTTTTAACATTTTAAATCACAGAATTTATTTAAAATGTATTAGCTGAAAGGCAAGAAAGTGGGAGATGTTTTTTCTTTGTTATTTTCTTAAGAGGCGTTGATGTTAGGGAGAGAGGACGTCGTCCAGCACGCTCGCCTCCGACATTACCGTTCAAACCCAGTCCCACAGCTTGGGCTGAAACTGCCAACTTTTGGTGAAATCTGGGGCTCAGCTGGGGTGGGAATTTCCCCAGCAAACCACGGCAGCATTCCCCACCGGCTGGTCCCACGGTGGGTGGGCAGCAGGAGCGGGGCTGGTGGCTCTGGACCGCAGATTTAATCCTGCATCCTTGGTCGGAGTTTAAAGGTAAGGTCGTCCCCAGGCGGCAGGGACCTGGGGCAGATCTCGGGGCAGGGCGCCGACGGCAGCGACGCACCTCGCCCGGCACAACGGGAACGACGGCCCCCCCACCTCTGTCGATTCGGGAATTAAAGTTGTTTCCCCGATAAACCACTCGGAAAGAGAAATCATCAATCTCAGGCAATTGCATTAATATATACGTGATCATCTTTCTGTCTTTCCAACGAAACGTGACTGGGCTCCCTGAGCCCCTGTTCTGTGTTTCACCTGGGCCCATGCTGGGCTGAATAACCCGCAGCCGCCCGTGCAGTCCGACAGCACAACCGACAGCCGCGATGGAGGTGGGGTAACGGATCGCGGAGCGTGAACCCAACATTCCACAGCGAAGCCCCCGTCCCGCCACTCTGCCCGTGCCCGGCAAACCCACCAGCCCAGCCGTCCCACAGCAGTTTCTGAGCCGGCCGGCCGGGTCCCATAGCCACCATGCATCCCAAGTGGAATTTGCACGGAACAGCGCAGCATATTACAGGCATTACAGCCCAGGAGGTTAACGAGCAGTCCGACACATTGGAATGCTGGGAAGTGTTTTCCTAGTTAAGAGCCGTACAAGGTGTCCCTGGGATGGCACACACGAGCGGGCGGTGGGTACGGAGGGCTCCCGGCACGGGAAACACTCTCAGGACTCTTGGAGCAGAGGCTCCAGGTGCCGTCGCACCGACGGGCGGAAGGGACGCTTTCGTTCACAAGACCGAAAATCCATGCAAGAAGGAGGAAGGTGGCCAAGTGCCTGGGCTTGGCAGGCGGAGCCCCCTGCCATGGGCCGATAGCAGGGATGTGGCCATAATCCCCCCTGGCTGGCTGCTGCGGAGCAAATCCCCACTCCGGCTTGGCACCAGCCCTCGCCTGTGGGACTTGCCAGGAAGCCACACTTGGCTTTGCTTTTTCCAACCACGTTGCTGCCACACAGTACAGAGCTGATGGGATGGCTTCACGGAGCTGTCGGGATGGCTTCATGGAGCTGATGGGATGGCTTCATGGAGCTGCCAGGATGGCTTCATGGAGCTGCGGGATGGCTTCATGGGGTCTGATGGGATGGCTTCATGGGGCTGATGGGATGGCTTCATGGAGCTGCCGGGATGGCTTCACGGGGCTGATGGGATGGCTTCACAGAGCTGATGGGATGGCTTCATGGAGCTGCCGGGATGGCTTCATGGAGCTGTCGGGATGGCTTCACGGAGCTGTCGGGATGGCTTCATGGACCCGCCGGGATAGCTTCATGGACCCGCCGGGATGGCTTTTACACACCAGCTCCGGCCAAACAAGGGCCACGGTCTCCTCTCCATTAAGGAAGGTGCCAGCGTGGCCGGCAGCCGCTGCTTGGGCAGTTCTCATCATCGCATGGCTCCTACCTCGGGCAGCAGCCTCAAACCTGGCCTCTCGAGCTCTTTGACAACTTAATCTTTATTTGCTGCTGACAACAATCTCTGTAATTGCAGCCCTTGACAGATCAGACAGAAAGAGCGCTCCAGACACCGCAAGGAATAAATGGGAACGCGTGGTTCAAGCCCCGCGCGTCTTCACCTCTTCCTGAGGCAGCGGCGAACCCTGCGCCGACGCAGCGAGCGGGCGATGCTCCTGCCCCTGGACCCGGCCCCCCCGCCATGGCTGAATGTCCGCAGCCATGGAAAATTTGCACTAATTTAATTAATTAATTAGCAGTCACACTGGAGCCCACAGGCCCCGTTGGTTCCAGCAGATACGGGCGCTCCAGGGGTTCTTGTGCGCTTCCATTTTCGGAGGGGGAGGACGGGGTGCGCCGCGGCGGGGGCAGGCGCTGCCTCCTGCAAGCCTTATTGCCATCTCGTAATCAATACCCCTGCCAACAACGATGCCATAACTTTAATTCCTGATAAATGGCAGGCATAAAACTGAGCTATTGTGTTGCTAAAAGAAATTTAATTAAGGGCGAACAGAAGGGATTCATCACTTGGCAGCGTAGCTGTTGCAGTCGAGTGGCCGTCCAGCCCCCCCCGCCCCCGACAGCCTTTCGCCAGCTCGGGCTGCTAACGGCGGGTCCCGGGGTGCTGGCTCCCCAAAACCAGCCCCTTCCCACCGCTGCCTCCCATTGCTGTGCAGCCACGCGGTCTCCAGCCCCCTCACACTCCCAGCACCCCTCCTTGCCCCCGGCGCCGGGCACTCGCAGCCACCTCCGGCCACCTCCGGCCCCGCCGCGGGTCCCTTGGCCCCGGCCCGGCCGCGCAGAGCAGGGATTGGTGTCCTTGCCCCGGCCGTCACCGGGGCAGCCTTTCCCTGGGACAGGCGCTCGCCGACCTCTGGTTATTTTCCCTAACGCATCTGGGACGCGATCAGGGTTTCCTCCGCACGCACAGGATGACTTCCTTCGTTATTAGATTTCAGCCCCCGAAGAGCAAATTAGGGGACATGAATATGCAAATTAACACACCAGAGCCTCCCCCGGAGGGGATCAAAGCTGTGGTGACATTTGGCTTCCAACTCTTTGCACTTTGGGGAGGGGGGGTTTCCACCTCCTTTAATTTGGTTTTTTCACTGGAGAGAGCTAAAAATAAAGCTCCCACAGAAGTTGTTCTTTCTGCTTGCTCGTTTGTGTGCGTTTGGGCTTTTTTTAAAATAATATTTGCACCGTGTTGACAAGCTGCCAGCCAAGGGGCTGAGGCTTTTCCAGCCGGCGCTCAGGTGCCCCCCCAGCGATGCTCTGCCCGTCCCCGTGACGCCGCAGCGGGCGGTGACACGAGCACGGCTGCGAGGTGATTGAGCACGAGGGACAGCTTGGGGATGTGCTGGATGGCAGAAACTGCGCGGCACCGCAGATGGCTTCAACGCGGGCTGTACCGTCCCCAAACGAGCCATTCCCCCCGCTTTAAGCCTTTCCAATCCCACCCGCGGGAATCCTGCAACGGAGCAAGACAAGTCAATGATCAGAGCTGTGGGCCCCGCGCCCTGGAGCCCCCTGCAGCCAGGCAGCACCCGCCCCCCCCCCCCAAACGCCAGCGCCGGCATGGGAGCGTTGGCTTTGCACCCAAAGCGACCGCGCAGGCTCGGGCCCCCAGACCCAGCGTTACGTGGGTCAGCAGCGGCTCCCCCTCGGCGCCGAGCATGGGCAGCTCTAACCATGGCAATTAAAGCAAGGGCCTCCAGAGGGTAACAAATGAGGGAACGCTGGCGGGAGAGGAAGGGGAAAAAAAAAAAGAGGAAGAGCATTAAATTGTGCGCCCCGGGAAGGGGGGGTATTTTTTAACAAATTCTCCATTAACTGCCAGCAGGATTTCGGGGGGTTTTTTCCGAGCATGCAAAATGCTCAGGGAGCTTCAAATGGCGCTTGGCGGCAGCTTGGCTGCTCCACTCCCATCTGTGCGCTGCTGCGCTCAAATTAACAGCTACGCCAGAGCAGCCCCCCCGATTAACCCCCCAGCGCCCCCCAGCCTCCCGCACCCTCCCTTCTGCTGGGGTTCGGCCGGCCAGAGCCCCCTGCAGCTGCCTTGGATGGGGAGGAGGGAATCATCCTCATCGCCACACTAGTTCTTCATGAGAGGAAAAACCCCCCCTTTGCATCTCGATAAGAGAAACCCCCCCCCGCTCTGCAGCCCAGCCTGGCTGGGAACACGGTCGGGGCCGCCGGCAGTCGTCAGCGCAATTACCCCAAACAACTGAGGTTTGTGGCTTCTCCTGCCCAGAGGACTCCAACGTGAGCAGGGGGAGCGCAGCGCGTCCCACCACCGCCCTGAAGCACCCAGCACCCAGGAGACACCCAGGGGTGCGGGGGCAGCTTGGGGGGCTGCGCTTCGGGAGCAGAAGAGGAGCCGGTGATGGCCCAAAACCTGGCTGGAGGGGAATTTCTGAATGCCAGACAGAGAGGCAGGGATTTACCAAACCTCTTCTCTCTAAATGCTGTGGCATTTCAGGAGGTTAAAGATCCCCCAGACGCCGGCAGCCCCCAGGCTGTCAGCGCTCCAGGACGTACGCGCTCGCAGGAGCTGTGCCGTGGACGGCGGCAGAGCATCGCAGAGCATCGCCCGTAACGATTTCGTCGCCCTTTGCTGCCCATTGGAACAAAGCAGCCTCTCCGTGTGGAAGGCGAGCCGGTATTTCACGGGAAAAGGGCGTTTGCAAAATCGTCAGGCGAAGCAGCGTGAACCCCTGGAGGAGGAGTTGCAAACCTCCGGAGGAGCCGTGCAAACCCACAGCGCTTTTGCACGTGCTCAGCGCTAACACCCGCGGCGCCAAAGCGCCTGCGGGATCCGGACCTGCCCCTGGCATCGCCGCACCCCGCGCTCTGTCACAGGGGAGTTTCTGCCAACAGAGTCCTGGGCCCGAGTGCCTTTTCCCTGCCTGGCGGGGATTTTTATCACGGCACACACGTCTTGTCCCAGAGCTCATCCTGGCTTTCGAGGCTGGAGCTGCCTGTCGAAGCATGAGATTTCCCAGGGGATCTTCCCGCAGCGATGCACGTGCAAAGGGGGGGATTCCCCACGCCCTGCGTCCCACCCCCGCCAACGCATCCCTCCGAGCTCAGGACCACGCCAGCCCCATCACTGCTGCGGGCACCTTCCCCTCGCTCCCCGCCGGCACTCATTAATAACAGGCTGCAAATGAACGCCAGCACAGCGTCTCTTTTCACACCTAATCGTGGCAGGGGGCGTTTGAGCTGCTCCGAAACACATTTGTGCTCTCTCAGATGGCTTTCGGGGGCCCCCGCAGTCAGCGACCGTGGAGGCGAGGCAGCGAGGGGGGCTGGTGCTCATTTGGATAGGAGCCGGCGCGTCCCCGGCCTGCGGGCGACCACGTGCCGATCCGTCTGACGCACTCGAGAGAATTAAACACGCAAAGCCCCGTGCAGTGCGGCGGGATCGACAAAGCCGCGGTGCCAAGAACAGACGCGCTCCCGCTTGCCACATGCGCGCCAGGCTCCAGCTGGTGAGCCCACGGCCCCCCCGGTCTCAGCTGAGCCCGCGGGGGTCCCCCCCCGCAGCTGACCACGAAGCCCCCGTAACGCGTCCCACGGGCACGACCGGCAGCCGAGTGCGCCGGGGGCTCCACGCTGTCGCATCCCACATCCCTGTGGGGTGTCTCCACCCCAGGGGACCACCACGGTCACTCTTTGGGAAATACTGGGAACTGGGGGGGGTAACACGGAGCTCCAGGAGACTCCCCGCCAGAAGCAGCTGTTGGTTCATGTTCTGCAATGCCCTTGGCTGGCTTTCACCCCGAGCTGTGCCAGCCTGGCCTCTGCTAATAAGTAATTAGGAGATAAATAACAGTTGTAGCGTACAATGGGAAACATCTGGGCCTGATAACGAACGAGGAGCCTTCGAGGGTGATGAATGGGGTCTGGAGGAAGGAGAGCTGGGGGGGTGGCCAGGCAGAGCATCGTGCTGGTGGGGACGGGCTGGGGACCAGAGGGGATGGGCTGGGACAGCCCACAGCGGGCTCCGGGGTGGGGATGGGGATGGGATGGGATGGGGCGGGGACGGGGGGGAGGGGAGGGGACGGGGATGGGGACATCTCTTCCCACCTTCCTCCCAAGCCAGGGCAGGAGCTCAGTGTTGTCCCCCTGGGAAGGTTTCTCAGTGGGGAACCGATCACTCAGAAGCAACCCGGACACGAAGGAAAAACAGAGGGCATTTGGTGGAGCTGGAATTTATTTCATATGACTCCTACTTAATTAAGTACTTCATTTGCATAACCTTGTGCAGTTACTCACTTCTGTCATCATGAAATTCAGCCATGTGCAAACAGTTAGCAAAAATAACACACATAACTCAAAATTATGTTTGTTGTAAAAATGGTTTTACACGATGCGGTTAACCGGGCCTGACATACAGCCCAGAACCATCTTCCCTTCCCCTTCAGAGAGAGGAATAAATCTCTGCATTGATTTCCAGGGAAGTTATTTTAGATTTTTGCTTGGCTCTATCGGCTCCTCTTGGGCAGCTTTCCCTTTCGGATTGCTCCGCTGCGGAGCTCTGCAGCGCAGGGGGAGCCACCGGGCTCCCCGCAACCGCTCACACATTTATTTCTCTGTAAATTAGCAAAAGGCCAAGCTGAGGGCTCCTCAAGGCCTAATGTAACCTTATTAAACCTTTCCCTGGCTCTTAAAGGTTACCCGTGCTCAGGTCCCTCAGCCTTTATCTAGCGGCATGCGTGGCGCGTAACGAAGCAGCCAAAAATACACACGTGCGCACGCAGACGCGTATTTTTAGGGCTGCTCTGCCCTTCTGCAGCTCGCTGCTGTCCTCCCTTGTGCCGACACCAGGAGAAATATCCCCGGTGACACTCGGCTGTGAGTGGCCTGCGAGCAAGCGGCACCGCGCCGCGCAGGCGCGTGGGGCTTCCCCGGCTCTTGGGCGGGCGGTGCAGCCGGCGGGGTTCAGCGCCACGGGACGCTCGGCAAACCCAGCGGGACGTTAATCACGGTGGGCTCGGGCAACGCAGGCAGCGCCGGAGGCGCCGGGGGAGAAGCCGGAGCATCCCCAAGGAGGGGCACTTGGGGGCCTGCCAGATCCTGCCCTGCTTTTTTCTTTTTCTCACCCACAAAGGAGCGATGCTCCGAAGCGCAGCGGCAGCCTGTCCCTGTCCCGGGCTGCGGCGCGTGGCTCCCCGGGCTCCCCGCTGCCCGAGGCAGCAGCCAAGGGCGAGCAGCCTTCCTCCAGCCTGGCATTCCTAGGGCACACGTGGCCATGGCAGCTCGAGCCGTGGCCACCGAAGGACTCGCTGGCTTGTGGGGTGATGCTGCAGCTGAGCTCTTCCGCGGCTTCGCAAAGCACCGTCCCAGGCAGAAGCTTTCCACCGATAGCTGAGGGGTTTGGAGGTGTTTGCAAAGTTCGACAAGGTAAGCGCCAAGAGGTCCGGTTTGCCGGCCTCCCTGCCACCCCTGCGCGGCGGCAGCCTCGCTGCTGAGCCCAGAGGTTATCGCCAGGCAGCCAAGCGCCACCTCACCCTCCATGGGCTCAAACTCCTAATGGTCTGAAGTTGTGCCAGGGCAGGTTTAGGTTGGACATTAGGGAAAATTTCTTCCCCAAAAGGGCTGTCAGGTGCTGGAAGGGGCTGCCCAGGGAGGGGGTCAAGTCCCCACCCCTGGGGGGATTTAAAAGAAGGAGAGATGAGGTGCTGAGGGCCAGGGTTTAGTGGTGGGATGGCAGTACTAGGTTAACAGTTGGATGTGATGATCTTAAAGGGCTTTTCCAACCTAAACGATTCTGTGATTCTATGAAACTGCTCCAAGAGGCTCTGGCAAGCAGCCGAGCCCGGGAGGTCCCATGGGACACACAGTCAGGGTTGCCACCGCTCCTAATCACCTCCTTATCAATATTAGCAAAGAGCAACAGTCTCCCCCCCCCCGCACCCCCTGCACCCTCGTCCCCACTGCCGGGGGACCCGCACGTCCGCACAGTCCCGGCGCCAGGAACTCGCAGGGTTCAAAACGTCTGTAAATCTGCGGGACGGTCAGTGCATTAACCTTATCTTGATCCCTGAGTGTAATTACATAAAGCCTGGCTCCCAAGTAAATTAGTGCATTAATAACCATTTTGTCCCTGTAATTACTATCGTTTCTTAGATCTCGCAGCTGTTTGCTAACCCAGCCACGCGTGCGAGGACTCTTCTACCACGGGCACCTGCGATGGCCCAGCCTTGGCCAACGAGCCCCGTGCAACTCGCAGATCTCAGGATGCCTGGTTTGGGACTACAGAGACTGTTTAGAGATTAAATAAAGATGCTGCAAACAAAGCAACCTGATTCTTGGTCAGTGAAAAGGCCAGCGACCGAGGTCGGGTTGGTCCCCACGCTTCTGCTGGCCAATCTCCCCAGGGAGCCGGCGGGGGCAGCTCCAACGTGCAGGAATAACTCAAACCGAAAGCCTGTCCCCGTGTGCCAGCGGGGCTGCGCAGCCTGGGAGGTACCGGGGTGGGGTGGGGCACCGAGAACGGGGCACCCGCAGCGAGGAGGAACCGTGCGGCTGGGGAAGGCGGTGGCATTTTCACCAGGAGAGGTCCCAGGAACTCCTCGGATCTGCCCAGGGAGAAACCCCACGTTCATCGGGCTTTTCCTAACCTCCCTCCCGCTCACGCGCAGCTCCCAGTGGTGGTGGGGACGGGCGCCAAGCCCAGCGCCGTGCAGGCCAAGCGGAGGAGCTGCGGCAGCACCAGTACGCCCGGACCAGAGATGCCAGTTCCACCGAGGGCAGCACGTGGCAGCCGCCGGATGCTGGGGCACCCCCGGGCCCCTGCGGGCCATCCCCGGGAGGGTGCCTCTCCACCGGCTCCGGAGGAGGAAGGAGCATCTGCTCGGATCTCCATGGAAACCCCACCGAGCAGCGGGGAAGGCTTTAGTTTGAAGTTCTGATTTGGCTGAGGCCCTGGGAGCGATTGGCAGGAGATGAGCTGCATTAAGGAGCAGCAGGGGTGGGATGCGTCTCCGAAAATGGGTGCCAAAAGACTATCTGATACCATTAGGCTTGAAAACCTGCTTCTGAAAGGCAGGGATCCAAGCGGGGCGAGCCCCTTGCAGCAAATTTATTTAATTAATTTGGCCCCTTTTTTCTGTGCGCAAATTATCCATGAAAAGACTTTGATTATTTCTTTTCTTTCTGGCTTTGTCTGTGAATTCCAAGTGAGGGGCAGCTGGTCCCTGCAGGCAGAGCTCAGAGCATCCGCCAGAAGGCACTGCAGCTGAAGGCAGAGCCCGGCGCTGTCCCCACGTCGCGGGGACCAGCCCAGTGAACCCTCCCCCAGCCTGGCAAAGCCTGTCCTGGGGCGATGCGCAGGGCTCTGGTTTCGGGGCAGGTATTCCCAGGGTCAAAATGCCGGCACCGCACCCTTCCACCCAGGAGGAGGTGAGATGCCAGATTAATTAGCTCCAGTTTGCCAGTGTTGGAGTTTTAATCACCAACAATTAACTGGGATAGGATGGGATGCCATGGGGATGGGATGGGATGGGATGGGATGGGATGGGATGCCATGGGATGCCATGGGATGCCATGGGATGCCATGGGATGGGATGAGCTGCACGGAGCCAGAGCCCAGGGCCACAGGTGATGCTCAAGCACCCATCATCCAACCAGAGTCCCCCGAGGCCGAGCAGAAGCTTCCCTCCCGCGGGTCTCTGGGGGCTCCTGGGGCAACCCCTGCCCCTCAGGTTTTCCCCCGGGCTGGCACCGTTGGAGATGCCGGTAACAGCCCCCCAGGCCATTTGCACAGGGCTGGTTTTTAGCAAACTTGCTGGTCTGATGTTTCTCTGGCCAGGACGCGCCTTTCCTTAGGGAGAAAACAGGAAGCATGGAAGCACGAGATGCCCCATCGTACATGGAACCCCGAAGTAAAACCAGCAGAGACCTGGCCCAGCCCTCTGGCATCTCCCGTTCCCATCTCCCACTCCATCCCTATTCTGGAGACAAACAGAAGGCCGTAGCCTCCGAGGCTTTTATTCCGGGACATTTCATTTAATTTAATTATTGAAGTGTGTCCCCCCTGAGACAAGCTCCGTGTGACATTTGATAAGCCGTACCCCCGGCATAGCCCGCTCTCACGCACCAGCTACCGGGGGTTGGACTGGGTGACCTCTAGGGGTCCCTTCCAACCCGAAACATTCTATGATTCTATGGATGGATTCACAGGAGCTAATTGAAAGGTCTTAATGCAAGAGGCAGAACCAGCACCCCTGGGAGGAGTCTGGGGGCAGCTCCACCGAATGCTCCACGGATAAGCAGGGGGGTGGCAAGCTGGGGGGGGGAGCAGGGCATGAAGCTGGGGAGTGAGGAACGGCGGGCAGTGCTCGGCCCTAGCATCAAGCGTGAATTCGGGGGCGTGCTCTGCCGTACCTGCTGTGGAGACCTCCACGCCAGGCTCCCGCCGGCGAGGCAGACGATCCAGTCTCGCTCCCACGAACGCCTTCCCGACGGCCGCTGGGAGCTGCCGCAGGAGCGGGAGCAGCCTCGCCAGAGGTGCCTTCCTTGCCTGCAGCACCCACACCCGTGACTGAACAAGCTGAATGGTGTTTGGGAATAGCAGGGAAACACCCGATGCCGTCGACCTTCACTGAGGTGGGTGCTGCTTCCCACCTCTGTACAATAAATGAATTGGTAAATCATCGCAAAGCCTCGATTCTTCATCAGATGTCAAGCCTGGGACAGAAAGAAGGGAAATTATTTGAAAACAACTGGCAGTTTATAAATGCTACAAATTTCTCATCGTGTAGCTGCAAATTATTATTACAACCTGCTCCACATTTCAGCCTTGCTCTGCCTGCACAGAGCCACCCCGTCCGCTTCCCCCGGCGGCTGCGGAAAGCCCGGTCACAGACCCCAAAAACCCTTGCCACAGACCCCAAAAACCCTCGGAGTGTTGCGGACTTGGAAGCCCTGCTCGACTTTAAAGGCGGGCAGGAGATGGGCTCCCCGGGGGAGCAGCCAATGTTTCCCACAGGGCATTTTGAGACGTGTTCACGAGCGTTGTCCCCAGCCAAGCACCCCTCGCCGTGGGTCCGGCCGCTGCACCCAGCGACAGCCTGTGGGCAAGGAGGGCGTTCCACCTCGGCGCTCCGAGGGACGGCTCCTGCCACCCCTTCCCAACAGGAGCTGATTAGGCAGCAAGGACGTGTTTTGAAAATGCCCTTCACATCTCATCCATCCCGGATGAATGGGAGCACAGCAGCCGCGGCTCGGAGGCTTTTCATCTCCCCTGCCAGCCCTCCTTTCTGCCGAGACGTTAATAAAATGCATTTCCTACAGCCATTGTTTCACTTAGGGAACCTTCAGCCTGGTTTTGATTGAGTGCACTTAATATAGTTGCTCTTGTTATAGAAAGGATTTTGAGCCTGGTATTTGACAGCCTTGATCTTAAAGAAATCCATTAAAAGCAGCTTTATCTCCGGGTTTTGTAACCATTAAATCGGTTTTGTATCAAGCTGGTGGTGCGCCTTCAGGAAGCCATGTGGGAGAAATGGGGAATAAACCCCAAACCGCAGTGCCGGGAGTGCTGTGCCGCATTCAGGCTGCACGTTGAGAACCTAAAGGGATTCCTGGCTGCGGAGGAACATCCTGCACCTCGCTCCGGGGAAGCACAGGGCCTGAACTTCCAGAGGACGAGAGAACCTTGATTGGCCTAATACCCCTTAGCGTATCCCCCCCAGATGGCGAGCACCGGGAATCACGTCCGGCTTCAGACACCGGCCATCCACTGCTCCCGGTACCGGCAGCCACAGGGAATACAGGTTCACGCCTTTTCTTCCTTCTCAGACAGGAAAATTAATGATCCTTGAGGAGCAGGCTTTTAAAAGAAAGCTTCTGCTGAAAGACAAGGTGCCGGGACCCTCCCTGGGGCATGGTGGAGCCAGGCACAGCCCAGGCTGTGCCATGGGAAAGCTGGGACGCTGTGCCACGGGAGAGCCGGGACGCTGTCCCTGTGCCCCAGCCAGCAGAGCGTAGCTTTGCAGATCTTTTTCCCTCTGGAAAAGCACCCCGATGGAATGGGAAGGCAGAGCCCACACCGCCCCAGGAGGACCCCACGATGCTCTGCCACCTCTGGAGTAATTGGCTTGTCTTAAAGCTGCCGTATAATTACCGCCAGCTGCTATCTCCTCACCATGAAGCCCAACGACTCGCTGGCGTGAACCTCTGTAAGTTTTCTGAAGCACTTTCTCCAACACGGAGCGAAGTGTTTCAAGCTGTGCTGAAGGAAAGGCTGCGAGCGCTCGCCAGCACCCCGGGGCGCAGCCGCTCGGCGCGGGAGCCGGAGCAGCCGGGGACGACAAGGTCACTTGTCCCAGTAACGGCACGAGAACACCGAGGTGATCTTTGGCAATGCCAGCCAGCAGCTCCCACGCCTTCTCCTCGCTTCCCGGCACATTTTCGCTCTCCCCTGGCGGTCGGAGGCACTTTTCCCCAGGGAGGGCGATGGGGAGAGCCGGCAGCCCAGGGCTGCGGAGCCGGGGGCTCCTCTGCCCGTATGCTGCGGGTGCCCCCGAAGGGCAGCCGGGGCCCTGGGGGGCGTTCAGCTTCTCCTGGGTGAAATGTACTGGGAAATTAAGGGAAGAGATGCACGGGGACTGAAACCCGAGCGAGCAGTTACTGAACCTGCAGCCGGAGGTGCAACCTCATTAAAAGTGGCTTGAGAAAAATCAAAGTCGCCGCCCCTGCATATAACACACACACACACACACACACACACACACACACACGTATATATGTATGTATATGATGCTTTGCATCACATGCGTCCACGAGAGCAGAGCACTCTGACAGGTAGAAGAGTTACCCAGAGCTGATGGCCCACGGCCCGCAGTGTGCCACATCCCGTGGCCGCTCGCTGCGCCGCCCGAGCACGCAGCCGCCGGGCTGAGTTACCCTGTGCCTGCCAAAGACAAAAACTAATAAATTCATCTCAGGTGAATTAAAGCATTTCATTTAGATTTTGACCTTTTAAAAGAAAATGAATAATGCATTTCAAAATAAAAACTCATTTCAGGCTTGAGAATCAAAACATTTCCAGCTGGAAATGCCAGGGCAACGCGTTATAACACCGAAGTTGTTTGATTTGCTAGGTGGAAGGACCGCTCCCTTAAAGCTCAGCACCAGCAGACGCCCCGCAGGCAGCTGCCCCAGATTGCTGGGTTGTCTCTGCCCTCCTCCTCCTCCTTCTCCTCCTCCTCCTTCTCCTCCTCCTCCTTCTCCTCCTCCTCCAGCCCCACCAGGCATCTCAGGGAATTCGCAGGAGTTTTTACGGAGCCGACGGAGTGGCATTTTTCCCCAGTGTTGCCGTTGCACCCAGAGCAGAGCCCGCACCCCAATAACTGCATAGCACAGGCGTCCTTCCGTAGCTCGCTCGTTAAGAGAAGGGGGGGGAAGAGACGGCGCCGCGCCACTCGGCCAACGCCAGCTGAAAGGCGCCGCGCGGCTCCGTCACCGGGACGTCACGCCTGCCATGAGAAGGTGCCACGCCACGCTGGCAGGGGCTGACACCGGGGCCGCCGTGCCAGCCCCCTCCCAGCCGCCTGCCCCCGCGGCCAAGCCCATCGGCCGGTTGCAGAAGCGTTTGCTCGCTGCTGCGCTGCCACTTCCAAACGCGTCGGTCCGCTTTCAGTTTGGCAGAGCCTCTAAATACTCATTTCAGCCAATACCGATACCTGGTGGTGTTGCATTACAGGGCTGGCACGAGCCCAGCAAATATCACTGTGAGCTTTGTTTAATTAGGGGGTTCTCAGGCAGTCGCACGTTCATCCTCAGAATGGGAAGAATAAAGCGGGTTTAACAGTCCGGGCTCAAGGCGCGCCCTGCTGAGGCCCGGGCATCTCCACAGTTCCCAGACCAAAAGGGCGTTTTGGTGCTGCAGGAGCTTGTGCACCCAACTCCCTGTTCCCTTTTAGAATTCATTTTCTCATTTCTACTTGCCCTTTTTTAGGCGTGGATAAGGCCAGGCCGGGCGTACGGGGAGCCATGGGCAGGTTCAGCTGCTCTTACTCCTCTGCTGCTGTTCTCGCCGTGCCTCCTGCCTGCCCCTCGCCTCTGCAAACCTGGAGTCGCCTCCTGTGCCGCCGGCTGGGGACCCGGCGGTGCCGGCACCGGTGAGCCAGCACAGCTCCCGCGGGCAGGCAGCGCGGGCAGGCAGCCGCACAAGCATCGGGCCGGGCTTTCTGCCTGCTCCTGCCTCCCCCGCGCCCCACGCCGTCTGATCCAAACAGCCTGGAAGGGTTGTTTGTTCTGAGGCTCAGTAAAGTTCAGCTGCTGCAGCAGCGCCCCGACGACGACAGCTCCTGTCTGGGTAAGCAAATGAATTTTGATGGGGTTTTTTTGGTTTGTGTTTTTTTTTTTTCCACCCACCCTGCTCAGGATGGGAAATGCCAGCACTGGTTGGCAAAGCTCGCGGAGAGCAGCCCGCGGAGGCGGCGGGAGCGGGAGCCGTCCCAGCAGAGCCGCCCCAGTCACCTCCCAGCAGCGCGTCCGCAGCCTGGTGGAGCGGAGAAGGTGCCGGAGCAGCAGCGCAGTGGGGCGCACGCTGGCACCCCTCGAGGGCTGCCCGGCTCTGGAGGGCTCGTGCACGCCTCACACCTCTGCCGAGGCTCTCTGCTCCGCGGCAGGATGGGGTCTCACACCCCCCGCAGCCCCCTGCCCGCAGACCCCCTTGGAGCAACCGCTGTGGTTTGCTTACGTCCAAAGGAAGGAAGTTGTTTAATTAAAGCTAACACCATGAAAACCAACTCAGGGGCGCCAGCAGAGCATGTTAAAGCCCTACAAAGATTTACGGGACCGTGGGTGCCGTAGGAAAGGAATTCTGAGCCAGGGAAGGTCGCGTGGCTCTCGCCTGCCCTGCCTCCCTGGACGTGGAGGGGAGAAGGGGACCCCCAAGCTGCCAACTGGCTCCTGGTTTCCCACACTCCCCTTGAACTCTGCAGCTAAATAGGGTGGGGGGTGTGGTGTAAATAATCCAGCCCCCCCCCTTACACCTCAGCACCCACAGCAAAGCCATCAGCGTTAATTGAGGCTGGACAGGAGACAGCTCAGACCAGCTCACGGGGGGACGCGCAGCCTTTTCCCATGCACCCTTACACCAGGAACCGGTGACAAACTCTGGCTCCGGTGTCTTAAACCAGCACTTTATTTACCAGCCCTGCCTCGTGGCTGCAGGATGGAGCCAGGGCACACGACAGCTCCAGCTCCTACGGGGAAAGTCTTCTGCAGCTTTTCAACAGCCTCGCTGGTTTTGCAGATTTCTGGTCGAACCCAGGGCCTGACCGTGGGCTTTGGGGGAGCAGGCAGCACCCTGCCCACACGCTGGTGCCCACCGGGCTGCTCGCATCTCGCGTGCGTGGGCGAGGAGAGCCATGTGCCACAGCAGCCGGTGGCATTTAACAGCAGCTCAGCTCAAGTCCCTGTGTCAGCGTCCCCGGCCCACCGGGGGCCACGACTGCCTGGCGCTCCACGCACCCCCGGAGCCGCCGGGGCTGAGGGTGCAGCACCAGCTCCTCCATAAGCCTCGAGACATAGCCTTCTACGAGAAGGTAATGAAAATTATTCAGCTAATCTACTTTAATAACCCAACTTAGGGGCCTCCCTGCGCTGCAGACAGTATCATAATTTTTAAAATATTAGCTGTCATTTCCTATCAGTCCGAGGCAGGCAGAGGAACTCAGCACTCGACTCCATCAAGGCTACCAATCCACCTGCCTCCGACCCCATAAAGAGCAGAGACGCAAGACTCGGGGGGGGGGGGGGGGGGGACTGCCCCTGGGGGCTCTGCCCATCACCCAGCCGCAGCAGCAGAGGGCACAGCCGGGGCAGGGACCCCAGCCACCCCCGCAGGAGGCTCCCCCTCCATTTGTCTGCCTTGGCTGCCTTTTTTCTCACCTCTCTGGGTTTTTCCCCCCTCCACCCAATGCATTACAGCAGCGACAGAGGTGCTACGCCGTGGGGAGGAACAGGGGAGCCTTTTGGTACCCAATAAACAAGCACACCAGGAGGGGACCCTCGTCCCTCAGCCCCAGAGCTGTCAGCCTGCACCTCCTTTTGCTGTCATTCCCCTCCGCAGTCCCTGACGCCCAGGATGCTCCAGGGAATTGGGGGTGCCACAGGGGACCCCCAGCACTCTCCACTGCGGGACTGACAGCACCACAGGGGTGGGCAGGGCGAGCCCAGCACTCGCCTCCGTAGGGTTTCCACCTCCCACGGAAGAAAATGCCACCACACTCCACTGGCTCTGTGCAGCAAGTTTAATTGATCTGGGACAAGTAAAAAGTATCAAAAAATCCCAGAAAACCTCTTCAGTGTGTGCAAAACTCATTGTAGAATATAAAATACTTTAAAAATATCCTGCAGAATCAGATCTGAAAACTTTTTAAGTTAAAAAAAAAAAGATTCCAACATGCCTAAAATATAGTAACACTTAAAAATAAAGACGTCCCGTGGTTCCGACGCGCCGTAGCAAACGCATTCTCCCCGTGTTTGTGCAGACGGAGCCCGTGGTACCACCGGCGCTCGCGGCAGTGCCTGGGGATCCCGGCGGACAGCGAGGCTCGGGGAGGCGACTGCAAGGGCTCCCCAGGGAGACAAGGGCACCCCAAGGCTGCGCTGGGGGGGGGCCATGGCGGCCGGCGCAGAGAGCAGCCTCACTGGTAGAGGACCTTCACACAGAAGGTTTCCTCGTTCTTGTCCTCATGGTCGTTGATGTGGATCAGGATCTCCTCCTCACCCGTGCCCTGGCTCGGGGCGAAGCGCAAGCCCATGGTGTAGACCTCCCCGCCGGCCACCTGCGGGAGAACGGGGGGGGGGGAGAGGTGGCA
The DNA here is from genome assembly GCA_034008185.1 of Gorsachius magnificus. Classification (NCBI taxonomy): domain Eukaryota; kingdom Metazoa; phylum Chordata; class Aves; order Pelecaniformes; family Ardeidae; genus Gorsachius; species Gorsachius magnificus. The sequence continues at coordinate 678,278 of CM067098.1, read as the reverse complement.
GAGCCCGGCCCAGACCCCGCCACGTGCCCACCCTGCCTGGGCCAGCACCGCCCCCCCGCAGCAGCGCGCCCCGCACCCGCCCAGCCTCGCTCCGCGCGTCCCACGGTCCAGGCAGACGCTGGGGGGTCTGGCAAGGGGGGAGCGGGGGCAGGACGTACCTCAAAGGAGTCCTCCTTGAACTGCAGGAGGTCGGGGCGGTTGGTGCCCAAGAAGTAGAGCCTGGGCGAGGGGTAGGGGTTGGTGTAGGTGATGCGCTTGTTGCAGCCTCTCCCGCCTCCTGCAGGGAGCGCGATCTCGAACGCCTGCGGGCCGAGCACAAGCCATGGCAGAGGCGGCACAGACCATGGAGGCGGCAGAGGGAACATCGGGCGCTCCCCCAAACCGGCCACGGAGAATCGCCTCCTGCACCGACACATGGCAGGGGGGGAGCGTTTCAAGGGCACGTTGCCTTATGTCCCCCCTCCTCTCCCCTTCTACACCTTACAACTGATCTCTACCAGCAGGTAAAAGAAACCACCTTGGAGCAAAAGCGTCTTCCTCAACGCTGCTGCTGGCACCAGCACATCCGCAGAAGTAATTACAAGCCCGACCGACAAAGGGCCGGGGCAGCAGCTGGGACCGGCCAGCTCATTCTCCAGCTAATTAATGGACTTCCACAGGGAGAGCCATGGCACTCGCTCAGATAAGGCCCTGCGGCACCGGGACACAGGCTGGCACTTGGCAGGACACCGGGGCATCGGCTTAAACACCGATCTGAACTTCCCCTAGTACCGAGGGGTTTGGGAAAGTGTTTTTAAAAGGAACACATTAGCCGAGAAATCTAATTTTCTATCTCTGAGGCAAGGCCTCCGCCAGCACAGTGCTAATAGGACGCAGCATGCTGTAGCTTTAATTTCACAACCGGGGATACTTTGGCGTTGGCGCCCCTCAGCATGGGACCGCCTTCAAAACAGGCTGAAAGACATTTTGCCGTGGTCTTCAGTGAGATTATTCAAGCACCCGAGGGCTAAATGTGTGCTTGGGGTGGCAAGCGCCAAAGAACCCATAGATGTAAAGAGAGGAAGAAGCAGGGGAGAGCCCCGGGTGCGACTTCTGGTCCAGGGCCGTCCCGCGTTCCTCCGTCGCGAGAGCCGCCGTACCTTGGAGATGAGGGGCTGCCTGCAGGACAGGCAGAGCAGCCAGGAGGACACCAGCTGGTGGGACTCCACGTCCACCAGGTTGAGGTAGATGAACCTGCTGCCAGCCCGCCGAGGCCTCACGCCGACGTACAGGTCCTGGATGCCGTTGGCAGGGAGAAGGAAGGCGCCATCCGGATCCACCTGCGGAAAGCAGCACCGGGAGCTGCAGCGGCCAACCGCACCACACCACCTCCGGCTCGGAGCATAAACTGGACCTGATGGATCTTAAAAACCTGCGCGCCTACACCACCGCTACCGAATCCCACCTCCATGAAGACGCCAGGACGGGCTGCATGTCAGGGAGGATCGGAGCCGCGCTGCCGCCCGGGGCGAGCCAGCTCCTCCCCAGCCCGGGGACTCCCTCCCTTTTGTTTACAGGACAGCGGCGGGGTTTTTGTGCCTCTTATTATTCACATTCGCAATTATGGCCAAACGGATTCTAAAGAAATTGTTAAGTCTTCAGATGGTCTCATTAACGCAGATAATTTGCCCTCCGGGGTTTCGTGCCAACGATCCTACACATGACAGCTCTAATCAAAAGATAATTATCACAAACACTTTATGGCAGTAAATCGTTCATAATTCTGAGTGGGCTGCCTTTCCCTTTCCGGAGGGGATGTCACCGGGCTGGTCCCGGCCAGCCCACCGCTCGCCACAGCCACCAAGGACCTGGCCAGCCCCGAGCCCGCCCGCGGTGGGGGGGGATTACCTGCAGCTCCTGGGGGTGGGAGGTGAACGCCCGCACCCTGCGTGGGGCCGGGGTGCCCCGCAGCAGCAGGGAGAGGCGGGTGAGCTGCCCGGCCGTGCAGCTGACGTCCAGGCGCTGCAGCGAGTGCAGGTAGAACTGCCAGATCTGGACGGGCGCCGCCAGCCAGGCGTCCCTGCAGCACAGACAGACAGACGGACGGGGCTCACCGACGGCACCGCGGGCTCAGAGCGGGCGGCCAAACACCACGCGGGGAGCCCAAGGTGGGAGCCTGAGCTCAGGGAAGCTTCATCTAAGGACCCCAACTGCAGTCTCCCCCATTCCCAAAGTTCACATAACAGCACTGTCTGACACAGCTGGCCCGGGCAGCATCGGCTCGCACACCAGAGATGCTCTGGCCAGGGATTATTTAGGGGGGAAGCGAACAATGTAAAACCCTAAGCTGCAAACATTTTGGGAAGCCTCCTGCCCAGCATTCTGCTGCTCAAAGCCGGCCGGGCATGGGAAGCCATGAGCAAGGAAAGGGCAGTGGAGCTCCCCCCCTGCCCCACCTCACGCTCAGGGTTAGCGTTTCTCACTTTTTGGGGTCCTGCTACTTACGTATAAATAGCAACAAAGAACTTTTTGATCTGCGGGCTCGGTCCTCCGGCTACTTTTAAGAAGATGTCCTGCGGCTCCCCAGGCCCCTGCGCGCAGAAATCAGAGCATCGGTCCCAGTTAACCTCGCCATCAGACCAGCTAATGAGGACTCCAGGGTTTCCTTCCCGTTAACGGAAAAACCCGCCACCAACCCACTTAGGAAGGCAGATGCTTTCAGCATCTAGTTAAACTGTGTTATTAAGTTATTATACAGCTTGGCTGAGCTCTTCCACTATTTTTAATTACAAAAGAGGATACAAAGGACTATCGTATTCCAGGTCTGCATCTGTAATCAAATTTTGGCAAATTTTCCCCAAGTTTTCTAACAAGCCATAATCCAATTACCATACTAACGTGTTTCTGCAACAGCAATCAGCAACTACCCTTCGTCACCATCTGCACGTATTTGTTTTGCCTTTCCACCTCCCCCAGCTGCAAAGGGAGCCCAGGAAACCTTTGCCAGGCGCTGCAAAGCGAGGGCTGGGCTTGGGAAGGGACGCAGAGCAGGGCCCAAAGAGCACCTCGACCTGGCACGGCCCTCCCCACCACCCCAGCGTCGCCCATCGTCCAGAGGACACGCCGCCCCCCTGCCACACGCCCCCAGCAGCAGGGAAGGTCTATCCCATGCCCGACAAAAGGCTGCTTTTCCCCAGCGTTTTCATCATCTGGTACTTGCTCAAAGGAACAAGTGAACCCGGGCTGCTGCACAACGCGGTACAGCGCGGCACTCCGCCTCGACCGCAACAACAACGCGGCTCCTTTTAATTAGGAATAAAGGACAACTCCAGCTTCATCGCCGCCAGCGTGGCACTACCGGGGCTGACAAACAGGGACGCTCCGCAGGTGCAAGGCGTCTCCCTGCCGACAAAAACCACCCACAGCAGAAGGACATGAAGGACAGACCGACGCCGGAGCGTAACCGGTACCATATTTTTGGTTTCGCAAATGATGTCAGGGTCACTGCAGCGAACAAACATCTCGGGCTCCCCCCCTGGCATCCCCACCGGCGCACCTGCGGAGGAGAAGGACAGAGATGAAATAGTGTTCAGCATTTTCTCTGTTTGTGCTTGCTACCCTGCACCCCACGCAGCCGCAGACCAGAATCCCTTATGCCGGGCTACCAGCAAACCACATGGGCATACCGGTGCAGGGAATTAAGTATAAAATTAATGCAGGCAAGCGGATGAAGAGCGAGGAGGGGATCCCAAGGCTGTGAAAGGGCGAGGAAGCAAAGACAAGCCCCCTGGGTGCCACCTGCACCTCCAGAAAGGCCCCTACGATCCACAGAAGGTGACCGAGGAAGAGCCCAAGCCCCCACCACGGGCTCACCAGGGAGGGTGTGCCAGGGGGGCAGCCGAATGGTCTTCTTCAGGAAGGTGAGCTCCGGGTGGTAGAATCGGAAGGTCTGGTCCACCACGTGGGGCTGCGGCTCCACCTTCACCCGCAGGAGCGCGATGGGCTTCCCCCCACTCACCTGGAAGGAGACCTGTCCCGGGGGGGCCGGCAGGAGAGGGACGGAGTTTTGCGAGAGCGATGCTTCTCCTCCCGCGCAGCCACTCCAGCGGCATTTTTGCCCAGCTCCCTCACCTGGATGTGCTTTGTCTGCCCGGCCCCGCTCTTCCCCAGGGAGGGGGCAGCCGCTTCGGCCCCAGCACCCAGCCCTGCCGGCCCCTGCGGGGTGCAAGAGGGGGTTGCCTCGGGACGCAGCGCCGCTACGGCTGCGCAGTGCCCCCCGTGGTGGTACCACCCTGCCCTGCATAAGCAAACACAGCCGAGGGAAACGCTTCCTGCTGGGAACAGCTCAAAACAGGGGCCTGCACCTACCTGCGCCGCGACGACCATGGGGTCCGGAGAGAAGGTCTGGTATTTGAAGGGGATGCGGACGGTTTCATTGGGGCGCAGGTAGATCTGAGGCCTGAGGTCGTCACGGAGGTGGAACATCTCCTCCTCCACTGGTGTAACACTCTTGGTCAGCTCCTTGAAGTGACGCCACTCCCTTGGGTCCAGTATGACACTGGGGGAGCGAGCGGCAGAGGTGCTGGTAAGGACCGGTCGGAAGCCGGTGCCACCCTGGCGTCTCCCCATGCACACAGGGGAGACCCTGCTTCAGCCCCCACCTGAGATCAGGGTGGTCGACCTCAATGGTTACGGTGTGCTGAATGCCATAGGGGTTCTTCAGGGCAAACTCGAAGAACTCTGCTGTCCCCAGCACGGCGTGCACGGTGTGGGTGGCGGTGATGGCCTGGCTGAGCACCCGGGAGATGCTCTCGCCCTTGATGTGCTCCCGGTAGGCGTCGATGATCTGCAGGTCCCGCACATGCCGGGCGCGCTGCTCCTGCCAGCCCTGCAGGGAGGAAGGGGACCATAAGCCTGGAGCCACCGCGGCATCCCCAGCCCCGACAGCCCTGTCCTCACCGAGAGCTGGGGCATCCTCCCGCCAGCAGCGTCCTCCTGCTGCCGCACCAGCGCCATGCGCCGCAGCTTGCGCCGGCGGGCAGCCGCGGCCTCGCTGGGGCCAGCCGGCGGGGCCAGCCTTGCCTCCGGCCAGCGGCTACGCAGCGCGGCTGCCAGCTCACCATCCACCTCTGCCAGCCTCCGCGCCCGTGACACCCGCCCGCCTGTGGGGAGAGATCACCGTGGCACCGGCAAGGGCCCCCCGCGATGCTGCAGGGCTGGGAAGTGCCAGAGGGGGCAGCCACCACATCTGGGGGGCAAAGAGACCCTGCCAACCCAAACCCAGGTGGGAGGAGGGGCCGAGCCCCAGCCCAGCAGGACTCACCGCCCACAGCGTTCAGGGAGATCCAGCTGCCGGCCGGGACGCTGCCTGGCACAGGCACGCTGCGGGAGCGGGACGGCAGCGGGGACGGCGGCTGCCCTGGGGTCTCCTCGCACGGGTGGCCTGCCACGAGTGGAGAGGGGAGTGAGGAGAAACCATCCGTTTCTCACTGTTACAAAATCTAGTGCGAATTTTTATTCTCACTGCAGCTCTCTACAGGCAATTTAAAGAAGCAAGAGCAAATATCTGGTTGCTAACAACACTCTGCGAGCCCTAGGGCGCTCCCTCCGGAGCCTACTGCCGCTACAACCACACAGCCGCCTGCCCAGAGACGGAGCAGCACCAAACGCACAGCCCCACCCCAAGCGGGTCAGCACCGAGCCCCTCACCAGCTCTGGTTTTCATTTCTGCGTTCTCCATCCCCGTGCTGCGGTGCTGCCACCAGCACAGCCGCGCGCCGCTGCGTCCCCCCGCTCCCGCTGCCATCCACGCTCCCGCACAGCTTACGCCAAGCGGAGCCGGACGAGGCTCTAAACCCGCTGGGTATTTACCCAGCCCACAAATCCCGTCCCCGTCCTTCAGGCAGAGGCACCAAGCTTTTCGATATTCTTTTTAACAACAGTATTTTGAAATTTAAAAAAGGAGAACAAGGGGAAGAAAACCACGATCAAAGGGTGGCTGCTGTCCTGGTGCAGCATCTCAGCTTCCTCCCTCCCTCTCTTCTTTTGCAGGGTGCGAGTTAAACCTCTCCTTGGGTTATGAATCTCAGATTCTCCTTCCCAGGAGCTTATCGTCCCTTTGCAGGCAAAGTATGGAAACGACGATTTAAGATATCTTATAATGGAGCTAATCTTTCTTCTGAAGATAAGATTTTAAAACCTGGAGTCACTGCACATTTATAGGACAGGGAATTAAATATATAAAAAAGCAGCCAGTGGGTTCTGGGAAGAATAATGTTCTTACAAGCGTGGTTTTCCTTCGGGTACAGCCCTGCGCGTGCTGTGCATTTCCCCCACGGCCCCGTGCCGTTTGCTAGCACCTAACTGCGCGGCGCTGACCCCGCGCCGCCGGCCTCCCAGCTGCCTTGCCGGGCATTTGCAGCCGAGCAGGCAGAAGGGACCGAAGCAAAACGAGGAGCCGCACACCCCTGCCCGCAGCCCAGCGTCCCTGGGGCCAAGCACCAGAGGTACCTGGCGAGGGGCACGTTCTGTGGGGTGCCAGCCCCAGCACCCCGAGCCTGTCGGCCGTGCGAGCAGCGGGCTCTTACCGATGTTGGCCAGGCAGAGGTGGAGGCGGCCCCTCACCACCACGCGGACGCTGAGGGGCCGCACGGCGCCGTGCCGCAGCGCCTCACGGCCCATCACCGTCACATCCGGCTCGTACTCGGTCGTGGCCACCTCCAGCTCGTGGTGGGTCCTGACGGCCGCCTGGCCCTGGCGCAGCAGGGGCTGGGGACAAGGCAAGGACGGGCAAGGGCTTAACAAGGGGCGTTAAGGGGTCTGGGTAAGGATGTCTCTGGATGTCTGGGGGCAGGGGGGGCGGTTAGCCCTAGAATACTGCAGGAGTTCCAGGAAGCAGAAGGAAGTCAACATTTTGCCATCACTCTTGAGGAGATGACGACAAATCCCATGATTAGGGCTTGTCGGGCTGATACCTGTCCCTGGTTACACAGAGGGGCTGACAGTAACTCCATCACTAAAGTCACGAAGGTAACACAACAGCATCTCAACACGGGACCAAAGGAAAAGTCAGGCTCTCCCACAACACTCCTGCACCCTAAGCAGACCCCCTTCTCCTTCATCCTTAGCAGTCCTGAAGGCTTAAGGGGAAAGACCTTCGATTTAACTGGTACCTCCAGTTTAATGGCAGCAGACCCAACCAGGAGCAGGGAGTCTCCATCCCAGATGTCAATCTGGAGGCTGTGCTCAGCCAGGTACCGCACGAACCAGCGCTGCTCCCCGGGTCGCAGGAAAGCAGGATCCACCATGTACTTCAGCTGCAAGCCCGGTGGTCCTGAGACATAAAGCCATAGAATCGTTCAGGTTGGAAAAGCCCTTTAAGATCATCAAGCCCAATCGTTCCCCTAACCCTGCCATCCCACCACTAAACCCTGTCCCTAAGCACCTCATCTACCCTTCTTTTAAATCCCTCCAGGGACGGGGACTTGACCACCTCCCTCAGCAGCCCATTCCAGAGCCTGACAGCCCTTTCTGTGCAGCATCATCGTGGAAATGGAGCTTCCAACGGCACTGGCACATCAGCCAGGGGACGGATGCTCTGCTGCTCCGGAGAAGCCTGCCTGCTTGCACACCCACTCTCTTCCACTTAATGAACCCGACAGTCAATTAGCAAGGTCTGAGGTCCCCCAGGACTGGCACCCTCCCACACTCGGTCTGTACAGAGCCCCCTCTCACTTCCATTAACAGCTCAACACGGAGGAGGAGCTTCACCAGCCACAAGTGCTCGGTGCCTCTTGGGACCAGAGCCGCACGAGGCACACAAAGAACCACAGCAAGGCATTCAGCTCGGAGGATCAGAGCCGCCCACTCCGGGCGCACTCTCACGTGTCGCCTTTCTTTTCAAAGGCACTTGGCTGCCGGCTCCCGCCGCAGCTTCAACATGCAAGTCACGCCACCAACACTTACCAGTGTTTTACTTCAAATGTTGGATATTTTGGATGTTTTTCATGATGTGCCATGCAAACCAGCAGAGGTTTGCTATTAAAGCAGACACGGGCCTGGCGGCAAGCCCAAACCCAACTGACAGAAGAGGAGTGGCCACATGAGGATGCTAAAACCAGAGCTTACCAGTGCTGAGGGTCCCGTCCTTGTTCACCCGGACAAGGAGCTGTGCTGGCACAGCCGGCCCGGCCGCCGGCCCCCTGTCCTTGCTGACCAGCTGCAGCCGCGGCGTGGTGACCGGTGGGAAACGGTAGAACTGGAAGGTGAGGAAGATGGTCCTCGGCCACGTCCCCTCCGTGCCATCCCGGGCATCCCTTGAGGGAGAGAGAGGGGTTCAGGTTAGCTCATGGCGCAGTGCTGCCGCCCCATCATGAGCTCCTTGTGCGTTTGGCATGCACCGAGAGGCAGGAGAACAGGAGAAGATCAGCAGCATCACAAGTATTTGGACTCCTCTGAAGACAGCAGGCATATGGTTTGCTGGCTTTCCAAAAAGCTTCATAATTCCAGCTGTCTCCCGCCATATGCTGTGATGGAAGAGCCCAGCAAAGGCAGCATTTTACCTTCACACAGCACGCTGCCATCCACAGAAAAACCACAAGTGGGGCCTTATCCAGCCAAAGACACCCCCACGGGTGCCAACTTTCTCAACTCCATATTCAGTTACGGAGAAACCCTGCATTAGCTTTTACATCACATCATGGCTAATGGATACAATAAAAAAAATCGGGACATGATTTAAGAGTGCCTGGAAAGGACAAGGGCACCACCGTAAAACCCTCCGGGGCTTTGCCTCCATGGCAGGCGCTGGAGAAAGCAGCACCTTTGCAAGGACTTCTCATGCTCAAGCAGGGAAGCGGGTTGGGGGGCATTTTCGGAAGGGACTTTCCCCCAGGAGACCCCTGGGGTCTGCCCACGGAAGGCACCAAAGAGCTGCCATCCCACCTGCCAAAAGCCAGGAACTGCAGGATTATTTCGTTGCCTTGCAGAGGGTCGGCTTCCTCCAGCCGCAGGCTGAAACTCGCCGGGTCTGCCGGCTCTGAGATTTCCACTGGCTCCTGGTTGCGGTCCAGGATCTCCGGGAAGCCGGCGGCATGCAGGCGTGCCAGGGAGGCACGGGAGAGCAGCGTGTGGGAGCTGACGGAGAAATGGGGGTGAGCTGCAGGGAAGCAGCCGCGGGGGACCCCGGCAGGCCAGGCGATGGGTGCAAGAGCCCCGGGAAGGGCGGCCGAGCATCACCTACCTGCCTGCCTGCAGCCCCACAGCGGCGATGGGCACCTGCAGCGGGGCGAAGGGCAGCGCCCGCAGCTGGTCGCCGGCACAGGGCTCCAGGTCTGGCGAGCCCAGGTCAGCCTCCAGGTGAGTGATCCCCCCGTCCTGCTGAGAGCCGCGGCCACGCTGCGCCAGGGGCCGGCCCCTGCCCCGCGGCGGGGCCGAGAGCTGGGACACTGAGAGCTGGCGGGAGGGCGGTGAGCGTGAGCGCCCGCAGCCCCGTGCCGGGGGAGCAGCCCCCCGAGGCAGCCCACCCTGCGGGAACCCCCCCGGCGGGGCGGCCAGCACCCCTCCTCGCTAAGGCAGCGCAGACACCGCCTGCTCCGGTGTCACTGCTCCACCAAGAAGCGGTGGGGCTCAGCTGCACGAGGGTTCGCACCCCTGCTTCCTATTTAGCTGCTGTACCCTCCCTGGCGAGGGGAGGGATAAGAAAACGCAGCAGGAAGATGAAATCTCTTAATGTAGTCTTATGAAGCATTTCATTTCATCAAAAATATTTGTGTGCATTGATCCCTGCATCGAGATATAAAAAAGCATAAAGAGGAATCTCAGTATTCACAGCTCTCCTTAAATCCTAGTAGCTCCGCACGAAGAAACCATGCGTCACTGTCAGCACGTACTGGGGACAATAGTACCCCGCAAATCTGGGCTGTCAAAAACCAGAACTGCCCTTAAAAATACATATGGGGTGTGAAAAGAGCTCGGGGAATTTTGCCCAGCACGCTATAGGCAGGATCCGCTTTGCTGCCCTGGAGGAGGTGGATTTGAGCCGGATGCTCGGTGCCTCCTGGCTGCAGCAGCCAGGGACCAGGAGCACGGCCTCGGCGCGAAGCCCGTCCCCCCGGAATGCCGCTGCCCCCCACCCACGTCCACTGGCGCGCGCGGCACTTACCCCCGGTCCCCGTGGGGAGGCCGCCATTCGCAGCGGGGCCGGCGGACCTGCAGAGAGGGGTGGGAGAGATGCTGTAGCAGAGCTGTGGCCCCCAGGCCCCACCGCCGCAGCTGTGCCCTCCGCCAGCGAGCCCCTCCAACCTCCCACATGCCCTTCTGCTTTTTGGGGGTGGGACCAGCTTATTGAGGTGTGTTACCATCTCTCAAACACCTATTTGACTTATTTTTCCAATAAAACTGTTGCCTGGGGCAGGGCGGAATGCAGCAGGTCTCCAGATCCATCTGTTATTTTGCCAGGAATTAGGCTAAGTCTGCTGTAGAAGGCGGCTCCTCCATCCCCAAACAGTGCCGCAGTTCCCTACGGCCATCGCAGTGCGATGCTTAATGAGACGTGAAAGTTTTAGGATACTTAAGGCTTTCGTTGCTCCTCCGTTTTTTCTTGTCACTCCCTTCATCTGTTCGTGCATTCGTGCCCCGAAACGGTACGAGCTTTATCGTGTTTGTGTTTGGCTGCTGAGCTTGCTGTGCCGCAGGTCTTTCGGAGCAGACCAGGGGCACAGATGTTCTATCTCCGCATCCACGTGATGCTCAGACCTTATTTTGCTTTCACCACCATCCATATTCCAGCTATTTCATGCTGACTGATGCACAAAGGAAAGCACCCTGTCTCCCTTACATCTAAACCACTCTTTTCTCTCGGTTAGGATGGCTTTGGCTGTTGGTAAAGAGACGATGGACAGAACCACCAGCACCCCTGTCAGCTGAGCCTACAGAAGATGGGCTCAACCTGTCCTGGCCAAAAGGACCAGACAGCGGCGCATTTTCCAACGGAGCACTACAAGGAGTTAACAAAATGCTCTTTTCAGCAGCTCAGGGCATGGGCTGGCTCTCGCACAGGGCCGCTCACCTCGCACACTGCCGTGCTTCCCAAGCTCTCCCCAGGGCTGCCAGCCCCCTGGAGCCAGGGAAATGCCATGCAGCTCACCCCCACCCCCCCCCAGCCGGCCCAGGGCCCCCCCTGCGGCCCCAGCACCTTCCCAGCGCCAGGAAGGGACCAGCAGCGACGCAGCCGTGTCGCAGAGAGCCTAACCCCGTGCACCCCCAACTCCACCAGAGCCCTCATTTCACCCGTGAGGATCCCTGCTCTAAAGCCCCTTAACGCCAGCAAACCCAGCTCCTCGCCGGCAGGGAGCCAGGACTTGCCGCGGCAAAGCCACGGTGCCACTGCCATCTCGTGGAAGGCGCGGCAGCACTGGAGCCGGTGCGGGAGCGGATCCCAGGCTGCACCCACCGCGCCAGGCATTGCCCAGCCCCACAGGCTGGCAGCTACCGGCTCGCCAGAGGAGTGGGATAAGCTTGCAAAACATACCTAAACACTGCAGGTCATCTGGAGCATCCCGCCGGGACCCGCAGCAGGAGCGACGCGGGAGAGGAAAGGGGAGTTTGCTTCCCACCGATCAGGAAAGCAGGGAGCAGACAGAAACAAGCCAGAGAGGATTTCCAGGAGCCCAGGGTATTGACTCAACTCTGCACCCAAACCCAAGACAACAGCAGTTTTCTTTCAGACGGGCGCTGAAGCCCCAACCACCCGGCACCCCCACACGATAGATGGAGCTGTTGGAGCGGGGCCAGAGGAGGGCCACAAAAATGCTCCGAGGGCTGGAGCCCCTCTGCTATGGGGCCAGGCTGGGAGAGTTGGGGGTGCTCAGCCTGGAGCAGAGGAGGCTGCGGGCAGAGCTGAGTGCGGCCGCTCAGGGCTTCAAGGGGGCCCAGAGGAAAGGGGGGGACAAGCTTTTTAGTAGGGCCAGCTGGGACAGGACAAGGGGGGATGGCTTTAAACTGAAGCAGGGTGGGTTTAGACTGGATGTAAGGAAGAAATTCTTTAGAGTGAGGGTGGTGAAACCCTGGCAGGGGTTGCCCAGAGAGGGGGTGGAGGCCCCATCCCTGGGACCATTCCAGGCCAGGTTGGCCGGGGCTGTGAGCAACCTGATGTGGTTCAAGGTGTCCCTGCTCCTGCAGGGGGGTTGGGCTGGGTGACCTCTGGGGGTCCCTTCCCACCCAAACCATTCCATGATTCTATGCATACGCTCACACACGCGTACGCAGCCTGGTTTCCCCCAGCAAGGTGCTGGCACAGCCCATGTGTGCCAATGGAACGCGTGCTGCTGGCGCACTCCCTGAGCGGCAGAGCAACGAGGTGGTTATTTTTTCGCCTCAGCCTGTAACTGCCATCCCTCCTGCTCTCAGCCCCTGGAAGGATTCAGAGTCCAGAGACACGAGCAGCAGCACTGGTGGGGAGCAATGTGAGCTATGTGCTGCTGAACACGGGAACCCAAACACCACCAGAGCGCCCCGAAACAGGAGCAGGAGGGTGCCCCGCTGGACACCCCAGGGGATTGGACACACAGCTCAGCGCTACTGTCACAGGGGAATTTTGCAAGTCAAAAAGTGAGAGCTGAATTCAACCCAATGGAAAGTTGGTTCACGCCAGCAATTCATGAACTAGCTCGCTGGAACCAGGCAAAGTCTTGCTTTTTCTCCTGAGCAGACATCGGTGTCACACTCTATATTTTAAATGTCAGCGATCTGGAAAACACTCACTCAGCGATGGCGTAGGAGGCTTCTCCGACTCGTCCCTGTCTTTACGTAGGATCCCTGCAGCAGTTACAACATGTTCTTCCGAATCAGTGGAAACACGGAATTGGACAGTCCCAGACTCCACGTGCTCCCCCTGAAACTGGAAATGAAATGCTTTCAGACAGCGTGCTACACGCAGACTCCCTCGTACCTGAGATGATTCCGTGCCCTGCAGCCAGAGAAGCGGTGGCGCAAGCTGGAGGCCGAGCTAGCAAGGGGCCGTGCTTTAACGAGCTGATCAAATGCCCGTGTCCTCGTGGGGACACCCCCCCCGCCCACTCCACCCGCCGCCACCCGGTGTAAGGCTTCACAGCGCGAGTTCTGCCCCAGCCGCATCCCCGTGTACTTGCGGAGCAGAAGCCAGCCCTTACCTGGCGGGAGCTCCTGCTGCTCGGCGGGGTCCGGTAGACCAAGGCTTGGCAGGGGCCGCGGCGGGCGCCGCCGCGCAGGGGCAGGACCACGTCCGCCTCGCCGCTGCCTGGGACCGGGCTCCAGACGGCCCAGCGCACCGAGCGCATGTCGACCGCCTCGCTGCGGGCGCTGCCGGGCACGGCCTGGGGGAGAGCGGGGGGAAGCATGGTGGAAGCCCCGTACCCCCCTTCCCACACGGGTGCTCCTTGGTTTTCCTCGCACTTACCCCGTTTACCCAGCCCGTCGCCGACACCACCCCCCTTCCCGCAGGCTGCACTGCAGTCCATCAGGCACCCGCGCTCCAGGTAATCGCCCCTCGGCCCCTCACCAAGTTACACAAGGGACTACACCTCTAGATTATGGATCAGCATAATATAATGCCGATATAACATAAAATATAATGCCGATATAACATAAAAGCACAATATAACGCTTTTCCAAAATAACAGGGTTTTCGTCCCTTGTATGTGTTTAGCACACGCAGGCTGAGACAAAGGCACCGGCACCCAGCCGAAGGGCTGCAACCCTCACGCAGCTGCATTCAGGGGTACGTGTCTGAGCCCCCCAGCCCCAGCAGATGGGAAAGGCAGCGTAAAGGCTTCCACTTACCCGGGCACGTCCACAGCCTCCCCTTAAACCAAAGGAGAGGAGCGGAAGCAAACCGAGAGGTCTCTACCAGCGCCCGCCATCACCCTCGCAGCCTGCTAATTATGGCACGGAGGACAAGGCGATCAGCTCGGCAAGCGGCTTTGGGATTAACCGCTCTGCCCAAGGGCTGTGCCGTGGGAATCGGCTCCACCGCCGCCCCGGCCAGCGCTCCCGGCACCCAGCCCAGCCAAACAGATCTGCATCTGGAGCCCCAAATCTCCATGAGTCCTTGGGTTTCAACTTTTTAAAGGAGTTGAACCCAACAGGTAATTTCCGACAGCAAGGCTCAGCTTCTTCTCCCCCTCTCAACACAAATCCCTCTGGCCTGGCACACGGTGTCCCGCTTTAGAAATACCCACTTCCCCCCCAGTTTTGCTCTGGACAACTCTGGTAAGAGAGGACGCTTGCTGCATTTTCAATGAGCGCCTTAGCAGGACGACTAGGGCCTCCTAATGAACCCACCCACAGCCATCGATTCAGCATCACTACGAGCTAATGGCTCCAATAGCAAAGGGCCCCTGGAGGGGACAACTGAATGGCTCGCTAAGCTGGGCTTAGCCTGCAGAAAGGTTAAACCCAAATACATGGAAATGATGGGTAAGTAGGCGTTAGCAAGAATGGTCTCCGCAGTCAATAGAGAGACTTCTCTAAGGTCTGGAGAACATCAGGCTGAAGCTCCCTGAAAAACCTCAGCATTCAGGGGGAAAAAAGAGCAGGAAGGTTAAGTTCTTTTCAGCATAAATGCTAAATTCTAAAGAAAAGCCTCTTAAATTTAAAAAGGCTGAGGTTTTCCAAATTAGCTTGCCAGAACACTATGGGAGTACTGCAGGCCACCTTTCTCCATATACATATACACAGTGGAGAAGTGTAACCGCGTGTAATTAAAAGGATTCAACAATCCCATTTCCAGGATATTTCACACAACGCTGCGGAAAGCACCTGGACACCTCGCGGGGCCGTTCGTTAGGCAGCCCAGCGTTCGTTAGGCAGCCCAGCGTTCGTTAGGCAGCGTGGCTGCCTGATGAGGAGCTGCTGCGTCTTGGGGGTGCGGGACAGCGAAACAGGGGCAGAAGATGGAGTTACTCAGCAGGGCTGGCTCCCCCCACGGCAGATCTCTGCTCTTTAATGAGGGACAGAGACCAGGCACGGCACCCCCAGCCCTACCTTCCCCTCGGCAATCCCCGAGGTGCAGAAGACGTACTCCAGCTGGAAGCAGACCCCAAACGCCGGGTGAGGGACCATTTCGCTCAGGTGGATGCGGCTCCTCAGGACCAGGGCTTGACCTGCACCCCTGCGCCGGGACGGAGAAGCGGCTGTGGGCAGCGCCCAAGGCAGGAGGAAAGTGGCACCGGCGGTGCCCAAGGGTCTCCCCCTTACCTGGCTCCAGAGCCCGGCCCCCCCGGGCAGCCGCCCTGCACCGCCTCTGCCTCCGGCACCAGCACGGCCACCTGCGGCGCCTGGACGAAGCGCAGGCCGTTGTGGACGCCGACGTGCAGCCGCCGCTCCCGAACTGCCACCCCAACGCCATCCGGTGCAGTGTTAGCCTGTAATGGGCAAGTTTTCCAGCTCAGCATCCCTCCCCGTGCCACCCATGGCCAGGAAAATGCAGGCAAGCTCAAAAAAACAGGACCCACACCCCAGCAGCTGATGGATATGAAAATTTTTCATCTTTATGGGGCAAATCTGGCAACTAAGAGACCTGGCCAACAGTCTTACTGCGCACTGAGCACTGCCGTTCCTGAAGAGATGTACTACAATGAGCACTGCATCTCATCTCTGCATTTTCCATAGCAGAGCAAAACCCAAATTCTGCTTATTGGTGCCTGGATATTGACAACAAACCCAACACAGAGCACCTGCATGCTAAGCCAGCAGTAAAGCAAAAGGCTTGCGCAGAAGAAAAAAATAAATCAGAGGCTCCAAGTGAAACAAATACACAAGAACCGTTCATCTGAACCCTTCTGCTCTGCCCGAAGCCAAAGCACCAGCACTACTGCTCACGCACGGTGCTTTCCCTGCTCTGTCTGCATCAGCGCTACCTTAAGTAAGCGGTCGCTGTTCAGGAAGGCCAGCAGCTCCTCCTCAAATTCCTCCAAGGAAGGGTACAGCCGGACAGACAGCCCCTCCAGATAGCAGGTGACCGGCTTCATCAGCCGGGGCTTCTGCAAACAGTCACCTGAAAAGACAAGGTGGTGGCCACAGGTCAGGCCACATCTGGGGGTGACACCGCAGAGGCACCTGCTGCCGGACCCGAGCCAAGAGCAGCGCCAGGGAGGGGTTGTGGTCGTGTGTGGGATCCCCAGCTTCCCCAGCACATACACATCTTTACACCCGGGAGAGACCCAGAAATTGGCCTTTGATGCCAATGGATGCAGTCTGTTTACTTAACGCCACCTCCACTGCAGCACTGGGGTGCCCTGCGGTACAAGACCCTGGCTCTGCCCTCTTCCACTTCCGAGGGGTGGTCTCAGCAGCGCCAGGGACTCGGCTGCTTTGGAGACCTTGCTCAGCTTTAACATTAACAGTTACAACCCCCAAAGTGGTTAGCAGTAGGGCTTTCCAGGCAGGAAGCTGAAGAATAATTCAGCTGCAGAACTGAGAATACTTTTTGCCCTCTGAATCTTCAGGTCACGTAATTATAATTGCAGCAGCTCCAACGGCAAGGCTGCTACTCACAGGGAAAGATTAAGGGGGGCTGAGCACGCAAGAGCTCGCCCCCCTGAACCTGCCAGACCCCCAGCGATCCTGAGCCCCGCCACGGAGGAGGACGACTTTAAACAAGCGGCAAGAGCTTCTCCCAAGACTCTGCCGAGTGACTGTAATTAAACCAACCATCACTTATCCCTAGCAGCTTCCCAGGAGCAAAGCAATTAACAGACGGGGAACAGACCAAGGCTGTTTTGACACCTTTCAGGCTGAGCTACGAACGCAGGGCTGCAGCCCCGCCGGCCTGTGCAGCGGGAGATGCTCTTGCCAAGGGGCAGCACTGCAGAGAACCCATCGGTGCTCCCAGAAACCCCATCCCAGCGCCCCGCCTGCCCTGCCCGCAGCCCCCCCAGGGTCCTGCTGCCTTTGGCAGGAGCAGCACAGGCAGCAGGGCAAGAGAAGGAGCCCTTACTCGCATCTCCATGCGCCGGCAGCAAGCCAGGAATGGTCTGCAGCCCAGACATCAGAAAGTTTTCGGGAAGGAGGTGAAATATTGTCTCCAGGGGCTGGTGGGGCTTCAGGGTGTACTGCAGGTGGCTCTTCTCCATCACCGTCAGGTATTTGTTCTCTGAAAAGGAGAAAACGTCCCAAAATGACCAAAACCGGAGGAGACAGCTTTGCAGCACCACCATTGAAGAAATCATTGTCCATGAACGCACATGCTGGGAGCAAAGGAAAACCTGGGTTTGCCTGGCCAGGCTTTTCCCAGCTGGCAGTAAGGCACGTCCGCTTGGCACTGCCAGGGCACGGACCACGTACCGCGTCGACTGGACACACACGATGCCCATTTGGATAAGAGAGGCCACCAAGAAAGGAGCGAGACGCCATATCTTGCTGCTGCTTACTTTCCACGGGGTCCTGGAAGCGCGGGTGCAGTAAGGCACGTGGTGTCCCGTGGTACAGCTTCAGCCTGAAAGCAAGGAGCACATGCAGTAGTCAGTAAATCCACCCTGAAGCACAGCTTCACCTCCCACAAGGCCTCTGCTCGACAGCAACAAACCACCTTCCTACTCCGTACCCACAGTAAAACCCCCATCCTTTAGGGAACGGGCCGGCATCACTCACAAACCCACCCCTGCTCCCCCAGCAGTGAAGAGTTCCAGGTTTCTGGCCTTGTTTCTGCAGCCCCAGACCACCCTTTCTCCCCCCAGAGCAGCCGTGCACATTGCCACCCCAATTCCCAGCACGTCCCATCACACGGCAGTGGGGGCACCTACGTTTTGTCCTCGGTGGCCGGGTCTGTTGCCTCCGACCCGCTGCTGAAGAGGGGGATGAGTCCAAAGCCGCAGGAGAGGTGCTGAGAGCCCCTGTCCCCTTCCCCGGCCATCGTCACCACTTCCACGACAGCAGCGATGCTGGGGTGGCTCAAGGAGGTGTGGAAGTAAATGGTCTGGGACAGGGAAGGAGAGAGAAAGGGTTTGTCAGAGCCAGTGGCAGCCGCAGGCAGAGCGATACCTGGTTGCGTTTGGACAGCCAGCAGCACAACCACAATATCTATCAAAACTCCGCAACGGCGCCTCATGGCAAGGGACCTCTGATGCCACTTGGAAACCTCAACCTCCTTAAATCGCAAATACCATTAACTTATTTCTAAATTTTTTTTTTTTTTTTTTTTTTTTTTTTTTTTTTTTTTTTTTTTTAAATTTAACACCCATTTTCCGGCATAACTCGCAGGCTGCAGACCCTGTAAGAGCAGGGTTTCGGCACGGCCCTGACCTACAGCATTATAGCAAGCCCCACACTGGGAAAGCCAAAGGAGCTGGAACCCCTCCTGCCACGGGGAGGGGAGGTGGGATGGCCCAGACCGGAGGGGATGGGACAGGACACAGGTCACCTCCCCGGGACAGGATTTAAAGCTAGGTTAATCCTTCTATTAAAAACTCATTACCGTGGTGTTCCAGGGAAAGCGTTTACTGCAATCACAGGCTGTCAGGAACGGATAACGGAGAGAGACATTACCACAGCAACCCAGGGAAATAAATCATTATTCTATTATCTTTTATTGCAAAACATTGAAATAATGACCGCTGGCCACAGACCGATGCCTGGCCTAGCAAAGGCACAGAGCGCCCTTACAGCAGATCCCCTGTAAAACCAGGCTTGCTGTTCCCTCTGCCAGCGCTAACACCACTTTGCGACAGCTCGTTCCTCTCCCCTAAACCCTACGAGGACGATGCGGCACGGGGGTCACCTTGACCCACCACGCGCGCAGACCCGGTCCCCTGCCCACGCGCCTTCCTCCCCCGGCGCGGCCGGCGAGCGCGCGGGCAGCAGGCGCAGGCAGCAGCTCAGCACGTGGCCTGCGCGGGCAGAGGACGCGATGCCCCCGCACGCTGCCAGGTCCCGCGGGGCGGCTCTCCCAGCAGCTCCCCCTGCCCGAGGAGCAGGGCCTCTCCTCCTTCCCGCTCCTTTCGCAAATCGATTGCGTCTGTACCCCAACTCTTTGCGACGCTAAACTGCTGAGCATCGCAAAGTTAGAAGACCCCAGTCGCATCACGCCCGCAGACCGCCTCTCCTCTGCCCCGTCGCCTTTGCAAGGCCCCGCGCGCCGCGGCTGCGCCGTGAGCCGGCAGGGCAGGCTGCAGGGGACGGGCAGTGCAATTCGGTGACCCCAGAGGCTGCGAGATGCAGTCCCCCGACACGCCGAAGCTCCTGCCAACTGCTCCCAACCCAGGGACGCCACCCAGGACGCCTGCAGGCGTAGGGGTGATGCTCGCAAAGGCAGCTGCACCCAGCATCAGGTGAGGTGGGGAGCAGCGACACGGTTTTCTCACCGCCAGTGGTTTTTCTCCATCCCTCTTCAAAACAGCAGGGGTCAGCCGGTGATTAAAAGCACTTGCGAAAGACACACATGCATCAACGCCCCTCAGACAGCACTACTGATTTAAATAAATGAAGGAGCACAGCTCTAATCAGCACTATGCTTCGTTCGCGGCACAGAGCACTAGAGATGGAAACATAAATTTAATTAGAAAACGTGACACCCCAGCTGTCATCCACGCCACAGGGCAGTGGGATCTCCCCACTAAGGGGGCACCCTGGCTTGCCAGTATCAGCAGCGGGTGGAAGCATGGTTTTGGGAGAGTTTAGTTCCCGGGTAAGGTGAGAAAAGTGCTGTGCCGGAGGGCGGGCGGCTGCTCCTTCTCACTTGTGAAGAAACACTGCTCTCTGCCGCCGGCTCCGAACACAGCAGGCGGCACACGGCGGCACGCCACCGTTCCCGCGCCGTCACCCAGCCCCGGAGCTCACCCAAGACTCCAATGTCCCCCAATAAACCGTGCATAAAAGCTTAATAATTGGGCAGTGTCTGGGGTGCAGCCTGTGCAAAGGATTGGGAAGCACTGGAAGGGAAACGAGTTTGCTGCTGCTGTGTGCCAGCGTGCAGGAGAACAAACGGCCGCAGACAAGGCTCAGCAGCAGACAGACCGACGGACCGCGGGCCAGAGCCTGGGCACGCTCAGGGCTTGCTGGTTTAACGGGCTCACGGCTACAGCATGCTGATCGTGGGCTACCAGCGCTCTCTGAGCTCCACTTCCACCAGACTGACGGAGTAAACCAGCACCAAAGGAGAGTGGCTCCAGGCTGAACTCGAGCAAGGACGTCTTTTCCCTTTGTGCATTAAAAGCCTCCCCGCTCGAACTCGGCTCCTGCAGCCCCAGACGCCTCCCTGCAGGATCGCCGCCCCCTCCCCGCCTCGTGCCACCCCATCCCGGGAGGCCGCCAGCGTTTTCCCAGACCCAGCCGGTGTGGCCGCTCCCCGGCCCACCACCCGTCCCCTCGCACCCTACCTCGTTGAAAGCCACCCTGGCCGGGTGCTGCGGGGCGGCACGGGCAGTTTGCCGGCTGCTCCTCCATGTCCTCCCGAAGAAGTGGTGGTAGGTGGCATCGAAAAGGGAGAGGCGCAGCTGGTACTCGGCTCCCTGCAAGGCACGACAGGACGGGAGGCGCCGGGCCCAGGCCCACTCGGGGACACGCCAGCTCAGCGGCCCCAAGCTGCAGAAAACGCACATCAGTAAGAGCAGAGAAATAATTCCCATTTTCTAACCAATGCCCGAGCCAGGCACGCAGCCGCGGGCAGCTTCATGCGTTGCTGGGGAACTTTCTGAAAGCCAGGAGGGGTTGAACAAGCCAAGCAAAAGGGGGAGAACTGAATATTAAGCAAATAATAAAGGGGCAGCAGACTCTTGAAGTGCTGCTTTAAAAAAGTGTTACTTTTGGTGATGGCCGATGGGACGAGGGGGAATGGTTTGAAGCTGTGCCAGGGCAGGGTGAGGTTGGACATTGGGAAAAACTTCTTCACCGAAAGGGCTGTCAGGCTCTGGAAGGGGCTGCCCAGGGAGGGGGTCGAGTCCCCACCCCTGGGGGGATTTAAAAGAAGGATGGATGAGGTGCTGAGGGCCAGGGTTTGGGGGTGGGATGGCAGGGGTAGGGGAACGGTTGGACTCGATGATCTTAAAGGGCTTTTCCAACCAAAGTGATTCTCCGATTCTACCCAGAGATTTTAATTTTAAAACGCTTACCTCAATTAAAACTGAAGTCAAGTTAAACCCTTAAACGCTAACTCGGGTTTGCAGTCAAGCGCGCACGGGGCTGACACGGCCCCGACCCGCGTGTTCCCGCGTTCACACCGCTCGTCCCCCGCATCGCTCCAAAGCCCCCCGCCGCCGGCCGGGGCCCCCCCGCGAGGCCGAGCGCCCCCCTACCTGGGCGAGGGCGGCCCCCTCCAGGCGCTTCAGGACGCAGCGGAAGGCGGCGGAGCCCGGCGGGCGGGCGCGGCGCCGCTGGCCGTGGGGGGGGAGGGCCAGGCTCCGCGCGAACGCGCTCTCCCACTCGCCCATCCCGCTCCCGCGGGGCCGCCGCCCGCTACCGCCGGCGCGGGGCTGCAGAACGGCGGGGGGAGCCGCGCGTGACCCCGGCGGCTCCCGCTCCCGGCGGGGCCGCCCCACCGCCGGCCCCCGGGCGCACCGCGCCACGGGCGGCCCTGCTGCAGCGCCCGCCCCGGCCCCGGTACCGGCGCCCGCCCCGGTGCCCGCCCGGGACGAGACGCGCCGCCGCCGCTCCCCACCCCCCCGCCCGCGCTCCCGCGCCCCCCCGCCGGCGGCGAGCGGAGAGGGGCGGCGGCGGCGGGGCGATCCCGGAGCGCGGCGGGGGCGGCGGCGGAGGCCGTGTCCCCCCGCGCGGGTGGTCGCGCCCGGCTCGGCATCGGGTTACTAGGGCGATGGTGCCGCACCGCGGGGGGCGGTGCCTCGCCGCGGGGCTGCAGCCAATGGGAGCGGCGCGCGGCCCCCGCCATTCGCACGCGGCGGGAGAGGCGGGCGGCGCGGCCAACGGCGGCGGGCGGGGCGGGGCGAGTCGGGGCGGGGCCTGCCCCCCACGAGGGCGCCGCGGCGGAGCGGTGGGGAGCGGCGGCCGGCGGGCAGGTGCGGGCCGGGGCCGGGCCGGGGGCGCCGGGCGGGGGCGGGGGGCGGCGGGGGGCGCGGCGGGGGGCGGTGGAGCCGGTCACCCATCGGGATCGGGCCGCGGGCAGCGGTGCGGGGCTGGCGGGCGCGGGACGTGCGGGCACGCAGCCCGGGGGCGGCGGGGAGCGATGCGCGGGGCGACCGGTGCCCCTGCCCGCGGAGCGCCGGCTCCGATCGTCGGCTGCGTCCCGGGTACCCCCCGGGCTCTGGCGCGTCCCGGCGGGCGCGGGGGGCGATGCCTGGGGCGCCCGGTGCCCTGGCGGCCCGGGCCGGGCCCTGCTGCCCCTGGAAAGTCGCGGGTTTGGGCACAGGCTCCGGTTTTTCCTTCCCCTGTCGCCGCCCGGCGCGACGCCCCGCTTTGCTCGCGCCCCCGTCACCGCTCCGCTCGCTGCCGGTGCCCGGGGGCCGCCACCCGCGCCCCCGCCACCCTCCGCCGGGCAGGGCCCTGTCCGCCCGCCAGCACCCCCGCCCGGAGCGGGAGGGGGGGGTTCGGCCGCCCTTCTGCCTCCCCAGCCAGGCAAGGTAACCCGCAATCGATGCTCCGGTTGCCGGCGGCCTGTGGCCCGCTGACATTGCACGGGGACGCGACAAGCTGCCAACCCCCGGGGAACGGGGACAGGACGAGCCGCAGAACCCCCGGGGAACGGGGACACGACGAGCTGCCAAACCCCGGGGAACGGGGACAGGACAAGCTGCCAAACCCCCGGGGAACGGGGACAGGACGAGCTGCCAACCCCCGGGGAACGGGGACAGGACGAGCCGCAGAACCCCCGGGGAACAGGGACACGACGAGCTGCCAACCCCCCCGGGGAACCTAAACGTTGTTTTTTTCCCCAAACATCTTCCCCTGTTCTGTAATCAGAGCGGCTTTGCACACAGCAGAGACAAAACCATCATGTATTCTACAGAAGACGGTGGCTTCGTTAACCGAAACGACACGTAGGGTCGTTGGAAAGGAGGAGAGAAGTCCCACGCGCCACGGAGGATTCCCTGTCCTGCAACCCCGCCGCTGCCAGCGCTCCCCTTGGGCTTTCCTTCGGCCGTGTCCCAAACCCCTGGGTCCCTCTAGCTGGCGAGCTCCTCTCCAGCCCCTACTTTTTAAGGCTGTTTGCCTCGCGATGGGGGAGCCCCGTCAGTCCCGTGCCCGCTCAGCCAGCAGCGGGGCCCTCGTGCTGTCGTGGTGAACGCAGGCGTCCTGGGGGTGTTCACGCCGGCGCCTTGGGCTCTCGTCCCGCTGAGAGCCTCTCGGCAGAAAAGCAGAGCCCGTGCTCCGCGCCGCTGGGAGGCAAGGCCAGGTCGCCACCGGCTTTGCACGGGTAGGGCAGCGAGCCAGCTTTCCAAAAACCACACGTTTCTTCCAAAAGCGTCACTGGGAGCCGCAGGGCTGCGCCGTGGGTGAGCGCTGGAGCAGGCAGGCTGGGCGATGTATATCCAATATATTTTGCATATGTATACATATTGCACATACGCAGTGATTCTCCTGCTGGTTAACAAGAAATGCCTCTGCTCGCAGCTGCTGATGGAAGATGCACAAGAGATGATGATGATGATTGATGATGATTACTATGGCAGTGGGGCTGGCTGTCACCGCCCCGCTCCTGGCGTGCAGGTCTGTGCATCGGACGCGCAGCAGAGTGCGAGCAGAAAACCTCAGCGTGCGGTTTCCAGCATCGGCTGGAGAAGCAAAGCCACCGCCGCGCTGGTGCTGGGGCGCGCTCCCCAAATGGGACGGGTTCTGTGGCCTTCCCCGCCTGCCGCACGCTGCCAGCGGAGCTGCCGCGGTGTGGGAAGCGGGCAGGCTGCTGGGGTCACCCGCCCAGGCGGTGCCGAGCGGGTGCCCGTCGTGCCAGCACGGTTCGGAGCGGGCAGCGTGCTTGCTGGCCCCGTCACTGGCCGGACCGCGCCAGCAGGGCAGAGAAGTGGCAGGATGCTGCAGTGAAGCTGAGCGGGACTCGGCGGATGGAGAGGGACCGTTTTTTCCTAAATTATAAATGTAAAAAGTGCTGTGGCACGCTTCTGAAACCCTGACCCCTTTTTGCTGGCTTGGCCTCTGGTTTTCACGTTCAGTCCAGCCGCTGGCCAGATCGGTGCGGTTATCGCTTCAGGATTACAGTGCCGCACGGCCGCCAGGGACCAGCGTGCTCCAGTTACTGGAGTGTCTCTGAACCACATGCTCTGTGCTGGATTTTTTGCCCAAGATGACCAAAAAGCAAAAGCCACTGAGAAGGCGCGATTGGCACGCGTGGAGGAGGGCCGGTGGCCACCCGGCAGGACGCGGCAGCAGGGCGAGCCCCGGCGCTGGGAGGCAGCATCGCCTGCGGATGCCCTTGTTTTATTTTTAAAAAAAACACCGGCATGACTTAAAGGCATCGGGTGATGGAAACGTCCAGCCCCAGACTCCCGCGGCCGCTGGATGAGCCTCCTCTCGCCTGAGCTGCGCAGGGGTGGCCGGTGCTGGGCGGTAGCCGCTTGGTTGCCCACAGGCACTGCCGACGCCGGGCTGCGGCGCCGACACGGTTAAGGCACCGGCGGGATCCAGAGCCGGGCTGCACGCTACGGCTGCACGCCACCGCGGAGCCAAACTTGCCGAGTCAGGATGTGAGAGCAGCAGGGACGGCTCTGCAGCATCCCTGGGTGCTGCCGCATCCCGGGGTGCGGAGGGCTCGGCTTCCCCTCCTCCGCCAGACACCTTTTCCCAGGGACGGCGCAGGAATGGGGTAGGACCCAGCACCCGCTGTGTTTGCCTCCGGCTGCCGCAGCTGCTCTGCACCGGCACTGGCGCCGCTTCCCAAAACCTGCAGAGCCTCCAGCTCTACCGGCAGTTTTTTTGCCTCCTGACCGCGCATCTCCGTTAGAGCACCAGAGCCAGGTAGGTGGGGTGCTGGGGCGGTCGGTGCCGCCGGTGGGTCTGCGGTGCCGTGGCGGTGGCGCAGCGGGGGCCTGGCACCGGCTGGCTGGGGACGGGGCGCGCTGGCGGTGCCGCACATCGGGGACCCGCGGGTGCTCGCTGGCCTGACGGACCCCGTTGCTTTCGTGCTTGTGTACGTGACAGCAAAGCAGGAATAACCCCGTCTGACGTGTCGCGTGTGGTTTTGGGCTGTGTCATCGACTTGGGGAGCCAGGCAGCGCCGGGTGCCTGCGCTTTGGCGCGCACAGCATGATCACGGGCAGCCTCACGTGTCGCAGCTAAATCCCCAACGCCTGCCTTCTTCTTCGTCTTAATGACTGGCGTGTAAGCACGCCCGAGCCCAGCAGGCAGGGTCGGGGGGAGCCCGCGCCGCGATGGCAGGCGGGGGGAGCGCTGCTCTGGGCAGCAGAGGGGCGGGGCCGCGCGGACCCTGCGCACCGGTGCTCGGGGGGGGGCGGGGGGGGGGGCGGGGCATGAACAGGGAGGTGCTGGTCGAAAGCCATTTGCCAGGCAGAGCAGGGCAGTGGGGCTTCCCCGGGCGTGGGAAGGGGGGGCCAGGGGGGGAGGTGCTCAACTTGCCCTTCCTGTGGCATGTTGTGTTGGGGGGGGGGGGCTGTTTGCTGAGGGTGCTGTTTGCAAACCCAGAGAAAAAGGGGCTGAAATACGGGGACGGGTACCCAGAGTGGGGAGATGCTCGGCGCCGCCTCCCCTGCGTCCCTCACCTGAGCGGCTGGGGAGGACGCTGGGGTGCCCGGGGCAGGGGTCCTGCAGCTCCCCCCAGCCCAGTGCCTCACCCTCGGGGGCTCAGGCACATCAGTCAGTGCAGAGGCTTCGTCTTTATATTCAAGCTCATTCCGTGTGCAGTTTTACCTCCTCTTGCTCCAGCGGCAGCATGTTTGGGAGGCTGTGGTCCGCAGGCCCTCCCCAGGCTGGCCCAGCAGGGCTTTGGGGTCTTCCTGGCCAGGAATCCTCAGTGCCCACGCTCTCACGCCCCGTCGTGCTGGCCGGGGATGGGGATGGAGCCCAGTGGGAGCACAGGCTTTCAGGGCACCCTTGCACCCGGGTCCCGGGTGTATCCTGCAGAAGAAAATGCTTTTCTTCCTTTCTGTGCATCACCCCGCAGAAACTCCACTGGTTGTGGGCTTGCAGCTGAGTTTTTCCATGAGGAAGCTGAAGGTGCAGGAGTGGTCTGGGGGAATCACCAAAGCGCTGGCATGGAGGGGACCAGGCTTGTGGCAGCGCCTTTGGCTTGGAGGACCCAGGGGGACGGGTCGACCCCAGGGGCCGGGATGCTCCGGCTCCTCAGGGCGCAGTGTCCCAGCGCCCCAGCAGCGCTTCCCGGCAGAGTTCCACCAGTGCCACCGGAGACTTGCCAGCCACCGCACTCAGTCCCCCCAGCATTCCCCCGGGGGAATGGATGAGGGGCGTTGAGAGCTGAGCTCATCGCACCGCAGGTCCCGGGGTGCCCAGAGCCAGCCCTAAGCCACGCAGCACCCTTGAAGCTGGGTTTGTGGCGGCGCAAGCGAGGAAGCTGCACGGCTGCCCCCTCTGCGGCTGGGGCAGGGGGACCCGCCGTCCCTCCTGCAGGTGTCCCCCCAGCTCGCTTCAGCTTCGTTATACTGCTGCTAATTGATGCTGGGCGGGCATGAGGCTGCTTGCAGGAGCATCGCGACGGTGCCCGGGCCGGTGGCTGCCGCTGAACCCGCGTTGCTGCAGGCAGCTGCCCGCTGCCAGGCCAGGGCCACAGGGAGCAGGGGAGGTGACACGAGCAGCCCCCGGGAGAAGCCAGGGAGTCGCGGTGGCTTTGGGGGCTCAGCAGGGTCCTGCTCAGGGCATGCAGTGCAATGGTGGGGGGCTGCAGGGGAGCAGCTCCCTCCTGCCCTCTCCAAAATAAACCAGGCTTTCCTGAGCCTGCCGGATCTCTAGCCCTGGCGTGGCCGCAGCCAAAGGGAACGACCTTTCTGGGGCGCGTGGTGGGGAGGGAGATGGGGCTCTGCACCGGAGGCTGCGGCCGGGCTGCAGCGGGGCCGGGGGTTGCAGTGGGCGGGCAGGCAGGCGGCTCTGCGGGGACGGGCTCGGCTGCCGCAGCCGCTGCCATTGGGCCGCGTGGGCTGCAGGGACTGCGCCGGGATGCAGGCGCGCCGGGCCGGGGCGGGGGGGGATGGCGGGATGCAGGCGCGCCGGGCCGGGGCGCGGGAGGGATGCGGATGCGGACGCCGGGCGGGGTCGGGAGGGATGCGATGCGGGAGGGATGTGGGATGCAGGCACGCCGGGCCAGGGTGCAGGAGGGATGCAGGACATGGGAGGGATGCAGGATGCAGGCACGCCGGGCCGGGGCGCAGGAGGGATACGGGATGCAGGCACGCCGGGCCGGGATGCAGAAGGGCTGCAGGCATGCCCTGCTGGGACACAGGCGGGATGCGGTACGCAGGCATGCCGCACTGGGATGCGGGAGGGATGCAGGATGCAGGCACGCTGTGCCAGGATGCAGGCAGGATGCGTGCCAGGACATGAGCACGCTCTGCAAGGCCACGCTCCCACTGTGCCCATCCAGGGGAAGAAGCAGCTCGTGACCTGCGGTGTAACGATGGCATTTCACGGGTCTGCGGATGGGCTAAGTTCAAAGATTACCCCCAGCTCTGTGGGAAGTGTTGTGTTTTCCTGTGATGCTGGAAACTGCTGCCGGTGTTGCAGGATGGGGAGCGGGAGCAGGACCACAGCTCCCTCAGGAGTCACGCCAGACGGCCCCCTGGCATGGGGATGGGGACAGGGAGGGTCAGGGGTGCCTGGGGGCGAGCCCCCCTTTCCCTCGCAGCTCCTGCACCCCTGTTCGTGCGGTCATCTGTGGGCTGCAGGAAAATCCGAGCTATTTCCCTTTCCTTCTCTCATCCCTTGCAGAGGGACCCTCTGGGGGCTACTTTAGTGTTAAACACCAGCAAAATGTTTAATTTTTCAGGCCCACGTTTCTTCACCATTTCCTGATGTGTCGTAAGACCTCCACGGTGCGGGTCGGTGCCTCGCTGCTGCGGCCGGGTTCCCCCGTGGTGTGCCCTGCTCGCCTCCCGTGGGCGGGCGGCTGGGGGGGCACCAAGCAGCCCCTCCCCAGCAGCCCCAGGAGACTGGGGAGAGCAGCGGCACTGGGGAGCCGGCAGCAGAGGGCAGGGCTGGGATGGGTTTGGGATGAGCAGAGGGTCAGGGTGGGGGGCCTGGGGGCTGGGGCTGGCGGGGCTGCCGTGCCCTGCCTGCCGCTGCCCGCGCCACTGCCCGTGCCACACACCCATCCGGCTCGCGAGCTTCTGCAACAGGAAGCGCCGTCATACGCGCGCCCCAAAAACCCCCGTTTCTTCCTCTTTTTCTCTTCCCCTGTGGCAGGGGTGAGGTGGTGAGCGGCTCCGGGGAGCCCAGGCTGGCTCCATGTATCCCGAATCCACCACTGACTCCCCGGCGCGACTCTCGCTGCGGCAGACGGGCTCCCCAGGGATGATTTACAGGTAAGGGCGCGGGGCGGCGCTGAGGGGGCTCTGCGGGGCTTCAAACCTGGGGCCAGGGCACCCCAAAACCTTCCCGGCACGCTTTGTGCAAAAACTTCCAGGACTGCAAAAACCCACGTGGCAGGGGCAGCGCTTTTGGGCGCTGACGCCTGTAATGGGAGGAGTGGGCACTTTTGGGGAGCGTGCCGGTGCCTGCTGCATGGGGCCCCCCACGAGGCGGCACGGGTGGGATCCACCCACCCTTCCCGCAGCCGCCGGCTCTCTCGGTCACGCTCCACCTTTCTAATGGGGTTTGTGGCATCTTTCTTCTTTCTCCCCTTTGCTGTCGGAAGCGCGAGGTACGGGAGCCCCAAGCGCCAGCTCCAGTTCTACAGGTAACCCAGCCCTTCCCCCTCCCCAAAATCCCCCCCCCGGCAAGCAGACGTGGCCAAAGCCCCGGCAGGGTCCCTCCATGCGGGGCGGGCTTCGCCGGCGCCGCACCGCGTCTTCCCCTGCCCGTGGGTTTGACGGTGCGACGTGGGGACCCCGTGCGTGCGGCCGGGCAGGTGACTTGCCGGGCACCCCACACCACGGAGCGGGGCTGGAGCGTGGCCGGGGGGCTGCTGGGGGGCAGCCACCGCGGGGGTGCGGGGTTCCACTCGGCTCGGGGGGAGCATCCTGCGCCGATGCTGCGCCGGGAAGAGCCTGCTGGCTTTTCCCAAGGGCGGCTCCAGGAACCCGGCCAGCCGCTCTGCTGTTCCTTCCATTAAGAGAAGTGTCATTAAGTGGTACAGAAGGCAACACTTTCCCCCCCCGCCGCCCCGCTTTTACCGTCTGAAGCGAAGGCGGCGCTTTTCCCCGCACACCGTGCCAGCAGCCGCCTCGGTGCTCCCCGGGCCGCAGCAGCCCGGCGGTGCTGGACGGGGTCTGGCCCAGCCACGATGGGGCGGGTGACAGGGGCTGTCCCCAAGGGGGCCGTGGCCTCCCCGCAGGCGGCGGCAGGAGGAGAGGCTGGCTGGCACCAAGGTGGCTCGGCGGCACCGCGAGCGTGCCTGTCCCGGCAATGCGCCGCTGCGGTGCTGCTGAGCCCGAGCCGCAACTGGGTTTTGGCTGCCAAACTGGCCAGGCACAGCCACGCACCCGAACCGCTGGACACGTCTGGCGTGTGGCTCCTGAGCCCGCCAGGCAGGAGCCAGCTTGCCCGTGGGCTGCCTGCCCGCAGCTGCCCCTTGTCCCTCACCCAGCCCCATTTCGGGGCTCCTGCCCAGAGGAACCCGTGTTCCGGTCCCGCCACAGCCCAGCTCCGACCCCGTCACCGTGAGGACCGCAGGAGGGCTGTGTGTGCCGCAGGGGCCCGGCACCGCTCCCCGATGGCCCCCGGTGCCCCGATCCGTCCTCTCCGCCCCGCGTGCCGATGGCGCGGGACCTGTGGCCGCAGGGCGAGGGGCAGCTGCGGGCAGGGGCGGCGATGCCAGCGTTGACAAAGCAGCAGTGCATCCCCAGGCTTTTAGCAAAGCGGCCATGAATAATTTAGCTCCCCTTCGCAAGGAAGAAAATCCCCTAATAGGGCTAATGGAGCGCGGCACGAAAGCCGGGCTCTGGGGGGACGCGGCGCGGCCGCCAATTGCTTTGGACGCCAAGCACCGACACTCCCCTAATGCAAAAAAACCCGTCAGCCGCGCGTCTTTTATAGCTGCCGCGGGGCAGCCCCGCTACCCAGAGCTTTGCCGTCGATGAGCAGCAGCCCCGGCGCGCGGGTGAGTCGGGGCCGGCGGCGCAGGCGGTGAGCGGGGATGGGCACAGCCGGCGGCACAGGGAGGGTTTGCTGCACGGGGGAACTCGGCGTTTGGTGGCTTGGCAGAGGGGGTTGTTTGGGGGTCGGGGTCTCTCTGGTTTTAGGCAGGCTGTTGGTTGCCAACACGTTCCCGGCTCGGCAAGCCAGGCTGGACAGGCGCCCTTCTGAGCAGCTACCACGCACCCAACTGTCACCCACTTGTTGCACCTCTGAGGCGCCCTAATGGTCCCCTGTCACCCCGCAGAGCCTGTGTCCCGTCCCCATCCCTGCTCCTTCCCCACAAAACAGCCTCTCCTGCTTGGGCATGGCACTGCTTGGGCTTGGGCAGCTACTGCAGCCCCCGCAGCCGCGCGTCCTTCGGGCAGCGTCAGGGTTTCTGCTAACGAACGGCCCGTGGCCAGACCCGCCGCCTCTGCACTCTCTCCCCGTAACCTCGCTCAGCTGAAGGTGGGGGAGGTGTCAAAATGAGGCGGCCGGTGGATTCCCAGCCTATTCCTCAAAGCAGCCCAGCCCAAGCCCCCCGGCTCCACGTGCTGCAGCCATTTCACTGCAGCGCGGTGCAGCTCTAGAGCTCCGGTGCGCCCGGCTCAGACATTTCCCGGCCACTGTCAGGCAAGGCAATCCCAGCCGGGGGCAATGGGTCCCGCCGGGGGCAGGGGGATCCCCCCGGGGCTGGGTGCTGCGCCCATGCCTGGCGGGAGCCACCAGTGCTGCCTGAATCAAAACCACCGGCCACAGAGGAGGGCTGGTGCCGGCTCCGGGCTCCGGCTCTGGCACAGCAGAAAAGGAGGCTGGTGGCCAGGGTTCAGTTTGGCTTTGCCGCAGAGGAGACGTCCCCTTCCCTGCATTCCCAGGCCCTTGCTGCAGAGCAGGAGGAGTGCGGGAGGGTCTCCGGCAGTGCTGGGTATCGCAGGAGCCCCCAGGGTTTCGGTCACCCCTTGCCAGCTGATGCTCCCTATCTTCTGGGTTTTATTCTTTTTTCCTGAGGTCACACCTGAACGGGAAAGTTCACTTTGCTTTTGGCTCCTGCCACTGTAAATTTGAGCTTTGCAGGGAAAGAAAAAACCACCAGTGGGAGCCCAGCCGGAACCTGATGCTCTGGTATGGTGTGCTCCCAGCTCGCAACGGCTGCTTTGGCACCGGCACCATGGTTTTGGCCCTGGTCCTGCTCCTTCTTCCAGACAGGGACGGTGCGGAGCGCAGCAGGGAAATCTATGCCGGTGCCACCACCAGCAAGGTCCCAGCTGTAGAGGTGGCGAGCACTTCCAGCGGGTCGGGAGCCCACTCTGCGGCAGCCTATTTTTGGCAGCCCGCACCGGCTGGGAGGTCGCCGCCGCAGCTGCGGGGAAGGTGTTGGCTGGCAGCGCAGGTTGTGGCAGCCTGCGCAGGCACGACAGCCGCCAGTGAGCGCCCAGCGCCCTCAGCCCCGCTGCAGACGCCCACCCTGCTCGGGAAGCCCCACGGGGCCGCCTCTCCCGCCCCGGCCTCTCCCACGGTGCCAGATTCTCACCAGCGGCGCTCATGCCACCGCTCGCCCTGCCCCGGCCGGCTCCGGGGATGCTCCCGGGGATCCTGGCGGGGATGCCGGGCAGCCTGGCCGGCCGGTGCGAGCTGGGAGGCAGCGCAGCCGGGGCAGGAGCCAGGCCGGGGCAGCTCACCGGGCTCGGGGCGGCTGCGGTGGGCACCCGCTGCACCCCCAGCTGCCCATCGCCCCCCGGCCACGGGCAGCACCACGTCCCTTCCCCACTGCACTGCCGCGCTCGCCCTTGCCTTTGCTTCGCCCAGGTCCCTGCTCTCCCCTCCCCGCGCCGCAGACCCGCCGCGCATCCCTGCAGGGTGTCACCGCTCCGGCATGGCGGCGCGGGCGCAGGCGTGGGCAGGGCTCTGCCCCGCGTGGGAGCGGAGCCCAATGTCGCAGCAGAACGCTTTCCCAGCTCTCTCCGTAGCATCGCTGAGCAGCCGGCAGCAGTGCCGGCCCGCAGAGCCCGCGCTCGGGCGGCGGGATGCTCTCCATGACGTACAGCGAGAGCCTGCGCAGCGTGGCCAGCCGGCACCTCCCCGAGTGGGGGCTGCCGCCGGCCCCCCGGCCAGCAGACGGGCTGGAGCTGCGGCGGCTGCGGGATGTGCGGGCGGCGGCGCGGGCGCGGAGGAGTTCCTGCGGATGCACGGGCTCTCCCTGGCCGATGGCACCGCCCGCACCACCGGCATGAAGTACAGGTAAGGCAGCGCCGGCGCCTGCCGCGGCAGCAAACGTGGCGAAGGCCGAGCGTGCCCGGGCTGAGGTGTGGGGATGGAGCGGGGAACGCTGCTTCGTGCTGGTTTTACACCTTGTCGGGGAAAAGCCCGGCCTGCAGGATTTCGCCGGTTTCCTTGTGCTGTGCCGCGGTCGGGGGTAGCCGGCGCCCTTGGCACGGGAGCGACGCCTCTTGCTTGCTCGACGATCTTTGCTCTTCTCGCTTGGTTTTTCCCTTTCGCTGTTTGGAAGTTGCGAGGCAAACACACTCCGTGCTCTTAAAGATGGAGCCAACAGCTACAGAGTGGCTTTATCCCTCCGACGAGCTGCAGAGCTGCCGCTCCGTTCATTTCGCACGTGGGTCCCAGCCCCAGCACGAGGTGTCTCGGGATTTCAGCCGACTTTCCTCCTTCTCGTTACCCGCCTGTGCCAGGGAGGACGCGCCGGGCGGCCGGAGCCATCGGCCGCGGCTCCTCTGAGGGCACGTGGCTGGTTTTCCCGGCGTGTCCCTTCCCGCTCTCCCCAGCATCGCAGGTGGGGCAATGGGCCGGGCACCCCCAGTGACCCCGCTGGGGCTCGGGCCAGGGCACTGGGGCTGGGGACAGCGGCTGTCCCCCTGTGAGAAGGCAGGGGCGCCCCTCGGCCCCCCGCTGCCCCTGAGGGCCGGCAGCGCTGCCGGCTCCTGCCGCGCCATGTCGTGCTGTGCCGCACCGCGGGTCGGGTTCCCCTCCGCTCACAATAGCAGGGGTAACATTTACACTGTGGCAAGAGCCCATCGAATATTCATGGGGCCATTATTTATTGATGGGGAGAGGCTGGCACAGGCACCCCCAACGACGCTCCTTCGGGCATGTGCCCGCTGCCCCCAAAATCTCTGCGGTCCCCCCTCCTCCAGGCAGCTGCGAATTGCTGCCAGGTTCCCGTCGCCACGGGGCCAGCGCCGGCGCCGGTGGGATTACTGGGCTAAGGAGCTTTGTGGCAGAGGGAAGCGGAGGAGATTACAAGATTTCTCATTAGGTTGGGGCTGAACGTGCAGAATTTCCCCCACGAGCCAAGCCCCAGCCCCGCTCCTCGCTCCTTCCCCGGGGGGCACGGCCGCTGCAGGCAGCTGGCCCACGGCCCCGGCCACAAATCGGTGCCATAGCACGGCCGGCTTGCACCCCCCCTTCGTCAGGAGACGCTGCGCTGGGTTTCGCCTTAATCCTCTTAGCTCGTGCGGGGTGAAATTTGGGGGACGAGCCGCCAGGGCCACGGCCCTGCGGGGGGCAACCGGTCCAGCTTTGGCGAACTGCCAGGCTCTGCCCCCAGGATTGCCGGTGGCATCGCCGCCGCCTGCGCTCCCGCCCCAGGGTCGTGTGCTCAGTGATGCGCGCCTGCTCCGGCCAGGAGATTTCTGTTTCGGACTCACATCCACCCAAGAGGAGGGATGCTGCGCCGCCGCGGCGCGGACGAAGGGAGGCGAGAGGCCCCTTCGCCTCTGGGGCCTCAGCCCCCCCGCGCCCCAAAGCGGGGCTGGGCTGGAAGCGTTGCCCGCGGGAGCTCCCGGTAGGGGTGGGGGGGCACCGGCCGTGGCGCTCCCCTTCCTGCCCCCTCCTGCCCGGGCGCCGCTCGCTTGCTTCCTGAGCTCATCAAATATTGAGGGCAGGAGGGCTGACGGGAGCCAGCTCCGTGCCCGCTGCCGCGCAGCCCCCCGCCGTCACGTTGGCGGAGCGGCGGCGCGTGGGTGCGCGGGAGGAGCTCCCCGCCTCGCCCGGGGCGCCGGCTAAATTTAGGCAGCTGGGGCGGCTGCCCGCCGGAGCAGCATGCAGGTCTCCTTTGTGTGCTCCGAGCACAGCATCAAGAGCCGGAGCGCGGAGGACCGGCTGAACCGGCAGAATGCCGGCAGCCCCAGCCTCGGCACCCGCGGCAAGTTCCGGGCAGTGGCCATGGTGGCCCGCAGCCTGGGGCAGCTCTCGGTGCAGAACGCCCCCTCCTCCAGCGAGTCCAGCGTCAAGCAGCCGGGGATGAAATACCGGTAGGAGACGGGCGCGCTGCTCGGGCCGGCAGATTTCCGGTTTCTCCTCGCCGAGCTTTGGGGGCGCGGGGGGGGGGGGGGGCCGGGTGCGCTGCCTCCCCTAATCCCTGGCTCGAGTCCCGCTCTGTAGGCTCCTCAGCACTAAAAGTGCTGACCGCGCGCCTCCGTCGCCCTCCTCGCCGTTTGCTCCTGTCCCCTCTTGGCACAGACTTGATCCAGCCTCGCATAAAGCCAGGATGAGCAGGGGGAAAGGGACCCTAGAATTTGGGGTAGGATTAGTAGGATCCCCACCGCCTGCCAAGCCCAGCAAGCTGTGGAGCCGGGGGGGGGTCTGAGAGTCGCGGCGCGGGTTAATCTGCGGGCTGCCATGGCACCCTTACGGCGCTGCCGGAGACTTGCTGCCCCACGAAGCGTGCGGCTGCCCGTGGTGGGTTTGGAATCTACGGGCGGCGTGTGCACCGTGTGCCCCCCCGGCCAGCACCCGCTGGGGTAACGAGCTCCGCATCGCTGGTGTGGGGCAGAGCACAGGGGCAGGAGTGGGCGCGGGGCTGGGGGCTTCCCCCGGGATGAGCGTGCGTGCCAGGGTCCAGCCGGCAGCCGCTGCGCGCCCTCACTGCAGCCCAGAGGAACCCAGCTTTGGGCTGTGCAGCCGTCAGGCCAGCAGAGTCCAGCCGGCAGCCACCATCATTGTCCAAATCAGCCGAGTCCCCTTGCCCGGGCGCTGGGGAGGGGTCCGGGGCAGCCCCCTCCAGCTCCCCAACGCCAGACCCCTGCGGTGGTGGCGCTGGGGCCACGTGCGGTGGCACCCTCGGGGCTTGGCAGTCACATCCCCATCCAGAGGAGGAGCACAGCGGGGGCCACCCTTGCCCAGGCGCTGGGTGACCGGCTCGGGGGTCCCCGCCAGCAGCCGTGGCGGGGGCGGTGGCGCAGGGGCATGCTCCATGCAGACAGCCGGGCCGGGAAGGCCGCGGCACAGTGCAGCAGGATGCTCCTTCCCATGGAGGCGTCGAGGGCTTGGCCTCCTGCAGCGTCTGCCAGCATCTCCGCAGGGCGACCGGGCGAGACGCTTCTGGGCAGGAAAGCCGGGAGCGGCGATGTGCTGCCCGGCGCCCACCCAGCCAGGAGGAGCCCGGCGATGCCCCTGCAGCCCAGAGCGGCCGGGCCAGGGCTGGTGCCATCCCCTCTGCCGCCACCCTGGCCTGCTGCAGCCCCACGGCCATGGCCACAGCCTCTTCCCGCCGTGCAACGCTCTAAAAATAACACGGGGTTGCGGGGGGAGCGCCCGCGCCTCCAGATGTTGGGCAATAACGCGGCGGCGCAGAAGGGAGATGCCCCGGCTCGGCTCAGCCCGCGATTCAGCGACGCCGCTGTCGGACTGGGACCGCTCCCCGTGCCCGTGCCATCGGTGCCGGCGGTGGCGGTGCCTCCCGGTTGCTACGCGACACCCGCGGGCGAGCTGCCGCGGCTCACCTACACTTTATTTATTTTAACACTCATTGCTCGAGCCTTTGTCATTTTTAATGAGAAGCTGGCTCTCCATCACTGGGGCGAAGGCGTCTGCCAGCCCAGCCCCCTTCCCAAAGCTGTTCTCTGGCTCCTTGTGCCGGTGAAATTTCCCGGGGTGCTCCGTTTGCCGGGAATGCCGCTCCGCTCTCGAGCACCCTCTCCCCGTGCGAGACCTGAGCTCCCCCGTCCGCTCCGCAGAGGACGGGCACCGCTCGTGCCGCCCATGGGATGCTCCAGGCCTGACTGCCGGTGTGCCACCCCCCGCTCCTGCCCCGTCCCCCTGCGCCAGCAGCGCCGTCGGGGGAGCCGAACACCCCAGCCTTGCCACGGGAGCCGCTCTAACCAGGTCACTGCCCGCTGCCGCCCTCCATCACCCCGCCGGGCACGGCAATTATTTTGCCTGCGGGAACAGTATCACCACACGTGCCCGGCTTGGGGCGGCTAAAAAGTCAGGGACCCCTCACTGCGGGACCATCCCAGGCAGGGATGGGGATGGGGACGGGGACGGGCACGGGGCACCGCAACTCGCTGGCACACGGATGCATGAGATGGCGCTTTGGGGCACTCTGGCGGCTTTCCTAACAGGTCTCTGTCTTCCAGGAACCTCGGGAAGTCTGGGCTGCGCGTGTCCTGCCTGGGCCTGGGTAAGTGCCAGGCTTTGCCGCAGCCCCGCGGCAGCCCCCGTCCCACGGTGCTCGCCCGCTCCAGCCGAGCTTTGCGAAGGGCAGGAAAGGGTTTTCCTCCGGCCCCGGGGCAGTTCTGAGTCGCAGCCCAGAAGTTGTCAAATTATTTTCTCTCTTTCTCCTCCGACGTGACAGGACAGTGACTGGGCTGTGCTGGGAGCACTGTGCTGCACGTGGCGGGGCCAACCGTGGCCGCTGCGTGCCGGGGCTGTGCCGGGGAGCTGGGGAGGGGCCGGGGGCTCGGGGCAGCGGGGTTCAGTGCTCACCGTGTTCACCATGTGTGCACCCTCTCTCCTCCGCAGGGACATGGGTGACTTTCGGAGGGCAAATCACAGACGAGGTAAGGATCGCGCCCCGTCCCTCCCCAGCCTCCCCCGAGCAAAGTGGGGAAGGGGATGGGGCCGGCACAGCCGCGGGTGCTGGCCTCTGCGCTCTGGCTCTCGGCCACCCCCTTCACCGACCCTCCCCGCTCCCCCCTCGCAGATGGCAGAGCAGCTGATGACTTTAGCCTACGACAACGGCATTAATCTCTTCGACACGGCAGAAGTCTACGCCGCCGGCAAGTAGGTACCCCCCCCTTCAGCAGTGGCACAAGGGGCCTCTGGCACCTCAGAACTGCAGCAGCGCTGATAACCTCCCAGTTTGCCGGCTGCAAAGTGGCTGCCAGGATGGGGCACTCATGGCGGGGGGGAGATGGCTCGTGTGGTCCTGTGCCACGCGGGCAGAGCCGTGCATCCTCCCCGGCGCGGCGAGCAGCAGCTGTGCCCAGGGCACGGTGGCCCAGAGGCATTGCAGCGTGCCCATGTGCCCATTTAAAAATAGTGAGCTCACGCGTTGGGGAGCAGCTGGGCTCCGTGTGCTACAGCCAGAGGTGGAACTGGCGGCCCCGTGGCCACGGTGTCTGGCGGGGATGGGGGCCATTCCTGCCAGCTGCCACCGCTCCCCGGGGCCACAGAAGCCGGGGCACCAGCAGCTGATGTCCCTTCCGTTGTAGGGCCGAGGTGGTGCTGGGGAACATCATCAAGAAGAAAGGGTGGAGGTAAGCTGGACTTCATCCCTGTGCGGCAAAGCCGTCACCGCGGTGCCGATGGGCTGGGGAAAGCTGGCAGAGCAGCCCTGGGTGGGAATGCACGCGGGCAGGGGGGGGGGGGGGGGGGGGGGGGAGCGGGAAGGGCGCGGGGCTTTGGGTGCCGCCACCGGTGACTCTCTCTCCCTGCAGACGGTCCAGCCTGGTCATCACCACCAAGATCTTCTGGGGAGGAAAGTAGGTAGCGCGCTCACCCCGCGGCAGAGTGGCTGGAGCACGCTGGGCTCTCACCCACCTTTCCTTTTCCAGGGCTGAGACGGAGAGGGGTCTGTCCCGAAAGCACATCATAGAAGGTAGGGACGCTTGCCGGGCACTGCCGGCCTCGGCATCGGGCTCTGCCTGCGCTGGCTGCCCTGCCGGCTGGCGGCACAGCCCCCGGCATGCCTGACGGTCCCGTCGCTGCGGCAGGGCTGAAGGCGTCGCTGGAGCGGCTGCAGCTGGAGTACGTGGACGTGGTGTTCGCCAACAGGCCTGACCCCAACACGCCGATGGAAGGTGGGTGCCACGACGCCACACTCCTCCCTGCTGCCTTTCGTTGCCGTCGCCGTTGGTTTGCATCAGGCTTTCATTTCAAAGGCATTTTTCCCTTCCCGAGGGGAAGCCGTCCCTCCGCCGCCGCGGTCAGCCCACGCTGTGGTTAAGCCTCTGCGCCCCCAGCCCAGCACCAGGACCCCACTCGGGCTGCAGCGGGGGCGGGTTGGCGGCACAGCAGTGGGTCACTGCCCCCATCCCGGCGAGCCGATTGCTCCGCTCCACTGGCAGTGGCCGACTCCGCTCTCTCTCAATCTCTTTTATCACCAGGGAACCCATTTAGTTCCTTCAAGTCCAGGACTTTCATCGTAGAAGGTACTCCCTGCCCGCACTCTGCCCGCCGGCCACCGCCTGCGTCCCAGCGGCATTTCCTGGGGCAGAGCCCCCACTCCTCCAAGTTTCCATCCTTGTCCCCCCCTTGCCCCAAGCAAACCCTGCCATAAAACGCACAGGCAGCGGCAGCACAACGAAACCACCCCCCACCCCTTCAGACCGTCATGCAGTTAAAGGGGAAAAAAGCAAAGAGGCTCCATGGGGTCCTCGGGGTCCTCGCCATGGGGAGCCCCTTTGCCGCCGTGCCGGGGGCCGCGGCCAGGGAGCGTGCTGCGGCACCGGCCGGGCCCGCCCCGGCCCCCCCCCCTTTGGGGACGCGCCTTGGCTTGGCCCCAGCCCGCATGGCTCAGGGCCGGCTCCCCCCAGAGACCCCCCGTGCCCCTCGCCCCCAGACACCCCCCGAGCCCCTCGCACGGGGGCTGGGGTTCCCTCCTCCCGGGGCTCAGTGCACGGGCGATGCTTCGGGTCCCTCCTCCCGCAGCGGTGCCAGGCACAGCACCAATGCTGGTACCCTGCAGAGCACGGGGCCGGTGCCAGGAGCCAAGCAGCTGCTCTCCATGCTGGGAGAGCATCGCCGGTGGCATGTCGGGGTCGGCCGTGGTCCCTGGCACGTCCCACGCGGCTGCTCCCTCAGCCCCCATCCTGCTCCTTCTCCAAAAGCATCCTCCGGACACAGCCCAGCTCCCGCCTCGGCGTGGGGGAGCGGGACGCTTGCCAGCCATCAGCACGGCACAAGCCCCCTCCTGCCAGCACGGCGCCCCGCTAACCCCCCCCGCCACTCTCCCCTTCCCTCCCGGCAGAGACGGTGCGAGCCATGACCCACGTCATCAACCAGGGGATGGCCATGTACTGGGGGACCTCGCGCTGGAGCTCCATGGAGATCATGGTAGGGGCCCGGGGGCGGCCGCGGCGGAGCAGCCCCAGCGCCGCCGGTGACGCTGATCTAATCAGACAGCAGCGCTCGGGAGCCGGCTGCTTGCAGATGCGCTTGAGCCTTAATAATTTGTCGGAGCAGCTCTTGGGGCTTGGCCAAGGGGCTCGGGGGGGTGGGCGGCGGGGGGCTCTGGGGGAGCGGCGGGGCGCTGAGGGTCCCGGCTCTTCGGCAGGAGGCCTACTCGGTGGCCCGGCAGTTCAACCTGATCCCGCCGATCTGCGAGCAGGCCGAGTACCACATGTTCCAGCGGGAGAAGGTGGAGGTGCAGCTCCCCGAGCTCTTCCACAAGATAGGTACAGGGGTCCCGCCCCAGCTGCCCCCTTGCATGGTGCTCCCCACATCCCGGCGCTGCCGCAGCCCGGCGGAGCGGGGTGCCTGTCCCCAGCGCCGGCCGCGGTGCCCGGGGGAGCTGGGGGTGGCAGCGTCACCCCCGCTCTGCTCTGCCCCCAGGCGTCGGAGCCATGACCTGGTCCCCGCTGGCCTGCGGCATCGTCTCGGGGAAGTACGACGGGGGGATCCCCCCCTACTCCCGCGCCTCGCTGAAGGTGAGCCCAGCCGGGGGGGTCACAGCGGGGAGGGCAGAGCCAGGGGAGGGGGGCAGGGGGTGTCGCAAGGTCCAGAAGCTGTGACCCAGGGAGTTTGGGGATGCCTTGGCTGCACAAGGTCCTGGTACCCCCCAATCCCACCATGAGACCCCACCGAGCCCCCTCCCGCCCCCCAGGGATACCAGTGGCTGAAGGATAAGATCCTGAGCGAGGAGGGCCGGCGACAGCAGGCGAAGCTGAAGGAGCTGCAGGCCATCGCCGAGCGCCTGGGCTGCACCCTGCCCCAGCTCGCCATCGGTAAGGGGGCCGGGGGGCTGTGGGGGGGGGACGCCGGGGCGGCTGGGCCGTGCTCAGGCTCTGCTCTCCCCCCTGCCCCAGCCTGGTGCCTGCGCAACGAGGGCGTCAGCTCCGTCTTGCTGGGTGCCTCCAACGCTGACCAGCTGATGGAGAATATCGGAGCAATACAGGTCAGTGCCCCCCGCCTCGGCAGCGCCCCGGGGGAGCGAGCAGACCCCGCTCTCGGGGGGGGGTGAATGGGGCAGCGCCTGCCTGTGCGCGCTTCGCTGCTGCAGTGCTGCGATGCACGCTCCTGCGACGCACCGTGCAGGAAAAGGAGGTTGTGAACCTCACTCGAAACAAAAATCACGGGTTTTGCTCGAGCCGAGGCTTTGCGGGGCTGCGAAGGCAGGGGATGAGCCCGACCCAGGCTTCCCGTAACTGGGTCGCTCAGCCGGCGAGCTGGGGTGTGCAG
This sequence comes from Gorsachius magnificus, assembly GCA_034008185.1. Lineage (NCBI taxonomy): Eukaryota > Metazoa > Chordata > Aves > Pelecaniformes > Ardeidae > Gorsachius > Gorsachius magnificus. The sequence goes on along the minus strand of CM067098.1, from coordinate 637,487 downwards.
CGTCAAGGTGTCAGGGTGGAAGCGGCGAGCGCGGCGCGGCCATGTACCACCCAAGGCTGTGTCCTCCCGCGTGCGCCAGGGGCACGATCCTGACTCCCAACGGCACCTCCCGCAGGTCCTTCCAAAGCTGTCGTCTTCCATCGTCCACGAGATCGATAGCATCCTGGGCAACAAACCCTACAGCAAGAAGGACTACAGATCCTAAGTGCGCACACGTGCGCGCTGCACAGCCCTCGCCGCCCGTTCGCTTGCTTACGCTTTGTTGGAGCGAAGTGGAGAGTGTGGTTTGCACCGCGAGCCCGAGGCGCCGCGAGCGCCGAGAGCCGGCGCTCCCGCCCGCGCTGCCCCGGACCATCGTACCGCTGCCGCCCGGCGTGGCTCCGGAGCACAGGGACGGCCGCCGGCGGGGAGCGCGCCAGGGCGAGCCCCGAGCTGCTCGGCCGCCCTGCCCACGGCCACCGCGGTCGCCGCTGGCGCGGGGGCCTGTTGCATGCGTCGCTCCCGTCCCCCGCGTTGCTGGAGGCGGTGGGCGCGGGGGCGGGCGCGGGGGCGCGAGCGGGTGCTGTACGCCCACCAGGCCGACAACACGAAGCTGTTCCCCAGCCTGCGCCCTGGCCCCTCGCCTCTGCCCTGCCTGCGTTGCGGCGGCGCCGGCACCACGGGGGCTGCAGGAGGAAGGGTTCCCGAGGCGGCGGGAGGAAGGGTTCGGGCTCTGCCTCTCGGGGCGGGGGGGAGGGCGGTGGGATGGGGTGGTGACAGGGGTGGGCACCCCGGTGGGTGGGGGGCAGCCCCCCATGGCCAGAGACACCTACCCAGGGTGCCCCCCCTCCTCCAGCTTCGGCCGGGCACGGGGCCGGGATCCACGGGGGGGCTGGGGGGGTGAGAGGGTGCGCGTGTGCGAGTGCACGGGGACTCAGCGTATCCACGTGTGGGTTCCGGGGAGTTGTACGTTCGCTGCGCCCGTCTGCAGCCGGCTACGGGCGCTACCTGGGAGCAGCCCTGGGGGAGAACACGGTACCCACACCTCCCTCCAGCTGTATTACACAGGGCTGTGCCTACACGTGCACACGCGTATACACGCTACAGCTGTGTATATGCACACACGTATATGCTACAGGCGTGCACACGCACACACATCTACAGGTGTATAGAGAGACCCTACCTATATCCCTACCCTCCTACCTGTTTGTACAGGCATCGCTGCCTCCTCCTCTACCTCGATCTACGCAGGGAGGTGTATATGCACACATCTATAAAATGACATCTATAATGTAGACGTGTATATACCTATACAGCTACACGCACGTACCGTAGAGGTAGCTATATGGGTAGGTACGTACCCACGTAAATATGCAGCTACATGTGTATCAGTATGTACGTGTATGAAAGTTACAAATACATATAAAGGGGTGGGTATACGTATATACGTGCATACACACAGATATACCTCTATCAATACCTACACACAAACATATACATGGGCATGCACAGATCTGTAAGTCGGACATGGCTACGGACACCTCTGTAGCTGTGGGTGCTCTGTGCAGAAACAGCGATCCTTGCCAACGCCCATCTATACCATACATCTACACACAGGTCCATACGTGCACACACACGCAAATAAAAAATTACAGCTTTATGTAAATTTACATACAAAACTTCAGCTCCACACACAGACACGTGCATGTGCGTGCGTTTACCCACCATGCACGCAGACACAGCCCTACTTCTACCCCTGCCGTCCCCCCCCCCCCCCCCCCCACCCCCCGCCTTTATGTCGTCCTACCACCTGTGCTAAGACGTTTGCACGCGTGTATGAACATCTACCTGCTCCCATGGATGTATAGCCACATGCATGCGTGTACCTTGTATCTGTGTATACACAGGCACGCCATAGCTGTGTAGCTACACCTATACACCTTTATCTGTATCTACTTATATGTAAATATATAAAAATGACAGATACATGTGCCTGTGTATATACACACAGATCTATATACCTATATATCCATGTAGGATACAGATATGTAGATACACATCTATATCTACACCTGTAGGTGTGTATATATACACACATAAATCACAGATACATGTATGTGTATATACACCTATGTAAATACATATCTATACATCCACACCTATGTATCTGTCTATACCTATCTACCGCTACCTTGCCTATACACACTCTATATATTGACTTATGTAAGCATATATATATGCACGAATACACATCTTAAAATTACAAATACATTATATACACGTGTATAAAATAGATGTGAGTATATATACACACCCGCAGAGATACAGCTGTACCTCAACACCTATAACTCTACCTATATATCAATACCGATTCATCTCTCTGTGTGCTTATATAAATATACATATGCACTCCCACATCTAAAAACCACAGAAATGCATGTCTGTGCATATAGACAGCGGCGTAGCTTATGGAGCCGTACGTACACATATGTCTGTCTGTCTGTCCACACACGTCAAGTTACAGCTTACGTAGGCACACACGTGTATGTATAGAGCTATAGGCACACACACGCGTGCAGCAGGAGCGTGTGGGAGGGTTGGGGCTGGGGAGGGGGCAGCTCTGCAGACACCGGCCAGTGACGAGCGCTGCGGCCGCTGGGGGGTGGGGGGGTGGGTGGTGCACACACGCGGGTGTGCACAGGGTGGTGCGGAGGCCGTGACCCCCCAGGGCCGCCCCCTCCCACCGAGCGCAGCCACCCTCGCCCCCCCAGCCGCTCGCCCTCGCCCCCCCAGCCGCTCGCCCTCGCCCCCCCAGCCGCTCGCCCTCGCCAGGCCCCCGCCACATCCTTCCGAAAGGATTTATTAAAACACAGAGAACAGAAACCGGGACACACAGAGTACGAAGTGGATGCGGGGGCGTTGCTTACAGCTGCCATCAGCCTCTGGCGAGAGGCCACCACCGTGGCGCAGTTGGTGTCACCGCGCTCGCAGGGGTCCCCGTCCCGGCTCCGGCTGCCCCTCCCTCCCGCCCGCCCGCGTCGCCTCCACCCGCGTGCCCCAAGCCTGGCACGCCGGGACCCTCAGCCTCACCACGGCCCCGCTGCCAGGACGGTGCCAGGGCTCCCCGGGGCAGCGCTGGCGCACGCCGACGCTCCCGGTGGGGCTGGGTGGGCTCCGGCGGCGGGGCTGGCAGCACGCATGCACTTGCTCAAACACCACGAGGACACAGAAATGGACCGACCGTACAGGGAAGCTCGGGAGCGGGAGCCGGCTCAGCCCCAGGCAGGCGCCCCGAGCAGCGGGCCAGGCAGCGGGGCGCCCGCCGGCCTCCCCTCGCACCCCACCCGTGCCAATAAAACCAGACACAAACACCGGGACTCTCCCTCCCTTCGGCTTAGCCCACCTGGCCCAGACAAACTCTTCAAGTCTTCAATAAGAAAGTGCAAAAAATGTACACGGAAATGGAACCCCCGTCCCAGCCGCTCCGGCGACGGCAGGGGGGTCGCGTCGGTCGAAGCACACTTGAAGCAGGAGCGGGAGAGCCCGGCAGCGCCGGCGGCAGCTCGTCTTCCACGCCAGCAATGCCGCCGTGCTTCCCCTGCCCTTCCTCCAGCGACAGGGCAGCTTTCGGCTGGGGGGCCGGGGCCAGCCCTCGGGGGCTGCTGCAGGCAGAGGGGAGAGCTGCCCATCAGCCAGGCTCCGGACCCCCCCATGCCAAACGAGGGGCAGGGGGAGCATGCCAACCCCCCCGGGCAGGGGCAGCCAGCTCGGGCGTCCGGCCTGAGGGCTTCGGGAAGGATCCTGCCCCTGCTCCCGCCTCCGCTGCGGCCACTCGAGTCAGAGGCCACATCCAGACCCCGGCACTCGGGGAGGCAGCCCCGAGCGGAGCCCTTGGGCAGCCCCCCCGCCCGCGTGTTCCCACGGGCCCCCAGCAAACAAAACACAGACAGCAGCGAGCACAGCCTTACCTCAGCTGGAAATGGGAGCTGCGGAGGAAAATCGTGGGAACAGCTAAATATCTGCAATGAGAGAGAGGGAACACCTCGCTTGTCTGCCATCCTTTGGCGAGGCTCCTGGCCACTCAAATCCCCCCCGAATCCGCCCAGGAGCATCCGCTCGAAACAGCAACCTACCTGTCACGTACGGTCCCAGAGGCATCTGACTGTAGTTGACAATCCCACCCGGCCCAGGACCTCGGAAATTTGGCCCAAAGTTGTTGTTGTAGATCTGGGAGGAGCCGAAGGAGCCCTGGGGAGGTAAGGAGGGAGAAGAGCCTCTGACCTGCAGCCCTGGCCCCACCGCCAGCCTCAGCGAGGGCTCCGTCCCCGTCCCCACTGACCTGCTGGACGGCGGGGTCCCCCCCGCGGGTGGCCAGGCGGCTGAGGATGCTCCGCTCGGACATCTGCAGCCGGGCGGCCACGGGGGGGATGCGGGACAGCATGGAGGGCAGGCGCGTCACGTCGGCCTTCATGTCGCTCAGCAGCTCCTCGAGCTGGTTCAGCACTGTGAGCAGAGCGGGGCAGCAATCAGGCCAGGCAAACGCCCCAGCCCCGGGGAGCGGCAAGCTCCGGGAGCCGCGACCGGGCCCCGGCTGGATTTCCCCACGGTCAGGGCAGCAAACCCCCCCCCCCAGCCCCCTGCAGCAGCCTCCTGTCCCTCCTCTCCTCCTCTGCCAGCGCGCACCCTTGTGCAGGACGGCGTTTGCAGGCTTGTTCCCAGCCAGGGACTCTTTGGAGAGGTGCTGGTGGCTCTCGGCAAGGCACTCCACTTCAGCCAGACGGGCGTTCAATGCCATGGCCGGGTGACTGGGGTCTTGGGTCATGTTGAGGTACGCAGCCCTCCGCAGCTGCTCCTCGATCACCAGGGCCTGCTCCAGCAACTGGGAAGTAGGGGAGGGGAAGGATTCAGGACCAGACCCCGCACCAGCATAAGCCAGTACCGCTCTGCAGGCTCCAGCTGCCCCCGTGGTTTGTGCCAGCAGAAAGCACGGTCCGGTCAGGTGCTGAGCATCCCAGAAAGGGACACACAGCATCGCACGTGTCGGGAGCGGGCAGAGCCCCCAGCCCAGCCCGCTCGCAGAGGAGCCCAGGGCAGCCAGCCCGGTCCCGTGCACCGTGCTGCAGAGCCTGCGAGCTCCCCGGAACCAAGCCCCGGCTGCTGGGTGCCCGCCCTCCTCTGGCAACCACGAGCCCCTCGCCAAGCACACGACCGCTCCCTGCTGCACTCCCTGAAGGCACTGGCGGGCTCCCCCCCGGCTTTGGGGTGCCACCCTGGTCCCCCCTGCCGGTAAGGACTCACCAGCCCTGGACCTGCAACTCGCCTTGAACCGCCGGGCAAGGAATTTGTTCTTCATCTCAAGGTAGTTCCCCTTGTGTATCTCGGACTTGAACGGCTCGTTCAGGATCACGTAGCGCGGGTCGTTCTGGATGTCCTGCCAGCGGGCGTAGCCGTGACTGGCGCGGAGGGAGCGTCAAGGGAAGAACGGGCCGGCTGACAGCACGCCCACCGCCCCGCAGCGACACCACGGCACCAAACCCCCTCCCCGCTCGTCACCGCACCGTCAGCCCAGCTCCTGCGCCCCACAGAGCCCCCCCTCGCCTCCCCGCCCCCCGCCAGCGAGAGACATGCTCCCACCAAATCAAAGGGTACGTGACAATTCCTGCCAACAGCCAGTAGTCGTGTCGGCGGTGCCAGATGTCGTAGATCTTGCCGGAGGAGATGGCAGCCCTCTCCTCGTTCTGCCACAGCGTGTGTAGCTCTGCAGAAGCAGAAGCGAGAGAGCCCGGTCAGGCAGCGGGGCTGCCGGGGACACGGCGCAGCGCATCAGGCAGGGCGAGCCATGACATTTCCCAGGCAGCCACGGGCACAGCGCAAAGCCGAGACACCCTGCTGCGAGGCCGAAGCACCATCCCCTCTGCAGCCTTTTTACACGACTCATGCTTCCTGCACGGGTGCAGAGCTTCTGTGCAAAAGCTCTGCAGGAGCAGCCAGTGCCTCGTCCCTCGCTCTTACCTGTAAAGCCACCGTCAGCGATGTTGAACATGAATCGGAAGTTCACGTTTCTGTCATCCTTCTTTCCATCCTCCTCCTCCTCTTTGTCACCGTTTTGCTGAGCCTCGCTTTGCTCCTTCTCCTCCGCTCTCGCGTCCTCTGCTTGGCAAACACAAGAAATCGCGCCTGTCTAACTGTACGCTGCCGAAAGACCGGCCAGCGCCACCCCTGCCCCATCAGCTGCCAGAGGGACTCCTCGCCAAAGCCACTGTTGGAAAAGCCACAGCCCGCTCCCCGCTCCGCAGCAGCCGACCGTCCGCCTCTTCCAGCAGGTCCTACCGTTTGCACGGCAAGCACAGGCAGTGCCCACCGTAACGGGGTCCTGCTCCCGCTCGTGGGTCCCGAGCATCACCAGAAGAGAAGCACCGACTGCTGCGGGTGCCGACAGCTCCCTCACCTCTGCTCCAGGCCTTGCTCTGGAGACCCTTCACACCACTTCTCGCCCCAAAGCCTCCTCGCGCCTCACCTGGTTTGACTTCTTTGTCCTCCCCTTTCCCTGGGCTGCTGCTCAACTCCAGCTTCTCTAGAGGCTTCTCCTTCTCTTGGATCCCCTCATCTGCAGAATGGAATGGGACGATGAGAGAAGCCTGATGTGCAAAACGCTCTTCAGCGAACAACTTATTGTCTAGATAGACTTTGCCTTTTAAATTGTTTATATTGTATGTACATTCAAGGTCTTCAAAAAATGTCAAACAGAACATTCTCCTGCACTTTATCAAGAACATGTATTTCGTTTTCCTTCTTCCTTGAGTAATCTGGAGGAACACATTGCAGGGACGGAACATCCCACCCAAAATGAGCACTTCTCATAATGTACAGTCTGGAATTGTTGGTTTTCTTTTCAGGAATTGCTACAGGACCTTGTGACATTCAGGTTTCCCGCTGTGATCTGGAGAGGAGGAAGACCTGAGCATGGCGCAAGCCCAGGAGCCTCCCACCAGAGGAAAGCCCGCCTGCCAGGAGCACCAGCGCATCCGAGGCTGTTTGGGTGCATGCCCTGGTCTCCACACAGCTTCAGCTGCAGAACCGCCCCAGCGCAGATCGGTGTCGCTGCTGAGAGCCACAGCCCCAACGAGGTCCCAGCCATGGCCGAGAGGGGAGCCCGTGCATGGGGACCACGTTCCTCCCAGCCACAGAGACTCACCTTTCACCAGAGGCTCAGGAGAAGGCTCAGCCTTTTCACTCTCCTCTTGCTTCTCTTCCCTCAGTTTCTCTTTGCTGTCGCAGCTTTCTGGGTGCTCTTCACTTTCCACCTTCTCGGCACTCGCAGGCACCTTAATGTAAAGTGCCCACACCAGATCAGCCCAGCCTTGCCCCTTCCTTGGGGAGCACTCTGAGTTTCCAGGCAGGCAAGAAGGCTTCCTGGAGGAGATGCCAACACCCTACCTGGCCATCAGACACCTTCCTGGACTTCTGCTCCACTTGGTCCTTTTCCTCCTGGAACCCAAGTTGCGTTTCTGTTTTGTCTGTAGCAACAGCAAAGCAAGGAAGCTATTGACCGGGGTCCCAGGGGGCCGCACGCACTGCCAGGCTAGGCAGACCCCTGCAAAGAACTCCTGGTGTCTTGGCCCACCTCCCCTCCCAAGCCAGACCAAAGCCACCATCCCCTGGCAGCCCGTAGGCACATACCTGCAAGGGCCACAGGTCCCGCGTGCGTATGTGCTGGGCTGGCTGGGACGGGGGTGTTGGGATCTGAAGACACAATCTCGCTGCATTTCTTGCCCTCCGGGCCCTCGAGAATCAGGTCTGGGGTGCTGTACTTCCCGTTGACATGCTCAAACTCCTGGACCTGGGGCAGATGCACACATCAAGTCAAACACAGCAAGACATTTCCAGCCCGGGCAAAAAGGGGTGTGCACTGAGCCTGGGAGATTGAGTGGGGGATCCCTGGCGAGAGGCATTCAGGAGCCAACCAAACCCCTGAGCCTCCAGAACATTCCTGAGATGGCACAGTTAAAATTTTACTCGCCCACCTTCTTCCTTACTAGTGACATGACTCCTATGCGAGTCAGCACGTGCTGCCGCGAGAGCCCTTCCCGGGGAACGCCGTCCGCAAAGGTTTCGGCACCATCTGCCCCAGGTTCGCACAAGTGTCTCATGAAGAGAGAGACGTACGCCCTGCGGGAGGAAAGCCAGCCCTCAGCCCAGCTCGGCCCACGGACTCCCCAGAGCCAAGCACCCGCACCGACTGCTCCCACCCGCGGGCGAGGGCAGAGTCCCATGCCCAGGCTAAGATCTGGCCTACCATAAAGGGAACATGAAACAGGGACTGCCTCCCCCAAAAGAAACCTCGGTGGGGGTGGGCAAGCACCTGAGGTACTGCTGCCCAGCTGGCTTTGTCACAGCACAGCCCCGGTGTCACAGGGACGGTGACACAGCAAGACAACGGGGTGATAGTTTGTCCTGAACATGTGAGCTAAGTGCTCACCACCATCAACCGGCAGCTGGGACAGACCTCGCCCTGCCTGCCCGGGACCCCCAGTACCTAAACTCCTTCTCGCTCTTCCCTCGCAGATCGCGGACCAGCCAGTGAGAGTTGAAGGCGTCCTGGGGCGGCATGCCCCAGCGCATGATAGCGTTCAGGAACGCCTTGCGCTGGCGGGCGTTGAAGCCGAGAACCTGCAGGGAGCGGAGGTGTTGCTGGGATTGGAAGAAGCGTGTGGCATCTCAGAGCCTCGCCGCCCTTACAGGCATGCTGGACCAGAACTGATGTGCTGGCAACTCGGCATGGAGGAGGCCAGAGAGCCCAGGGCAGCCCTGGCACAACGGCATCAGACGTGCTCTGGCTGAGGCCGACACTCACCTCGATATTCCCCCCAACTCTTGCTAGCAAAGGAGGGAGAGGCTTGTCCCGGTCACTCTTCAGCTGCCTCCGGGATTGTCTCCTGCCACCTAGAGTCAAGCAGCTCCAGTGATGGATGGGCCCAGGCAGCAAGGAAGGACAGCCAAAGCACTCACGAGCCCCAGGTTTCCTGCACTCCCTCCCGACAGGAGCAGAACCCGGGCAGAGCAGCAGCCCGGGCTGCAGAGTCCCTTCCACCATCCCGAGGGCCTCCCCAAGCCAGGGCACTCTTCTGCCCTTACCATGCAAGGGGCTACCGTATCTGTTCCTCCTGCGGTCCCCATCCTTCCACCGTGAGGACCAGAGCAAGGTCCTGCAGAGGCCAGTGAAGGAAACAGCCGGTTGCCATCCCTGCCCCAGGAATCTCCTCACCTGGCAAGCCGGTGGGGATACCTCCCCCTGAATGGAGGCCCAGAAGCACGCCAGTCCCTCCAACCCAGATGTTTCTGTTGCACCCGAGTGCCGGGGGCTTCCCGCAGAGCAAAATCCCGTGGAGAATCAAACGCATTAACTCACTCTGACCTTCTGGCCTCTCTTCAAAGTCTTCATCCTCGTCCTCGGAGCCAATGGAGTACTCCGACTGGTTGTCAGAGAGCTCGTCCTGCCACTCTGCAGACCGCAAGGGAGGCCAGGTTAGAAAAGGGACCGAGCAGTGGGACCCTGCCCAGGAGGGACCGAGCAGTGGGACCCTGCCCAGGAGGGACAGGCAGGACAGGAAAGAGTGCCTGCAGCCACAACGGGCAGCGGAAGAGGACAATACAGCAAGCAGGAAATCACATTCTTGGGTGTTCCAAAATTAGTGTTCTCCTATAGAGAAAAACTCCAATTTTAAATATTTTGCCCATGGGCATGTTTTTCCTAAATTCTTCTGGCAAAACCAGAGTTTACAGACCAAAAACTAAAAAGAAAACATCTCTGAAGAATTTCTATCCTGGAAGGTTTAGGAATGTGGGAAGCACAGAGCCATGCAGTCTACCGAACTGCAGAGGGACGCCAAGCAAACCACACCATGGCCAGCACGTCCGTCAGGGAACCCCTCTGCGCAGCTTTCCAGAGCCAGCCCGCCGGGCCCGTGCCTGCTCCCAGCCTGGCCGGGAGCCGCGAGGCTGCAGCCGTACCTTGGTCCTCCTGCGAGGCGTCGTTGTAGTTGACCTGCTTGCGGATTCTCTTCCCTTTCCCCAGGTTCCTGGCCAGATCCTCCTGCTGCTGCTCATAGTGGTGCCGCAGCAGCTTCTCCCAGTAGTCGGGGTCCACGTTCTCCTCTTGCTTGATGATCTCACGTTCCACCTCCTCCTGCAAAACAAGAGACAAGAGGCGTGAAATCGGGCAGCCATGGACCTGCCCGCATCGCCCCCCTGCCTGTCCTCTAAGGGCACTCCAGGGAAAAAGGGAAGGAGAGCACCAAGCCGCCGGCTGGAGTTTGGCTCCTGGGTCTTTGCCCAAATGTTCTGACCTCGGTGCAAGGTTGTCAAAGGGCCAAGACAACCTCCCACCCCAAGAGAGCTCCTCCGAACACCGCCATCCATCCCGCCCTGCAGCACCCGCGCTCACATCGAGGGAAAAACCACAGATCTGCAGAGACCTCCCGAACAGCAGCCTGCTGTCGGCCTCATCAACCGGGAAAACAAACAACAGCAGCGCGGCGCGCAAGCAGCGCCGTGCCGGTTCCCAGCCTGCAGGGGAAGGGCCTTCAGAATCACAGAAGGTGCCCACGGATGCTTCGATCAAATGAGGCCCTGTGACAAGAGGGACAGAGCCCACCTTGCACCGTGAGCTGCACAGGACAAAAGCAACTGTGCTTCCTCTGCCTGCAGCCGGTCCCACCAGCCCCGGGACCCCCGGCCTGGAACAATCTACGGCAGTCGTAGGTAGAGAGCAGGGGGGAGTCCTGCCCCACACCGAAACACTCGCAAGAACAGGAAAGGGAGGGAAAGAAACACTAAGGGAGGGACAAAGATGTGCGATTGTAAGACATGATACTGATCACATTACCACACCGTCCTCTTCTCTCACAACATACTGGGCCACTTTAAAGGAGCTGAGATACTCGTTCATGTTCTGCAGCTCCGTGTCATCAGTTGCATCCTGGTTTCGGTCCAGAAGCTTAGAGATGGCAGCGTCGTCGTAGTGGATCACACTGCTGTCATCCACATCCTTATTGTCACCTGGGGGGCAAGGCGAGGGGAATGGAAGCGCAAATCTCCATGCTGGCAGCAGCCTGCTCCCAGAGCCAGGTGAGCTCAGCTTGGGCCAGGGAGAGGGGCAGGTCACCCCAACAAGGGGGACTACACACCTGGTGGGGTGCCACCATGCTTCTTCTTCATGCCGGGAGTCACCGCACCCCCTTTGGTTGACAGCGTGTCAGAGAAAGGGGTGACAGCGTCTGGCATGGCGATCCGCTGTCCCTGAGACACCATGCCTGCGGGCGTAAGGAGGATGAGCCCCCGCAGCTCAGAGCGGGTCCCGCCGCCTTCCCAGCGCCTTCCCGACCTCACCTTCCACATCATCCTTGAAGAGCTCTTCTGTCCCAAACTTGAGGATGTCGTCCAGCTCTTGCTTGGTCATGGAGCCCGACTTGGAGCCAAGTCCCGGGCGGACCACCAAGTGGGTGAGCATCATCTTCCTCTTGGCCACCTGAGTGATGCGCTCCTCCACGGAGGCTCTGGTGACGAAGCGGTAGATCATCACCTTCTTGTTCTGCCCGATGCGGTGAGCTCTGCTGAACGCCTGCAGGCAGAGAAGGAAGATGTTCGAGGGCAGCACCGCGCCGCGCCGGCCGAGGACTCCGAGTTTCTCACTCCTCCAGGGTGCACGCAGGCACGGGGGCCAGGCTGCATTCAGCGCCCAGGCTGCTCTGGGGCAGTGGGGCGAGAGGGGCGCCTCGGAGCCAACCCAAATGCGCTGGCCCCCTCCATGGACTGCAGGCAAGCCAGCTTCCCCAGGTGGGCCCCTGCCTGAAGGGTCAGAGGGCCAGCAGCGAGGACATGGCCCCCCTAGGAACCCTCCAGCCGCAGATTCACCGAGCCCACACCGCTCCTTCACCACCCTGCGCCAGCACATCCTCTCGCCTAGGACCCAGCGAAAGGAAACACTGGCACGAAGAGATGGCCGGTGGGTGTAGCTTTGGAGAGGACCTTCTCCCGGCCCGGGAGTGTGGGAGGGATACACATTTCTCTTTGCTTTTCCCTTATTTTCATAGGCATTGGCTGCTCGCTCACTCCAGCTGCCATTTCCCATTGGCAGTCAGTCCTTAGCTAGGGTCTGCCCCGGGCTTTTGGAAACGCAAGTGGGAGCTCCCCAGAAGAAGAGGGGACACGTGGTTGTGAGCAAGCAGCAGGAGAAAGCAAGAAGTCCATGGAAGAGAGCTGGTTTTACATGCCAGGTCTCTCCCACACCGCAGACAGGCCAGGGCGAGGCTGGTGGATGCAGGAAGGGGCTCCCGAGCAGATACGCGCCCCATAAATCCTGCAGAAAGGGCCGGCGGCTCTCGAGAGAAGAGACCGACTTCCCTGTGCAGGGTGTGCAAACAGAGGGCAAAGCCAGAGAGGTACTTACTATATGGGAAGGAAAAGGAAAAGTCAGAAACCTGGATGTCATTGTGGGGATTCCAGTCAGAATCGTAAATAATGACTGTGTCAGCCGTAGCAAGGTTTATGCCCAGACCGCCGGCGCGGGTAGAGAGGAGAAAGCAGAACTGCTGAGCACCAGGAGCTGAGGAAGACAAACCCACAGGTGGCAAACGGTGAGAAGGAAAGCAGCACAGCTTACACAGAAAGGTGCAGGGTGGCGCTTTAGGTACGAAACAGCGGGACCCGTCAGTCTAAGCCAACAAGCAATGGGCAGGGAAGGCAAGGAGTGAAAATATATTCCCTGGGAACCAGCTACTGGAGAAAACGCAGCTCCAGAGCCAAAGGGGAAGCTCTGCCGCCTACCGAGGCCTTGAGGGGAAACACCAGATCCCCTCAAACTCAGCAGCCCTCCGTTGGCACGCTCAGGGCTCACCATGGGACACGACTCAGGGGCTTAACGACGCGGTACGAGCAGCCCGCACTGTGCCTTAGGAGGCTCGACTCGCCAGCACGGCACAGCCGGCGGCAGCCCCACGCTACCCACCCCATGGGCAAGCGGGGGCTCTCGGGCACGGCCAGCCGACCCTGCTGCGGGCTGCGTGCCGCGAGCCCACCCCGCGCCCTCGCCTCGGCAAGGCAGAAGGGCAAGTACCGTTAAACCTGTCTATGGCCTCCTGGCGCAGGCCGCCGGTGATGCCCCCGTCTATCCGCTCGTACTTGTAGCCTTCATACTCCAGGAAATCCTCCAGCAAGTCCAGCATCTTCGTCATCTGCAGGGCAGGACGACCCTGGTATGAGCAGCTCTGCACGAGGCGGTCTCCCCACCTCCCCCCGCATCCCCCAGGGACCTGTCCTGCCCCCCTGGGTCCATGCCCGCAGCCCGGAGGCCGGGGTGGCGGCCGTACCGCCAACGGCAGAGCGCGGCCAACAGGCAACGGCCAGAGGAGCGACATTCGCGTCTCGTCTTCTAGAGGCAGCTTCACCAGCACGAGGGAATCGTGTCTGAACGGCCCTCCCCAAAGGGAAGCACTATTACTGTCATCTCCTCTTTATCCATAGATAAAGAGGTTTTAAACATTCCAGCGCATCCCTCAGGAGACAGCTGGGACACAGCCCGTCCATCGTGACTGCCACAGCTGCCACGCGGTCTGGGGGACAAGCTGTCACCAGCTCTTCCACCTACCTCTATCTGTTCCTAGCACAAAATTCTCATACAGAACAAAAAAAATCCTTTAAAAACATATTTATTATTAATCCTTCCCTATGCTCACCTGGGAGAAGATCAGAACTCTGTGGCCCCCATCCCGTAACTTCTTCAGCATCTTTTGGAGCAGCATCAGTTTACCGGAAGATTTGACCAAAGAATTCCCATCGTAGGATCCGTTGGGCAGAACTGGGGCCTCCTGTGAAGGCATCCTGGTTAGCCTCTTTGAGGACAACCCCCGTTAACTACAGAGAGACATTCACACGCACTTCAAAGACAAAAATCCTTGTATGAAACCACTTGCATGAAACCCCACACCAGTAACCAAAGCAAGATGGTGGGAACAGCCCCCACCGACAGCTTACACACGATATTCTGAGAAATGTCTCCATGGTGCAAATACAGTTGACGTACCACCGCCGCCACAGGAAAAAGGTACGGGTGATTACAGCACTTCTTCAGGTCCATCATGATGTTCAGCAGCGAGACCTGGTTCCCACCACCTTTGGAGTTGAGGGCTTCAAAATTCCTCGTCAGTATGAACTTGTAGTACTTCCTGCAGGGACGGGGACGAGACAGACACCCTTGTTAATTGGGCCAGACGTGGGACTGGCACAAGCAGGGCAGCGCCAAATTAACTCCCACTCACATCACTTCAAAAGGGACATTTAGGATGTTTTTCAAAGCGACAGTTCAGCACCCGCAGCCCGGGCCCGGGCTTATTCAATTGCTCTGTGGACATCGCAGGCCCCGTAAGCGAGACGGATTCGGGGGCACACTGGCTAGGAAGGCTCCTCGCTGCTGGGTGTAAACCGAGCCTTGCCCCACCGTGCCCTTCCCTGCCAGTCCCCAAACCTGGCAGAAGACACCACTGAAGCTGAGCAAGTCGGAACAGAGCTGGGCAAGCACCCCCCGGGGCAGCAGTGATGCTCCAGGCTGACGCCAGGCGAGCTGGCAGCACAGGCTGGTGCCCCGGTGCCACGAACAGGAGAAGAGGGTTCAGCCTCAGTGCTTCTCTGTGCCCCCCAGAACGAGCAGAGCCACGCTGACAGCCTGCCACCCATCAAACGCTTCCCGCTGCGCAGCCAGGGCTGCATGGAGCCCAATTTAACCAGGCTGGACGCGCTCCCCGGTGAGAGCAAAGCGCTCCGCTCCTCCCGCAGCAGGCCTGAGGACAGCGGGGCGTCTCCGACCTGTGGAACCCCAGGGACACCCCGCTGTGCTGCAGGTGAGGCAGGGGCGAGGGAAGCCAGCCACGCCGGGGAGCTGTGCTGGAATTACTCACTTCTGCATCTGGCTCAGTTCCACTCTCACGATCAGCTCCGTCTTGGCCGGCATGTTCTTGAACACATCTGCCTTGAGCCGCCGCAGCATGTGAGGACCCAGCAGATCGTGGAGCTTTTTGATCTGGTCCTCCTTGGAGATGTCTGCGAACTCCTCCAGGAACCCCTCCAGGTTACTGTGAAAGCAGCCAGAACCACGCAGCGCTGAGCGATAATGGCACACGCGAGAGCAAAGGTATCTGTTTCTTTATGACTTAAAACCAAGGGCAGAGCTCTCATGGCATACGATGAGGTAACACCTCCATGCCTGTATCCGAGCAGAGCACAAGCCAGACCAAGGAGCCGCACCGATGGTGGAGGGGAAATTTGCCCTAAACGCACTAACAGGGGGCCTGAACGAGTTCCCCAAAGAACCTCTGCCTCCTCGGAGAGAGGGAAGGGAAGGCAGGCTTCAGTTCCTCACTCACAAATCTCCTGGCCCACAACAAGGCAATAGCTACCCACAGGACCCAAAAAGTAGCAGTCCACAGGAATAAACCTGGGGTTACATAAAACGTGCTGTAGCTGCTACGGCAAACCACGGGGCGACGCACTTTGCCATCGGCCTGCCAGCACACAGCACTGGCTCAAGCACAGCAGTAACTGGATCCAGGCACCTGCACATGGCAGGAGCCCCGGGAAGCTGGAAAACCTCTGCTGAGCCACCGCGCCGGCCGGCAAGAGCTGGGGTCCTGGCTGCTCTCCCTTTTCAGCAGGGGGAATTCATGCAACTTACTTAAACCTCTCAGGAGTCAGGAAATTGAGCAGGTGGAAGAGCTCTTCCAAGTTGTTCTGGAGCGGAGTCCCGGTGAGCAGCAGCTTGTAATCGATCTTGTAGCTATTTAGTACTCTAAAGAACTGGGAAAAGAGGTGAGGTGAGGTGAAAAGAGCGCAGCGGAGCCGATGAATCATCTGGGGACTCTGCAGATTGCACACACAGAGTCTCAGCAGCGACCTCTCCCTTCTGCCAGGCATGCAGAGCAGGCTGCAGCTTGCATGTCCCCCTCCGAGCCACCCCCACCGAGCTCAGGCAGTAATCCTGAACATCCTCAGGTCACACCACCTGCCTCCCCCTGTGCTGAGGACCCTGCACAGGTCCCAGGGGCCAGAGACTGCATTTAGCCTCAGGTAAAGGGGAGAGCAAGGAGAGGGACCAATTCCCTTCCACCACAGCCCACCAAAGCCTGGCTGCCACCTCTTCCACTGCTGAAGGATTTTTAATGCCAGAGGACGTTAAGGAGAGCAAATCCGCCGAAATACAGGTCCCAGGCAGAGCCTGTGCGAGGCATCTTTCAGCTCCCGGGGAGGAAAGCGTGGAAGCAGCAGACCGCCAGTGCCGGGGTGCCGTACCTTTGTGGCACCGGCTGCACCACAAAAATCCCTCACAAACATCCGCTACTTACTTTGGACTGGTTGTTCTTCAGCCTGTGCGCTTCGTCCACCACCAGACAGGCCCACTCGATGGAGCCCAGCACCGCCTGGTCAATTGTGATCAGCTCATAGGAGGTGAGCAGGACATGGAACTTGATCTGGGCTTCCTTCTGGAGGAGCAGAGGGGGAGAAAAGCCTGGGTAAGAGAGCAGGGAATGGGACGGCCTCCAGCCCTGCTGCTGTAGGCGACCCAAGGAGCAAAGGGGCGGCTGCCCGCACTGCACAGCACAGCGCCAGCAGCAGGGCTGAGACATGAGCCGTGACAGCTGAAAACCTATACCCATCTCAAGGTTAGAACCAAGTAGGGGACGACAGAAGCAGAAATCTTTAAAGCTCATCACAAATCTGCATTTGTAAACAGTGCCAGCTTCCCCTTTTGGAAAACACCTGACGAGGGACCTAACCAACTGCCCGCCCCAAGTCAAATCCTGCTCTCTCCCCTTCTTACTGAAGGTTAAAGTACTGGGTAGGGCACAGACTTGGCTCCCACCTTCATCCGGAAGACCTTCTTTCCGCTCCGGATGGCGTTGTCTTCGAAAGAAAACTCATTTTCCCGGATGACCGAGCGGCTTTCTTTGTCCCCCGTGTAGGTCACGACGTAGAAGTCAGGTGCCCACATCTCAAACTCGCGCTCCCAGTTGATAATGGTGGAGAGAGGGGCGCTGACCAGATACGGCCCTTTCGAGTGGCCCTGCTCGGGGAGACAAAGTCCAAGCTGGTCTCCCTGCACCAAGCTGCTCTCAGCCACCTCCGGGACTGCCGGACGCTCCACTCACCTCCTTGTACAGGGAATACAAGAACACAATGGTCTGCACAGTCTTCCCCAGCCCCATCTCATCAGCCAGGATTGTATCTGTCCCTTGGGCCCAGGAGAATCTCAGCCAGTTTAGCCCTTCCAGCTGGTAAGGATGGAGCGTGCCTCCCGTGGCGTCAATGTACCACGGCTGCTTGTCAAACTTCACCGTAGGCTGCAAAGAGACACACACAACGCAAGGCAGTGAGAACCAACCCCTCCTCCTTTCTCTGCAGCCAAGCACACCCCTCTTTAGCCTTGTGACACCAAACAGCCCCAAAAGAGATGCAGACACAGTCCCCAGCACAGCCCGGCCCTCAGGCTCCTCACAGCAAAGCCACCCCGGAGCTCTGAATGAAAAAAAAATGGAAAGGAACTAGAGGAGAAAAATGTACCGGGATGGGGTGGCCAGACAGACCTCCCGCTCTCTGGGCACGCGTGCCATCGCGCTGCTCCCACCGTTCCTACTCACATCCACCAGAGGCGTTTCTGGAGGCTTTTCCAGCTTCTCCTCTTTCAGCTTTTTCCCTTTCTTGTTCAGCTTCTTCAGAGGGCGCGTGTCCTCCCCCAGCATCAGCTCCCTGCAACAGCCAGCGCGCATCAGGAAAAGGCAGGCAGGCATTCCTCTCCCAGTCCCCAAGCCGAGGGACAGAAACGCCTCTCGAACTCCACTGCCTTTTCCCCAGGGGAGCTTTTCCAGCCCAGTTAGCACGGGCACTCATGGAGTGTTAATTTTCCCCTCCCAACAGCCCACACAACTTCATCCAAAACGAAGCCCCGCTGGCTCGTACCTGTGGTTCCAGTAGAGGTGTTTGAGGTTTTCGTAGTACGGGATGTCTATCTCGTCCATCTCCCAGGTGCACTGGTCGTACGGCAGGTCTTTCCACTTGATCAGGTAATGGATGTCTCCCTTTTTATCAAAGCTGTAGCACAGGGCACAAAAAGCCTATCGGTGACATGACACCCGGCCCCCGGGAAGCAGCCAGCCATAACCTGCTTCCACAAAACCAGACGCCTCATCCTCTGCCTTCACCTACAGACCACGACATCCAAGCAGAGGTAGAAAGCCATAAAGCATCAACGCTTTCCGGCAGAAATGCCTATTAACCTGCCACGTGTGTGAAATTGTTAAGCTTTAAAGGCTGCTCTTCCACTCCACAGAACAAGCCCGTTTTCCTGTTTCACCAGGACTGGGTGAATTCCAGCGCTCACCTCCTCGTGCAGCGTTCGCTGCTCTGTGCAGTTTTGCTTACACTGAAAAATGAATGAACACACTACCGAGCCTGACTACGTGCCTGCAGGGAAAAAACCCTTCCCTTATCGGCGGATAAGGTAAAGCTCACGTGAAAACTAGCGAGGTGGCTTTATTTATTATCTGCCAGGCAGCCTTCAAGCAGAGCTGCCACTCGAAATTTCAAGTTGCCACTTGAAACACACAAATTCAACAAAAAGCAGTCTTTAGCCGCTCGATGTAAAAAAACCACCCGCACAACACATTTCACATGTGGGAAATTTCTTCCACGGAAAAGAAACGCAAATGTCAAAGCTTCCTAAGGGAGTCAGGCACCTGCTCGAGCTCTTCTCTTCGGGCACCATCCCTCTCAGCGTCGGGGGAGGTAAGCGGGAATAACGTACCCCTCGGGGACGCGTAGCACACCAACCCCTGCTGGCGCCTCCCCTTCGACGTGAGTGCAGAGGGGCTGCGCAGTTCCCGAGAGGAACAAACGACCGACACGGAAACGGGCTGCTGTTCCAAAGCACTTTAGGTGAGCGGGGCACAATCTATGGAAGCGAGACCCATCACCGGGTTGCAGCAGCAACCTACAGAATGACTGGGCTGTGACAGGGACCCGAACAATGTCTGGGAAAAACAGAACAACTCTGTGCATCCACTATCCCTGTTTCTAACATGCAACACAGCAGAAATGAAAATAAGGCAGGCACCGATTCGCTTCTGGCCTTGCCTCCACCTCGGGAGCAAACCTCCAAGGCGACAGAGACCTCAAAACAAGCCAGCAGCTGAAATTCCATCAGGCCAAGACTTTGGCTTTGCAGAAGGACAACAAGAACCTCCTGGCCCCGGGGGGCAGACAGCAGCTGAGCACCAAAATCCCACAGCTGGCAGTCCCAGAGGCTCAGCTAACTGTGTAAACCGTCCGTGTGAGAGCTGTGCACGAAGGGAATGCCCGCAGAGAGCACGGACCCGCTGCTCGAAGCTTCACCTCCAGAACTCGCAGGGCTCCCAGGGAGCGCGGCCGGGCTCACCCTTGCAATTTCCCTGCCTGGCCTGCAACAGCATCGCTCGGCGCCAGCACTACCAGAGGCTCAGGCACCCTGGCACGCCTTTCCGTGGCCCATTCACGAGCCCCCCCACATGCGGGTCCCCACCTGTGGTTCAGGATGCGGTGGATCATCATCCACTCGGGCTTGATGCCGTAGCGGTAGAACCGCTCCTCCATCTTGGCATACTGTGGGTCTTTGTTCTTCCGCTTCTCCCTCTGGCTGTCCTCGTCGCCAGAGCCGTAGTCGAAGGCCGGCGGCTCATCCATGTCGTTCTTCCGTTGGTAGTTGCGGTACATCACGGTGTGGTAGAGCTCCAGCTGCGGCAGGAGGAAGCCGCGCTCAGCCCACGGGCAGCGGGGCAGCAGGCTGGGCAGGGACGCGACGACGATGCGCTGGCTCACCTGCAGCTCCTTGACCCACGAGCAGTGCCAGTAGGAGAGGCCTGCCCACTTCACGAAGAACTCGCGCTCCGGGATCCCCTCCAGCACCTTCGGCGGGGGCAGAGCCAGCTCCGCATCCGGGGCGGGCAGCACGGGCGGCAGCGGGGCGGCCGGCGGCTCTTTCCAGGCCCAGTGCAGGATGCGTTGGACTTTGCCCTTCAAGGGAGGGCACTGGGGACAAAAAAGCAAACAGGCAAGAGCACAGAGTTTAAGGTGAGCCCCTGTCAGGGGCCATGGGGAAGAGGGCAGCCCTGAAGGGCAGAAGGGGAGAGCGACCGTGGATTCACCCCTGGCTGCAGGGAGCCAAGCGTGGCAAACTGGGCGACCTGAACAGTCCCAGACCCTGGCTGCACCTTTCTCACCCCGCAAACACCGCCACCGCTCCCAGGCGCAAGCAAAGCACTGCCCGGGTCCCGCGCAGAGCTACCCGTTTGCTATTTCTAACGGGGCAGACAGAAGGGAGGCGGTGAGGGTGTGTGGGGCGGGCGGAGGCGGGCTGGCGCAGGCGAGCCCCAGAAGCATCCGTGACACTGCTGCATCCCCTGTGGGGACAGGACTTGTCACCAGGCAAGAAAGGCAGCTCTGCACAGACCGTGCACCAAACAGAGCTTGACATCCCACCTGAAAACTGGCAGGGAAGCCGCCGGCCAGCAATCCCCATGGGGAAACGGCGCAGGCAGCAGAGCCGTCCAGGGCCCTGGGGTGCACACGACCGGCAGCGATGCTCCCCCAGGGACGGGGAAGGATGCTGGCCCTGCGGCAGGGCATGGGCAGAGGGTGCGGGGGCAGCGACAGCCGGGAGACCCGCTCGCAGGCTGGGTGGGCGCGGGAGCAGGGATGGGGCGAGGAATGCTGGTAACACTCACTGTACAGCGAGGGCAGAGCCATTCACCGTTTGGTATTTCCGGCAGCGGCGGGTTCAGGCAGTGGAGGTGGTAGGAGGACGGGCAGGTGTCACAGCACAACAGCTCCCCTCCATCCTTACAGACCCGGCAGAACTCCATGTGGTCGTCCTCCTCCTCTTCGCCGCCCTCCTCTTCTTCCTCCTCCTCCTCCTTGGGCTCCCACTGGATGCCCTCCTTCTCCTGGGGAAGCACAGCCAGCGTAACTCCGAGGGTTTCTGCTGCCCGCCCGCCCGCCCGCGGGGCCCTGACCCCACTCACGCAGTGGGGGCAGCTCCACTTGCCCTCGGGGGCCTTCTCCAGCTCGGGGTCCAGGCAGACGAGGTGGTAGGCGCGGGGGCAGGTGTCGCACAGGATGATCTCCCCTCCCTGCTGGCACACCTCGCAGTAGTCCTGGTGGTCCGTCTCATACCCGTCCCCTTCTTCGACTGCAAGCAAGGGACAGGCGTACAGTCAGAGGGACGGCAGAGCTGCCTGCTCTCCCAGGAGGGAACGGGACACTCGCTCCTCTACGATAGAGTTAAGGAAATAAGGAAAGCATTTCGCCTCGGACCCCTCCTGTTACATCCCCCTACCTCTCTGTCCCTCAGCACCACAGTTCATCTTTGCACACAGCATCATCTCACCTCTGTCTCTCTTTCTCTCTCCACACTGTATCATCCTTTGGTTCCTTCAGGCTCTCAATGGAGAATGCCAGAACCTGGAGAGGTTGCAAGGGAGGCCAGTCAGAGAAACCTCCCCAGGTACCAGCGCCACCAACTGCAAACGCACCATGCAAGGGTGACACGGCCGAGGAGGAGGAGGAGGCCTCTCCTGGGACTACTCTGCTCTTCCTGGGTGCTCACTGGCACAGAGGCAGGAGTGCTCTCAACTCGGCGTGGACGGGAAGAGGCAGGGAGGGACAAGGCCTTGCAAGTGCCAGAACAGCTCATCTCAATTCCCAGCTCAGCCACAAACTCCCGGCGCGGACCTCCAACCTTCCACTCCTCCGGCGCACGGCAGGAGCTGCCTAGCTCCAGCACGAGGGCCCTCCTACGCCAACAAGCCAGGAAGAGAAGCAACGCCCTTCACACGCGAGATGCAGAGCCCGCCGGCCAGCCCTGTCTCGTCGACCACCAGAGAGGCTGGCCGGCATCACGCCCTAGCCGTGCCCCAGCCCAGACGCCTCCCTGCCATTTCTCAGAAGCAAAAACCCATCGGCAAAGCCAAGAAGCCAAAGGATGCGCCTGGATCTGAAGCATCTCATCCCAAGCAAGGATGCAAGGCCGAAAGGCAGCGCGCATCCTGCAGCGGCGCAGCAGGGGGAGACGGCGTGGGAAGCCACGCAGGGCGGCACCGGGCCCGGCAGTCCCTGGCAGTGCCCGCGGCTGGAGCTGGGCTTGGGGACCCCCAGCGCAGGGGGCTGCTCTCAAGGGCAGCGCGGGGACGGAGGTGCCATGGCACAGCGTCCACCCGCAGCCCTGCGCGGGGAAAGGGATGAAGGAACACGCACACAAACGTGGCCACGCAGCCGCTGGCGGACCCCGACAGATCTTTCCACTGCTGTTCACATGCCTCCCTCTTCCTACATCGCTACCACAGATCTCCCGCCTGCCCGCTGCCTGCTCGAGCATCTCATGCAGCCAAAACATCCCTCGTTTTAACACTTTCTCACCCACAGCCTGCCCTACTCCACTGGGAGCTTGCCACAAGCCACGTCTCTCCAGGGGCTACTCCTCAGAAAATTGCTTCCCTGGAAGCCCCACAAATTCTGCAACTGAGCTGCTATAGGACAAATCCCGGTGGGATCACACGTGCAGGCAGGGAGGCAGCTGCCCACGCTGCCCGTGACGCGCCCCGGTGCCCAAAGCGCAGGCAGGGTCCTGGGGCGGGCAGGGGCCGCAGCCACCCTGGGTGGCTGGGGCTGCAAGACGGGGCAGGCAGGCTTTGTGCGCCACGGCACCGCAGCAGGGCAGAGCACCACAACCCCGCCCCCCCAAAGTGACTCCGAGTGGTGGCGCGGAGCTGGCTGGAGGGGAGCTGAGCCCCAGGCCGTGGCTGGAGGGGCACTGAGCCCCAGGGGCTGCAGGGAGGTGCAGAGGGAAAGCTGACAGCAGATCGAGGAACGCCGGGCTGCTCCGCCGCCCCCGGCACTGTGGGGGGGAGCCAGCGCCTCGCGGCAGGACCCGCTCATTGCCTTCTCGCAGGCACGAGCCCACCAGCAGCGGGGCTTGGACACCCAGAAAGCACCTCGCACTCCACACACGCAGACAAGCACAAGCACACCATCTCCCACCAAGCCAGCCCCAGACACGGCCTGAGCTGCCAAGGCCAGGAAAGCACCATCTGAAGAGGGCAATCCAAAACAGAACAGAACAGAGTACAAACAATGGCCTACTCCTCTTTTTCTTTCTCCTCCTCTTCCCTCTCTTCCCCAGGCCAGCCGAGCACTCGGAGCGCACTGAGGAGCTGTTGATGCTGGCGCTGTCAAAGTCAGATTCCTCCTGTTCCTCCTCTTCGCTCTGCAGAGGGAAAAACCAAAGCACAGACAGTCCAAGCGCCGGTATCCCAGCAGTCACCCCCAGAGAACGCCACTCTGCAGCAGAACAAACCCCCAAAGACCCGCGTAAACCTGCGTGGGATCATCGACCAGAGGCTGAGCTTCTCGGGGCCCCCCTCTCCACCCAAACCGACTAGCCAGAGGAGCAGGGATGGTGCCAGGGTGAGCACGCTCCCAGCAACGACAGGCGGGATTCATGGGACTGTGGCACAAGGTGCTAGGAAGCGGGGGAATCTCCGCTATCAGATCCATGACCCAGCCAGGCAATCAATCACCGCAGATCCGGACTATCACCGGAGCCTGAAGGCAATTACCTTGCACTGCTCAGCACAGCAGCAGCTTGTCCAGTTCACAGCACCACCAGAGTGCAATCACCGAGCAAATCTCAGGGCATGGTTAAAATGTGTAAATCAACAGGCTGAGCCCCTGACAAGGGGTGGGCTCTGGGTGACCCCTGCAGCCTGCCGTCCCCACTGGGCTCCGGGTGACCCCTGCCCCCCGGGCTCCGGTGCCCCTGCCTCCCCCTGGGCTCCGGGTGACCCCTGCCTCCCCGCTGGGCTCCGGGTGACCCCTGCCGTCCCCACTGGGCTCCGGGTGACCCCTGCCGTCCCCGCTGGGCTCCAGGTGACCCCTGCCGTCCCCGCTGGGCTCCGGGTGACCCCTGCCGTCCCTGCTGGGCTCCGGTTTACCCCTGCCGTCCCTGCTGGGCTCCGGGTGACCCCTGCCGTCCCTGCTGGGCTCCGGGTGACCCCTGCCGTCCCCGCTGGGCTCCGGGTGACCCCTGCTGTCCCCGCTGGGCTCCGGGTGACCCCTGCCGTCCCCCCTGGGCTCGGGTGACCCCTGCTGTCCCTGCTGGGCTCCGGGTGACCCCTGCCGTCCCCCCTGGGCTCTGGGTGACCCCTGAAGCCTGCTGTCCCCGCTGGGCTCCGAGTGACCCCTGCCGTCCCCACTGGGCTCCGGGTGACCCCTGCTGTCCCCGCTAGCACAGAGCGCAGATACCGCAGGGTGCAGCTGACCAGGCACGTCGGGAAAGGGTCAGCATCTCACAGGCATCAGCATCAGCCAGCTGCAACACCCCACTGCTGTGACAATCTCACGGTGGGCACAGTCACCCTAAACAGACACGTGGGGGGACGACCCTCTGCTCCCACTCCCAGGCAGTCAGGAGCCCCCTTCTCCACCGCTTGGCAGAACTTTTCTCCCTCTCTCTTGACACCCCTTGTGCCGGCCTGGTTGTGTGTGTGCACGTAGGCGTTCATGCTTGGCCTTCCTTACGGCGCGAAAGGAGTTAAACAGGCCCAGCATTCAATGGCGTCAAAACATAACCACATGTCTGAGTTCTTATTCTGGCAATTTCTGCCTGCAAATCCCCGATTTGCATGCCATTAATCAGGTGCTTAGCGCTCCAGCTGCAGGAACGAGCCCAAGCTCTTTGCAGCTTTCAGAAAGGCGAACGCACGGGTCTAGAGAGCACCTAGAGACAGGACGAATCTTCGGTGATGTGCGACTGCAAAAACGCAGCAGCGAGTGGCTGCCTCAGATGGCTCCTTTAACTTCAACCTCTGACGCATAAAGTTATTTTCAACGCATTATGTGAACTAGAGCCAGAGAGTCAGTGAGCTCCAAGAAGGGCGAGCTAATGGGATTTTGATCAATATTATCAAGACCTACAAGAGCTCCACCCCTATTCAGCAGTTATTTAAGAGATTTATTCTTTAAAGCACTCTGCTATTCTTTAAAATGCACCTGATATTCATGTGCTGGCAAGAGCATGGCACACAAACTGCGGTACAGCCCTGCTGCCATGCTCCTACCGGGAAGCCCTGGTACCCCTGGGCTACGCTGCGGGATCACAGATGTCAGGAGGCAGGCTATGCTAATGTAATTAATGCATTCGATAATTCTCTTTAACGTACGGTTCAGCTGGAGTGCAAGCCCTGAAGAATTCCTTTGCAAATGAAATCTGAAATGATGGCATTACCAACCTCGTCACCGAAAGCAAACGTGATTATATAATTGTCGCAGAAATCACGTCCAGGCACAACCTCTTTACAAATCGGAGCCTGGATGAACCAACGCGCTGACCGGAGACTGGTGCCTCGCAGAGGGGCACGAGCAAGGCTGTGACCCCCTACGCGCAGAAGGCTTCCAGGGGAGGGCTTGTCCCAGCATTTCCCTGCTGTGCCCCCCACACCCAAGGCCCCGTGCAGAAAAAGGCGGCGCGCACTTACAGAGGAGCCCTTTTTCCTTTTGCTGGGGATTCCTCCAAATCGGAATTTCAAGCCTGCCATCTTTTTCCCCTTCCCCTTTTTCTTCCCATCTTTGGAGCCCTTGATTTTCTTCCGCACACCTGGACCTGGAGAAACAGAAGACTTGTTTGGTACTCTACAAACAGTTGTCCCCAAAATCCCCCCTACCCCAACCCCAGGATTGATGAGAGAGCACTGGGGACCACAGGGAGCCGGGCAGCGCCTAGCACCATCCACAGAGCTCGTCCTTGGGGCAAAAGGCTGCAAGCCCAGCCCCAGCGCTTTTCCGGGGAGGAAAGCATCTGCCCTGGGATCCAGGAGAGGGACCACAGGGCTGCGACGGGGCTGCAAATACCAAACAGGGACTTAGGGGTCTGCAAGGCCCGGAGAAGAGGCAGCCACGGAGCGGCAGGAACGCTGAGCCCACCGCACGGGAAGGCTGCTGCAAGCTGCACTCTTGGTCAGCTGCCAGCCCTGAGCCGCTTGTTCAACACCTCTCGAGGCATCAGGAATTGACGACCGCACAAGCGGAACAGCAGCCTTCCCGAGGAGGAACACGGTGCTAACAAAGGGAGAGCCCTCCCTTTCCCACTACGGCCCATCTTCTACAGCGATCCGCACGGCGCCTTCCAAGCGTGGAGAAAGCAGCATGGATCTGCCGTCAGAAACGGAGGCACTGACAGCTGGAGCCCCTTTCAGAACAAAGATTTGTTTCCGGAGGAGCTACTGCAGATTTACAGGATTGGCTCAGCCTTGCAAGTGGGCTTTGAAGGCAGTTGCCTTTCACCCAACTGGCAGGAGAGTAAATCCATTCTTCTGAAAAAGAGCTGCAGCCTCACCACCAATGCCTCTCCATCACTGAGCTCCTTGCCATCTCAGAGACAAAGCACCCGGCTCGACTGCCCCACAGGGCGCGTTCATCTGGCCAGACCATACCTGCTTTGCCAATACACCTCTGCCCCAGCCTCGCTAACCTACAGATCCTCTTCAGCTTGGACACCAGACTCTGAGGATGCTGCTGGCTTCTGGAGGGCTTTGCAACCCTGCAGAATCCCCGTGATAGAAGATGGCACAGAAACACACGGCCCAATCGCTTATTTAAGATATCAGAAGGAAGGTGAGCATTAATTGCCACAAAATGCCCAAAGTCCAGAAGGTCCAGATGCCGCCAGGGTGACCTGTCAGGGGTCACAAGCCACAGCCCTCTCTAGCACTTCTGCAAGGGAAGTGGGAGCTGCAGACACACCTCTGGCACAACCTTTGCTTGCCCACTTTGCTGCAGCATGTCTCCTGCCTGCAGCAGCTTTCCCAGCTCTGCGGGCCTGGCGAGGCGGCCGTACGCCGCCGGCAAAGGCAGCCCCTCCACTCAGCTCACCGCGGTTGGCACCTACCCTTGCCCTCCTTGGTCTTGGCCTTCCTGATGACAGTGGGCAAGGCAGACTGCTGGGGGCTGGCGGCAAGCGGCGGGGCGACGGTGACCATCTCCACCGCCGCAGCCACAGCTGCTGCTGCCGCTGCTGCCGAGCTGCCCTTGAACGGGTTGTTGGCACTGAACTCTCGCCACTTGGCGCCGAGCACGGTCATCATCTTGGACATGGGGATCTTGGGGTTCTTCTTGGCAATCAGAGGCCTGCAGGGCAGGGGAGAAAGAAAACCACGTGTTAACAGAAATGCTTCACTGCGCGTCCGCTCCTGCTCATCCTGTGCTGGTACTTCAGCCTAAGAAATGGACCAGCAGCTCCACTGCAAAGGCAGCAGAAACCAGAGCTTTCTTAAATGAGTAAATATACATAAAGGAGCACACTTAAACTTCCTCAGAGACTGCCCTTCCCCGAAATACCTGTTGCGTTTTGAATGGCTGGCAGCACAAGCAAAAATCATTTTCGTTATGCAACGAAACTTTTCAAATAAGCAGACACAAAAAATGGGAGGTTGGAGAGAGGGAGAGGAGAGAGAAACACTTGAGCTGTTTTCCAGTCAATCCTGCAATGAAAATGGAGTCTTGAGGACCGAGTTGGGCAGGGAGCAGCAACAAGGAGCTCGCGATGCAGAATTTACTTCACAACTTCACCCACTTGACTGAGCAATGCCCCAATCTCAACCACTCCCCAAGGCCCCCTCCAGCCCTACAGTTTCCTACCTGAGAAACTGGCTGAAGGCCTTATAATTGGTCAGAGTATGATAATCTTCTTCTGAGAAAATGTAATCTACATCATCAAGGCCCCATTCTTCCATCAGCTGGGCTGAGCTCTTGGGCTCCTGTAGGTTTACAGAGAGACATCATTAACGTAAACGACCGTGGCTCTGCAGATGAGCAGCACGAGGCTGGGTCCACCACGTGCTCTGTATCAAATGCTCTCCCGAGTCAGCGACACGCAGGCATTTCTTTCTGTGATGTAAAAAACAGAGCACGCGCAAGTGCTCAATAAACCAATGCTTACACACCTCCGAGAAGCAAATTAACGCGGCACCATCCGCATGCTGCCCATACCACGCAATACAGCACAAGGCCTTGGCAGGTTTCACGTCTCCGAGAAACTGAATTTCTCTCTGCACGCAAGATAAACAGCGGGGAAGTACCACCTCTCCTCTCCCGGTCGTTCAGCTGCAATCTCTCCCTCGCCAAGCCCAGGACAAACGTCCCATGAAACCCCCGAGCCACCTTCTCCAAGCACGAGCTGCTCTGTCACTCTCTGTTCTCGTGTTCAGAGGACAGACACGATGAATTGTTACGGGCGGGATGCGGGCAGGCGACCCAAGAAGGCAAGCTGCCTCAGGCTGAGGAGCTGCCGTTTGGCAGAAGATCCGAGCTACCTGGCTAGGCCTCCCACCTCAGGGTGAAACACACCGGCTTCATCGCCTCCAGAGGTACCACCAGCACTTGTGAGCGCACATCGCCACGTGCCTAAATCCCCAGCCCGCCGGGGAACGCTTTGCTTACGCTGCCGCACTCTACACGAAGGGAAAGCATTCACCAGCGCAAGGTGAATGGCCTGAGAACACGGCTCGGCTCTGAAGGAGGCAACTCGCGGGGGTCTGGCCACACACGGAGGTCTCATGCTCCAGCACCAGCTCGGGGCAAAGGAATCTTCAGTACCTTTAGGCCTCCATCCTCGTTGTCATCCTCCTCTTCATCCTTCTTTTTCCGTTTTGGTTTTTTCTCCTTCTTGTCCTTCAGTTTTTTCTTCTTCTTTTTGTTGGGGGAATAGTCACTTCCTTCGCTTTCTGATTTCTCCTCAATCTCCTCTTCGTTGTCTGACATTTCATCGTTGCTACCCTAGAACAGAAAGCGACAGTGGAGAAAGAGCAGGGCCTGCCCCCCCCACTCTCCTCCAGCAAACCCTCCCAGCCGGCATGAAGCAAGCCCTGCCACCAGCCAAAGTCTACCCCCCCTCAAATAACCCTGCTGTTACGCTGGGGGAAAACACCACGAAAATCAGGTTTGGGAACAGCAAGAAGCACTTGACCACAAGGGACACGGGCAGAAAGAAATCCATGGTTTATCTGGAACCGTTTCTCCAGGGCAGTTCCGTGATCCCCAGCCAACCTCCTGCCCCAAGTCCCCACCTGCAAATGGAGCCATTCCCTCCCTCCGTTCCAGGAGCGCTACGAACACATCTGCTCACGCAGGGCAGCCCACACCCTGTGGCAGCGGCGGAAAAAAAGAGGAGAAGGTCATGCGATACGGATAAAACATTATTTTGGAAGAGCTTGCCCAGGCCAAGGAACACTGAATGGAACCTTTATGCGTTTTCCTCAAGACTTGTTCACCTGGGGGGGCAAGAAAAGCGATGCTGAGCCGCAGCCGTGCGGATGGATGCCTGCTCTGCCTCCGAGTCGGAACGTGCTCCTCTGAAAGCGCCCAGAGGCTGCGATCCCCCAGTGTCCAGGCACCATTCTGGTGAGCAGCGGTATGAACAGAAAACCAGGAGACAGCAGCCGAGCAAGTGAATGCACGCATTAAAAACAGCTGCGTATAAAACCCAAGAGCAACTCCTCTGAGAGGCAGCTGACCGCTCTGCTAAGAGATCCTAAACTTCAGGATTCATGCCCGTTCAGACAGGCAACATTTAGGCAACATTTTTAATTGCTATAACACAGGTACAACGTTCCATCTTGTGTTTGCTCACAAATAAAGTGTACACGAATAAAGTCACGTTCTTGTACCAGAGCGCGGACGGCTAAGAAACTGAAGGAAAGGAAGGGCAGGTCTCTTCAGTCACGTGCCATCTTTTAGCTCACCGGACAGATATTGTGCTAGGGGTTTGCTTGGTTTCTGTTTTCTTTTTCTGCCCAGCTGGGCGCTACGTGCTGCAGGAGAACAGCGTGACGACAGGAGGATTCCAGCTGCCACAAAACCAAACAGCCCTGGCGGATGCACGGAGCCTCAGAAGGGGCAGGATTGCAGAGTAAGTCGGGTGAGCCTGGCTGAATTCCCTCGTTTTCAGACACAGGCAGCGGCGTGAACCTCCCATCTCCGGTGGAGACATGGTCACACACAGCTTCGGCAGCACGGTGAGCCACCCTGCTGGACGGCCGACGGATGCATTCGGCTTCCCCAGCCAGAAGGGACCAGGCTCAGACGGCTACACCGCGCTGGGGCGAGCTAGAGAGGAGACCGGTCAGGCGGAATTTAGGTTCCCTTCCGGGAGAGAGACCGTGACCCGCTGCCGGACTGACAGCAACCACGCTACCACCCTAACGAAGGCCACTGCCTGCCGGGCGGAGCGCCCGCGTCCCGAGAGAGCCTGCGAGAGGATCCCCGCGTTCGCGCCCAGCCGCGGCGCGCTGTCGCTCGGCAGCCATTACAGAGTTCTGGTCCTTCTCAGTTCAGAACAAATCAAGCCTTTCCTCTAGCGGGGTGATAAACAGTTGTAATTTGGCACGGAATAATTGGTTGCCATGGTAACTGCTGCAGTACAGGTTGCCATTCCCCCTCTCTGCTCCCTTCGCTGACAAGGACCTTCATCCCCATACGCCGAGGTTCAAACCGCAGCCTGGTTATTTTATGCAGATTTTTCCAGGGGTTTGCAGCATCAATTCCTGCACCGGGGCTTCCGTCAGCGTCGCCGCAAACCGAACGAGTTCCACTGCGGCTGACGCAGGCGAATCCCCGCACAAGTGTGGCGCGGCAGCACCTCTGCCCCACGCTCCAAGGACAAAACCCCGGGGGACGGGAGGGTGTCAGCCAGCCGCGGCGCAGGCGCTGGCCCCACACCGCAGGCTTGCACCTCACTCCCACCTTCCTCTAGCAGAGGGAAGGTCCACCCACCCCTCAAAACGCTTGAGGAGGAGTTTAGGAAAAGGAAGCCCCATTCAAGGCCCCCCCTATCTTTTATCTCCTCATCCCAAAGGCAGCCTGGGTGCTGCTCGGTGCCTACCGACAGCTACAGCACCAGCTTCTCCCTGGCTTCGACGGACGAGGGAAGTGTCTCCCATGGGCGGACCGAGCTTGGTTAACACTGCCCACACAAGGCATTAATTAAAAAACCAAGCGCACTCACTGTTGAGCCTGTTATTTTCTCCCCACCCCCAGCAAGGCAGCAGCCAGAGCCAGCACAAGCCGCACGTGTTGCTGCTGGGCTCAGCCAGGCCAGCACTGACAGAAAATGAGCAGTGGTGAAAACACCCCAGGGTTTTACTTTATGCCCCCCTCCAAGAAAAGCAGCATAGGAAAAATACACGTCCAATGACGGGAGAGGCACAGGGAGGCCGAGGGCCTGCGCCAGCTTTGCGTGGTATCTGCAGAAAGAGAACATCACCATGGCCGCGAGGGAAAAAAGCTTCCTCAGGGCCCCGATGGCTGCAAAAGGCTGGCAGGTAATGGAGTGCAGGATGGAATCGGCTTTCCTTAAATCAGCAGCTCGTCATGCTCCCATCAGTAGCAAAAGCACTTTAATGTGCTGCCTCATCCAGCCAGTTTGTTTTTACAAATCCCACGGGGAGCAGCTGGAGGAGACCAGCATCATCCAGCCCTGGTTTGGTAGGGGAAGGGGTGGGGGTGCATCTGGTTATGCTAGGTAAGTGACTTCTCCCCAGCAAAAGGGCCAGCGCACAAGGTGTCTGCCCCTGTCCTCACGTCCAGCGCTGCCCGGGGACAGAGCCGGTGTGGCGCAATGTGGCAGGGAGCCCAGCTCCGGGACCACGCTGCGTCTGAGGTGGGTGCGCCACCGCAGCGCCAGTCCGCCTTCCCAAACAGACAGCGGACCCCCAACGCCACCTCGGGAAGGTCTGATCCTCGAGGACACGACGCCTCATCTTTGTTTTCCTACAGAAGGCCCAACAGCCCTTCCATGTGCCAAATCCTGGAAGCCCCTGCACTGTCTCGCTTGCAAAATGCCCTGGACGAGCATGGCTGACACCAACGCCCACAGAGGCCTCCAAGCCCTGCCCCAATGGGGCAGTTTGCATCTCCCTCCTCAGGAACACGAGCCCCAGACACGTCGGTACAGGACGCGCTGGAAAGATGCCTGCGCCCGGAGACAACGCAAGGAGGTGCTGCACCGCAGTGCGGGCAGGAGGGCTTCAACAAACGGGGACAGACGGCACCATCGCACACACGGACGCAGCCGAGCCCCTGCCAAGGGGGCGGGCAGCCGCACCACTGCTGGAAGACGCAGTGGCATCTTCTCCCCCCATCCACCAGACACCACTCCTAAGGCAGATTTCTACCCCAGAGCATCCGAGCTGGACAAGAACTGCTCTCGCCCTGGCTCTGAGTCACCTCCCAAGGCGAGGAGAGCACCTGCTCAGGGAGGGAACACCCCATATCGCCCCCCTTTCCATCCACAGACCCCCGAGAGGTGCCTGCCAGCTGCCACCAGCGCCCTGAGCAGCCTGGCCCTGCGCCACGGCGGAGAGGAGCCCCTTGGCCCAGCATGACAGCATGCAGCATTACCTCCTTCTTCCTCCTCTTGATTTTGGCAGCCTTGCCATCTTTCAGCTTCTTGGATTTCTTTTTTTTCTGCACAGCAACTTGCTCTTCTGCGAAAAACTCATCCAGTCCTTCCAGCACCCCATCATCTTCTTCTGGGGACAAAAGGGACAGCTCACGCAGACGGATCGCACAGGCACACGGGACACCGCGGTCGCATTTACCCCCTCAGAGGAGCGCAGCCGAGCGGCAGCATCAGGCCGCGGCCTCGCCGGGAGACCCTCGCGCCGGCAGCCGATCCGCTGCAGATCCCGGCCCAGCAGCGCCTGCCCCCGCGCTCCCGGTGCCCGGCTCCTCGCCGCCGCGCACCCACGAACACCCGAGGCTTCAGCGTTTCGCTCTCGGGCGACAGGGACGGGGGGGACCCCCCCGCGGGCTGCCTGCCCCTGCTGATCCGGGGGTGCAGGCGATTAGGGAGCGCGAGGCTTTTACCTTTCGGATCCCCAGGCAGAGCCCGCTGAAGCGGGTTCAAGGGGAAGCAAAGGAAGGAGAGGAAGGCCCCGCGCGGAAGGCGGGTGCCGCGGCTGGCGGGAGGCTGCCGTGCTGTGGCTCCGCGCTCGGGGAGCGCCACGGGCCCCCCAAGAGAGCCCCCCAAGCCGGGCTCTGAGGGGCACAACCCCAGCCCCGCCACCCTGCCCGCCCTTTGCGTTTCTTTAAGGCCTACGTCAGCATTTTTATTTTTAATTTCTGGGCTTGTACAGCACGGCCGCTCCAGAGCCGTCGGGGCGTTATCTCCGGCCGCGCTTCCAGCCGTGCCGGCTGGCGCCCGAGCCCACCGGAGGCCGGGGCCGGGCAGGGCCCCCCGTGCACCGCAGAGCCCCCGGCCCCCGCTCCTGACGGGGAAGGGGCTGGAAGGGGGCCCCCCGGGGGCAAACCCGGCAGCCGCGGCCACGGGGGCCCGGGCGGGGAGCGCGGCCCGATGCTCCAGCCGGAGCCGGAGCCAGGGCCGCCCCCCCCGGCGAGCTGCCGGCCCCCCCCCCCCGGCCCCCCCCCCCCCCCCCCCCCCCCCGGGGCCCGCCAGCCGCCAGCGGAGCGCGGGGTATCAACAACTCTCCCCGCCGTTTATTCCAGGAAAGCAAAACTGTACAAAATGGCTGCCGGGCGGCGGGCCGGCTCAATCCTCCTCCTCCTCCTCCTCCTCGTCCTGGTTGATCTGGAAGTAGCGCAGCTCGTAGCTCTCCTTGCTGTTGGCCACCACGCGCAGCCAGTCGCGCAGGTTGTTCTTCTTCAGGTACTTCTTGGTCAGGTACTTCAGGTACCTGCGGGGAGAAGCGTGCCTCGAAAGCGGCTCTGCCCCCGGCTGGGCGGCGTTCCTCCAGCGGCACCTCCCACCCCGCAAACCCCCACGCAGCCAACACGAACCCCGTTCCCGCGGGCTTCCACCTCCAGCGGCAGCAACACATCCCAGCGGGCACATCCTGGCAAACGGCACCGCCGGGGAATTGCGCCGGCACCCCAACGATGCGGAGCCTGGGACGTTTACCTCCCTCCCCTCGTGCCATACTGCCACGCCACCGCCACAATACTCTGCTCAGACAGCGGTGAACCACTGCCGGCTCCGGCAGCGGCCGCACAGCCACAGAGAAACTGCATCAGCCAGAAGGCGGGTGCCTACGGAGCAGGGCACTGCCCCCCACCGCACACGGCTCTCCTCTTCCCGCCATTTCAGACCTCCAGCCGCCCCACCGTGCCCCTTCTGCCGCAGCCAAAACCACGCTTGTCGAAGCCAGACAAAGGACAGGCAGCCCCCAGAAGCGGGCAGTGGGCAGGAGCCACGCAGGACACAGAGTGGAAGAGCTTGGTTGCGGATCAAGCCCCACACTCCATGCTTGGCACACTTTTGGCTGTGCGTCCTCCCTGGCCACCCACCCCACCGGCCTTCCCAACGGGAATATCAACTGCGGATCTCTCTCAAAGATCATTCAGGAACAGGCAGCCACCGCACCAAGCGTCACACAGCGTTCGACCGAGAGTCCTGGCACGACTCCTGCACCGAGACATCTCTTCGCTACTGGGCCCTCCTGCCAGCCCAGCTCCTGCCTGAACACCAGCGATGCCCTGCCGAGGGCCAGCTGCTGCCAGCAGCGACTGACCGTGGCTCTGGGCGCCGGCAGCAGCCTCGTGACAGTGTGACTGCCCTGCCACCTCACCTCTTTGAGAACGGGACCTCTGACGTGACGGTGATCTTGCTCTTGCTCCTCTCGATGGTCACCACGCCCCCGCCCAGGTTTCCCGCTTTGCCGTTCACCTTGATCCTTTCCTGCAGGAACTGCTCCTGCAAGAGAGGAATGCCGCCACTTAGCCAGGGCTGCCAACTCCCACCAGACAAGGCCTCCCCAGCAAGCCTGTGCCCAGGGCTTTGGCTTCTTGTTAGAGCTGGGGAAGAGACAGAAATACCACAGTGTCGAGGGAAAGCAGAGGAAAACCCCCTTCCCGCAGGCTGGGAGGTTCCAAGCCTGACAGCACCTTCCACCACCAACAAAACCGGCCCATTCAGACCTGCATGAAAGTGAGGTCTCGAGTCCGAATGCATCAGATCACGAGGCAGGGACAAGTTTCCTGCCTCCCAAGGGGACAGCCTGTGAAGTGACAGCTGGGTTAGGATCCACTGAGGACACCTTAGTCATAGCCCTGTGCTTCCAGCCCATACTCGAGCACAGTTTGAAAGACAGGTTCATCAGACAGTGCTGAAGCGCAGCACACTCTGCCCTCACTGTTCCTCGCAGCATGACAGAAAACTCCCCCCATGAGGGATGAAGGGCAATATTGTTCGACAGGTAGGGAAAACGCTTGTGCTTTAACTCCAAAGTGTTTAAAACTAATAAACGTCTCATAGCCTCCAGCACCACCACTCCCCTTGCCTGTGGGGCGTTCCCCAGCGCTGCAGACTTTTACGCTGCGCTGTGGTGAGGGGCAAAAGCAGAGAGCAGGGGCAGCGGGGCCGCCAGGACCGTGCGTGCCAGCACGCTGCTGGGAGCGGAGCCAGCAGCCCCCCTGGAACGGCCCGGCAGGGCAGCAGGCCGGCACGTCCGCCCCCGGGGCAGCAGGGAGGCCCCGCACTCACAAAGTTGGCGGCGTCCATGATGCCATCCTCCACGGGGTGGGTGCAGTCCAGGGTGAACTTCAACACCTGCTTCTT
This sequence comes from Gorsachius magnificus, assembly GCA_034008185.1. Taxonomy (NCBI): domain Eukaryota; kingdom Metazoa; phylum Chordata; class Aves; order Pelecaniformes; family Ardeidae; genus Gorsachius; species Gorsachius magnificus. The sequence goes on along the minus strand of CM067098.1, from coordinate 601,810 downwards.
TTTTTTGCCACCTTTCGCTGCAGGCTTCTTCTGCAGCGGGGGGAAAGAGAGCGTCGTGAGGGACCGGCTCCGGGCAACGGGCCCGGGGGCAGCGGGGCGGAGGGAGGGGGCCGGGCCGGGCCCGGGCGGGGGGAGAGGAAAGGGCCCCGGGGGAGGCCTCCGGCCGGGGACACCGGGGAGAAGGAAGGGCCCCCCGCGGCCGCCCGCCCCCACGCTTGGCGAGCTGGGCCCGGCGGCGGCGCAGGCCGAGGGCCGCGCCGCGCGCGTGCGCCGAAACACCCTCGGGCGGCCAGGCCCCGGGGGCCCTAGTCGAACGCTGGAGAGTCGAGGCTTCCGGCCCCTCCCACGCACGCCTCGCGCTGCCCCGGCGAGCGCGTAGTGCTGCCTGGCTGGGCGGTGCGCGCGCGCGGCAGGCAGCGCGGGGGCGGGGCCGGTGCGGCGGGGCGGGGCCAGGGGAAGGGGCGGGGGCGTCGCGGCGGGGGCGGGGGCGCCGGTGCCTCTTTGGAGCCTGGGGCGCCCCGCTGCCCGCGCCCCTGTCACTGCCCGCGGGGCGCCCCCCCCCCCCCCCCCCCGGGGCCATCGCCAGCCCGGGCCGGTGCCCGCGCCCCCGCAGCCCGGGCGTGCCCCGGGGCAGGCGGCCCCGCCGCCGGGCGCCGAGGAGCGCGGGGCTATTTTTGGGCCGTCCGGCAGCGCCGGGGGCCCCGCGTCACGGGGCGGCCGGGTCCGGCTGCCTCGGCTTCGCCCTCATTCTGCCGGCGCACCGGGAGCAGCGGCGCGGCCCGGCCGATCCCCCGGCTTCGGAGGGGAGAGGTAAAGGCTTCGCCCGGCCACGGCGCCCCCCGCGCCAGGGACGGGGGCTCCCCAGCGCACGGGGCAGCGGCCTCCGCTGCCGGGCTGGCCGGGGGGCCCGGGGTGCACCGGGGGGCCTCGCGGCAGGGGCCCCCATCCCAGGGGGACACCCCATCCCGGGGAGGCTCCTGCTCCGGGGACGCCCCGCTGCGGGGGCCATCCCACCCGGCCCTGCTGCCCCCGGCCCACAGTGCCGGGGAAGGGGCGCGTTCGGGGCAGCCTCGTGCCGCGCTGCTCATAACCTAAAAATAGGCGGCAGCTCGCAGGCCCCAGGGGACAGGATTCGTCCTTTCTGTGGCGGCCATGGTGCTTACATGAAGCAGTGCTGTGGGGGCCCCCCGGGCACAGGGGTGAAGCGGGGCACGGGGGGGCCGCTCTCTGCCCCACAGATGGCCGGCGGCATCTTCTCCCCGCTGGGGAGCTGCTCGGAGCTGGAGAAGGCCAACTGCCACCCGCTGGTGTGCCTGCTCTGCCACGAGCCCTACCAGCACCCCTGCCTGCTCGACTGCTACCACAACTTCTGCGCCAGCTGCCTGCGGGGCCGCGCCAGCGACGGCCGCCTGCGCTGCCCGCTCTGCGGGTGAGGGACCCTGCCCGGGGGGACGCTGGGACCAGGGCACGCAGCACGCGGCCAGCAGCCTCTCGTGGCACTGCTCCCCGTGTCCCCAAAACTGCCCCCACCTGCCCTGGACAGGTGTCCCCATCCTTATTGCCACCCCCATCCCTCTCTGTGTCCCATCCTGCCCCGCAGGCACCCTTCAGTGGTGAGGGGGGGCACGGGGCTGCCCCCCGTGGACCGGCTCCTGCAGTTCCTGGTGGACAGCTCGGCCGACTGCGAGGAGGACGTGCAGTGCGCCAACTGCGACCGGTGCTGCGCCAAGGCGGTGAGGGCAGCGGGGCAGGCAGGTGGGGTGGGCAGGGGACCCCTGCCGGGGCCGTGCCTGCCACCAGCCGCCACCCCCCCACCCGCACAGGAGCTGGACACCATGTACTTCTGCAACACCTGCGGGCAGCCCCTCTGCGCCCCGTGCCGCGAGGAGACCCACCGCGCCAAGATGTTCACCCGCCACGAGATCGTCTCCCTCTCCAAGCGCACCAAGGACATCCACAAGAAGTGCCGTGAGTGCCGTGCCGCACCAGGCTGCGCCGTGCCACGCTGCACCGTGTTGTGCTGCACCACACCATGCCAGGCTGATGTCCCTGTCCCTTGCAGCGCTGCATGAGGAGCCCTACATCATGTTCTCCACTGAGAAGAAATCCATGCTCTGCATCAACTGCTTCAGGGACATGCAGGGGTGAGCAGCCCCGTCCCCAAGCCTGCCCCTGTCCTGTCCCGTGCCCTGATGCTTGTGCCCACAGGGAGAGCCGGGCGCACTGCATCGACATCGAGACGGCGTACATGCAGGGCTGCCAGCGGCTGGACCAGGCAGTGATGGTGGGCAGAGGCTGGCAGGTCTTGGGGTAGACACGGGGGCACGGTGCTGCCCACAGCGCTGCAGCCACCCCACCACCCCCGAGCAGGCCGTGAAGGAGCTGCAGACCTCCACGCGCGAGGCCATCGTCCTTCTCAAGGCCATGATCGAGGAGGTGCGCAACAGTGCCAGCGAGGAGGAGGCGGCCATCAACTCCCTCTTCGGCCGCATGCAGGTGAAAGGCAACTGCCTGCACATCGTGCCCCGCGCCCACGGGTGCCCGAGGCACAGGCACGGCAGAGCCAGGGCAGCAGGAGGGGACCAGGGTGGCTGCAGGACACAGGGTGGCTGCAGGACATGTAGAGCCGCAGGACACAAGGTGGCCATGCCATTTGCAGGAGCAGCTCTCTGAGAGGAAGAAGACGCTCCTGAAAGCTGTGCAGAGGTGAGGGGCCCAGGGGCTGAGCCCTTTCCTGGGGGTGTACCCCCCCTCCCAGGGCATATTGGGGTGCCCTGGGGCCAGAGGGCTCCCTGGTGCCCCACAAAGGCTGTGCCTTGCCCCGCTCTGCTGCAGCCAGCATGAGGAGAAGGAGAAGGCGTTCAAGGAGCAGCTCGCCCACCTCGCCTCCCTGCTGCCCACCCTGCAGGTAGGGCTCCAGGCCAGGCAGGGATGCCCTGGCCTCAGGAGGTGGGCAGGGGCCGGGCTGCCACGGCCCCAAGGGCTGCTGGCAGTGACACCCCCCTGCGCACAGGTCCACCTGGTGACCTGCTCGGCCTTCCTGAGCTCCGCCAACAAAGCCGAGTTCCTGGACCTGGGCTATGTGAGTGGTGCCAGTGCTGCGGGGCGGCCAGTGCATCCTGCCGCGGTGCCATGGGGTGTCCAGTGCACCCTGCCCATGCGCCATGGGGTGGCTAGGGCATCCCACCACGGTGCCATGGGGTGTCCAGTGCACCCTGCCACTGTGCCATGGGCTGGCTAGGGCATCCCACCACAGTGCCGTGGGGTGTCCAGTGCACGCTGCGGCAGTGCTGGCTCACGGGCAGGGTGCTGGCCACCTCTCACCGCACACGCATTGCCGCTGCCTTTCAGCAACTGATGGAGAGGCTGCAGAGGATCGTCAAGCTGCCACACCGCCTGCGGCCAGCCCAGACCAGCAAGGTAGAGCCCTGCCTAGGGCCAAGCCCCTGATTGCAGCACCCGGCGGGCAGCCCCGGCCCCGGCCCTGCTCACCCCCATCTCACCCCCCAGATCAACAGCGAGTACCGGGCAGAGTTTGCCCGCTGCCTGGAGCCTCTGCTGATGCTCAGCCCCCGCCGCTCTGTGGTGGGCAGCGCTGGTGGCATCGGTCCTGGCATCACCAGCACAAACATGTGAGGTGCTGGGATCGCACCCAGGGCTGGGGTACACCCTGACACGCGTGCCACGCATCCCCCTGGGCATCCCACCAGGCCCAGCTTGCCCTCACTGCTGCCCTTGAGCCCGTCACCTCGGCAGTGGCGCAGGGACAGCACGGAGCACAGCTGCGCTGACAAAGGACAGGCGCGGGGGCTTCAAGTGACACTTCTGGGAAGCGGGGCGGGCAGCAGGGCTGGCAGCAGGGTGCCCGGCTGAGCCTGCACCCTGTCCCCAGCCCGGCCCCCCATCACGGTCCCCGGAGGACTCTGCCCCCACTGCTGCGCCGGGGCCAGCTCCTGCTCACCCGCACGCCCACGGTGCCGCAGCCTCTTCGCCCACCACTATTTTTATCAGAATTTCAGGGAAGTGCCCGGCCGTTCCTCACCCGGGATATATTTAGGCCCATTGATGTCACAGCAGCACCAGCCCTGCCAGGCGCTCCCGGCCGGAGAGGACAAACAGGCACTGCCACCCCATGGGGACCGCTCCTCACCCCCAGCTGGGCTCGGTGCTGCAGGGTGGCTGAGCTCCCCGAGGGCTGCTGGCCCCAGCACAGGCAGGGGGAGTGCGGCGCTGCACGGTAGGACCGATGGCGGTGGGGCAGCAAAGCCGGGACAGTGGGCAGCGCGGGGAGGCTGCGGGATGGGGGGAGACGAAGGGGCAGCAGCGCCCGCCAAGGGGCCAGGAGACACCAGCAGTGAGGGAGCGAGCCACATCCTTCCCTTTAGAACCTGGAGCGCACCAAGCTCGGCCCCTGCCTTCTCCTTGCCGAAGCCGGTCCAAAAGCCATGGGCATCAGGACAGCAGCCCACAGAAGCCTGGCTTTTGGGGCAGCGTAAGGCGCCCCTGACTGACCCTGTGTGCTCCGGCATGGGAAGGAATGTACGGGGCTGGCGCGTCCCCAGGCAGCCCCGGGGGCAAGGGGCGGCGGGGCTGAGCCGGTGGCGTGGCCCCTGGCACCTCGCCCCCGCTCGCCTGCAGCGCGCTGCTGTCACCCTCTCCGCACAGGCTCCCTGGTGGCCAATGCTCCAAGACCCTCATGGTGCCTGGCTGTCCCCCCGACAGCGATAAAATGTCCGCTGGCCCCATGGTGCGGAAGCCGACGATGCACCGGTACATCAGCACCAAGGTCCTGCTGGCCGAGGGGCGCGAGACCCCCTTCGCCGAGCACTGCCGCAACTATGAGAACACCTACCGGGTAGGGAGCACGGGTCGGGGTGGGACACGGTGGGACGGGGCAGGAGGGTGCTGCTCACCTGGTGGCTGCCCTCTGGCTCCTGCCAGATGCTGCAGATGGAGATCCAGGGTCTGAAGGACCAGGTGCAGGAGCTGCACCGCGACCTCACCAAGCACCACTCGCTCATCAAGACGGAGATCATGAGCGAGATCCTGCAGAAGTCCCTGCAGATGGATGTGCAGATCGCGGCTCACTACTCCGCCGTGGAGATGATGCGCAGTGTCTTCGAGGAGGTATGGCTGGCACGTCCCGGCAGAGCAGGGTCCCCCCTGTGCTGTACTGCAGCACGCTGCCCGGCTCCCTCTCCTCCTTCCAGGTCTGGGAGGAGACGTACCAGCGGGTGGCAAATGAGCAGGAGATCTATGAAGGTACCTGTGGCCCCGCTCCCCCGGCCCCGAACGCCCCATGCCTGCCCCGGGGGGGGCGGGGGGGGGGGGCAGCTGTGGCCACAGCCCGCTCCTCTCGCCCCCCAGCCCAGCTCCACGACCTGCTGCAGCTGCGGCAGGAGAACAGCTGCCTGACCACCATCACCAAGCAGATTGCGCCCTACGTCCGCTCCATCGCTAAGGTGAAGGAGCGGCTGGAGCCCAGGTGAGGGACGCAGGGCAGCTTTCGGGGCCAGGGGGGACCTGGCCATGGCTCACACCCCTCCTGCTGCAGACTGCAGGAGCCCCGGGAGCCCAAGGAGGAACAGGCGCAGATGCTGCTCAAGATCTGCGATGACAGCGAAGCGGCACCAAGGTAGGCGATGGCGAGCACCTGGGTGCCAAATTCCCACTGCGCCCTTTCCCGGCTGCTGACCCTGCTGAGGTGCCGTGCCTCCCCTTCCCCAGGGATGCCTCACCCGGCGGCAAGGAGGGGGCTGCGGCCAGCCCCCGGGAGGGCAGTGCGCCTGGCAGCACGCCCAGAGACCCCTCCCCAAAAAGTAAAGACTGCTGCAGGGGACAGCAGAAAAGCGGGGCCGAGAGCGCTGCCCGGAAAGAGCCTGCACCGTAGAGACCGACGCCAAGCGAGCGCTCGGAGCCGCTTGGTGCTCGCTGCGCAAAAGCCGTGCTGCAGTTGTTGACCGGCTCCTCTTGCCTTGTGCCACAAACAAAGGCAGGAAAACACAGCCCCGGCACACGGTGTCTGCAACGCATCAAAAGCCTGCCTTAGGGTGACTTTGTTCATCTGAAAAAATTTGTCTTGATATTCTTCCTTTCGTGTGTTAGAAGTGAAATAAAAGGGCGCAAGTGTGTAAGTCCACTGGGCTCTGCAGCTCCGGACAAAACGGGCCTGCCAGCTCGGGGCATCCAGCTGCTCTTAAAACCACAAAGTTTGCAAACATGTGGGGAAAAAAAAGCAAAAAAACCTGGTGTAGGGTAGAGCCAGGAGCTCACCACAGGGTCTCAGAGCGTTCTGCCAACAGCCAACAGGCAGCAGAGGCAAAAACACGGACAGGGCAGAAGGAAGAGGCACTCTGCTCCTTGTGCCTCTGTGCCGTTTGAACACTTACCGACTGCTGCGGCGCAGGAGGGCAGGGTTTGACGGCTCACTCTGGCTTTTCACTAAAGATTCAGACACCTTCCCCGCACTTGGTGAGCTCCTGTCTCCTCAGCGAGCTTCCAGTCATGGGATTCGGGGAAATAAAAGGTTAAGAGGCACTGCTGGTTGCAAAAGCACCAAGAGGTCTCTGAAGATTTTGCTCAAGGGGAAGTTTATCCCTTTCTTTGGTTCCACAGCTGGAACCAGGGGCAGAGCTAGCACAGGCACACTCTCACAAATTAGGACTGAGCTGCATTTACTGCAAAGAACAACTTGAGAATAAAGCTTAGTTTCCATCATCGTCTCACGTCAAACCCAAGCGACAATCGCTGTTTGTTTGTTTCGAAGCACACTTGTGCAAGTTCCCAGCAGAAATGTTAACACCTACAAAAAATCAGTTAAAAATTAACTTGCCTGAGGCACGCTGGCTACAACAGCAGGTCACAGCTTCCATGAGGACATGCATCAGAGGTGCAGGAAAGCCGAAGCAGGAGCCTACGAGTGACTACGTAGATAAATCGGCGCTATCCGGCTGGTGTATTTTCACATTTGCTCTTTTCCCCCCAAGCTAAAAACATGCTCCATAAAAGACAAGTTACCAGTAAAGGCATTAAGCAGATGCTCCATGCAGAACGTGCTCTGGAATACAAAGCCAGCCCAGCAGAGGAAGGACTCTGCATGGGTTAAGCGAGGAGGGACAGAGAATTCGCCCTATCTCTGTGGCTGTGCAGCCCTGCGAGTCACCACGAGGCGCAGCCATGCTTCAACGCAACACCGGAGTGTACTGAAAACCCACTGGGAACTGCACAAGTAAGGATTCCGGTTTCGATGATCTCACCAGCACCTCAAGAGATCGCCAAATAACCAGCAGACAGAAGTTGGAAATACCTTTTCTTGTTTTTTATAAAAAAAAAAAAAAAAAAAAGAAAACCAAACCAAACCCAAAGCAATTTCCATCAGTGCCCCCTTTCCTGAGCCATACCACAGCACCTTCACCAAGGAACACCGCAAGCCCGAAGCGTGAACCGACAAGCGACTCGTTTCCATTCCAGCTAGGAGGAATAACGTAAAACTCAAGAAGACAGTGAACCTCTTTGGTATATAACGACAGAATCAGTTATACCACAAAGCTCGAGTAGGAACCATTTCCAAAATGGTAATGTTTAAAATAGCGTTAGCTAGCCAAACTTTTTTCCTGTTTGGAGAATTTCCCTAGAAGCATCTCCTAGTTGCGCTGATATCCCAGGTTTCGCCCCAAAACGCAGGCAAGGATCTCAAGCGCTAAAGCCCTCAGCAAGCCCGGCAGCTGTGGGTCCTTCCCAACCCAAAATCCTGGGATCTCTGCAGGACAGAGGCAGCCTGGCAGGATAGGAAGCAGCGCGATTTGGAAGTGGGAACAGAGGTGTCGGCAGGGAGGGTCGGGAAGGCAGCGGCTGAAATGGTGACTCCTGAATTCGCAGCAGCAGCGGAGGGAGGAGGGAGTGGGCTCGCTCTCCTGCTGCATTTCTCAGAGGGGCTCAGGATCCAGCAGCATGAGGTGAGCAGAAAAGGCTCCCTGTGAGCGTTAACTCCTGCGGGAGAACTGACTGGAGCCACGCTGCCAGCTCTCCAGCAAGCAGAGGGTAGGCAGCCCCTGCACCCGACGAGCGGAGAGCTGGAGGCCTGCTCCTGCGAGCCACCCGAGCGCCAGCTTGCAGAATCAGGCCTAAAGAGATTAAAGCCGGCTGCCTGGCTCGCAAGGTCAAAAAGCTTTAAAATCGAATTATGCCAGAGGAACAATCCGCTGACCGGCGCCTTTCCTGCGCAGGGGCGGGAGGGCAGAGCTGTTCTCCAGAACGATCGGTCTGGAGGCGTTTCAGTACAATTCAGCTGCTGCAGGCAGGAGGGTTCGATTCTCGTTAGGGTCGCTACAGGCTAAGTTATCTGGAAGATCCCTGAATGTGCAGCGAAGGACTTATCTGGAGGAGGATGAACAAGCTTCTGATCTGCTAGCGACCCGTCAGGCTGCCCAGCTCCGCAGCCCTTCGCCAGCTCCTCCTGGGCAGCCGGGAAATACCAACGGGCTACTCCCGGCACCAGCACCACGCACCGTCCCTCGCCCCGCGGCGCCTGGAGCTGGGCATTCGCTCAGCCAGTCCGGTTTTTGCCTGCATTACAGTTCCACTTTGACTCCTTTAATAAAAGGGAGACCCGACGGCACCTTCCTTTTGTACTCCAGGTACTCTTCTCCAAAGAAGTGAATGAGTGTGATCTCCTCCTCCTCGATCCGTTCCCTGAAGAAGCGCCAGGACGCCAGCGCGTAGCCCACCACGCAGATGGGATTGCAGAGCAACACCTGCGAACAGATACTGGCGGTTAGCGTCCCCGAGCCTCCCAAAGAAACCAAGGCCGCCCCCCGTCCCCACATGCTAATCACCCTTTATTGAGTTTGCCATGAGGTCTAAATGCTCTCCAAAGAAAAGACCCCAGCACCTTTTGTGGAATTTCACTCTAGGGAAAAATTAGTGCTTATGAAGAAAGCAGCCTGTGGGCAGCGCCAGCTAACACCACCCTGGTTCTAGAGAGCCCATGCGTGGCCACACTGCTCCACATGCAGTCTTTACAGTGTCTCTCCAGAGAAATAAAACCAAATGCCAACCACAAGAAGAGTGTGACTAAGGCAGCACCGAGTTGCAGTTTGGCTGCAGCTGGCTTCCAGTTTACCCTCCAGCCGGGGCCCTGGGCACTCAGAGGGAGTTTGCTTTGCCATCCGGCACAGGACTGGTATTTGGCAGGAGCAAGACTGAGTCTGACCACGTACAGAAGGCATTTTGACCATAGGAATGCAAGGAAACTTTGGACACCAGCTTTAGGCTAGCAACAGGTCACACCCCAAGCCTCTTAAGGGCATTCTGGCTCAAACCCCGGCCCTGCCACCCCTGCTTATTCCACACAGAAAATTAAGGCAATGGGGTCTTCCCAAAGATTGCACAAGGCAGAGCGCTCAGGGTTTTCTGACCCCCCCATGTGCCAGTGGGAGGGAAGAGGCGTCAAAATCCATGCCAGGGCCACCCCTACCGATGACTGCTGGTGGTTTGCATCCCGTTACTCGGGTGGGGCAGCATTAAGAAGAAAGACCCAGGTTATAAGACGGAAGTATCTGAGCGCATTGTATACGGTACCTGTGTTCCAATACTCCAGTAAAACCATCCCACGTAAGATGGGTGCCGGAACCACCCATACACCCCACTTGTCACCAAAGTATGAGTATCCGATTTCTCATTCTGAACAATATGGTTGAAGTTGGAGCCAGCTGTGAGCATGGCCGCTTTCCTCAGACAATCCCCAAAGATCACCATCAACAACCCTACAGTACTCAGCCAGGTGATCTGCTTCAGATCTGCAAGTGAATAAGGACAGGTCACAACAGGTTTGCACAGGGCACGCTCGCGGCATGGAGGGTAGGTGGGCTTTTTCCCCCCATCTCAAAGCAAGACAACATGAAAAATGCAGCCAGCGTTCCACGCGCTGCCATCCCGCCACCAGAAAAAAATAAAAATAGGGTTCCCTGCCACGGAGTCACCCCCGACACGGAGTCTGTACATCCTCACAGCGGATCGCCCCAAGGGGAACCCGGCACCAAGGCAGAGCCCAGCTTCACAGTAAAGCCAACATAAAGCACAGCCAAGCAGACGTGCTCAGGATGGACACGGGGAGCTCCACAGCCTGTGCTGCCATTACGAAGAGAGGAAGAACATCTCCCTCTCCCCAAAAAAAAGGAAGCACCCCAGATTGGGCAAACAACAACAGTTTTTGCCAATCTGATTTTATTCCAGGTCAAAAAAAAGACACCCAGATGTAACTGAAGCATCGTTCTTTGCACCCCCAAAGCTGCTTGAAAGATGCAACCAGAAAAGGCCTGCAGACCTGCTACATAGCAAGGAGGGGCCTGGCGAGTCAGAGCAAGGGAGGCACACCCCCCACCCCCCAAGACTGAAACCAAGAGGCTTTGAGCACAGAGAGATTAAAGCTGCATCAAAGCCCTCCTCGGGTGCTCGCACGGGTCAGCTAAGCGGGGGCCACCCGTGCTTTGCTACCAGCCCAGGTGAGCCATGTGCAGCCAGGCAGAGCCAGGGGACGGCGGGCGGGAGGGTGGGCGGCAGGGAGAGGCAGGACGGCTGACCTGGGAAGAGGAGTTTCTCCAGCGTGAACTCCACCCAGGAGGAGAGGGCGGCCAGGTTGTACTCGAAGCTGTGGTTGAGCAGGAAGGAGTCCAGTGAGAGGCTGCGCGGGTTGTTGATGGCCGTCACCAGGTACTCCGAGTAGTGGAAGAGGGAGAGGGAGCACATGTACCTGCAGCGGGACGGAGGGAGGGAACGAACGCTTGGCGGGGCCGGGGGCCGTCGCACCCGCCCGGCTCCCCCGGCCCTTCCCTTACCATCCGAAGTGGCGCCAGGCGGAGCGGCCGGCGCTGAGCAGCAGCCCGCAGCCGAAGGCGAAGCCCAGGAAGCAGGCCCGGACGGCGATCTGCAGGCAGAGGGAGGGGAGAGAGCGCTGCCGCCACCGCCCCCCGGGCCCCGCCGGGGCCCTCCCCCGGGCCCCGTGTCCCCCGACCGCCGCCCCCCAGGCCCGGCCCCCCCCAGGGACTCCCCACGCCGCCGCCGCCGCCCCGGCCCGCCCCCCGCCCGTAGAGCGGCCGCGGGTAGAGCAGCAGCAGCGCCGCGTTGACGCCCGCCACGTGTAGGGCGAGCGCCAGGCGGCCGCGCAGGCCGGGGGCGGCCAGCAGGGCGGGGGGGGAGCCCAGCGCCACCGGCAGCGCCGCCACCGAGGCGCCCAGCAGGAAGGCGGCCAGGCTAGCGCGGGCCTCCCGCCGCCGCCGCCTCTTGGCGGCGCCCGCCCCGCCCGCGTCGCCCGGGAAACGGCCGAGCCGCTCTCGCGAGAGCTCCGCCCCGCGCAGGCGCAGCAGCTCGGGGAGCGGCGCTGCTCTCGCGAGATTTGCCCGGCGCAGGCGCCTGGGGCCGCCGGTGGGCGCGGGCGCCGGGGCCCCGCGCGTCGCCCGCGGCCCGGGGCCGTTTGGTGGTTGTTTCACATCGCGGAGCTGGACAGCCCCGGCCCGGGCCTTAACCTTCGGACCACCGCCCCCCACCACCCGCCGGGCCGCGGCCCCCCCCCCCCCCGCCGAACCGCCGCTGCTCGAGAGAGAGAAAAATAAATAAATAAATAAATAAATAGACACCCCTTTTATTTCGGTCAACGACAACAGACTTTATTTATGCCACAGGATTCCTTAAATAACTTAGATGTGCACAAAGAAACTACCTAGAGATGTCAACAAAACGGTCCAAGACATTCAGTACGACGCCGGGGCACGTCTCTGGGCACCAGGGCCGTACGTAAGCTTTGGTGTGCAGATTTGGGACATACCGGCACGTTTAACACAGCACCACAACGACTCGTGGCCTCGCGCGTCCCTCGTGCCGCAACACGCCTCTGCCCCGCTCCGGCACGGGCAGGAGCTTTGCCTACGGGATCGAACGGTGAACGCGGGGCTCCAGAGGCGAATGGCGAGCGACCGGGAAGGCTCCCGGAGGCTTTCGGGGCGCTTAAGCCACCTAAAGCACAAGGTCTACGACGCTAAACCGATCAGCAGCGAAGCAACCGCACCGCCGCAGCAGCTCCGGCGGCAGGCTGGGGCGGGCGAAGGCGCGAGGCCCGGTGCGGACCGGAGACGACACTAACGGGAACCCAGACGTTTGGCGGGCGAAGGCTGCGAGAGAGCGGGGCGGGATCACTGCTGGGCAGCCTGCTGCATCTGCGCCTGCCGCTTGGCTTTTGTCTGGAGGTACCTGCCCTTCCCTTCCTCGAAGCGCCGCTTCTCATCCTCCGTCTCCGTCTGCCAGCGACAGAAAGAAAGCGAAGCCGCTGGCGTTAGCTGCCTCGGGGCGGCGAGCTCTCCCCACGCTGCACCTTGCAAGCACGTGCAGGAGGGAAACATGCCTCTCCTTGTAGGAAATGAAAACCTGCGCTCCGTGAAACCTGTGTTTTGACAGCTAACGTACTCCTGCACAGAGCAGGAGACCACTTGTGCAGCATAAAATATTAAGCAAGAAACAGCCCCCAGGCAGCAGCGCTGCATCAGCAAAGCCCTGCTGGGATCGGGAGAGCTAAAAAGAGGCAGGAGGGCTGGAGGGGGGACACCACAAGGAGCAGGGACAGGGGACACAGTTGCCACTCAGGGTACCCTCCCACGCATCTCCAGCGCAGGCAGGAGGGGAAGCTGCAGAGCCAGCACGCAGCCTGTCTTCATCCATGAGAAAGGGGAAAAAAAAAATCCCGATCTCCACATAGGCAATTTTGAGAAGAAATTTAAAACCAAACCAAAACAAACCCTGAAGCCTGCTCTGGAAAGGCTCGTTCATATTTTTCTGCTGAATAATTCAAGGCAAGAGGATTGGCTGGCCAAAAAAGGGCCAACCATTTGGCAATCCCCAAAAGGGCTCTGCCCTGGGAGGAACAGAAGGGAGGCTGGCCCAGCTCGCTTGCAGCCCAGCAGGGAGAGCTCTTACCAGCAGCTGCGGGACAGGCAGGGGCTTCCCCTCCTTGCTCAGGGAGACGTAGGTGAAGAAGGCGCTGACAGCACGGTACCGCTCCCGAGGCTCGTCCACGAACGGGTCGGCATCCACAAAGACTTCGATTTCCATGGACTTATTGCTCGTGAAGGTCATGCGCCCCGAAATGGTGATGACGCTGCCTGTGAAGCAGAGAGGAGCCAGTTTAAGCACGTGGCCCCTGCTTCTGCTCAGAGGAAGGCAGCAAGGGGTCCCACGTGCTTTCTGCTTAAGCCACATCTTAAGCGGAGCTTCTAGGCACCGGACACTTCTAATGGGGACTAAATTTCTCTGCCAGTGTGTTCCGAGCAAGCACCCCAGGGAGTGAGGCACAGTGGGAGAGCAAAGGGCCCGCCACCCCCCCTTGGTACCTTTTTTTATCTTCTCGTGGAAGTTGATGGCGTCCACTGAGGCAGTGACAATGTTGGTCTTGCAGTGGCGAGCAGCCACAATCCCGGCGACCTCGTCCATGAGCTTCATGGTGACACCTGGGGGGCAGAGGCAGAGGGTCCTGTCCCAGAAAAGCCAGCAGGATTTGGGAAAAGCTTTTCTCCCAGCTGAAGCTTTTGTCTCAGCTGAAGCAACACTGAACCTTAGAAACCGTGGAAATGTGCCTGCGCTCCTTCAGAGGCAGAGCCCGCCTCCCAAGAACACCGAGTCGCCCAGGTTGCTCTCAGACCACGCCTCTGCTCCAAGGTAAAACCAACGCAGCCGTTGAACAGGGCAGCGCTCACTCACCTCCATGCACAAAGCCCAGCAGCGTGCAGTCCGACGGTCCCACCAGGTGGATCAGGCTGGACTGGCTGTAGCCAACGGTGTGTGGCTCTGGTTAGAGAAAGAGTAAAGTGGAGGTCAGAGCTGCTTTGCCAGCACCCATACGCTGCCCTATGCCCCTGTCTTAAGCCCTCTGAAGGAGAAAAACATGGGGCTGGCTTGTGCAAAGCTGAAGTATGTTCAAACCAGCATTTAAATAGGCTCCAAGAAGTCCTGAGAGCAGAGGCCATTCACGACCTGACAGGCTGCCACCTCCCTCTGATGCCCACCGTTAATTTTATTCCAGCTCAGCTCAGTGCTTTTAAAGCTTTCAAAGAGCCCAAAAGCAAACGGGAGTGAACTGGATGGGCGCGCCGCGGCTGTACACCTTCCCTCCTCGGGCCACCAGCTGCAGCCAAATCTCCCCAAACCTGCCACTTAGCGGCATCTCCAAAGGACCACGCTATCCCCCACGCGTGAAGGCCTCAGCCCCCACGTCCCTGAGCCCTGGCACATGCCGGTGACATCTGACTCGCCACTAAATTCAGGTGACAGAAATCGCACGCTCTGATTGCCAGCAGAGGAAAACCGCTCTTGGGGACAGCTGCGTTTTCCATCTAATGAGAGATGCTAAAGGTGCTTAGTGCAGGAAAAACCAGCCAAGCCCCCAGCCGAGCCCTCGGGGAGGACACCCGCATGGCGGCACCCGCGGAGCCTTACCTTTTGTCTGCCTATCTGTGAGCAGGGAGAACAGAGTGGAAAAAAGCATTTGAGCAACTTTCATCCCACATCACCCTCCCAACAATCCCCACATGCCACCTCTCTGCCTCTGCCTGAGGACCACAGCTGGTCCCAAAGGCCACTGGCCCCTCGCGCCTTTGGCTCACTGTCAGCACTGCCACCGTGTTTCCAGAAGCCAGGGCAATGCTTTTGGTATGAAAGAGATCCCTGGCAATCCCCCAGGGAGAGCGTGATGCCCAGCTCCTCCCCGTAGCTCATCCTCCCCTTCAAACACCAGCCGATGAACTTCTTGCTAAAAACCGATTGCCAGAGAGGGGCTGCAGCTGCAGAGTGTGCAAAACCCTTGCCCAGCGCTTGTTTTACCCTATGCTGAGCAAAACTAGCTCAGGAGCACACGGCGATGCAAGGAGCCGTGTTTTGGAAGAGGGCATCCCACCCACCAGCCCCAGCAGGGATCACAGGTGACCACCCGGCTCCCCCTCTGCTCACGCACCGCAGCTACAAAATCCCGTCCCCATCCCCAACGTAGCGTTTCAGAGCACGCGCTCACAGCCACAGGCGCCCGGGGACCAGTTCAGTTTCCCAGCACCACCCGGACATTTCCACAGGCCATGTACCGCCCGCGTTACCTGGGTTGATGACAGGGAAGATCAGGTCGCCATTTCTTTGCTTAGTTTCCAGTCGATCCAGCTTTTGTTCCTCATAACGCTTCTTCCCCTCATCCTCCTGCTCCTTTCTCTCATACTGGAAGGAAAGGCCAGTGAGAATGGGGTTGGCAAAGCCACCGGCACAGCTGGGGGTACCGATGGGGCCAGGTTAGCGCTGTTCCCCTGGAGAGGGCGAGTTCTGGTTTTCGGGGAGCAAAGCGAGCTCTCCTACCTGAATAGGGGGAACCTCAAGGACCTTGTTCACATTCTTCAGGGACAGTGGCACATACCACAGCGTTGCCTTGTTCGTCACCTTCTTCGCCCCTGGGGAAGAGGGGTGCAGAGGGTGACCGCACCGATGCCAGCGGGCCTTCGCCTCCCACCGGCGCTGCTGCGGTCCATGGTTGGCCGCACGCTGGCAATGCTGCCAGCACTGGGCAGCCCCCTGCCCAGCCAGCTCCTGCCCGGCTTTGGCTCGGAGCGGATGTGACAATGCGCTTTTGGGAAGGCGTCCCAGCAAGCGGAGCTGGTTGCCACAGCAACAACAGGAAAAGGGCCTTTTTCAGGCCAAAGGCAGCCACGGGCAGTAAATTAGGCAGGAGGAGCGAACAGCAGATTTTTCTCTTCCTCGCTAAAAACGATCAATGGAGCCGTAATCCCCAGGGAGTCTGCTTGGCTTCCCTTCCCAGCGCCAGCCCTCCCCACCACCCCCCGCACTCTCAACAAAAAGGTAAGATCTCTGCCCAATGCTGCCAGCGATGGTGGGCGGAGAACAGGGTCACCGCCAGAAGCTCGGCTTATCACGGTTATTCCTGCAGTTTTGGGACAGAGCCCCCAGCAGCCACCCACCTGTTAAAATGTTTTCAGACATGACGTTGACCTGGACCTCCACAGAGTGCCGGGAGGTGTAGGTGATCTCGGCGCTGACGTTGGCCACCTCGCCAATGCACACCGGGGAGAGGAAGTCTGTCCGCTCCACCCGCGCCAGCGCGGCCACGCAGGGCTCCTGGGGGTGGCGAGACAGCGAGGGTAGCGGCCTCAGCCACGCCGCGCAGGACCACAGCCAGTGGCTCCGCGGGGCTGGCCCATTGCCGTGCGCAGCTCCGGCACTTCAACGTCTGCCTTATCAGCCGGTGGCTGCGCTTCCTTCCCCACCCATAACGAACACCGGGGTTGCCTCTGACTCGCCCTTAGCAGGCGGGTAATAATATTTCTGCTCATAAAACACAATTCCAGCAGGATGCTTCTAACAGCAGCCAGAGCCATCGGTGGTTTGCACACAGGAGCAAGCACTTCCGCTGCAGAGGGACGAGCGGGGAGGCCCACAGGGATGCCCGGCAGTCCTGGGGGACCCCCTGCTCCCAGAAGACCCCCGAGCCCAGCAGGCACTCCAGCACCTACTCACCCCGGCCTGGGAGTTGCAGTGGCGGGTGCTGATGATGGCTCCCGCCTCCTCGATCATCTTCAGGATGGTTCCCCCATGGACGTTCCCCGCGACGTTGGCATCGTCCGGGCGCATGATCCTGCCAGGGGAGGGACACAAGAGCTCAGACCCCCCCCACTGTGCCCCCAGCCCGGGTCCCGGTGCCTCTGGGCAGCGGCACCTCTACCGCCCTACCGGATGAGCTGCCGGGCCATCTCACCACGCTGATGCTGGCAACGTCACCGGCGCTGCCTGCACGTGGCTTCCTGCGAGCGGCGGTGGAAACCGCCCTAAATTACCACTGAGGGTGGAAGGAGGCTTCGCTCCTCTGCCGGGGCGGCCGGCTGCTCGGCTGGGACCGCATCGCACTGCCAGCCCACCGCAGCAGACGGAGACCGAGCGGGGACATGCCACCGCTCGACCCGGCTTCCTGGCTTTTGCTGGAGCAGCAAATAATCAACTGGAGGGGGGAAGGCGAGGCAGGGTGGCGATGGGGCAACGGCCCGGAGAGGAGCCGTGCTTCGGCAAGGCGGCCATGCCGGGGAGCCGCAGCGGGCAAAGGCAGGAACACCGGGGCGCACCCTCCCCCCCCGCCAGCTCACCCGCACCGGGGCAAGGGCGTTTATTGTGCCCGGTGCAGGCAGCGTCACCGGCGCAGGCAGCGGGTCTGGCGCAGGCAGCGTCACCGGCGCAGGCAGCGGGTCTGGTGCAGGCAGCGGTGCCGGCGGCGGTGCAGGCAGCACAGCCGGTAGCATCCCGGTTGCCGGCCGGCCCCCGCGCCCGCCCGCGGCCCCCCCAGCCCCCCTGCTCTGCCCTGCCCAGCCCTCCCCCGGGTCCCCGGCAGCGGGCGGCGCGGCGGGACCGTACCTGGAGACCTGGATGGCGGCCGGGGCGCCTGCCCGCCCCCGCGCCGGAGGGGGCGGGGCTGGACTCGCCGGCTGGCGCCGCGCGGGGGCGCAAAGGGAAGCCGGTGCCCCGGTGGGGACGGGGGGCGGAGCCCCGGGGGGACGGGGGGAGGAGCTCCGGTGGGGACGGGGGGGCGGGCCCGGGGGGGGGAGCCCCGGTGGGGCGGGGGGCGGAGCTCCGGGGGGACGGGGGGAGGAGCCCCGGGGGGAAGGGGGGGGAGCCCCGGGGGGACGGGGGGGGGCAGGGGGGGACGGGGGGGGGGGAGCCCCGGTGGGGACGGGGGGGCTGTGTGTGCCCCGCCGGGGCAGGGGCCCCTCCGCCCCACCCGCTCTGCCGCCTGCCGCGGGGCGCGTCCTGGCGCTTCCCCCCGAGGGGCCGGAGGCTCTGCGGCGAGACGGGGCGGCGGGGCCGGAGCTCTCGCCTCGAGCAGCTTGGCGGCGGCAGGAGGGGGGCGCGGGGGCCGGGGGTGCTGCCGCCGCCGTTGCGGGCAGGGCGGGCGGGGAGGGGCGGGCAGGGGCGGGGCGGCCGCGCCGCTGTCCCCGGTGCTGATCGCGCGCCGCCGCCGCCGCTGTCCTTGGTGCTGCCGGCGGGGGAGGCCGAGCCCCTCCGCGCCGCCGCCGCCCGTGCCCGTCGGGGCTGCCGGAGGAGCCCGTCCCCGCCGCGCCTCTGGGGCGGGGGCCACGCGTGGGGCGGGGGGGGCGCAGCCCAGCCCGGCTGCCCCGGCGGGGGCGGCGCGGGGTCCCGGGCAGCGGGCAGCGGGCGCGCCGTCGGGCGGGGCGGGCGGAGGGGCGGCCCCGGGGGAGGAGGAGGAGGAGCCGGCGGGAGCGCGGGCCGGCGGGCCGGCAGCGCCGCGCAGTGCCAAGCGGCGGCCGGGGCCGCCGGGGCCGGGGCCGCCGGGCCGGGGCCGGGATGGCGCTGGAGCGGGCGCTGCTGGCGGCACGGCAGGGGGACCTGGAGGCGCTGCGGGGGCTGCGGGCGGCCGGGCTGCTGCGGCCGGGGCTGCGGGACGCCCTGGGCGCCTCCCCCGCGCACCACGCCGCCCGCGCCGGCCGCCTCGCCTGCCTCCGGTACCTGGCGGCCGAGGCCGCGCTCCGCGGGGACGCGCGGGCGCGCAACGGGGCCACGCCGGCCCACGACGCCGCCGCCACCGGCAACCTCGCCTGTCTCCAGTGGCTGCTCACGCAGGGGGGCTGCGGCGTGCAGGTGCGAGCGGGGCGCGGGGGACAGCACCCGGGGGAGCGGGGAGGCTTTGCCCGGCCCCGGGGGGCGGCGGCGGCCGCGGCGGGACCCTGCAGCTCCGCCGCCGCCCCCGGGCAGGACCCCGCCATGCAGGGCGGGTGGCAGCCGGCGGCCCGGAGAGCCCCCGGCCCCGGCGGGGCTCGCCCCGGGGGGCGGGGGGGCGCGGGGCCGCCGGCCCCTCCCGGGGTTACACAACGGCAGGAGCGGGGTGGTAAGCGGCTTGCCCCCGGGCCGGCCGAGAGCTAACGACATGTGACGGGCCGGAGGGCGAGGCGGCGGCGGAGCGGCTGGGAGCGGGGATTAAGCGGGAAGGACGGGGTCAGCCCGTGCGGCAGCCCCTGGCCGGGGGCCAGCTCTGCCCGCGCCCGCCAGCGCGGGGGGCGGCCGGGCCGGGGCACAGCGGGGCTCCGCGGCTGCCGGCAGAACAAGGGGGGCTTTGTGCAGCGCTGGCTGCCTGCGGATGCGGGCCCCACGCTCGTCCCATGGCCCCTCCGATGGCCCGTCCCCTCCCTCCGGCCCTGCTCCGAGCAGACGCGACCTCCGCCCCGGCCAGCCCGCCCTCCCCGACGGCCCCCCGCTTCCTCCCCAGGACACGACAACTCCGGTGCCACCATCCTACACCTGGCAGCCCGCTTCGGTCACCATGAGGTGATTGACTGGCTCCTCCGCTTCGGGGGCAGCGACCCCACAGCAGCCACCGACACGGGAGCGCTGCCCGTCCACTACGCCGCGGCCAAAGGGGATTTCCCTTCCCTGCGACTCCTCCTGGGACACTGCCCCAGGTAACGGCCCCCGCTGCCAGCAGGCGAGATGGGCTCCATGCTGGGGGCTCGCCAGCCCACCGGCAGGAGAGGGACTGGTGGGGGAGCAGAGTGCCCGCTGCCACCCCATCCCTCCCTCCAGCTGCCTGGCAAGGTGCCAGTACTGGGGACAGATGCCGCAGCCACCCTTGTCCCCCAGCTCCAAGGGCAACGTGGCCGCGTTATCAGGCCGGGCAGCCAGCTGCACTTTCTTTATAGCCCGGAGAGAAAGGGCAAGGAGCAGAGCGGCAGCAGTGCTGGCAGAAATATTGCCGCCAGCCGCCGGGTCGGTTCCCTGGGCTCCTGGTGCAGGGCGATAACACAGCCGCCTTTGTCCACCCGCCGTTATGTAAATGGATCAGGCTGCCCGCCGAGGAGAGGCCTCTCTGCACAGAGGAGACCTTTCCGCCCGCCCAGGGCTGCAGGCATGGCCAGCCATGGCAGCCCTGCTCAGCCGGCACCACCACCACAGCATCCCTGCTTCACCTCCCGAGCAGCACCCGGGGCCAGGCTGGTGCCCCCGGGCACCCAGCCCAGCAGCCCACCAGGTGCCCGGTGCCAAGCGTCGCCACTGGGCTGCGGCAGGCGATTAGGCAGCCCCTAATCTGATTTCCCACGGTGAGCAGAGGCTGCTGGAAATAACCCACGGCCCCAGCCAGGTGGAGCCCGGGGGGATGTGCTGTTGCCCCACACCATGCCCGGTGGGCTCAAGGGCTGCGAGTGCAAGGGGGTGTGCAGCTCCCCCGTGTCCAAGGGGGTCGTGAGGTGAACCAGGGCTCGGCAGCCCTCTGTCCCCGGGTGCCACGATCCCAGACCCCACCAGCCAGGCCCAGTGCAGGGCCCCTGACTCCCGTGGCACTCACCGCCTGCCCCTGCTCACTGGCTGCCAGCAGCCTCCCCAGCCGGCCCTTTATCCCCAGCTGTGCCCACTCAGCCCTGGGCACCTGTGGGGATTACCCCCCTGTGGCCACAGTCCGGCCCAGCCTGGCTGCAGCTCCTGCTCAGTGCCTGCGGCGTCGACCCCAGTGTGGTGCAGCGCTGCCAGGAGCCTTCCCGCGTTGGCTTTCACACTTCTTGCCAGGGTTGCTCTGCTGCTGTTGCCACCTTCCCCCTGAATTATTTAGGGCTCGCCCCACTCCCGGCCCCGTGCCTGTCCAGAGGCTCCGTTACAGCTGCGAAATCCCCTTCCCCGGTTGGGGGCGCTGGGCGCGCCATCTGGCAAAGCAGTTTACTGGCGCTTGTCCAAGTGGCTTAACCCCTTCCCGATTAGTGGGAAGCAGCAACCAGGGGCTGAAGGTGTGCCCATGCGGTGCCACTGTCGCCCTGGCCCCAGCCCCAGCCCCTGCACGGGGAGCACCCAGCGTTGTGCTGGCCCGGTGCTGCGGCACCGCGGGGCAGGCACCCCGCGGCACGGCACGGTGGGAAGGCAGCGCTGGCTGCGGCCCGTCTCACAGTTACAGGGATCAATTATTAAGGGCCCATGATCGTTGTGATAACAGAGCAGAGTATTTATTGCTCTTCCTTTTTTAAATATTCAACAGGGGGGAGTTATGGAGCACTTAATAAAACAGCTTCCTGCATGGCAGGGATGCGGGATGCAGGGATGTGGGGATGCGGGATTTGGGATGTGGGCTGTGAGATTCGGAATGCATAATGGGGGAGGCAGGGATGCCAAGGCCTGCCGGGGCAATGGGGGGATGCCCGTGGCCGGCAGCAGGGCTGGCAGGGGGCAGCAGGGCCGGGCAGCGCCATGGTGCAGGTCGGTCCTTCCCTCCTGGCTGCCCTGCGGCCGGTGCTGCCTAAGCTGCTTATTTAAAAATACTGCTAAATTGCAGTGTCCAAAAACAGCCGGGGGAAGGAGCTTAGCCTAAGCAGGCTGATTAACTTAGTGACCTCCCACCACAGCAGCCGCTGCTGTGTGGGGACACAGTGGGGAGCCATGGGGTGGATGGCTCCCAGCCCACGCTGCCCACGCTGCCCAGCCCTGGCACTGCCCTGACTGCCCCAGCCAGCGTGTTCCCTGTGCCCCATGTGTCCCCTGTGCCCCCACATGTCCCCCCGTCCCTGCAAGCCACGTGTCCCCAGTACCCCCCATCCCAGCAACCCATGTGTCCCCTGTACCCCCCGTCCCGGTGGGCTGCCGGCAGCGGTGGCCATGGGTGACGGGCGCTGTGCCCTGCTTGCAGCACGCTGAGTGCCCAGACCAAGACAGGGGCCACCCGGATCCAGTACCTGGTGCAGGACTGCGGGGCCGACCCGCACATGCGCGCCCACGACGGCATGACCCCGCTGCACGCCGCCGCCCAGATGGGCCACAACACCGTCATCGTCTGGCTGGTAAGCACTGGCTGGGTGCGGTGTGATGGCGCAGCATGGCGGCACGGCGTGGGCCTGGTGGCACCGGCACTCAGCCCGCCTGCCCGCGCAGATGAGCTTCACGACGGTGAGCCTGTCAGAGCGGGACGCTGAGGGGGCCACAGCCATGCACTTCGCCGCCAGCCGCGGCCACGCCAAAGTGCTGAGCTGGCTGCTGCTGCACGGTGGGGAGATCACAACCGATGGCTGGGGCGGCACGCCGCTGCATGATGCTGCTGAGAACGGCGAGCTGGAGGTGGGTGCCAGTGGCTGGCGGGGTGCCGGGGTGGGAGGGGCCGCCCTCCGGCCCTGCCACGCGCCCCCCCCTCTCCCCAGTGCTGCCAGATCCTGGTGGTGAATGGCGCCGACCTCAGCGTCCGCGACCAGGATGGCTACACGGCAGCCGACCTCGCTGACTGCAACGGCCACAGCCACTGCGCCCAGTACCTGCGCACCGTGGAGAACATGGTACGGTGGCGTCCCATGGCCGAGCATGCGGGGAGCACGCGGGGCCCCGCCGCTCCTGCACCGCCGCCTGACTGCGCGGCTGTGCCAGCAGAGCATGGAGCACCGCGTGCTGTCGCGAGACCCTTCGGCAGACGGGGAGTGCCGGCAGCCTGACTCGGGCATGTCGTCACCCAACACCACGGCGTCAGCGCCCCAGGCGCGCTTCGAGGTGGGCTCCCCTGCCAGCACCCTCTCCAACTACGACTCCTGCCACTCCAGCCAGTCCAGCACCGGGGAGAAGAGGGGCGGCCCCCCGGGGGCCCCTGCCACCCGTGAGTGCAGGGCTGGAGGGTGCGGGGGGAGGGGGGCATGGGGCCAGACCCCCACTGACCCCCTGCCCTGTGCAGGGGTGCCCGAGCCAGCGCTGGCGGACATGCAGGCGTACATGGACGCTGGACCCTGGCGCGGCCGGGGGCCGGGGGGGGGGGGTGCCGGGCCCGCCCGGGCGAGGGCCCCCCCCCCCCGCCACCCCCCGCCTTTCCCCCACCACCGCCCCCACCCCCTGCCACCCAGCCGCCCCCACCACCCCCCGGCTACCCCGCACCTGCGCCCCCCACCGCCCCCCACACCGCCGACATCTATGTGCGCGCCAAGAACAACCTGCGGCACGTGGAAAGCCAGGCGCTGCGCCGAGAGGTACGGCCCCATGCGCCGTGCCCCACGCACCGTGCCCCATGAACCGTGCCCCTCGTGCCCTGTGCCCCATGCACAGCTGCTCCTGGCCATGCAGCTCAGGGGACGTGGACCCAGGGGGGACATGCAACCAGGCACCGAGCCCCCGTGGGGAGCTGTTAGCTCTCGACAGCCCCAGGAGGGGACAGCCCCAGCTTGAGGCCACATGCCTGCAATGCTGGCACACAATGGGGGGGCCGGGGTGCAGCTGGCAGTGAGGGTGCAGGAAGCCAGGGCTGGGCGATGCTCCAGTGCCGCTGCGGCAGCGGGCGGCCCTGCTCCACCGCCGCACTGGTGGCACCGCCGCACCGGGCCTGCCGAGCTGGGCGTGGGCGCCTGCGCAGGCTGTAACCCAAGCGGCCGGCTCCGGTGTCGCCCGCGCCGCAGGTGTCGGGTGGCACAGCCGCCGCTGCCAGGAGCTGAGAGGGCTCAGCCGGGCGTGCACAGGTAAGAGGGGTGCAGCCCCCCGGGGGGGGGGGGGCACCCATGGCCGGGGCACTGGGAGAGCCCAGCGCTTGCAGGGGACGGGGGCACATGGGATGGGGGTCTCGGCGAAGCAGTGTGTGCCAGGCCCCTGTGGGGCTCAGGACCCCATTGTGCTCGGTGTGCATGGCTCTGGCTCGTTAGCACTTACCAGGGTAACGAGCAGCCCTGCCCGGGGCTCAGAGCTGGTCTGCCCTGGGGAGGTGCAGGCGGGGCTGAGCGGCACAGACCCTCCCCCGGGGGGCTGGGGTGCCAGGGCGGGAGCTGGGCTTGGCACGGCGCCCACGGCAGCTGGAGCAGGAAGCGCCGAGCTGGCACTTGTTGACTTAGCTGGGGCTGGCGGCAGTGGTGAGCACCCAGGACACCATGCAAATGCTATGGGCAGAGGTGGCACACAGGGAAAGGCAAATAGCAGGGCCCCGGTACGGGGTAGTGGGGCTGTGCTGCCGCGGCACCCTAAACCCAGGGAGCGGGCACGGCCCCCTGCAGTGCCAGCACTCGGCAACACGACCTGCAAAGCTGCTGCGGTATGTGCGGGGTGAGCTGAGGCTGCGCTGCCTGAGAGCCCTGATCAGGGGGAGGTTTGGAACTGGGCCCCAGCCCCGCGGGGGATAAGCTCCCTATAATCCGCGGGGCTGGGGCTCGGCGCTCCTGTTCCCAGGGGGTTATCCCAGGGGAGGCTCGGCCAGGCTCCTGGGCAGAGGCTATAGGGTTGCAGTGCCAGGCCCGACAACTGGGCCCCAGCCCCGCGGGGTGTCCCGCTGCCACCCCGGCACACAGCCCCTGGTGCAGTCTTGTGCCGAGCGGACCCCTGGGGAATGTGCCTGCTGTCCCCCCAGCCTGGCATCTGCCCCACGGCCACAGCTGGCACGGCCCCGCTCTGCCATGGCTCTGCCCCATGGCCACCCTGCTCACGGCTGGGCACGGCTGCGCTGAGCCGCGCTCCCCATTGCAGCTGGCGTCGCGTGAGAGCAGCCCCGAGGGCCTGCGCCGAGCCGACTCCACTAGGCGGTCAAGGAATTTCGGCAAGCAGCCGAGCACCGGCGACTACTACAAGCACCTGGGACACGGCACAGCCGAGCAGCCCGGCCCCCGGCGAATGGCGCACAGTGAGGAGGTGAGACCCCGGCCCCGCACTGCGAGCCTGCCCGAGGCTCAGTGGCACTGGCACTCGGCGACGCCTGCTCGTGCTCTCTTTCAGGCATCGCCCATCTCAGCGGACACCATGCGCAATGGGGAGAGCAAGCCCAGCGCCGAGCTGCCGCCCCCACCGCCCCCCCGCCACTGCCTGATGCTGCCTGCCCACCGCCACCGCCACCGCCGGCTGAGACCCCCACTGGCCCCCGCCGCTCCTCTTCCTCCACAGGAAGTAAGTGGCGGGGCGCCGGGCGGGCACAGGGAGCAATCCTGGGCACCGTCCCATCGGCTGCACCACGGCACCAGCCGCCCTGGCGCATCTCTTCCTGCGGCGCTCTGTCCGCGTGGCTCCTGACGGCCTCTCTGTCCTTCTCTCCTCCGGTGTCGGCGCGGGGGCCCCCATGCCCGCCCGCCCCCGCCTGCTCTCACTGCTGGCCACTTCTCTTCTCTCTTGTCTCGCGGTGGCCAAATCCTTCCTCTGCCACGCGCCCTGCGCCACCTCTCTGCTTCTCCCCCTAGGAGGAAAGGCGCTCAGGCAGATGAAGAGTAAGTACCGCGGCCCCGCGCTCCTCCCTGCTCAGGGGGTGCCCCGGCACAGGCCATGGCCGGAGGGGCCTGACCCGGAGCCGCAGGGCATTGATGGCCCCCCCCCCCCGAGCCCTCACTGCCGTTGCCAAGCTAGCATTGCCATGCGGAGGGGGCCCCCCCCCCGGCGCCCCACGGCCCTGCTGCCAGCCCCACACACAGAGGGGCCTTTGTTTGCGCTCAGCCGGCCGGCGTGACCCCGCCACGTGAGCGCACCGGCCGCTCCCCCACCGCTGATTGCAGCCGGCAGGCTTGGCCGCCGCTCAGCGCCCGCTTTATTAGTGCCGGCTCCCGGGGCTGGGGGGTCTCAGCCGGCACTGGATGGCAGCGCGCGCTCCCCGCTGGGCCCTCAGCACCCGCAGCCATCTGGCCCCAGCGCGGCACGGCCAAGCGGGGCGAGCTGCGGGCACCAGCGGCAGGGAGGGGGCTCTGCCTTGGCACAGCACCATGGGCCATTAGGGACCCACACATGGCTGGCACGGACGGTGGGTGCTCGTGGGGTGGGTGGCACAAGCAGTGGCCCAGGGGGCCCCGGCCGGCCGTGCAGCCCCGGGGCTGCTCAGACTGTCTCGGGGGGGGGGGGTGGGGGCCGCGCCCCCGGTGCAGTGGCAGGGGCTGTCCTGCTGTGCTGGGGCTGCCGCCAGCCACTGACCTGTCCCTCCACAGGCAGGTCACTGCTGTCGCAGCACAGTGCCGCAGGGTGGGTAGCACTCGGGGCTGGGTCTGTGCTGGGGCCCCCAAGAGCTGGGTACTGGGATGCTGGGGGGGTTGGGTGGTCCCATGGAGCTGGGTGCCAGGGTACTGAGTGCTGGGGTGTTGCTCCAGTGGGGTCCCATGGACCCAGAGAGTTGGGTGCTGCGGTGCTGTTCCTACGGACCTGGTGAGCTGTGTGCTGGGGCGCTGGCCTGGCAGGGTCCCGTGGACCCAGCGGACTGGGTGCCAGGGTGGTGGTCCCACGGACCTGGGGGGCCAGGTGCCGGGATGCTGCTCTGATGGGGCACCCGGACGTGGGGGGCAGTCAGCCAGCCACCCCCGTGCCCCGCGAACCGGCGGAGGAGCTGGGGCGGCAGGGGGCTGCCGGCGGCAGGGCCCTTACTGCCCGCCCTGCCTCCCCCCAGGCACCAAGTCCTTCAACATGATGTCCCCCACCGGCGACAACTCGGAGCTGCTGGCCGAGATCAAGGCGGGGAAGAGCCTCAAGCCGACGCCGCAGAGCAAAGGCTTCACCACCGTCTTCTCCGGCAGCGGCCAGGCGGGGGCCAGCGTAGGTGGCGGCGGGGGGCGCGGGGGAGCCCGGTGGGGGGGAGGCGCCCCCCCCCCCCCCCCTCCCCCGCAGGCGAGTCGCCGGCGTCCTCCCCGTCACCCACCAGGACGCCCACCCCGCCGGCCACCCCCGAGGCTGCCGGGCTGCCGCGCTGCCTGGCCGGGGGCTCGCCGGAGCCGGTGCTGAACGGGAGCTCGCCGGTGCCGGCGGCGGGCGCTGGGGCGGCGGCGGAGGCGGAGGCGCTGGTGCCGAGCCACGACGAGCAGGGCCGGCCGGTCCCCGAGTGGAAGCGGCAAGTGCTGGTGCGCAAGCTGCAGCTCCGCATGCAGGAGGAGGAGGAGCAGCGCCGCAAGGTAGGGGCGTCCCGCGGGCCGCGGCGGGGGCGGCGGGGGCACGGCCCGGCGGATCGCGGCCCGGCGCGGCGGCCCCGCCGGGTCCCGGGGGTGCTGTGCGCGGGGGCGGCGGGGCGCGGTGGGCGCGGCGCGGCCCCGAGAGCCCCCTCGCCCTCTTCCCCGCCGCAGCCCGGGAGCCGCTCGCCGCCGCCGCGCCGGCGGGGGCCGCCCGCCCGCAGGGGCACGCCGGGAGCCAGCGGGCAGCCGATGCGGGAGGAGGACGTGCGGCGCCTGGCGCGGCGGCTGGGCGGGCTGCGGGTGATGCCCGGGGCGCGGGCGGAGGAGGAGGAGCCGCCGCCGCCCGCCGCCCCGCCGCCCCCGCGCCCCGCACCGGCCGCCGGCAGCCGGGGCCCCGCACCGCCCAGGGAGGGCCCCGGGGCGGGGGGCGCGGCCGGCGGCCCCGGCGCCCCGCACGATGCCCGGCGGGAGCTCCTGGGCTGCGGCGTCTCCGTCCGCAGCCTCAAGGCCACCTACGAGGGCCCGGGGCCGGCCCCCGCGCCCCTGCCGCGGGCCACCAAGCGCAGGCGAGCGCAGGCCCCCGGCGGCGCCCGCCGGCCCGGCCCGCAGGAGGAGGACGGGGCCGGGGCACCGCGGCGGGGCCGGCGGGCGCCCCCCGAGCCGGGCGGCCCGCGGGAGCGCGCCGAGGCGCGCCGGGAGCGCGCCGTCCTCCTCTTCCTGGAGCACTGGAAGGAGCGGGCGCTGGCGGCGGTGGCGGGGCAGGAGCGGCCGCGGCGGCCGGGGAGGCGGCGGCCGGCGGCGGGGCGGCTGCTGTCCCGCTGGAGGAGCGTGGCTCGGCGGGCGCCGGGGCGGGAGAGCCGGCGGCTGAGCCGCGCCGCGGCGCTGTACTGGCCCCAGGACTTCTTGCCCCGCGTGGGCGGCTCGCCCGTGCCCCACGACAGCCTCCCCCTCGACCTCTTCATGCTGGGCTACTTCCAGCTGCTGGAGATGCCGCTCAGCCCCGAGGAGCGGCGGTTCCGCCACCTCCTCTGCTACGAGATGTTCGACCGCCTGGGCAGCCACGGCTGGCACCGCGTCCGCCGCTTCCACCGCGCCGCGCTGGAGCGGGTGGAGGCCGGCCGCTGCTGCTGGCTCGACGGCTTTGAGGACCTCGTAGAGGAGTTTTTTGGGGCCGGCCCTGCCGCGGTGGCGGAGAGCCTGCCGGAGCCCCGCACCGTGGCCGCGGGAGGGGAGGGTGCGGCGGTGCCGGTGCCGGTGCCGGTGCCGGAGCTGGGCGAGTTGAGCGAGGAGGACGTCTGCCGCTTCATCGACCGCAGCTTCTCCTTCTGGAAGGAGAAGGAGGCGGAGATGTCCGACACCTGAGCCCGGCGGGACGCCGCGGGGCCGGCCGGGAGCGGGCGCCGGGGGCAACCGGACCCGGTGCCCGGGGCGCGCCGCCGCCCCCGCGGCTTGGCTGGGCGGCGGGCTCGGCGCGGGGGGCCGGGCAGAGGTTGCGGTGTGCCGCTTGCTGTGGCTGCGTGCCGGGCGGGGGCAGCGCCGCGGCCACGGCCGCCTGCGGCCGGGCGGTCGCGGTGCCGGGGCGGCGTGGGCCCCCGCGTGTCGGTGCAATAAAGCTGTGCTGTGCTGCGAAGGGCTGCCCGCGCCGCGCACTCCTTCCTCCTCCCCGCACCGGCGGGCGGCGAGGGGCGAGGCCGGCGGGACGCGGGGCGGCGGGCGGCTGCGGGGCGGGCGGCCGCCGGTGCCGGTAACGCGGCGGTCTCTTGCAGGAGAAGGAGGAGGAGGCGCGCCTGGCCAGCATGCCGGCCTGGAGGAGGGACATCCTGCGCAAGAAGCTGGCCGGCCGGGGCCCCGGCCCCCCCCGGGCCCCCGGGGGCGGGCGGGGCGGCTCCGGCGGCTCCGTGACCGTGGGGCCCCACGCCCTCCGCTGCCGAGCAGGAAAGAGCAGGAGAAGCTGAAGCGGGAGGAGGAGGAGAAGGAGAAGGAGCAGTCGGAAAAGCTAAGGACTCTCGGGTACGATGAGACAAAGCTGGCGCCCTGGCAGCGGCAGATCATCCTCAAGAAGGGGGACATAGCCAAGCACTGAGCCCCGGCTCTTCGCGGCGGCAGGAGGCCGGGAGGCCCCACCGCGGGCGGGACGCGCCTCGGCACCCCCCTCCCGCCGCGGACGACCGCGTAGCCCGGCCCGGGGGAGCCCCCGCCGCCGCCCCGGGCGCCCATCGCTCCCGCCCCCCCCCCCCCCCGGCTCCGGCACCGCTGGAGGCCAGCTCCCGGCTCACGCCCGCCCCGCCCCGCCTGCCTTCCCCGCGATTAAAACGATAAACCCCGCCAGCCGTGCCCCGCGCCTTCCTGGGGCTGCCCACGCCACTCCCCGCCCGCACCGGGCACCCCCATCATCACCGCCGGCACCTCCACCGCCTGCGCTGCCCACATCGCCGGCCCTGCCCGGCTGGCGCAGCCCTGGGAAAGAAGGGCCGGGGCCAGCAGACGAAGAACACGCCACTTTATTGGGGCGGGGGCCGGCACGCCTGGCAGCGGGCGGCCTCGAGAACTATCCCATGGGTTCGCGGCGGGCTTGGCACCCGCTCGTCCCGCGAGCGGCCGGGCAGCTGGTGTGCTGGGGCACGGGGTCCCCCCCGGCCCTGGGAGCAGGGGGACATAAATATGAGGGGCAGGCGGGCGGGGAGGGGACATAAAACTGACATAAAATGTCTACACGGCGTAAGTAACAATACTTAGGGATACGGCTCAGCCCAGGCACCCGTTGAGGTGCCGGGCCCTCCCTCTGCTGGTGTGGCGGTGCCAGGGGGTCAAGGGCCCTCCGGCAGGCTCTGGCGCAGTGCCTCAGCGCAGCCAGCCAGCTCCATGTGCTCCAGGGCGGCAAAGACGCGGTCGAGTGTGGCGCTGGTCTGCTGGCACCAGCGCTTGAGCATCTCGTACTGCTGGTCGCGGATGTGGGCCACCTCCAGCTCCACCAACTCGATCTCCGCCTCCCGCAGCTCCAGCACCCGCATGAACTCCTTCCAGCGCCGCACTGGCACCACGTCGATGACGGCGTAGAGCTGGCTGCCCTGCAGCAGGGTGCTGCGGGGCTCTGGAGGGGCAGAGGGCCCCACCTTGCCACCCGGCTGTGCCGTGCCGCTGGGCTGCTCCTGCAGCAAGGCCCGGTGCTCCAGGCTGCGCCTCACCATGCCGGTGACGGGCCGGCTGTCCCACTGCTGGCCGGCCCGGTGTGGCCACAGCCCTGGCTGTGGGGGAGGCCGCCTGTGCCATGGGGAAGGGGCCACCTGCTGGGGCATCGTGCCGGAGCCGCTTCCTCTTGTGGTAGATGGCGAGGGCGCCCAGGAAGAGGGGCCCGGTGAGTGCCAGCAGGATGTACTCCAGCCCCGAGCCTGCAAGGAGGAGTGGGAGCATCCCTGTCAGCCAGCCGGTGCGGCATCCCCCACACCATCGCCCCCGGCCCCGCCAGCCCCGTACCTTGGCCGCCGCCACTGCCACATGCCCGCTGGCACTCCTTGCCACACGTCTCCAGGGTGCTCCTACAAGGAGAGGGGGAGCCGTGGGCGCTGTGCTGCACTGCACCACGGGCCCCACATGTGTCCCCGGACAGGGCACAGGGAGAGTCAGTGCTTACATGTGGCACGGCCGGCACTCGCCATCCTCAGCGTAGAAGTCAGGCCTGCAGCTGCCACAGAGAGCCTGGGGAGGGGGGGAAGGGGAGCCAGAGGCAGGGCAGCCCTGGGGGCGCAGCCGGCAGACAAGTCAGCGTGGTCGTCAACGCAGTGGCGGAAGTGGCCGGGCTCACAGCCGCAGGCGACGTTTGTGGTAGCTGAGCAGTTTCTGAGCACACTCTGGAAAGCTGCAGGAGATGGGTGGTGGGCAGCATGGTGCTGCACAGCACAGCACAGCACAGCACCGTGCAGCACGGCACAGCGTGGCATGCCACCAGCTCACCTTGGCGGTCGCACTCATAGCAAGCCTGGCACTCGCGGAAGGTGTTGGGCTTGGCGCGGAAGGTGCCGGCGGGACAGGCCGTGCAGTTTCCGTCACCGCTGCTATTCGAGCAGGGTGTTTTCATGAACGTCCCTGTGGGGACAGCAGGGTGACAGGGAGCATGGCCACCCGCAGCAATGTGCCCAGTGTGCCACAGCATGCTGTGCCGCACCACCTGGGCAGCTCTCACCTGCAGGACACGGGGTGCAGCACCGGCCAGCCCACTCGATCCAGCTCATACCATCGGGGCAGCGAGGTCTGGTGGCGTGCCTCCGTGAGCGGGTGGGTGGCCGCACAGGGACCCGCTGCCCCCCCGGCACAGCGTAGTCCTGGCACCCTGGGGGCTGCGGTCCACTCACCGCCAGCCACAGCGCTGCCAGGATCACCTGCGGGCAGGCAGAGGGCAGGGATGCAGGCAGCTGGGGCACCCCGGGAGCCATGCGCCTTCAGGGAGCAGCCCTCGCACCACGCTCCCCGCCTTGCTTGGATGCATGTGCCAGGCTGCCTGAGCCAGAGCTGAGCCCGGCTCGGTGCCGCAGGCACACCAGTGCCCACACTGGGCAGATTGGCTGGAGCCGCAGGCCCCCAGAGCTGCGTGGGTGCAAAGCCCTGGGGCCGGGAAGGCCCCACGGCAGCCCCTGCACCGTGCTTTCCCCGCTGTACCCCGGCAAGCGGCTTCCTGCTGCCGCCGCAGGGGCCACCGTGCCCACCCCCACGCCCAGGGGCCGCCGGTAGATGCTCCCTGTGTGCTCGGTGAACGGTGCCGCCAGGCTGGCCAGGAAAGGGGGGCCGGGGAGCTCGACTGACTGCCCCCCCCCCGCGAGTCCCCGGGGCGCATGGGCTGCCGGCCGTGCCGGTGCTCCGGCCCACGGGACGGCCAGCCCGGGGCAGCTCCGGCCGCCGGGCGCGGGAGGGTTAGCGCTGCCCGCGCCGACTTTCCTGGGGTTTATCTTCCTCGCAGAGGAGGCCGTTTCCTCCCCGAGAGGAAGCCGGCCCGGCTCACGCTCTCCCCGATGCTATCGCGCCTCGTACGTGCGTCCCAAACTGGGTCAGCGCGCTCCGCCCCGGGGCGCCGGCGCGCGCCCAGGGGGCCCCCCCCGGGGGCCCCGGGGGGGCGGCGGGGGGTGCCCAGGCCAGCACCCCCCGCCGCGGGGCGGGCAGGGGGCCGGCGGGCGGCGGAGGGCAGGGGCGTGGGCAGGGAGCCAGGGGATTCCTTGCCGGGGGTTGGATTTCCCAGCCGCGGTGGCCCTGATGACGGCGGCTGAATCATTTTCTATCAAACCCGCCGCCGCCGGGAAACCGCGCACGGGCCGCCCCGCTCCGCCGAGCGCAGCCCGGGGCGGCCGCCCGGGTCCCCCCCCCCAGGTCTGGGTCAGCGCCGAGGTGCGGCCCTCCCGTGGCCGCGACCCCCCGGGGGCCCGGCCCGCCGCCGGCTGCCCCTTCCCCGGCGCAGGGAGCTGGTGCCCCGCGGCGGGGGGGCCGCCCCCACGGGCAGAGCCACCGCCTCCCGCAGACACCACCCCTGCCCGGAACGGGCTCCCGGCGCCCGTGTGCCGGGGCGGCCCCCGCAGCCAGGGCCCGCCACGCGGCAGCTCCGGCGGGGAAGCCCGGTCCCGGGCGTTCAGCCGGAGGGGCGGGGGAGCGTTTTCGGCGTGCTTGGCACCGGGCTTACCGGCCCCCCCGCCCCCGCTCCCGGCCCCTCGTGGCCTCGGCCCCGGGGCACCCCGCAGTCGGGGCCGCCGCACTCACCCAAGCCGCCCCCGGGCAGCAGCGCTTCATCCTTGAGGCCGGTGGGCTGGGTCATGCCGGGGCGGCAGGGGAGCGGGGCAGGGGTGGGGGCCGCTCAGTGCCCGGGCAGGGCGCCCCGGCACCCCATCGCCGCCAGCAGCGCGCCACGCGTGGCGAGTGAGCGCCGGGCTCCCCACGCAGGGTTTTACGCCCGGCCGCGGCAGGGGAAACGCTTTTTTGGAAATGAGTCCGGGGTGCGAGGTCACGTGACGGGAGTGCCGGGCGGGGAGGCCCGGCCGGCCCCGCCGCGGCCGGGGGCACGCGGGGGGCGCCGGGAGCAGCGCCGGTACCCGCCGCCCCCCCCCGGGGCTCCGTCCGTCCGTCCGCCCCCCGAGTGCCGGGGCGTAAGGCTGGAGCTGCCCCCCGCTGCCTCGGCCCCGGCGGGGCTCCCTCACCGCGCCGCCGTCCCGCCCCGGTCCCGCCCCGGTCCCGCCCCGGTCCCGCCCCCCGGGCCCCGGCCCAAGGGGGCGAGGCGAGGGTGCGGGGTTTTTGGCCGGGGGCCCCCCGGGGCAGCAGCCCGGCCGGCCCCCCCGCCCCCCGCGGCCCCTGCCCCGGGCGCTGCCGCCCACCTCACCCCGCCCCCGGCGCAAACCCGCCCCGGCCGGAGCCTGGGGCCGCCGCCCGCCCCAGCCCCGTCCCGCCCCGTCCCCTCCAGCCCCAGCCTCCCCCCCCCCCACCCTTGCCACGTCGTCCTCCCGTCCTCGCCCGCGGGAGCCGCCCCACGGCTCTCGGCAGCCCCCGCACTCCCGGGGCCCCCGCCCCGGCCGGCTGCCCTCACCCCTGCGGACCAGGCTCCAGCAGGAGCCGCGCACCGCGTCCGCCCCCGCCCGGGGAGCAGCGGGCAGCCCCGCGCCGCCACGCCCGGGGCACGTCCCCGCCGCCGGGACCGGGCCGTCCTCCCGCCGCCGCGCCCCCCCGCCCCCCGCACGCGGGGAGAGATGCGCTCGGCGCCGGGCCCCGGCCAGCGGCCGGCGGGGGGCCGCCGCGACCCCCGGGAGCGCGTGGGCAGGGTCCCGCTTACGAGGCGGGGTTGGCCGGGGGGAGCGCGCCAGCGTCAGCGTGCGGGGCCGCGGCGGCGGCGGCGAGGGTCCGGCGGGCGGCGGGGCCGGCCGCCCGAGGCTCGGAGGCGGAGCTGCCGCTGCTGCCGGGCGCGGCCGGGGGGCCGAAGTCCCGCAGCGAGGCGGGCGAGAGCGTGCCGTAGGCGCTGTCGATGGAGGCCGAGCGGCAGCCGCCGGGCGAGGGCACGGGCACGGGCAGGGCGCCCGAGGTCGGGCCGAAGGGCCCCGCGTCCCAGTCCGGGGAGGAGAGCTCGTCGCTGCCGTCCGCCGCCGCCACGGCGAGGGTCTCGGTGGAGCCGTCGGAGGGGCTGCGGGGGCAGGAGGGTGAGGAGGGGGCTGCGCCGGGCCGGGGGCGCGCCGAAGGGGCCCCCCTCCCGCTCCCTACCACCGCTGCGAGTCCGGGCTGGCGCTGCTGCGGCGCAGGATGGTGGGCGAGCTGGCGGCCGAGGGGCCGCTCTCGCCATCCTCCTCCTCCTCCTCCTCCTCCCGCTCGTCCTCTGGGCGCCGGCGCTGCCGCAGCTGCTGCAGCAGGTTCTGGGAAGGGGGAGGCATCAGAGAGGTGCTGGGTGCCCACAGGACCCCCGTCGCCCCCTGCGCCCCTTACCTGGGCGTTGCGCACTGCCTCGACCCAGCTGCGGCACAGCGACTGCCCGCTGGCCTGGAAGGTGTAGGCGGCCACGGCGCTCCCCAGCTCGTTCAGGTAGATGAGGAGGAAGGAGCCTGTGGGCGGGGGCCGTCAGCAGCGTCTGGGGACCCCCCCGCCGCCCCCATCGCCCCCGGCGCTGCTCACCTGGGTCCCTGAGCTCCCGACAGACAACCTTGTCCACCAGCAGGGGCTGCCGGACCACCTTGGTGCGCTCAGCCTTCTTCAGGGGCTTGGTGATGAGGAAGAGGTCGGTGAAGAGGAAGCAGTAGACGTCCATCTGGGGGCGAGAGCGGGGCCATGGGCACCAGCCAGCACGGTGGGCGGGGGCGGGTGGGCAGGGGCCGGGGCTGAGCCTCCCCGTCCCCCGCAGTCCTCACCTTGCTGTCTTTACCTTCCCGCATCCGCAGGCTGCCCTCGAGGAGGAGCTGCCGGGTGTCCTCCGGGGAGGTGCCGGGGATGGGAGCCGTCAGGTCCAGCCGCAGGAACTCCTTCAGCAGCTGCCGGGAGCCCCTGGCATCAGTGCCAGGCATGGCATGGGGTGGCATGGGGTAGCGTGGCAGGGCGTGGCATTAGGTGGCATGACATGGCATGGGTTGGCTTGGCTTGGCATGAAATGACATAGGGCAGCATAGCACGGAATGGCATAGGGTGGTTATGACATGGCATTAGGTGGCACAGCACGGCACGGCATGGCAGGACACGGAGTGGCATGGCATGGCTGCTCCGCCGTGCCCAGCCTACCTTGTCCACCTCATCTGTGCTGCCCTCCACCACCTCATAGGTGTCGATGCGGTCAAGGATGGCAGCCAGGCGCTGCCGCTCCTGCCGCTGGCGCATCCGCGAGTTGACGTGGTTGATGAAGTGCTCCACAGAGCCAATCTGCGGCCGCCGGGGCAGTGGGTGTGAGGGGCTGGGGGGGGGGGAGCACCCCATGCTGTGCCCCACCGCCCCGTGTCCCCGGCCACTTACCATGGTGGTGATGGCGTCGCGGGCATGCTGGTCGTCAGTCTTTTTCAGCACGGACTTAAGGAGCAGCGGGTACTTGGTGAGGCGCTGGTGGGGCTTCACCAGCATGTCGCTCAGCTTCAGGCGGCTGCACTGCTCGTGCTTCTCGGCCCACTGCAGCACGCAGGCGTCAGCCCTGACACCGGCCCCAGCTCTGGCCCCGACCCCCACCCGCTCCCCTTACCGTCACATAGGCACGGAAGAGCTCGCTGTCCCGCAGCAGCGCCCGCATGTACTCCATGCAGCCCTCCTCCTCCATGCAGTACCGCACGTAGGGTTTGAAGAGGGAGCCAAACTGGGAGGAATGGGGGGTCACCGCAGGGCGCGGCACAACACAGCCCCCCACCATGGCACAGGGCTCCCACTCACCATCTTGAAGCCGTCGAGGAAGTCGATGGGGTCGAGCAGGGCCCCAGTCTGGCGTGCCTTGGCCAGCACCGGGGCCATGACACCACGCCACAGCTCACGGTGCAGCCGGATAATCTCCCCAATGTTGCCAAAGAGCCGCTCGGCATCCACCTGTGGGGGTGAGGCAGGCAGCTGCGCCAGGACGGCCCCTTCACCCTGCCGGTGTGGCCAGACAGGGGGGTCCCATCTCCGACCCAGGTGTCCTCAGCCCCCCCAGCCCCCCCCCCCCCCCCACTGCTCACCTCGCAGAGCAGCCCCGACTCCTGCAGGTTCAGCAGGCAGCAGAGGAAGAGCTACGGGGACAGAGCGGGGAGCCGGTGGGGTGCAGCTGCGACCCCCGGCCCCCCGCCACAGCACAGCACGGCTGCCGCCAGCACTCACGTCGGTGATGACTTTGAGCTTGCGGATGTAGGTGGCCTCGGTGTGCAGCAGCTCCCAGATGGCTTCCTGCTGGTGGCACTGCCGGCGCGACAGGGCCTGCCGGGCTGAGCGTCAGCACCGCGCTGGTGGCTGGGCAGAGCCACCACGGCCTGCCAGCCCCCCTGGCCCTACCTCCGTGCCCCGGATGATCTGCTGCCAGCTGTCCTCCAATGCCAGCCCGGCCTCATCCCCGTCCTCCTCCCAGGAGTCGCGGTCAAAGCAGAGCTGGGGCGGCAGCTTGGGCAGCCCGAAGGTGCCGTAGGCATGCAGCCTGCTCACCAGCTGCTCCAGCTTCTCAGTCTCCTGCCCAAAAGCGGGGAGCAGAGCGGCTGGGCCAGGGGGCGGGTGGGGACGCGCCACAGGCCGCCTTGCCCTGCCCATGGAGCTGGGGGGGCTCAAGCACCGGGGGGACTCGCATACCAGCATCGCCACAGGCAGCTCCCATGCCCCCTCCCCGTGCCCACATCCCTCCTACCCGCCCAAAGGAGCCAGCGCCGGTGCCGGAGCCAAAGAAGCCACTGAAGCGGCTGGCAGCACGGTTCTTCCAGGTGTCGGTGCCATTGGCAGGCAGGGAGCCACCGCCATGGGGGGCTGGCTCGGGGCTGGGGATGCTGGCGTCTCCCAGGAACTCCGTCATGTTCTTCCTCCGCCGGCCCGGAGCCTGCGGCAGAGACAGCCAGCGCTCCCCGGGTCAGCACCCAGTACCGCGCTCCTGGGCCAGCGGGATGGGGACGGGGGCATGGCACAGCACAAGGCTACAGCAGGGCTGACCTCGAGCACCCGTGGGACAGACAGACACCCGGATGGCAGCCCTGGGCAGCGGGGCCCCCCCGGCCATGCTCCCCTGCCTGCACTGACCTGCCTACCTGCATCCCTGGGGCTCGGGGCCCCGACGCTGCCTGGCCGAGCCCTGGCGCTTGCGGGCAAGAGGCCCTGGCAGCGTGGGGGGCTCAGGACATCCCGCGGGGCGCAGCAACCCGGCCGCCGGGGGGGGGGAAAGGCCACCTTCCCCCCCCGCAAGCTACCAGAGCCGAACAATTCACCAGCAGAGATCAAAGCCCCCCTCCCCCCCACCCCCGGCTGGCCGCAAGACTTGAGTCATGGCCAAGTGGCTCCTGCTGGCCCAGGCACTGCTGCATCGGCTGCTTCCCCACGTATCCCTGAGCCGTGCTGGGATGTGGCCACTGCCGTCTCCTCGCCCTGGCACAAAGGGCAGCAGGGCCAGGGCTCCCCACCTGCCACCGAGCCACGGGATGTGGCACGCTGCCACTGCTGCCGCCGGCACGGCCCGACGCCCTGCCATGTCCCTGGCCCCCGGTGGGGAGAGCCACCGGCTGCACCGTCCCTGTTACTCACTGCGCCGCTGCATCCCCAGGCACCCTGGCCGCTGCCAGCCCCCCTGCCCAGGCACAGCTCGGCTCCCGCCTGCCCCCAGGAAGGCAGTCGGGGCCAAGGCCCCTGTGGGGGAGGTTGGGTGCCCACTGGCCCCCCTGCCCTGCCAGGGCCATGCCGGTCCCGCAGCCAGGCGTTGTAGTGCTGGACACGGGCGGCCACCAGCCCCGGCCACGCAGCCAGCTTGCCACCTTCAAGGGCTACTGATGTAGGGCCGAGCGCCGCATCACCCCTGCCGGCACCCCCGGCGCCGCTCCCTGTGAGCATGGCAGCCTGCTCTCATGGGGAGTGGCAGCCAGCCTGGCCCCACGCCTTATCTGGTGCCAGGGTCCACGGGGCAGGATCGAGCTGGGCTCGGCAGCTGCTAGGCACTGCGGCAAGAGGAAGGACCGGTGGCCAGGGCAAGCCCCGGGGCCGGGACGGCACCAAGCGGCTGCTGCCAACGGGGCCCCCAGGGCTGCTGTTTGCCTTTGCGCTGGTGCCAGCCTGCACGTGGCACGGCCACGGGGCCAGTGTCACTGGCTGGGCTGCCATGCCTGGCACAGGGTGCTGCCCGTGCTCCCGCCAGCACGGCACAGCCAGGAGCCAAACTGGCTCTGGGGGGGGGGGGGGTTGCCCCACCCACAAGGCCACCCGGTGACACTGTGCCACAGCCCCATGTCCCCGTCTTCCCAGCAAGGATGGCTACAGGCGGCTCCTGCACCCCACTGCCCCCTCCCCAGTTCTTCCCCCCGAGGCTGGCAGCAGCACTCACCAGGCTGTCAGTGCCCTCCCGGCGTCCCGGCACGGGCTCCGGTGCCGGCCTGAGGAGCTCAGCAGTGCTGATGGGGAGCAGACCGGCCGACCTGGCGTCCCATGCTGCCTGCTCCACCTTCAGCTCATCCCCGGCCCCCAGGCCCCCCCGCACCTTCACCCGCAGGTAGTGCCCCCCAAAGCGGTACGCCTCAAACTGGAGGGAGAGCGGCGTGTGGGACTGGTCCAGGTAGATGTCCACCTTGCCCGGCTCGATCGCCTTCCTCTCGAAGACTGGCAGCAGCACCTCCCTGCGGGGACACAAGCCCCATGTCTGTCCCTGCGCCCGTCCCCGTGCCCATCCCCGCATCCGTCCCCGGCACACTCACCCCAGGGACTTCTTCTTCACGGCCGGAACAATCTCTGCCTCGATGTCGATGCTGAGGTCGAACTTCAGAGTGAAGCACTCCTTGCTGGGGTCCTGGGGGGGAGGTGGCAGCCGCTCACCCAGGGGTCCCTCCCACCCGCCGGGGCCACGCCGCTGCCCTGCAGAGCACCCCGGGGAGCGGGGCCGGTGCCTTACATCCGTGTGCCTGCGCCAAGCCTTCTTCTTGGGCAGCTTCAGCGCCGAGCTCCTCCGCTCCCTGCGGGCACAGGGCGGGCAGGGTGATGGGGATGCTGTGGGCTGGGGACGTGCAGGGGATACGCAGGGCTGGGGGCTCACCCTCTGCTATCCGCTGGGCCCTCCTCCTCCTCCTCCTCCACATCAGAGACAGGGCTGGTGCGTGGGGGGCACGAGCGCGTCGACATGTTGCGGGCCAGGACAGAGCCTGCAAACGGGCGTCGAGCTGGGCTGTGCCGGGACCCCCAGCCCCATACCAGCTCCGGCTGCATCCCACTCCCATCCCTGCACTACACCCTGCCCCAAGCGCAATCCCACTCACATCGCTGCACTGTGCCAGCCCCAGGCACATCCCATGGCTGCGGAGCCGCTGGGAGCAGTGGTGCTGGCTGCATCCAGCCCCGCTCACCTTGTGGGGGCAGGTCAAAGCGAATGTGGCCGTCGAAGTGCATGGCACCATGGAGGTGGCCGTGGCTCACACAGGCTGAGGGGGCCGCTGCGGTTCAGCTGCCGACACTCCGCGTGGTGGCATACCTGCGGGCACACACCGGGCCGGCCCGGGGGCCACCGGCCACAGCGTGCTGGTGGGAGGGATGGGCAGCACCACGAGCAGCGGGGGACCCCCCTTCCCATCCCAGCTGCTGCTGGCAGGCTGCTCATGGGCAACGTTGAGGCTGGAGCCAGCGCAGGGAAAGCAGCGTGAGCAGGATGCGGCCGCCCTGCACCGCAGAGCCCCCTCCCTGCTCCGCTGCGCTGAGCAGGGACCCTGGGAAGGCTGCACATGCCTGGGCACAGGCAGGGGGAGCGGGGGGACACCCGCTGTGCCCGTGCCACCCACACCTCGCCGGGTGCCTGGGAGGCTGTGCTCCCGCGCTGCAGCCCCTTCGCGCTGCTGAGGAGGAGGAGGAGGAGGAAGCGAGCGTCTGCAGCAAAACAATGCTCGAAGCCGGCGTGTTTCCTCCGATTGTGCACCGGCCACGGCTGCGGCCCCAGCCCCGCCGGGCATTCACAGCAGGTTATTTTTAAACCCCCGGCCAGGCCCCCAGCATGGTGCACAGCCCGTGACCCCCAGCCTCACCGAGGGCTCTGGCTGGCCCCGCTCCCGGGGGCCACGGTGCTGCCGGCCACTGCCAGCGACCCGCTGCACCGCCAGCACCTCCCTGTCCCCGTGCGGGACCCCCACCACCACCCAGCACGCGGAAGGGTGTGAGGGGCTGCCGGGGAGGAGGGGGGGGCCCTGCCCAGGCTTGCCTGCAGCGCGTTGTGCTGCTGCGGGGAGGAAGCGCCCGTGCAGCTCCAGCCACCCCCGCTTCCTGCCCTCCTTCCT
The DNA here is from genome assembly GCA_034008185.1 of Gorsachius magnificus. Taxonomy (NCBI): domain Eukaryota; kingdom Metazoa; phylum Chordata; class Aves; order Pelecaniformes; family Ardeidae; genus Gorsachius; species Gorsachius magnificus. The sequence goes on along the minus strand of CM067098.1, from coordinate 561,555 downwards.
CCCGGCGCTGCTGAGGTCAGAGCTGACGCGCTCCCGCCACCCGCGCACTCCCCGAGGGGCCGCCAGCCCCTGCGCGACACCCGGTGCCACAGCACTCGCCGTGTCCTGCCACGAGGCAGCCACAGCTCCGGAGACACACCGGCCCTACCCCAGCCCAGGACGCCCCCCGCTCTGATCCCAGCCATGCCCCAGCCCAACGCTGTTGTGGCTGTCGTGGCACCTGCGGGATGTGGAGCGTGGCCATGGGCTCTGGGCAGTGAACACAGCCAGTGCTTGCTCAGTGGGACCGCCCCCCCGGGACCCTCAGCAGCTGCCCTGGCAGATGTGGGGCTCCCTGTCCACCCCATGCCAGTGGCTCAGCCGCGGGCTCGGCCATGCAGGAGGGGCCGGGCAGGATGCCCAAACCCCGCTGCTCACCCCAGGGGTCAGCTCCTGTCCCACCGTGCTCCCAGCATGTGGCAGCTTCGCCCTCAGCAGCTGCCCTGCGGAGCGAGGGGGGACGCGATGCAGCTCCATGCAATGGCAAGACGACCCCCCAGCCTGGCCAGGACCCCCCACCCCACGCTACCTGCCAGGTGCCGCTGGGGGTCTCTGGTGACAGCAGTGGGGCGGCCCCGGCAGGTCCCTCCTGCCACTCCTGGCTGCGCCCCGGGGCAGCCGCAGCCCCGCACCACGCGTGGGCTGGCACCAGCCCTGCCACCCCAGCTGTGCAAACAACGCGCAGCAGCGCACTGTGGGCATGGCCGGGCTGCCGTCGCCCCCCCGGCCGGTGGGCACCCCGGGGATTCCCTGGGAGCCAGCGTGGAGGTGCAGCCCGGCCCACACCCGGCCGGCCGGTGGGAGAGAAGGGACCCGAAATCCGCCCAGGCATCGTGTTAGCAAGCGGGGGCCAGACAGGCTGGGGCGGATTAGTCCGAATCGCACCAGCTAGAGGAAATGGGCAAGCTGCCCCTGTGCTGTTAAACGCTGGCAGGACTTCACCGCCACCAGGGGCTGCATGCCCACCCCAGGCTGGGGGGTCACGGCTGGCAAGGGGCTGCCAGCCACGCCAGGGAGGCTTTGGGGAGCAGCAGGTCAGGCAGAGCCGCCGGCTGCCCCTTCTCACCCGCAGGACTGACTCCCAGTGCCAGCAGAAGGCAGCTGCCGGTTGCTGCCCACTGCCCGACGGGACCCACCTTGGTCGCCCTCCTCTCGCCAGTGCAGTTGGGGTTCTGGCAACGCAGCACCGTCTCCTCTGGTGGGCACGGCTCGGCTGCAGAAGAGAGGGGGGATCAGTGCCGGGGGGCCGTGGTGAGCCCCTCCAGCCCCACGCCCAGCCCTGCCCGCACAGGGGGACCGCACCGAGGCTCCCGCACCACAAACCCTGGGTTTGGGAGCTTGGCAAAGTGCTGGGGCTGAGCCAAGGCTGAGCCTGCCTGTCCCTGCCTGCTCCGCAACCTATCCAGGGGGATGAAACCCTGTGCCCAGGAGCCAGCGCTGCATCCCCGTTGGGGGAAGGCACTGTGCATCCCACAGCACCAGGGTCTGTCACCTCCTGCCCAGCACCCCAAGTCGCAGGATCAACACACAGACCTGCCCTGGCTCCTGCGGGGCTGGCATGGACCAGGGCTGCAGCAGGAACGCTAAATCTGCCACTTGCCAGCCCCCAAAGGGGCTTAGGAGCCGCGTTAAGCTTTGGCAGTTAAATCGGCCTTGGGGACAAATCCTATTTTGAAGGCTTTTATTATGTGTCTCGTCTAATCATTTAAAAATAACAGACTCCGGATGGCTCGTGGCAAAAGAGCAGCACAAATGCTGTCCTGCAGGGCAGCTCTGCTGCGGGTCAGGGATGGGAAGCTGCCTCGCCAGGCACAGAGCTGGCACGGGGGATGCGGAGATGCCCGGCGGCACGGCTGCACCGGGCGGCACGGCTGCACCAGCCCTAGCAACAGGGCAGCCGGCACAGTGGCTTCCCCCGCCGCACCACTCCCCTCTCCCGCATCCCTCCTGCCAACAAAAACAGCATCCGCGCTGGCCTGAGCGGGACCGCAGCCAAGGCCAGGGTTAGACTCAGTCTGCGGGAAAAAACGCCTTTGCGGGCAGCACCGAAAAAGCTGCTGCTTCTGCCTGGAAAGGGGGAGTCAATCCGGACCGGCGCTGGCTGCACCAGCTCCCAGCAGGAAATCCCTCGGAGCCGGCAGGGACGGTGGGCGCTGCTGGACGATGGCGCAGGAGCAGCCGGGCAGGGCTCGGCTCGCTGCCCCCCAGGAGAGGGCTGGGAGCCGGGGCTGCCGGCTGCCCCCGCGGCGGGAGCACAATGAGGGCTCTGTCCCCGTGGCTGCCCCGCAGCGCCCGCCGGGCTGGGCCGGCCCCCCGCCCCCCGCTGCCACCGTTTCACTTGACCTATCGGGAATAATAACAGAAACAAATAAGAAATTCTTTCACGCACCCAAGGGAAAGTTTTCCAAACTCACCGAAAACTCGAGGCCGGCGGGAATGGCTGGCGGAGCTGGGGACTTGCCCCGCACCGCGGCTGCCAGCACGGCCAGAGCGGCTCTTCCCAAACGCTGACCCTGGCAGCAGGTCACGCGCGCACCAGGGCCTCGGGCACACTGGGTGGCAGGGAGCACACAGAGGGAGCCCTGGGTTTTGGTGGGGGCAGGAGGGTGTCCAGGTCCCCGCTAAACACCTTGGGGGCCAGAGAGGGGATCCTGTCCCCACCAGCTCCTCTCCTGGTCACCTCCTCCTCCAGCTGCTGCCAGCTGTGTTATCACACCCGGCTCTCCCTGTGACAGCGACGGAGTTTGAAACCGGACCATGCTCGCACCAGAGCACAGCGCGGCAGCTCACCGTTTCGGATGTCCATCTGAGCCGGGTGGGAGCGGTGCTGGGAGGGAGCGGTGCCGGCAGCACGGGGCGGTTTGCTTGGTGCTCCCTGGCTGCACCTGCAGCATCCCCACCGCAGCATCCGCGCTGCATTCCCCAGAGCACCTCTGCAGCATCCCTGCTGCAGCCAGAGCTCCTCCCGGCCCCTCACCCTCGTTGCTAGGGCCGGAGATTTTTAGCCAAGTGCAACTGCCCGCAGCGCGCCAGCCCCCCCGCACCCCCCCAGCCACCTACCCCCGAGCTCCTCGCTGATGTCCAGGCTGGAGCTCCAGGAGAAGCGCTCCGCCACCCCGTACTCCAGCCCGGCCAGCCCGGCGGGCAAAGCCTCCAGCTCGTAGGCACCCCGCTTCCTCCAGTACAGAAACATCCTGGGGTCGCGGCCGGGGGGCCCCCCGGAGCCGTGCCTGCCCCGCCAGGGCCACCAGTGGGACTAGCCGGGGGAGCCCGGCTCCGGCTTTAAGAGCGGGTCCCGGTCTCTGGACAAGCAGCGCATTGACGCCGGCGGCCGGGAGCCGCGGGGCAGCGGAGGGTGCCGCTGGAGGCTGCCCAGCGCCCGCGCGGGGGGCGCACAAAGGGCCTTTCTTCAGCCTCCTACAGACATTGCACAAATTTCACTTTCCGCCGTCTATGAAAGACATTCGGCCGCAGAGACAAGACACGCTTGTGATTAAAATAATCGTCATGAAGAGGGGGGCTGTTCGGTGGCTCCGCCGTCGGGTGGCTTTTGGGGGGGGCAGGAATGCACCACCCCGAGCCCTGGCTGCACCCCCACACCCGTGGGCATGCCGGGAGCCCCCAGCCCGCACAGGGAAAGCCGGGAGTCTTTAAGGGGGTTTCCCCCCCCTGCTAAATCCAAGCAAACGGGGAAAGCACCAGATCGAGCTTAAAACCCACAAAGGCAGCAAAGGACGGCACCTTTGTCCTGCCCCAAGCAAACCCCTCCCTAAGCCCCGGGGAAAACCAAATCACCCCGCGGGATGATCAGCCCAAATCACCCCGCGGGACGATCAGCCCAAATCACCCCGCGGGACGATCAGCCCAAATCACCCCGCGGGACGATCAGCCAGGCTGAGACCATCCCAGCCCCCAAACTCATCCACATCGACAGTGTCTTCTCCTGAAGGGGCCACACGTGCCCCGTGGTTTTGCCGCTTTGAGGCACCCTTTGCCAGAAAAGGTCACCAGAAATTTAAAAAAAAAAAAAAAGTTGCTGCAAAGTCAATAGATGCGAATGGATTAAACCCCAGCCGCCTTGCTCGATTTAGCACATCCTCCATACTTTAAGTAACCGATTTCCTATCGATCACGGTACCGAGCGCCCCACCTCGCGTGCAGGGTGCTACCCACGGTTCATGCTCCAAAGCCCCCAGCCCCCCCCGCGCCACTCTCCCCCTCGGGGCAGGCCCACGGTGAGCACCGGGAGCTGACGCGGTCCCCCCTGCCCAGGCTGCACCACCCACCTCTGGGCCCCGGCGGGCACTGGCGGTTTGGCGTCCGCCTGGAAAGGTCCGAAACCGGACACTTGAGGCTCAGCGCGGGCACGTGGGGGTCACTCCCTCGTCCCCCGGCTCTGAGGGGGGACCCCTGCCCAAGCCAGCAGCCTAGGGGATGCTGGGGCGCGGCCACAGCACCGAGGGGGATGCTCAGCCCTGGGGGGTTGCGGCGCTGGCTGTTTCACCTGCATCGCTCGCCCGTCTCACCTTTCCTGGCGCCTTTTCTGCCCGCTCCCCCGTGACTTGAATCCCCACCTCACCACGCTTGGGATCTTCCCCCCCGGCTGCACAGTGGCCCCTGTATTTATTTTAGCCACTGTTCCAGCCAGGTTGCTGGCCAAGTCCTTCCTTCACTGCCAGACCCAGCCAGATGGGGATAATTAGGCCTGGATTAAGTTAAAGCTTTAACTCTTTCAAAGGCAGCAATGCTGCACAGCCCCTCACCAGCTCCTCTCCAGCTCCGTCCCCCCCCCGCTAGTCACCCCGTTTCATTTGTTCCTTTACAGGTACGCATTTCTGGAGCGCTAGGACATCTCCTTGCAAACCAGATAAAAGCATTTTTCCCAGATTACTCACGCCCGCAGCGGCTGCCAGACAAAAAGATCCAGCACCAAGCGGCGTGCTGCATCCCCCCTCCTCTGAGGGAGGGATCTGGCCTCGGGGGATCTGAAGAGGCGCCCATCTCAGGGGGCCGCAGACCCCAGGGCCCGCCTGTCCCCCCGCTTTTGGGGTGCAGGGGGAGCAAGGCCACATGTAGCAGGAACCGCTGTCGGAAGCCGGGTTACTTTTGCAGTCAGGGATCCATGACGCGCCTGATGTGCCAGCGTTACCTCTTCAGAAGTGGTTTTCCCGAAAAGGTCCTCACCTCAGCCCGCGACGCTCGCTCGCCTCTGCGACTCCCACCAGCCCCATCTTCACTCAGGAGCAAATCGCTGCCCCAGCAAGGAGCTGGCAAAAAAAAAAAAAAAAAAAAAGAAAAAAAAAAAAGGGAGAAAGTTCCTCCAGCCCTTCCCCGTGGGGCACAGCAAGACCACGACCCCGTCAGCATGCGGGTAGCAAGTTCCTCCCCACCTTCATCCCGTTTTAGCCTCCGCCCCACAACCTATTTGGGCAGAGCTGGGTGACACGCGTGAGCTAGACCCAGAGCTCTTCCCAGGCTGGTGCTCGAGGCCTTGAACTTAAACCATGGCAACAAGGTGGTGGCCGGAGCCAGCCGCCAGGCGGGATGAAGCCTCCCCAGCAGCGCGGCAGCGAGCGGCTGACTCCCTCCAGCGGCTGTTTCTGCGGTCAAGCCCTGAGGAAGAGGATTTTCTAACTTCCTCCCGAAGGGCGCAGGTCGGCCGCAGCGCCAGGGACGGAACCACCGGCACGAGCTCTTCCCCGAACCAGGAGCAGCCCGGGGTTAGGGCTTTCGCGCCAGCGCGGATCGCTCTCCGACAGGCAGAGCTAACCGAAGGCTGGACTTAACCGGAGAACCAGTTCCGACTCACGACAGAGCGCGCTTTTGCTGGTAAGCACCCATGGCTTGCCACGGCCAAGTCTGTGCAGGCTGAGGAATAAATTCAAACCAAACCAACGCTTTTAATCAGTATTTATTACAAAACACCAAAATACAAACTGAAAGTATAAAACGTTATCAAAAAGGACAGGCTGCAGTATCTACACGGGGCACCTGTCCAGGGCCCGAGAGCTCTGTAGCACCCAGGGCTGCTGTGACCTGGCTCTCGCCCGTCTCCATACAAACAAATCCCGCGGTCCGAGCCCCGAGGCTTCAGGTGTAATCGCACTCGAACGCATACTCCCTCCTCTTGAAATGCTTCTTCTTTTTCAGCTTCCCAGACCCCAGGATGCTGTAGTTATAATCGGATGTGACATAGGGGATCTCTCCCTCCACTCCTTGCTGAAAAGGAGAAAAAACAAAACCAGGAACAACTTTAGAACTCCTATCTTCAACGGAACGGGAAGCAATTTGCCTCTACAGGTGGGCAGTGCTGCCTGGGGGGAAGGAGCAAGCTATCACCAAAGAAAACCCGCTCCGCTAGCTGAAACAGGAGAAGAACCTTCTCCTGTCCCCTGCTCCCATGCATCAAGGACCATTTCCCACAGCAACCACCATCTGCTAATGCCCGGACATCTCTGGGCACGCACAAGCCTCAGGAATAGGAAAATGGAAAACCTGCCAGCCAGCCTGAGCTCAGCCAGCTTCCGCCCTCTTCCCACGCAGCTCCCACCTGGCCCACAAGAACGCAGTTCGGGATGGCAACGTTGCCAAGGAGCAGACAATTCACCAGCCTCAGGTTCTCCGGAGGCACCGGCGTCAGAATGTGGTAAAGCTTCTTCTCCATCTCAACCCCTCGGACAATTCCTGAAAAACACACACGCGACATTGAGCCTTGACCCCACCTGATCATTTTGGACTGTACAGCCAGGTGCAGCCAAGGCGGAATAGATGGCTCTTCTAGAGCCAGGACAAGGGTTTAAGACGCATTCTGAGAAAAACTGGCATTGCTGCATCCCGCTTTTCCAGTATCTCGGCATAGATACCAACTGCTAACTTCCCAAACCACCCAGCCTTGGTCATGGGTGCTTTCCTACAGAGCCTCGAGGAGCTCGTACTGAACTCCAAGTCAGAACTGTAACATCAAATCAAGCCGTAGAAGGAAACGGACAGACAACTGAAGGAATTTTGCATAAGCCACGTGGGATCTTTTGAGAACGCGAACTCAAGAGAGCAAGCAAGCTGTCCAGCTAGGAACAAGGGAGAGGAGCAAGCGACAAAGGGCACCGCCCAGTGACTGCCCTGTAGCCATTGCCACAAGGTAATGGAAACCAAAGGACCCGAAGCACAGCTTGTAACAGAGAACACATGGTTATCCTGGTTATCCTTTTATCTCATCCCACTTCTTCAGCTGTTTTTGGAAGAGCAGGCAATTCTGTAACTCTGCAACCTATGTGTCAAAGCACGATGGACGAGAAGGCAGCTGAAGGTTCCCCAGGCTTGCTCACCGAAGCCGAGGCAGTCACAGACCGGTGTCTGTGTCAGCAAGACGGGCCCATCGGTTTGGGATCTGATCTCATCTGGAATCCTGCAGAGCCCGACCCAGCTGGCGTTCACCGCATACATGATGTTGGTGGGAGCAACATCGGTGTGAATGACCCTGAGCGCAACAGCACTGAAAGGTACCTGAGAGGGTTAAAAAAGAAGGAACAACTGTATCCTTGGCTCAACGTCGATGTAGTTCAAGTTCAGAGCTAAGGTAACACCAAGTACACAAAACCTGAAAGCTCTCGACCCACACCTACCGCCAGACATTGTCTCGGTGGCAAATGCAGCAGTTTCAACACTAACGACCGAACACACAGAAAACATGCGCCACGCTGATACCTCAGCAAAGACCTCGCTTCTAGACACACCGAATAAAGTCATTATCTTCTTGCAGGTTACAGAGCAGTTTTCCCTCTTCCGAAAAACATTTGCGGCACAAGTGGAAGCGTCAGTTACTACGAGCTGGGCTCTCAACATCTCCAAGCCTTTCAAAAATGCTCATTTACCTGATACGGCACAAGACTGTGCAGCGGAAGCACCACCCCTATGTCTGGGGACTGCAGCTGGCCCAGGTAACCCAGTATGGACATGTCGCGCAAGATGCTGCTGTGTACTCGCCTGGAAAAGTAACGGCAACAGATCAAGGAAAGGCAGCACACCCTCACTCAGCGACGCAAACCAGATACCCTAGACGTTCCTGAGTACGCCACGCAGCACCAGCTGCTATTTCACACACGTTCAGCTTTTAAAACTTCAACCACTGAAGAAAATTTAGAGCTGTGTTCTTATTACCTCTAAGGGATCACTAGATTTAGGGCATTGTTTCAACCTGAAAAAGGCATTTATTAACAACGTGGTGTTTGTTTTATTTTTTAACAGTCCCTTAATAGATAATGGCTCCCTTCTCCAGCCCAGATGTCCACACACCTTTCACTCAGCCAGTCAGTAGACAGAGTAATACATTTGTTTTCTTAAAGAGCTCATTAGTGAAGGCCGAGTCAAAAAAAGGACTTAAAATTGGCAACAAAGTCCAGGAAAATAAACATTTCAGAGATGCTCAAAGTATCAGAGAAATTAAGAAATAATGGGATCATCACCTAGGTCTGTAAGAAATGTGCAAGGAAACTCCCAATTAGAAAAAAATAGGGGACATAACATGCAACAATTCCAAGTGGAAGTCATACCCAGACTGTCAGCAGTCACTGGGAGTACAATAGGGAGAACACCCCCTCCCAAAACCAGCCCTACACAAACCTCCCCCCAAACACCAGCCCCCTCAACAAAATACCCAGAAAACCCAAACACCACCCAAACATAACCCCTAGTAAGTCAACTAGTAAGGTCCGACCGATTTAAGGGAGCTCTCGAGGCCAAAGCAAAGCAAGAGCCTTTACCATCAGGACTACGCATGGTTTTAAGCCCACTAACCACCAAGTAGCACTGAACTTTCTACTTACGCTTCACCGGCAACCCCTGCTCGAGGGAATTCTGGATGGACGTACAGCAACTTATACTCAGGAGCCGATGCATCTCCCTCCCCATCAGAGGACTTCCAGCTCTCTGCTCCACTCATACCCATCTGCTTGCATTTGGCTTGCTGCTTGCCTTTGGTGTACAGGCCAGGAGTGAGATGAACGTACTCTGGGGTGAGCGGAGCCATGGCTTTCCAGTCGTACACATCCATCTGAACAATGTGACTGGGTGACAACAGCCGAATGATATCAATCAGAAGCAGCAACCCCTCACCTTTAGGGAGCAGAGAAAACACATTTGCTGCCACTACATAAACAGGTCGGAATGCTGTTATGGAAGACCAGTGCTAGCTCAAGCAGGGTAAGCTGTATTTTCTGGTTCTGGACTTTCTAGGAAGCTATGTACTGCTACAGTTATTACCTTCCTTCTGCACCACCTCTTGAGAACAGATTTAAACCGTTTACCTTTCACCCAGCCCATGGTGTTGATGACTAAAGGCACTTCCTTCTTGTAGGAGCTGAACACGTACTTCACGACATCAAGGTATCTTTCTGTGTCCTGCTCACAACTAGTCTGTCCATAAAACACCATCTTACGTGGCGTTTGCTGATGAGTGAACGGTGGACCTGAAAAAAAAGCAAGCAGAAAACCTCTAATGGTTTTGCTAAGCCAAATCAAAAAACTCCCATCCCTGTAGCGCATCTGTGTAACCCCTTCTGAACCCTGTCCTCTCTCTTCACATGCTAACAGTCCTTCTGGGACCAGCCTGCACCTATGGAGAAACTTTTCTGTCACTTACAAGACTCCAGCTAGGAGCTTTGTTTGTTTAGGGGTTTGGGTTTTTTTCTTGTTTGTTTTAAATCACTGGTTACACATTTGTGAATTTTAAAACAACAATCTTCTATGACAGACTATCCAAAGAGTAAACCAGTCTGACCATACTCTTTTTAGACAGTGACCCAAATCCACAAGACCACAAATACCAGCAATTTCTCTGGCTCTATTTTTTTTATGCTCGTAACAACAGCCCCCAACCTATGTGGGTCTGCTTTTTATTTCTCAAGCTAGTTTTATCAACAGATACTAAAAACTGGGACAGACTTTTCCAAAGAGATCTTTCAAATATGAAAGCCTGAAAATCCACTTTGACATGCCACAGCCTGTTCCACCACCTGGTAAACAACGATCTTCTCTCTTAAGCAGGGAAGAACAGCTCCATGTTACTTGGTGAGATTTCCGCCTCAGGTGCCCCTAGTCTTACAGCTCCTGTTTTATTTTCTGTATGCACCTTTGACAGATGTGACAACTTCTCCTGAAGTACATCCTCTACTCAGAAAGAGCCTTTGGGAAATGAAACCGGTTTCTGGCAACCGCAGAAAACAGCAGAACACGTACCAAGAACTGGCTCTGTTACGTTACTTAAAGACACGCATCCAGGCGGTGTAAATTCAGTTTGACCTATGTCACATTCCATATATTCAACCGAGGGAAGGCTGCAGTGAAAGAAGCCCGTGTATTAGCGTCCACTAAAAAAAGAAACAGGACATGACCTGGAGCACATCAGAAGCGCAATCTGATTTTGTTCCAGGCCGTCAAAATTAAGTTCTTTAACACAACTGAACCACAACCTGCCTCCCTCCTTCCCCCACCTGAGGGAGCATTAAGCGAGAATGTAAAAGGCTCACCCACAGTTCAGTATTATATTACAACAGCTCCATACCCATTCAGCCTCAAGAGAAGTAGCTCGAATGATAATCGGAGGTGGTACTAAGCAGTGTACTGCCTCATCCACATTAACTGGGCACCCTGAGACCAGCCATTTGAGATTTACAAACTTTATAATCTTTATTTTAAGCATGCAGTGGTCAGGAGAATAAGCTTCTACACCGTGCTCTACCAAAATCTTCAAAGACCCTAACACAAATGATAACTGCGTGTTTCTGAGCATTTTAACTCCCAGTTCTTTACTGAACCCTAACGGCTTGGTGCATAGTTAGTTCACATACTCAAAGACAGCAGTTTAGTAGTATTTCAATAGAAACGTTTCAGTAGTCAGCTCTTCTGAAAGGAACCCAAAACAAGAATGCCTGTTTTTCCGGATTTTTGTTTTGTTTTTGTAAGATAAGCCACCTTCCAGTCGTAACAGCTTTTCTGAGAATCTTGGCAGGCAGTTTTATTCCTTCTCCTAAATCCCATGCAGTACTTAAAAACTTGTAGAACATGAGAAGACTCACCGATTCAGCAACAGATTAATGAGGTATCTGTTAAATGTCGATTTCCCAGTGTTTTTTGGGCCACAAACCAGAACCACGGGGACACCTTCATCTTCCGCTGGAAAAACAAATAAACATACTCTGAAATGGACCAACATTGTCAGTTATCCATGTGCTCTGTTTACACGAATTTGTTAAAAAAAAAAACACAACACCCTAAAAACCCTACACTCTGTGGTCTGACTAGGATGTATTTTAATTAAACAGGAAAAAAACCCATTACAGAGAAGCATGTTAAGAGTATGGGTGTAAAGGGAAAAGGCTCCTGAAGTAAGAAGCAAGCCCTAGCGCTGATACCCAGCATGTATGAATGCCAATTGCTCATGGTATTTTAGATGTTGCTGGATTAAGTAAGGGGGTGTTTTTTCCACCCACTACAAAAGACAGCAAAATCAGGGTTTTGACATCAGACTGGGAAGTGTTTTTACAGCAGCGAGCTGCGTGTCTGGGCAGCAGAGGCACAAACCCACTCAAGGTGATGCATAAGCTCAAGACTCCCACTATTTCAGAGAAAACCACAACCCTCAACCAGTGTCTGTTGCAGGGCACACTCTCCCTAGCTTTAACTCATTAAAAGCCTCACAAATTTCCTTTCTTCAGGCTACTAAAGCCCCCAACCACACCAAGTGCACACCACTCACCACAGCACGCTTGGATCAGCTCTTCCAGGGCCAGGAGCATGCTCTCCGACACCAGCAGCCCACGGTCGGGACTGCACTTCACTATACCAACAGATGCTAGAACCGCATCTTCCGGCGTGAAGCTGGGTTCTTCCTTTTTCTAGGGAAAAGTGGAAAAATACTTTTGACAGGACCGTGTAAGGCCTTGTAGCTGTGTTGCTGGATGCTGACAGGCTCGCTAAGCAGGGTGGCCGCTTCTCGCTCTGTGTGAGGCCTGTTTTGGGGAAGGCATGGCACCCGCACTACTGCCCCAGGCGGAGCAGGCACCACGACACCCTGCGGGTCTCACCTGGGGCTCGAAGAGCCGGGACAGTGGCAGGTGGCTCAGCAGGAACCGTGTCACTGGCGTGTCCAGGTGCTCCAGCAGCACCACAGCGCACTCCGGCGTGAACCGCGCCATCACCTTCACCCGCGCCTCTGCAACGGGGGGAGAGCGCCGCCCTCAGCCCGCGCTAAGGGACGGTGCCAGCGCCGCACGCAAAATGGCGGCCGCCCCGCACCGCAGGCAAAATGGCGGCCGCCCCGCAACACAGGGAAAATGGCGGCCGCCCCGCAACACAGGGAAAATGGCGGCCCGCAAGCGGCGGGCCACCCGTCGCTTCCCCCCCGGCTGGCACTCACGACGGCGGACGCTGTGCGCCCGCATGGCGGCGCGGGCGGCGGCGCGGAGCTGTCGGAGGTCGGCGGCGGGCGGGCGGTCGGCGGGCAGCGCCTCCAGGCTGAGCGCGCAGTGGGGGCCGGCCCCGGGGGGCCGGGGCCGGGGGGGGGGGCGGGAGCGGGGCGGCGGCGGAGGGGAGGGAGGGCGCGGCGGGGCCGGCGGGTACCCACCTGCCGCGGCGCCAGGAGGAGGACCGCGGCGCCCTCCGCCGCCTCCACGGCCGCCAGGCCCGCCTCGGCCGGCGGCACCATGCCGGCGCGGGCGAAGGAGGCGGCGAACTCCCTCCAGGCCGCCTCCGCCCGGCCCCCACGGGACTGGGCCCGGCGGGGGCGGCGGGCCGGCGGGCCCGCGCGGGCTCCTGCGCCGCCTCCTCCGGGCCCGCCCCTCGCCCGAGCGCCGCCCGCCCCGTTAAGAGGCACCGCCCGCCGCGCCGCGCCGCCCCGCCATGCCGCTGCCTCTGCGCCGCCGCCGCCTCCTTCACCAGCCGCGGCGACTACCGCCTGGCCGGCCTCTTCCAGATGCACACCCCGGCGCCGCGGGCCGCCGCCCGGCCGCTGGTGGACGGCTGCGTGAGTGGTCCCCGCGCCCCCCCCCCCCCCCCCCAAAATGCGTTTTTTTCCTGCCTGAAAACCGCTTTCGTGTTCGTGCAGTGCCGCCACCTTCAAGAGCCATGGCTACTACCTGTCCCAGGCCATGCGCTTCACCGTGGAGGAGATAAACAACTCCAGCGCCCTCCTCCCCAACGTCACCTTGGGCTATGACATCCATGACACCTGCTCGGAGCCCGCCAGCCTCCACGCCACGCTGCGCGCCCTCGCCCGGAAGGGTGGGCAGGAGGTCGAGGTGCTCCCCACCTTTCGCCACTATGCACCTGAGACAGTGGCCGTCATTGGGCCCGACAGCACCTGGCTGGCCCTCACCACAGCGGCCATCCTCGGCGTCTTCCTCGTACCGGAGGTAAGGGCAGCTCCCCCAGCACACGAAGAAGAAAAGGGCTCCCGAGGAGCAATGGTTTGAGGGAGGACGGGGCTTGGAGCTGAGGGGCCAGGCTGAGCTGGAAACACAGACCCTCCGTGCCTGCGTTGGCCCTGGTCTTTTCCCGGGCGCTGGCAGCTGGCAGGGAGGAATTGCGGCTGGCTCACTGCCCTTCAAGGGCTTCTCTCACGGCAGTGCCTTCAGCCCCAGGTCCGCTGCCCACCCAGCCCCAAGTCTCTTCAGGAGACGGACTGCCTGAGGGCACGCAACCCCCTTTCTCCTGACTCCTTTTGCAGATTAGCTACGAAGCCTCCTTGGAGACGCTGAGCCTGAAGCGGTTCTACCCCTCGTTCCTGCGCACCATTCCCAGTGACAGACAGCAAGTGAAGGCCATCTTCCTGCTGCTGCAGCAGTTTGGGTGGACTTGGGTAGCTCTGCTGGGCAGCGACAATGCCTACGGCAGGAATGGCTTAGATGCCCTCTACAAGCTGCTGACCGCAAGCGATGCATGTGTTGCCTACCGAGGCATCATCCCCGTCAACAAGGACGCCAGCAGCCCGGAGCTCCACAACCTGGTCAGAATCCTCACAGATGTCAGGGTCAATGTCACCATCGTCTTCTCCAACAGACGAAGCGCCCGCCCTTTCTTTGAGGTGGTGGTCCAGAGGAATGTCACTGGCATGGTGTGGGTGGGCTCCGAAGACTGGTCGCTAGCCCAAACAATCTGGGAGGTGCCTGGCATCCAGAGCATCGGCTCGGTGATTGGGATGTCAGTTGAGAAGGCAGAGTCCATGATGCTGGAACGCTTTGAATCTTGGAAGACAGCGGAGAAAAGCGCTGCAGCTGACTGTGCCGGCAGCACAGGGGCAGGCAGGGGAATCGGACAGAGCGCCCAGCCAGACTGCACCCAGCGCTGCACCTGCTGCCACTCGCTCACCACTGTCCCCGACGTGTACGACGCTCAGGGTTCCTTCAACGTATACTCAGCCGTGTACGCCGTGGCCCACGGCCTCCATGACCTGCTGGGCTGTGCCTCGGGGGTGTGCAGCAAAGGCACAGTCTATCCCTGGCAGGTAAGAACAACACGAGGAAGGATCTTCCTTGTGGAAGAGGATCCATGGGGATCCTTCCTCACAGGGAAGGATTTTCCCCTTGTGCCCAGGGGTTTTCTGTCCCTCTGAAAAAGGCTTATGTCCCAGATGATGAAGAGCCTCATGGGCTTCAGCTGCCCATCACAGTCAAAGTAGCCTGGACCTAGACCCAGACTCCTGTCCTACATCACTTCTATGCCTCTACCACCAGCTCCTTGCAGAAACCTGGGAGGGTCTTTATGCAGCTGGGAGTATGCTAGCTGTAAAGAAGAGCCAGAGCGCAGAAGGCCTCTCCCTCCTGAGACAAGGTACTCCTCAGCAGGAGTCTTGTCATTGGGAACGGCTCTTCTCTTACTCTTCTCTTTTACAGCTCCTACAAAAAATCAAGCAAGTAAACTTCACCCTGTACAAGAGCCGCATCTCTTTTGATGCCAACGGGGACATTCACAAAGGCTACACCATCATCATGTGGAACTGGAGCGGCCCGAGCTGGGCTTTCGATGTGATAGGAACTTTCAGAACAAACCCCGACAGGCTGAGCATTGACCAGAGCAAAATGCTCTGGCACACAAAAGATCACCAGGTACTGTTTTGCATCTAGATCTTATTTATTGCTTACTGCTGGGCCAGCTACATCCCCAACACTGCCAGTTCTGGGTTATTTCCCCATAGCAGGACAAAAATGAGGGCAGACAGAGGTGGTGGTGGTGGTATGATCTGTGTTCTGAGTATCAGCTTTCATCCTTCCAAAAAACAGGCAGGGCACTTGAACCAAAAAGGCTCCTACTTTTACCTTTAAACAGTCTAATTTTCCCACCACCTCTGTAAGAACCACAATGTGTTGAGCTCTCAGCTCCTGCCCAGGGTCTGTCCTGAAGACCGGCAGCAGCCTGCCCAAACGCTGCCAGGCCCAGGCCTGGTGCTCAGCGAGGTGTCCTGCTGCCCTGCCCGCTCACCTACCTGACCCTCGCTACGCTCCCGACAGGCTCCCACCTCGGTGTGCTCCGAGGCCTGTCAACCAGGGGAGAAGCGGCTGCAGCGGAGCCGCCACCGATGCTGCTTCAGCTGCGTAGCCTGTCCACCAGGAACCTTCCTGAACAGATCGGGTCAGTAAGCCTTGGGGGGCTGCTCCCTCCCCTGCCTTTCTGCTTGGCTCCCCTGCCTGCACCCTGCCTCCTCCTCCAGTCAGCTCCTTGCTTCCATCTCGCTGTTCCCCAAGCCTTTTCTCTCCCGCTCCCTCTTCCTCCCTGTGGTCAGTAAAAACCCCCAAGCTGACCTGAACGTGGTCAGTCTGACTCCCATTTGCTTACCTGTGGGTATGCAAAGCCCATGCCCTGCACTTTCCGGGGAGCGCTGCCCACATGCGGGCCCATGCAGTCAAATAGGCAGGGGAGATGGTGCTGGCAGAGCTCCTTCTCCATGGCCAGGGGACAAGGGATGTCTGGCCTGACAGCCATTTCCTGCACCGCATCCTCTGGGAGGGAAATTTGACCCAGTGGTTGCCTTTGTGCCCCAGATGGCACTTGGGGCTTCTGCACCATGTGGTCACCAGCAGCTGGCATATGGAAATGTCCCCTGCCTGGGATGGGCGGCAGGAATCTCCTGTCTCAGAGTCACCAGCCACAATGACAAACCCCTTGCTGGCAGCCTCGGCCCACACATGGGCTGGGGGGGGGTGTGGAAACGGCCAGCTCTGGGTAACAGCAGGAGCGGGGAGCCCCCACGTGTGGCCACTCAGCATTACCATCCGGTACAGCCGGCGGAAGGGAGGCTGCTGCAGAGCCATTCTAGCCGTCGCAGGCTACTGCTAGATGTACAAGCCCCTTCCCACCTACAGCCCACAGGCCCCTGAGCCTTGGCTCACCCAGCTGGGCTCCTGTGGGCCTTGTGCTTCAACCCAAGCAACGAACTTTTGGGAAATCTGCTGGGAGGACTTTTTGGGGGGTCTTTTGGGAAAAGAGCCCCCATTGCTCCTCAAGGCCTGGAAGCACCCAAGGGGAAGGAGCAGGATGTGAGGAGTGGGCAGCTGTCGCAGAGAGCCCGGGGGCTGCGAGGACAGGGTACTGCACTGCGGCAAATCTCTTACCGGGGTCTGTGGTGTGCAAGGTGCCTCTGTCACCAGCTGGGCTCGTGTCCTCCACAGACCTCTATGGCTGCCAGTCCTGCGGGGTAGATGAGTGGTCTCCGGCGAGGAGCGAAGCTTGCTTCAACCGCACCATCGAATTTCTGTCTTGGTCCGAGCCCATCTCCTGGGCCCTGCTGACCCCCACTGTCCTCCTCCTGCTGCTCATGGCAGGGCTGGCTGTCCTCTTTGCCCTGAACGCCTCCACGCCAGTGGTCAAGTCTGCGGGTGGGAAGATGTGCTTCCTCATGCTGGGCTCTCTGGCCTGTGCCTGCAGCAGCCTCTTCTGCTACTTCGGGGAGCCCACCCGGCACGCGTGCCTGCTGCGGCTCCCCCTCTTTGCCATCAGCTTCACCGTCTTCCTCTCGTGTGTGGCGACACGCTCCTTCCAGATCATCTGCATCTTCAAGCTGAACGCACGCTGGCCGGCCCTCCACGAGGCCTGGCTGCGGCGCCGGGGGCCGCTGCTCTTCATCGCCGCCAGGGCCCAGGCGGTGCTGTGCCTGGCCGGGGGCCGCCCCCCGGCCGGGGGCCGAGGGGGGGGCTGGGGTGCGCCCCGGGCTCCGCGGCCAGCCGGACCGCCGCCGCCGCCTACAGCGTGCTGCTCAGCGCCGGCTGCTTCGCCCTCAGCTACGCGGGCAAGGACCTGCCCCAGCACACAGGCCACCCCCCCCCTGCACGCAGGGCGCCCTGGGGGGGGGCCCCCTCTGCACGCTCGGTGCCCGCTGGGCGGCTACTTCCTGCCCAAGGCCTTCGTCATTCTGCTGCGCCCGCGCCTCAACACGCCCGAGCACTTCCAGATGGCGATCCAGCGCTACACGCGGCGCCGGGCCGACGCCTGGGGGGGGGGGGGGCCCGGTAGCGGCGCGGCCATGGCGGCGGCGGCGGCGCACAGCGTCCGCGTCCTGCGGGAGCTGAACCGGCAGCGCGCGGCGGGGCAGTTCTGCGACGCGACGCTGGGCGTGGGCGGGCGGGAGTTCCGCGCCCACTGGCCGGTGCTGGCCAGCTGCTCCCGCTTCTTCCGCGCCCGCGGCCCCGGCGGGCCGGTGGCGCTGCCCGAGGGCCTCGCCGACACCTTCCAGCTCCTCCTCGATTTCTTCTAACCGGCCCCGGCCCCCAACCCCCCCGGCCCCCCGCTCGGCGTGCCCGACGCCGTGGCCCTCGCCGCGCCTTCCGCCCCGCCGCCCCCCGCCAGCGGCCCCGCCGCGCCGCCGCCCCGAGCCGCCCAGGGGAGGCGGGCAGCGAGGCCGCGGCGCCCCCGCAGCCCAGCGGGGGGGGGGGGGGGGGGAGAGGGGAAGGGGCCGCCCGGGCCCCCCCCGCAGGCCACCCCCCCGGCCCCGGAGGAGGCGGCGGCGGGCGACGGCGGGCGGGGGGACAGCGACACCGAGTCCCTCCCTGAGAAAAAGGCCCTGCGGAGCAAAAAGACCCCGCCCCCGGGGAAGGTGCCCAGCAGCGCGGGGGCGGTGGGGACGCCGGGGAGCAGAAAAGGTACAGCGGCGCCGGTTGAGTGCCCCACATGTCATAAAACCTTCCTCAGCAAATATTACCTTAAAGTGCACAACAGGTAAACGCTCTGACTTTTCCTTCCCCTTGCGTCCGCGCGTAGGGACTTGTGCCACGCCGCCCCACGAGGCTCTGCCCCTGCCTGCCGGCTCTTCCGTGGGGGTGGGCAAACAGCCCTGCTTGCAGCCGGCTGGTCTCAATGCCTCAGTGGCCCCAGGATGGAAAGGGGGTTGCTTTGAGCTGGGGGGCTTAGACGTCTCTGAAACCCGCAGCACATGTCCTGAGCTTCTGCTCTCAGGGGTCGGAGCTGGCCCAGCTCAAAAAGAAGGCATCGAGGGGCTCTTCCAGGGGATGGGCCAGCTGCAGGTGGACGATGGCAAATCATCCTTCTGGGCTTTCAAAATCAGCAGGGACTTGTGGGGCGATTTGCCTGGGTTGTGGGGAGCACACCGGCACGGCCGGCTGCTGTGAGGAGCTTTGGGGTTGATAACAGAGAGCAAAGTGGGTGCCTGTGGAGAGGGCACGGGCTCCGCTTTGCTTGTCTGCAAGGGGTGAACCTTACTCCTGTGAAACTGAGGTTTTGTGGGATGCAGCGAGCACTGACAGCTTGACTGCACTCCCATGGGATCAGCAAAGCTGGCATAAAAGGCGGCTTTTGGGCAGCTGTGAATATTGGTGCTGGGGTGAGGTCCTTCCCTCTCCTTTCCCAGTTCCTTCCCAGTGTCCTTACTGTTTGTGTGTCTCCGCTGTTGGACTGGCGGTGATGGATGCTCTCCATTTGTATTCCCCCTAGGAAACACACTGGAGAAAAGCCATTTGAATGTTCCAAATGCGGCAAATGTTATTTCAGAAAAGAGAATCTCCTGGAACATGAAGCCAGAAATTGCATGAACCGATCTGAGCAGGTATGCCTGGGAAGCTGCCGCTGGCAGTCTGGGAAGCAGGTGCTGTTTTGCAGGGGTGGAATTAGAGCCTTTTTCCAGCCACAGCCCACATCACACTTGGCTACTGAACCAAAATCCCTCATCACTGCTGCTTGGCACATGTAGCACAGCCAGGGCTCCCCCCAGTCCCTCTCTTGATGAGGACAGCAGTGGCTTTTGTCTGATTTACCAGGCAACTCTCATTTTGTCTGGTTTTTTCAAGCACATGAGGATACTCTTTGTACCATAAGAGATCCAGATCACTGTGGGCGCAGGTTAAACGTCATAACCAGGTGCCACTGCCTGAGTGCCGAGCACTGGTCTGAGCTGCAGGCTTCGCATCAGGCTCTTGGTTCTGTGGAAGCCAATGCTTCCCCTGTCTCTTGCAGATTTTCACATGTTCGGTCTGCCAGGAGGTGTTCAAGAGGCGAATGGAGCTGCGGCTGCACATGGTGTCACACACGGGGGAGATGCCGTACAAGGTCAGCAGTGCCTGCCTTCGAGGTCCCTACGAATGGCTGCTAGATGCTGGCACAAAGGAAGAGGGGGCGAGCCTTTGTTTTGGGGCAGCCTGGCCCAGCCCATCAGGGGAGCAGAGTGCACCAGCTCCCTTCCCTGGTCTGTGGCAGCCCGCTGAGGGTTGTTCCCCATCTCTGAGCCAAAACGTGCTCCAGGGAGGGACCAAGGCCAGGCGATTTCTATGGCCTTACATGGGATTTGTGTTCCATGTTGGAACAGTGCTCCCCTGCCTGCTGCACCGGTGCACTGCCGGTCCTGTCCGTGTGCCAAAATCGCTGTTTGGGGGGTGGCTGGAAGCTGACCCTCCTCTCCTGTCTTCCAGTGCTCCTCCTGCGCCCAGCAGTTCATGCAGAAGAAGGACCTGCAGAGCCACATGATAAAGCTGCATGGCGCGCCAAAGCCCCACGCGGTAAGGGGAGCAGGCGGCAGTGGGGTTTTCAGAGGGAATGTTCCTGCGCTCAGGCTTGTCCTCGAGAATGGCACCCATGGTCCTGTCCGGCTCTGTTTAGTGAGGCGGGGAGTTACAGAGTGTCCTGGAGCTGTTGGGAACGGTTCTTTTGGGTACAGGAGCAGCCCTCGTCATTGTTTTGGCTGATAGACCCAAGGACTGACTGGCATTTTGCTTTTGTTAGGCTGCCTCATCTCATGAGCTGTCTTGGAGTGGGGGGTGCCGCCGCAGGGAGGGCTCCAATGCAGCAGCAGCGGCAGGCGGAGGGCCAGGTCTTGAGCAGCGAGCGAGTCTGTTGTGGGCATATGCTGCGAACCGCGCCTGGGCGAGCTGCCTAACCCCGCACTCTCCTGTGGCCTTGCAGTGCTCAACCTGCTCCAAGTGCTTTCTGTCTCGGACAGAGCTGCGCCTTCACGAGGCCTTCAAGCACCGGGGAGAGAAGCTGTTTGTCTGCGAGGAGTGTGGGCACAGGGCCTCGAGTCGCAATGGCCTGCAGATGCACATCAAGGCCAAACACAGGTACGACGCAACCCGTGTCCTCCGTCCGTCGCGCTGGCTCTCCTGGCTGCGCTTCCTCCCTCGAGGGCCCGGCTGGGTGGTACTGGGGAGAAGAGTTGGCTGGAGGGCAGCAAACACCCTCTTTCCCAGAGGTGCTGGGCTGAAACTTCCGCTTCGAAATCCGATGAAGGGCCAACTGGCATTCTGATCGTCTCGCTTCCAAAGGAAGTGCAGTCTGTCGGTGCTTCCTCTGAGTGTGCGGCCATAGTAATGCAGGGGATAAGGGAAGCTCGTCAGCCTAGCTAATTCTTGTTCTTGTTCTTGAAGTGACAAGCATGCAGCAGCTTTTTCTGATTCCTGGGCCACTTATAACGCCCAAGGGGTAGGAGGGCTCCAGCTCAGCAGCCTGTGGCTGCAGAATGGCATTTGCAGGCCTCCGGAATACTTTAGTTTGAGGCAGGTTGAAGTAGGATTTCATTACAAGAACTTTGGGCGAGGAGCAGCAGCTAACCCGAGGGGCTGAAGCTGGCAAAGGCAGCAGTGAAGGTAACATTTCCCCATCCTGCAGGAACGAGCGGCCCTATGTTTGCGAGTTCTGCCACCACGCCTTCACGCAGAAAGCCAACCTCAACATGCACCTGCGCACGCACACCGGCGAGAAGCCCTTCCAGTGCCACCTCTGTGGCAAGACCTTCAGGACACAAGGTACCCCCTGTGGGCACGCAGCTGGGGCTGGTAGTGCTGAGCACTGCACTCTGGCATCCAGGACGCAGCTGTGCTGCAAAACTCATCTTCTCCTGCCCGTTTCCCCTGGGGAGCAAAGCCACGCCCTCATGAGCGCGTGCCAGCACTGAGCAAAGCGCGTTCCCATTCCCGCCATTACCCTCACAGCACAAAAGAGGAAGAAATGGATGAGTTTTCCCCAGTAACGGTTAGCCTGGACCAGCAGGCTGCTGCTTCTGAGCCTTCCTAACCAGCCTGGCGCAGACCGACTGCGCCGCACGTGTGCAGTCTTCGCTGCAGTGTGGCTCGTACCTGAGCCCTGGGACAGGGGCCACGCGCCACGCTGCTGACCCACAGCTCTTCCCCTCTCTCCCCCCGCGAACGGCAGCGAGCCTGGACAAGCACAACCGGACCCACACCGGGGAGCGCCCCTTCAGCTGTGAGTTCTGCGATCAGCGCTTCACGGAGAAGGGGCCCCTGCTGAGGCACATCGCCAGCCGGCACCAGGAGGGGAGGCCCCACTTCTGCCAGATCTGCGGGAAGACCTTCAAAGGTAACAGTCAGGGCGTCGAGCTTTTGCACAGCTCTTTAGAGACTGCCCTCCTTCCCGTGGCGCAGGATGGCATCACTGCGAGCGCGGTGCCGCTGCCAACGGGCTCTCGCTTCCCTTCTCAGCTGTTGAACAGCTGCGCGTCCACGTCCGCCGGCACAAGGGCGTGAGGAAGTTCGAGTGCACTGAGTGCGGCTACAAGTTCACGCGGCAGGTGAGGCCTTCCCCAGCTTTGGGGACCCCCGCGGAGCGCGCGGCACCGGGGCAGGCCCTCACCAGGCCCCTCCTTGCCCCTCTCCCTTTTGCAGGCTCACCTGAGGCGCCACATGGAGATTCACGACCGGGTGGAGAACTACAACCCCCGTCAGCGGAAGCTGCGGAACCTGATCATCGAGGACGAGAAGGCCGTGGTGGTGGCGCTGCAGCCGCCCCCGGAGCTGGAGGTGGGCTCGGCCGAGGTGATCGTGGAGTCCCTGTCCCGCAGCTCCTTGCCCGAGGAGATCCCCGTGCAGAGACTCTGCTCAAACGAGAACTTCTCTACGGCAGATGTGATTGAGCAATCGCTAATTATAACAACAACGATTCCCGAAGACTGTCAAACATAGCGTGCCTGCCTGTGCGCGCCCTACACTAACACGATAAAGCGTTAGGCTGGAGCCACTCTCTGCCATGCTTGTTCAAGTTGTGCATCTGCCCCCTCCCCTCCTTCCCCACAAAGCTCCCACCCCAGGGTGCAGGGAAATGAAGTTGTAATGAAGTTATAATCAGGTCTCGAAGAAACAAACGCAAAGCTACCCAGAATGGCTACTTAAATAAACGTACGTACACTGTATGAGGCGGATGCGACTGGCAACTCCGTGTGTGTAATGCTGTGAATTGCTTTTCAGCGAGCTCTGGTTTGCAGTGGGAGGGGCGGCTGGTGCTCGCCCCCCCTTCCCTCCAGCACTCTCGCCTCACGCTGGAAGCTCTGCCTTGGAGCCAGAAAGCTGGCGATTAAAGCTTACCTTCCCAACGGGAGTGCGGCTCTGCCCCTGTCCTTAGAGGCTTGCCAAAAGCATCGTCTCTTCCGTTACATTTGTGCCTTGTTTCTACTTTGTTCTGTCAAGCTTCTGCTAAGTGCCCTTTCTTTGCCCCATGCAAGGCAGGGCACAACCCATAGCTTCTCACCACTGAGATAATTTAGCTGTTGCTTCAATGGAAACACGATAGCTCAAGGAGTTGGACCATGCTCTAAGCTCCCAGTTTTAGGTGTGGAGATTTATATTTGTCTGAAATAACATGATCCACGGGTGCCATGACATTGAGTATTCCTGGGGTAGGGGAAGATCACTGTGCATACCCACATCCCCCAGAGGGGCAGCCGTGCTGACTCCCCTTTCCCTCTTCTACTCACCAAGAAGGCAGAAAAGTGTCTGGCTTAAATGCACCTCAGGGCCTAGAATGAGAAACGTCACAGCAAAAGCTGACTCCGGTAGCCTTCCCCTCAAAGATGACAGAGATTTATGTAACACGTTTTATTTAACTTGACTGCTGCAAGTAAATTTAAAAACAAACTATGAGAATAAAAATACATTATCTGTAAATGTAAAATGCCTTTGTTTCAAAGGATGGTATTTAAACTGTACTCAAAGCTTCGGACACAAATGAATTTTACAAAAAATAAATACAGATCCCGAACTGCTCAGCCGGTTGAGGGATCTGGGAGCGGCAGGTCCAGCAGCAAGCACTACAGTGAGACAGAGTGTGCATACTATTTATAGTTCAGCATAAATACTTCGGTCTGCAACGTCAGTTCATCTGCACGGCGCACGCCGTCTCTCCCCAGGCGCGACACGGCGCCGCGGGGACCGTCTGCTTTGGCCTTGTGGGTCGCACGGCGGACACGGCCGCTACTCCCAGAGGCGAAGGAGCCGCCCCGAATTGCGGGCCCTTGCGCGTCCCCCCCCTGCATCCCAGCCCGCGGCAGCGCCAGGGAGGGTTTTGAACCCCTCCGGGATCCTCCGCCGGCGGATGGCGGTTTCAAGGCACTGTCAAAGTTTCAGACTTGGAGAACAGCCCAGATGTCATGAGTGGCTTTCCCAAGTTCCACAGCTGAGGAGCGCGGCATAAAATAGCACTCAAGGCAAACCAGATTTTTTTAAAGCTGTGACGATGCAGATGATGTGGAGATGGGGCTCCAATACTACTCAACCCAAGGGCAAGCCAGAAGGCGTGCAGTCAAGTGTATGGGCTTTCCATCTCTGAATTAAGTTTAAATTCAATTTTTTTTCTTATTGGTTAAAAACAAAGGACTGAAAAAGCGAACGCATCCAGCCAACACTTCAGCCATTGTCACACTTCACAGTTTTCCCGAAGGCATGATACTCGTTTTCGGGTGAGCCGTACTGCAGCTTTAGCTGCTTGCTCAAGAAACACTCCATGAGTAAACTGCACGCAGCTTCAGCTAAGGTAGCCGGAGGAAACAGCCCAAGCTAGCCAGGTCACTTGGGCGAGTATAAAGGCAAATCTTACACAGGCCAAAAAAACCAGCAAACCTCAAACAAAAAGAAGAAAAAACCCCTAAAATAGCTACCTTCCAATCCGCAACGCTCTGGATAACTCCTACGCCTTCACCAAAACACCTCAACAGCATCTTCGATTGCCCAAATCCCGAGAGCTCCTGCAAGCCGGAGGCATGACGGGCACAAGACCCCTCCGAAGGTCTGGTGGGTTCCTTCACACAAGGCGATGCATTTAAAAGCAATTCTGCATCAAGGCGCCTGAACACCACCGGCAGTTCTGTGAGCCTGCGGTGAATCTTCTGAGGAAGCTGCGCTCACCTTTCCCAACAAGGTTTTTTTTTTCCCCCCCTAAAATAGTACAATGCTGACCGAGCTCCTTTAAAATGGTGAAGAAACAAAAACTCGCTCTTGCTGCATGGGCCCGTCTGCCCAACGCAGCGTGCCTGCCGAGAGCTGGGCACAGGAGGACCGACAGCAAACAGCCCTTGCCACCAGAGGCAGCTTTTTCTGCCCTAGCTCAGCCCCGCCATCAACCCCTCTCGCACCGGGAAGGGGGAGCGGCAGTGGCCAGCCCCAGGAGTCACTCCTCGGGCCAGCTAGGAGGGGTGCTCGCTTCTCCCCTTCCCCTTAAAGGAGGGCACAGCTGGGGTGATCAGAAACAAAACCAATCTAATTGTGATTAGAAGATAAATAAGGGCGTTTCTTGTTTGAAGGAAAAAGTGCTCTGCTAGGAAGGGTTGGAAAACAGATACCTGCAAGAGTTCAAATGCTGCAACATAAAAACCCCACCAAATACAGGAAGAACTGAAGTTCAGACGAAGGGAAAAGTGAAGCTTCATAACCCAGCCTCGGTGAGATCCCTGCTACAGGACGTCTGTTCCTCCTGAAGGCATGAACGGGAACCAAGGACCACATCCAGAGGGTGGGAAGGGCCACGTTCTCCTGTCCACCTCCCACCCTAACAGACCTCCAGCTCCCCCGGGAAGGCCCTTCCCTGCTCTAACCATGCAGAGGAAGATGTGCACAGGAGGTCTGTCTTCCTCCGAGGCACAGAACAAAGGTGGAGGTCTGGACCACCATCCTACCAAACAGACCCCTCCCGAAAAAGAAACTGAAGAAAGGATTTTGGTGGCAAACGAAGCGTTACGGGGTGAAGGAGCTCCCAGTGAAAGGCGTCTGACGAAAAGCCATAAGCTGCGATGCTGCGGTGCCGTTCCACGCAATCGCTTTCCTCAGAGTTCACTTCTGGGGTCTCCTCTGCGGGCAGCGCGGTGCCTTCTCCTGCCCCGGAGAAGGGCCGAGGGACGCCGCAGCGGAGGCCTCGCTCTCTGCTGGCTGCAGTTCCGCAACAGCACCTCAAGCGTTCAGAGTTTTCACTCCCTCTATGACCAGTATGTTTTTGTTTCCAAGCACCGGTTTGCCTCTGCCTTCTCTCAAAGCAACACTGGTTCTGGATAGCGAACTTGCGTGGAGCCAGGGGCACAGCGCCTTCCCCTGCTAACGAAGCTCATTAAGGTTCTGGTTGTGAAGGTTTTGGCGCTGCCTGTTCAAGTTGATGGTGTTGTCCAGCGTGATGCCGTCATCCTCCTGTGTGGTTTCCGGCATGAACTGCCGGAATATGCTGACGCTGCCGTGCCAGAAGATGGGCTCGGGGAGTCGGCCCACCACGCTCCACGTTCGCGTCTCGGGGTCGTAGGCTTCCAGGACATCCGAGAGTTCAAACGTGTTATCGTAGCCACCGGAGACGTAGAGCTTCCCACCGAGCACGGCCACGCTTCCCCCAACGTGAACCTACAGTTTACAAATAAATACACACAGCAATCAGACCGGAGGGTTTTGCCCAATTAGGCAGATGATAAAGGTGTCGAGCACTGTCCTGCAACCGCTCGCTTGGACGGGGCTCAGCCCCCACCAGCTGCTGACTCTGGCTCTGAACCAGCACTGCCCAAACACCAGGAGGATGGGGAATTTTCTGTCCTTGCCCAGCCCTTGTGTGCCAGGCTGAACACCCAGCTGTGCAACCGCAGTCCGGGATTTTTAATGTCAGATGATTGCGATATGCTTAAATGCGCTCCATGTGCACGGGGTTATAATCTAAAGGGCACCTTGTTTCCCAAAGGTAAACTAAGCCAATTTTTAACATTGAAAGGCATCAGTAGGTCGGTAAGCGTCCTACCTGAAGCATGGCAGGGATTTTATCCCATTCATTCTTCGCTGGGTTGTAAACATCCACTTCAGCCGAGTCATCCCTGTGGGAGGTAACACAAAATTACTCATCTGCGTTCTAAAAACCTTCTGCCTTGTGAAGCTCCCAGTTCAACAGCCTGAAATGCTGCCATGGGCACTTCTGCTCCAACCCTGCTACAGATATTGGAGACCAAAGGGTTCCTGTACGCAGGCGCAGGTCTTGATGCAGACCCCAGCCTCCAGCACGGGCTTCTCCTGCGCCAGCAGCGACGTTCCACCCCAGAAAACACCTGGAGCTCTCTGCTGCACCCCTACGCACGAAGCAGGCTGGCACGGATATCGTGCATGTACCACATACTAGTGCAGGCGCGTGCCTTTCATTCTTGGTGCCACTGACCGTCATCCAAAGAGCCCGAATGCCCCCTCTGAGCTTCTCTATGGGCAAAGCAACGCGCTCTGTGCTTTCTGGTGTATTCTGAGTTTCAAGATGCTGCCTAGGAGGGAGGGCGGACAAGATGGCTGGGGACAGAGCAAGCTGACAGCACGTGCTGTTTTCCACCTCCCTACGTTGGTCGCTCCACCCAAGACGGCGGGGCGAGCTGCTCGGGCTGTGAGCCCCACTCGGAGCCCCGCGCGCAACCACACTGCTGCTGCACGATCCCGAGGGCTTTCTCAGATCTCGTCTTTTTTTTTAATGTCTGCACCTATGGTAGGCGTGTTCACAGACTTCCTGCAAGTCCACATTTCACAGACCAATCTGGCTTTGGGGCCAAGTGCTTTGGGGTCTGGAAGAAAAATCACTGCTGTTCTGGAGAGTCTTAAGCCTCCATGCACTTCAGAGTAACGTCATCCCTACGGCTCGAGTTTTCTGCCAACACCAAATTTCAATGGGCCAGAGGACTGTGAGAAGAGCTGGCGGGGGCAGCAACCCCCCAAGGCTTCGCTCCGCTCGCGAGAAGGGAGGGCGACAGCGACAGCTGAGGGACGTTTGCGACACAGAAACGTGCACCGCTGACACAAGAATGCGAAGACGACAAGGTCAGGGCAGCAGAGAAGTGCTGTCAGTCACTCCAAGACAGTCCTGTTGCAGATGGAGTCAAAAGACTGCAAGGTATATTTAATTGTCTTTGTAACTATTGCAACATCGCATGTTGCCATGCATTGTGTGGGTGACATGATATCGCTAGCAACTGCTGACATGAATCTGAGCAGGGGAGGGAGTGAAAATAACTGAGAAATCTCTCCTAGAACCTAGAAATCCGCCCGTTAAGCCTGCAGCAAAGCCGGGGTGTGCGCTGCGGGGCTTTCCAGTTACGCTCTGGGCAAGCAGTCCTGAGGTCCCCAGACGATACACACTTTAAAAGCAGGTTCTTTAGTTTGAATTACTTTTGTGATGTGCCTGGGACTGAGCTGATATTCACCCGAACAGAACTTTGTCAACAGGGGCACGTGTCAGCGCGTGCTCCAAGCCCTATGGAGCTGCACTACGACCAACCTTTCTTCCTCAGAACTGCTGAGAACCAAGAGCTGGTACCTGCCTTGGGGACAGCACTGGGGACTGAAATGCTGCTGCTGAGCTGCCTGTAACCTGCAAGAGCTGCTGCTGCTGCCAACCCTTCCTGTAGCTAACAGCAGTGGGCGAGTCACATACTTCCGAGTCTGAAGCTGAAAACCCCGACGGATTGGAAAGGAAACGAGGGGCAAAGGCAGTTCCAGACACGGTGACAGTCGGGCCAGGACCTCCTCTCCCGTCTTGGGGTTGGCTCTAAGAAGGACGCAGCTGAAGACCTAAGCCTCGCTGCTGTGCCGTATTTGTAGTAATAAAACTCATCCTGCTGGAGGGAATTGTCAGCCAGAAGCTTCTGAGCTATTTAAAACTAACCAAAAAATGCATTTGCGACTTACTCATAACCTGTTCCTCTGTCCTCCAAGGATTATCTGACAGCTTCGTACAGAGCAGCAGTCCACCTGCGGCATGTGAAATGGGGGGAGAAAAACCTGACCCTGAAAATCCCCTCATTAACTCCTGCAGATTCATAAGTGAACAGAAAACCTGAAGTGTCCATCACCAGTATTTTAAAATGGATAAGAAAAAGTAAAACCTACAGAATCAGCCTGTGACAAGCAGCCACGCAGCTAGGGCACCCCTGCCAGTATTTACTGAAAACCAGGTGACTCAAGCTGCTACCTGCAAACAACTGCCAGGAACCGAGACACATGGCCAAACCCAAACGAATCACGTGAAAGGTCTTGGGTAGAAGTAGCTGCTTTATGCAAAGGCAAGAGGAGAATAAAAAAAGAAAAGTGTCTGGAGGCCATCACGGAAGTCTATGTTTGCTCAAAGTCAACACGACGAGATGAAATGCTCCAGCGCTAGCATGCCTTTCCGTTTATTTTTAATGAAGTGGATAACCGAAGTATTTGCGCCGCCAGGACAGCTTCAGATGGGTAATTAAGTCCCAATTTGGAAAGATGCTTAAAAATAGCAACCAATCATTTCATCTTCAGCCCTCTTATCTCTGTGAGACAGAGGATGTCCCCTCCTGCGCTACGGTTTAACGTTTTCTTGGAGCTTACTCACTTATTTATAGCAGCGAGGAGGGGGTTGAACCAGAAGCCAGGAAAACCGAGAAGTCTATTTCCAAGCAGCGCTGCTGACTTCAGCCAGATTTACACCTGGCTATTCCCCAGCCCGCGGGCTGACATTCAGGCATTTTTACACAACTTTAGGGGTAGTTCTTTGAGGTCTAGCTACAACAGAAGTACAGGAAAGAGGTGGGGTGCCCTACAGACCCACCTGCACCACCATAGGAAGCACTGCCATGCTTTCCCAACGCTGTGCTCTCCTACGACCACCTGCAAAACCTACAGGCCTCCCCGGGGAACCCTGGGCCTGCCTCGTGGGGTGGTGGGGAGGGAGGTTACAGCTCCCACTACTCACCTTATGAAGTACATGAGGCCGTTGAGTGTGACTGTCTTTGGGGCGAAGGACCAGGGAGGCAAGTGGCCGCAGTTCACGAGGGACCAGAGGTCGCTGTCGGGGTCGTAGCACTGCATAACCATGGACTCTTTGCCAGCCAGGGAGCCTATGGCGAACAGCTTGCCACGGCACGAGGTGGTGGAGCAGTTGTCCATGGGGTACAGCATGGGCTGCAGAGCCTCCCAGCTGTCCAGCGAGTGGTCGTCCGAGGCTCTAGAGCAGCCCCTCCGAACCTCCTGCAGCACAGCACGGCACGTTTCAGCGTGTGGTTTCGCAAAGGGGAGTACTATGGGGCGATGGAGGAGAGGCCTTGGCTCGGAACCAGGAGCTTTGCTGTGTTTTCTAGCTACACATTCTTAATACCTCCCCACCACTTTTCTGCTTCCCAGGGCTGTACAGTATGAAAATATTTCAGTACTAGGGGACCACAGTAGTGTGTACTGTGAGGATTTTAACAAAAGTTTTATACCGTTTCCTTCCCAGCAAGCCAGGAAGGATTTGTCCCATGTTGTTCCTAGTCTGTACTCAGCCATGACTCAAGACAAGTCTCCCAGGTTTGACTACCTCCAGTCCTTCCCAACAACCCTCCTCGCTGCCTGCACTACGACGCCGACACTAAGCAGAACGACTGAAGATCCCTGCCGGCAGCAGCCTCGCCGAAGCACGGGGCTGCCGACAGTTTCGGTGCCCCCAGACCCGCCTGGGATTGCTCCAGAAAGCTCCCACGGGACGTAAGGGTGTCTACACAAACGAGCCGTGTGGTAGCCCATCGTTTTTACAACCCTGCCCTTAAAGCAGAGCCTTGTTTTCAGCTCGTGATGAGAGAAGGAACAGTTTTCTGTTCACCTGCATCTGACCTGCCCTTCAAATCTTTGCCAGTGTGTCCTGCACGCCCGGAGCAAGCTGTTCTGCAGCACCTGGTCTCCCAGGCCTTGGTTTGTTACGGCTGCCGCAGGGCTGCTGCTCCAGCTACGGGGATGTAGTTCAAAAGAGGCACCTACATGCAGATTAACAGCCAAATTTACACATCCGTGTCACCTTGACAGAAGTAATTATAGCCCCAGCGGACTGCGAGGAGGCAGGACTCATGCTGGGGAAGGCACCGTGACTCACAGGTGCTGGCTAGCCGAGGAACCCGGGGCTTTCTGACACGCCCCTGCCCCAAGCACGCGCTTGGCTCGTGATTCACGGTGCCCTGACCCCAAACACCTTCTTCGCATTCAGAAATTCAAAACCCTCTCAAGTCACTCCTGGCCCCCAGAGCGAGCGGTTAGAAAGCCCTACCAGTGCAAGGTCTGTGACTCCTGCCTGCGTGCTCAGGAGCATTAGTCATGGCAAAATACTTCCCAGATTGAGACCAGCTGCTAAATCCCACACAGGCTCCAGGAGTCCCCACGCCTGTTCAGGCTGCAGTCGTACTAAGCCTAGGCAGAACCTCAGACTCTCTGCCACCCTGAGAAAATCCAAGTCGTGCTGCTAGAACCCACATATTTTCAATGGAAATCTCAATGCTGGCGCTTTTGTGCCCCACGTGCCTTACCGGTGACGTAGATGTCGTTGCCCAGTGCGGCGACGCTGTAGCCCCCGCCCAGGTGCTCGGGGAACTCGGCCAGGTAGCGCCAGTGGCCGGTGCGCGGGTTGTAGCGGGGGGGGGCAGGGCCCCGGGGCGGTCAGGGGCCTGGAACACGGGCCTCGCGCAGGAGGCGCAGGCAGGGTGGGCAGCGGGCCACCAGCGGCTCGCCCTCCACGTGGGCCAGCAGGTAGAAGCGGCGCACGAAGGGCAGGCGGACGTGGGCCAGGAGCTGGGGCAGCAGCGGGGCGCGGGCGGCGGGGTCGGCGCGCACCCAGCGCAGCGCCAGCTGGAAGGCGGCCTCCTCCTTGGGGACGCAGAGCCCGTCGTCCCGCAGGTAGGAGAGGAGGCGCGGCAGCGGCAGCCGCTCCAGCTGGGCGCCCAGCTCGCCCACGTGCCGCAGGACGAAGCGGTGGGCGGCAGCCGCCAGTGCCGGGCAGGCGAAGGCCTCGGCGAAGTCCTGCATGTCCAGGGCGTTGGCGGGCTCCAGCTGGCGCGCCAGCCAGGCGCCGCAGGCCTCCTTGACGGCGGGGAACTGCAGCAGGTCGGCGGCGCGCAGCAGGCGCTCGGCAATGTCGGGGCCCAGCCCGCCCACCCGGCCGGTGTAGGCGAAGTCAAAGGCGCGCCAGGCACCCCCCCCCCCGCAGCGCCCCGCCAAACATGGCGCGGAAGTAGCCGGAGGCAGCGGCCAGGACAGCGCGGTGCGCCCCAAACTCCCGGCCGCCCGCCACCCCCGTCACGTCCAGCAGGCTCCGCTCCGCGCGCAGCGCGTAGCCCCCGCAGCAGCGACACTGCGTGCGCCGGCTCCCCCGTCGCTGCCGCCGTCCCACCGCCGCTGCTCCCGGTGCTCGCCGCCATGCCGTGCCTGTGGGAGAGCACACGCTGTGTCACGCCCTGCGCGGAGCCCCTCAGGAGCCAACCCCGAGAGCAGGTTGTAGGGCAAAGAAAAGAAAAAGGGGAAAAAAAAAAAAGAAAAAAAGAAAAAAAGAGGAGGAAGAAGGTGGGTTAGCGCAGGAGAAAACGTCCTCTGGCTGGGAAGCGGGATAAACTAAACAGCCCTCGAAAACATCCCCTTCCCCCGTCACCGAGGAGCCGCAGTTGCATAACACGCTGGCGCTGCCAGCAGCCTTCCCTGCTTAGTCCAGTTATATTTTTAAGAAGCCCGTGTTGAAGTTCCCCGGGATTAGGGCAGCCTCACAAGAGCCAGGCAGAGCTCTGTAAGCCCGACAGCTCTGCGAATGTCGCGCCTGAGCCCCCCGGCGCCTCCTCTCTCGGGGGGGGCCCCAGCGGGAGCAGCCCCCGCTGCTGCTCGAGGACAGCGGGGTCTTCCCCGGAGCCGGGGTGCGGGGGGGCTGTTCCCAGGCGGCGCTCCCTGCCCCGCCGCTGAGCCCCCCGCGCTGCGGTGCTGCCCGGCACCGAAGGCGAGGTTTGGCCGCGTGGACCCGGAGACCCCCAGGGTTTTGGCCAAAGGCCTCCCCGTCCCTGCTCGCACCCAGCTGGCCCGCTCACCGCTGCCACTCCAATAAACGCCGCGGGAGGAAAATGAATTCTTTGCCGCTGAACTCGTGGCGTTTCCAGCCTCCTGGGACGCGAGGGCCCCGCGCAGCCCCGGCAGCGAGCGCGGCGACACGGGGCGGGGCAGCGCCCCAGGGACCGGCGCCTCTCCCGGACCCACGGCTGCTGCTCCGGGCCCCGCCGGGACCTGCCCGGGGCCCGGGCCACCGGCCGGCCGCCAGCCCTCGCCCCGCGGCCCTGACGGGCGAGGCTGCGCGGTGCCGCCCGAGGCCGGGCGCCGGGACCAGCGGCCGGGAGACGGCGCGGGGAGGCGAGCGGGCGGGGAGGCTGCGGGGATGGACGCGGCTGCCGCCGCCGGGTGCCTGCGCGGGGCGGGAGGGCGGCTCCCCGCGGGGCCCAGCGGCCCGGGATCACGAGGCGGCCGCGGCCCCGCCCCCCGGCGCCCCGCCGAGCTCACCGCTGGGCCCCACGCTCCGCTCCGCTCCGCGCCTCAAGCGCCGCCGCCCCGCCCCCCCGCGGCCGAGCCCCGACTGCGGCTCCCGGCGCCCCCCGCGCGGGCGGCCCCGCCCCCCAGCACCCCCCGCGCGCCCGGACTACCGCTCCCCGCCGCCGCCCCGCCGCGGGGCCGGGGCCATCTTGTGCCGCCCGAGCGCGGAGCGCCGGGGCGAGGAATGGCGGCGGCGCGCCCCGCCGCGTCCTGCCGCGGGGGGCGGCCCGCCCGAGGGCCCGGCACCGAGACCGGGGGGGCCGGGGGCTGGGGGGCGGCGCTGCCCGGCCGCCGCCGCGGGGGGTGGGGGTGGGGCGGCGCGGGGAGCGGCGGCGGCGGCGGGCGGGGCCCGGTGGCGGGGAGCGGCGGTGGCGGCGGCGCCTCCCCCCCGGCCGTGCCCGGCCCCGCGGCCGCCGCTGACCCCCGCCCCTTCCCCGCAGGACTTCTCCCCCGCCTCCCGGCGGCACCGCACCGTGGAAGACTTCAACAAGTTCTGCACCTTCGTCCTGGCCTACGCCGGCTACATCCCCTACCCGCAGGAGGTGAGGCGGCACCGGGCACCGGCCGCGCTCTAAAGCCGGGCCGCGGCGAGGAGGCTTCCCCGAAACAAAAGGGGGAGCCGCCGCGGCGGGGAGGGCGCTGGGACCGGGGCTGCCTCTTGGGCGGGGTGAGAACGCGCGGCCCCCGGCACCGCTCCCGGCATCGCCCCCGGCACCGCTCCCGGGCCTGGGCAGCCGCGGCCCCGCCCGGCCGGGGGTCCCTGCGCAGCGTGTGGAGGGAGCGAGCGGGAGCCCGAACCGGGGCGAGAGCGGCCGTGTGAGGCAGCGCTGCACGCCAGCTGGCTCCCAGTCAAGGCGTTTATCTGCTTTTCCAGGAAACGCCGCTGAGGAACAGCCCCAGCCCTCCCAACAGCACCGGGGGCACGATCGACAGCGATAGCTGGGACCCCCGCTTCAACGACATCCCCTCTTCCGTTTCCCTGCCCGCCAAGAACAGAAAGAACTTCAGTCAGCTTAAGCGAGCAAAACCGTACGGTTCCCTCTTCCAGCGGGCAAAACCCGGCAACTTCCTGCCGGAGCGAAAGCAGATCGACAAGATCAGGAAGAAGAAAAAGCTGAAGAGGAGGGAAACGGAGGTGTCTGCAGAGGAGGACTACGAGGAGAAGCTGCTGGAGCTGGAGGCGGAGGACTCTTACGTGGAGACACCGATGAGCCCCTCGTCTGAGGGCGACCCTCAGTCTGCGGCCGAGCACTGCTCGGCGTGGGACTCTGACACGCCTTCCAGCGTCTCCTACCCCGCCGTGACGGCCGAGCAGACGGTGGAGATCCAGAGCGTGGGCAAACGAACGGTCATTCGGCAGGGCAAGCAGGTGGTCTTTCGGGATGAGGACGGCACTGGCGACGACGAGGACATCATGGTGGATTCGGGTAGGTGGCCTGCCAAAAGCGAGTTAGCCAGGCGGAAGCAGCGGTGCTGTTGCCAGTCTTTTGGTACTTCACTCGTAGCACGAGGGTAACGCTGAGGTGCGCTGCCTGGGCAGAATTAAGTAGCAGTTGGGTTTTTTTTGGGGAAGGGGGGGGTTGGCTGCTTTTGCTATAAACTGAGTGAAAAGCTGCACCTTTATAGAAGCAGCCGTTTCTCCTCTCAGTGGATTACGGCCTCTCGTGTACTGCCAAGTCTCCTCCGCGCAAGAGAGCCTGGTTTCTCTTGAGAGGTGGAAAAATCAGCAAAGTGCCCATCTTTGAAGCCCAGGTAGTTAATCTAGTGCGGAAGGAGAGTGAACTCCCAGTGCGGGTGAGCGGCATCGGCAGTTAAAAACGTAGCTTGCTCGTTCTCTTTGCAGATGACGACTCGTGGGACCTGGTCACTTGCTTCTGCATGAAGCCTTTTGCTGGGCGGCCGATGATCGAGTGTAACGAGTGCCACACCTGGATCCACCTCTCCTGCGCCAAAATCCGCAAGTCGAACGTCCCAGAGGTCTACATATGCCAGAAGTGCCGGGACTCCAAGTTTGACATTCGCCGTTCGAACCGCTCCCGGACGGGCTCGCGCAGGCGCTTTCTGGACTAGGGGAGGGAGGCGCGTGCTGGAGCGCTGCTTGGGCAGGCGGGCGAGCTGCCGACGCCGGCCGGGAGGCCGGGGAGAGCTCCCCCGAACTGCTGCTGCTCAGGCTGACGGGCTGCCCGGCCGGCCTGCGCTGACAGGGACGAGGAGTCGCCAAGTCGCGGGCAGCCGGGGCTGGAAGAGGCTGACTGGTCAAAACTGCTGCTAGATACCAATTAGCTCAAGGGATGGACTACGATCTCTGGCTCCGGTGGGGTTTTGTCCGGTTACAGCTATGATTGGGTGGTCTGGGGAATGTACAATACCTTTGCCACGTATGTTTTCTCATCCCACTGGGAAACTGCAAACCTTCTCTGTGCTAGGGAACTCCTCCTCCTCCAAAGAGGGAGGAGGAGGAGGAGGGAACCTGTGTGAAGAGTCTGAAAAGTAAATGGCTGTGTGTTTTAATTTTAATGTAATATTATACCTGCCCATTTGTCCGTATATGTCAATCTTAGATATTCTAAGGCTCCGTAGGAGTGAGCGGCAACAGATACCGACCTCTGCGGGATCTGCCGCCCCCTCCGCGGGCCTGGGCAGCAGGGGAGTTCTGTGATTTGGCATCGTTCAAGTGAAAACGGGACTTCTTCCTGCGCCGAGGGACCGGCGCGTTTAAAAGAGGAGAGCAGCCCTTTTTCTGGACAGGCAGTGCGGGGGATTAGCGACATCCCATTTCTTCCTAGAAGGTCTCCTCGTACGGTGATTTTTTGTGACTTTGTTTTGCATGATCGGCTCAAATGTGTCTATGGGGGTTACCGTTTGCTCTGTTTCCCGGCCCTTCGTTAAACTCTAAGGTGCTGTTTTAAGAAGACAATGACTCTCCCTTTTCTCAGCCCAGAATTCAAACGTGGACTGTCAAAGGGGCCGTAGTAAACTTAGAACCTGGCAGGTCTGGTTTGGGATTTGATCGTTTCCATCCGAGTACTACAGCTGAGTTGACTTTTGGTTTTGCTGTTTGTTTTTTTGAGACTGGATTTGTAATCCAAAAAATGGAATCTTTAACCTATTGGTTGCAAATTATACCGATAAAAGCAAATGCAGGCGATGCAGCTAGCAAGACGAAGTGCAATGAAGGTCCAGCCGGTGCGGGGGAGGACAGGAGAGGGCCGAGGCCCCCGCCGATGCTGCGGTCCCTCAACGGGACTTCCTGGGGCCTCAGCCCGAGGGAAATCTGTTCAGAAACGTGACAGGGAGTCGAGGCTTTTACACAAGGCCACCGAGAGAGTGGCCTTGTTCCTCGATGATCAAACAGAGCGAGCTCTATGTATCGCACAGATTGGGCTTGCGTTTCGAGGTGTTTCTCTGAAGTTATGCGCCTGAGGAACAACGTTGTGCTCTGTCTGGTGAGACCATGAGGCAAGGGGAGTCGCTGGCTGGTGCCGCGGCCGAAGCGAGCCTAGTCATACCGGCAGGAATGTGTCCAGGCTAGTCCTGCGGATACACCACGTTAGCCCACCGCCTTGTCCGCGTACTGGCTCATCAGGAGACGTGTCCTGGTGATGACCGAGGGTCTTTCCCGTACAGAGAGTCAGGTACCCTCCTTCAGATGTCCGACGTGGGGCTGCCAAAGCTTCCGGCAGGCCGTCCAGCACTGCAGTGCTCTGTGGCGTGGGACACCAGGGGTGTCCAGAGGTCTGCCGGCCCGAGTCAGGATGTGCAACTGTTCCTCAGTCCTGCTTCTGTATAAAAATGCTGTTCTGCTGAGCTGCAACAACTGACTCTGGGTTCTGAAAACCAGCTCCAGCTTCTGTAACATCTCAACACCATGACCGTGGTATGCTGCCTTCCAGAAGCTACGTAGAACCACTGAGGAGTTTGCCAAAGACTTGCCCCCGACGGCTGCCTGACTGTTCTTTGCAGCCAGAAAAATAACCAAAGTTCTCAACTGCTGCCATTTCATTCTGCAAACAGAAAGGCTCTGGAAGATCCCGGTCGCGAGCTGCGCGAGGGCTTGACCTGCTCTGAGAATTGGTATCTCTGCGTTCACAGCATGTCTGCAATTCAACTGGACCTCCGTGGAATGTGTTCCCGAAGCTTTTATGGGAGAAATGGCCAACTGCCACACAAACAGCCTCTTTCACAGAGGCTCGGTACTAATCGATGTGA
Source organism: Gorsachius magnificus (assembly GCA_034008185.1). Lineage (NCBI taxonomy): Eukaryota > Metazoa > Chordata > Aves > Pelecaniformes > Ardeidae > Gorsachius > Gorsachius magnificus. The sequence continues at coordinate 524,266 of CM067098.1, read as the reverse complement.
CTGACTCTTGTTCTGTTACCTTTCAGATTTATCCCAGTAGATGGTGTCTGACAAGTCCAGCACGTTACAGTATCAGCAGAGAGAAAAAAGCAACATCTCCATTCTTTTAGTTCATCACTTTCAGCCCATGTATAATTATAGTTTAATTCAGAACTTTATTTTTTCATTAAAACTGTTTTAATGAACCATGTTTTTTTCTTAAATGTGAAACAGGTGAACAATGATTTTGTTTTATTCTGAACTCAGGAGTCTGCTGTTATGATTTACTGGTATGGAAAGCAGTTGTGCCAGGTAGCAGCAGGACTTGACGCTTCAGGTGCTCCTCCCTGAACGACACACAAAGTCAGGTACGGACAGGAGCGCTGCAGATGTTCTCTTCCACGTGCCGACAGGTATCCTCACCTCTCCTTGCAGCAGCCGCTCCTCGCCCAGCCTTCGCTGTGAGCAAGGTAAATTGTGGTGGAGCCCCGTCGCTGGTGCAGGGACAAGCACGGGGCAGCGTGGAGCGACGGGAGGCAGGCGATGCCTGCTGCTGCAGGGGCCCGGGGGGGCTGAAGGCAGCCGGGACGCTGCCGTGGGCTCACTGACAGGGACCTGCCGAAAGGTGTGCGGCCTGGGGGGAGGACGGGTCAGGATGCCTACGGCATCGGCAGCGTGTGGCCCTGGCAGGGGTCCTTGGGGAGAGCGCCCAAAGGCAGGCTTGGTGTGTAGAAGCCCAGCGTGGGGCAGGGCAAATCACGCCAGGTGACTGCTGGCCAAGGTGAGCCCATACCCGCCCCACTCGCCTGAGAGCCAGGTCCCTGGAGGACCGGGCACCGCAGCCTCGGCAGACCTTGGGCCTGCATCTGCCTGGCGAAGACCGGCCGGCTCCACCAGGCCCAAACCAGACCCCTTAAAACCCTCTGGGGGCTGTGCTGAAGGAGAGCTCCTTCCCTTCCACCCCTGCCCCACCGCAGGGCGGCACCGAGGACCCCAAACCACCACAGGGATGCTGGTGCCTTGGTGCCACCCCCAGCTCCTGTAGGTGCCACCACCTCGAAGGCACTGCTGCTCAGCCAGCTGCGTCCAGAACAGCAGCCTTAACACCGTGGTAAACTTAGAAGATGGCTCGACTCTTTGGACATGGCACCGGATCATATTAGAAGCTAAGCTCTGGTTGCTTACAGCTTCTATTTTAATTGTATTTGTAATTTAGTATTATATAGAGTGATAAACAGAAGTCCCAGAGGAATTGTAGCTGTAAAATGGCAGCTTCTCACAGAGCAGAAATGGTGGCGTTGAAGGCAGCAGTTTCTCAGGTGGGGCTGTTCTTACAGTCTCTTTAAACTTTGCACTGCTAGAAAATAAGGAAGAGAGGAAGAGGTGGGCTGGAATAAGTATTCAGCAGGAGAGACTAACCCAGTACCTGGCTCCAAGGGAGGAGATGGACAGGACAGGCAGCAGACTCCACCGTGTGGTCACAACTCAGCAACGCTTGACAATTACAAACGCCGCAGGGAAGCAAAAATGGAGCTCACGCTTTAACTACTGCAGAGAAGAACCTGCAGCAGCAGCCTCGTGGATGGGGAAGGGCACTCACAGTACTGGAAAGGAGGGGGAAAGCAAGGGTCTGAACCCTTGGTTCCTTGGTGGGCCAATCTGGCAGGAAAAAACAAGCTATATACTTTTCATGATGTTCAGCCAGGGAACAGGGCAAGGCCTGCGTTGGTATTGATTGTGAGGGATTTTACTTTAACAAGAATTGCAAATTCAGATGTTCAAAGTACACAGTTAAGGCTCATCTCTCCCTTGCACAAACTTCTTTGCAATTAGAAAGAAAGAGAATTCCAAGGTGCCAGGGGAATCATCATAGAATCATAGAATGTTTTGGGTTGGAAGGGACCCCTAGAGGTCATCTAGTCCAACCCCCCTGCAGTGAGCAGGGACACCACTAACTAGATCAGGTTGCTCAGAGCCCCATCCAACCTGGCCTGGAATGTTCCCAGGGATGGGGCCTCCACCACCTCTCTGGGCAAAGACAGCATAGAGGGGGAAGGCAGGAGAAGAGTCAGTGCTCTGACGAGAACGCAACTGCGACTGAGAGGAAAGCACCTGTGGGACTCCAAGCCCTGGCCGGGTGGCTGAGCCACCTTCAGGTATGAACGTGCTGGTCGAGTTGCACGGGAGGAGGTTCAGAGGGTTTTTACAGCAGAGCTGGTGCCTAGAGCTCTGGCTCCTTGTAGCTTTTCAGTGGCTGAGCCACCCTGGGCCTGAGTTGTCAAAGGCGAGAGCACGCACAGCAAGACAAGGGAATACTCTAAAAAAGTAAATTCTAAACCTCTGTCTCTGCCTCAAGAATTTCCAGTTTACAGGCTCTGGCTGAAAAGACGAGCGTGAGTTCCCGGATCCTCACTAAGGCATTTAAAACATTTGCTGGGTCAATTAGAGATGGATGTGTCACCTCACATTTCTATGGCAGTTTAAAGTTTGCACCCAAAGATGCTGCCCTGCTACGGGTTTCAGCTGCTGGGGTAGGAACAGCATGCTCTGCCCCTCAGAAACATTATTTTTCAAGTGTAGAAATACCATGGGGTGCCTTGAAGTATGGAAGTGGTTTTTAGAATCACGTCACTATTTCTCTACCTTTTAAAGTTGACTGTGCAAGAAAACATGTTCATGACAGTAGGAACTATCCTTGGGAGTGGTCAGAAAAGAAAAGAATTGTTTTATTGTGCAAACACTGCACAGTGTCCTTGCTCTGCTAGATACAGGGCTGCAGTGCGATTCTTCTTTGTAATTAGCAGCAAATGTGTTGTCACTATTTTGCACTTGCTTATGCAAAACTTCAATCCTCCATACTCCTCCTGGGAGTATTTTGCTGCGTCCTAGTCACTACAGACTGGCTCTCGCTCGTGACCATACACTTCATGCAGTGACAGGACATGAAAAAGGAATTTCTGGTGGCAGTTTCTGCCCAGTTACACACACAAGCGATCAACAGAGGTCAACAAGCAGGACGTGACAGAGGGTGCAGTTACATTTACAAAACCTGCAACCCTTGCTTTTCAGCAGGCTACTTTTCAGCTGAATATAATTTATTGCATATTTTACATTTAATTTCAGGTCCACAGAACACTGGTCATAAGTGAAATAAAATCCCGCACCAGGAGGTGGTCACAGCTGAAGAGTTTTGTTTTTTCTTAAAAACAAGTGAACATCCCTTCACGGTATGAACTTGTTTTTTTAAAGCGGGGGGGAAGCATCTCTTTCAGACTGGCTCAAATAAGTCTGCTTCTGGAAATATAATTCTCCTGTTACAATGACTTGAGCAAAGAGAACCGCCGTTGCACAGGCAGAGGGGCCAGGTACGTGTCAGGAAAAGATCTACGGTGGTAGTTAAGAGCAACAATGCACTGCCAAGATACCTTTCCCCCCTGTTTCTCACACGTAAGCTATGAAGGCTGTTCTAGGGCTCACCAAGAGCAGAGCTGTGACTGAGAAACAGCCACGATTATTCCTTTTCTCTATGAAGAAGCCTCGGTAGCGTTGACACAGGCAGTGTGTGGTAGGTACTACAGGGCTGCCGTTTCCATCTGCTGTGTCACTAGAACAGGACTGCCCTTTTTGCTGGTAAATCACTGCCATGGCTTCCATGCAAGATTAATCCAATGGATTTATGTCATAACTGATGCTTTTTAGAAAGGGCAGCTGAATTTTACATTTTCAGCTCTCTACCCATTTGGCTTCTCTCCTCACTTTGGTCTGGTTTACTTGTATGAACTATGTTCCTCTTTTTCCTAGAAATAAATTAGATGGGAAGAGACAGTTGCAGCATCAGAATCAAAAAATTAATTAATTCCTTTTCCCCTTCTTTCCTTTTTCTTGAAAACCTTGATAGTACATGATTCCAGATGGAGAAAAATTAATAAGATCATTACCCCCGTCCTTGTCTGGAAGCAGTGTTTAAATGAGCAGCTGGATGGATTCATGCTGAGGGGGTCCATGTTACTACAAAAGGCAAAGAACTTAATTTCAAACATACTTGTTCTTAGCAAGTACATTTCAAATACAGATTCGAGACAGAAAACAATCTCTTGTCCTCTTTCCAACAAAAAGATCTACACAGAGGCGTTCCAGCAGTTGGCCAGAGAACTAAACTTCCCCCCAGGAGCAGAAAAAGGTATGTTACCTACCCCAGAAGTACGTGGAGAAGCGAGAACAGCAGGTCGTCTTCCCTGCTCAGTGCAAAAAGATATATGTATGTGAGACCGCACAAACGGACTGTGGCCAAATTGCAGCAGGGAAGACATGGCTGCATGACAGGGGGTGCTCAGTGCCCACTCGCACACCCTCAGCAGAAAGCACTGCGCATTCAGAGTCACGTTGCTTTATTGGTTACTGAGCCACAATTCAGAGAAGTATTGCCTTGGAGCCACTTGTAGAAGCAGGTTCTCTCCTTTTGTCTCCTAACATAACTGGTAGGACACCACCTGCTATATGGATAGTAAAAATAAAAATGTCTCTGTTCAAACTTGTAGCATCTGGGGGAAGGTTGTGTAGTTTCCGTTGACCCAGGTGCCGTAACGGATGCGCACGCTCTCACCAGATTAGCCATCTGCATCGATTCTGTGAGCTGTCGGATGAGAACAATAAATGGATACCGGCCACTTCTGTTGGACGAGACACATCCTAGCTTGAGCTTACCGCTGTACCAGGGAGAGGCAGGAACACTTCTGGCTGCTAATTCAACACGATTCATACACACCTCCAAGGTACTTGAGGAAGCTTTGTAAGCTTCTTAAATTGGGCCAGGGAGCTGGACTAGAGTAACGTGAGGTTTGTGCCCTTTAGCCATCTCCCCAGACCTACAGGGGTACCAGTAAAACTTGTCACTAGCAGGTACCAGCTTCACAAAATTATTCTGGCAGGGAAAATGTTTTGGCAGATAGATAAATGGGGCTGAGGAAGAAATCTGGCTCAGCCCTCCACTTTGCCTTCATACATTCAATTCAGTCCTCAAAGGGCAATCCAATGCTGTGAATTGCCCGGCAGGGACACCAGCAGCTGTAGGAGGCCTCTGCTTCTAACTCCAGTTAGATACGTAAGGTTAGATGGTATAAACAGCTGCAGTGGCGCTGCTCTTTTAGGTCATATCCCAGAGGCATGTCATGGTCAGTCCGTTTCAGTGACCCCAGAACCCCCATTCTGTGTGCTTCACCACACAGAGCTGAAGCAATCCTTCACGGGTTCCTGAAGGGAGAAGCAGGGTGGTCCTTGCTACTTACATTGCTTTGGTATCCTAAGGGCCTCGTTGTCAGCTGACATCACTTGGTGCAGAACTCCTCGGAACTGATAAAGCACTTTCAAGCTCTTCTCTTCACCCACGCAGGGGTCGTAGAAACCTGGCAGCCCAGCCTTGAAACAGAGAAGGACAGACTCCCCATCAGGGAATGGACTTTCACAGCTCTTCAACTGACCAAACCCATTTATTAGTGCTAGAACAAGGTGTCACTTAAAAAAAAAAAAAAAAAAAAAAAAGGAGCTTTGTTGCCAATGAGACGAGATGAGAAGCTCAGGACTCGCTTCCCCAGTGGCAAGATCTAACTACAGAAAAGAGCGAGTCAGGGGAGTGGGAAGTTTCTGATGTACAGCCCCAGAGTCTGTAACATGCGCTGTCTCATGCTGCAAATACAGAGACGCTGTTTCTTTGGTGCTGGAAATGCCCAGAGAAACAGAAGTCCTGGAGGTTCATAACACTTGGTATGTAAGTGGCTTCTGTAAATTCATCTAGAGTCACTAGCTTCAAGCACACTGGAGAAATACCCTGGCAGGACAGCAGATAGTTCAACTGAAATTCTGAGTCACAGATTTGAGCTCTTGAGTCTGGGCTTTTACAGAACAGCTACATACCTTGGACGCCTCTGTAAGGATGAGTTTAGAGTCTTTCACCAAGCACTGCAGGGGCACAGTCACATCTATTACTTTCACCTTCTCATTCTTCCTGCTGTTGTCATTAACAAACTTCCCATACCAGGCATTCACTACAATCAAACCTGCATTTCACATGAAAACACAGACGTGATGAACGGCTTCCCACCGACAGCTAGGCAGACACCGATGAAAAGACCATCCCGGCATTTTCTCTTGCTTTCAATGATATTTAAATTTTCCCTGTCTGGACCCCTGCTTCTCAAGACAGAACATTTCTACTTAGGTGTAAACTGCAGACTATAACTTTTGCAGCTACTTACAGACACACCTCTCTGTGAAGAGGTGAATCCAGACTACTGTCCTCACCCTGTTGATCCACCTCACAGCATGTCCCAAGACAATATTCAGTGGATCTCTACTAAGCTCAGGTACCAGAAGCCGAATCATAATAGAACCTCCCCACGACATGCGCAACAGCAGCCACGCTGTGCTTCATTAGGGATGGAAATTAAGAAACCATATCTTGCATTTCCCCCCCCCTCAACCAGCCAGCCTTTGTATTGTTCCCTCCTCTTCAAATTTATGGAACAAGTAAACAGGGTTGTAATCTTTACCCATTCTGGCTTCCTCTGCTTCAATTATCCTCCGGACAGACTCTTGCATTAACCGGACCTGTCAACACACAAGGGGCAGGGCAAAAATCAAGCAGCATCAGACACTGTGTCCAAAAGAGAAAAGCCCAGAGTGAAAACAGCTTCCTTTAACTGAGGGGGATCAGTTATGGGAAAGACTTACCGCAGCTTCAGCCTCCTGCTTCTTCTGAAGGATGTCGCTGGCTGTACTCTCCCTTTGCTTCTCCAGCTCTCTGGCATAAGGAAGTCAACATCCCATCAGGTCTACACAGTGGATGGGATTCAGCCACAAAGTGGCTGATGTCTACTTACCCACCCCAATTACAACTGACCTCACACAAATGAGCTTGGTTTTAAGGTTCTTCCCACCTTTCAAGATATTTTTGTAGACTTCCAGAATTCAGCAGTACCAAATAAGTAGTGAACCACAGTGTCTCAGCTGGATATCCCAGCCTTTGCACCGGGCTCCCAGAAGCACTGGAGTGGGACTTCCCAGCTCTGCATTTAAAACACAGTCTTATGAGCTCACCTCTCCTTTTGTGCCCTGAGGTAGGGTTTGATGATTAGCCTATGCATGGCAAAGTAGATAACTAGAGGTCCCACGGTGGCATAGAATACAGCACTGGGAAGCAGCTGATCTGTTAGGTGGACAGGGAAGAAGTAGGTCTGACTAGCCCTATTCAACCTGGAAGAAAAATAGAACAGTGACAGGTAAGAGGAAACGCAGCGTTTAATGTGCTTGATTAAGTACCCTTAGCAGCAGGGTATGCTGCTGAACAACTGCTGAACCAAAGGAGAGGTGAATGATGGGCTCAAAAAGGTGAAAATCTGATAAACTGAAACAAGACAATGGTAAGACAGACAGCTGACACCACCCAGAGACAGACTTTTATGTAGCAGACATCTCTTGTGGTAGTACCTGGCCTTTCTAAAGTGTTTTTTTAATCTTAGGAGAATTTATTTTGTCATTAATTCCACCAGGGAAAAGGACCAACACCACCATCAAGAGAAAAGAAAATGCTTATAGAGAAGGTCTATTATCACAACACCAGCACGTGCCTTCAAGGAAGGAGTACATTAATATTTTTCTGGCGCTTATAATAATATTTATATTAGAAAGCATTCGTTTTCTTGGGACAGAGACCTTCACGGCTTTACAGCAGTTTCAGCATCCTGGCACTCCCTCTGCCGGCACCAATTAAAAGTGCAGTACAGCCCACGAACCCCTAAAGGGTTCTGTCCCTCTTAGCGAACTGCATCTTATCAATAGTATCATCTCCTCTGTTAATTAACAAATATTCATTAATTCCTGTATATACTTGTGTACAGTGTTATAAAAACGAAATGCAATTAAATCCATTTCTACCAATAATGTTTTCAGAAATCTTCCATCCGCTTACTATAACGCTCCAAACCTTGCTTTAAGCTGTATTTTCAGAATATTTTGATGCACGCACACACTAGTCCCGAAAGAGGTGGCTCAGGCTCAGAGTAACACCAGCAGAAGCCACGCATACCTTCCGACGGACACCGCTCGTGTTAGAGGTGAGGGCGGCTGCAAGTTTTCACACTGATACATCAATATACCTGTATTGCCCTAAGACTGGGACCTTCCCACCTCAATATTGGAAATAGAATCATGCAGGTTACGGTCAGCCTCTGCAATCTAGAGTTGTAATCTTGAACTGACTTGATTTTCAAAGACACTCCTTGGGGAACACCAACACTGACGGTGGCTCCTAAAATGCTGTGCCTGGAAATCTTCCTCTCTGCTCCATACTCCACTATGGTCCCAAAGAAACCCGCCCTAGAACGACAGAACCAAAAACTGGTAAAACAGGGAGGACTCCTGAATTCCTCTTTACTGAATCCTTTAATTCCCCAACAAGTAAAACACGGAAACACATCTGTGTGCAGTGCATGTTGGCTACTGGAAGATTCACAGTGTTTCTACAAGGTGAGATTAGCCTTTTCAGCTTGTAAAGTAGTAAACAGACTACAAGAACTTCTGGCTTTCTTATCGGTGATGGTACAGAGATATCACACACAGGTATTTTAAGTTCCACTTCTCCGAAGAGGCATACAGAGCTAAGCCTCCAAGACGTTCACTTCAGCATTTACCAGATTTAATTAATGAAAAGCAGATTCCCAAAGACCATGGAAGCATTTGATTTGCATGGAACCTGGAGGCCAGCAGATTCTTCAGACCGTGAGCAAAACGAATTTCCTCTTGCACACTTACTTGAGAGAACCTTTCACTCGTGTTTGATCTTCATCCTGAAACTTATGCTGATAACTGACCATCATGAAAGAATGGGGGATTCCCAGCTGAAATACAAGAGGCACAAATGTATGAAAATGTACCCTCGGCCACCACTGAACGTTCCCCCCCATTTCCTTTCTTATACTTTAAGTGGCACAGAAAACATAGCAGTGCTTGCCACTTACTCGTGCCACTGCAAACTCTGCAGTCTGTGTTGTGCATCCTGACCCTATCCTGAGCTGATCCACATTAGATGTGGCAATGCTGGGGGCAAAGTGTTGTACTCTGCCACATGCAGCTGGTTACCTACGTTACATGTTCATACGAGACAGCACCAACTGCTCCGTTATCCTCTAGTCCCATGCCAAAATACTGCTGGGATGGAAAAGCTGAGGCACTTCTCTCCCACGGGGTGGTACCACCATCTCCTGCGTACAGCAACAGGACTCTCACCTGTAACGCCATGGTGAAATGGCTGGTTTTTGTATCCCGGACAATGCTAGTGTTCATGGCCGACTGGATGCCCCACCGCCACTGTAAGTACCCCATCGTGTTCTTGTCGAGGTTGCGGGCTAGGACTGTGGTGAGGCCCGGGCGGATCCCGCGGGACGAAAACTGCAGGGCACAGTTTGTAGTGATGAAACTAGGAGAAATAAGGAAAGCCTCATCAGTGATAAAACACAGGCTCACAGATGGCCTCAAATTCCTCCTCTCCCTGGAGCCTCCCTGAACATGCAGAGACTATCCTGCAAAGAGCACGACGCCTGAGGGTTTCGGGAAAAAACTCAAAACTAATTTAGACTGCACTGACCACAGCACAGCCCAGAAGAGCCGGGTCATGCCCTAGTTTAATGGTCTGGGCCACAACACTGCAGCCAGCGCAGCAGGCTACCTTTCAGCCTTTGCCCTTCTTGCCCTAGGCAGATAAAGTCCTGGTCTTCTGCAGAGGCAGCACACCTGGCTGCTACAAGATAGCGGCCCTGCTATTTAATAATCTTCAACCCTCAGCTCCAAACCCCAGCATTAATGGACTCCACAGGGAACAAGAACCCTGCATAAGCTCTGAGCAATGGCATATTTACTAAATTAGAAAATATAAAAAGAAGGAAGTCTACACTGGCACCTACAACGCTGTAAAGGATGTCTTCAGTCACCACCCTTACCTTGTACTCTCCTTTGCAACTTGAGACCTCTATTCATTTGTAAACAGACACCACACTAGTGGCAAATTTGGCATTATTTCCCTAAAACATGACATATCATCCACGCATGGAAGCCCCAGAAGCGTTCCCCAATTTTTTGTTCTGCTCCCAGAGCAAACTCCTGTCGCTCCAATTGTGAAATCGTGCCTCAAATATCATGAATTCATGACAAGATCAAATACGAATGTAAGGATGTGGAACACAGACCTTCCTTAAACTGGAAGTATGAACACAAAGGACACCAATACACAAAAGGATACCAGCATTTTGATCAGTCCTAAAGGACGACCTTAAGTCTGAAGAAGAAATACCTTATTTTGTAGGATAGAAAACAAATCCAGAATTAACATGGAACAGAACTCAAACCGTTTAGGTCCTTAGTGTGGAATATTAACCATTAGACCATTTTTCTAATATTTACCATCTTGGTGTAAGATTACGGAATATCTTCAGACCGAAGAGAGGTCCCTGGAGGTCTCCTGCTCCAAACTCCAACTGTTTAAATGCACAATGCCAGATTGTTAGAATTGCCACTTTACAACAGTGGCAAAGTACTTCACAAGCGTCATTTACATCACAGACACTTTACACGTCTGAGTAACATTTACCACATATTTCAGCATCTTCACTTCTCTGCTAGCTTTGCATTCGGAATATGAGGTGTCTCACTGAGTAGGGTCCTCATGAGTAAAACAAAGCCAGTTTCATAGTGCTACAGGCTGCTGCTGCTACTACTACTACTACTAGCACCTGCTCTGGTGAAAATGGAGAGAACACCTCCGTCACAGCCCCACAATGGTGAACACCAAGGCTTGGCTGCTGCCCTCTGAGGACAGGAGTCCTTCCCAGGACAGCCTCACAGTAACACTGTCAGCAGTTCTGCTGCTGCACTGTCTCAGCGTCTGCAAACTGCTCCTGCTGCTTCATCCGCTAGCCTGGGTGACTTCCAGAGCTGCTGTTCAATGTTTATTTGGTGCTGTTCAGTCTCATTAACAGAAGCAGTTCTTAGATCTGACACTTTTCTTGACAAAACCTGCAAAAGCAGTTCCTACTACATCTGCATCTCCCAAGTAAGTTTACTGCATGGATTTTTAAAAACTTTTTTAGTCAACTGACTCATGACAATATCCACAAGCTCCTGTATTAGCAATATTACAAAATCCTGATGCAAATCAAATGCCTCTAGTCTATGAATTCTCAAACGAGAGGAAATCTCCTGTGTCTCACAAACTGAGGAAACAGGTTAGCAGTATCTAGTGTGCAAAAAGGAAGGTGCAGAAAGCAGCCACCAGCCATAGCAGTGATGCCATGAGCATCTCAAACAAAGCCACTGGTCTAGAGAGGCACAGCCTTCAGGTGGTAACAGGAGACCTTCCACTACTTAGATCGTATCTGCCTGGGAGCCAAACTATTTTCCCCCATAACGTCTTCCCTTGTGAGCAGAGCAGTTTCTGAAGCAAAGGCAAACTATCACGCTGCCCTAAGGCACATGCTCACAGCCCCTGGAAGGCACCCGGGAGGCTTCAGGCAGTGAAATTAGAAAGGCCCTGGAGACAACAGGTAACAATTCCATCAGCATCAGTGAAGTCCAAAATGCACAGTCAAATGGAAAGGGGAAACAATTAAGAAAAAAGGTTTGGCCTTCCCTTTTTCTCAAATTCCTTTGAGAATTCTTTTTTCTACATTCTACAGAATGCAGAAAATGAGAGAAGAAACAGAGCTACAGTTCCCTATAAACATTAGGTAACTAATCCAAGCAGCCTGAAATAGACTGGATATAAAGATGCCTAACAGCTAGTGCTCTTACCTCTCCCCATCCCTTGGCGGAAGTCACTCGTCTCAGAGCAAGATTAATCGATCCACCTCCATTCCCGTTCTGGGTGGAAAGGTTACCAGACAGTATTGCTGTGTCCGTGGCAGTCAGTGGTGCCTGAAAAATGAATATATTGTTACCAATTACTCTGACCCCAATTCCCACATTTAATGCATGTTCTGCAAGGACATAATCGTGACTGCGGAGACTGTAAGTGCAGAGAGATGGGTAACGCTCCAGCCGACTCCTTGTCATCCGCTAAGCCCAGGTGTTTGAACCAGACATGGCCACACTTGCTCTAAATGTTGTAGTCAAAAAGTGAGGCAATTCTTACAGTACCAGACATTTGTGACACCTTTAACGTACCACCTTGAAGTCCTGACCCTGCGTTGAAAACCCTTCTAATCTTGCTAGCAGACTAAATTTCTTCAACTCTCTGGAACAGAGGAAACCCTCCCCCTTCTTTTCCTTACCCACATCCTCAAAACTGGACGCTGTTCGTTTTCATACACTAGATACTCCATGTCGAATGAGAACTAGATACCTGTTTTCAATCACGACTGAGCCTCCCTTCTGGTGGGAAGGCAGGACCACTCTAGCCTACAAATGCATGCTGTACAGTCAAGACGCAGTCCCGTTGGAACTGAGCCTCCTCTTCCCACCCACGCTGGTAATCGCATCCTTCCATAAATCAAGATGAGGACCCCCTGAGCAGTGTTTCATTTTCTGTTGCTTTGCACTGTAGTGCCTCATTAGCTCAGGCCCTGCTCCACACCATTGGCGGTGTCTGCCCTCCTTACCTCAATGGACTGGGATATGTGCATTTTGTTTATCTCGATCTGGGGAAAGCTCCTCCCGGGCACATCTTCGTATTCTTCGTCATAACGATCAAAGAGGTCAGTGGCATCTATTCCAACACTAATTGTTCCCTGAGGAATGACAAGTGAAAGAAGTACTTAGCATTAATAAACATCCAACACACATAGGCCAAATGGCTAAAGCATCCTTGCATATGATTAGATTTTTTTTTGCAGTTTTTTCTTGTTCTGCAATTACCTTTTCCACTCTAAAATGCATTTCTTACACATTCAAGACAAACAAAAATGAACGACTACAATATTCTAAACCAGCAATATAAATCATAAAATAGACTCGATAAAAGACAGTTTCTCAGCAGGAATGCAACTTGTAATAGTAGTAGGGAATTTTTCTATTGTGACACATTACAGAAGTAGGTAGAACACTTTTACACAGCAGGTTTCTTCTTCCACCACAACGGACTCTGCTCTGACGGTATTTAATGTTGAAATTATGTATTTTAGACATTGATTTCTTTCAATGGAACTTGGCCAGAAATCCCCTAAATGCTTTCTTCTTATGAGTTATCCGAAACAATTGAGGTTTGAGCTGCATCATTCACTTGCAATTGACCTCGTAAAAAATGGAGTTTTCTTTTTCCTGGTTTATATCTTGTAATCAGAAATAAAGCTTGACAAAGACAGACTTCTAGCAAGTGGTAAATATTTCCTTTCTCACACCATAGAAAAGCTTATTCCTACAAAAAACTAGGCCACAGCTAAATAGTCTGGCTACCTGCTGCTCTGCTCACTCAGACTAACTGCAAGAGTGGGTTTATTTGAAAAGGGCATGACAACATCCTTGTCTGGGTCATATAACTTCCAGAGGCTTTGGAAACCTCCCCTATAGACCTATTAAACAGCATTCCAGCTCATATAAAATTGTTGCAATTAAAAAAACCCCAACCTCTGTGCACAAGCACAGAATGAACTCTGAGAAATTTGTGTAAAGACTCTCAATAGCTGGGTGGGTAAAAAATCCACTCACACAGCATCCAAGCATGGGTGGAATAAATTCTTATTTCAACCCAAGTGAGCATTTTCCTTGCTCACTCCCCTCTATCAAATGCCGAGCCATAAATATAGGAAGAACTGCAGAGTTTGACAGGACTCAAAACTTCTCTCTGGTTAGTCTCCCAGCTATTTATGTGCTGTGGAGATTCCCAACCCCTTCTCTACGATTATTTTCTGATTTCTCACCCAGCAAAAATTGGATAAATATTTTAACACAAGAAGGTGCGATTATTTCCAGGAGAACTCTGCAACAGGGGCTGTGCCCCAACTGTTTACAAATTACTCTTGGCAGGCTGACGAATTTCAAAGCAATTACACTCATCGCTCTGTTTGCGGCAGCACGGACGACGAGCTCCTGCCCTTTATGCAGGAGACTACTTTTCAGGAACCTTCTGCAAAGTCACCTTCGATGGATCTGCTCTCCAGACGCTGCAGCTTCTTCAGTTTCAGCCCTCTCCTATGTTGTGCTGTTCCTTGAAACAAGGCCAAAGCAAGAGTGAAGCAAGGCAGAACTGCCAGCCAGCCAGGAAGCGGTGCAGCCCTATGCTGCTGCTCCGGCCCTCTGGAAAGACATGGAGTAGAACAGCCAAAGAGAAATGGAAAGTGCCAACTCCACTCCATGAAATTCCAGCAAATGCACTCCAGAGTGGCCAATCAAATGCACCTAAATACAGGCGAGCATTTATTTTAACAAGAGAGAGAACTACTGCCACTTTTCCCCACTGCTCTTCAATTCAAAGAAGTGTAAACCCCAAGGTCTTTCATAACAGGGGCAGGATGGAAAGAAAGGTTTTCCATGCGGACCACCAAGTTCAGCACAGAGCCTTTGCCAGACTGCAACTTTAAATTCCAAGTTAAACATTTTTAAACAAGGAACATCACGCTGAACAGTAAGCATGCTAAACTTGAGTGGCAAAAAGACAGAAAATTGCGTATTTTCAACTCAGACTGGAAAGTAAGCGGCAGTAAAGCTTTCTCAAGAATTTGCGCTAAAAAACCCCACTGAAAAACATCTTCCTATACTTCCTATACATTTATTCATACCACAACGCTTGTCCCTGTTGTAAAGATGCACCAAGGTCCACACACATTCCTAAAATTCACTGCACCCCCTTTCTTTCAATCATACTCAACACCTTATGATTTCCTTTGTCACACCTAAGAATTTTAGAACAAACATCCCTCCCAATGAAAAAAGGAAACCACCTGAACCTATCCATGAAAATCCACGAGACTGGTTCAGGGGAAAGGAGCATCTCCATTCCCTCCCCGGCTCCTCAGCAGATCTTCTGTGTAGCTGCCTTTTGCCAAAGTGAGCAGTGGACTCTGTGCCACCCGCCAAGCAGGTGAAGTCACCCTCAGAGGTCTATAGATGCTGGCAAGGAAACTGGCTCAGGCGCAAGCACAGGAAAAGCAGCAGATGGTGAAGTTAAAAATATTCCCAGAGAACGACGGCACCCCCTATGCCACCGGATAATAGAGAGGGGACCGCTGCTGCTCGCAACTCCCCATCAGCCACCTGCTCAGACCATTGGAAACGAAAAAGCCCCCCCCCCAAAGAGCGAGCAGCAGGGAAAAAGCTGTAAAGCTCTGCTCAGAAGTCGGCGGCACACACATGCCACATGCTGCAAAGCACACCAGCTCAGCAGGGCAGGAAGCTGGGGAGCAGCACTACAGAACCATCAGAGCTGTTATCTGGTAGCATCTTTTAAAATCACCTTTATCTGCCACCCTGCAAATACGAAACAGACTTTACTGATGGAATTAAGAGGTGTGCCAGACAAGAATATACTCCCTCCTCGCCTTTTCTCTTAGGGATTTACCTTCTGGAAGGTGACATATGGAAGCTGTGCAAGACTAAGCCTTGAGGGACCTGCCTTTCTTAGATGTTGACCTTCTGCAGCAGGAAAATAACGGGACTGAATTTCTCCTAACAGGAAGCAGTTCTCCTCAAATCAAGTAATGAACTTTTCAACCCTTCTGCATGTCTTTGAAAGCAAAAACAAAGCTCTAAAAGCAAATAATAGACTCAATTAGAAACCTGCCAAATTGCCTACATCTGGTTATTGCTCAACATTTCTGGTTAAAATGGTTTATTTTGCTGGAACCGTTTTATAGAACTGACAAAATGTTGGAAATTTTAAAATAACTTGTGTTCGTGTATGAAATGATCACAGCTGCGCTACCGAATTCCACAGGAACACTGCCTGGAGAGACATTTCTATAGGCTGCCAATCAGCAATTGCTGTAAACACCCAGATGGCTAATTTTGTCACAGGACACAGAGGCTTACAATGCAGCTCCGCTTTTTACTGCTCAAAGCCACGGTGAGGCATCCAGATAAAATGTCAGATTCCTACAGTCACAGAGAAGCATGAGGTGGAGATAACCATGTCCCTCTCTGAGAACACCCTTCTGACCCCAGTCACTCTCTCTCCAGCAGAGACAGTTCAACTTGCCTGTTTCGTGGCATCCAGAAATGCCTTCCTGCCTGGAATAACGCTGTCAGCAGATATTCACGTAACACTCTTATTTGCCCTTCCAGTACAAACAAGTTCTTAGTATCTTAGTATCTGTGCACTATCCACAACAGCCTGGCTCTCCACAACAGCCTGGCGATCTGTATCAGTCGATTTGCTTTGCTAAGATCAGCGCAGATCCAAGGTGAATGGCTCAAAACATCACAGGTCTTCTCAGATGGACATTTTTCTGATACAGCCCTAAGCATTACTGCATTCACGCTTCTGTCCACTCAGAAAACACCGTGATTTTAAACTGCTGACCATGAGAACACCAGCAGCCTTCAAAACCAACAGTAATAGTAGTTAATCAACTGGTAGTTTGTTTCTCAGGCTACGCAAGTTACGCTGCAAGACTTTAGAAGTCCATGCATGAACACGACGACACAGGAGACCTCCTCTTGCAAAGCCACCGAAAGAGTACGGCCACCTATGCTTCAGGACGCAGACTCTGTGCCGACCGCAGCCTCCAGTGAGAGCTCTGGGGATACTCAGTTTTGCACCAAGAACAGAAGCATTTATAAATAAAACAAAAATTGATGTCTCATTACAGTTTATTTTTTCAAGACGCAGGAAGTTTGTATGCATAAATATCTGCATGGCTACTTTGGGGTAGATGGAAGAAAATTAAGGCTCCCCCACCATGGACCACTTCTATACTGCATAGAAGAAAGGGGTTTCTAACATGTTTAAAAAAATAGGTACAAAATGGTTTCCAATAGTTTAAGCAAAAAAACCCAAGAAAAATATAGATCCAGGTAAACTAAAGTATGAATACACTCGGTGAGTGTAGATGCAGTTCTTGGATAATGTTATTCACTGCTTGAGAACTAAGATTTTTGTGATTCAACAAGCTTTGAAACCTCACTCAGTGACAACCTTGATGAAACCTGGGTTTGCCTAGCGTACTTATCAAGCCAAGAGCGAGCAAAGCCATGAGCACTCTAAACTATCAGAGTACTCCAGTGGCAAGCAACAGAGGAAGCAGAAGTCGATTGTCATTCCCACCTCTCCCTGCCATCCCAAGGCTTCCACGAGAACATCATCTTCAACATGGCATTCTTGATCATCTCTGAACAGCCAGGACTCAGCTGCGAGGTGGGTCATTGGCAGTTTATGGCTGCTCAAACAGGCTGAGATGGGAACGGAATACTTGATGATTCTCATCCTGAGAGTGCAATCAAGCTTTCCTAAAACAGGCACTAACTGTGAAACTGGCAAGACCCCAATCCTGTTCAGGTTGATTTTGCTCACTGTTGCTGCCGCTGGAAGAGTTTTGCTACCCAGCTGGTTTGGTAGCTGCCTTGCATTTTTCATTGGTTTCAAAGCTGCGTTTCAGTAACTCCCCGTGTTGGTGAGACGCTACAGTAGTGTCAAAGGGAAGACCTGTCAGGTAACTGCACAGAGTTTGATTTTATTTGGAATACTTGAAAAGAAATCATAAACATTTCAGTGTTAGGCCTGCTTTCCTGAAATTGCTGGAAGAGGTATTTTGCTCCTACATCTCAACGAAAAAAAGAATTTTCAATAGAGGATAACTGTTCAAAGAATTAGCTCTTTTCCCTACCTTGTCCACAGAAGTTGCACATTCAAAAAAGGAAAAGTAACTCACTAAGTACAGATACCCATCTCACACCCCAGGCTCACCACACCCTGCATATTCATAGTAATTTACAGATTCATTCTTGAGACTAGGATGGGGGGGGTCTTTGCTTACCTTTGGATTAGTTCGCTGCTGCAGTCTTCTCTCTTCCCTCTCTCTCTGCAAACGCTCAAATTCTTCCCTGATTTCAGCTGGAGTTCTCTTCCTTTCCACAACCTGCTCAGAAAGAAATTAAACCCAAAAGATTACCAGGAAGAGGATGTTCAGGGTATTGCATTGCTGATGGGACAGAGTCCATCAACCCAGTATGCTCTAACACGTTACCCCTGCTGCTGCTGTAAGCCACTCTGCACGAACTTCAATACTCAAGAGTTTGGAAGCAAAAACCTGGGCCAGATCAAATGGCAGGCATGGGAGAAAACCCCATGCTTCGAGAGAAAGGAAAATGGTCTTATTTTCTACTCCCTTGACAAAACCAGGGCAAACAGCTTTCAAACCACAAGTACAAGATACCGCAGCGCAGCCGTTACCAACAGCTATACGCTAACTTCTCTACTAGGTGTAGACAGAAAAATGAAACGACTGAAAGTTTCTGGCCTGAGGTAAACCGATTAAGTGAGAGTTGTGTGATTTTAGGCTATGCTGATTCACATCTGTTTACCTTACATGGCTCAGGGAATAAGGGTTTTAAATAGGTATGGCTCTAGGTATGGACAGAAAGCATATTGGATTTGACTTTTCAAAATAGGATCAAGTCTGCCACAAGCAACTCCAAAATGTCTGTTACATGCTGCTGCTGCTCCCCATTTCTTGCTGCTGACTCCAAACTTGACCTTGGTACTGACCTGACCCAATACAAAGTGATTCTGCAGGAAGCAGCATAGTGCAATCAACTAAGACTGGCAGAGGCTAGCAAAGGAACTTAACAACAGGAAAGCCAGGAACAGACACGTTCTCTTTCAAAGCCCAAAAAACCAAATAAACAAAAAAACCCCAACCCTGAAAAGCACAGAAAGAAAAAGTCATTTCAAACTCAGAGGCTAGCTAATGATGAAAACAAGTTTCAGCTTAAAAAGATGAGACTAGATGGACAACAACAATGCATTTGTCTCAGACAAAGGTGTTGCCTGTCATGGTAATATCCTATTAGGGAACTCTGAATGTCAGGCTTATTGTTCTCTTGTCAAGCGAAAAAGCTAAGTATTCTTTGAAAATCCATCACGGTGTTTCAGCAGAGAGAGAGAAACAGAAATAACTAAACAAGGATGCCTTCAAACAGACATCTGTTACCATCAAGGTGTCAGTGCAACTTGATAAAACAAGAATGTCAGATAAAGGTGGGTTTGGCCAATGCCACTGGGTATAAGGTGCTAAATTTCTCTCACCTCCCATCCTTCCATTTCCAGTCCTCTCCTCCCATATATGTCATAGATGGCTCTGGTCTGTGGATCACTAAGCACTGAAAGTTAAAATCAAAAGAGAGGAGAGAACTCAGTTTTTGGTCCTCTCCTCGAATTTCAGACAAACACACTAGCATTATTTGGAATTCAAGCACAGATCCTGGAAACACGTTGTTCTAGAGTTACATCAACTCCCTTTAACCTTTTCACATGCTACATTAACAGGACACACTGACTTTTCCCCCCAACAAATTCCTTTTTTTTTTTTTTCTCTTACTTCTAAAATCAAAAGTGAAAAGAACACAAAAGAGACACACAGAATAACTGAGTAGGCAGCGGGTTTTTTTTAATATTGCTATTGTACATTAAGGCAAAAGAAGGCTTATACTAGTAATTGAGCTTTGATCTGAACTACTTGAAGATTATTGAACTTGCTAAATGTCACAGGCAGAAACTATTTTTTATAAATTCTGATAAAATAAATCTTTTATTGTGTGATATTAAGAGATGGAAGAGGAGGGGGAGAAAATAGGCAGGAGGTGGGGTGGCTTATTTTCAAGACGTCAGCATTTTTGCTTGTAAAATATTACGCTCACATCTGGTACTAAATGAGGAACAATTTACATATACATCACAACACAGGGCCAAGCAGAGTCATGGAATCCAAGGGGAAAGCTGACCTACTCACCACATTAAAACGAAATTATTGATGCATCCTGAGTTTTTATTCCCCATGACATCAATGTGAGACCTTCACTGTTCTCCCCAGCTAAAGCTCCCGTATGTCCTAATGCCTAGCTAGGGACAATGTGAAAGACTCCACCCATGTCCAAGGTCCAACTGGAAGAAACAAATGCTTATGGTTCAGAAAACACGAGAGTAAAAAAAAAAAAAAAATTAGCTCACCTCTGAGATTTAACAGAGGAATATTTATTCACCATTTTGCTTTAGTTTCTCTTTAGGCTACAGGACCAGGCATCTAGTTTGCTGCACCATTTTTTTTAATGCAGAAGAGTCCTGCCAGCTTCTAATCCATTTGCATTCCAGATGCCTCTTACCACACTTGCCAAATGCTGTGAGCTAATTCTAACGAATCACTTCCTTGTCCCTCAGTTACACTACGTACTACCTATGGTGACACCAGGATTTAAGGATGTTGTCTTAATTCAGAATATTTTTAAAGGGCTTTGGCATCCCTGGATGAGAAACCCCCCCTAATTTCTTTGAATCCATTGGCCTTATCTCAGTCCTAGAGTATGGAAGAATTTGCTGAAAAACAATGGAGACCACAACCAGGTGACAGAGAACAGAAATTCAGGACGCATCAGTTCAAAAGTAAAATATGAAATTGTCTTTCTGTTCGCAGCTTTTCAGTCTTCAGCCTCTTATGGAAGAGTCTTTTCAGAAGCAAGGGAAGTGGTGAAAAGATTATTTACAACATGTGGGAAATAAGACAGAGACACTGCATCCCATTCATTACAGAATTTATACTGCATTGCTCTTCTGATTTACAGGGCAGAAGCAGGAAACAAAGCATTGCTAAGCATCAGCAAATTTTACTATTACTTCATAATAATAACTGCCTTCTAACAAAAGCATGAAGACACAGCCCTCTGTCTAGAACCCCCCTGAAAACAGTTTCTGTAAGCTTCAGACTTCCACTGACCTTCATAAGCTTGGTGAACAAGGTTAAACAGCCGCTCAGCTTGCGTTTTCAGCTCTGGGTCTCTGTGCTTGTCTGGGTGGTACAGCATACACAGTCGGCGGTAGGCAGCTTTTAGCTCTTCCTGAGAGGCCTGTGAAGAACAGTAAAAATGCACTGAAGTATAACCAATGCTATTTAAAAAAGACCATTCTTAAGATCAGCCCTAGAAGAGAAGTCCATCAGCTATTATATTACACTACTTTTACTTACACAAAATCAAGAACGGACTTTTGTTTCATTCCGTAAGTTAATGAAATATTCAGTTGTGCACACTGGTATTTACCATGCTTTACAGTGCAACAAGCTCATCAGTGTATACCTAGGTATAAAAAGTAAAAAAAAAAAAGCGCCACCAAACACCAAAGCAATCTGTCTTCATACATTATTTTTATTAGGCAACTACTGTCTCCTCAATTCAATGCAGAAGTCACCTCAGGATAAAACCACTTAAATCCAGAGATGTACATCAAATTCTACTCGTATTTCCATCTCAAACCCTTAAGTAGATATTAGAACTATCAAGAAGCACGTCCCTTCCACAGCAGTAAAGGTAAGAAACATAAACCTACAGGTTTCTGTTCATCCCTCCGCTGCTATGCTCCCTCCCTACACAGCAAGGGCTCTCTGTTGTGCTCCGAGGCGCACCCCCTGCCCTCAGGAACCCCTCACCTGCAGCAGACGGGTATCCACAAGAACAGCGTGTCACTAAATGCACCAGGAAAAAAAAAAAAAGGCCCTGTTCCTTACCACAGCCATGCTGGAATTTCAGACAGCACCTGGCCTCGTTCCAAAGACACGTGGTGGCAACAGATTTTGGATGGCGCTCTCAGAATCAATGGAATAAACCCGCCAGTCCTTCCGTTACCATCTCTCGGGAGACAACCTCACAGCAATATTATTTTTTGACTCTAGAGAGTCCTGGTAACTTCCCTTTCTCAGCTCATTCCTGCAGCAGTCCTTGTACTGCAGCCACTGTCTATCCCTCGGGGGCTGGTTAACACCTATTTCGAAGTGCAGTTGCCAAAACCAGCCACAGCTTCTCTGAAAGGCACGCACAGCTTCACAGAGCTACCGACTGGCCAGTTCCCAAACTGTCTGGGCAAGAAGCAGTTCCCGGGGTGCAGGAAGCAGGACGCCCTTCTCTGCACCAGGAGAAACATGCCGAGTAAAAGAACCAGAACAACACAACGGGTACTTGCTGGCCTCCTTCAAGCAAGTGTCACCCCTTTGGTCATAGCCGGGGTTACAATGGACAGGAACACAATGCCAGCAAGCAAGAAAGGGGCGTCCACAAAATGGCTTTCCATAACAGAATTTAAAGACACAAATTCCATTTACTCTTAATGCTCTTCAGTGACTGAAGCGTTCACAGTTTCCGAGCTTTCATCGTGGGAATAAAGGCCCTAAAGGTTTGTTTCTTAAAGGACCACCTTTTTTCCCAACTTGTGGTAAGGGGAGCCTGGGCTTTCATCACAGAAATGCGTTCATTTGTGTGCCAAAGCTAGAAATCCATTCAATTTTGAGGACAGATTAGAATAAATGTTTTCTCTGCACATTTGTACTATTTAATGTTAATGTTTCTAAAGGATATAGCAAAAGGGGATCTGCCAAATTTGCTGGTCCCAAGACAGCAAAGGTGGCTACAGATTAGCTCTTTTCTTTTTACTACCTTGTGCTGTCTCAGAAATCGAATTTAAACTCAACTGAGAAAAGCAGGGAAACATATCGGTCTGAAATGGCATTCTGTAATCAAACTAGTGATAAATGGTTTAACATACTATTGATTATATAACAGAAATGAGTAGTTTCATTTTTCATAAATGCCATGTTCAATAAAATGTTAGATTGGGCCTTTCATCATCACTGAATAGCTCAGGTCATTGGTTCAATATTTCACGAGCAATAGGCTCTTAAAAACCGCTAAAGAAATACTGACATCATTTCAAATTGCAATGAAATACATAAGCCAGTAATAATCATATGTAAGTTATATTTTTATTACCAGAATTCCAGGCAAAATTAAGAAGTGCCCCATCTCCCCGTTTGGGGTTTAAACTGCTTCATTTAACAGTTCAAACACGCCACCACGTTTTTACTGGGCTGAAATCTATCAGAGATTAAACATTTCTATACATACGCACTGGAAATCGCTGCCCTCTCCTCACTGGGCTGCAAAGTTCAGTGGTTAACTATTATTTTAAGCTCAGCTGCCACATCACGCGAAGTTGGCTCAGCACGCAGAAATGCGCACTCACCGCATTCCACTGCTACACAGGATAGTAGCGTTTCATTTCAATTTAATTAGCAAAGGGTAATTAACAAAGCAACTACTACTCTCCGTTGGAATTACTCCCTCAAAGACCATTTTGACTTGGTTTCCAGCTCCCTGCTGTACCAAACATGAAGAGCTGGAAGCCTAGCTAAGTTAACTATTAAGCCTTTGCTGCTAATCTCCCAAGCAGTCGCAACCCTCGTGCGGTTCCTACCTCCCTCTTTTAACCTCTACATCTGCACGCTGCTGACGTTTGGGAGGGTGAATTACAAAAGCTGTCAAGTAATCTAAAAGAATGGCCCGGCAGCTTTAGCAGGGCTCAGGCTTGAGTCACAGAGAAATTTTTCACAAGAGAGCACGCTTTACTGCACGGCGTCAGAGCGCTGTGCAAACAGAGTTATGTTCACGTGCTTTTCCTCCAGAAATGTAGGAGATTTCCACAAACACACACGGGATTCTGCCACCGAGCCATGAGTACTGACATTAACTCCAAAGAAAATTATTTCAAAGCTGTTGGACTGAATTGTTTCCAAGTCTTGAACTCCTACCACAGGCAGAGTAGTTCAGTGAAAGCCTTCTTCAGCTCCAGTTGCTAACATCTGGGCCGACCTGCTTGAGTAGCGAAGGCTGTTTATAGATACACCCCCCCATCATATTTTGCTGCTGCATTTGATGAAACAAATGACAGCACAGTTTCTGCATTCAGACGTTTGGCGATTTCCCTAATTATTGCTACAAAAAAAAAAGCAGTTACCTCCCATTAAATTCGGAACAGTTCTAGCACAGCAAAAGTGCATCCGTTATTACCGGTCTATTCCTAAAAATGAAATCGAGGATGACTGAGCCGCCTTCTTGTCATGAGAGGCGTTTTGCAAAAAAATGTAGGTGTTTCCAATTTGGAAACATTTGGGAAGTCCCCACAGCAGTGACTACAGGAACACAGTGACACAGGAACGTGCACGCGACCCTGGGAAGGGGTACGTTACACACAGATGTAGGGATAGGGTACGTTACACACAGATGGATGTAGGGATAGGGTACGTTATGCACAGATGTAGATGTCACACACGGATGTAGGGATAGGGTACGTTACACACAGATGTAGGGGTGGGTTACGTCACACACAGGTGTCGGGATGGGGTACATGCACAGATGTAGATGTCACACACAGGTGTAGGTGTCACGCACAGGTGTAGGGGTGGGGTATGTCACACAAATGTAGGTGTCACGCACAGGCGTAGGGACGCGCCAAGGCCACGCTCCCACCCGCCCCGAGGTAACGCCAGCCCCGCCGACAGCCCCCACCTCACCCTTCGCGCCCACGCCCCGCCCCGCCAGCAGCCCCGCGGTCCCGTTCGCGTTTCTAAAGCCCGGCCCTCCGCCCCAGCCGGCCCCGCCCCGCCGCCCCCCGCCGCCGCCGCCCGGCCCACCTCCCGCCGCACGTTGAGCAGCGAGTAGTAGTCCTCGTTGTCCGGCACCTCCTCCCCCAAGGCCGCCGCCATCTTCCCGACCTCTCACCCCGCGCCGCCACGTGGCCGGGCGTGGAAGCGGCGCGAGAGCGGCCGCCAAGCGCGGCGCCGCTCGCTACTGCGCCCCCTAGCGGTCTGGCGGCCCGAGCGCCTGCGCTTAGGGCTCCACCCCCCCGCGCATGCGCCCGGGTACACCTCCCGCGTCTGCGCATGCGCAGCCAGGCCCCGCCGCAGGGAGCCGTGAGGCGCGGCGGGCGCGGGAGGCGGCGGTGGGTGCTCGCCCCGGTGAGTGCTCGCCCCGGGCTGGCCCGGCCCGCTCCGCTCCGCTCCGGTCCGCTCCCGTCCCGCGGCGCCCCCCGCGCCGGCGGGGGGGTCCGAGCGGCGGCCGCGAGAGCAGCCGGCGGGCTGGGCCCCGGGGGTCGCTGTCCGCTCCGTTCCTCGGTAGGAGAGGGAGGAGGAGCGGCCGCGGGCGCCAGGCCGGCTGCCCCGGTGGCTTCCTGCGGCGGCGCCCGTCCGGGCGGTCCGCGGCCGGGCAGCGGCCTGGGGTCGCGCTGGGGCGTCCTCGGGACGTGCCCAGGAAGGGCTCCCCCTTAAGCGTGTCACCTGTGCGGGCGGCAGTCGCCCGTGCTGCCCCGAGGCCTCTTCCCTGGCCTGCCGAGAGCATCTGCCACGCCATTTTGTGAGCAAAGCGCCTGTACCGCCCGGGTGACTGCTGCCGCCTGGGGGGTCCCCCTGCAGGGGCTACCCGAGCAACGCTGCCGCCTGTTCCAGCGCGGCATGGTGGGGCCAAATCTGGCTTGTGTAGAATGCGAAGGCAAGCAAAAGATGTAGCTTGGCAGTGTTAACCCAGCTGGCACAGAGCAGCTAAGCAGGGAGCAAACCGTGGCTAAACCTTGTTCTCATTTGTCACCAGTATAAATTGGAGCAGCTTTCTTCGGGTCAGCAGAGCCGCTTTGGCTTCTCACCGCAGCGGAGAGCGTGGCCCCAGAGTTTGTGCTGTGCTGCCCTCCGCAGAGCGGGCAGTCTTGATGGGGGGCTGACCACGAGAGGGCACTCGCCAAGGCTTACCCAGTAGCGAAACAGAAGGAAATGCCCCAAAACGTGGGGAGCAGACAGGATTTTTAGCAGAAGGGCTTCCCAGTCTGTGCTTTAACCTCTGCCTCATTATAAAGCATGCTGGCGGACACACTGGGTATTTCTTGGCTTTATTGCTGTGATAAGGCACCCAGGAAGAAAAGTAAGGCCTTTCCTGCCCGTGGTTGGGTGTTCCCTGGGGGCTGGATCTGATGTTTGGCTAGGGGATACTGGAGTGATTGGGGAGTGCTGCTGTCTGCAGAATGGAGCTTTTGAAAGACTGCTCATTAACACCACCACAGCCTGGCGTGAAGCTGAAACTCTGCTTTTCCATTCCAAAGCTCAGCTAGTCTGTTCTGGATTTTGCCTTCGCATAACTTTTGTTTGAAAACAGGAATGTTTTAATGTTTAATAAGGGTTTTTTTTTTTTGATCCCATCGTAGTTAACAAGGAAGTATTGGTCACCTTCTAAAAGTTCCTCTGCTCATAGTGAGATGCAGTGCTTGGAACAAGAGGTCCACAAAGGCTCAATTCTTCCTGAGAAACCACGTAGGAAGGGGCTGTTTTACAGGGAATCACCTGGCAGCATGCTTTTCCTGAATGAACCCACCTGTGAGACTCATTTTTTTTCCACGTGGTTTAGGAGTCATTGAGTCTGTGCAAAAATGCAAAGATGACTCGAGTTCTGAGGATGTCAGTTGCCATGGCAACGCTCTTTCCCATGGATTTTGGTCCTGTCGTAATTGCGCTCTTTTTCTAGCACGACTTGGGAGTTGTGCGGCCCTCAGGGATGTTAGTGGCAGAGTTACTGGGAATCCTTCCCTGTACCAGATTGATCTAATATTTTCCTAAAAGACACAGCTGCTCGTTGCCAGCTCTGGCCGCTGTTTCGCATGCATCACAGATGATTCAGGGGAATTTTTTGGGAGCAGTCCACAGATGTCACATCTTGGCAGGGAAATATGGGAAGAGAGAAATCTGACTTTAGGGAGCTAAATATGAACTGTGCTTTCTAAGCATGTAGAGATAGCTCTTTAAAACCCTAAATTATAACAGGAAATGTAACATCTATGGGAAAGAAAAAAAGTAAAGGACTTGTTTGTGCTTCACCAACTTGCCAAGCTTTGGTTCAGGGTGCAGCTACTCTTGCCCGCATCGCTACTTGCAGATTCCTGACACCGCACAAGAAAGCAGCACGGCGCTGTGCGGGACGCGATCTTTGTGATGAGAGAAGCGGATCCTGGGAATCAGATCCTGGGTGTAGCCAGCCCATGTGCTGTCAGACACGTGACGCTGCGCCTTCTGCTCCAGTGTGCGTAGCATGCTCCTTTTGTAAACTGTGAGTAACCTTACTAGTGTCCTGATACACCTCTGGCATTTTCCAGAGCTCACAATCTGCCGGCACCTCTCCTCCTTGGACGTAATTGCTTGGGTTCCTTCTTAGAGTGGACCGTATGATCCATGGAAATATAAGAAACTCACTGTTACTTTTTTTTTTCCCCTAAGCTTTAATATCCTGGATCTTTTACAGACAGAAAAGAAACTGTGTGCTCTGTTTAAAAGATGTTGAGCCTGTACCCAGAAAGGGAGTTGAGCATAATGGTGCTGAACATCACCATTCCTAGCTTAAGGGGTCGAGTTCATAAACCTGGGCTAGGTGCTTGTCCTGGGTAAGCGGTGGGTAGCGGAATGTGCTTGCGAGGGTTTCCAGGAGGGTCTTTGAGGAGGGCTTGTGCAGTCTGGGTGTGTGGGAAGGGCGCGTCTGACGTGCCAGCATTTCTGAGCTTAGGCACCAGCGAACGGCGCTGCATGGTGGAAAAGGGGTCAATGAACTTTGAATGTCCCCATCTGGAAAATTGGGTTTCAAGCTAAAAGTTGTGTTTTTAAGCTAAGGGGAACATCCATGCTTGTGTTTCTCTGGGATGCCAGTGACTCCTCTTCGAGGTGCAGAGGTGTTCCAGAAGTGATTGACTGCTGCTGCTTTATAGCCAGAGACACCAGGGATACCGTCCATCTGCTGAATCTTCCACCTAAGCTAGTGGGCCGGATGGGGAACCATCTTCCCCAATCTGGGGAGAGCGGCAAGGGACTGTGAGGAGGCCTTGTTTAGCAGATTTTCTCAGTAACTGGAATCATGTAGTCATTGCTGGAAAATTGCCCCCGCACAAAGTGTTTTTGCTAATATTAACTTTAGTTCCATCTCAGCTCAATGGAGGGAAAAACTAGAAAGTGCCATAAATTCAGCCGAGCTTGTCAAAGCTGTCAAATTACCACCTGATAAAGCTCCTACCTCCTAATGATTACAGCCATCAGCCAGAGAGGAAATGTATGCCGATGGGGCTTTCGAGCGACAGCGCCAGGGTTCAACATTGTTAGACTTTTAATGTAGTGTCATCTGGGGGCTCTTTGGCTTCAGTGGAGGGTGAAGCTCTGAGCAGAGTTATTTCTTCAAAAAAAAAATCCAAGGATGTAGACTAGCATACTACCCCTCTCTTATCAGCCAGATTAATGCTGACTACTAAATTTTAGTAAAGGTCTTCTTTGGTCCCATTTGTTAGTATTAGGAGTCCATAGAGATAATGTCTTTTCGCGTGTAAAAGATGCTATTGATTTTCTGTTACTGTTGTCCTGAAATGTGCACAGTGTGTCTATGGAGCAGTGACAATCCTCCATCACTAGCTTTATGGGAAAAGAATGGTTATTGAATCTCTTCCCATAAAATATAATCTCCTTCTCTCTTCCAGAATTTGCTAGCCCCTGTGGGAGTCCCTCATGTTATCTCTTTGAGAAAATTGATTTTTTTTGTCTCCGCTTTGTACACTTGTGTTTAGTTTTATTTTTAATTTGGCTCATGTGATATGAAATGAAGGCTTCCCTAGCGTTAAGTGTGCTTTCTCAGCGTTGTATTGCTGCTTTTTCATCTGGACTAACACTTTCAGAATGTTTTAAAATAAAATAAAGATATTTGCTTGGCACAAGTCTCCCTTGTTGTTGCTGGGAATTTTTTTACTCTGGGTGAGTCGTTGCCCTGCTCTTTCTCTCCAGGCAGGTCTGAGATACTGACAGCTTTTCAGCTGCTTACAGGTAAATTCGGGGTAAGTTTCTAGAGTCAACACGGGCTGATTGATTTCGGATGAATGACACCGTGGCAGAGAGCACAACTTGCAGTACTGCCTGCTCAAGGAGCAGTGGTCTGAACTTTGAACAGTGGCAAAAATACCGTCAAATTTGTCCTTTCCTCTGTGTAGCAAATGACTGACGATGGGACTTTTTCCTTTCAGGGAGGAAACGGCAACATGAATTCGTAGATGATGAGTAGGATGCCAAAGCCAGAGATGACAGTGCTCTTGAAGAAATGCTGGGTAGAACAAAAAGGTAAAAGGAACAGCTAATTGAGTGCATTTTGGAGCCTGCGGGACTTCACGTGGTACCTTCCCTCACAAGGCAAATGGTTCACCCCCTCAAACTGTAGCTGAGTTTTCTGAATTCCCCCCTCCTCCGTTTTGCATGAAGTCCCAGTGATGTCTCTCACTCCTGACCTACTCTTTCTGTGCTTAGGTTTTTCCCAAAGCTGCATTGTTCTGTATCTAAAACCCCTGTGAGACTCGTACTTTTGAATGTGTCCTTGCATGCACACGCTTGCAGGTTCAGCAGCCGGCTCATCCCAGCCTGCAGCTCACACTGCCAAATTAGTCTAGCAATCATACCAGGTTGTCTGCTGCCATGTTCTGTGATGAGGACAAAAAGAGAAAAAAAGAGATGAACTCAACCACTTAACTTGCAGGCAGTGCCATTCTCCTGAGGTGACGGTTCAGTGCAGCCACTGCCTGTACGCGTCCTCTGACTTAAACCGGGGCAGATACGTGCAGTTAGGTTAAGCGAGTTGCCTCCACGAGGACTAAATTGCTTTCTGCAACCCTGATGCTTTTTACTGCATTTGGTGTTAATGCTGTTGAGATGCCCAAAGGAATCACTTCTTATTGGCTCTTTCATTCTGAGAAATTATCTCTGTAACTGAGGCGTGATAGTCCACTTGGGGACTTCGGGAAGTAAGAGGCAGATTTAATCACACCTGCAGAGAGCCCTGCAGTAGAAGGGCCTTCGTTACGCTCATCCAGTGGCAGCAGAAGTGGCGGAAGCAACTGACAAGAAGCAAGAAAATCTTCATTAGTAATGTAGCTCTCCTTGGGATATTTTCATGCTTGTTTATGGAAGACTGGCTTTAATCCCCCCAAAGTCAAAAGCAAACATTCTCCTTGAAAATGTTCCAGGTTTGTAGTAATTATCTGTGTGTTGCCCCCTGCCTGTCGGCTCTTTCTGGCAGCAAGTGCATGGGACAGAAGGGCATTTCTGCGGCAAGCAGAAGATCTCAACAGTAGAAGAAGCAGGATGAGGTGTGAATGGTTGATACACATAAATAACAGTTCTGTTCTGCTGGAAGCATCGTCTTCAAAACAGCAATCAGGGAGGAATTTGCTATAGCTTAGATGTTGGTGCCAGTTGTAATTTTTATGTGCTTAAACTGTTTCTAATCACGACGTGGTCTGTCACACAGAGCATTGGGCAGGGTTAAGGCTTTTGAATGTGCTAACGCCACACCTTCCCTAAAATCATTAGTGCAGTGTCAGAAATTGTTTGTTCAGGCTTCACGCTGCTAGGAAATCTTCTGAAAGATCCAGCAATTCCGTATTTGCACTGGGTGCCAGGGAAGGGAGATGCTGGCTTTCTGCTCACCTTTGGCACCTTGCTGTTTCCCACTGAAGAGCATTTCCTGCAGCAGCACAGCCTAAACCAGCGCGCTCGGTGCCTTTGGATCCCTTCAGCCAGGCGTGTAACGAGTGGGGACCGAGCTCTGCACTAGGGCGGCGCCTTCATCTGTCAGAACGCACAGAGCTTGCCAGAAAGCCAACCTTTTACACTTTGAAGAGAGAAACGTACAGGAATTGCTTACAGATACTGTGGACAGCCCTCGAGATTTTGTGCAGTGTTGGCTGGAAGCTGGGAACCCGTATTCCCTACCAGCTCTTCTCTGTCCAAAATCAGCCTCCAGCTTCACCTCTGGTAGAATAGCTCTCTGGGAAGAAGTCAGTGTCTTCTACTACGTCAGTGAGAATATTATTTGGGCTCAATTCTACAGTTCAATTTTGCCTCTATTTAGTAAAATACTTTCCCATTGTTGCCATGATGAGGAGCTGCTCTGGACGCTACAGGTTGTCCTAAAATCCTTGCTATGTTTAGGCCACATGATGTCACAAGGGAGGAACAACAGCAGATTCAACTCTTGGTGAAAAAGTAGTAATTTGTCCTATGTCATTTGGGAAATGTAACCGTGTTTGAAATATCATATAAATACCATATGAAATACAGATTTTTTTTTTTTTAAAATTGTCATAAGTTGCATAAGCTATCATATAGTTAAAATATATGATGATATAATTTTTAGTTTAATAACACCAGCGTCGGTAATTCAGGCATACTTAAAATAGTAAGTAGGAATTTTCTCTTGTTGTTAATCCATATTCTGGGAGATCTGATAGTCTTGTTCCTTCTCTTTCTCCATGTGTATGTTAAGGCTGTTGGTGTGTTATTCAGCTATTTCTATAAACTTGGATGTAAATCTGTAGTGCTCCTTGAGTTTCAAAATTCTTCACCATCAATCTGGAAAGCTATAAGTCTGCTAAAATTGGAATACAGTCAGTGTTGGCAAGGAGCTGTGTCCTTACGGTTGTGCTGTCTCCCCAGAGCCAGGACCTGTAGCCATTCCCTGTTCCTCCGCTCGCTGTTCGGGGCCGTGGAGCCCAGCCAGCACGCTTGGTGGTGGACCACAGCACCCTGCGAGTCTGGCATCGCAGCAGGCTGGGCGAAACAAAGCATGGAGAGTTGTTTTTTGGTATTTGCTGTGGTTTTGACAAAGAGCACTGTGTACGTGTTATTTTACTATTCATGCTCAGGGAAGATGTGTGGTGCTGTTGCTTTAAGGTGGCTAGTGGCCACTAGCTGTGCTCAGCATCGCCTCTGCCAGCTCCGGCATCGCAGCACGTGCTGTCAACTCAGCAGTGGCTGGAAAGCCCAGATAGGACCAGATTTGGCATCAGCATAATCGCTTCTGTGGGCGTTGTGCTTCGGATGTTGCCAACTCCTCGCTGTTTCTTCTTTCTTCCAGCACGTGGTCTTTTATATGACCCTGAGGACAGACAGTTGCCTACTAGACTAGCTTGTGGTTTTTTGTTTCTTTCCCCTCAGTCTTGTCAGTATTCAGGTTTTCAGTTGCAGGGGAGCACTGGGAAACATGTATTCTATTTGGCTTGCTGTCCTGCTGACGCTTTAGCTTGCTGGAGTCTGTGAGAGGTGGCAGCAGTGGGAGTTAGTGTGCTGTTCGTCATTCAGGTGACATGGTCTGATAGACAAAGCTCTCGAGCTGGTAAAGGAGGATGCTTGTCTAAGAGTCTCATCCAGTTGTTCAGGGTTGTGTAGCCTCACCTTACCCCTGGATGCAAATTCTTACCTGAACACAGGTGGAGCTTTTCAGAGCACCCAATACTACATTTGTGTTTAGCCTATGTCTTGCAAGCGTACAAGAAAGGAAGGTGAATCACTCACTTGTTTGCTTTGAACTTAAACTTCAGTATATTTTCCTTTTCTGTAAGTGGTTTGTCAGGCAAAATTTCTTAGTCATTGTATTTGGAGATCTCGGTCTCAATGTCAGAAGCAAGGCAGTTGGAGGAGATGCTGTTGGAATTTCTCCATCTTTGAAATACTTGATTTGGCATAGAATATTTCGTGGACCCATCAATGCATTTTAGTAAGACCATGTCACACATCACTGGCTGTTACTATAGTTGTTGTACTGGAAGGTAGGGCTCCAAGGTTTTCTGGTTTTGTTTGTGGGGTTTTGTTTTGTTTTGGGTTTTTTCCCCGTAAGAAATTGTGGACGTTTTTAAGTAGTGCAGATCAGTTCCTCAGGTGGACCATGGGCAGCCTTTCACTGCAACTTCGGGTGTTTTAATCCAGATGCTTGCTTTCAACAAACTTGCTATGAACCATACAAGCACCTTTTGTGCAGATAAACTTTCAGTATCGCTACTGAGAACATCAATAGAAATTTTGAATCTGTGGACGTTACGATGATTATATTAATATCTGCCACATGATATGTGTGCTTCCAACCATACTATTCTTAAGTAAAAATTCACCCTTTTTGAATAAAAGCTGGCAACTGACTGGCATAAAACAAACGAGGTATTTAAAAATAGATGGTGTAGAGACAGAAAAAAAAGAAGAATAGAAAGAATAAGAGACAGTGTAGCTTTTCCCATAGTAGATGGTGGATACCTACCACCGCTCGCTTTATGGGATTAGAGTGGCTAATGAGTTGTTTATAATATTTAGTAAATAAGGGCTTTTGTAGAGTCAGTGCACAGGGAGGAAAAGGCTGAGAAGTCCCCATTGTGATCTGGGATATTTTTCTTTGAGTGCCATCACACCAGTTATTCCTGGTGAGGGATGAACAGTGTTTTCAGCATTTCTTAATCATTGTTGCCTGTAGAAAACTAACTTTTATTGGCAGTGCCCACCTGAACAATATGAGCGAAAATCCCTCACGGAGAAAAACTCTCATGGATTGAGGTACTGTGGCTCTAAGAGTCTACTTTGTAAGCATGAGGCTCTCATGTGCCTTATTTTCCCAAAGAAGTGAAAGCTTTGGGATTAATTAAACTCTTCTCACTCTGTACAGCAGTGTAACCTTTCTTTTGTGCATTTTAGGGCTTGCACCATGTAAAAAGTCAGATATGCTATCTGTGTGACCCCAAGGTAAAGACTTGGGCTAAAATTCCGTACGTTCTTGAGAGAGACCTGCAGCGCCTGCCAGCACATCAGGTGGCCCAAAGCACTGGCAGCTCCAACGCGGAGGGTTGTTCCGCTGCCATTCTTAGGCTCTCCGCAAAGGAGAGAACTCTGTCTTTCTCAGTCCATCCTGAAGTCTTTGGTGGTGATACGGCATCGACCCGGTGCTTCAACAGGCCTTCCACCATGTGCAGTTTGCATAGGTTGTTTCCAAATAACTGCTACACGCTGCTAAAACTGTCTTGGTTTTGCTGTTTAAGCCTCTCCCCGTACAGCAGCAAGCCACGCAGCCTGCTCTGGGCTGTTGCGTAGCGTTAGTACTACTCCATAGCTGCCATCATTGGAGGAACAGGCTAACAGACACAGCTTGCCCTGTCTTCTAAGAGTGGCCAGTCTGACGTGCATGTACTGGTTTCAACAGGTCGAGAGTCCCAGGCCGCGTGCTACACGTGGCAGAGGAAGGACTGCTTATGGAGGGGAAGGGCGTTTTGAGTCGGGTGTCTGAAACCACTTGAGCTCAAAATGGACCTGAGGCGCAGCTCTTGCTTTAAGAAGGTATCTTTGTGTGCCCAATGTATGCTTTGGAATGTTCACCTTTCCTGATCACTGCGACTGCTATCTGACCTGGCTGGAACTTGATGCAGTGCTTCTCACACTGTGCTAACTTTTCCTGGGTATCCAGTCAGCTGACTAACAGTACTGGATTTAAACTTTTCAGATGCAAGAAGGTTAAAATCTCAGTGTGAGAGAGGTGTGAACCACACGCTCGCATATTGCTGGCCTGAAGAACCTTAGCGTTTTGGCACATCCCTTAATGAGAGAGAGCGTATCTGATGTGAGGAAGGGAGCAGGACAGAGCTGTGTGGGGTTCCATGTGGAAGGAGCTTCCCAGTAACGGCGATACATATGCAGAGGCCTCTCACATCTTAAATGGTGCAAGAAAGGAAGCAACGTTTTCTGAGCAAACAAATGGCCAAATGAGGTGGGAAATACTTCATTTCCAAAATTCCAGGATTATTACAGACAGTGAGAAGCCTTTTGTTAAAAGCAAGCCTTTATGGTCTTTCTAATTTCATACCTGAAACTGTGGTTAGTCTGTGTAACTGGAAGTCTTTGTCCTGACGGAGTGTGTCACGCAACGCTGGCTGTCGTAGCAAGCTGATTCCATCACTGGCACTTACATCTTTGTATTGTTCATGCAAAACATACTTGTTTGGATTGTGATGGGTGCTTGAGGTTAGGGACATCATTTCATCCCCCAGACTTTCACCTGAGCTCTAAGGGCTTAATGCCGAATACACCAGAAGTGCGTGCAGTCCTTAGGCTATACTCCTCATCAGCACTTAGATTCACAGGCAGTCCTTGCAGATCCATTTCTGAAACGTCCTCCTCCGGTTCGTCATCCAGGTGACTGCCCGCTTCCATTGATCCCATACTAATTTCTGCAACTAAGATCTGTTTACTTTTTGTGCTTCTAGTTGATTTTGATCGATCTGTAATCCTACGGAAAGACTAACTTCTAGTTTTAACATTGTTATAAATCTACTTAATTTTTTTAAGCAGCGAGAGTTGTTAGAAAAATGGACACTGTGCAACACTAGGTCACAGGTTTTACTGTTTAATCAGAGATGGAAGTCGAGAGACATCATTCCAAGTATAAAAGCTAATTTCAATATTAATAATTCTCTTATCAGCCAAAAAGAAGCGATTTTATGCATAATTCTTTTCTTGAGGAGCGCTTGCTAATTTTGAGCGTGTCTCCCACTCGTAAGGAGTCAGTGGAAGCTATTTTAAGCTGCATTTTGTGGTTACTGTAGGTGAGTTGGTAGTACGTACCTCCTAATCCTTGGGTGGTGCTGTAGTGTTGCACGGTGCGGTCTTTTCAGCACCGTGAGAACGGCAAAGTTGTGGTCGTTTGGAGCAGATTTTAAATGTGCATGATGGCCTGTTCGTAGACTAAGCACTGATAAAGAGAAGGCCGTGGAATTTGTATAAATATTCAGCTGAGTTTACGCTAATTTATGTTTTTGGAAGATACTGTGCATTGCTTCCCTGGCAGAAACAGT
This sequence comes from Gorsachius magnificus, assembly GCA_034008185.1. Classification (NCBI taxonomy): domain Eukaryota; kingdom Metazoa; phylum Chordata; class Aves; order Pelecaniformes; family Ardeidae; genus Gorsachius; species Gorsachius magnificus. The sequence goes on along the minus strand of CM067098.1, from coordinate 488,622 downwards.
CCTTTAGATAAATGTTAAATATAGACTGACACTGTCAAAAAAAGAGAATGCATATCACTTAACACCAAAAGTGACACTTCATAAGGACCTTTCTCAATTTATAGTTCAATAAAAAGGGTAATCTGTGTAGGGATAGTCTGTCCTTGCTTACAATTCTGCAGTTCTGGCAGGATTATGTTCCTGCGTTTCCTTTCATGCTGTCCCAGCCTGAAATACTTCATATTTAACACTCTGGGCTCTATGAATAATTGACGTGCCTGTCTTGGCAACTGAAGATCAGCAGCAAATTGTATTGTTTTTGAATAATAGGGTTCTTCTGCATTCTTTACTCCTTTACATCTTAATTTTCAATCTGCTACTGAGAGTGTAGGAACTGATTTACTCCACTTCAGGAAAAAGAAGTATTACTGTTCCAGTCCTTCAGGGAGGAAGTTCAGGGGGAAGTCAAGAACTCGCACATGAAACTGTCGAAGTCAAGACTAGCTAGTTCTGCACGTTCTCTGCATATACTGTTTGTAGATATTTCTCATTCTGTGCAACTCGTCATATGGGGAAGAATTGTTTTCATCATTAGACAAGGTTAAGCAAATCTAGAAAAAAAACTGTAGCTAAAACTAATGAGAAAGTATTAAAACGGTCATTTTTGTTTACAAGAAGTATCATGTATCCTTGATGATGGAGAAGAAAGGTTTTGTGTAACAAGGCACTGGACAGCCACCCAAGAGATAATTTGAGTAGCTGCACTGCCATAGTTCCACTGTAAGCAAATCGTGATTCATGCTAGTTTGTGATACTGTAATTACACTTCCATTTGGTTTATTTATTCATGAATAATGATGAAAAAAGTCTGGGAAGTTCCTTCTCATTGTGAATTTAAAGCATGGCAGAATGCAGTCATGGTGGAGTCCTTTAAAGATTTGAGATAATGATTTCAACGATAGTGCTTTTTAACTGAAAGCGCTAGTGCTCTGTTGTTTGTTAATGATGCTTCCACGTTATGCAGACACAGAATAAATGACAGGAGCGTATGAATGAAGGCTTGGCTTGGTAGCTCCAGGACAGGTTTTTGGGCAAGGGGCAGAGCCTGGGTGGTGCTGTCATTGGAAGTTCCTCGGGAGCAGACTGACTCCATTAAATTTGACTTTGCCTCTGGCTTCCAGTTCCTGGTCTGCCTGGCTTTGAACACCTTCTGCCTCTGTTAGGAGTCATCAATTTCTCTTCCTTCGGTTCTCCTTTTGTTCTTCCCTCTTCATCTTCCATTACTCACTCTTCTGTTTTCAGTGCCTGAGGCTGACATTTTCATACCTTGGTGACTAAAGTTTGGCTCCTAGATCCGTATTTATTCAGTTAATATAGACAGCAGTCCAATTTCGGAGGAGTTGCGTATCCTGGAAAAGATATTTGTTTAAAAGTAGGAACAGAAATTTAGGAGCATACCTTTAGGGATCTTAGACTCGAACATACTTTCCCGTTATTATTTGCTTCAACTATCACTAGAGATCTGATATCAAACTAACCTGAAAATTACTCTGTCTTGTACATGTTGAGGGGAAAATAAGAATTATGGAAAATGGCCTTTTCCTCAAGAGGTATCAGTTGCTACATGGGTTTCTGCGCACGCTGTCGGCAGGGTTTCAGTGAGCTGGTGCTGCCACCGCTGTCGAGCAGCGTTTCCAGGCCAGTCCCGAGCTGGGAGCTCTTCGCCCACCGCCCCGAACAGCGCCAGCTGCCTGCCAGCGTTGTGCGTGATAGCTTTGCATTTCTGATTGTTTCTGGATTTAACGCTTTCTTCTTGCTTCTGAGGTACTAAGTGCGGTTTTGCGTACTAGCAGGGGAGAGCGGTTAGGATGTGGGGAAAAACTTTCCCAGAGAGCAGCAGCCAGGCGATACGGCTTGTTACAGGATGAATACAGCTTAAAAAACCCATAAGTAAGTAAATAAATAAAATCCTCCCATGTACCTTATTGAAGACCACACTAAAATTATAACTGAGGCTACCACGGATGACAATCATATTACCTCCTTAAACTAAATAACTTGATTGTCTTATTACAATAGAAAGCAAAGAGAAATGTCCTGAATATACTGTAGGAAATTGTCTGTACTAAATCTAGCCCAGCATTTATGAGCATTGTATATATTATTTGATTTTGCCAGAATTACATAAACAGGGGGAAAAAATTGTTAATGTAAGTTGACTACCAGAGTAAATCACAGCCTAATTGTTCTTTTTTTTTCTGGCTAAAATTAGAATTTGATATAATGGTCAATAGACATTTTCTTTAATTTTTGAGACATAATTTCTAACAGCTAATCCAAGCGAACTGGAGAAACTTGCTGTAGAATTGAAAAAATAAATTACCTGAATTTTATGGTGACTTACTGGTAAATCCCCGTAGTTGGAAGCTTTAATTTACCTCATATTTCAGTTTTTTCTCCTCTAACTGGCTTATGGGTGTATATTAGAGCAAAATAATTGTTATTTTCTTAGTGCCACCAGGGTGCTTGGAGCATGAACCAAAGTGAAGACAGAACCTGGCCTGTTCTTGTAGGGAAATAAAAGACCGAGGACTGCAGAGGAAGGAACATCGGGGCTTGTGGCAGAGGCAGCATGCTGCAGTGCGTGGCGTGGCAGGCGTTCTCCCCAGAGCTGCTGGCTGCAGCAAAATGCTGGAGCACCCATGTAAGTCAGTCTGAAGTTGTACTGGAGTAAATGGGGCTCCAGCACTGCAAACCCCCCCGGCAGCCACTTGTTTCCCTTCCCAACTCCCAGTGTAGAGGAACAAAGTATTTTTGCCCTTGTTCTTGGTTAAAAAGGTAAATACTGTGTTTAGTGTTGAGGCTACTGACTTAAATACCTACGAAAACTTCATGAGGCTTTGCACAGCAAAACCAGCTTTCCTCCAGGGTCCATTAAAGTGGCTTAGGCTCTGGAGTTATGCTTTGGCTTAGTCTGTTGTAAATTCCCTATAGCCAACAGAGTTTTACTAGAGATGATTTGAATGTAGTGCTTGTATTTCTGAGGGAAATAATGGGCTCAGAACTGCAGAATGGGGAGAAGAATGTACCCAAACCCCAGAATATGCAAGATGACGGAATTTGGTCTCCTGCTGGGGTAGTATGCGGCTTCATCCATTTCGAGTGTAACTCAGTCTCTTTAGTTCCTGGTAATGTACGTTCTTCACCTTCCACACATTGTTTTGGGCAAGTTGTTTGCATGGCAGAGCCCTAAACAGAGTCTACTTCTCTGGAGAACCTTTCTGAAGAAATGCATGGGTTTGGGGATATTTACCTGGTTTTGATGAACTTAGGAATTGGCAATTATATTTCACAACTGAAGTCAAGTATTGTGAAGTAACGGTGGATTTACACACACATTGACTTGGTTAAGTCTTGGGTTTGTTTTGATTTTTTAAAAATTTTTTTTCAATTTATTCTTTTGATTCTGTAAGTGGAGAGAGGAAAAGGCAAAACCATTTCATTTCTGTCATTGTGAGTGGGGTTTTTTTTAAGCATCTCCATTCACACTTTTAAGAGTATTTTTGTAAAAACACTTGGCATTCCTTGCTTCTAAATCATGGAGTAACTTTGTGCAAACAATTCAAAAGAAATGGGGTTCCAACATTGTCATTATAGCTATTAAAACTGTCTGAATTGTTTTGCTTTTTGATGCTTGCCATAGCAACGGTGGATGTATAATTTGCTGAATATCCGTAGCAGGATATTTGAATATGTTCTTTACAGTTTTACTTCTGCATGTAACTAAGCATGCCAAATCATCACATTAACCCAATTAACCAAGCCAGACCCGCATCTGCCGTGGAATGACAATGAAGATTTTTTTTTTTAAAGACCTTCGGATTTCGCCTCCGTCTTAACAAAAAAACCCCCAAATACCGTGCATCAGAATAGCAGCAGCTTTTATCAGTATGCTGTTAAAAATTATTCATGATTCAGACTGCAAAAACTCCTGGCACATCTACTTTCTCGCCGCTCACCAGCTGGAGGTAGCTCTGTGTTTGTGCCCCTAGAAAGGTAAGACCCAGTCCGTTTATCCTGTACCATACATGCACAGAATCTTTTGTGGTTTGGTACCTCCGTGCCTTAACAGTGATTAGACCTTTGATTTTTTTTAAACAGTGGGGATCTGGGAAACTTGAAAGATACCAGCAGCACTTCAATTCAAATGGTTTCTTTCTTATCAGTTTATTGTGCAAGGAATTAAATGAAAATATTTGGGACTGTGCTGGCATGTTTGCTGAAAAATCAGTGTTCAGATAGCATCTGTAATAGTACATAGGTCACATTGCTGTAACGACCTATATGCTACTGTTAAAATTATGTATGATTTTACATATGTAAGATTCAGTTTATTAGGGTTTTTTTCTCTTGGTAAAAGAGCTCATATTGAGGAAGAGAATGAGTTCATTAGCCATACGTAGCAGAGTTCATACACTACTTCAGCAACCCCTTAAAAATGCCTTACTTGTCCTCATCCACCCAAATTCTCATTGTCTTTATGGACCAGGAAGGATCTAGAAAGCCAGAGAGCGCTCCCGAAGACACTTCATAGAGCGGGTGGCACGCTACTCTAGAGCCAAGGTAGATTGTGGTAGTCCTGGAAGCGGAGCTATTGCCAACCAGTTCAGTGGAAGTTCCTCCTTCCCCAGACTGTAACGGCTGAAAGAAGGCAGCTGGTGTCCTAAACAACCTTGTCAGTCAGACCGCATGGACCTCATTACTCTAATGAGCCATAGAAGCACATCAGGAACTGCTTGAGCTTTGGAGAGAAGAAGGAGATGGACACTCTTGTGCACACATGTAGCTGATGTTGCATTTAATTATGTTTCTGGGTGATCTCAAGGTCTAACCCCATGTGGAGTACCTTATGGTTATTTGTTCTCAAGAGTGTGTAAGTGAATAATGCAGTGAGGGCTATAACCGAAATAAATGTTTGTGCTCGTCTCCCCGAAAAGAGCGGAAAGGCTATTTGTGGCAACGGTGGCCGTCTGCGTACTTGGGAGCAGCCTGGTTTCCTGCTCGCACTTCAGCCACAAGCACTGGTGTCTGCAAAACCAAATCCAAATAGCTCTCTGAACTGATCGTACTTGGTAGCAGAGTGGTAATCTCTGTAGCTCGGCAGAGATGCGTTAGCTCCACCATTTCTCTCGTCGCCTTTTTGTTACCTAGTCTTGCCTGAATATCCAAGTGGAAGCTCCAGCCCGTTCTGAGTACCAGCCTGATGTTAGTCTTGGGCCAGAGACTGCTGTGCCAGGAGATAAGCTGGTTCAGAGGAGACAGGCAGCGGATAGGACTGGCTCTGTGGTGGCACTGCAGGCTCTGCTTCCTGGCTAGTCCAGTTGCCTGCTTCTTGCTGAAGAAGAGAGAGCAAGGCAGGTCTGTCTGCCACTCTGTGGAGCGCTGGGGGTGAATCTGATGTGTGGGATGGCCCTTTGTGTCTTAGTAAGATGTCGCCTGAACATCTGATGCTTGCATCAGGAAAATTGACTTCCATCTCTTGAGTGCAGAGGGATACCTATTTTGATCGAGTTTTTGCCATGGTGCAAACTGTGAGGAGTGCCAACTGTATGGCTACCTCGTGTCTTTGCTAAGCGTACGGATCATCTCGGGAGAATATCCGAGGAGGGACATAAATTCCCTAGAACTCATCAAGAAAATGATTGTTCTTCGCCAGCGTGGCAACTAGAAAAATTTCCAGCAGATTTTGAACAGCTGAAGGAAACAATTACCTTAGCTGATCCTGTAGCTGCATTAATATTTGTGTGTATTTATAGGCAGAGTATGCTAGATTAGCTTTATGACCGTCGGGAGTGAGCCTGTCATTCTAGAGCCTCTTCATCAATGTGCCTTTCACGCTCCATGAGATTAGCAGCCGCTGAAAATAGGAAAAAGGAATTGTCCTTTCTTCTGTCTTCGAAGAGACCCATCACGCCGTACTCCTCTTTCGTCGTGGCTCAGAAAGGGCATTGGTCCTTAGCAGAACCAGAGCACCAACAGGTCTTTTGAAAGAAGTTCTACTCTCATGAGGATCTAAGGGAAAAGATCCTTTTTGCCTGTTTAGTCACACACATCAAAGGAAACGACCGTTTCGATCTTCATTTGCATTGTGCGGGCATTAGATGTGGTCCAGTTACACAGAGCTCTGCTTGGGCAGGCAGGAGTGCCAGTACTCTTCAAGCCTTGACAGAGGTGGGCAGGAGACTCGGCCAGGCAAATAATACATCACTCTTCCAAGGCACCTTCCTTTTTTTAAAAGGACAGAGGGTGGGTTTTGCGGGAGACTCTCTGGCAAAAGCTCCTTGCCACCCCGCTGCTAGGGCGTGCTGTGGGCCAGGCGGTGGGCTCGGTGAGGGATCTGTCCAGCTGCAAGCTGCCACCCTTTTCTCACAGAACACGTGAATGCTTGTCACAAACTCTCTCCCGTAGGATCTGCCCGGCTCCCTCGGGCTTTTTACATCTCACGGAAAGGGTAACTGGATTCTCCTTGCAGATCACAAATCCTCACCTCATCGGCTGCATACCATGCCAAGAAGGGCTTTTGCTTTCTGAGCATCGTGCTGTCTGCCCCAAAATATTCTGGGTGGGGAAAGAGACCCTCCAGAACGTTAATTTTACAGCAGTATTGAAAAATGGGGGAGAGAGAACCTTTGCAGCCCTGTCGCTGCTGTTCGGGTCAGTTAAACAGCGCGGCACTTGCTCTGATGCTCAGAAGGGGGTAGAGCAGCAGCGGCGTGTGCCCCTTCCCCGCAGCTTTTGGGATCATCGGGGCTGGGACCTGTGGGGAAACACAGGTTCAGCGCAAATGTTGCCAGAAGATAGGGAAGAAGACTGTGTTTCCAGGTGCCCCCTCGTTAAAAACCAGTTCTTGAAAGTCTCAGCCTGGGGGTTGGTTTGCTCGCTTCAGAAAAGCTCGCAGCTTCCCCGTTTCGACTCCAGTAGGGTGTCTTCTCCGTTCCCTGCCGAACCACCCCCACCAGACCGCCGGGGACTGGGACTGGAGGAGCCGGTGAGCGGCCGCGGGGCGCCGGCGCTGGCGTCAGGGAAGCGGCCCCCCTCCGCTTCCCCTCCGGCGGGCGCTGCCGCGGGCCCGGCGGGCTGCGGGGCGGCCTGGGGGCGGCGGGACCTTTTTTTTGGAAGGGCGCGGGCCCGGCCCGGCCGCTGGGGGCCGAGGAGGGGGGAGGCGGTGCGCACGCCGCTCTGCAGGAGGGCGGCCCGGCGGTACAGGGGCCCTCGCCTCGCCCGCCCCGCCGCCTGGAGGCCCGCGCCCGCCGCTCGCCCCGGCCAGCGGGCGGGCGAGGCCGGGCCGCGGGGCTGCCCCTGCCGGGCGGGGCGGGCGCGGGGATGGGCGGGCGGGCCGCCCGCCGCGCCAATCGGCGGCTTTGTTTAGGGTTACTAGGGCGCGGAGGGGGCGTGCGCCCGCCGGGGCCGCCCGCAGCCAATGGACAGGGCCGGGGGTGGTGGCGCCGGCGGCCGCCCGGCCGGCCGCCCCATTGGCCCCGCGCGCGGTCTCGGGTGGCGCCGTGTCAATCGGCGCGTCCCGCTCCGGCGCGCGCGCCGCCGCCCTGCGCGCTTCCCGGCGCCGCCGCTGAGTGGCTGTGTCGCGTGTCACTGAAGCAGTGCCGCGCTCCCATGGGCCATCGCGCCCATCCCCTCCGGGGGCCCGCCCCCCGCCCGCCGCGATTGGCTGCCGCGGTTGTCAGTGCGGCGGCTCCCCCAAGGGCGGCGCGGGGTGTGCGCCGTGCGCGCGGGGTGGCCGGCCCGGCGGCGGCGGCGGCGGCAGCGGGAGGAGGCGGCGCGCGCCTGGGTCCCGGTCGCGAGGAGGCGGAGGAGGATGTGGCGCGCGGAGGGGAAATGGCTGCCGAAAACAAGCCGGAAGGTGAGAGCGCGGCCGGGCCCGCTCCCGCTCCGCGCCGGGCCGGGCCTGCCCCCGCCACCGCGGGGCTGTCGGCGCGCCGGGCCTCCCGCGCCGCCCCCCGCCCCTGCCCTCGCCGCGGGGCGGCGGCGGCCGGGCCGGGCCGCGCGGCGCGAAGTTTGGCGGCGGCGGGCGCCCCCGCGGGGCCGGGCCGGGGCGCGGGGCGCGGGGCGGCGGGCAGGCCATGTGCAGCGGGCAGGCCGCGTGGCGCCGGGGCCGCGGCGGCCGGGCCGGGCCGGGGCTTGGGCACGCCTCCCGCCGCCCGCCGGCACGTGCCCGCCCGCCGCCAACATGGAGGCTGCGGCGGCACGGCCGGCGCGGGGCGGCGCAGGGCGCGGCGCGGGGCTCCGGGCCGCCGCTCGCCGCTGATGGCCTGGGCCCGCCGCCGCCCGGGGGTCACGCCGCGCCGGGCCTGGCTGCGCGCCCCCCCCCCCCCCCCGCTCCCCCTCCGCGGCGGCGGCGCACGTGCCTCGCGGGCGCGCGCCCGTCACGAGCGGGGCGGCCTCGTCCGCGGCCCCGCCGCACCGGGGCCTCCGCGCCGGCGGGCAGCGGGCGGGCCGGGGGCGGGCGCTGCTGGGGCGGGCGGAGCGGCGCCGCCCGGCGAGCGGCGGGCCCGGAGGTGAGCGAGGGGAGGGCCCGGCCCGCCCCGCCTCGCCCGCCCCCGCCGGCCGCGGTGGGGGGGCAGCGGGGCGCCCAACTCCGGCCGAAAGTTACCGGCGCGGCGGGGAGCCGGGGCGCGGCGCGTCCGCAAGGGGGTAGCGCTGCGCCGCCCGTGCCTGCCCCCCGCCCCCCCCCCGGGGCCGTCCGGCGGAGCGCGGCGCCGGGGAGGGGGAGGGAGCGGGGCGGGGGGGCCGCGGGCTCGGCCGATCTTGCGTTTCCCCGAAGTTTGTCCGGGCAGGCCGGAAGCGCTCGCGGCAGCCCCGGCCCCGCCGCCGTCGGGGGGCCCGGCGCCGGCTCGGACGGAGTCGCCCCGGCGTCTGCTCCGGTCTGGCGGGGCCGGGGCCGCTCAGCCGCGGGCCCTTGGCGCGGCCTTGGGCCGCACGCCCGGTGCCCGGCGTCAGGGCCTCCATTTTACGGGGGCGGGAGGAGCGGGCGGCGGGCGGCCCGCGGGTGACCGGTTGCGTAACGGGCATCGGGGAAATTTACCGGTACCCCGTGGGTCTGGGCGGGCTGGGCCCCTCGCGTAGCTGCCTTTAGCTGGCTCGCAGGGATCGCTGCCTTGCCCGCCGCAGCAAAGGCGCTTCCTCGCTTTTAACCCATGTGCACTGCTCACCGGGAAACCCCTCCTTAGGATGCAAGGGTCCTTATCCCAACTCTTCACCTGGATTTTTTGCTGCCAGTGCTCTGGGAATATCTGGTTTTTTTCATTGTTTCTTGTAACGTAGTAGCGGTAGAGCCTCTGTAGGCATGGCCGCCTTTGGTTTGCTTCTTGCCTGCGCCTTGTCCAGCATGGTGAAGGCAGAGTGCTCTACAGAAATGTAAATTTTAAGTAGTAGCGATGCTTATGAGTGTTGTCAGCTTCATCTTTTATTAATCTCTTTGATGCTCCCAAATTCGTTAGTTCCATCTTTCCTGTGGTCTGGGAAACGCCAGGCTTCATTCTTTTCCCATTTACGTTGAAGTTAATGATTAACTCCACCGAAGTAGTAAAATGCCAACTGGTTAACAGGGGCGTAAGGGAGAAGAGCGTTAGCATCTCTCTGGACCTCGTAGCTCGAATTGTGAAGCTTTGGTTCGTCGGTGGATGAAGGAATTGCCACTGAAGCACACTCGGCCTTGGTTATCTTTTTGGGCTTCCTGTGCTGATGTACGATGACATTTTTTCTACGTGAAGCGCAGGTTTCGGTGTACTCGTTCCTACGAGGCCATGGCTTTACAGAGCCATCCAGATCAGTGCTCCTTGACTTGAAAGGTGATTTGGCCTTTATGCTCTTCGTTTAACGTGACTTCTACCACGTTTCGTGTTGGTAACTAATTTCTGTGGGCCATTGAAGCACGTTCTGGCTGAGGAGGTGGGTCTGCAGCAGTGTTTGCTCTTGCATCGTGCACGAGCTGCTGGAGAAAGGAGTTTTGTGCCCCTCCAGTGCTGCGATCTGGGGTTTCACTTGGCTGGTCGGTAGCTGGTTCCCTGCTTGGTACCTGGGCATCGCCGAGCTGGGAGCGCTCGGAGCCTTCGGCGGCTCAGCTCAGCGCCGGCGCCTGCGTTGTTCTCGTAGTAAGCGCACAGAGCAGCTCCCCGCGCTGACCTAGTTCCATGGTATATTTTCAAGGAGGCAAGATATAAACCATTCATTCCTTAAATTTAAACTCCGCCTGCCAGAAATGTAGATGGGAATTGGTTTTAAAGCGTGATTCAAGACAACTGTTTCATCAGTAGTACAGATGCTGGAGAAGAGAATGTAAGTCGCTTCAGATTTTTGTTACTTTACTATTCAGAAACCAAATGCAGAAGGCAGCTAGCAGGTTAGTTGCGTGGAGAAGTACTGCTGTTATTGGGGAGCAGTCTGCTCCGGCCGCCCAAAGTGCTACAGTAGAAGCGAACGCCGTGAACAGCAACGAAGAGCTCTGCAGACCCGCCTGCTCTTCAGCTTCGCCGTCAGGCTTCGGTCGAGGCTTCTCGTGCCCGGCTGCCAGCAGAAGAACCTCGGCGGTAGGTGAGGGTTTGCAACGAGGCTGGCGTCTCTGTTCCCTGGCTGCAGGGGAGATATCCACATCTCGGAAAACTTGGGTGAGTTCCCTCTTATCTGGTCTCCTTAGGCCGGAGGGAGCTGGGGTCAGTGACCGAACAGCTCTTGCCATCCTCGTGGCGGAAGCTTGGTGGCTTTTGTAGTGTCTGCCGCGTTTTGTGTGTGAGCTGAGATGGGAGGGCTGTCCCTTGGAGGTGCCATCTTGGCAGCCGTAATGGGCTCTCGACTTGATCGGGGTGGGTGGGCTTCTTTAAATTAAAAAAAGAAAGTTTTTTTAAAAGTTAAAAATAGGTTCTTTATGCACATTCTTTCTTTCTTTAGATTTCTGTACTCTCATGGGCAGGTATCTGAAACCATAGCTTTAAAGCAGAGTAGTGCCCCTGTATTTAAATAGTGCAGCTGGCGCGGGAGCTGGGCCCTTCGTTTGTCGTGCCCACGAGTTGGGCCGCACGCGGCTGTTGAATTTTGGGGCTGTTAATTCAGGCAGGGCCGGGGGGTGGACGGCAGGAGGGGGGATTTCTCCCTGCCGCTCCCGTGTGAGCCGAGGATGTCGGCAGGGATTTTGGCAGCTCTTCTGAGTTTGTTGTTGATAGTGACCGGGGAAGGAAGTCAGAGCTTCAAATATTATTGAATGCTGAGAGGCTGTTTGGGCAACGTACCTTCTGAAAACAAAACATTCTTGATTTGGTTGTTGAACAGCAAATATTTACTTCCCTCTGCGGAAGTGTTGCATAACATTTTATTGCTTAAACAAACCTGAGCTTATTGTGAGCGTGATGGATTGGATTTTGTGCCGCGCTCTCCGTACTGCTGTCCATCCTGGCAACATTGGACTGTCACGGTGAGGAGACAGGGTGTGACGCTCAGCTCGGTCCGCTCCTTGCCCCAGAATTTTTGCTGAATTTCAGCAGTTGGGATTTTACCAAAATTTCTCTTGTCAGAGATGGAAGCGAATGGCCTCCTGCTGAAGTTTCTAGGCCCCCTCGGAGGGCTGCAAGCCGGCAGGACAGATTCAGAGGGTGGACTCGATTCGCTTTTTCCACACAGCAGAAACAATGTGTGTGTGAGGTCAATTTTTGGGGATATCTTTGGTATTATGACCATTTTATGTGCAAGATGCCTGATGTAAGGCTTGGGGCTTGTTTAAAGCTCTAGTTTTTTAATCGAATTCCACATCCCTTGTTGTTAAAGTGTTTGGGAAAACCATTGGCTCGAAGGTTTTTTTTGGTTTGTTTGTATGGGTTTTTAAAGCTACCTCTGTAGGAAGGTTTCCTACAGATGTTCTGACTCAGGTTTCATTTCATCTATTGGGAACCTGGAAGTGTTATGTACAGGTAAGGTTAAAGCAAATGTTTTTAAAATGTAATGTGCTAACTTGACATTACTAATATTTGTAAATGGTTCTTCGCAAGCACCCAGTCTTTTAAAGACCTGCTTCAGATGGTATGTGTTACTGGGGGAAGGCTACCCTACTGCCCTGTCCAGGCAGCCTTCCGAGAGAGGGAGCTGGAATGTCACCTTCCTTTCTTAGTGTCCCTTCTGTCTCTGCTTCAATAAACCAAATATGTCAGGGTGGGGGGTGGGGAGACAACCCAAACCTTCCCATGGAGTGAAATGAGGCTGGTGGAGCGTGTTGTGGAATACAGTGCCGGTTAATTAAAGCGCAGCGCTTCCAGCAGCTTCTTGCATCTTCGGTGTTTCCTGGCTTCCTCTTCCACACCTTGCTGAGTTTTTTTTTTTTTCTTTTTACTTTTTTCCCCTCATTTTGTGTCCTGTTTCCACTTTCTGCGGCTTCCTGCGCCCCTTCAGCCCTGCATTGTGCTTACCCTGTTTTGAACCCCGTGGGTTCCGAGAGGCAAGTACCCCTGCGGGTGCTGGTGTCTGCCTTAACCCTGTGGTTTGGGGGGTGCAGCACCTGCCCTCTTCCTGGGGTGATGCTGAAGGTGCGGCTTCATACCAAGGAGCAGTTACGGCCCTGGGTGCACAACACCAAAATCCCGTGATCGCTGGGAATGGAGAGCTCAGTGTCCTGCTCTTATCACATCTTCCCTTCGAGGGTTTTGGTGGGTTTTTTCCTGCCAGCTCCCCAGGTAGGCTTCCAAACTCAAACTGTTCATAATTAAAAAAAAAAAAAAGTAAAAACATCCATGGCTGGTGGCTGCCGGTGTATAGGCTCAGTGTCAGCAATTTCAGTGGCCTTAGCTGATATTGTGGGACTTCTGGAGAATTTGTTGTGGTGTTGGGAATGTTTGTAGTATTGAAAACCGTATAAAGGGGTGGTTTATTTTTGCCAGGCTTAATTAATAATGATGCCCATCTCTCCTTAGTTTCATTGCAATCGTAATGTTTTATTTTTGCTAGGCCTGACTAACAATATCCATCTCTCCTTAGTTTCATTCCAGTTGAATTTGATGATGTAATTTTAGTGAAAACTGAGGGATGAAGGAATTGATGACAGGTCTAAAACAAATGAATTGTTGGCGACAGTGAGCAATGATCTAATCGTTCTGTTGTGCTTGTCATATTTAAAAGCAACACGGTGAGTGTCATGGTTGAACACACTTAGGAGCTGCAGGAAACGGTTGAAGCGACGGCACTGTTTCAGTGCTCCTGAGGATTGCTTCTGAAGTAGTTCTGTGCACCTCTGAGCGTAGCCACATTGCCCTGTCTCGTGTGGTTAGCGGGGTGCTTCAGGCCGCCTGCTAAGGTGGGAGAGAGGAGCCGGTTCTGTTGGCTGGGGGGGGGGTGGACTCCTCAGTGCTGAGCACAGTGACCAATGTACAGCGTAAGAAATAACCAGCTAATTGTGTAAAGCAGACCTCAACCAGCGCGTAGGCTTTCATTAGGGAGAATTGTGCTATCAACTCTTCCCCAAAATGCACCATTTGCGCTTTTACATAACCCTGTTGTTGAAATTGAATTCAGTTATAAAATGTCAAGAAACTTTCTGCTGTGTAAAAAGGATAAAATAACGTACACGTTACTGGTGGGGAGGACCGGGGCAGCGACGGGCAGCAGCAGCGTTTTTGCTACATTTGTACTACTTAAAGTTTTAGAATGGTTTGTAGAGCTCGTCATAGCAACAAATTATCACAAATATTCCAAGAAACTAGGCTAGATTCAACAACTTACTAGAGGAAAATTATTTTGTTGATCGTCCTTGATACTACTGCCATTCCTATGATTCGGGTTCTACTTGTTCCTCCCGCTCTCCCTGCAGGCAGCAGTCGCAGCTCCGCGCGTGCTGGTTTCGGGTCGTCCTCTCTTGCTCCTGCCTCGCGCTTTTTGCCTTTGCCCCAACTGTTTGTTCTTCCTTTGCACCCTCCCCTTGGCCCCCAGGCTGCTCCTTGGGCTGCCCACATCCTTCACGGTGAAGGATCAGGAGCACCTTTGCTCGGCCAGCGTCCCCGCCGAGTGCTGGCATCCAGCGGAACCTTGCTGGGAAAGCAGTGCTGGGGAGCTGGACCCGGTAACTTACCTGGGCCACCCTCTACTGAGACTCAGAAATCTGCTTTTGTTGCCAAGAGATTCGCAGCTGTGATCGTCCAAATGTTTCTAGAAAACAGACCAAGAGCTGTTGGGTTTGCTTGGATTGCTACTGTTGACTGATTGAAAATGCCAGAACAAAGTGGAACTATGAGAAGTGGCATGCCAGTCCTTCGGGTGCTTGGATTGGGGATAATTCTTTGCATTTGATTCTGCCAGATTGAATTTATCCATTTTGTCTGTGTCCAGCGGTCTTCAGGGGGACTTCATACCCCCACCCACAGCTCAGGACCAAGCCGAGCCAAATCAATACATGGGAAATACGAATATGTAAAAAAACCCTAATTTTTTTGACTGAACCTGGGTACCTCAACTTTCATTTTTGTCTATGTCTTCATATATAATCTTTAGAAAAGTGAGCTATTGGAAGGGTAGCTTTTTGCGAAGGGGAGGAGTTTCAGAAGAGCCGGGAGGGTTGAGAACCACGACTCCAGAGGAAGGGGAACGGAGTCGGTGCTTTTGCTCTGGGTATTGGCGTAGTCACTACTGAGCTCTCCTAAATAGGGCAGACATCGGTGGTTTTCCTTGTGAGGAGGCCTGGCGCATGGGTTATTACTGCCGTTGCGCCAAAGACCGGATGCGTTCCGGTAGCCTGCGCTTACTGTGTCCGTATGGGTGCTGCTTCTGAGCTGTATTGACTCGGCTCTTAAGCAGCGGCATGGTGGGGGGCTTCGCGCTTAACCTGACACCCTCCTGTTCCATTTAAGTAGCTTATAATTACGTTGTGATTCTAGCTGTTTGTTTTGTACAGAAGTGCCTGTTTGAAACACCTTTTACACCTCTCCTGCGAGGTAGTTAAGAAGATGGCCGACCCCAAGTTATTACTTCATAATAATGTGGTTAGGAAACTTGCGTGTTTGATTTTATAGGTTTATTCTTTATATTTATTTCCAGTATAGAACCATCTGCAAATCAGCAGTTGATCAACACCCATTCAGCCATTTCTGTATTCTCCAATTATAGGTTATCTTGATAAACTGTGGTAGTTAAATGGTCTACAGATCTAAATTCACCTCCTGGATCACAGAAGATTTAAGAACCAGTTAAAGAAAAAAAAAAGGGGGGGGGGATTGTTTGGAGAGCGAGGGTAGAGCCTAGACTCACTGTGTGATTTGCTGTTGTGCGCTTTAAAGTTTTATGGCCCATGTTGCATCCCTTGGGAGGATAAAGTGCAAGGAGCATGAAGAAACCCATAAAATTACGAAGGGTTTATGTGGTATAATTAATATGGAACTTTCCATGAACTTTATAATAGTTGTACTTTCTTAATTTTACACGAGTTTCTGGTTTGCTAATAAGTAATCTTGGAGATTGCTAATGGAACTTAAATTTTGGATTTCCATACTGAATTATAACAACATACATTGTAGGCTGCTAGATTTTAGCATATAGCTTCCTTATTGTAGTTTTCAGCATTGGCTGTGCGTGCCTTGGGAAGCGTTTTTGAGCTGCGGCCAGCTTTGCACTAACACACCCCCCCCCCCCCCCATGTCGATACAGCTTTCCTGGCAGATCCTCCTTGGGCAAGTGCGGCTTTGCTTGCAAAAGCACTTTTTATTGACACTGGGTGGGTTTGCAGATCGCAATGTCATAAGTTGCACCCATGGCAAAAATAATACGAGGAGGAAAGCTCAAGTACCAATCTGGCCTGGATTTCCACAGTAGAATCAAATAAGCGATGTGAAGTTGCAGCTCCTTTTTTAACTACAGAGGAAATTTTAGTTCCAAATAAATGTATAATATTCCCGCTGGAATGTGCTGGTTGCTCTGTAAGTTGGGCGTGGATGCTGAGCGGTGTTGAGTGTTGTTATTCTGGCTTTATCAGAAGACTCTACGGCAGGCGAATGGGTACGTCAGCTTGACCAGAAATGGCAGATTTGATTCAAACCGAAGGACAACCACTTTTTTTTTTCCTCCACCTCCCTAAAGATTTACGTGTTTTAGCTGGAAGGATTGCAATATTATTTGTGAGGAACGCGAGTAGCAAAGCGATGGCTGACCTGGAGGAATGTGAACTCTGGGTGGCCAGTCTGTAGATGGGGATGACGGATCCCACCTGATGCTTGGGGATCTGCTGATGGCAAACGCTTTATGAGGGAAGCTGAATCACGGAGCAGAGGTTCAGGGGTGACCGAGGTCTGCCAGCACTGTTAGTGCAGCTGGGAGAGCAATCCTCCTCTTCGGTGCCCGGCTTCCCCGTTTTATCTGCCTAGGCTTTCTTTCCTTTCTTGGCCAATCTCATCCTTTTCCAAGGTCAAGCCTGTTTTAGAGGTCACTGAATTTAGGATTCACTTCCCATAACATGACTATTGTGTGTCATTCTGAGGACGAGGCTAGCGAATTCTTTAACGAAAGGCGCATTGGCTCGAGGCGGGTGGCAGTTGTCATTTTGCATGTTGGGGACTTTAGGAATGAAGAAATGTCGTTGCTAAATGCGGAAAAGAGAAGCGTACTTGAGGTGTAGTCACATTACAGGGCGATGAAAATGACCTTCCGTTGCTATAATGACACCGAGGTACAAGATGCTAACAACAGGAGTTGGAAGGTTTAGAGTCAGCAAGTTCTGATAACTTCTACCAAAACAGTTTTAGGGGATCTATTATCCATAGGCACTTTCTGGATTAATAATACTGATAATTGATGACAGTGGAAGAAAGTTAATAAAACGAGCTGAATAATTAGAGGTCTGCCAGCCCTGCAAAATAATGGAATGAATGATAGAGGACTTGACTGATGCGGAGGTAAGGGGAAGTAATACAATTAATGTCAATTAAAATGTACCCATGGAAAATAAGCTGATGAGATGTAACTGGGGATGTAGTTTGGCTGATAAAAGCAATAATGTGTGCTGTAAAATACTTTGCCGCCTTAATGAATTGAATGTAGTGCAATGCAATATTTTGAATGAGAAGTGAAAATGGTATAAAACGAATGTAGGGAATGTTAAGTAGGTACCAGCTAAATCGGATGGCGGATCTGAAAATACCGGGTGGGAATGGCTGGGGGCTGCCGTGGCGGTGGGGCCCTGCCTGGCTCTGTTCTTTGCCCCAGGCGAGTTGGTGTCCTAGCGAATGGCCCCGAGTGTCCCGACGTGCGTGTTTTGTGAAGCTTTGGGCAGCCAGGGGTGGTGGGAAATAACAAAGGTGATGGTCACGCGTGCAGAACGTCGGCTGGGAAAAGACTGGGCCAAAAAGCCCTGGGGAGTGTCAAGTCTGAGATACTCCATGTCAAGCTGGACATCCTGGAATGGTGTAGAAAAAAAGAACAGAGAGAACCTTCTTCCCGATTTCTGTATCGGTTCAGCAGAGATCGATGCTGCCCAACAGCTTGTTCGCCCAGGACGAAGTACGAACTGGCAGCCCTGTTGATTTAGTCTGAGGCGGTTGTGCCATGAAGTTCCCAATAACTCAGGGGAGTGCACAGGACTCATAAATTATAGAGCAGCTCACGTTTATCATACACATCGCTGCTTATCTTGTAAACTCATCTGCTGTGCTCGCACGAGTAGTTGATTTAACAGCGTGTATATTGTTGAACTTGACACATCCAAGAGTATAATCAAGCTTTGAAAATACTGGGATGTCTAGCTGCTGCTTTGCGCTCTCGGCCCGCTTTCTAAAACGTTCGCGGGACGGGTTCTCTCTGGTTTGCTGGAGGTCACGGGAGATTTCTGTATCGTACGTGATTACAGAGGAGTTTCTATCATGATGCTGGCATGCGTTTAATGACATAAAATGATGAGCTATGTAAAAGGAAAAAGTTAATATCCTTTTTCTGTACATTTCCAAAGGGGAAATGACTAGAAATTAATTTTTCAGGGTAAAATGCCAGTGTACTTCTCTTATACCGCTGCCCAGTATCTGCCACACGAAGTGGGAGGACAGTGGAAGAGGCAGAGATGGGGAGGTTTTGGAAGGAGAACGAGCAAAACTCCTGTGCTGTGGCTGGGATGCCTCATCCTGCTGCTCCGGCTCCCTTTCTTGTGGGGACTGGTTTGGTTTATAATCGCACCCTGTTCGCAAATGCTCTGATCCTTTGGTGGTGTTGGACAGGCGCAATCAAGTTAATGCTTCTGGGACTTCTGGGGGCTGTTGTTGGGCTTTGGGGTTTTTTTTAATATCTTTTTTTTTTTTTGTCTTTTTAAGGGGTATCAATGCACCTTCTACACTTCTAGCCACAAAAAAGAATAATTGTGTATTCTTCATTATTTCTGCTTTCGAGACCCCCCGGTATGGTGGGGTAGGAGATTTTTATCCCTCTAGCTCACTCTCACATCGAGGAACTATGTTCCCTTTTTAAGCTGTCCGTGGAAGGAGGAGTAACCTGTTTTCAGTCAGGTACAGCGCTTTTTAGTTTTAAATGAACTAATAGACCCTGAGTTGCATTTCTGCTGCAGCTTGACAAAATTATAGCAGGTGCTGGGGCTCTGTGCTTATTTACTTGCAAATCCTGTCAAGTGTGAACTTCATTTACGACTTTCCTGGCAGGTCATACTGCTGTGGTCACAGCTTCTATAACGTTTTGTCACTATTGCTTGTAAAATTTGTCACCGAGGGAAATAATAAGCTAAAATAGACACAGGTAAGCACACACGCAGGCTCCTCGTGCACAGTTCCATCAGAGCTCTTCTCAAACTTTGCAACCACAAGGAATTAAACTGTATTTATATTTCTGAAATAAAGGTGCAATTTCAACAGAAAGCCGTATTCTTCTTTGCAATGACAAATCGCCTGCTCTTTGACAAGGGAACTGGTGGGTTTCCGAGTCGTGTCGTAGCTCGGGTCTCCTAGTGGAAACCACCTATTGTCCTGTGTATACATCACGTGTCTCCTCTTCTTCCTAGATGATCATGGGAACAGCAATGGCAGTCATGTAAAAATCTTTTTACCGAAGAAGCTGCTTGAATGTCTACCAAAATGTTCAAGTTTACCGAAAGAGAGGCACCGCTGGAACACTAATGAGGTAGTTAAATCTCTTATTTATTCTTTAAACGTATCAGCATACTTGATGCTTATGGGTTATTTTTTGAGAGCCTGCCTTGCAAGTTACTGATTATAAATTCCCTGGCTGTGGAACCTGTTGTTTAAATAATAAAGTCCTATTACGTGTTGAAAGTGAGCTCTTAGACTAGACTGGAAGGAGAAACACGGGTGCCGACTGCTAGTGTAGTGGGAGTCTGTTGCTTGTGTGTGTGTATGTCGCTTGCCTCGGAGTCAAATCTTGTATCATCTTACTGACATGTTTCAAAATTGCTTAAGATTAGATCAGTGTTTTGGTACCACATTAAACAAATGTTGTCTTACTACATGTAAGGACTGCCGAACAAAAAACCAGCACATGTTCTTTCCAGACAAATGGGGTCCCGAGAAATAACTGGCTGACCCCTGCCTGAGGAATCTTGTTAAGAACAGGGGCACACAGAACGGGGCCTTTTCCACTGAAATCCAGTTGCTCCGAATGTGCTGGTTTGCCTGTCTTCTGTTAGCGCCTCATGGTTGGGCTCACTGAAATGAAACGGAAGTATTTAAAATTGGGGTGTCTGGTGGGGCAAGGTAAAGTTGAAGAACGAGCCAAATAGGCCTGCAATCCCTTGCCTTCATTCCTTCTGGGCAGCAAGGCTGGAAGTTACACGGCCATACCCACAGTATAGCTCTAGCTTTTAGGAGCGCTGCCTTACAGTACCTTTGCCATATTTGTGGGAATCATTTAATGATACAAACAATTGCCTTTGAGAAATTACCCGTGAGACTCCACTCAGTATCTGCCAGTTGCAGGCTGACTGGTCTTGTCCCTCTAATCAGTCATTTGTAACTTCTAAACGCGTTAACAAAAACTGCACTCGGGAGTTTAACAACTGCCAAGTGGCAAGCTGAGCGCAGAACCGCGCATGGATCGGTTCATGGGTATATTTGCTGAGTGCAGAATCAAATACGGGTCACTTCGTGTATATTTTCAAAGTTGGAGTCCTTCACCCCCCCCCTCCTTCTTTTGTCTGAAGGTTAAAGCCAAGCAACTATCTTTGCCATACGAAGCACTGACAGAGTTAATCGGGTCCTGTGGGAGGATGCTGGCATTGGCTTTTTTGTGTGGCTGGTTTTGTCTTGGGTCATTGGAATTGAAATGTAAATTGTAGAAAACGTGGGTAGCAATTTATTCTGTGATAGTGTTTATACTAATGGGAACAGGGCATGGAGGAGTAGCAATTCCAGGGGCTCTAAGAGACGATGTTTTGACAAAGACGGTTGAGAACGCAAGCTCTCTGCATGGGTTTGGGGCAGAATGATGCTCCTTGGGGTTGGAAAGAGCTTGCTGGTTTTCAGTCGCTTTTCTCAGCATCTCTGTTGCCTCTGGAGCCTTGTGTGTACACTTACACGTGCAGGCTTTCGGCTTTTCTGTTTGAACAATGTTTGGTGTCTGTGGCCTCCCCGGGTACAGAGTGTGGCAACCGAAGTTAATCATGCAGCTGAAAATCTTTATGATTCATAAGCATGATACAAATGGGAAAGCGTAGGTGCTTGCAAGGTGTATTAGGCTAGAAGAGGAATTTGGGAGCGTAGCCTTCCTTCTGAAGGACGTGTCCGTGTTTTGGAGAGGGGGAAGTGAACGGGTGATGGTGCTTGCCAGCACGCTGCTGGTGTGGGCTTGTCTCGTACCTTAATTCTGGATGGATTGTTTGCTAATAACCACAAATCATCAGCTAGTAGGTAAAAAAGCCAACCCACTTCTGTCTCTTTGAATGTCAAGTTTGTCACACTCATTTATATCTCTCTCTCCTCCAAAATCTGTCACTGTGGCTGCCGCGCAGCAGGGACAGGGAGCTGGTTCTGTCCGTGGGTTATTGCTGGTGCCGTCCCTGCCAGCGTACGTGGTGTGTCGGTTCCAGTTTCCCTACTGCATTATTTAAAAGGAAGAGCTTTTCTTGTGGCCAGAGATTTTTGGCCTCGATAGCTCAGAGAGAAAAAAAGAAAAAGGCAGAATCTTATGCCTAGATGAAGTCTTGGAAAATCTGTGTTAATTACGGGGGAGGAGGCAGCTTAGCTTACAGATTTTATTTCCTTCCCCACCCCCACCTGGAAGTTTAATTCTGTTCACTGTTATAAAACTTGAATTTTTCTTGGGGTATAATTGAATAACAGCATTAGCTGGGCTACCCTTCAGAGTCATTCCTAAGGGAATATGTTTTGTCATCTGAGTACACAGGCGTTCTGGCTATGCTGGTGAGGGCATGAGTTCTGAAATATAGAAGAGAATGATGCATTTTATACCGTGGTACTGCCAGAATCTAAAGTCGCCGGTAGTGCTTGTGAGCTGTCTCACCGATAGGGAGGCTTATTAAAAGACATAAAAGAAATAAAATGCGTAAAGTAGCTTAACAGCTCCGAATATGTCCATGACATTGCTGTCCTCCCTCAGACTCGTCTGTGTTTGGACAAACCCGGGTGTCCGGTCTGGCCGTAGACTGCTCCTGAGCGCGAGCGCAGTGGGAACTGGTGCGGAACGTGGTGCGTTCAGGGCCGGCCCTCCTAACCCAGCTACGACCTGGCTACTTCTTGAAACCCTTAAGCATTGCTTTTGCTGCTCCTTTGTATGAGGATATTTCAGTGACACATAAACGTGGCCCCTGTACACGTCTGCGGGTGCTGGAAATAAAGTGCAAACGTACCGTCAGCCACTGGGGCTGGTAGGCGGCAGCAAGGGCGCGCGTTGGGCGCTGGCGCGTAGGCTCCATCTGCTGATGGTTCCCTTGCATCTGCAAATGAGACGCTGCCGACGCGTTCGCAGGGGTCAGGGAGCAGCTGGGGTTTGTTCTTTCCTCTACCAGGGCATCACCATGGGAATGCCACAAATAACTTTTTCTGAGTGCTTTCGTCTGCAGATTGAGGAAAGTGGGGATCTGTTGCTCTGGATTGGGTAATTGGGATGGAGAAACAATATCCTCTGAGAGCGGCATAGGTTGTTGGTGACTTGCACTTAGTAAAAGAACGCTATGAGCAGCAAGAGAAATGGAGCATTTAAAAGTGCCTAGAACACGATATCGAGATGTTTGCTTTCCAGCGGATTATGCCATTTTAACTGAAATGTTTGATGGAAATATATTTCCATATCAAGATGTCACCTTGTCTTAAATCAAGTTTATAGTGGTTTTATATTTCCTAGTGAAGGAAGTGTTCCTTCTCATTCATTTTTTTTTTTTTTTAACCAGAGATACAAAATCATAAGTTTAGCCAAGCAATTTAATTACAGATTTACAGTTTTTGAGATCCCTGTGACAAAGTGTGCGTGTGTGCTTGTTTCTCTTGCTCAGGGGGAGGATAGAAAGGGGATTTTCATAGGATTTCTCATGTTAGGGCAAATCGGTTAATTGCCAGGAAGTTCTGCAATGCTCTCTGCACGCGAGGGAGTTCCTCGCTCTTGGGTTTTGGTCACTGTTCACTTCAAACTGGTTTAGTGTTTGTGTAATACGGATCTGGTCCTGGCTTTAGTGATCGGGTGGAGCAAAGACTTCCCATAGCGTGGTGCTGCTCGTAGCTTGCTTGACACACTGGCGGTGCACGCCAAATGTGGATTTCGGGAGTGCTGGGTCTCGGGTCCCTTCCGTGGGGAGTGGGGCTGATGCTCCCAAAGCACTGCCGGGCAGAGCAGGTGTCCGTGACGCTCGGCTGACCTCCCGCTTTGCCCGGTCTCTGTCTGTTAATAGAGGTGGCAAAGGTCGCTGGCTCGTTAACCGCTAATCACTTTGGGCAACAGGAAATGCATCCTGTGTCTTTGTCAACTGACCTGGTTATCTGGGAACCGGGAGCTTCCCAGGCCCCGGTGCTCTCAGCGGTGCGGATGGGTGCAGGGCCTCAAGGGTGTCGGAGTAACCTTGTCTCTGCACGGCGCTTGCCAAAAGCGGGATTGCAGCTTTGAGCAGAGATGCCTTTCGTTAATGGAGTTGGCAGCCGCAGTCATTAATCATCCTTGTAAACACTTAATGACACAGTACGAGAAAGAAGAAAAAGTTAAACATCGGAAATGTAAAATGCTACCTAGAGCTTTTGTTTCTGACAGCATTCTATATTTATGTTCTCTGTTGGGAGAAGCCCAGAATTTCTTTGGTAGAAAAAACCAGAGGTAATTGCTTCACGTGCTCAGGCTCTTGAGGGGCAAGGCGGAATCGCCCCATTTCCCAGTGTGGTATCTAGCATCAACTTTTTACAAATCTCAGGCTCAAGTACTGCTCAGTAGTGTGCAAATAAGTGCAATTACAAAACTCTGTATTTGACCGTTATTTAGCATAGGAATAAAGTCTTTGACGGTGCTGCCTTGGGGACCTTGAGTCGCGTGCTCGCTGACGTCTCTGATGTGGTCTTGCGTTTTTGCTTTGCCCGCGTGACAGTGACATTCTCCTCTTCCGCTTGACATCGAGGTATTTCCCTTCATTTCTCTAAAGCGCAGAGACGATCTCGAGGGTTTGGAGAATTGCCTGATGGGCGTAAGGGACCCAGACTGTTTTGGGACGCGAGCCTCGAGTGTTCGGGCTGGCTATTACGCCGTGAAAGGCTGGCCGGGAGTAGGTGGAAGCGTTACGCTGTCTGCCGCTCCGGCTCCCCCGCAGCCCCCTGGCAGATGAGTGTCAGGCAGCCGGTTACCGGCACGGCTCCTGTCATCACAAGTTTGTTCATCAAAGTGCTGCTCTGGGTAAAGACTGAGCAGTACAACGTACTGCCATGCTAATACTTTTTTTTTTTTTTAATACTTTCAGTGCCTTATGACTGAAAACTTAAAACACCAGCCCTGGGTGGCGTGGTGTTGTAACTCTTCGTGACATTACTGCGCCAGCTCATACCTTATTTACCAGAGTAGCTTCGCGTGTTATGAACTCATGGGGTTGAGAGGGAGCGCATGGGATCAGTTTTTGCCGTCGCCACGGGCAGAGCGAGGAAGGGATGTCTGCCCAGGTCTGCCGCGTGCCGTCAAGATGGCAAAACTCTCTGGAAAAGCAGCAGCACTCATTACAGTTTCCTGAGGACTGCGAGGTTACTCGGTGTATTTTGTTTAATGCTTTCCATTAAGCTCAAGTTAATTCAGATGCGTTGTGCTTAAGCGTGGAGGTTCCCCAAGCCAGAGGCTGGCCCCTGTTGTGAGAGCTCTGCAGCTGCCGAGTGCTTCCAAAGCTGGAACATCCTCGCGGTCTGCATCAGCTCTGCGATCTCTCAAGAGCAATGGGAATATTTAATTTTGACTAATTGCCTGCTGCCCATGTGATCACGGAGTATAAAATGTTATGGTGGTATTGGCAAATGCTATTCTTAGAAGTTTTGTTGCTTTCTGATGGTCCTCTGCTGGAGGAGTGGGGGGGAGCGGGCACGGCCCGGCTTCTACAGGCTTCCCACGTGGCATCTCCTGCCACCGTTGGTCTGGCTGTGGGGTTGCCCTTGGGTTTGTGCTGAGCTGGGGGCCAAACAAGTTAATGCAAGGCTTTGCGAATGAAAGGAGGTGCCTCGTTGAGGGCAAAACGTTTGCCAAGTGCTGGAACAGCCAGAGCATCTCTGAAATCAAGAATGTTGGTGTTGACTCGTGTCCCTTGTTTGGGGGGGGTGGTGGTGGTCTTCTGCTAGGCGCTGTAGCTGAGTTTGTCACCGGCTACTTGGACGCTTGCTCTACCAGCCGTCGGTCCCCTGCTTTCCAAAGCCCCTCCATCTTCTTGGCCAAGAACAGACGTGTAAGAAAACCCACTTCTTTTAAAGGAGAAGGAAAAGCTCTGGGAGTGAAATGGGAAGGAAATAACGTTTGCGCCCTGAGGAGAGCAGAGCCAGGAGTGAAGTGTGCGTACACCTGACTGCTGCCGTCTGGCACGTGTGGGCGGCTCTCCTCGCCGCGCGTGTGATGATGAGTTAAGGCTAATCAGTGAACGAGATGGAAATTTCTCTTTAACAGAAGCACTTCATTATGGGTTTATTTTGTGAAATTAATGAAATTCTGCGCTTTGCTTAGCGTACAAAGCAGAAAATCTGCTACTGGCTTTGCTTTTGCAGTTTCTCAGTCATGTTTACATAATTAGTGACTGTTGTGAGCAGGCTCGGTGATTTAGCAGAATTGCAAGGTTGCGGTTCCTGGCAATTCTAGACAAAAGCAGCGATACCTGCTATGCTGCTCGCGCCCTCGCAGAGAGAAGAGTCCTCGTCTTCCTCCTAGGAGAATCCAACTGTCTGTCTGTCTGTCCCTTTTGTTAACATTAGGGCTGGCGCTGTAATTGGGTAATGAGAAGCCTTTGAAAATGGCTGATTGTGCAGTTCTGGGCAGTCAATGTGTCGGAGGCCGGGGACCAGACTGAATCCTGCCAAGCACAGCAAACAGATGAAACGCGTTGTTTTGGATAATGCGCTGCCCTCCTGGCTTTTTTTCCAAGTGAATTCGATTGAATGAATTAGATTAACTTCTTTACACTTAATGATAGCTAAAGAAAAAAATAACTTCATAATCAGTTTTAGTATATTATACAGAAAGTATAAAACGCTGCTGGTCTTCAACTCGCTGGCTTTGTGCCATTGGCGATCTAGCAAAACACCTGGGTATTTTTGCAAATTTTGAAAGTTTCTAGCAGTTGGTTTGGAGTGGAACTGGTCCGGTTTGTTCTGAGCACTCGGTGGCTGTGCCCCACGCACAGGCTTCATGGTGACTGCCCTCCGCTCCCGCATGGGGAGGCGCAGCCGCTGGCGTCCTGCTGTTTGGGAGACGGATGGGCCCACTGGCGAGAACAGAACAGATCTTGGGTACGAGGGCGACACCTCTCAGCAAACCTTTAGTGGCTCTCTCAGATGGAAGGGGCTCTTGGGGTTTTTGCCATGTTGGGCCCCTGCTGAAAGTGTTGCGCAGACAACTGCCGTCCAGCAGCCACAAGTGCGTGCCCAGACACCTACCCCGCACTGGCATCACAGATTGTTCTCGGAATGCGGGAAAATAAGGTGGAGAACTATTTCCTATAATTGATTAACCCAGTGAGCTTTTCCTAACCCGCATCATCTGCTGGGGCTCGTCCTTTTTAATGGTACGTGGTTACTCTGAAGTATGGTATCTGAAGGTGGAGTGTTCTACCTCCTGGAAGGTGGAAGGAAAAAGTTCTGTAAACCCTTCTTCAAGCGTGACAGAACCAGCAGTGCGTTGATGTAGTGACTGTGTAGCTATAGGAATGCCAACGGTAGTGGTAGGTACCGCGGCATCACTTGTTTGGGTCTCTGGCTTGCCCAGCACTGAGTAAAATACTCACTGGTGTGTTACAGGAGTTGTGCTTTGTACCACATTTTATAAGAAAACGCTACAACAAAGTCAATTTACAAAGTCAATTTAAACGTCTCTCTGCCAGGGACTGGCATATACAAACACAAATGAATCGGTTCACTTGTCAAATGAATGGAAACTGAGGAGATTGCATTTCCTAAGTGATTGAAATCCCGTCTTCTCGGTCTCGTGTTCGCTGCTTCCGAGGGTGGCTGTTCCATGTTGAAGAGGAAAATCGGGATTTAGAGGAAGAAGGAGAAAAGGAGTGTCAAGAGAAGCAAAGGGTTTGTGCAGGGGCAGTACTTGGGGAGAACGACTAAGAGTGAAACCAGTCTGTTTTCTGCAACAGGGGTGATCTTTGGGGCGCTGGGGGGAGCAAAGCGTGCCTGGGGGGAGAGTGGGAGAGGGGAGAAATGCAAATCAAGTCCTTGCGTTCCTTCCTTTGGAAGTGGCGCCTGCACCCCGTTGCTTACAAACACGCTGTCGATCACAGAACACGGAGCAGGGAGCTGTTTGCTGGCGGGGGGGCAGCGGAGGGAGGTTGGCAAAGTGCCGGTGAGGTGTTGTGCTTTCAGGGTCCGCCCCGGTTTAACGCCAGTTTAACTCCAGTCTCTGGTTTAACTCCAGTTTGGCTCCAGCCGCGAGTCAATTGCCATCCTGTGGGCAAAATATTATTGTGGTTGTTTAAAACTCAGCTTTATGCAAACTTTGTATTACCCGAGAAGTCGGGAGGGAGCCTCAGGCTCGTGTTGGGGGACGCGGCACCCAGGGCACGACCCGCAGCGGGGCTGCCTGCGCCGGCAGCCGTGTCCGTGGGGTGGCTGTGCTCAGTTCCCCATCGCTCACCTTTGAGGAGTTCCCGAGGTGTGGGGTCTTCCTGAGAATATGATTCATGTTAAAACCGTCTGGACTTAATGAGCTGCTGAGTCACTGCAAATCTGTGTCTTTGCTGCTGAATTATTTCTAAGTCGCTTGGTTTCCACATAGCGTTCCTCCCAGCTGAGGCTGTCCTACAGATCTGTAGTGTAAATCGCGATTAAAGGACCCAGCCTCAGCTCATGGGCGAAACAGCAGCGGGAAAGTGACTTTTTGTTTTGGTTCACAGCAATTGGAATGGATAAATGTTGGAAATAATGGCAAGAACTTAGTTTTAACTCCAACATGTGGCAGTAACTTTAGCAGGAGAGTTGGCCATGCGCTGACGATGAGGGGGATATTCAAAATAGAGACCTTGCCACTTTCTGCAGCGGGTCTCGACTGCCGTGTACGTAAAGCAGGAGTGATGCAGAAAGGTGCGATGTTTTCTGGGAAACATGTGTGGGCAAATCAGGTCATGGCTCTTTGAATATGGTGATTTTCTACCACCGGTGGCTTCTTTGCCTTTGGAAGACACAGTTCTGTGGGGTGGGTTGGTTTCGTGGCTTCAAGCATGAAGCTGTTCTGGTCCAAATGAGAGACTCCCAAACTCACTGCCTTGCCAGGCTGGGCGAGAGGGAGGCAGGGAGGGATGCTGAAATGGAAGAGGATGTGATGCCCTTGGTGGGTGCCTTTTGCCTAAAGTTATCTGACGTAAATATTTCTCTCCCTGCATACATTCAGTGTAGATAATTGACTGCATCTTCCTTGGAAGGGGGTGCCAAAGGTTTTTTCTTTTATAGCTTCTGTGTAATTGAAATTCCAGGAGGAGAGGCCTTTGTCTTGGTAACCACATTTGAATTCCTTAGTGTGGCGTTAAACCGATAGGTTATGACGTTAGGGGTTGGGTGTGCGTGTGTCAATAATTCCTACATTGCGCGGTTACGATGAAAAACGCCCTGCAGGCAGGTGACCTGGCAGCGGCATTGGCAGCCGTGGGTGTTCTCACCTGGGCAGGAGCCTCCCTAGGGAAGGTCAGGGCGGCAGCGGGACTGCGTGCCTCGTGCACCGCAGCTCACGCACGCGAGCCGTGCTGGTTTTTGTCCTGCGCTCCGAAACACGTTTTGTATGGAGCGAAACCAATGCACCAGTATGCAGATGGGAAGACTTCTAGAAGCCCTGCTGCAGGGAGGTTTTTTAAAAAAAAAACAAAAACAAAAACAAAAAAAACCCAAAAAAAAACCCCCAACCCCAAAACCAAACAAATGCAACTGAAGCTGCTAGGAGTCGTCGTCGATCCCCGTAGCCCGGGCGGTCGTGGCCGCAGCGGGGTCTGCGGCAGCGGGGTCTGCGGCAGCGGGCAGCTGGTGCGTGCGCGGGAGCAGGGCGGCCGGAGGGTGCTGCCGTGTGCTGTGTGTGGATTGCGAGAGCTTTGATGTGCTTCCATGGAAGGTATTAGCTTTACTCACTGAAGCTCCTTTGTTTTGCAGAGATCTTGATGCAGACGCCCTTTTGGATTTCTTTTTAATAATGTGTGACCCTTCACCTTTGATCCCTTGACCTGCATTACTTTTTTTAATTTCATTTCATTTTTAATTTTGGGCAACTAATTTCATCATTTTAAACTGTCGTTCTTTGATCTCCCCAAATGTCTTTTTTTTTTTTTTCCTATGAAGATATGTAACTTTGGCTTTTGTTGAATAAAAAATATATCAGTTGTTAATAAAGTATGTCATTTTCATTGGGTTTTGCTTCTTTTAAGTTTAACTGTGTGTATGTTTCTTGCATAGTACGTTACTTTTTTTGACCTGTGTTTTTTAAAAATAGTTTTTTAAATAAACGTGGGAGCATTTAAGATGTTCTTATGAGTAAGAAATACTCTGTATTGTTAAAATTTTGTTCCCTGTCCTGAAGATAACTTCTCCTAACCACCAGCTGGAAAACGATAGCTGTTTTAATAAAAGATCCGTCTTTAGACCAACATGAAAACTTTAACTGAAACTCAATTTACATTTATTTTTACATTACTGAAGCCGAAAGAAGAGTTACCAGTGCTTTGAGATGCGCCTAAAGGAGCGGATTTGTGTGTACATGGGGTAGTGAAGTCCCCAGAGCTTAGCAGCCGTTTCTTTCCATTTTTCTGTTGAAAGGGTACGGGCATGAAAGACACAGATTTTGGCCAGATTCTATTTTTATCTTGTAAAAGATGATATGAAATCTACTGAGCATGGCCCACTGAAGCACAGATTATTTTTTAAGTGTCTCATTATTTTATTCTCTAACATTTAATGCTGAAGTTTTAATTGCACACAGATGAAGCTGCTACATGAGCACTGAAATGGATTTAGGTCTTCTCTGAGCCTTGTTGATGCTTATAAAACTTTATATCGTTCATTAGAACTACAGATTAAAGTTGTAGTGAGTTGTTTGCGCATTACGAGTTGGCTCAGCCGACCTCACCTGGCAGCTGCCCGTGCCTGGCCCCTCCTGGAGGAGCCTGCGGCCCACCTGAAAACCCTCCCTGGAGGAACGGAGGCTGCAGCAAGCGCCGCCGCAGCGTTTGCCGGGGGTGCTGCTGGCCCACGGGCTGAGCCTGAGCTGCCGTATTCACCGGGGGCCTCTGCGGGCCTGGGAGGGGTTGAGCCCCAGCGCAGCGGGGGTGCCCCTTCATCGCCAGAGTCTGTTTTCAGGAAGCATCTTCTACTTTTAATTAGCATCCGTGATTGAGAAAACAGGATTTCAGCACTAACGTTTGTGTTTGAATGGCAAGATCGCTGTTTTTAAACTGCCCTTTGTTGTGTTTGCAGAGTCGCCCCTTAAAGTAACGTGGCAGGCAAAACCAGTATTCACAAACTTCTGCTGGTCGGCGTCTCCTCCGCCCTGACGGACGCCTTTCTCCCTGCCCCAGTGGCTGGGAGCCGAGGTGGACGATCCCAGCCTGCTACATCCGTGGTTGAAGCCTCTGGGTGCTTTTTTCCTTTTCCCCTCCTCTTCCAAATTTTAGCTGCAATAGTTTTTGTAGGCCGAGAGTCATCAATTGTGGTATACAGGGCTGCCGCCCCCACATCGAGCGTGTTTTGGATAGCTGGGATTTGGCTTTTCCTCTGGTTTTAATGCTGCCTGTCAGCTTGAGAAGTATGATCCTCCAAAATCATCTTGAGCTATTTCTCCAGTCTTCAGAGCAGCGTTTCTAAAACTCGGTGGAAAAAATGTTTATTTTGCTCAAGAAAACGCCTTGAACACTATTTTTCTCCTCCTTGTAACACATACTTTATATCAGCAGCAGTCAGACATGGATACCTTGACTTTCTAGGAAAGCAATTTTTAAAACCCCTTTATTTAGACATCTGGAAACCAAAGGGAATCTCCCTCCTCTGTGCGGGGGGCTGGCTTTCGGCTGCCTCCTGGTAGATAAATAGCGAGGAAAAGAAGCGATGGAATAAAAATGTCAATTGTTGGGCGTCGGAGTCAGTAATCCAAACCCACAAGATGGCCAGAATTCCTGGTTTCAGGAGATACTTTGTCATGTCCATCCTGCCTCCTTTTCATAAGGTAAGCGCTCTCGGCGATGGCAGTAGTTGGGTGTCTCTGGCTGGGCGTTGGGGTGATGCAGGACGATGCATGCTCTTTTACGTGCTCTTCCCAGGTATTCCGTTAGATGCAGGTGGTCATTCACGGAAATCCGTAAGGAATAAGGATGGTGCCTGTTTAGCTATTGCATGGGCTGCCCGGGTGCTGGCGCTGCGGGGGAAGGAGGAGGTGGAGCTCTTGGAAGGGAAGGCAGGAGTGGTCCTTGGTTCCCTGTGTAAACAACAGTAAATATTAGTAGGGAAAGCTGCTTTGTTAACAGGGCAATAGCGTTGCCAGTTACCCGAGCTGGGTTCCTGCTGCAGGGTTACTGGGTGGCAGTAGGTCTGATCAGCGACAGTTGGCCGTTGTATGGCAAGAGGCGATGCAACTTAATTCGTTTTACTGAGCAGGAACTAGAATAGGTGTTTTCTTCAAACACTTAATCAGAGGACTACACAAATGCTGTGCAAAGTGTTGGCAAAGCAAAGCATTTGTCTATTTAAATACTAAGAGAATACTCTGCTGACAGATTGGTTCCTGCTTACAAGGTTTTCCTGTTACTCAAAGCCAGAATATTGATAACATCCGCTCCTGAAACAAGTCTTAATTTTGAAATTCGTGCAGTATCTTCTACTGCTGGATGCTTTTATATGCTAACCTTAACATAAGGCTAAATGACTGAAATGAAACGCTTGGCACGTTTGCTAGATTTAGAACATTGCATGCCTTGCAGTTCAGGTAATGCAGCTGGGCTCGGATTAACCTAATCTGCTTTATTCAGCCTAATAGATGTCTGTGGGTATCAATCATCTGCATGTGCTGTTCATTTAATAAAGTACACATGGGCCCCAGACAAATGGCTCGCTTCCCTCTGCACTGCTTTGAAAAACAGACGTATCAGTCAACACAAGCAAACATTGGGGTTTTTTTCTGTTAATAGTAAAGCTCATCCAAACATGCAGGATGAAAAAGCGTATGGGACAGATTTCCTCCCCCGCCCCCCTCCCCGCCCCGAAGTCTGTATCTGAGAAAACACAGATTTCTGTACCGAATCTGTCTGTACACAGCAACCTTAACAAATGGGCAAATGGGCAGCCGTCCCCTACTAACGTGTTTTAGGGCTGGCAGCCTCTAGGCGAGAATCCTGCTGCTCTCGTGCCTGGCGGGGAAGGGGAGCTCTCGCTTTCCGGAGGAAAGCCCGAGTGCCGCGCCAGCCTCGCGGGCGGTTGCGCCCAGCCGCCGCGGGTGGTGGGAGCGCTGCTGCCCTGGCTTCTCCGGGAGTTTCCCCTCTGGGGTGGGGGTGAATTTCCCAGGCTTCTCGCCCCGCTTGCTGCTCTGTGTATGTATTGTTTTGCAGAGTCCTTCAATAATTTAATTATTGCTATCGCTTTCATCTTTAAATTCTCAAAATGCATTAAGGTCTTTGATGGCTGAGGGGGTAAGCCGGCGCCGTCGGGCAGCCTTCCACGGCTCGGTCTTGTGCTTCTGCTGTTGCTCTGCTTACAGAAGTAGAACTCCCGTAGCAATCGAAACCCTGCCTTTGGCTTTCTGTACGTGCTAGTGCGAGGGTTCTGTCTTTCCTTTGCTCCTAGCTGCAGACCTCGGGTGAGAAAATGTTCGGTGATAAAAATGTGTTTTTATTTCTCCTTCAGGTTTGGCTTGTCTGCTTTTCAGCTCTTCTAGACATTGGAAATTCCAGTTTGTTTATTTTCTCTGGATTCCTTCCCACAAGACAGAAGTGAATTCAGCATGGATTGTTGGGGAGAGCCTTGGCTGGGAATAAGGATAATTGCAGTCTCTGGCTGTGCCACAGATTTACTGATGATTTCTTTTAAGTTATTCACCTGCACTGTATCTGTTTCCTCAGCTGTAAAATATGGGTAATTACCTCCTTTGTAAAATGTTATGGGTTCTGCTGGTAATTATATGAATGAAGTGCTAATTACAGTGATTATTACTTGGACCTAGTCTAGATCTGGGTGATGTTCCTGTTGTGATGAACATGTGAAACAAATACGACAACTTGCCTTTCCCTGTTCTTTGCGAGGGGCCTGGAAGGGGAAGGTGCCGTGGCACTCGGCTGTAAATTCCCCAGGAGACGCGCTGCTACTCTTTCACCCAAGGCAATCTATTAACTTCCCGCCTGCCCGGGTCCTCGTGCGTTAGCAGGGCGGTAGGCCGACTAATTTGGTAGTTGGGTCCCCATGCAATTCGGTGACAAGGGATTGTGCTTTGGTATTGGCTTTTCCCCTTGGAGATGCAGAGAAGCAAGCAGACTGGGGCCGTACTCCGTGGGATGCCGGCGGGACTGGGGCCAATCTGTGTGCTACCTCGTGGCCTCGGCTCCTGCCCTTGATGCGAGGAGAGGTGTCCTTCCAGCTGTTGAGTTATTCCCCCCCCTAAAAGGCTGCAGGTTGCTAAATTTTATTATCAAAGTCTTCATTTGCCTTTCTCTTCTCCATTTATTTAGGACACATTTTCTTTGTGTCTCTACTATCCACTAAGCAAGGCTGGGTGGCGGAGGAAGAACTGATATTCTTTAAGGTAGAAATGGGGTGTTCTCCTCCAGAACGTGCTGCTGCCACTGCCTGGATGATGCTGTAGCTTCTGACAGTAGTACCAATGAGTAACGTCTTACATCTGTTAATGATGAGAGGCTCCTACCCAGTCCCAGCCTTCCCCGGACACAAATTTTGCTGTGGCTCCTGCCTGGCTCTGCTCTGCCTTTCCAGGTTCTGCCGGACAGATTTCAGCCCTCGCCTCCACACGCCCGCTTGCCATCAGCCGCTGCCTTGCTTTGCCCTGGAAGAGCAGCCTTGGAGCTCGGTGATGGCTTGGAATTCGGTAGCAAGCTAGAGGTGATACGCTGAGCAGCTCTTCCTGTCTCACAGCTTATGACTGCAGTGAATTTTTAACTTTCAAGAGGAGGGTTTAGTTAGCGGCCAGTATGAGACTGTGGAAAGGCTTTCCAGCGACAGAAAGGTGATTTTTAATTGCAGTTTTGCACTTGAATTTTCCAAACTAGGTGCTAATCTCTGACGGTTTATTTCTGATTAATTCTACGTGTTGAAATCAATCTGGAGCATAATGCGTCCTCGCAGTGTTTCAGTTGTTGGCAATGCGAAGTCCATCTAATGCAGCTTATTGGATCACTATTCTGTTCAGGGATGACTAAGGGAGACAAGTGGTTCCTAGAACAGGCTTTTTCCAAGGCTTCTAGGTTTAAAACTTTTAAAACGATAACAGAAAATCCACCAAATACTTGTATTCCTTCACTGCTCTCTAGACGCGCGTACTGGGAACCATAGAACCATTTAGGTTGGAAAAGCCCTTTCGGATCATCGAGTCCAGCCGTTGCCTTAACCCTGCCATCCCACCACCAAGCCACTGAGCAATGTGTGTCTACCCTGACGTGCCCATCTACATGGACGCAAGTCGCAGTTCTGTCTGGAAACCTACTCTTTGTGCCAGGACCTAAACCAGCAAGCCTGCGGTGAAGGCGTGCTGGCGGCGGTGTTCCCACGCGCCGTGCTGGGCGCCTGCCTGCAGTGCACCTAGCTCCCAAATTTTGTGCCGCGTTTTCCCCCGCATGGGCGATTTGCCACCCTGCAACCGACGCTGCCAGCGCGGGGCCGGCTGCTCGGTGCTCCGGGAGCCTCCGTCCTCCAGCGTCTGCCTCCGGCCAGCCCCCTGGCCACAGCGAGCAGGCACTGCCTGCTTTTGTAGCTTTGCTCTTGACGTCGTAAATGACCTGGGGTTTTTTGTGACGGGATACTCGTGTGCTCCAGGGATGGGTTAGCGATGTGTGATCCCAGACAAGTGGCAGTGGTCCCAAGCAATGAGTGTCTGGAAAGAACTTACCTTGTTAGGTGGAGGAAACGGTGAGTGAGGGAATATCAGCCTTCCCGCAAGCGCTCCTCCCTCGCTTCGAAGCATCTGAAATACAGGAGGTGGGCTCTGTGTGTGCCTGTGCACTGCACCTGGATGTTTTCATCCTGGATGTTGTTTTAAAAAAATTCCTGTTTATTTGGGAAGCAGAAAACTTGGTTTGTTCCTTCAGAAGCATCACCTATTAAGATTAACTAATTTGGTGTGAGATGCTTCGGAAGTGAATCGTGCCATACGCGTGTTCTCAGGGCACGTCGCAGGGGTGAATTGATCGGCGTGCGCTCTGCAAGCCTTGCATGGCGAGGCACGTTAAATTACTACGTAACCTAAAGGATAATCAATAATTCAGATTTGAGATGTACTCAACCCTTTAATTTTACAGCGTTTTTGCTAAAAGTGGGAAGGTGTGGGATATCTGTGGGATTTCTGTGCCTCAGTACCACTCGCGATGCTGTCCATCAGCAGCGTCACTAACAAACTGACTTTGGTTTTTAACTTAACTGTTTAGCAAGGTAATAATTATAAACTCTCAGGTCTTCCTCCGAGAAATGAGCCAACTGCCTGGTTTTCATCTTGGTGGCAAAGTGGTAAAACTGCTGTAGCTTAGGATAAAAATGCTTTCAAGTATCCGAATTAAAACGTAGCATCACCACGAAAACAGAAGTGTGAAAGCCCGAGTGATTCCAGAGTCGCGTGCTGCTCGGTGGGCGCCGCTGGGTTTGCGAGCAGGTGGTTGCACGTTCACCTACCCCGCTTGGGTTGCAGTCGCAAACCCCAGTGAAACAGTCGAGGTGGCCTTTCTATTTGTCAGCAGTTACTACAGGAAAATCTGCTTTAAGCGGGGTTTGGGGTTTTTTTTTTCAGTTTTTTGTTTGTTTGTTTTAGGTTTTGTTTGGGGTTTTTTGTTTGTTTGTTTAAACTACCCGTTGTTACTTGGCTTTTTGAATCGGCAACAGACACAAATGTGTTGGGCGGTTTCATGCCAAGCGGAGGAGCGTGGCGGTGCCGCTGGCCGCAGCCCCCGTGTTTGCCCTGTCCCGGCTGCCGGGGCCCATCCCCTCGGGACGGTGGCCACGGTGCGTTCGGGGTTGCCTCGTAGCCCCAGCCCCGCTGAGCAGCCGGGGACGTGGCGCGTGGCGGCAGGACGGCCTGGCGCGCTCCGAGCAGCCGGGAGAGGCGGCTTGTGCTGCGTGTCCCTGCCAGCGTCGCCGGCGCAGGAGGATTTCCTTCGCGTGCCCCATTTCTAGCTGCCCCCGTCTCTGTATGGACGCGGAATCCCCACAGGAGGGTGCTGTGAAGGCATTTAATGTGCAGATTTTGCAGGGAAGATGGGAGTTTTGAGGAAACGGCAATTATAGGGAAGCCAAAGCTGTGTCGTTCCGGCAGGGACGGCGCATGAATTGTCCCCTGGGAGGGATGCAGGGACGGGTCCGGCGTTGGCGCTCGCTTGCAGCATCCTTGCTCCCACGTGAAGGCGTCGGAGCTGCGAGTGACGGTGGCAAGGAAGCGGCGTTCTCGGGCGCCGCGGGGTCGAGCGGGCGGTAGCCGGCAAAGCACAGCGGGGCTGTTCCCACGCCTCCCGCTCACGGTGGGTGCTGGGCCCCGTCACGGAGTGTCATCCATGGCCGACGGGTCGCCTGGCTCCTCGCCAACCAGCCGTGGAGCCGCTCATCTGCTTTCCCGTCTGTATATAGAATATTTAATCCCCATAAGCTGCAAAATCCATTTGGTTGCAAGTCGAACCTCCAAGTTGTGTCCTAAAATAACTTTGTAAATGAGACTGTTTTGTTCAGCATGATCAGAAAGACTAATGAAAAACAACAGAGAAAGCTCTCTCTAGTGCCTAGCTGTAAATCTTTTCACAGATCAATGAGGTTATTCCTTTTGTATGGTATATTCTTGTGCCAAAATACTCTTACTTGGCGAGGCCAGTTAAAGAGCGTTTCCCACGTGCTGCTTGGAGCAGAGATGAAGCGGGGGCCTTTTAAAGGCGACACCGACCCCCACCCACGGGGAGCTGTGGGCTCTTTCTCGCCTCGCGCTTCTGCTCGGCCCCGCACCCTGCTTCCTGCTATTGCTTTTAAACAAACTTTTTAAGCCAAGGGTTATAATGGAAGTAGAGACTTATCTTTGGGCTGACCTCTAAAACACGTGGGGGGATGAAATCTACTTCTGTTACACAGAATATGGGTGCTCTGATTCCTTTCACGGCAATGAGATCAACTGACAGAGCTGTATTATCGTGGGGGTTTTAAAATCAGCTAGTCATTAAATAAGGCTGTATCGCTCTTAGGCTTGGCAGCGGGCTCCGTGTGCGCTCCCTGGCAGTCCCGGGGGGGGCTCGCGGCCGGCCCTGCGAGCGGCGCTGCACGGGCTGCTGCTGTACCGGATTTTCGCTGTCGGATGTTCGGACGGAGACTCTGTCTGGCAGGGAGGGAGCTTTGCGTTACCCCGCGGTTTTGGCACTCGTCTCAAATTGCATCGCCTAAATCTTTTGGCGGGACGGAGCATCACGAAGCTTACCTAATAAACACCGCGGAAGGACGGTGCCCAGCAGCAGCGCTGGAGCTTTGCCTCGTTACGGCACGGTAAAGCCGAGCCGTTCTGGCTGCACGCCTGTCAAACTGGCCACAGGTTATTGCAAATAGACTCAGATTGCAGCTTTGTAAAGCGAGGCTTTCCGCTTCCTGGAGGAATTTTGGCCTAGCAGTGAGTACCCAGCCGTAGTTTTGGTAGCTTTTGGTTACCAAGCAACCTCTGGATGTTAGAAAATCAGAGCATAAATGCTTAGGCCCGTCAGCATTTGCGTCACCTCCGTGACCCCTACCTGCCCTTACTCCAACCAGATGCCGTTAAACACCGTCGATAACACCCTGAGGTGTTCTACAGGATCTTTCCCTCCTGCCATCTCAAATGACAAATAAACAAAAGAGCTTAAGCACACAACGTGCTAAATAGATTTATAAGCTGTGAAAATCTTACGGGGGGATGTGGGGCATGAGCTGCCTGCTGAAGCAAGCCCGTTGGGTTCGGCAGCAGAAAGGCTCCGGGAGGCGTTCCCTGGGAGAGAGAACTGAAAGCTTTTGTCAAGTGTATGTGTATTTTTTTCCCCCCTTTCTAAGTAGTTTTAAGAAATCCCTCCCTCCTTAAATTGAGGCATCGGAACCTCTCCGCATCAGAACGCCTTGGCTTTAAGCACCCGCTAAGCTGCTCCTGTACTGATTTGACTTTGCCTTTCTGTTAAATGTAAAACAGTTTTTAATCTCCTCATTTAGATGTTTTAATAGAAAGTAAATGTTTAACTTGCTTTGCTGTGGCATCCAAATCTTTAATCCCCGGGAACGTGTATAATGGAACGGAAACGTCCTTTTGTTCGCACCAGGCGTCAGCAGCCATCGAGAGGCGCTTCGAGCAGCGGCGCTTTCTGGGTGGGAGCCGGGGACGCCCGTCTGTCCCTGCCGGCAGCGGGGGCACGGGTAGCGGCCGAGGCTGGGAGAAGCCAAAGGCCAGGGGCACGGCTTTGAAGAGGCAAGAAGAGGCTGGTTTGCCCCTCCGGGAGACAGGGAGGCGGGCGGTGATTCCTGCCTGGAAAAGCCTGGTGCTCACCGGCCGCTCGCTGGAGCTGGCACCAGGACAGCGGTGACCGTCCCTGAGCTGGGGGGCAGATGATGGGTTTTCAGGAGCGTGATGGGGAGAGAAGGTGAGGACCCCGTCTCGGGATGGTTTCCGGCTCTGGGCAATGGGGAAAGGTCTGTAAATGTGCTGGAAATTAAGTGTTTATGATTACTGCCTTCAAGTTCAATCTCCGCTTTTTCTGGAGGTTTATGTTGGGAGGTTACACACGTGTTCTGATGGTGCTAGGATTGCTGCTGCTCCAGTAGAGGAGAGCCGAAGAAAGCTCTGGAAAGCGGGCGGGCACGGGATTTGGCTCCTGCTACACAAAAGGGGGTTTTCACCCCTCTGTAGCCACTTGGTTTACTTATTTATGCTTTAATTTTTTTTTTTTTTAAAAGGCATTTACTGCTCCAGGGCACAAATACTGCTGGCAAATTAACAGGCCCAATTCCAAATTCATCAAAGAGGGGAAGCACAGAGCAAACGTGGACGGAAACGGTCTCGGGTGCAAAAGCCGCCGCTCGTGCCCACCTTGGCGGCGAGGGCAGGAATGACAGCTCATCCCTCCAGATGCATGATCTGCCCCAAATAAAAACCGGGATTTTTTTCAGGCTGAAAGTGCAGTAAGTCCTGGACGACCAAGAGCGCCGCCCGAGCTTGTCCCTGCGTGTTCCCACCAGCCCGTGCTGGGGGGGCAGACGCCGTTTGGGGCGGCTGGACTCGGAGAGGCCCCTGCAGATGCTCCGTGAACACGACTTCTGCCATTTTAAAGATGACTCCGTTAACATAAGTTTGGCTGGATAAATAAAGCGCTCTAATTTTCAGGCTTGCACTGTAAGTTGTCAAGCTCTAATTATCTAAGTGCCGGCGTTATAAATAGGCGGGTGCATCTGGCAAGCCCCAGTCCTCGCACGCCGAACCTCCCTGCGCTCGGCACCGAAAACCGGGAGGACGATCCTCCGCCGGCGTCTTGGCTTCTCCCCTCACGCTCCGTGCTCTCGCCAGCCCAAGCTCGTGGACTTGTTGCAGTTCCAGTGCTCTGACAATAAAACCCCCAACCCCCCCCAAAATAGCACCCTCGGGGTGACTTTGGCTTGTGAGGAGCTGGAGCATCTGGGCTGGTTTCTGTTCCCGAATCCATCCGCACAGACACAAATACCAACGTCTGTTATCCTTGCTCATTTTGTCTTCTTTGTTAAAGGGAATTGGGGGAAAAGTTTGGATGTGCCTTTTTTTGTGGGCTTTTTGTTACTGCCAAGGCAAGGGGCAGAAATCCCTTTTTGACCTTCAGTGAAACCACAGGCTGCTGTAGGCTGTACAGACGGAGCGAGGTAAAACCGTTCCGGTTGGGACTTGTCCTGCCCCGCCGAGCCAGAAGACGAGGTGAGGCCGGGGTTGCGGCGGGGCGCAGCGCCAGCTCCTCCCCTGAGCTTCCCCACACCGATGACGGGGTCCGGCACCTTCAGTTGGCGCGCGCGGCTGAAGGCAGGGGAGACGAGATGCTCCGCCGACACGGGGGAGCCCAGCAAAGGCTCAGGGAGATTTTTCTCCGCGTTTCTCTTGTGTCTTTGTGACAGAACCCCAAAGTTTCGTTTTTCAAAATCAGCTGAAAGGGCAGGGCGGCATCGCAAGGAGATCCCTTCTGCTGGGCAAAGGCGGCCGCCACGTCCAGCTCCGCTTCCTCTTCCCCAGCCGTGGCAGGGCTGGACGGGCCGTATCCCATTTCCGAGGCCTGCGGCACCGATGCGCTGACGGAGCCGTGCTGCATCGCAGGCGGGTGCCCGTGGAAGATGATGTCACGCGGGGCGCCCCAGCAGCGCCTCCAGCGAGGAATTTGCTGCTCTCCCCGAGGTGAATTACGAGCGGCTTGCATCCATCCGCCGGGAAACAGAGCTGCTCCTTCACCGTGCGCTGGCTTTACGGGACGGATTTGCAGCATATTAGCTTAAATGTTTAACTTTCTGAGTTGCAGTTGTTCTAATTAAATTAATTTGCAAATTCTGCCTGTTGGCCTTTGTCCCTTGACTTTGTTTCCTCTTTGACCAAAGTCCTGATATCCCTACTCGGTCGTGGGCGCACCGGGATGCTGGGAAAGCGCGGGGGGTCAAGGAAGCGGGGCTGGCGCCGCACTGGGAGGGTTGCGGTGTGGTTGGGAACGTCGGTGGAGGTGTTTGCGTTCCCTGTAGCCCGCAGAAGCGGATTGGGACGCGGCATCAGACGTTGGTATCACCAAAATAGTGACAGCATTGGAAGTGAGGTGTAAGTTGCCCGCTCGGCGCGTTGGAGGCAGCTCCTCCCCTGTGCGAGGCCGAGCGACTCTGGATTCATCCCCCGGGATTTGGTGTTAAAACGTGTTCGCTGCCAGCTGACAAAAGAGTCAGGCTCGGATTTATTACACTGGCACCTGCAGTAAAAAATGACAGATGATGAAAATGTATTTAATTATCATTCAGCGCCACATCCCTGTCTGCTCCAGTCTCGGGGCTGCAGCTGTTGGCACACACTTTATTTTAAAGTCAATGTGCTTATCTGGAGAGGAGCCCCATCTCCCCGAGCAAATGGGCTGGGGGAGCGGGGAGCCGGCGCGCTCCTCCGAGGCGCAGCTGAGCAAACGCAGGTTTGCGTTACGCTCGCTTGCGTTCGCTGCCTCAGCCGCTGGACTTCCCGGCAACTTCCCGCTCCGTAAGGAAACGCGCCCTCTCCGAGCCCAGGGGCGTAATTCCCTGGGGGTGCCGGGCAGCCTCGGCCGCGCCATCGCCGTCCAGCAGCAACCCTTACCGTGCACAAGCCAACACAATTAACCAGGCAGCGATAATTGGCAACAGTTGGGGGGGGTGGGGATGCGTCTCAAAGGCGGCTGTGGTTTGCACAAGGTCAGGGAGACGGAACGTGGCGTTCCTGCGGCAGAGGCGCGCGTGGGTCCTGTTTCCCATCGGCCGTCCCTCGGCTTTTCCCGTTGTGCTGCAGAGCGGAGCGTGGCGCCGGGAGCTGCGGCGCGCGTCCCGCCTCGGAGGCACCACGGGTGCACGCGCGGCCGTGCGCGTGGCTGCGGCCCGTGCCGCGGGGGTGGCCCGGGTGCTGCCGCCCAGCTGCTCCCCGGCCCCGGGGCCGCAGCCTCTCCCAGCTGCGGTCAATGGGAGCTGACGAGGCTGCGGGGGGAGCTGGGACAAGACCAGCACCTGCGGGGGCTGAGCTCCCTTTGCCGGGGCGTTCCTGCGCTGCGGAGCCCGGTGCTCCCACGCAGCCCTCGCCGTGCCCCCTCCTCGCCCCTGCGGCTCCCTGGATGCCGGTGAGTGCTCCCGCTCGGGCAGGCCCGCGCGCTGCCTCCGCTTGTGGCTGTTTTGGGGCAGGAAAAGACAATTCTGCGCGTGAGCTGGGGTGTGTGCTGGCTGGCTCTGCCGTAGGGTGCTGGCGGCTGTTGGTGCCAGTGTTGGGAGTGCCAGCCCACGGGGGCTGATGCTGCGTTCTGTGACCCCTGGGTACCAGCGGTATCGGCTCTGTGGGAATTGCCGAGGTAGAAAATGTTGTTTTCTGTTACCAGGAGCGTAGGAGCACGTGGCGCACGCGGGCGGCTCCGCAATTCCCCGCTGCTGTCCGCAGCCCGCGGCGCTTTCCACAAAGCCCTTCAAGAAACCCAACCAACAAATCAGGGTTTTAATTGGGGTGTGCGTGTTTGAAAGGGGGCTCGTGGGGCGGGGATCCTCCGGCTTCCTCCCCCCTTGCCTTTGCACCCCTGTGGCTCGGCAGGGGCTGCTCCTGGCTCCCGAGGGCTGAGGATTTGGGGTCCCCCAGGCCTTCAAGCTTCCGAAGAGGGGGAGCTGCTGCCAGGGCTTCGGTGTTGCTCGTGTCTTGCCTGTGTTCACCAAACCGCTCAGGGAGAAAGGTTTTTGGGGAGATGTAAACCATCTGATTGCTGATGGCTTCCGAATCGTGGCCTAGGCGGGAGCTTTTTGGACGTGGGCTGAGCTTTGCGCCACGTGGAGGAAACAAGGACCAACGGCTAGCGGCGGTCAACGGAAGCGGCTGGAAACTATCGGAAAAACCTGGGTTTTTTTGCAAAGCTTAAGAGGAAAAATGGTAGTCTTTTGATCTTGCCCAAATGCTTCTGACACTGAGCACTTTCTTTGCTTTTAGTAATGATTTAAAAACCACCGATTTGAAAGCGAAAACCAGAAGTGATCTGGAAGGGTGGGGGGATCTTAAACGCCCTTTCACAGGGTGTCTCTGCTTTTCGCGTGTGCAATAGGGAGATGGTTGCTCTCAGGGGACGCTTTGCCTGGCAAGAGCCTCTTGTGCACCAAAGCTCCTACTTTTTTGGTGGATGCGGAGTTTTCCCCCAGGGGTTTTGTCCAGAGGAGCCGGGGCAGCATGTGGGGCTGTGCTGCTGGGTGGGCGCTGCTCTCCATTAATCGCAGTAAAACCCAAATTCAGAAGTGGGCCAATCGGCTGAAAACCGGGGGTTTTAAGAAGCCTTCAAAGCTTGTGGCGTTAACGTCCTCGTTTCTTCCAAGCTCGGGGGCTGCCGGGGGGCCGGGGCTGGGGGCCGGGCATCGCTCTCCTGCAAGCCCCTAACCGGGAGCGGGGGAGCCGGGCTGGGGGGCTTTCAGGGCGGGCCGGGAAACGAAGCAGTTTTTAGTATTCATGAAAAATGCTTGTGACAGCCTTACCCCAAGTAATGAGAAGCCACCTGCAGTTCGGAGCAGTACTTGATAATGCCGTAATTAGATTGGAGATGCAAAAAAGCTCATTAAAATTAAATAACATATTTGTCACTGTTTTAAGAGGTGCAGATTGCCTCGAACCATGCTGGTCTCTTGACCTTGAGTATTTTGGCGTTGTCCTCATTGTCGAGAGTGCAAAAATAACACTGGAGCATCCCGTGGGCAGTTTCGGGGGGGGGGGGGGGTGTGTCAGCACGAGGCTGCAGGCGCTCGCCTTCCCTGGTCACATTGTTTGGCACCAGCTCATTTTCGCTGCCCTCGCCCCATGGGGCCGTGCTCCCGGCACCTGGGCGGGGTGCGGGATCCGGCCCCGCAGTTTGCAGGCTGGGGGACGTGGGCGCAGCGGGCGGATGCCCTCGGGAGCAGCGGTCCCTGCCCGGCTCCACACCAGGCACGGGTCGGCTCCGCTCTCCCCCACACCTTTATAGGTTTCTTGCCTCGCAGTTGGGATCCCATCCCTCGATAGGTGGGAAGGCGCCTTCCCATCTTCTTGGGAGCGGGCGCTGCCTTTTGCTGTCAGATGTGCAGAGCTTCCAGGGCTTCCTGCAGTCTGGGGTAACTTCTCCAGCTGTTGCCTGCTGGTGGTGCTCAGGCAGGCGGCGATGAATTGCCCTCGCCTCTCCCGTGCCGTGTCGGAAGGCCGGCTGAGAGCTCCCGGTGGAGCAGAGCCGGGAGGAGCTGGCGCTGGATCCCGCGGCGCCAGATCCCGACCCGCCAGAGATCCCGACGCGTGATGGGGAGTGACCGCACGGAAACGCCGCGAGCGGGAGGGATGGGGAGGCAGCTCGCAAGAAGATGGGAGACTCGCTCGATGCAGTGGCTTTTCCTCCTTGCAAGGGCAGATTGCAAATGCAAACAGACTCAGGTTGCGAACGTGTGCGATGCAGAAACGTGGGCTTCCAGAGGCGCTTGTCTGCGTCTCTTCAGTTTTTGATGGAATACAGTAAAATGTGTTTTAAATCCCCTTCCTCCCTCCTGCCTCAAAAAGAGCGTGCAAAGCCATAACGGCGTCTATTAACAAGACTGTAATTTTCCAAAATTAATTTTTAATGACTAATTTGTCTTGTTTTCAGATGTTTTCTACAACACGTATTGTTAAGCCCCATTTGTTTCTCCACAATGTCACCGTGAAGGAGAGC
Source organism: Gorsachius magnificus (assembly GCA_034008185.1). Classification (NCBI taxonomy): domain Eukaryota; kingdom Metazoa; phylum Chordata; class Aves; order Pelecaniformes; family Ardeidae; genus Gorsachius; species Gorsachius magnificus. The sequence goes on along the minus strand of CM067098.1, from coordinate 444,407 downwards.
GGTGTTGGTTCAGGATCTCTGGCTGGAGCATCCACTGCTGGCTTTGCTCTCGCCGGGGCAGGGCTGCTCCTCGGAAGGGCTGCACCCGCCGAGGAAGGGGGGCTCTGCGGAGAGGCGGAGGTTGCTCTTCACAGAGGGATTTCCCTTTTTTCCACCCCAAAATGGGGCTGCTGTCAAATGGACTGTTCCCCTGGCTCAGGGTCCCTCCCTCCCCGCTGCTGCAGCCATGTGCTGCCCTTCCCCTCCGGAGACGTCAGCTGGTGGGGGGCTTCTCTTGTAATAGCTTTTGTGCACAGAGAAGAGAATTAAAAACAAAAAGTGGGTTTTTCTGCCTCCTCCTCGCTCGTTGTGAGTAATTACACGTAGGTGTCTTGGAGTGGGAGTGTTTACAGATACTCCGTATTTTCGGAGCGTGGGGATTTTCCCTTTGTGGCAGTCGCGTTGTGAACAGCACTGAAGGCACCGACCGCGTCTGCCTGGCCTGGAGCCTGAAGCATCTTTTTAAGCTGGGCTTGTTTGTTTTCTTGTTTGGGAACTGGGGGGGAGGAGGGAATGGCGAGTGTCCCCGAGCTTGAGGAAAGAGCATCCTTGCCGGATCATTGCCCATCGGTGTCTCTGCAGGAGGGGAGTTTGTAGGGCGACTTCTGGCGCCTTGCAGAGAAACTTCATTTTTTATACAATACTTTTTTCCCTGCTTAGACATGATCTCCGAAGGGCTGAGGATTGGGTGCTAGCAGCTTGTGCCGCTTTGCAGCCGGGCACGCTGCTTGGTTTTGCTTGTTGCTGCTCATGTCAACGTTTTCTTCTACATTCCTGGCACCAAATGGGAATTGTTTCAGAGCTTGTTCTGGCTAATGTTGATGAAAGGGCAAAAATTCATTATGAGAGAGAAAGAGCTGACGCTAGGCTGCACCAAGGCTCCCCCGCCACCGGCCAGCTCCTCTGGGAAGAGGCGGTGGCACGGGCCTCCCCCAAACCAGTGCGAGAGCCCCTGGCGGGCAGACAGAGCTGAGCCTTAGAAGAAGAAAATAAAAGGTGTTTTCGCAGGCGCAGGCTGAGATCAGACCCGTCCGCCTTCCCCCTCAGGCTGGGTACATGGTTGTTAGCAGAGAAATCCTCGTCCGTCGGCCGAGCGAGGGAGATGCGAGCAAGCGGGGCTCGCCGTCGCTGACGAGTGTTTCCGGATGAAACGGGAGGTGCGGTTCCCGCGGGGCTCGGGGCAGAGCAAGGGGCTGTCTCTGCCTCCCTTGGGCTCCCGGTCCGACCCACGTGGGCCCTTTCGGCACGTCTGCAGCAGCGCCAGGGGAAAAGAACCCCCCCAAAAAAGCATTTAGCCTTTGTGGCTATGCTGAGGAATCTGCTGGCAGAGTAAACCCTGGGTAAACATCCTCAATTTGCTGCCTCCTGAAATGGAGCAGCTTTTAGAGTTTCAAGCCACAATTTGTATTCAAATGAAGGTCATTTGAAAGGTGTAACATAGTAAACAGCCATTATTTCATTTTGATAGTGGTACTAAAATTATAGTGTTGGTTGAATTATTTTAGTATAGGACCATTACCATCTCCCTAAAACACTTATAGGGATTTTTATATCAGTGCTGCAGTCCTGAAATTAGAGGAAAATTAAAAATCACACGGCTGTGGTAGGGAAGTAATTTTTTTGCGAGCATGCCTTCGTTTTATTGTGCATTCTCTTTCCCTTGCTTCTCTGCCGAGAGAGAGATGCACGTCCTCTGTCGGGGGCTGCCGCTGACAGATTGCTGCCGCCGGTCCTCTCCCATCTACTGCCGTGAGCCGTCCCGCTTTGGCTGCGGATCGCGCCGGGGCAGCATCCTCGTCCTGCGGCAGGCTCCGTGCTGCTCGGCAGCTCTCGCCCGCGCCTTCGTGGTGCTCGGGGCTTGAGAAGAAGAGGTTTGCAAATCGGCGACGCCTCAACAGTGATCAGGCTTCATGGGCAAAGGCGCTGTGCAAAAAACAGATGGAAAAAAGGATGGCGAAATGCTGCAGGGTCGCTCTGGGGAGCTCCTGCAGGAGCCTGCGATGCTTCAAGCCTCCTGCTCCGAGGGTGGAAGCGTCTCTTGCTGGTGCCTCCAGCCGCACAAAGTTTTCCTGGTGCCTTCAGCCTCCAGCCCATCTGCTAGCCGTGCTGCCAGGCGTTGTCCTGTCATGGCAGAGGTGGCTCCGTCCTGCTGACGCTCTCCTGCTTCCTACAGCGACGCCCAGCCTCCGGCGCCCGCGGGCCCAGGGCTGCCTTCACCAGGGCAGACTGCGCTCCTGGCTCGGGGTGGGCAGAGGCTTTGTGTTCGTTGGGTGTCCAACCCAACATTTGGCGTGACCCCACGGTAAGCGCTGCCCGAGTGCCGAGCGTGTCAGTGTACACTTTGACAGCGGCCACCATGACTCCACAAAACGCATTTATTTACACTAAATTTAAAGTACACGCAAGGGAAGGACAGCCTCAGTGATGCGCTGTACACCGCAGTAAATCAGCAGCTCCGACGGAGGAGGAGAGCTGGAAGCCACCGCGGGCAGCCCGCTGAAAATGTTGGTGTCCAGCCGTGGCCGGGAGGGTCCGGCACCTCTGCCGTGCCTGGTGGGCATGCCGTGGGGTGCGGGTGCCGGGGATGGGAGCGTGGGAGGTGCTCGGGGGAAGCAGCATCCATCATCTCCCGACTCGGGAATGAATCCCCGAGAGCAAATTCCTGTGCGAGGAGCTGGAGGGAAGGCGCCTGCACCCGCATCCCTGTAAAAATGGAGCTGTGCCACAATGAGCCCTAATAAATGCGCCCACCGCTGCCAGGTGACCAGCAACTGGTCTGGGACGTCTGGGCGATGGAAGGGCATCAGGATAATCTTGGTGAGAAGCTGAAGACTTGAAGATTGCTGCTTGTCCACTTCGAGAGTTGGCCTGTATGGTTTGAGTGCCGCGGCACGCTGCTCTGCCTTGGCAGCGCGTTGCCCCCTCGCCGGGCGCCCGGGGCTCTCAGCACCCGGACGAGCTCCAAAGGCTCGCTTTGCTGAACAACGGCAAGACACTGGTTTCCCATGGGCCACCCATAAAATTTAGATTTCCCCCCCCCAAGAAAAGGAGGTGCCGTGGTATCACCTGACTTCAGTGCTCTTTGTCAGTGTGCTATATTTAAAAAATACTCTTGTAGGGGGGTAGATACACACTTAAAGCCTCTCTGCGTTTATTTTCTTTTAAGAATACATGTAATAAAAGTCTGCGTTCATAGAATGACAGTGATTTCCCCCATCAGGGCTGCGGGGCGAGGGCGGCTGGACGGAGCACGGCAATTACGGCTGCTGTTCGGTGGAAGGGTCGATGCACAAACGGGCTGCGCGTGGGTGGGGGCTGTCGGACGTGAACGTAATCTTAATCGTTCAATTCCCGTACATTATTATAGCTGCCTTCATTAACATTTTCATGCTCGGCTGGCTAACAAATGAGGAGAAGGGCGCTCTGTACCACTGGATTTATAACGCTCCGAACCTGCGCCGTACCCTGGTGGGTGCCAGAGGCCTGCGCCCTCGCCCTGCGGTCTGCTCCCGTTTAGGGGTTGCGTGCTTTTTATGGAAGGGCGAGGGAAAACCCCAGGTGTTCTGAGGGTATTTGTAGTGAAAAGCTTTATTGGCAATAAGCTGGTTCTCAATAAAGTGAAGGAATACTATGCAAATAAAATCCCTCTTGATTTATAATTCCCCCAAGAATTTAAGAGGTGAAATTTCTATTTTCTAGCTGCATCTTTGGCACAGTTCAGATGGGGTTTGATCTGGTTTTTTACTTTTTTTTTTTTTATCTGTTATTGCTTAAACTCCGGGGTTTTTAGTTGCACAAGGATGATGCCAGTGTATATCCACTGGGGAAGAGCATAAACTCTTAAACCTTGGAAGTTTTGCTGCTTTGACGGTGCTGAAGCTGCCAGAAATGATGCAGCAGCTGTGGAAGGTGTTGGCTGTGGAAGGCCACCACGTCACATTGCAGGTCAAGGACGCACCTCGTGTCTCTCCCCCAGCCTTGCCGTGCCCCGGCTTGCTCCTGCTCACCCTTGGCTGCTGGAGCACTCCATGCTGGGCAGCGTCAAAATAGGTTTTCATGACGCGATTGTGGGGCTCTCGAGTGCAGGGCGACGTCGGGGTGGACAGTCCCCATCCTTGGGTGAAGGATGCTCTCGTAGAGCGGCTCCTCAAGAGGTTTCGAACTGGGGGGGAGACCTGCAGCTGGATGGGGATGCCCTCGGAGATGAGCATAGCAACCTGTTCCATATTTATTATGGGCAACAATTTGACTAAGGGAGAATTTAGATTAATAACATTCAGCCCGGAGAAGTAATTTCCTTTGAGAAAGCGATTTACATGCACTCTGCCAAAAAGAGCCGTCACCGTGCGCTCGCGTCGTGTCAGCTCCAATAATGAAGTTGGAAATAACACGGGAGGTTAATAGGTCCTACTTATCTCCTTAGCGCCGGAAAGGAAGATTTACAGTGCGGAGCCTGGTTTGCATATTTCCATTAGAAATGGAAAGGCTTTTCCCAGCCGGGATTGAGATGTTGCGGTTACGGGGTGTCTGCTCTGCTGCTGCTCGCGGCTGAGGCTGTAAACCTCCATCCCCAGGGGCGCGCTCGTGCCGGCGGGAGCCACCTTCCCCTGGGTCACTGGCCAGGGTCTTGCTTAGGTGCCTGTGCCGCCTTTCCAGCGATAATTATTTTTAACCGGCTGTATCTCCTCCAAGCCTGGAAGTCCATCAGATGTGGCTGCCACGTGGCGGTTCAAAGATGGGTTGAAGTCGGGTGGGTTTTCCCCGGGAGCTGCCCATGGCGTGCGAATGGGAAAGTCACCCGGACGTGCGGTGGGAGGAGGACGTGGAGGACGCCCGCGTCGCCTCTCGGCTGCTGCCTGCGCGACGCCGTCCTCTGGGCATGCGTTAGGGTACGGTTTATCCTGCCTTAGCCCCCGGGGAAGGTGATCTACGTGATGGGCTGTAGAGCTGGGAGCTGCCAGACCGTGCCGGTGTGCTAGCCAGGACCTGTTCCCTTAATTAGAAATAGTAATGACCTTGTCACCGCTGGCGAGGACGCTGCTGCCTTGGCTCTCGGCGAGGCTGGGAATAGCGGAGCCGCCCCTGTGATTGCACCTTCCCCCCTTTCGCCTTGCTTGCGTAGGGACGGCAGCGGCGTGCGCGGGAGGGGGCGATGCGCGGGCGTTGGAGCCCTGTCACTTCAAATTACTCTTATTAAACTCCCGAAGGACTCGTGGCACGTTATGGGCTATTGCGGGAGCTATTTCATTTCAAACAGCAAAGCTATCTGTGAGTTACAGGAGTACAAAAAAGCTCTCAAATTCTTCTGCTGCTTCCTCCGCTCCCTTAGCGTTTTAGAAAATAGCTTTCGAAATGCAATTCTCTCCCAGCAGATTTATGTCTGGGTCCTCGGCAGGTCGTTGGGCTGTTCTATACTGGGAGTGAAACAAACTTCTTAAAAAAACAAAAAACCACAAACCAAAAAAAACCCCAACAAAAACCCCAACCAAACAAAAAGCCCAAACCCATCCCCTCCGATAATTTAAGTCCCAGAGTGCACTGGCTCCTGCTTAAAAGAATAACTCGGAGAGGGATGGAATTTTTAATAAATGTTCTGTCTAGCACAAACTGTAAAATATTCATTCAAGTCAGTTTTTTCACGTTGCCGAGCAAGTGCAAGAAGGATTAACTTTCTGAACAGCTTAAGGTACAATTCAGTAATAACCTGAGCTATTTAATGAATGAAATATTTAACGTAATTTGCATACATTAAGTGATGGGATATGGAGTATAACAAATGTAAGTGAGTTGGAGAGGAAAGCCGTGAGGGACAAACAGGGATTCCTCCACGTGAAGCCGGGCAGCCGCCCTTTGCAGCAGCGCTGGGACGGGGAGAGCCGGGCTCGGGGCCATCGCTTTGGGCCCCCTCCGAGGCGGAGGATGGGCCGTATCGGTACGGTGGGTCTCGCCGCCTTGCTGCCATCGGCCAGGGCAGCCCTCCCTGTGTCAAAACCCTCCTGGGGGGGCGAGGAAGAGAAACCTCAGTGCCTTTGACTTCCCTGGATGGTGTTTTTCCACTTCTGTATTCTTCTTGTGTGGCTGCAAACAGCGGAGCCTTTCCTCATCGCCTCTTCTCGCTGTGCTCCTCGCCAGGGCGGGGACTGGGGGAGCGGCGCTTTCTCCTCCCCATCTTCGACTTTCCCGCGTGAGCCAAGCCAATGGAAACCCTGCCCTCTGAAGACAAGGGTGCGAGCAGACATGGCCAAAGTGTTTTTGGCTGGGCAGCACGGGTTGGGGCGAGCGTTGCTTCTGCTGCTTTTCCTGCTCTTGAAAATGCCCAGTCCCACAAACCACAGGTATTTAATTTATGTATTTAAATAAAATGGTATTTTAAGCACGCGCGAGAAGCTGGAAGGTCTCCATGTGCTGGAGACTCCTCTGGGCCATGCGATGCTCAGTGAGATGGCCTGGATGGGCCTGGGAGCTCCCCTTTCCAAAGTGCTCCCGGAGAGCTCTGACCACCGCTGCGTGCGAACCTGCACACAGCCGGTCCTCGGGACGGGGCTGCCGGGCTCCCCTCGGGGCGCGCCTGCTCCCCGCCGCCTCCGGCCGTGCCACCTCGCTGTGCCTGGCACCTTCGGCTTTACCTGCGCCTCCGGGAGACTGCGCTGGTCGATGTGGGCTTCGTAGCTGAGCTGCCCTAAGGGATGCTGAGCACCTTGTGCGTCCCTGAGCTGGCACTGCTTCAGGATGGCTGCAAGGTAAATTGGGGCCAATTAAGGCAGTGAAAACCCCAGGAAAGGAAAGTAAGAGGTAAGCCTTGACGCTTTCCCCCATAAAAAGGGAGAGAGCTTTAACAGGCGTTAGGTGACTGAGCAATTTGTTCTCAGCAGGTCGCTTCGGGAGGAGGTAGCTGCTAATTTACACGTGCCCAGGAATTGCAGTTCATAACCAAAACAGTGGCGGGGTTGGGTTCTCAGTTATGCCCAATTAACACAGGACTTTCAGTTAGTTTTCCCTAATTTAAGTGCGCTTTAATTCATTAAACTCCTTTTCTTCTTCTTTGTAAGTGGCCACCCTTCTGGAAACTATATCATGAAATTAAGTGCCCCAGGGAGAGTGTGTGTGTATCCATCTATCAATCAATCTATTGATTTATTGATCTGTTGATCTCATGGGCGGGGACAGGAGCGGCCACCCAGTGACTGAGCCCTGGGGAGCAGAGGATGGACCCGAGGGCACTTGGTACGGCACGTGGTGGTCCGGGTAGGGCACGTGGTGGTCCGGGTAGGGCATGTGGTGGTCCGGGTAGGGCAGCACCTTGACTCCTCAAGGCTCTCTAATCTTTTGTTACTTTATCCCACTCCTTTGGCAGCCCAGCTCTTCCCTCTCCTCTCTGCCACCCTGCTGCGCTGAGCAGAGGTGCCTTACTGTGCCCCGATGCTCTGATGATCCCGGGTCACCTGGAGGTGATGCCATCAACGCAGACCCTCGCCGGCTGTCTGAATAATGCATCTTTCTCTCCCAATCCCCGTTACTTTACCACCCCCCCCCCACGATGCTGTTTCTGTCAGGTTGAGCCCCTAGGTGTTTGGGGCTTTCCAGCCTGTCTCATCCCGATTCCTAAATGCCTTTTGTCATATTCACATGCTGCCTTCTCACTGCGCACCTTCCAGGTCGTTGGTAAATACAAAGCTATAAAGGACGAGGGCTGAAGGTGAAGGCAGGGAATCCCCATCTGGCTGAGAATGCGGAGCTCCTCGATGTCAAAACCGGCTCTTAAGAGCTTTAAATGCTTAAAGATAGAGAAGAACAGAGTCATTCTGGAACATGTCCCTTTCTTTGGTAACCAAGATTATTTTTTTTTAAAAAAGGTATATAAAGTAACTTGGGAAATGAGCCCCCTGCTGTGGGCACGAAACAGACTTGGATGGGTGTTCGAGGTCCCCCCTCAGTGGCTGGACTTGGACCACCTTAAAAGAGGAAGGGTTGTTTTCATCCCTGCTGTCGATTTGCCTTGACAGTGCATTAAAGTCAATATTACCCTAAAAACACTCTGCTTTCATAACAGGCAATTTTGTTTGTGTTGAAAGTGCTTTGTTTGATTTCTGGAGCCATTCATTACAGGATCAAGGCTTCAAATCGGAGCCAATTAGGTATAAGAGTTGCTTTTAAAAAGCTTTTTCCAAACGCCAAGAGCTTGAAGGTTAGAATGCAGTGAACTAAGCATCCAGCCCCACGCACCGGGAATCTCTGCCGGGCAGCCCTGCCGCGGCGTCGGGTACCAGCCGGGGCCGGCGTCCCCCTCGCTGGGGTTGCATCCCCGGCCGGAACTGGTGGCTGCAGTCACACCGCGTACGGTGGCTTCACCCTTTTTCTATATTTAGTAAGAAATGCATCAGCATCCCTTTTCCTCCCTGAATTCCCTCTGGGAACAGAGCTAGTAAATAGCTGTTGCACTAAAAATAACGCCTGCACCAGCCCCTGGCAGCCTCTGTCCCTCCCCTGGCTGAGCACGGACACGACGGGCTCCCACCCTGGGGGCAGATATTTCAATTTATGATTATTTTTATTTTAAGGAAAAAAAAAAAAAAAGGCAGAAATCAACCACTTAAAAACGTAAAGACCATGAAACTGCCTGTAATGCTTAACCTTTGCAGAACGTTATTAGTGCTCTTAGCTGCCTCCTCTCCATTTAATAAAACACGAGGCAGCCCCGGCACAGCCTGCAGTGATTTTCCAGCCGTTGCCGGCAGCCAAAAGGTGACCTGGGATTGTGCAGGCAGCGCAATCGTTTTGGGTTGTTTTTTTTTTTCCTTGTTCTTTTTTCCTTAAACGTTTTCTTGAAAGTGAGGAGTGAGTAAAATCTCTAGAAGCCTGAAAATAATTTGCAAAGAATTTATGGTTCCCTGGTGCTGCTCTGGTTTTAGGCTGTTTATTTTCTGTTCCAACATATCGAATAATTTTGGGTTGGAGGGTGAGTTTCCAGCAGATGGAAACCAGCTGGTGACAGCGGGTCCTTCCCGGGGGTCGGCTCTGCTGTGGCGCCCCCGACATGGCCGGATGCCTGCCTAGGGCAGACGTGTTTCCACCTCCGTGCCCCGCGCAGAAGGGAGGATGGTTTGACTGCAGCCACGGGTGCGACGAGTGTCGCAGAAGCCGATCCCATCCACGCCCCGGCGTTTGTGAGCTGCTCCCAGAAACGCGACCCGTCCTTCCCATTGCTGCGAGTGATCCGCTGATTTGCTGGGGGGATCTGGCCAGGGGGCAGCCACCCAACCTGCCCAACTCAGCAGCACCGGCTGGGAATCAGAAATTGCAGCCAGGTTCCAATACTTATTTTTCATGTTTGTTTTTTTTTCTTTCTAAGCCTCAAGTAACAGTTAAAAGGAGGAGGAGGAGCTTCACGAGCCATGGACGCTTTAAAATGAGGGAAGGGCACCCAGCGCTGAGATTTACAACACAAATGGCTCAAGTCTTGACTTAACTTAGCAACAAAACTCCTGCTCGCTCAGGTGTTTTGGTTTTTCTTTCTTGTTGTGCTGTTGCGGTCGCTTCCTGGCGGGGCGGGCTGGGGGCGCCTGCCGACCTCCTGGCTCTGATGCTCCGTCCGTAGCTGCTCCGTCCTGCCCGCTGGAAGAAAGACTGACTTCTTAATTGGCTGTGTAACGGGATTGCTTATATGGTTTTGGGTAACAGTACCAACAATTTTGAAAGTTCTTTTTTCTTTTATCCCACTGCTGCCCTAGGTTTTGTTTGAGGTTTATTTGGATTAATTGGGCAGATGTTTGGGGAGGAGAGCAAATACCTGCTGGTACTTGATTTTGCTCGCACAGCTGCATGAGAAACGGCAGTAGAAGACCTTGAACTCCATGATATTGTCTCTGGGAGGGTTTGTGAGGGGTAGTTGGGTCCTAGAAATAGAATTTTGGAGGCTCACCACTGCAGTTCACTGGAGTGGTTTTGGGTCTGATCCTCGGGGTGACCCAAAGAGGCTGCAAATGGAGAGGCACCGCATTTTGCATCTGTGAAGGCTGCATGGCAGGGAGCTCCTGGCTTCTGCTAATAGCTCTGTGGCCTGCAAGTAATGAGTAATTAATTTATATTAATACTTGAATAACATTTGTTCTGGCCGCCTCTACTTGTTTACTCCTGTATTTAACATTGGTCCTTCTTCATTTAGATTTTTTTAATTTTAATGGAGCAATACAAGATTATGGACTCTTGCAACAGCTTGGCATCTGGCGATGCAGTGGAGGCACCTCTAGGAAGGGCAACGAAAGCCGTTCATGTCTCGTAGGCCCCCGTTCTTCTGGGATCTTGAACATGTAATAAAACACTTGGGGGTTGTATCAGTGCCCGGCATGGCTTCGTTCCAGACACTGTTCATAAACTTCCATTGGCCTCACTGTGCTCTGGTACGGGGCTACGAATGCTGTGATGCTCAAGACTTGACCAGGACAATTGTATGTAGTCACAAGTATGAAACGTTAGAAATCATTGCAGAAATTACGATAATTAATAGCCCTGGTAATTTTTTTTAAGATTAAATGTTGTTTGCACAATGATACAGGGCGCCTGTGCAATATTTACAGAGCGCCTTGGAGAGCTGGGAGAGTCTTCCATGTAAACAGCACAAGAGCAATAAAAGCATTAAATAATCACGGACGGTAGAGCAGCTCCTCTATTTATCTGGATCTTCAGGAGAGAGATCCTGGCACTTGGAGGGCGGGAGGGGGATCTATGAAGCATGAAAGCATTAGTGTCCAGGACACCAGGACGCGCTAATTAAGATACGGGGGCCCGGGTTCATGGCAGGATGGTGCCGCTGCAGCCGCCGGCACACCTCACGATTTCCAGGTCTCTGCTTTATGGCTCTCGGTCTGACCAGCATCATCATTCGAACACAGCTTTTATCATGATTTAATGTGTATCTTTTCAGAAGGATTTTAATTCCCTGTTTGAAATAAGAAAACGCCATAAATCAGAGACAGAATCTTTTAACATTTAGAGTTTTAAATGAATTCCTGTTGAGAGTCTCTTAAGCCAGATTTATATCTGATTCTGCACTGAACTGTGTCGTTATGTGGGACTGAAAAACTCTTACAAAATTAGGCATAATGCAAAAACATGCTGAAAAGACAGTTCTGCAGGAGTGTGGAACGTTATTATGTTAGAGAATATTGGAGTGAGGAATATGCAGAAAGGGACAATTACTGAGGATATTTTCCTTTTAACAAACCCTGCACAGTCCTTTGGTGGATGGGTTTGCTGCCGCCTCCTTGCAGGAAGAGGCAAATTGAGAAAGCCCTGGTGCTTTCACCCCGCCTGGTGTTCCGGCCGAGCTCGCCAGGAGCGGGACTTCTCATCCCGCGCGCGGCGGGGAGGGGGACGAGCCGGGCTGGGAGCACGGGACGCCTTCGGGGGGTTGGAGGGACCGTGCGCGCGGGCTTGTGAGCGAGGCCACCGTGTTCCTAACCCGCGGGGGGACACGCCACGGGTTTCTGGTCTCCGTGCAGAATGAGAGCCGGGGCCGGCCGGGGCTTTGCTCTGGCGCTGGACGGAGGTCTCCTCCCCGCGTGGGCGTTCGGGCAGCCTCTGCACGACGTCCTCGCAGCTGAGCGCCACCAACTGCGGTTTAGACGATGCATTTGGCGAGTTGGAGCAGAACAGTTGTAAGTACCCGGCACAGCGTCCCGCTCTGACTAGCGCTCTTCATTTTGTGGCCATGTTTTACTCTTTGAAACCCAAGAGGAGGAAATCTCTGCAGGGTCCCAGCCGAACAATCGTAGCAGCAGGTTGCAAGTAAACAAAACCCGACGTTTTCCCCCAAAATGTGTTCCTAAGACCAGAAGTCCAGATGCTTACAGCTTAAATCCACCAGTACCCTCCCACCCTCTTGTTTACTGGGGCTGGAGATGTTGGACTCAGCCAGTCTTGGCTGGATACATGGAGTTGTCGCTGGCGGCAGTGACGGAAGGTATGGAATAGCTCCCTGGGTTTTCCTCTCCCTGCATCTCCCCCGGTGTCTGCTGCGGGATTGCTCCCTTGATGGGGTTCAGCTTTGGGTGCTTCTTTGCCTGCAGGAAGCTCCTGCTTTCCCTTCAGAAATGGAAATCGAGCAGGTTTGAGCTCTTCCAATTTGGATAGAAAGTAAAAAGTTAAGCTCAGTGCATTTGCTGATGATGTGGTACTTAAACCTGAATAAAGTAGGGGAAAAAGATCAATAACACGGATACTGCCTGAAGTCCTCCTTCAGCCACTGTTCTTCCAACTGAAATTATCTGGGCTGCTTTATTGAAATGAGCCAAAAGAGCTAAATATTCTCAATTTGTCTTCCTCAATTGAAGACTACAATAAAAATAAGAGGTACTGTCTGGAAAGTGTTTAATACTGTAGCCCATGTGCCTTAGCTGGGGACGAATGAGAGGTGAAAGGGAGTGAGGGTAAATGAGGGTGAAAGGAAAACCCCCCTCCATATACAGCGTTACAGTGCTATGTTTTATATAGAGATCCTTTGTGCTTCGCCCTCACCTGCGATGATTTGGCTCCGTGGGAGACTGCTAGAATAAACACAGAGTGGTTCGATGGCAAAGTCGTTTGGGGCCTTTTCTCTCTCAAAACTGTATTTTTGCTGAATTTTTTAGGTAACGAGCGCCCTTTGATTTCAAATTCGGCAGGGCCCAAAGTCTTGCATTGCCCACCACGGCAGGTTAACAGAAGATGATATGGTCTGTCCCGCTGCGGTGTGCCGAAGCGTGGTTGGGGTTTGCCGGTTGATGGAGGAGAGCTGCAGAAAATTCAACACTTGTCTTTGGTTTCCATGGGAGTCGAGAGCAGGGTAGCATCTCCCCATGCTGCGTGCCCGCTCCGGAGCATGGGGACACCCTTCAGTATCTCCAAACCGTGTGACTGCTCAAACTATGTAAAATAGTTGAGGCTTTTACTAGTACATGGTAATTAGCGCATCGTAATACGTACACGTATCCTACTGAATTTTTTTTATCCCACTGCATATTTGACTCTTTCGGGCTGCAGAAGAGAAGTCCCGTTGGCGGTACTAAAGCCAACAGCGACGGCAAGACGACGGTTCACGTGTTTCTTTAAATCATGGGGTTTAGTCCAAGGTCATTTAAAAGAAAGACAAAGAATAATAAAGTAATCATGTAATGATCTGTATTTTCCAGTAACTAAAGATTGGGCATTATTTAATACCGCTCGGTTTTACTGACTATCCCTCAGTTTGAGACTTAAATGGAAGATAAAATCTATCCTAATCCCATTAGGCACCGGCTGATTCAAGGCCTGCCTTTGCCAGTGCTTGGGACTAACACTGCTTCTCAGCCGCGCGGTTCGGGACAGCCGGCGCTAGGTGTGTTTGGGCAGAATTATGGTCTTGCTATTCTAAAGACCCATTGCCTCTTTAAGTTTGCTATTTTCCGTGTGTGTCTGGCGGGTGAAATTGCTGAGCGGGTCTCAGTGAACGCTGGGGGCTGTTAACTGCCGCTTACTTGCTTGATTGGGTTTTTTCTTCTCCTTTTCATGTGTTTTAGAGAAAATTATTTCTCATCTTAATCCCATTTCTTCATACCAGGTTTAGCCTTGGAAACAAAGGACTGAAGTGGACCCCTCGCTGCTCCATAGGAGGCCAAGAGCGAGGGGGCTTAGCCGCTGTGAGCTCTGGCCGTGCCGACCTGGACCGACTGCCTTGGTTTGACGGAGCCGGGCCTTACAAATCTGTGCAGCTCAGCTGGCGTTTTCCTTCTGGCAGTAAACAATCCCCAGCAGCTTCTCAAATTAAAACGTTAATGAAAAGTGGCAGAGTGGGCTGCAGTCTTGCGTGTGCTGGAAGAAGGGCCCTGAGTGCGGCCCGAGTGGGATCGTGCGCCACAACCATTGTCGGTGGAGAGCGCCTGGACTTGCTGGGATGCAGGGAGGCGGTGGTGACGCGGTTGTGCCCTGGGGCACCTTGATCTGGATGGATCACGGTCTCCATTTCCATGAAATCTCCCTGGAATTGTCCAGGCACGGGTGGAAAACCTGCTGTGGCTCAGGCTTGGGTGATGTTGGCTGCGTGTCCCATGCCCAGCCCGTGGGGTTTGTTTCGTTGGTTTTTCCCTTGTGCGCCCCTGTCTCTCCCCAGGTTCTCTTTGGGAACGCGTCCGAGCCGTGTCTTCTGTGGCGCTGAGGCTGCCGTTCGTTTCACTCTTTCACGCCTTTAACTTTAGGAGTCAAGCGAAGCTGATCAAGCCTTAAAGCTCGCCCCTTTCGGCAGCGCCCCGGGCGCGCGCTGCCCTGGCACTGCCGCGAAACGCCTTCGCCGTCAGATGATCAGCTATCGGAGCTCAGGATTCCTAAATGTCATCCTATAATGTCTAATTAAGGTTGCAGTTTGAAGACATCATGTACTTTAATTGAAAACTGTAAGAGTAATCTAGTCCATTTTTTTCTGTTAAATTAATAGCGTGGACCTTTAGCAGACGGTTAGCGAGACGCCATTACTAACGAAAACGCCCCACCGCCGGCAATCCAGCCGCTCGTCACCGTGCCCGGCGCGGAGGAGCAAGGCGCGCACCGCCCCAGCCCGGCGCGCGTTCCTCCCCCTGCCTTCACTCTCCCGCGGCGCCGATCAGCGGGCCCAGGGCTGCCGCTGCGCCTCTTCGGCAAGATTTAGACGCCGCGGGGGTGTTTTCTGCTGGGCAAGGCCGGGTGAAGGAGCTGGCAGCAGCCAGCGGGCCCCAGGCAAAGCGGGCGAGAGCAAGGCACAGTCTGGGCCCCCCAACTTGCAATGTTTTCATCTGTTAGGGTAACAGACCAAGCGGTCTGGCTTAAGCTATTTAATGATATTTTCACGGGTATGAACAAGTGCCTCTGCGCGCGAGCATGCTCCGCGTTCGTAGGGGTGAGCTCTGCCCCTCCATCCCCGCACCCTCGCGGGTGAACGTCACCGGGTTGTGTTTGCCAGTTCCAGGTTTTGGTAACAAATCTTTTGTTCCCTCCTTTATGCTTCTTCTCTCCCCTCTCCTATTGCTTTGCCGCTTCCCGGGGGGACAAGAAGCGGTGGAGATTGGGGAAAGGCGGAATATTTATCAGCCTCTCCTACGCAAAGGCTCTAAAATGGCTCCTGCAAAATAAATCTCCTTTAAGACCCTTCCAGGGCGGAGTTTGGCGTATTGCTCCAGGAACAAAGCCAAGCCTTTTCTTCCCCAGGTGACTGGCTGGGACCCCCTGCAGCCACGTCCTGGGACTTTCTGTGGTTTTTCTCTCTGCCAGAAAAAGGGCATTTAAACACCGTCCATTCTCGGGGGGAGCTGTTGGTGGTGGAGCACGGGGCGAAGCAGAGCACCCTTGTGTCAGGAGAAGGATGGAGGGGGCATCCCCAGGGCGAGAGCATCGCTCCGGGAGGGAGGATGCTCGGAGGGAGGAGCCTCAGGGATGCAGGGATCCAGGTTTTCCAGCAGTCCCTCGTCTTTGCGGAGGGGGCGTTTGCATCGGCTCGGAGGAGATGAAGTTTGAGTCCTGGGGAGGTCACGGAGCAGATCTCTGCCCCCCCCGAGGGTGCTGAGGAAAGGGGGACTGGTGCTGGTTTTCCACGCAGGGGACGGAGGCGTCGCGGAGGTTTTGTGCATGGCAGCCCCCGGCACCGGTGCCACCTCCCCCTCCCCGCGCAGGGAGCCCCTTGGCGCAGTGGTGACACTAAATGATTCAATTAGTTAGCTGCAGATATTGGTAATAAGACCCATCTTCCATCTAATTAGATGGAACGTTAGTTGGTGTACCCTTACTCCATTAGAAAAATACATTTTAAATGAAGTTTTAATTTATTTTTGTCTTCAGCGATGGCCGAGGCAGTGTAGTAACTGGCAGGCTTGCTTTCAGGTACCTTGCATCAGGCACCACACGATCGGACGCCGCGCCGCCTCTCCCCCCTGCGTTTTTGGGGGCAATTGGAGCGAGTCCCGCCGAAGTGCGGCTGCGGCTGTGAGGCTGCCTGGGTTTTGGAAGAAAATTCATGGCACGCTTTGGAAAACCAAAGCGGCACAAATCCAGCCCGACAACCTGCTCTGGCTTGTCTCGGCGAAACGCAACGCTAGGAAACCTCTGTCCCGTCGGCCTCTGCCTTGCACCCCCAGCGCAGGCTGTCAGCAAAACCCCACTCGTGCTCAGGTTTATTCCCCGTCCCGGCGTCAGAGAGCGCGGGCCAACGTTTCTGCTTTGGAAAGTTGCAGGCAAGGTAACACTTCAAGACCAGAAAAAAAAAAAAAGCACTGCCTGCAAAAGGAAATGAAGCACCTTGGTCTAGAGGTGGTTTGGCAGCCCGACGGCAGCCTGACTGGCGTTTCTCTGCCGGCGGCTCAAAGCTTTATTTGCTTTGCTCTTGCTCCTGAGTTCCCCCAGCCCACCGAGGGCCGTCCCTCCCAGTGCTGCGGAGCTGTTTTAGGCCAAACTACGGGACGCATGCAGTGATACTGCTGGTTTTGTTCCAATGGTGCTAAACAAGGCAGTGAGAACTTGCTCTGTGTGGCTTCCGGATCAGTTTGTAGTTGTAATATTCCCAATATTAATGGCTTTGAGAGCAAGGGTGGCTAGAAAATGAGAATGGCTTGATCCCAGCTGAGAAGGCGCTACATAATCAACAGGAATTTGTATTTTCATTTCAGAGTGGAAGGACAATGAGGAAGCCATGGGCTGGAATTGGTCTTTATAGGAGCGAGGACATGGAGATTTCCTAAGAGAATAAATGTGCTTGCTTAAGAGATCGCAGCTTTATAGCTCTGTGGCATAAATCGAGACGTGCACAAACCCTCCTGCTTTCTCTTGGAACATGCATGCGTTTCAGGCTTATTAATTTGGATGTGCATAATTCATACAGAGTAATAACTCGAAATTCAGACTTGTTTTTTAAAAAACCCTAATGATTTATCCTAAGCTACCTGGCACGGGGAATCCTGCTGGGTTCTGGTTTCTCTTTCTCTTTTTGAGAGGCCCGGTGGGAATCGCCGGTCCGCTCTCAAGGATGCAGAGGTGACCTGGAGGGGGCCGAGCTGGGAGAGAGCTACGGCTCGAATCCGCAGCTCCACACAGCTCCTGGGTGCCGTCCCTGGGACCGTAATCCCAATTAGCTCGTGCCGAGGAGCGCCTGCTCCGTGACGATGTCCTCTTCCGCTCCGGCGCGCCGGGAGAAGCAGGCTTCGCAGAGCGCCGCGGCGAGCTCCCTGTCGCGGGCTGCGGCTCGTCCTCGCCGCGGCCGCTGGGACATGGGAGGTGAGATCAGGCCGCCCGCTCCGCCGCGGCTCCGGGTGGTTGTGTGCCATCGTTAAATATTGAAGCGGCCGAGGCGCTGCAGTCACGTAGCGTTGGGTGGGAAGCGCGGTGCTGGCTCTGCCGCCACCCCTCGCCCCCGGCGCGGCGCCCTGCGCGGTTCGCGCCTCTGCCGGGCTGACGCGAGGCTCAGCAGCACAGCTCGGGCGAGGGGCTCAGGAGGGGCGACGGGAAGGGCTTCGGTGGCCGTCGTCTGGAGGCGCTGCAGCCCACGCGCGTCCTGTCCGGTGCGGTTAACTCGGCTTTCGGTTGATGCTGGTGCATTCGAATCATCTTAACTGGGGGAATGCAAAACAAAAACAAACGTCCATTTATATAAAATGATTTCAGCCCGAGCAACAAAATGTAAATTAAACCACTGAAATACAGGACCAAGATTAGGATAAAACGTAATTTGTGTGATTTTAATGTTAAATTATCTAATTGCTTTACAAAGTGCTTCCATTAGCTGATCAAATTAAACCTTTTTTCCTCGCCAGTGTCTCATAAGCCATAAACATCGGGCTCAGTCCTGCAGGCTGTGGCCTGGGGGGAAAGCCCGGCTCTGAGCATTGCTGTGAGATCGGCAGGCGTGGTCAAACTGATCTGGATCTGCCCAGCTTTCAGTATTTCGACCTTTCTCAGCGATTCTTGCTCACTTTGCTTGGCTGCCGTTGTTTCCAAAGCTGTGCTTGGAAGGGACGCGGGGCCGGGTGGCACATCCTGGCCAAGGGGCTGCTGGCCTCGGCATGCGGGACCCTCGCCCGGGGAGATGCTCCTGGGTGGCCTTGGCATGTGGGACCCTCGCCCGTGGAGATGCTTCTGGGTGGCCTCGGTGTGTGGGACCCTCACCCGTGGAGATGCTCCTGGGTGGCCTTGGTGCGTGCTACCCTCACCCGTGGAGATGCTCCTGGGTGGTCTCGGTGTGTGGGACCCTCGCCCGTGGAGATGCTCCTGGGTGGCCTCGTGTGCGGCCCCCCGGAGGTGCTCCTCGGTGGCCTTGGGGTCCACGCAGTGCCATTTACCCTGACTGGTGCTCTGCGGGGACTCGCCAGCCGCGATGGGTCGGGCGTTTACAGCGAGTGTCCGTGTCCTTTTATTTCCTTCGCTCACTTTATAATTAAACTGCGAAGCCGAGGAAGAGCGCTGGGTTTCAGAGCCTGGCTCTGTCTCGTCTGACCTTGCTGGTGCCACGCTGCCTTTTGTTTGTAATCTCGGGCAAGAAGCAATGGAAAAAGGGTTTGATAGGAGACAAAAGCAAACAATAGCCTTGCTCCAAAGGTACGATGAATGGGATGTAATTGAATTCTTTGGTGAAGACATTGATTTGACCCTGTAAGACACACGGAGTGAATCATTAGGGGAATTACTTCACATCAAAATGCAGGGGTTTTTATCAGAGGGCTTTTATTGTGCCTATAGTTTTGGTTTTAATTATTTAATGACTTTGTGTCTTCTGGTGATAAATCTCTTTCTTCCCCCTTTTTTCAAAGGGACAAATGCTGTTGGTATGACAGAGGGGTGCGTGCCCGAGCAGCTGATGAGCACTGACGCTTCGTTAGCAGCCCTGCTCGTGCCCCAAGCACAGGCAGGCACGTGCTTTGAGAGAGCATCTCGTGTCAACTGCTGTTAAAACATCAGCGTCCGTCTGACCGCTTCCAGATGTATTTTTCCAATCTGCATATAGCACAAACTCTGCAGGAGTCAATTTATTGCAAGAAGCTGTGTGGGACGCGGTGTTTGGGAGGGAAATCTCCAGACCCGGGCTGCTTGGGGCGCATCTGACCCTGGGTTTTTGGAGCGCCGACCGCTCCCAGCTGTGGCTCCTGCGGCTTCAAGGCTTCTCAGAAACTTCACCCTTGTATTTTGCCTCTTGCAGGTGGTGCTTCCCTCACCACGATGATGTATTTGAGAAAAACAGCTTTTTCTATTACTTGAGCTGTTTGGGCTCCCCCTTAGCTTGGTTTGGGCTTTGCTCGGAGGAGCCGCAGGTTTGCGTGCACATGCTGCCTGCGTCACCTCTTTCTCCAAAAGCTTCTCCCTTCGCTCCTGCCTCCGACCTCGGAGCGTCTGTCCCGCGGTGTGCTGGGAGTCCCCTGGGCGATGGACACAGAGTCGCACGGTTACAGAAAGCAGAACATTTAAAGACCAGGATTGAAGGGGGGCTTGCTGCTGGCGACAGGATCGAGGAGCCGGCAGCGTGGTGGCTCGAGATGCTGGGCGCGCCGGCCCCTCCTTGCTGGTGATGCCGACATCCCGGTGAGGATGCAGTGCTCTGGGCGACGGGTGGCAGGCAGGCATGGGCAGGGCGAGCGGGCGATGCGGGGGGTTTTTCGGGGTTCTTTGGGGTTTTCTGCCCCATTTGCATGCCAGTTGTTGTAATCCCGAGTACCGGGGGCGCGGGAGGCAGCAGCGAGGGTTTGCTGTCTCTGCTGTACGCGTTGATTCACAGGGATGCCGTGAGCTAGGTTTTCCCTGTTATCCAAGGTATTTCCTCTGGAGCAGGGAAATCGGGCGGTAATACACCATTAAGCAGAAGGCCTGGGGGAGCTCCCACCCTAGTTGATGCGGACCCGTCTTTCATCCTGTTAGGAGAATTGAGTTACACCTTTTGAGTCGTCTGAAGATCAGCCTGGAGCGCTACGGCAGCAGGGGCAGGGGCTCCCCGGCCGTCTCGGTAGCACGGCGTGCGGTGCGGTGCGGTGCGTCGTGTCGCCCGCGTGCCTGCGGCATCGATCTGCAGCTTGTTCCTTGGTCTGCCCAAATCCGCGGCGCAGGCCCCGGCCAGCAGCGTGGGGACGCGTGTTCTGCCTCCCGACAGGAGCGTCGCGGCGCTCAGCTCCTCCCGCCGGGGCCGCTTTTGGGGTGAAGCTGTCGAGCGTGCAGGGTATAGGCCAGCGGGAAGGCAAACAAGCCCTGGGTGAGGCTGATGCTCGTTTGCCTGAAATACTTTGGGTTTCTGTGCTACAGCAGTGTGTTTATTCAGCCACAGAAGCTAAAAATTGCTTTATTCTCTGTACGGCAAGGTGATTTTTAGTAGGAATAGGCAAAATCCCATGCTCATCTGAGACCCCCCAAATCTGCCTGGCTTTGCAGGATTTTGAGGGTGAATCCAACTGCTCGGTCTCTGCATCGAAGGGATTTGTTTCTGTCGATGCCCGCTCATAGAGACCCTCCGCCACCAGCGTCCGGGGGCTCGGGCGTTGGAGAGGGTGAGTCGGGAGCTCCCTCTGCGGCGCCCGCTGGTGCCTGTTCCAGAGCTCGCGTCGCCGTGAGGTGCGAGATGATGCTGGGCTGTAACGCAGCGAGTCGCGGATGTACGGTGGGATGGGTTGGGAGTAAAATTCTGCAGACCACAGCACATTTGGTGGAAATACTTGGAAGAAAAAAAAAAAAAAAAAAAAAAGCAGAAATCTTGTTTCATATTTTCTGAAGGATTTTAGTTGAAGAGTATTTTATGGGTTTTTATATATATAGATATCTGCATAACATCAGTGGCGGGCTCCTACAGCTCGCTCCCGGTGTCGAAGCTGTGAATGAATGCTGCCTCGGGGGCTCTTGCGGGGAGCGATGGGCGATGCCTCGTTGGAGCCCAGTGGACTCCTGGGGCCAGACCTTTTGGCCGCGCGGTGTCTGAATTTTAGCACTCGCGCCTGATTGGACTGCGGCCCCTGTAAAAGCGCGAGGCGTGGCGTGTTCCCCGGGAAGGTCGCGAGTGCGGGCGCCGTGCCAGCGGCTGCCGCCTCGGCAGAGGGCTGCACCCCGTTATCTCGATAGCGCATTTTACACGGCAATTAGCCAGAAATTAAGAAGAGGCATTTTCGGAGCTTCGTGTCGCTGCTCCTGGCTCACGTAGAAGCGGTGCCACGGTAATCGTGGTCGTCCGCTGCTGCGGTAATCGTCTAAAGATGCGGAGTCGGGCTTGGGAAGCGAGGGGTGCGGCAGTGGATTCTGGGAGAATTTATTTGCAGTGTAAACATGTTGGTTAGCAGTCATTAATATGACATTCACACAGCTCTAATAAAGTACATAACACGGGGATCTGGCACTGCTGCAATACCCGGAGGACATTAAGTGTGAGTCTTAAAACCAAGAGTATTGGAAACAAGATATTTTTACGTCTCGTTTGGGAGTAATATAATTGCATTTTGTGGCTCTAGCAGATGCTTGGGCCAGCTGGTTGGAGAGCATTGTGGATTTTTTTAGCTTTGGTACTATACAGCTACAACCCTTATATAGAGCTATCTTTAAAAAAAAAAAAAAAAAAGAAAAAATCATCTCCTGGTCGAAAGCCCCATTTCTTGTGTGCGCGTCGCCTCCGTGGCAGCGCAGCCTCTGGACGCTTCTGGTGCCTTCGCTCTGGAGGCTGAACTGCACGTGGTTTGGGGGTCTAATTTGAGGCAATCGAACACCCAAGGCCACTTCACCGACCTTTTCTGCACGGCTTTCGCTATTGCAGGTCTCTCTTGG
Organism: Gorsachius magnificus; assembly: GCA_034008185.1. Classification (NCBI taxonomy): domain Eukaryota; kingdom Metazoa; phylum Chordata; class Aves; order Pelecaniformes; family Ardeidae; genus Gorsachius; species Gorsachius magnificus. Next base: position 422,618 of record CM067098.1, on the reverse strand, counting down.
GGGGAGAGCCTTGGGCCTAGCCGGGAGGCCATTTTTGGAAGAGACCATCAAACCCCCCCCCGCCCCCCCTGTATTTCTGAGTATATCTTTGGGGGAAGCTTATTTCCAGCAGCCTGCGGGCTGCAGCCCCAGGGGTCCTTGGCCATCTCTAGGTGCCGGGACATCGCCGATGTGGCGACAGCAGCCGTCATAGTTGGGGACGGTCACCAGTCTCGCGCCTCCGCCAGCGCGGATCGCCCCGGTCTCTCCCCGGGCTGCTGACGATGCTCAGCCTGCCTGCGGTGGGGCTGCCCCCCGACCGCGCTGTGCCAAGGAAACGGATGGGCGGCCACCCCACGCTCGTCAGGCGTAGGCACAAGCGCTGCCATGAATTATCTTGCTGGCGCCAATGATTTCCTGCAAACAAATCGGTTCTGATCTGGAAGTAATCACCCGTATCATTCCTGCAAGTGGGAGCGATGACTTATGTTGATGTCACCCGCTGGCTTTTTATGGCAACAATTAATAATTCAGTAATCCTCTCTGCAGTGATGCTGTTCTATTTATAAATATTTAATGTAGCTTCCTGTGTCCGTGTTGGCGCTGCCCTCCCCTTTGCCTCCTGACGTAACGCCAGGCTCCCGGTGGTGGTAGCCAAAGTTACCAGAAAATTGTCTGTGCTGGAAAATGTTAATGCCTTCCCTCGTTTGCATCTCTTCCTTGCGTTGTTCAAGTCTGGCTTTGGTGGTGTGAATACGAGCCTTGACTGGGTTTGCTATGCCAGTCAAAACCTGGCTTAAGCTGCAGACCGAACCCGGGGCTGGTGGCTCCTTGTCTCTGTTATAAAACTTCTCTGCTGTAGAACTTTCCGGTTTCCAGCGCAGCCATGCAAATAACCTTTTTTTCTTTCTGCGTTTCTCTTTCAGGAAATTGCAGCTTATTTAATAACGTTTGAAAAGCATGAAGAATGGCTAACAACTTCCCCTAAAACAAGGTAACGTTGCTCACGCTTCGGCACATTGACTCATTCTTGCCGAGGACTTGACTCGCTCATCGATGCATTGGCCACTGAGTGAGAACTCCCAGTCATGCTTGATGGCTTGTGACACCAAACCCTCATTAATTGACTTAATGAGCATTTTATTGAATGAAATCAGATTGATTAAAAATGGAGCAACTGCAATCTTGACAGGTTAAAGTTTTAACCCGATTGCTCAGGATTTAATTGTGTCCCCCCAGATGAATGGATTGGAGCGCCTTCACGCGAGGCTGCAGGCCATTCATCTTGGCAGTGCTCCCCACGGCCTCCAACTTGAAATAAATAAAAAAGCGCGACGCCCCCCCGTGCTCTGCCTGCTGAGCGTGCAGTCGCAGGGATTGTTTGCGTTCTGGTGTTTTGCTTGCTGGGGTTAAGTGTTTGATGGCGAGGAGATCCCAAAAAGCCGCATTAGCAGACGTGTTTGCAGTTTATTATTCAGTAAATGCCATGTCTTCTTCGCGCTGCCATAAATGTTTAACTCCTCCGCTCCCCTGGGAACCGGTACGTGAAGCTTCGGCTGCGGATCTCTTCCTGCCCTTTTGGCTGCGTTCATGCTCGCAAGTTGCCCTACGTCTCTCTAACGCAAGATAAGACTCTCGCTTTCTCATGTTTGGGGTTTTCTCTTTTTTCCTTCTCCCTAACCCACCTCTTCCCTATTAAGAAGGGCCGGGCTATCGGAGGGAGCCTGCTGGGACCAAGGTGGGACAAAAGCCTTTTTTAGCATCCCGCATCCCATCGCTGTCCGCTGCAGAGACCCGGTGCCAGGGGCGTCCTGAGCAGCTCGTTGCTGGGCTCAGCATTGCCTCCCTCTGTAATGAGCAGGGGCAGAAATTACAGTGAGACGCAGGACGGGTACTGAACAGTGCAGATCAGTTCCCCGGGTGTTCCACAGCTCCCAGCCGAGGAGAGGACGGCGGTGGGGGAGGGCAGGGCAGCACCGCTGGGGCACGGAGGGGACCTGCTTCCCATGAAATACGGGGAAGAGGAGAGCTGTGTAACTTCAGTTTGTCCCAAACCCCAGTCTCTTCTGTGGTTTTGTGACATCTTTAACGCATTGTCCTGGTTTCGGCTGGGATAGAGTTAATTTTCTTCACAGAAGCTAGCATAGTGCTGTGCTTTGGATTCAGTGCTAGAAGAATGTTGATAACACACTGATGTTTTTAGTTGTTGCCAAGCAGTGCTCAGACTGCTCAAGGACTTTTTGAGCTTCTCCTGCTCGGCCAGGGGCATAACAAGCTGGGAGTACAGCACAGCTAGGACCCAAACTGTCCAAAGAGCTATTCCAGACCATAGAACGTCATGCTCGGGGGGGGTTGGTGGGTCGGTCGGTCGCTCGGGTACTGATCGCTGCTCGGGACGGGCTGGGCATCGGTCGGCGGGTGGTGAGCAATTGCATTGTGCATCATTCGTTTTGTATATTCTGTATATTTTGTTATCATTCTCATTATTACTATTATTATTATTTTCTCTTATTAAACTGTCTTTATCTCAGCCCTCAGCTCTAACCTTTTTCCCCTTCCCGATTCTCTCCCCCATCCCACTGAGGGAGGGGGGGGGAGTGAGCGAGCGGCTGCGTGGTGCTGAGTTGCCAGCCGGGTTAAACCACGACAGTCCTTTTTGGCGCCCAACGTGCTTGTCGTATCAAAACGTGTCTGTAGCGCCTGGAAGGGGAGACATTTGAGACCCAATTGCTTTCTGAAATGGTTCTCCAAGACCCAAAGGTGCAGTGGTGGCTGAAGGGCCCTGAGAAGGGCTTGTCCCCGGTGGCAGCGGGGGTCTCACCTGGCTGAGTGCACAGCCGCGTTGTTTCGCCCCCCTTCCCGGCTGCGGGACAGCGGGTGTGTTGATAGCGTTAGAGAAGGATTGCTTCTGACCTGGCCACCCGAGTTCCAGAATTAACGCAAAATAGTTTCTTGCTGCACCTTTGCCAGAGAAGCCTTTTAAGTGGTCAGAAAACTTATTAACTGGTCTGGGTATGCGTGGCGTCATTAAAGATGGGAGATTGTAAATGCTTTTGTAGCAGTGCCTTATGACTTTAAGAGTTTGGTTTGCTAAAGGCAATGCATGAAAATAATTTTCTGATTATTTTACGTTACAATACCTTCCTCCCATGTGCTTACACTTGAAAGGAAAGAGTGGCCCAAGAGAAGGGAAGCGGTGACGGCCGTTCAAGGACCTGCTTAAATCGTTGAGTTCTCTTTTTTTTTTTAATATAAAAATTAATTGGAAGAGTTAAATGCTGAGTTCATACAATCAGGGCTCTCGGTACTACAGAATTAATTACATCGATCCGGCGCTGAACTGGAACACTCCCCGTTCTTTGTTTGCTGCTGTGGGTGCCACTAATTTCATCTCAGAAAATTAATAAAAATGAATTGCACCGCTGACACCTATGGAGTTTCTTAATAAATTGATGTATAGGGCGATCTGAGGAGTCGCCGCTAGACGGATCGCTGTAGTGGTCTCGGAGGGGTTGGAGGATGCCCTGCGGGAGCCGGCGGCTGTCGGAGCGCTGGGCTGGCAGTGGGCGCCGGCGGTGGGGTTTCGCTGCGGCCCCGTTCAGCTTCCTGCAAAGCCGTCCTGGCGTGGCGTGACCTGGGCCGGCTTGGGAACGCCTCGGGCCATCGAGCTAACGCCCAAGGTGGGAAAAGAGGGCGAGCTCGTTCCGAGACAAGCCTGCCATTTCCGAATGCCTTCACCTCTTTCTCGTAACGAAGTTCCCGTGTTTACGGGACCGTACTGGTCAGGTATCGCTTTGGTGGTGGGTGGAGGAGGAACCCTCTTACGACGCCCTTGTGGTGGCGTTAGAGGAGCTATGAGAACGCTTTTAAAGGTCTCCAAAATTGCTCTTGTGAAACTGTGTGTTGAATGACCCGATAACATATGCTGATATAAGTGTAGGGGAATATTATTACAACAGTCTTTTGAGCACTCCAGTTTACCAACGTGAATTAACCAGTCCACCTCGCGCGGCATCGCCCTTGGTGTTTCCTTCAGGAGGCGTTGGGTTGCGTGGCGATGTGCCAGGCAATCCGCAGCGGGTATTCCAGCCGCGGGGTGGGCCGGGGAAGCTTTCTGCTCGTGCGGCAAGGCTGAACTCTCAGACGTTTCCAAGTTTAAATGCAGATTGTGGCAACAAAAAAAGCCCCAACTTGACATTTGTGTATCAAGTAGAACTTAATAGTTATTTGTGTTGGCTTTTCAGTGACAAAGCTGGCTTAGAGTCAAACATAGAATGTTTTGGGTGGGAAGGGACCCCTAGAGGTCACCCAGTCCAACCCCCTGCAGGGAGCAGGGACACCGCTAACTGGATCAGGCTGCTCCCAGCCCCATCCAACCTGGCCTTGTCCAAAAGTGTTCTGCCAGGTGAAGGTACTTTGCTTCACCTGTTTCCAAGTGCCTTCTGTAATTACCATTTTTAGAATATTTTAAAAATATGCTGGAGCCATCTGATGCAGCTTCACCTGTTTCACAAGTGAGGCTCAGGCGACTGCAAGGACTTGGCGCTGCCCAGAAGCTGCAAGGTCGGTTTTCCAGCTGGGAATGCCATTCGGCTGCGTTTATGCCCCTTACTGCATTGCATTTGCATTTCTGCTGCGTGTACAGCAGAACCAGAGGGGTTCGGGCGGGCGGGCAGCAAGTACCGGGCTCTTCTTTGCTTCCTCGCAAAGCCCAAAAGAGAAATGTTTCTCGGGAAGCTGATGCCGTGAGAAGCCGTCGCTAGTACTGATCTGCGACGTGGCTGGGGAAATTCCCAGATGCAGGTTTTTCAACCCGGAAAGAGCCCCAGTGCCGTTTTTAGGCAGTGAGACTTGGCAGTGATTGATATTTCTGCAACGCAGAGTTGGGCGGCAGCCTGCTCCTGCAAATCGATGGTGATTTCCATACACCGTCGGCCTGCGTTTGGGGTAATTCAGTTTTACTTCTGCTACCTACTGGGTTATTTTTAGCATTTTAATTCCCTTCTCCCGGCTTCAGGAAAACAAGCGTTGCTTTTGGTGTAATAGGCAGGGACGGTGGGCAGGGCGGTGGTCCCCACTGATAAATCCCACCCTAATAAATCACAGCGTTGTCAGGACCCGGTTCTTAACAGCGGCAGCCACAGCAGCAGCCGGCCGAGCGCCGTGTTCCCGTCGGGGTGGGAGCGGGAGGGGCTCGTCCCGCCGGCCGCGGCTCTGCCTTCGCGCGGGCTGCGGAGGGGCGACGCTTCGCGGCGCCCACGGTGAGCCGGACTTCGGGGAAGCTGGACCCAGCCCAAGTCCTAAGGACGTGCCAAGGTAGCAAAAAGCAGAAAAATAAGTAACCCGGCTTGCTTTCAGCACAGGCACCGCGTCTCGGAGGGGACTCTTCCGCCATTTATTCACCTCAGCTTTTGCTGATGCTGGCCGCTAAAGCAGGGGATGCAGATTGCATTAGTGTGGTTAGAAATCACTTCTCCCGATTGAAAATGCACTCACAACAGTCGTCGTTTTCCTCTGTTACTTTTGCAGTGCTTTTTGCTGGCTCCAGAGTTTTGAAATTTCCTGAGAAATTCGATTTGTTATGTTAAATGTGGGCTCGTGCCTGGGCTGGAGCGGAGGGTACCGGGCTGCAATGAGATTTAGAGGGAGCGTGGCAGGAAAGCCTAACGCAGTTATTGTTTCAGCAAAACTGCCTGGGGTGGTGCAAAAGCGAGAAGAAAGGCGCCTGTCTCCCCTGGAGAGCGTGGCCCAGTGCGGCGAGCCCTGCCCGGAGCCTGGCCCTCCCCGCTGTCGGGGCCAGACGGGGCCGGGATGGAGCCAGCATCGACCCATGCATCGACCCGTCCCTCCGGGGAAGGGGACTGCTGGGGAGGTCCGACCCTGCCCGGCGCCGCCTCCCCGCCCCGCCGCCCATCGCCCGAGCAGCGCGCCCGGTCCTTACCTGTCCCTCGGTCCAGCTTAAGGAACGTATTTTATCTCCGATAACTTTATCGGGGGCTTCTTGAAGATAGGTTAGGATCTTTGCAGTATGTTAATTTTGTATTAAAGAATTACTGGTAATATTAATTGAATCATTTAATTTTCAGGTAAAAAATAGGGTAATAAATATTCATAACTTACTTTATTAAGGGAATTTCCATTTCCTATGTCATTGAAGTGAGATTAACCGAGGCTGGGTTTAAATGAAGATTGAAAACAATTGTGCTTTGGAATCAATTTGCTGCGCGATGCCATTACCTGGCGAGGTGGCTTCCGACGCGCTGGGTGCCGGAGCCGTCCTGCCGCGTTGGGTCGGTGCTGCGGCTGGGGTGCCCTGGCACCTGCGAAATGAGCTGGAGGCCCCGCGTTGAGGAGAAGCTCGTGTGGGCTGGAGGCTGTGAGAAGGCGACCACCCAGCACTTGGATCGATGGCAGAAGTTCTGCCCATCTCCCCTTCTGCTTGTTGCAAACCAAAAGACTCTCGAGACCTCGTTCAGACTTTGAAGGTGTGTTTCAAAGATCCTTGCTTTCTCGTGTAGCTTGGGCCCTCTGCGGTTTCCAGGACCATCAGCCTCGCCATGGCGCAGCCCCGAGATTTTGGGCTTCCTGCTCGTGCTGCTGGAAGCTCTGTTCCCGCGCTGGGGTCGCGCACGACCTGTTTGTCCTTCATCGACGGCAGCGTGTGCGCCCTCAGCTCTTTCTGGCTTGGGATGCTGCTTGACATAATCCCCGCTACGTGTGGCACGTCGCTCTCGACGCTTTAGAGATTTCGTGACTCTCAACGCTTTCCTCTCGCTGCTCTCGGTATTTCCTAAGCTTTTTTTTTTTTTCTTTTTTCCCCTGAAGAGGATAAACAGCACAGAGATGGTTTTAAGAGGCATTGATTCATATAGATTTTTAGCCGCTGTGGCCCAGGGGTGTTGAGACACCCATAATTAATTTCTTTAACAGCTCATCCCGTTTGTTTTAACCTGACCTAACAGCAGAATCTCTGGGAGCCATCAGGATGCCTGGCCCAGATCCGTCGGCGGTCTTCAAGTGTTCCGTGCAAACCCTTCCCATGGGTGATCCCGCCTGGGCAGAGGTGCAGGCGGGTGCCCCTGCAGAGCTGTTTCCCATCGTACTCAACCGGCGGCTCAGGGGAGCCGCATCACTCTGGGAGACGGCACCGGCCCCCTTGGCCGGCCCAGGTGAGATCTCCGCGTATCCCTCACGGACGGGATTCTCCTGGCGCGGACGCTGAAGGTTGGCTCCTCCTGCCCGCTGACCTCTGCGGCCACCCCCTGCGCTCACCAGGCGCCGACTTTGCCACGCACCGGCTGGATACGGTTTCAAAGATGCTGGCTCCGTAGCCGGTCCGTGCCCACGGACGCCTTCTCCCGTTCCCACGGATGCCTTCTCCCGTTCCCGCTGCCCCGCTTTGCGGGGGACGGCGGTGCTGGGCTGCGAAGGCTCCTGCTCCTCTTCACACAGAGTCAGGAGAGGGTCCTGCAGCGTTGCCCTTTGGAGAGGCGGAGAACCCTAGAAAACATGGAATTGTCAGAAAAAGCAATTATCTGATAATAAAGCGATTAAATTATTCAGCAAACTACTGTGTGCCTTCAGCGAGGCTTGGTGAGCTCTTCCCGTTGATAGATGCGGCCAAGGAGAACACGTGGTGTTTGGGTTTGGGCAACTCGGACGATAGCTCTGACCACGTCGCGGGGGCGGGAGGGTGCCCAGGGTCCCAGAGGCTGCTTGGTGCGAGCGGGGCCCCCGTGTCGGCCGCGCCATCGGGGTTTGCCAGGCCGCCAGCCCAACGGGCGAGGAGCTGCCTTTGTCCCGTTGGAGCGGATGAAAGGTAAAAACGTGCAAGGAGAGATTTCGGGTTGGGCGTCCCGAAGGCCGGAGGCAGTCCCGCCCAGCCCAGTATTTTTATGCCTTTTACGCTTCCAGTCCAAGGTACCAAGAAGGGGGGAGGGTTTAACTGCCCTCACGGGACCGCTTTGGAGGTGCCCCTGTCCACGCGTGGAGGCTGCGGAAGGGCTGGGAAAGCTGGTGTTTGTTCATACTGTTGTAACCAGCAACAAAATCGGTCTTTTTCACGTTTTAAAGGTTTTGCAACTTAATTTATATTCTGGGGTGGTAATGAGGGAGCATCTCTTGTCCAGGAGGCGAGATATGCAAAAATAACCTTTAAGTTGCTCATAATTAACCTTTAATGATATTCTCTCATTTTTCCAATACATTCTCTGCATCAAAAACAACGTACTGAAAGAGTGCCTGAGACTGCTTGTTGCATCTTAATGGCCTGCAAATACCGGCTGATTAAAAGTAAACTATTTATTGGGAATATTTATTGACAAAGTTTTTTCCCTCCAGGAAATCTGGCACTGGAGTTGGAGCTCTGGGCTGGAGCCAGGCATCGCGGCTCTCCCTGGAGCTCTCCCGTCCCCGGCCGGCGGAGCTCAGGGTGGCCAAGGTCCGGTGGAAGGGGGTGCGCTGTGTCCGGAGGGCGGATGCTTCGCCTCCCAGACGGGGACGCTGTAATGTTTATGACAAATACAGTGGGATTTAAATCACACGTGGGGCCGTTAGCAAGGGAGTGCTGGGGATCTGGGGTTGGGCGGAGGATTTGTGCGCCCCGCGTGTGTGAAGAGCAGCCGGGAGCCATGCGCCACGGAGGACCTGCTATTCGGATGGGGAGAGCACAGATCGGTTTGCCTAACAAACCGTGTTTGTCAGATGAGGAGCGGGCGACAGAGGCTGATGGTTTTTTGGCACTGAATACCAGTGTTTGTGGGTAACGGGCGGGCTTTTATCTTGGTGTGGCACGAGGAATAATTTCCTAACCTGGTAGCTGGCGTGCTTGGGCGGGTGCACGTGCTGTCCATGTGTGCTGCGAGGCTCGTGGTGCCCGTTGACTTCTCCAAAGGTGTGGTGGTCTTCCTGGACATTTGCAGAACCGTGAAATTCCTCTTTTCCCCCCTCCCCAAAGGGTCTGTCCTTTGCACGAGGAGTTTCTGCTCTCGGTTCTGGTGGACCTGAACAGCCAAAGGCTGCCTTGCTGCCGGCGCGAGGTGCTAATTCAGCTTCCCATTGCACTTTTCTTTTTCTTCCCCCTCCCTCTTTGGACAGCGTCCAGTCGATGCCGACTGCAGCCGGGCGGTGCCTGTCACCGTCAGTGCAGGGGCCACCGCGGGGTTCAGCTGCCGGCGTGGCGGGCGATGCTGACGAGCCTGGGCTGCGAGCATCTCGGTGCTGCGGGAGGGACGCTTGTGCGGGGGTGCTGCTCCCGGCTGCCTGCCCTCCTTTCGGCTCCAAACTTGCTCCAGTCTTTGTCCAGTTCATCTTCCTGGCCCTTGCTCACTGCTCCGCCAGCTGCTGTGAATTCCCGGGGCTGATAATTGAGATGTGGTTTCCTGCAGCTCGCCCTCCTCGTCCCCAAGGCCTCGATTGCAAAGCCCCGCAGCCCTCGCTGGGCTTCTGCAATACCAACGGTACCACAGAGCTAATTTTGACTGCCCCTCTCGCGCCATTGGGTTCTGGGGGACGCAGTTTTCCATTTCGCTGCCGCTGCTTTCCTGGGCTTCACCTAAGGCTGCTGCGCCTGCGGTTCCGTTTGCACGTGGCCTCGCGCCTTTTCCCGCAGGTCTGTGGCTGGCTTCCCGGGGTGCGCGCGTCCCCGTGCGTCCCCTTGTGCGTAACGTGGCGGCGGGGAGCGCGGCTCTGGCTCCGCAGGCGCAGGGAATGCCGGAGTGGTGGGCGAACCCGCTCGGTCCGAACGCGGAGGGGCGAGGGGCGAGCAGTGAGTGCAAGGCCGGGAGCACGGGTACAGGGGCGTAGGTTTTTTCTTTTTTGGTTTTTTTTTTTTTTCCTTCCTAGTCCTGAGAAACGCAGATTTACAGAAACCTGGCAAAGCTTCTCCTGGAGTTACCCTTGGCTGGCGTTCTTGCTATGTGTGCTGTAACGATACTTTAATATAATTAGATTTTAAATTCCATGTAGAATCTGGTGGGCAGGCAGAGGTACCGGTATGTTAGACTTTGTCGCTTCAAAATGGCTGTGAAGTACGTCAGCGCGAGACCATCAGCTGTAAGATCATCTGCGCGGTGATGCTGCTGCCTCGCAGCTTCGGTCGCCTTGTTTTAATGAAAAATGTACCGTAAATCCCATCCCCTCGGAAAATCTCCACCGTGCCTCTGTTTCCTGTAACTTGCTGACAGGGCGTCAACCCACACGATTCTTCTGCTGGCTTTTGGTGCTGTTTACAGGGGGGGAAAAGTTTGTTAAGTGGGATGAACGCTTTCCTGTTCTCCGTAGCCGATTCGGCGCCGGTTTTCCTGCCGTCGGGCCGTGCGAGCAGCGGGGCCGGGCGCTTGGTGGGGCTGGCCCAGGCTCGCAGCTCCCATGCAGGCGTCCGGGGCTGCCCGGAGGGCTTTTTCCAGCATGGCAAGCAGTAAAAGGGATTTTAGGAGCTGCTCTGCAGCCTGCAGGCAGGGTGGGCGCGTGTCGGGACCCGTGTTGGGATGGGTGCCGGCGTGCAGCCCCCGTGGGCTTCGCCTGCCGGCGTGGGGAGCTGCTCCCAGGCGCCTGCACCCGCCTGGCACGCACGAGGCTCGAGTAAGCTGTGCCTGCGTTTGCTCCGCCAGTAAACCTCACCGGCTTGGCCAGTGGCGGCCGGGGATGGAGATCTCCAGCGCCGCGAAATAGGAGCCTGCTAAATCATGAACGGTGCCGTTTCTGGAATTAAATAAAAGGCCTCGTCCCGAGGCGTCCCACGTGGTGATTTGCCGAGTTCTGCAACGTGATTTATGTCTGGCCGTAGGATTATTGTTTTCTATTGATTCTGAGGGAAATAAAGCAGCCGTAAAAGCCCATCACGAGCCTCCCGGTGGAACGCGAGAACTGGAAGCTTTCCTGCCAGAAATCCTGTTGTCTCCTTGGTGGTGACTCTTAAACCGCCAGCCCAGCTGGCCTCAAAGTGAGCATTGCCTCGCACTCCTCCTCCTCCTCCTCCTCCTCTTAGCATCGCTCGGCTCGGTCCAGCGAGGATGTGCCTGGTGCTGCTGTGACCACCTCCGTTTTAGGTGCTTGATTTGGGCCCGGCAATGCTGAAGAGGCTTCCCGGGATCTTCCCTACCGCACGGCTGCCGGGGGTGATCCCTCTCCTGCCCCGCCTCTGCCGTGGTGTGAAGTTAAAACTTTTTCTCCCACAGTTCAGGAATTCTTTTTAGTTCTGCAAAATGAAGTTTTGCTTAAAAATTGCTCCGCTTACATGGAAAGCACTGGGTTTTTTCCGTCCTCTCCAATGCGCTGTCATCCAGGGGCATTTCCTTTGCTTGCTGCTCAGACGCCTGGCCCTTGCACAGGACGAACAGAAACATCTCTCGATCTGGCAGAGCTGTCGTGCCTCTTTGCCGTGGAGCCAAAAGCTGCCGGTGCGCTCCGTGTGAATGGCTTTTTCCAGCCTGACTTACAAACAGCACGTGCAGCATGGAGCGGCCAAGGGACGTGGCTTAAAACATTCAAGTGATGACCATGTCTGGAGCGCTGGTCAAGGCAGGGACAGAGGGAGCTCCTCCAGCTCGCGGCTGGGTGCCGGTGCGTGCACCGAACGCACGTGGCTTCTCGTGGTCAAAACCAGAATTGGTGGAAGTGATGAAGCACCTTTTCCTCCTCTGATAGAGCCAGGGACCGCTGGGCTGTCGCACCCAGACCTGGGAATGCTGCAGGCTGTCAACCTCCGCCTCCATAGGCGCCCGCCCGCCTCGAGGCGTGCCTGCTGCAGGATTTCGGGCAGCAGGGAGGTGTTCAGGGGAGGGGTATCCCAGCGCATCCCTCGGGAATCAGCTGGCACCGTCGGCTCCTCTCCCGGCGGGCGGGCAGCCGCATCCCGCCCTGCACTTCATCGGAGCGCGCATGGCTCCTGCCGCTGCCTGCGAGAGTGAATTGTGCCCCAGTGTTATTTCTGTATTTATTTTCTAAATGTCAATGATTAAATAAATTAAGATAAATAAGGCTGCTCCCTCTTGCTGTTTAATTTACAAAATTTTAATGAGATTAATAACGTCTGTACTTGTCCCATCTTTCGGCTGGCTGGAAGCTTGTCTTCCAAGAGCATTTAAAAACGGAGGACTTCACAAACGTGGTGTGAAGCCATTTGGTTTTGTCTGTGCTTCATCTTGCACCAGCGGAGAAGCGGGGCAGCGTCGCAGATGCCAGCGCCACCGTCCTTAGACGTGCAGTTGTGTCGTGTCAGGCGCTGTTGTAAAACGCAAGCGATGGGCGAACGCGTCGCTCTGAATTGCAGCGGTGGAGAGGGGCGGAGGGGGGAGCAAAGCCTTACGTGTGGCGTCTTACCTGCAGCCTTCCCTTCCCATCTCCGTGGGGCTGCTTGTCCTGGAGCGCGGAGCCATGGTTTCCCCTGGAGAGCCAGGGAGCCGGCGCCCGCCCCGCCTGCACGGCCCCCCGGTGACCGGCGCTTTCCTCGCCCCCGACGCCTGCGTGGTTGGTCTGTGGGTGTGAGGACCCAAGCGGCACACGGAGCATCCCTGCGCCATCGCCCGGGTGCCCTCCCAAGGTGACCGTTCCTTTCCCATCAGTTGAGCCTCTTGCGCAGCAAACGGGTCACGCAGGGGAGATCGTCTTGCTGGATAAGCAATTAGCTTAAATAAACTACTCAAAGGACAAATGGTGCGGGACTCCTGCTCCCTAACAACTGAATTAATTGACTTTGGTGTATGTGGGACGTTCCCTTTATTTTACTTAACTCTCTCTGGTTAAAAGGCTCCTGCGTTTCCTCCTGCTTTTTGCTGCCGCAGTGAGCAAGCGGGGCATTAGGAGTTGATTTACGTGGTTACAGGTAAAAGCAGCAAAGTGATAATTAAGAAAACCTTTGAACGTTTTCTGGAGAGACAAAACTTCTTTTGTTGGCATGTCCAGGAGCATCTGTTTGATTTGTTTATTTGGGGTGTCAAAAGCTCTCCCTGCAGCCTCACAACGCGCAGCCGAAGCAAAGAAGCAGCCTTCACCAAAGCCAAGCGCGGCTGCGGGGCGTGGGGTGGGCTCGTGATCCGCAGGCTTCCCCGAAGGGGCTGGGAACAGCCAGGCGGGGTCTTCTCCACTGGCTGGGGTTTTCGTTCCTTTTGCATCCCGACCTGGCGTGTATTTCTGCGGAGGGACGCGCGTGCAAACAAGGAACACAAATACCGAGCGCCCATGCGGGGATGCATCTCCCTGCTCCATGGCCTTGTAATCCCAGACCCCCTCAGAAGACCTAACCAGCTCTAGATCAGTTGGCAAACAGTTTTTTGGTAAACTGTGCCCTTTGGTAACAGCGCCAGTGAACAGCGGTTCATTGTGTTCTGCTTTAAGCGTAGGGTATTAAAGATTTGGAGGAGTTTATACTCGTTCTATAAGCTTGCTTGCCCTGCCTCCTCTTCGCCCTCCAGTTTTACTCCCAGACTTTTCTAAATGCTGCTCTGTTTGTTTTTTCCTTCTCTTCAGTCCTCCCGCTCATCTCCTTGATTCCTGAAATTTAAAAAATAGTCGCCTCTGAAGCCTGCAGTGCTGCTGCACGGATCCCGGGGCCGAAGGGACCGTTGCCTCCGACACAGCGTCCGTTATTCTGTCCGCCCGCCTCTACCAGCACCCCAGTGTTGGGTGAGATTTCATACCCGGAGGCTCGTGAAGGTTGCTCACCTCCGCAGGCTGGCGCGAGCGCCGTCGGGCTGCGATTGCGGCCCCTTGGGGAGCAGGAGGGGCTGGGAGCGATGGGGAAATGCAAGCGTCAGCCCCGGGGGTGCTGCGGGGTCCTGCCGAGGGCTGGGGGATTGTGCCGGTGCTGGAGGACTTGCTCCTCCCCAGTCATGCCAGTCGCTGTTCTAAGCACTGGAAGAACTGTTGGAGTTGGGGGGTGTGTGTGTAAACCCCAGTTCTTGCCCTATTCTGTGCACGTAACTTAAAAGAAACCACGCTGTGACCTCTGCCTGCTCCTCCGACCCTGCAATTTGGGGAAGCCTCCTTTAGGAGTGAGGGATGAAACACAGCAGAACTATCTCGGGCCGCTCGTCATTTGCTTGAGCTTCGTGTGTGACCAGGCATGCAGGAAAAATGTGTGTATTCCTTAAAAGTGTGGGCCTGACTCCTCCGGCAGCGCTCTGGGTGTCGGGAATGGAAGCTGTCGGCTGCTCATCCCGGGAGCTGGGAGGTGCAGGCGATGGGCCTGGAGGTGTACGTGGCACACAGCAGGACTTTGGTCAGGCTTTCCCACCCTCGCCCGCACTGAACTCTTTTTTTAATTACTTTTTAAATTTTGTTGCTGTTGGGCTGAGATCCTCCAAAGGTTTGCGGTGCCAGAGGGGTCCCCTGGCCGGGCACAGCTGGGGCACAGCTGGCTTTGGGCTCCAGGCTCCGCACTGCCCTTCCCCTCTCTGGTTTGTTTTTTTAATTAAATATTTTTTCTTAAATCCTCATGTTTGCCTCTTGCAAGAAGCTTTTTGGACAGAGGAGCACTCTGGAAGAGATCAAGGCCTGACGACCTCTTTTGGGTTGTTTTTGCTGCTGCTGTTCCCGTGGGAGCTCCGTCGGGTTGGAGAAGCGGTCGCTGCTTTTGTTGCGCTGCTCTTGGTGCTGCTTCCCCGTTATGTTTCTGCTGAACGGCCTCGTGACGGTCAGGCTAGCAAGCAAACTGTGCATTTTAGATTTTTTTTTTTTAATCTATTTTTAATGATTAATCCTGCTTCCTGCTGTTTAGGAGCCACTAATGGTGCTACAGCCTTTTGACAACTTCAAAAGAAGTCTCATCTGAAGTAGAAAACAAAACACCCCACAACAAACCCCCAAAGCCAAAGGAGCAGAAAAGCCTGCTTGCTCCCAGGACTTCTGAACTGTTACCGGTTCCTTGAGGCAGTTCGGTCCCGCCACCTGCTCAGGGAACGTAAAACCATGGCTTACAAAGGTTTATTGCTTCTCTTGTTGTTGTTGTTGTTGTCTACCAAGTCAGCTCTTCCCTAAGCCGTGCCTTAGCGGAGTTGAGTCTGTCTCCTATTTCATCTCCCTTGCCTGATTCTTTGTGGGTTATCATTTCTCGCACCATGGAGCGGTTTTGCTCCAGCCCAGCTCTCTCCTCGTACCACAGATTGCTGGCTGATAACACGGGGATTATTCTTCAGCCCCCGTAAAAGTCCTGCTTCATTAGCTTGGTGACTGGCTGGTAATTTGCAAAGTCACTTTCACAAGTTTTGACATTCTCTGGCTGAGAGTCCTGGTAATAAATGTATTGGGTGTTAACGGTGTTATCGCCCTGATGGCAGGGGGGAAATGAGAGTGGGTAATTAGCTCCGACCTCGGGGTGGGAAGCCCGCACCGTGCTGGAGGCGTTGCGGGCACCGTGCTGCGTCTGGGCGTTGCTCCCTGCGAGCCTCGGGCACCGGGATGCTTGGGCTGCCGGTGACCACCACGCGGGGAAAAACCACGGGGGTTTTGCTGCGGCTGGCCTGGTGCCTGCGTACCTATCTGAATTAAAGAGGAGCCTTTCCTGCCCCGGCCGTCGCAGGTAGAAGCATGAGGTGCTCCAGGAGTGTTTTAATGAGGGCCGCCGCCTTCAGAGGTCCCCTCTCATCTCCTCTGCGTCACTAAAACCCCGTTAAAGAGGGCAGCCTGCAGGATCATCATATTTGGCTTCCTTATTACTTTTCTGCGGTGAGCTCCAACTTCTTCCCGAAAGTTTGCACACGTGTTGGAGGCAAAACTCGTCGGGAACAGAGATGCTGGCTTTCTGACGAGGGGTGGCTCCTGTTGCTGGGCATTACCGGCGTTTGGCTCTGGGCGGTCGGCAGGGTGGCTGGGCTCCCGCCTGCTTTGCCAGACCCACGTACCCCATCAGCGGTAGGAATCGGGGGAAGCCGAAGGCCGGTGACTCCGCAGGCACCTGAGCCGCATTTGGGGGGCTGCAGGGGTGTTCGGCCGGAGCAGCTCATCAGTGGTGCTGGTTGTGGCTGCTGGGGCGGGTGCGCAGTGAACAGCCTGAACTTTTCGGTCTCTGCTGCCTTTGGAACGTAAAATCATGGACCTTTAATGGAAATGCTTTATATTCATGAAGGCCTGGGAGGAATTCCGTGTTGCACAGGCAACAGCCATTGGAAGAGATGGAAAATGCCTGGAGTGTGTTCAGTAACGCAGGCTCGGGATTCATGCAGCTTATACCCAGGATTTCTGTGTTCTGGGTCGGAAAAATGCGTTGGGTTATTTGCTGCGTGGGACCGCAGCGAGAGCCCCAGGGTTTGCCCCGTGGCTCAGCCTGGGGCGATGTCCCAAGGGTGGGAACAGGGGAACATGGTGACAGTTGTGTCCTTGAACTTGGAGATTCTTCAGGTGTTTAATACTGCTCAAACGCCAGCCGATAAGCAGGCACGGCCTCGCAGTTGTAACGGGAACGTGCTGAAGTGGGCATCTGCTGGGAAGGGGCTTCTGCCCTTTTGAGGGACGTTGGTGAGCTCTCAGCAGCCTATACAGGAGAGAAAACGGGCAGGAGGTTTTCTCCTTCGGGTTATACAGTTTGCATGGAAGCTAACGTTTAATCTTAGTTTCTCGCCGATATTAATTATAGTTTGGTCAAGGTTTAGGAAGTGAAAATCTTGCACAGCGCCAGCACAATTACAGCTTAGAACTCAGTTACAATAATTAGATTGCATCCCTGAGCTTGGCACGTCGAGGAAGCAGATTTTAAATACGCTTAGGATTTGGCGGTTGTGTCGGATAACGACTTGTGGGAGGCAGGTGAGAGGAAAACTGCAGCGTCCGGGGTTGGATCAAAGCAGCCCGGGGGGGGGCGGGGGGGGCGGGCTGGGTTTCCTCATGCGGGTGGGCAGCGCTGTGCCGGGCGATCCCGTGGGAATCGCGAGGCGTACGGCGGGGAAAGCTTCACGTCCCGGTGGGGTCCTGCTGGGCAGAGAGGGGCTTCGGGCGGCTGGAGGGGGCGCGGCCTCGGGCGCCTGATAACCCTCTGTTCCCATCTCACGCTGCTTTGAACGCAGACCTGGAACACAGCTACGAGAACATCGCCCTTTGATTTGCTAAAATAAACCCTGTTTCTGTTGTAAGCCCGGTGGTTGTGAACTTAGGGAAACGCCTGGGTCGCTCTCTGAGTCGGTGAAGATGACGAATCCCCGTGAACCCGCGTTTCCCACCGAGTGCCGGCGGAGCGAATGGCGCCCAACCCGCGCTGTTCGTTTCCCTCGGGGACGGGCAGCCGCCGCCCCGGGAGGGCGAGGCCGAGCACGGGCTCCTGCTCGCCGGACCAGCACCGGGGCGGCGCGGCTGTCGGTGGCGAGCATCGTCCCGTCGGCTCCACCTGCATCCCGTGCCGAGGAAGGGAGGCGTCACCTTCCTGCCGCACGGCTGCTGCACAGGGCTTCCTGCAGTGCAGGGAAAAAATCCCGTTATCCTCTTAAAACCTGGAATTAACCATGTGGAAATACCCTAGAAGGGTTTTACATAAACCGTGGGGGGCGAGTATCAATGCCTGGGATGCTCCTCACTGTCTCCGGGTTGTCCGTCCCTGCCTCCTGGCAGACCGTGACGTGGACTGGGACAGTAACAGGCATGTGGGCTTGTCCTGGTAAAACACCTCAGCCGCAAAGAACCCCCAGCAAGTGATAAAATTTAAATGATTTAAAAGTGAAAGCGTTCTGGATAGTATTAATTCAGTTTAAGAAAGTATTCTTGAGAGGATTGGTTTGGGCTTGGGTTTTTCTTTTTTCCCATAGCCAGAATGAAATGGTAATTAAACGTTTTAATTATTTCTGGAAATCTTGTAAACATATACAAGGCTTTTTTTTTTTTATAGTGCTTTTTTTAAACAAACGGCAAAGGTTGCGCCTGCCTTAGCAGCATCTCTGGTGCTCGTGTGCGGGGAACAGTCGCTGCCTGACTCCTCCCCGTCGGCCTGGGTGTGGGAAATAGCGGAGGAGAGAGCAAAGCCGGAGGGTTTTCATGGAAGGAAATTGGGCAAACATTTGCCCCTTGATGCCCGGTGTGCCGCGTGGGGTTTGGAGGCTGCAGTGCAGCTTCACCAGGGGGTGCGACCCGAGGTTTGAAAGCGGGATTCGTGCTAACTTAGATGGTCTCAAATCGGGGCACGTTGGGAGAAGGAATTTCTGTTATCAAAAGTTAGTTCAGGCTAAATTAATCCTAAAATGTGTAATTTCATCTCAACTAAAAATACTAGAATGTAATTAAATTCAAAAGTAGGATGAGCTGGGAGGGTGTAAGAAAAGATAAGTATCAGAATAAGACAAGAATTGAGTTTGTGTTGTCAAAATGTTCCTATGGGAATTTTGGATTTTTAAGCCGCTTCATTATAAGTTTTAAGTCAAGAGCGCTTAACAGCTTTGGCGTATTTTGGAGAAGCGGCCGACTGCCTTTACGTTTGTTTGGGTTCTTCGTTTGCAGGATTTTCTATATTTGGGTTTAATTCTCTCTTATCTCATAGTTTATTAATAAGTTTGAAGGTGAATAAGGCTTAAAATTGGTAAATGCATGTTTCCATATGAAACGCGTTGTTTTGAGCATTTGCGTAAGCTTTGCCTCTACTTTTTCTAATAATTGGATCTTTAATATATGAGATTGATAATTAGTGTCATTAACGTACTCGATGCATTAATTCTGAAGCGCACCATGTGAAACACCGGGGTGAAGAAGTCATCTTTGCTCTGCACGAGTTCCCCTTGCTCGGTTCTTCAAGCCGGCGGCGTAGGAGAGCAATCGGAATCGGGGTCAGGTCGCATCGTGGCGTCCTCCTGGCGAGGGGGTCGTGAGCGAGGGATGGCGGGGGACGGGGATGGGCGGTTCATAAAGTCAGCGTTTGAGTAAAGTTCTGGAACACTGATTTGGACACTTTCAGCCCCAAATGCGGTTATCAGGGTGTTTGAGGACCGCCGCGGTTAGCAGGTTGGGATTCATTTTCCTGGCGCTGGCGTCTGTATCTTTTGGATGGAGAAGATCGACGCCGTCCTGCCCTTGGCTTGGTGCAGAAGCCAGCCAGCCTGGGGAAGCCGCCTTGCGTCTCGCCGCAGTCATGGCTGATCCGATGCCTTTCTCGTGACGCCACGCAATCCGCTCGGTACTGGTCCGTTACATTATGGCGCTCTTCCATTTTTTTGCAAAGGTTTGCAGGAAAAATGCAAAAATGTTTCCTTTCCATTTGCTAAAAATACTTTACCCTTAATTCTGAAAAATTACTTGGCGGATCTTCATATTTCATAGACCATAACTAGATTACTACCTTTTACTGGAATACTTTGTGTTAATGAAGACCGATTGGGATTCCATAATAGATTTCCTCTAAAGAAGGCATTATGTGGTTATTTTTTAGTGTCTGGCATTCTAGTTAATTGCCTTGTCATCATTAATTGATGGCACTAAATTGATATAAATAAATAGATTATATTCCTGAGGTTAATTTCAAAGAGAGGAGGGGCTTAAAACAGGTTGCTGGGGGTGTTGAAGCACATGCCTCGAATGCAGCGTGCGACTGGCGACCGTTGAAGAGAGCTCGAGCGCCGAAGGTCACGTTCATGCTCAGCCGGTGCCACCGCTCCTTAATTCACTTGGAAGACGGATGCGGCTGAGCCCTGCCCTCCTGGGGAGGAGAGGGGCGCTCGCTTTTCCCGGACAAGGCCAGGGCAGCTTGCATTGCCCCATTGCCCAACTAGCCCCGAATGTTGGCTTGGCTCAGTCCTAAGCCTCAGCCCTGCTAACAGCCGATGGTCCAGGCTGAGGACTGAGCCAGTCCCATCAGCCCAGCTTATCCGGCAGTTTGAGTGCCTCTGCTTTCCAGGTTAATCCAGATTTACCTATATAATCACTATTAATCAGCAATCAACTGAGTCCATGGGTAAATCAACGTTGTTTTTAAGTAGATTGCAATATTGCATAAACCACTTCTGCCTGGGAAGAGCAAGCCGGTGGTGGTTGAGCAGCACGGTGTCTCCTCTGCCGGCCCGGCCCGTAGCGCATGGGTGAGCAGGACGCGGTGCTTCCCCGCGGCGCTGCCGTCGCTGGGGGACACTCGATACCCAGCGGTGCCCAGGGTCTGCGCGGCTCCGTCAGGTTCATTTTCAGGGGTTGCGTTTGCTCTGAAAGCCGGTCGATGCCGATTCATAAGGCTTCAAAAACACGGGAGAAAGCAAACAAGTGGCTCCTTAGGTGCCAATGTGCTTACCGGGCTTGGTGTCTTCCCTGAAGCCCTCTCTGCCCTCGCCCGCACGCTGTCTGTAGAGGGGTCGGTCCTCACCCTGTGCTGGAGCAAACTCTGGGAGCTGACTCCCTCCCATCAGAGCGATGCCGGCTCCTCCAGCCAGAGCCTCGCCAGCCCCCGGCTCCCCCCAGCTCCTTGGTGGTCACGGTGCTGCCGAACATCTGATGTCTCTCCGGGTGCCCGGAGGACGTTGAGGTCTGCCATCGCTTTTCTGCCAGCCGTTTTGCCGGCTGCAGTGCTGGAAGTTCATGGCTGTCAAACTGCAATTCCATTTTGAAGTGGTTCTCAATTAAAATTTATAATTAACGGGTTGTTACTCAATTTTCAAATACTTACGGATTTTTATAGTGTCTCAAGTCACGAGCCAAGCTTCGTGCTGCTCGCGGAGGGGGAGCCAGAAGCCCTTTTCCTTCCTCTCGGCACTTGCTGAGCATGGCACAGAGCTCCTCTCTCCTCCCATCCCCTCCAAGGTTTTCCCAAATCCCGCTGTGCTGGGGAGGCAGCGCCTGGAGAGCCCGAGGAAATGGGCATCAGTGGCATCCTGGCAGCTCCCCTCAGGACATGGTATTTTGGACAAGACAGAGGTACGTCCCTGCTTTGGCACAGTTGGGGAAACCTTGTAAGGGCAGCAGGGAAGTTGAACTGGAACTAAGCTAAATAAATAGGATTTTTCTTCCATTTTCTCCTTCCCCCATAAGGATTCAGCAGCCTCTGTGGGCGCGGGCATCACCGCTGTGCTGGGAAGTGGCTTTGCTTTACAGCTGACATCTGTCTTTGGTAGAGCCGTAACCAAAATAACGCCTGCAGAGCGAGGCCATCTCAAAAGAAGTTTTTCAAAAGTTAATTGGAGCCCCAGGTCCTTGCTGTAAGGACCCGTTTCCGTGGAGAGAGCAATTGATAACGCAGAGCGGCTGCCAGCGCACGGCGGGCTGGGAGCCCTTCGGGTGCCTGGGAACGCAGGGATCGAAGCGGGGCTCTCCGCCGTACGCTAGCAGACGGGGGGTGATTAATCTGAAAACAGTTTAAAGCATTCACGAGTTGTAGGAACTAATTCCCAATAAATCAAACGGCATCCCCATGGGAGCAAGGAAGAGAAATAAATGAGGGCTGAAGAAATTGGTAGAGATCCCTGAGCAATGCAGAGGTGAACGCCAGTTCTTTTGAAATTATACTTAAATGAACAATGTTGATTTAACTGTCTGTCTTCATGCCTTGTACTGAGATTTAGGTCTATGGCCTGTCATTATATCACGAAATAATTTGCCAAAAGACTTTTTAGCATTTTGTGTGCGTCCCACTCAATGACAATTTTGCAGTTCTGGCTTTGGTCCCGTGCTGTGGGAGGAGGTTTCAGTTGCTCGGCGCGCTGAGGAGCTCACAGAGATGGTTTCTGATTTCTGTTTCAAATCCGGGGTCTCGAGTTCAGAACCATCAGCCCATGAATGAACACCTTAGCCAGTAAAATTGTTGGGAATGCTACTGTTAGCTGCTTGACCTGAACGTACAGCTCTGGGACAGCGCAGTTTCGGGAAGGGTATTCCCCCTCGGCGAGCCCGCGGGCGAGGGGCTAAGGCCGAGTTCTGTCGTGCTGCGCTGCTGCAGAGCAGAGCTTCCCTCTCCGTCCTGTCGGGAGAACCACGCAGGCAGGTACGGCTCGACAAGAAATACCGGGCGTGATCCTACCCGTAGGTGCATCGAGGTGGGGCTTGGGCAGAGCATCCCTGGGTGCGTTCCCGCGGTGAGCGGAGGGCGGAAGAAGCCGCCCGCTGGCTGGACTCGTGCTGACGGGCTCTTGCCCCCACGGATGCGTTTGCAGTGAGTTCGTCTCCGAAAGTGCCTCCGGGACCTCGGTGGAGCTTTGCCGTGTGTTGCCTCATTCTCCTCTGCCCCCAAAATACGAAGGGTTGGGTTTTCCTTTTCTTTTTCCATTGGTCAAATAACTCTTTCTTGCTACGTTACCCCGAGAACAGAGGGATGGGGGTGGCTGCCCCTGGGCAGCGCTTAGCAGGGTCCAAATTTACCCGGGGAGCGCTCAGGCTCTGCTTGGACCCCAGGCCCCCCAGCGCTCAGGGAATTTCTTCCCTGACATGCAGGGTTTGGATGAGGCTGTTCGGCTGAAGAGCTAATTTGGAAGGCACGGACCCGTGCTCCCAAATCAATACGGTGCATATTTATGCCGGTAAAGCACACCGAGCTACCCGGCGCACAGAAGTGATTTAATACAGCGGGCAGCCTATAAACTCCCTGGAAATCCCGCCAGCCTCGGTAATGAAACATTTCTTCAGCAGATGTTTATTTTCTTTTTGTAGAAATGTTTATGGTCTTGAGATACAGGCACCTGAGTCGGGAAGCAGATCTGATAAATGGCGGCACGGGAACGAGTCGGGGTGAGCCGGGATGCTCTGTGGGTTTGCCAGTGCGGGGTCTGGCAGTGGAGCTGCCTGACTTTGCCGTTCCCCTCCTCTGGGAGGTTTTTAATAGTCAATATTTTGGGCCGCTCAGAAATTATGTCCTGCAAACCCCCCCCCTCTGACTCAGCGTTCGGCTGTTGGCATTTTCCCGAGACTGCAGTTCCCGGCGGTGGTGCGCCCTGAGGTGTAAATCGGGGACGGATGGCACCCCGGTGATGCTGCGGAGGGAGACAGCGATGAGGACTCCAGGAATCAGAGCAGGGATGGGGGGGAAGATGCAAAAGCTGACGATACAGACTTTTTCTTCTCTGTGTTTTTTTTTTTTTTTTTTAATTGGCTCTAAAAAGAAGAGAATTGTTAATGGTTGAATTAATTAGGCTGAGTAACCATGATATGCAAAGATGATGGATGAATCTTCTGTGGAGTTCGTTCTTTGGCAACAAAAAGCAATACCGTTGCGCGTAAATGACAGCGGAGTAAATGTTTACTGAGAAGTCAATTCCTGTTATTAGTTGTATTACTGTTATTAGTGCTGTTATCACTCTTCCCTATTTTCTAGCTGTGTCAAGAACAAGCACGGAGAGCAAAAACGTGCAGGCTTTTCCAGCACATTCATAGGAACAGGTCGTAGCACAGGAAAAGCGGCACTGCGCGGAGCTGTTAAATGGAGACACCTTCCCCATCGCTCCCCATCGCTTCCCCCCACTCCCCATCGCTCCCCCCCTGCTCCCCGTCTCCGCAGCCCGCTGAGGGCTTCAGCGGGGGGCACGGGCGAGGGTCTGCTGCCCCGCGGCCATAGCCACCGTGCTTGGCCGTGCCACCGCCTCTGCGCCTGGTGGCACTGTGCCGCAGGGACACCGCCGTTGGGAAGACGGTTTAGGACAGACTTTGGTCCTGCCGAAGTCAGCAGAGCCCCAGCTATCACTTGGTTCTTGCTGCTCTGTAGCAACGCGCCGCGCAAGCAGAGCTCTCTGGAGGGTGCGTTTTCGTGGCGCTGGCGTCCTGACCGCTCCTTAAATAACCCCGAGGAGCTGGTTTCAGGGTGAGACTTGTCAGCAGGTGTCCCAGCACACGCCAGAAGAACACCCAGTGCTTTATGGTGCCTTGTAGCTTGTATTTCAGTCTTCAAAATTTACCCTGATCTTATAAAAATGCTTTATTTGGCAGCTCACGAACGGTCCTGTGATACGGCACAAACGCCGACTTTGTCCTGGCGTGTTCGGTCCTGTTTGTTGGAGCCGTAGGTGATTACTCCCATAGTTAATGAACAGCATTACTTTTATCGATGAGCACGGGGGCTACTTACTGGGAAGAGGAGGTAAGGATTAAGTTTTATGGCCTACTGCTGCTCTGAAAAGGAGCATCTGGACACCGGTTAATGCCCCCTTGATGGGATCTGCCATTGCGTTAACTGCAACTCTGGACAAAATTGCCAAGTCTGTTATTTTAGACTTCAACTTCCTAAATACTGTAGATACAAAATAAATTCACTTTCATCCTAAATGCAAATGACATTTAATTCTAGAGACAAAAATCCAGTGTATTTATGTTTCCTTGTGATGGATATCTCTTCCTGCGTGGGCAAGAAGGCTTCTTCTGAAGTCTTTATTTCATCTGCAGAGTTCAAAGATCAGGCAGATTTCAAACGTGTAATCTGGAATTCCTTGGGTTGCCATGCTAATAAATTCAGCTTTGAGGATGACGGGGACTTTACAGGCAGTGGCCTCTCCCTGCGAGGTGACACGTTGCTGGGTCCTCAGCAAATCTGAAGATCCGTACTGAGTCCCCGTCAGGGGCTTCTCCTTGGTTTGCGGTCGCGCTGCGAGGGGCTGAACGTATGCGGGGATTTCTGTCCTTCCCACGTGTTGCTGCCCAAAGGTAAAAGCCAAGCGTTTGGGAGGGGAAAAAAGGGTTTGTGAAAGCAATTCCTCTGTGATCTGCCCGTGGTACAGCTGTGATGGGCAAGTTCCCCAAAGTCTGGAAACGTTTGTCCGTGTAAATATTGTTTTAAAGCGCAGTCTGTATGGGAGAGCTGTAGGTGCCTGTCACAGCGTCCTTCAGGTCTGGTGCTGGGGTGGCGCATTGCCCCCTGACGGGTGTTGTGGCCACCCTTGCCTTCGGGCAGCCCCTTCCGTAACGCCCACGAGCGAATCTTGGTCACCTCCCAAACCCGCACCGAGTGTCTGGGTCTGCTTGGCTGAGGACGGGCTGGCTCCGAAACACAGGGCTGAGACGTCCCGGTCTGCGGCTGCTCGAGACTCCTGGTTTTCTGTTTGAGCTTTCACCCTCTGACGAGCCCTTGGTACGGTGGAGGGGAAATGCCAAGGTAAATGAAGCCTTGGAGAGCAGCGTTTCTTGGGGGAGAAATAGCTTCTATTGGATTTTTTTTTTTTCCTGTAAAAGCAAGAAATAAGAGATGGGGTATTTCTGAAATCTTGCTATCGGTCAGGAGCGATGCCGACCGACAGTCCCCACACATCCCTCCTTGCCCTGCAAGCGAGCTGCGATGCAAGGGCTTCAGAGCTGCACACAGAGAGAGAAATTGGTAGATGGCTACTCGAAATCCATCGCCTGGAATATCTGACAGCCCCGGGTGGAGCAGAGCTCTACAGGGTAGGACCGTGCGGGCCCCGGGCTGCTGCGTGGCGAGGTGACAGCCTGGGGGGAGGCGCCTGGGCGCGCTCACTCCTGCGCTGCTCCCCGCTCCCAAATCAGCCAGCACCTCGGCATGGGCGTTGCTCCTGATGCTGCGCGCTCCGTCCCCCTCGGGGCAGACGGGCGGCGTGATGGGCGGTGGGTCGCTGCTGCCGGATGGGGTCAGCGGGGCCGGGTGCGGCCGGGAACCGAGCAAACGCGATTTCCCGCGAAGCAGAGCGAGTCGGTGACATGGACGGAATAGATGATGCTTTTAAGCAAATTGCCTGGGTATCAGATGAGGGAGGTACAGGCCTGCGCCGACCCCGTCAGATGTTGTTATGCACTCTCTGTGTTATTTTGAAGTGCCCCATGTTGGCCACACACAATCTTTCTTGGTGTGTTCGAAGAGGTGCGTGATTTCCCATGGGTATCGTATTCTCAGGCCCCTCTCTTTAGTTTAATTAACTTGGGAGAAGAATATTTTGAGGCATGATTTTTTCCCAGTGTTTGCGGCATGTTTCTTAGGATGATAACCCCTTCTGGAGCCGCCTTCTCCTGCCCCTGTGCCCCACGCTTGTATTGCAGCCATCATCTTGGTGGAGCTGTAACGGCGTGCACCGCGGTCGCTGGGGCTCACGCTGGGCTTTGACCTCTCTCTCCGCCTCGTGAGCTGCCCTGCCTCTCCTCCGAGGCGAGTGGCGAGGGCTGCCTCCGCTTTTTTGTAGAACGGGATTCTTCGTTATAATCGTCTTGATAGGATTTCGCTTCCTCGTCAGTCATACGAGACAGCGCCCAACAGGAGGAGGGTGTGCACGGATTCGGAGGCTAAAAAGTAGAAATGTCTTGTAGTGTGCAGTGGCACCGGCTCCTGGCGCGGCGGCGTCACGGCGCGTGACGTGTCCCGACCTGTGTGTTGTTTTACCCCAGATCGGGGAAGCTTCTCCAGACACTCGGCAGGAGAGCAGTCGCAGTCCTCTTTAGGAACCAGCACAGACCCGCTGAGGAAGCACGCGTGGTTAACCGCGACTCCCGCTTTGGCGCTTGCTTGGGCTAGCTGGGACGCAGGTATGAGTGATGTCAGCGTGTTGGACCGTGACGCCATCGGTCAGTCCTGCTGTGGTGTGGTCTGCGAGTTCTTACGTGGCTTTGCTTTCCAGCAGGACAGCGCCTCAGAGAAGGGAGCCCTGGTGCTTGTGGCTGGCTCGTTTTGCGCGCGTGGGAGGAGTCGGGGTTTTGGGATGACGGCAAATTCAAGGACTTTGTCCTCTTGGTGTTCGCTGGGAGACCAGGGCAATGAGTCAGTGCAATGCAGTAGATGCTGCAAGGCTCTGTCTCTCTCTCTTTAGGGCTTCCTCTGAGACTCCAGCTTTTCCCAGCCAGTTTCTGCATCAGTAGGTTGCTCCTTTGGGAGCGTGGGAGTTAATTTCTCATTATTATCCTGCATAGATCCAGAAGATGGAAGATAGACCCCTCGTGCTGTCCCCTGACTCCTTGATAACTTCATAGCCAGGGAAAATAAAGCTAACAGTTGCGCAGGATAAAAAATAGCATCATCAAGACTGTGAGCAGGAGCCGTTTCTCAGTGGAGTGTGCGGGAGGGAGGGATGGGGGGGCTTCGTCACCACGTACCGGTGCGGTAGGGGACGCGCCTGGGGTGAGGTACCCCTCCGCTTTATGGCTTTATCGCTTTAACCGTCGTCACCTCCGGCTCCGGGGATGGTTCAGGCAGGCGCCTGGCCCGGTGTTGGGACCAGCGGGGAGAGGATTTCGCCAGCCTTGCCCAGGCAGCCTTTCCCTTTCCCCGGCGCTGGGCTCCCGAGCGCTCGCTGGGCTGGTGGCGAGCTCCGAGGCCGCTGGCGCCCGCGGCTTTGGCAGGGCCCCCGGGAGCAGCCTCGCGCCCGCTTTCGTGTTCCTGTTGTAAAAGCTGAGCTGCTTTAAATATCCCCCTTGGCAGGGGATTGAAATAAATGTAAGGTGATAAAATAAAAATCAATTTTAGAGCCACGGACCTTCTCGAGGAAGGGGTCTGGGCGATCCTATTCCATTGTCCCAGGGAAAGAGTCGCTTTTGGCTCTGCAATATTTACAGTTCCCTTTCGGCCAGCCGAGCTCCCTGGGAGCAAAGCAGGGTTTTCATTCAGTGATGCGCCTGATGTTCACCAACCGCACTGTGACGATTTAGTGGGAACTGGTGGCATGGACCAGCCTTATTAACGTCATGGTAACATGATTGGGGGAAATCTTGGTCGTTTAGGTCAAAGGGACTTTAATTTCTGAGGCAGATACGAAGCATCAGTTGACTAAAATGTCCTAATCTTAACTTGTTTTCTGTTCCCTCCCTCCTTGCGTCTGGCTCGTGTCCCTGCCGTGATGAGTTGGGTTAGATTCTCATTATCTAAGTCAGGGACTTTGTAGGAAAGAAACAGAAACCTCCCAGAGCAGGGCGTGGAGCTAGAGGTAGGTGTGCGCGGCTGAACTTGGTGCCAAATCCAAAATGATATTTCTGGAAAATGTTTCCTGGAGATCCCCCGTGTTTCCTGCTGGTACAAGCACTCCGTGACCACCTCTCCCCATCTTATGGAGAGAAACTCCAGTTTGTCCGGTGGCCTGGACTGGTCCTGAGTGGGAGGTGCGCATCCCCGCGAGCCCCAAGCCACCCAGCGGGTTCTGAAGGCCCGTCAGCCACAGGGTACGACTGTTTGCTGCCAGAGTCTGGCAATGGAATTGAGCGTCCCTTTCCCCACTGCAGCAGGAACAACTTGGGCAAAAGTAGCTCTTACGCTGTTGTGGCAATTTATGAGAGCGCCGTGGTGGTAAATAACGGGGAGAGGGAGGGAAGCATCTCAAATCTCATCAATACCTAAGACAAAAGGCTTTCTGCTCTGCAATTACTCTTCCTGTCCTTTCCCTTCTTCCCCCAGGCTGCAAGCAAGAAACCTAAATAGAGATCAGGCAGCTTTTAAATGCCACAGGCTCATAAAAGAGAGGAAATCCAGAGTTGTAGCTTTGCTGCATGCCGTTTGGGTCCGTGAGCAAGAAGACCATCCTGCAAGCTCCACACAGTGGGACCAGAAATAACTGCACCACCTCTGCGACGAGCTCGGCCGCCCCTGTTTTGGGGCTCAGGGGTTCGCTCCGGCGCAGCTTTTGGGGAGATGGACCAGCGACGCGCCCGGCTGCTGGCCCTGAGGGCAGGTCCCCGCCGTCACGCCCGGGCTTATGGGGGTTTTGGGGGGTGGTGTGGGGCGTGGATTGCAGGACAGGGTGCACATCTCTGCTGATGGAGCAGCAGCAGCGGTGGCCGTCACAAAGGTTGGCTTGTTGGCATTCCCAGCCTAAATTAAATACAGTGATTTACTGTGTGCGAGCAAGGCGGGCAAAGCGCTTGTCTCCTCTGCTGCTGCGGGGTCTCACGTTTTAGGATTGCTCCGTTCGCCTGTTCCCGGTCCCTTTCCTTTTGTTTGCTGGCTTTTTGTAAGAGCAACAAACCCTTTCTTGCCTTGTTGCAAACAAATTTACTCTGAGTGGAGGGGGAAATTCTGCTGACCTTTCCGCATTACCCTGGGGAATCGGCTGGAGGGAGTAAGCAGGGGTAGCCTGGTGGCTGGTGCAGAGCAAGTACAGGAGAGGCGACCTGCCTCGCGACCGTGCCGCCGTTTCACGGCCACGAGTCTGGCTTTTGTCTTACACGGTGCAAAACTGGGCTGTGGCCGTCCCTACTGGGAAGGGAAGGGGGGACACGCGGCGGCCAGGCTCTGGGGGCGTCCACCGAGCCCTCCAGCAGCCCCGACACCGCGTGCTGCAAGCACAAATGGGCTTCTCGGTGGGTTCAGGTCACTCTGGCCTGCTTGCTCTCAGCTGTACTGTAATATTAAAGTACTATTTTATTATTTTCCATTTAGCCCTGCATTAATGAAAAGAGCACCGTGTAGCTGCAAAGTAGTAGCCAGTCAGATCAAGTAAATTGCCGTTAATGCTCCCGTCCCTGTTCTTGCTGCGGTTCCAGGTGGGGTTTAACGCAGAGGAAGACAACTGTTCTCTGTGCCTGGGGAAGCCCGGGCTGCAGCCTCCCGAAGAACGCGCCCATGGGAGCTGGCAGGGAATTGCAGTCCCGGGGTAGCCCATGGAATTGCAGTCCCGGGATAGCCCATGGAATTGCAGTCCCGGGGTAGCCCGTGCTCAGGGTCGTGCAGTTTCATCCCCCTCTTCCACAAAGGCACAAATTAAATCCCCGCATTCGGGTTGAGCAGCAAAGCCTCGGGGGAGATCTGGGCTGGAGTCGCACCCGTCCTGCGTCCTGGGAATTCCCCTCGGACCTCATCGGCCAAAACTCCCCGCAGCCAGCAGTTTGGTGCTCGTGGCCGTGTTAGCGTGCCAGGGACAAGCTCGGGAGATCTTCCCGTAGCCACGTGTATCGGGTTAAAATCGCCTCTCCTTTTGTGAGGGTGTCTTTAAAGACCGGTTGCTTTCTGTGAGCCTCAGGGCAACTCGATGCGCTCTTACCAAAAGCGACAGCTGCTGCAGAGATCCTTAAGAGGTTTTGTTTCATGGTGCTTTATTTGTATAAGTCTTGTTAATTGTTTTCCGGTGACCTCTCGGTGTGTTCTTTTTTCATCACAGAAATAAGCCAACAAACACCGATCCCAGCCCGGCAGCGAGGTCGCAGAGCTCGGCTCTGCGATCCCTTCGCTCTCGTGATGCTGAACGCGAGGAGGGCGCTGTTTTACGCGCGTCAAAAAGCTTTCGGGTCCTTCCAGCGTGTGTTTTCCAAAACGCTGCGCGTGCCAGTGCCGAGGCCGTAGGCAGGAGAAGTTCCCGCGCCGTCTTTTCGTTACTCGCCCTCAACGCGCGGGTGGCTTGTTGTAAGCCATAGGGCGCATCTCCGCGGCGGTGACAAGGGGAAATCTTTGATGTTTCGGGAAGGGTTTGAGCTGACGCGCGGCAGCTGGAGGTTCACAGAGCGAACGCCGAAACAAGAGGTGTAAGACCTCCACTGAATTAATCC
Organism: Gorsachius magnificus; assembly: GCA_034008185.1. Lineage (NCBI taxonomy): Eukaryota > Metazoa > Chordata > Aves > Pelecaniformes > Ardeidae > Gorsachius > Gorsachius magnificus. Next base: position 392,366 of record CM067098.1, on the reverse strand, counting down.
CGCACTGCCTGCGACGCCGTCAGACGCCCGAGCGTTCATTCCCAGGGCGAAGCACAGGAGCTGAGCGGAGGAGCAGCCTCACCGAGCCCTTGGGCACAGGCAGCAGGAGGGGGGCATGGCCTCGGGGGGACTGAGCCTGGCCACAGGGAATAAATATTTGCGTGTACGCGGGGGGGGAAAAAAATTATCTGTCATTTCTGTTTTAGTAAAAAAAATGTGCTAGTCATCGCTTAGATATAGATCATTTGGGTCTTGCAGTTGTTTGTGGACGTTAAAAGTCTCTTCTCATGCCGAAAGAGGCTTTGCGCAGCTTCCATCCATGTTTGTTAAATTTGCGACGCGCCCGTGCGTTCCGCAGGGCAAGCGCCGAGCGTGTGTCGGGCAGGGCACCCTGCTGCCTGCACCCCCAGGCGCGCCCGTAGGTGCGGAGGCAAGGGACAAGGATGGGGTTTGGCAGCAGCCCCGTGGCTGCTGATGGTCTGTGTTTTGACGGAGGAAGGGCGTTGTGTTGGTTGATCTGGGTCATTCCAGGTGGGCGACTGTGGTAGGAAACCATCCTGAGCTCGCTTTCCTGGGTGGCAAGGTGCCTTTATGCATTAATGGGGCGTTGGGATGAGTTACTCTGTAATTAACAGCTTTTACATCAGCGTTACTGCCCTGTTGTTGTGTAATAAACACGGATGAAGGGGGTTGTCTTCAAACGGGCTATTTCCTTCGAGAAGAATTGAAGAGGGTACCTGCAGAAGCTGCTCTCGTGCCTGTTTCATGGCATTGTGGTGTGAAACGCAGGATTGGGGGAAGGAGGAGGCTTTTCCAGCTGGGCCAGGCGCTGGGTTTGCGCCTTTGGCATGGCCCTGAAGCCACAAGCTAATACTGCACGAGCACAAACCACTTAACTTGGCTTATTTATGCAAAGAGCTTCCTTGCATCTGCTGGCCTTGAACGTATCGGGTGGGTTTTTTAGCAATTCCAGGTGTCGCTTTGTCTGCAGACACCTGGCTGCTAAGGTCCCAAAAGTCACAGGGTGGGAGGGGATGCGAAGCCTGGCCTGGGTGGGGCTGGGGGATCCTCCCTCTTGAACGGTGTCTCTGTTGATGCGCTCTGTTCCTACGAGCTCAGGTGCTTCACTTTGTCAGCGGGCTCCAGCCAGAGCTTTCCCGTGGAAGTGCTTGACTGCTGCTGCTAACGGCGTTGGTTTTCTTTCTGCTCTCGGCGTCCCAAAGCCAGGCTGCTGTGACTGATGCAGCGCTGCCGACGGCTGCAGCACCTCCAGCGCTGCTGCCGGCCCGGGGCGCGGGCTGTCTTCGCAGCTGGGTGCCGGGGTCTCTTCTGGTTTTTAGTTCTTAATTCTTCAGCAGAAATGCCCCTGTCATGCACCGGCTTAGCAGACGGCAGAATGCTTCTGTGAAATACATGCACCGAAAAGGTGTCGACTCCTGTCTGCTGGGCAGGCGTCAACGCGCCCTCATCCATATTCTACAGCATCAACGTGGTTTCTAAGCAGAAAATGTTTTCACGCATCTTTCAAGTCAAGGAGGTGCTCAAAGGAGAGAAAGGCAGCGGGAAGAGTGGAACCACTGCACACATTAATGCCTTCCTTCTGCCGTTCTTTTTGGCTTGTTTATTGCCTTTTTATGCCAACATCCACGTTCTGGTGCTGTGTTGAAGGTGGTTGTTACCTGATGTTATCTAATCCTGCCGAGGCGTTGGAGAGAGAGAGATTGTCTGTAACAAAATAATAACAATTCTTTTTTTTCTCCTCAACCTTTCTTTCCTTCTAGTTTTCAGCATGTAGCTGAGCCCAATCATAACATGTCCTGTGAAAATGCTGGCTATGTTATGATCAAATTTCCTTTTTTTTTTTTTTGCTTTAAAACTTCTCACTCGTTCCCATACTTCATTAGGTACAAGACTCAAGTAAGATTTTGCAGATTGCAAAATGTGGGTTAATCCAGTTAACGGCAACCAGAAGTGAAAATTTAGATTCTGCCAAGTGCAGAATATTGTTTTTCTGCAGAGGCTTCCGCTGGTCTGTGGTTGCTTCGTGAGCTCTGCTGGCTTTTTCTTTATGTAACCCAAGCCTGTTTCTTGTTTTCAGACCACAGAATGGTTCTATGATCCTGTACAACAGGAAGAAGGTGAAATACAGGAAAGATGGCTATTGCTGGAAGAAGAGGAAAGATGGGAAAACCACCAGAGAGGATCACATGAAGCTGAAAGTCCAAGGAGTGGAGGTAGGAGCACGGCGGGGGTGGCGTTGGGCCACGCGTGGGCTGGGAAGCAGCAGCTCCCCAAAATCCATTCAAAGCGAAGCTGTCCACACGTTCAGAAAAATATTTCTGTTTGCTGAATTCCAACTTGCCCCCCAATATACCGGTGGGGTTTTTACTCCTTTGAGCAGAATTTGCGTACAGCGTCGCCATCTGACTGCGCTGCCGCCTGGCCGCGGTGAGGCTGTACGGTGGCAGGAAGGCACCGGGGGCTCGTCACGCTGCGCGGCTTGGGGTAGAACGCGTGCTGGTGGTAACGGGTCCTTCGCAAGGGCGACCAAGCTCTTGGGGGGGGGGGGAGGCTGAGAATTTGTTTTTACCATGTGAGCTTTGCATGCCTGTGGCTCGATTCTCACAACCAACCAGCCAGTTTTTGGTAGCAATTGCCATCATTTTCTGTATGCTTATTAAGCGTTGGTCTCAGAGTACACAGCAGCAGAATTTCTGTTGCCTTCAGACCGCAGTCGGACTCTGCTCCGAGGCGCGTTTTGAAGGAGGCTGTTGCTCTGCCGATCGTATCTAGCCATTCAGAGGAATTCAGAGGGATGATTTCAGCTGATGCGGTATTTCTGGAATGAGCCTGTTTGTTCTACGATACGGCGTTGTTTGACACCACCGTTCTTTCTTCAGCTCCATCCATGTGAGGAAAGAGCTGCTTGATAGCACCCATCGCTTCCGATGTTAAGGGTCTGCACAGAGCTGGATAAGAAGTGCGTTTATTTAACGTCTTCTTTTATATTTTATTAAATGGGAATTACATGTTCTGATAGAAGTCCAACCGCAGAGCTTTGCCTAGCTTAGTTCCCAAGGCAGCGGGGCTGCATTCCCTGCGTTTCGTACCGAACTTCAGGCCAGAATGGTACAAAGGTGCCAGAGCGTGTGCTGTGTCATTGAGAAGTACTCTCATTTCGGCACATGGATGGCGAGGCCACGAGGGTGCACGTTGGTGTAAGCTGAGGGTATTTCTGCAGGTGCTGGGCCGCGGGCATCGCTGCGGGTGGGAAGCCGCCCCTGGCTGCGCGGGCGCAACAGCGCAATTGGCCGCGCGTGGAGGGATCGGTGGTGTCAGCGGCGGGCGAAGCTTAACCCGTTATCTCCAGGCGCGTCCGATAGCTTTCAGGCTGGGCTTTGGGCTAAGCCAGGCTTTCCGCTCTCGCCCCCAGCCCGTCCAGGTGGGTGCTTTGCATGGAATTAATCTTCCTTGCGACTGGGAGATGAGCAGCCTGTGCTCCCCAGCGTGGCTGCAGGAGTTGGGCTGGGGTTTGGGGGATTTTTGACACCCATGCGGCGTTACTGAGCTCAGCGTGGGGGATTTGAGGCAGCCAAGTGCCTGGGATACATCTCCTGCTCCAGCTTCCTCCTGGGTGATTTGTCATTCTTACATTCTGTCTGCTTTAATGAGGTTTTTGGGTTTAAAATAGTATTAAATGGATTGCATTATATTACACCAGAGGGGCATAACTCTGTTCCATAATTTTTGCATCCAATAACAATGTTTTATTATGACAAGCCGAAAAAAAAGTCAGCATAAGAGAAATTGCGTGTTGTTTTTGTTTCGGGTTTGTGGAGCGTGATTTAATGAAGTTCTGTGAAGCTTAACGATGCAGAACACCAAAACCTGCAGAGCAAAGCGCACCTGCAGGAGGGTGGTGGCCGCCGTGCCCACCACACGTGCCCACGGTTAAATCAACGCTCCCTGCCCTCTCTTCAGAGATGGAGCGACGGGGCCCTAGAGCGCCCGGGTGCGTGGCCACCACGTTTAACTCCCAGCCCCGCACTGAACCCGGCCATTCCTGCTTTGTTGAAGTGAGTCTTCTGGAAAGCAGCACGTCTGCAGTTGGATGTATCGGGAGCTGGAGAGCGCGCGGCACTCGGGGTTTCTTCCCGCGGCTGATGGCGTTCGCCACTTAAGAGAAGAAGCATCCAAGTACTCGCTCTGTGATTGAGATGTGCCGGGGTTCGGCCGTTCATTCCTGCCTCTTCCCCAGCTGGAGAGCCCTTCAGTACCTGGTGTTTTATCTCCAAGAAGGCGCTTGCGCCCTCTCCTCAGGGCATCCCTCGATCTTCTGGCTGCAAAGCCGACGGAGCCAGCTCTGACCCTCCTGGCCTTGGTGGCCGCGGGCCGGTGGCAGCGCTGATGGGTCTTGCAGCAGATAAAGCAGTGGCCCGGCACAAACCCGGCTCCTGAGCCAACGCCGTGACCCACTCACGGCAATTTTTACTGGGTCTCAAAACCGGAGGAACACAACTTGTACGTAACTCTCTGTGTTAAGTAGCACTAAGGGTGTATCAAAAGCCAGACTGATCATCTAAGTGTTGAAAAGAAATGAGTATTGTTTTCCCTCGGGTATCAGAGCGTAGGCAGGAACTGATGGTTCAAGTCGTAGTGATTTATGTACAGAAGGAGAGAAGAAAGCAACAGGAACAGGCAAATAGATATCAGGGTCTGAAATTTAACTCCCGCATAAATCTGGGTCCGGACAGGTTGGGCCCGCTGTACGAACATCTCTTGCACCGGGCCTGCTGGAAGCGTGTCTGTGTTTTCCGGAGGCTCCCGCGCCGTCCCCCGCTGACCTGCCCGAACGCCCCCCTGCTGCCCCGTCTTGCTGGCCGCCTGGCATCACCGTGATTGCTGCCCCCTCCCTTCTGAACAAGGCAGAGAACGTTCGATTTTCTTGACCTCTAAGTGTTGCTTGGGCAGAACCATGTATTTTTAACCTTCTCTGTTAATGCCTCGGCCAGCATGCCACGCTGCTTCACCGATAGCGTTAGGGGGTTGTTCCTGATGCCACCCTAATGGGAAGCGATGTTCTTTACTTGGACACAGAGGCAACAGATTTAAAACAATAAAAAGGCTTTTTTCAACCTTGGAGTGATGCTCTAGGTAACCACATTGCGGTTTAACAGGGCATGAAATAACTGTCTGCCTGTGGCACTGCCAGATCATCTCAGCAGCTCTTGCAGCCAGAAGATAAATAGGTATCATCGTCGCGCTGATGGAAAAATACTCACAAAGCCGACAGCCAAGAGCATCGATAGCATCCAAACAGGGCTTTGGGAACTGCAAGGGATGGGCAAGGAGGAGCAACACGTTGGCCTGCGAAACGACTGACCAGCCAGCTCTGAAAAGGGATTCCTATTAGTAGGTTTAATAATTAATTACTTCTCGAGCGCTGTCAGTGCGGCTGCATCTTTCCAAGTTTTGGGTCAGGAAAAAACGTGTTTTGAAACAAAAAGCGTACACAGGTACTTGGGGCTGTTGGTGTCTGTCAGTGCCACGTAGAAGGGTTTGGTGAGCATGGGCACTGTGGCTAAAGCAAATTCAGGACATAAATAAGGAAGAAACAAATTTAAATAGGAATCCACTAATTTAAATAAATAAGGAATAAGAGGAGTAAACAAATCAACCAAGCTATGTTGAACGGTAACTGTGTGAAACCCTCAAGCTGTTGTCTTAGGCAGCGTCGCTGTGCATGAGGGTTCCAGGTATCACTTGGTTAATCTAAGGCACGATCCTGTTGGTAATCGCTGGGTAAACCAGAAAGGAGAAGTTAACCTGGCCTCTCCCTTAATGTTCTTTGTGCGATTCCTTGTGGAATCCATTAAAAATCTCCAGTCCGTGATCCTTTTTAAAATTCTGATTAAATAGGATCCCTGGTGGTGTGTTCCTAATCAATTGACATAATTAAAAATCTTAACTAATAAATAATATTAAGGGGAGCGTTGAAATAGCTTGGACGTGGGTCTGGGCTGGTGCTGCTCCGGCCGGGCAGGCGCTCGGCTCAGCTGAAGCGTTTGCCTTTTCTCGTGCAGGGACCTTTCCCGGTGCCGACGAACGGTGCTCTCACGTGAATTCATGGTAAAATGCTGCTCAAATGAAAACGGGGTCGTACTTTATAGTACATTTCCCTCCTGTCCTCTGCATTTTGGAAGGTTGGCGACGATTCTGTCACTCCTTGGCCTCTGCTGAGGACATTTTGGTCTCTCCAAGCCCCAGTGCCTGGGGAGAAGGTAGGGAACGGGGTTCTCAAACTTGGGGCGAAGCCGCATGCTGTGGAGTCCCTCTCTGGGCACGAGGAGCGCTGCCCGTGATGCAGCTTTGCCCAATTGCTGGAGGAGCCCCACGCTCTGCAAAACCCCGGTGGCTTCAGGGTCCGTCGGTGGGGTTGGTCCCGTCCCTGTGCTGGGGCGGCAGAGGGAGCGGTGACCGCCACTGCCAGCAGCCCCAGCTCGTCAGGGAGCGTCCTTCGTCAGCACGGATGTTGCCTGCCACCACTAATTTCAGATTGGAGAGAGCAGAGGACAAGAGGAATGCGCCAGAGCTCACGTGTTTGAGGTCTCTTGCTCTCTCAGATACAGACGTATGTTATCGCAATAGGATAATCTTTATGCATTCCTTAAAAAAAAAAAAAGGTAAAACTTGATTTAAGTCTTATTAAGAGAGAAACTCCCTCGTGGAGATGGAGATGCAGAGTGTCAGTTTTGTATGCAGGACTTGTATTTAATTATTATCATAACAGTCCCTTAACACTGCTACAGATTGGTCCATGAGGACAGGAATGGAAATTTTAGATTATTCAATTTCTGCATAAACCCTGGGACGACACCCAAAAAAACTTTGCTAAAGGTTCCTGCGGGGCAGCGTGCTGAAGCTGGGTGCTGCCTGGGAGGAGCAGCGTCGCTTGCTCCGGCGGCTCGCGAGCTGGGGGTACGTCCTGAGAGCAGGACGGCTTTTCCTTCTAGTAAACGGCCAAATGGGCTTTTCTGTGTCCTGTAAAATCACCCACCGTGCAATATTAAACTGCAGAATGTTTTTACATCTCTCAATTCCCTCCTATTGCTGGGGAAATTTACTTGTAAGGCATCAGTGGTGGGCGAAGGCAACTTCTGAGGTCGCGCGTGCGCGGGTGGGCGGCGCTGCTCTGCGGAGCTCTTCCCAGGACCGTCTGATCACATTCGCTTTCCTTCGCGTGGGCTTCGCTCGCCCTCGGAGGCGGGCAGTGGAGTCTGCAAACTCTCTGGGTTTGCACTGCTCAGCTGGGCTGCGTAACGCGTTCCAGAGGAATGCTGCGGAGCGGCCGTGGAGGAGAAGCAAGAGGTTATTGTGGAGGGCTCTCTGAAAACACGGCGCACGCGTGCATGCGCCAACGCAAACCAGCACAGCCCTGAAAGCCAAGGAGCAAAGCTGCTCAACGGGGAGCAACCAGCTTTACAGAAATCTGCTCTTTACCATCGCTACTGAGGGTGTTTTCCTTGCATCTCTCCCAATGTTTGACTTTCACCATTTCTACCCAGCCTTTCCCGTAGTCTCCCGTAACTCATTAGAGGGCAGGGGGTCCAACAGCATCTCCCCGTCTCTGCCGTGGCGCGCGCGGCTCTACAACAGGCACAACGGGCAGATGCTCGTGCAGAACGTGGGAGGTGTTGGCTCCTCGTGAGCCGTGGCTGGATTTCAGTCTGTTCTCTATTCTAGGCGGTGGTTAGGGCATCCAGAACGTAGGGTTGTGACGGCATCTCAACGATTCCTGCGTCTGGCGGTCCTGGGGAAATCGGAGCGGTGGTTCACCGTTTCTGAAGGGGAATATGGATGATCATAAAATCTGGAATGGGTCTCCTGAGAGTCTCTTCTGGAGGGAACACACATATCAATAATTCGTTTTCTATATCAGGATCCCAATGTATTCGCTTGCAGTTATATAAATTCACAGCAAATGGTCGTGGGCTTTGGCATCTTTTCCTAACGCCCTATACGTGTCGAGATTTTATCCTTCAACAGACCCATAACGTACCTAATTCTTTAATTGTCGTAGCTTATTTTACGGTGTATAACTTCAGCAATAAAAGCTTTCCTGATGTCTGGGTGTCTCAGAATGAAGCTTCAGCTGAGATCAGGGCCGCTGCCTTGCGTGTGATGTCGGAGGAGATGCTCCGCTCAGGTCTGGCGTGGTCGGGATCGCATCCGCTTGGAGCCTTGCCTCAGCAAGAAAATGGGCGCGCTGCTCGGTGCGTTAGCAGGCGGGTGCCTGCAGGAATTGCTTGTTCAGAGACGTGCTACTAAATACTTGGCTTTATTGCCTGCGTGGACTAACTCACCCCAAGCCACCCGTGCATTGCTGTGCAACGTTCTAGGAGAATGCGTCTTTGGGAGAGAACTTTGAGAGCTGAAATACCCCAAGCTCGCCGCTCTCCAAGTGGGTTGGTGGCATTATTGCTTCTGGGCAGCGCAGCGTGAGGGGGACGTGGCTGACGGGTGGTGTGAAACGTCCGCGCATGAAGGCAGCCGTCCTCGGCGTGCTTCAGGTCCGACAGAATTAACTTGTGCGCGGGGCTCGCGGCCATCAGGGGACCGTTGGCTCGGCATGGTCCCGTGGGCGATGCTGGCGTGGTCGGGGGGCGGAACGAGGGTCCGCGTTATTTCCCGTTACCCTGGCACGCGCAAAACTGTCGCAATCGCAGCTCTTGCAGACCACCTTGAGCCCGTGCTTGATTTCAAGTACTGCGTGCTGGTATTTCTGCTTGGCCAGGAGTCTGAGGGACCTTCTCGATTCGGCAGGAGGCAAAGGGGTGCAAGCGCAGCTGCGGGCTGCCGTCACTCCCGTGCTTTTCCCCGCTCGTAGAGGAAGCACCTGTGTGAGGGCTGTGTGGGGTTGGATGCCCCCGCTGGGGAATCCCTGTCCCCCATCTCGTTCCTTAACGCGTGCCATGAGGCGGGCTCTGGAGGAGGGGTTTGCTGTAACAGGTGAGTGAACATTTGTGGGAAAATTACCAAATCTCGAGACGCTGTGATACGGCTTTTACGCTGCGTTTTCTTCCCTCTCGCAGCCTGGCAGCATCAGTCCATAAGAACCAAATACTGTCTGCGCCGGTGCTTCCCTTGCGCATCCTCGCTTCGTCGGAAAAGCTGGGCTGCTGGGAGGCTCCCGGATGGAGACGTGGTAAACAGGGGGCGCCTGAGACCGACGGCAATGAAAATAAATTCACAAAGGAATAAGGGGTCTGTTCCTGATTCCTCCTTTTGCGAGGTCTCTCCAGTGATACGTTGGGAACGGGCTGGGTTACGGCAGCGCAGGCACGGCGGGAGCCGCGGGGCGGACAGAACGCTCGTTCCATCGGCTTTAACGGAGGGAAAGCCCAGTGGCTGTTTCTACACCCCATTAGTTCACTTTGGACACCGACCCGAATGGAAATGTTTTTTGCTTTGGTTTTGTATGATCAAGGGAGAAGCGGTGGAATAAAAGGATGAAGTTGCTTGGTGAGGGTTTTTCCCCTTGTGTTTGCTTCCCTCCAACGTTGGCTTTGGTGTGGCCTCAGCGGGGTGAGGGATCCTTACCTTTCCTCATCTGCTGTTAACAAAAGGCAGCTTTTAAAACCTAATGGGTCGGACTTCCTTTTTTGAAAACCTTTCACTTCATGGCAACAGCTGCGGGTTTTGCATAAACGTGACGGAGCAAAGCGAAGAGCAAGAGCTTTCGGGATTGCGGCTGAGCTGGTGCGTGTTTGTGTTGCGTTTCAGCGACAGACAAACGGCCTGGTGGGCTCGGTGCCTGCAGACGCTGACGGGTCCCGGCAGGGCAGGCGGGGCTTGTTTGCCCTGATTACGCCGGTGGTTTGACCGCTGTTGCGGTAACGTTAAGCCTTGTGCAGGGTCGCTGCTTGTATAGCAGCCAGAGTGTTTTGAACACAGTGGAAAAAATAATCTGTCAGCTTTATAACACAGTTTGGCAAGCAAAAATCTTTGTTGCAGTAACTTAAAAACAGTGAAATTTTGACTTCACAAGTCATCTTAAAGTACGTCGGAGCGAAGGCATTGAGCACAGTGACGCGCTTGTGAAGCTTCTGAAGTCAGGCGCCACAGGGCTGCCCGCGGTTACAGCGCCGCGTGCCGCTTCGTCCAGGAGCTGAAGGGGAACCGCAGCAATGCTGAGAAACGGGGCTGAATGATGGGCGCCATGGGCGCCGTGGAGCACCGGGTGAGGAGCCCTCAAAGCCAGCCAGATGCCGTGGCGGGGGGGGTGCTTTTGAGCATAGGTGGGGGTCGGGACCCCTTTTTGGGTGGTGGGCGGGTGGCTCATAGTCAAGTTCTGCCCAAGTCAAGGGCAACCGTCCCTTCGACGCAAGGCAACAGGTTTGCAGTAGCTGTTCAGGTAATTGCTTCGTAATTGACTGCGTCGCCCTTTTTTTCCCCCTGTTTAATAAATAGCGCGAATGAAGCCGAGCTGCATGTGGTGGGGTTGTAATTCAAACCCCATTCGCTAAAGTCTGAGCATTTTTCATGTAGCCTGTAAAGGCAGTTTCGATGTAAATTATTCCAAAAGGATCTCTGTGGACTAATGACATTAGCGTCCGGATAGATTGCAATCGTTTGAGTAATTGGTGCTGCAACTGCACCACGTACTGGGGGGAAAAGAGGGGGAAGCCGGTGACGTGGGTTTGCAGGCGCCTCTGGTGAGGAGGGACCCGGGGGCTGCCTGGGCTGGGTGGGTCTGAAGAGATCCCAGAATCCCAGAATCCCAGCATAGCAGGGGCTGGCAGGGCCCTCGGGAGCTCTCCCAGTGCCACCCCCCTGCCCAAGCAGGCTCCCCCAGAGCAGGGGGCACAGGACAGCGGCCAGGCGGGGGTTGAAGATCTCCAGAGAAGGAGACTCCACAGCCCCCCTGGGCAGCCTGGGCCAGGGCTCGGGCACCCTCACAGTCAACAAGTTCTTCCTCCCGTTCAACTGGAACCTCTTGTGCTTCAGTTTGTGCCCATGGCCCCTTGTCCTGGCGCTGGGCACCACTGGGAAGAGTCTGGCTCCGTCCTCGTGACCCCCACCCTTGAGATATTTGTAGGTGTTGATGAGGTCCCCTCTCAGCCTTCTCTTCTCCAGGCTGCACAAGCCCAGCTCCCCCAGCCTTTCCTCCTAGGGGAGATGCTCCAGTCAAGCACATCCGGGTGGGTGACAGACACCAGCCCCTGCCCCGCGCTCCGCGCCGCGGCGTGGCTGTTGCTCCAGTCCCGCCACCTTCCTCTTGACTTGCCTGCGAAGCGGTGGTAGGCAGCAGGCTTCTCTCCCCGCCAACCAAAATGGAAAAATTTACAATATCTGTACTTATATATTATTTAGCCATCTTTATTAAATAAAACGTTAGAACAAGTGTGCAGACAAACGTGCTAAGGGGCACCCCAGTGCCCCCCTCTGAAACGAGGGGTTTGTGTCACTGGAGAGGCTGCACAGTGCAAATGCACATTGACGTTTCTATTGACTATTTCAGTTTAGAGAAATTTGAAATTAAATCTATTTTCTGCCAGCTCTGTGGGAAAATCCATTTATGAAAACAAAATCCAATAGGAGATCTAAAGATTGGTGGCCAGAAATGAAGTATTTTGAGAATAAAATATATGGAGATTGGGTTGCTGGATCTGCAGTCCCAGTTTAACGTGCCAGGGCCTGGAGATGGGAGCAGAGGTTTATTGGGCCGAACTGGATTCCCGTGTTTGCAATTTAGATGAGAAAGTTGACAGCAGAACAAAATAAACGCAAACACTTTCTGGACCAGCTGACATCTGCATTTGCTTTCTTGGCCGCGCCGCTGCCCATGCGTGCGTAGAGGAAGCCTCTCGCCAGCGACCGGAGCCTTTAACCGCAGCTCGCTCGTCACGCGGCTCCCGGGGCGTTTTACGTGGGGTGCGGCGTGGCAAGGTCAAGGTGGTGCCATTCCCTGCCGGATTAAGAGGTTTCCTTTTTCCCTCGGGATCCCTGCGAGTGCACGGCGGATCCAGATGCTGAAGCAGCGTGTGCCTTGTAATCTCGTAATTGCATGGCGGCCGTGACGGAGATAAGGGCTTCCTCTGGAAACGCGGAGCCTCGGCGTCTCTCTTACGCGCCTGGGGTTTAATGTGTTTATATTTATTTATTTATTTCACGGTGCGTTGGGAAGGAAAGCAAATCTCATTTGCTGTATTGCTGCTAATTTTGTATGCATCAGAGATTCGTTAGACATTTTAATTTCCCGAGTTCCTGTTGGAAAGACAGATATCGGTTACAAAAGCGTACATGGGGAGGGGAAGCGCTGAGAGCAGAGCCATGTCAAGGGTCCGGGGCACCGGAGTTCCCAAACGATCTGGTTTTGTCCCCAAAACGCAGCACAGCCATGAAAGCTGGCAACACGCGGGGCCCGGTCCTGCACGCGTGCACGTGTTAGCGGCCACCGCGTTGTGGGCGATTATTTACTCACCCCTTTTATAGGCAAGAGATAAGAATTAATTAGCCAGTGTTTGTACAACTCCTCGGAAGTACAAAGCATTAATTGCATGCTAATGCTCTGTGGTCAGGAACGAAAGGGGAGCACAGCGCGGGGGGACGGGGCTGTGGCCGCCGGGGAGCGCGTCGGCGGGGGGTTCGCCTGCCCGAGCCGCGTCGGTGGCTCCACGCCGTGCGTGCTGCCGTGCCCTTCGTGGAGCCGGGTGCGTGCCAGTGCCCCTTTCACGTGCTCCCAGTAGGCGTAGTCTCCGGGAAAGGCACGTACCCGTTCCTAACGACGGAGCTGCGAGAGCAGAGTCTGGGGACCTGCGGGCTCCGGGTGGGAGGCTGCAGCCGCGCTCGGGTGCCGTGTGCCCGTGAGCAGCCGGCGGTGCGAGCTGTCCTTACCCGTTCGGCCTGATGCTTTGTCAGGGTTTGATCGAGTCTCTTTGGGTGCCGACTGTTTGCAAAATAAAAAAGTGCCTTGACAAGCTCCTGGAAAATAAGCGGGGGGGGGGAACAAAAAGCAGGCAGGCATCCTCACCCGAAGGGCAGTCACGAGGGGTTGGCCCCGGGTGCCCTGGCTGATGGTGATGGGGTGGAGCTGACAGGAGCTGGACCCTTGGCATTTGTCGCTCGCTGGATGTGCCGGGCTTGAAACCACGGTCCCGCCAGCCATGGGACAAACGGAATTCTCTGTTTCTTGGAATAAATGAACTGGTGTGCTCGTGGGGACCCGTGTTGTTCAGCACTCGCCGGGAATGCGGGATAAGCTTGTAGCCGAAGCTGAGACAAGCCAGGTACCCAGCGCTTGAGGGGTCACCGTGAAACCGGGGCCGTTCCTGCTGCGGCTGCCGTAGGTCAAGTGAAAATAACAAAAATCTTGGGGCGAGAGGGCTGGACTGCATCGGTGCTACAGCGAGACAGCGTGTGACCCCATCGGCAAGGCAAGCAACGCAGCAAATGTAAATTACCGTATTTCAGAGGGGAAAAACTATTTTTCTACTCCCTGCTTGTCTGAGAAATGTCATGGATGTCGGGCTGCGTTTAGCAGTTGCCTCGTCTTTGCACAATCTCTCTTCATTACCATTGCATGATAATGCATTCGTCCGTTCCGGCGTTCCCATATTTCTGCTGCCATCGCGTGGCTGCTGGGGATTAATGGCACTCTTCCCGAGCAGGGAGATCCTGCCGCCGTCCCGGGGGGCTGCTGGCACGGGGACCCCCAGGGACCCCCGTGTCCCCCCCCGCATGGCCGGGCGCCCCCAGCCCTCCCGTCCCGGCTGGGGCTTCGCTCCGGCCCTTCCTGCGGCTGCACTGGATGGAGACGCTTCTGCTCTTTGGGCGCCTTGGGCGCACACGCTCCGGTTCCCCTTGGCTCCGTGCGGCCTCAGCCCTCACCCCCCCCCACCCCGGTGCCGATTTTATGCCTCTGGATTTACCGCCCTGCGCGGGGGGCGACACGTTCGCATGTCTGCCTCGAGGCAGAGCTCTGCAGAGCCAGCGTTGGGCTCTGCTGGCGGCGTCCCCCCCACTGGCGGCGTCCCCCCACTGGCGGCGTCCCCCCACTGGCAGCATCCCCCCACTGGCAGCATCCCCCCACTGGCTGAGCTGCGGAGCCACAACCAAGCGCTGCTGCGTTCGGGAGCGGTTCGGGATTTGCCAGGCAGCACGTTCCCCTGCCACGTCCAGCACTCCCCACCTCTCGGGGTCTTCACACCAGGAAGTCGGAGTGCTGCTTTTAAAACTCTTTCCAAAGGATAAATGCCAAAAAGTCGGTGATGATGCAAAAACGCTGCAGATCAGAACCGGGGAAGGCTTTTGAAGTTCACCCGTAATTGCAAAGCTTTGCAAAGCTGGGCTTGTTTTAATATTTTGGTGAGTTCTCAAGATAAGGTAAAATAACCCTGAGCTTTAATAAGGTAACTGGGTTTCACGAAGTGAACGATTCAATCTCCGAATTAATTAATAAATTAGGATTTGGACCTCCAAATTAATTAATAAATTAGAGTTTGGATCTCTGAATGCAAAGTCCGAGGGCCAGTGCTGGCGTGTCCCGGCGTGCCGTGGTTGACCCCGCAAGGCTGCGCGTGGTGGCGGCAGCGATCGGCCGGGCATGCCGGGGCTCCTGTCCCTCAGCTCTGCAGCCCAGCTGACCGTCACCGAGCCACCGTCACCGAGCCGCCGCAGCCGCTGCCGTGGCCTTCCCACCCCGCGCCTCGCCGGGACAGCTTTTCCGTGCCTGCGTGTGCCTGCTGCTTGTCACTTACTGCAACAAATCTGGTGACTTTTCCATGAAAAGGCCCCGTGCTACGGAGGACTGCAATGTTTTACAGCACTATAAATATGTTTTGGAGATGATGTCTCCTGTCTGACCTAAGCGTGTTCTGTCATACTGCGTGGGTGTTCCTGTTGGTGGTTACACTTTGCCTGCAGTTTTTTTATGCCTGCTGCCATAAACAAATTCTGAATAAAATGAGAATGAGGAAATGTTTTCACGCTCAGGCCCTGGAAGCTGAGTTTACAAATATTCCTGCTGCTTCTACTTTTTAGCGCACGTGTGGTAAGCGACAGCTTTGCCCCTTCCGTGTCCTTCTGTCGTCAGGCTCGCTGTCGTCCTGGGGGACAGGATTCTGTCCTGTATGTAAGGTCTTGCCCGCCATGGCCACAACAATTTTAGCCTTTTCCTATGGAGGGGAAGCACGTTTTTGAGCTTAAAAAGACAAAATGCCTTTTCCTTTCCTGCCTCCTCCCCCATACGTCCCTTCACACGCATCCTCGCCTACACGGGCGGCTGCGTCCAGCGCCTGGACTGCCCTTGGACCAGGAGTTTCCCTCTGCTCGGGGTTTTGCAGGCTGCGCGTCGCGCTCTGACGGCAGAGCCGCAGACCCTTCAGCAAGCAAACGAGCAGCATCCAGCACAGCAGAACCTTGACAGACTGGTTGCAGCCTAGGAAATGGCACCGACCTCCGCCGTGACGCCGGGCACGGGCCGACGCTTCCGCTGAGCTGCCCTGTGCTCGGCAGCGAGCCGCGCGCCACAGCTCTGGGGCACAGTGCAGACCCATGGGGAAATGAGTATGTCTGTCCCAACTCATGGTTACAATACCCATTTATAACCCTCCTGTTAGGTTTTGACGTATGTCCATCTTGACTTTTGGCCTGTCCCTTTGGGCATTGGGCTCGGCTTGTGGTTTTTCTGGCTGAGCCCGAGATGCTGGTAGATGAGCCCTGCGTCGTGCGACCTTGTGTAGGCAGGGATTTGGTGCCGGGAGCCTGGGAGAACGGCTTAGGTTTTGGTCACTAATGACAATGCTTTTTTGGTCCATCGCTTCATTACCCATCGTAACGGAGTTTTGTGCGGCTCAGTGCTGGGGAGCGGTGCGGGTGCGTTGTGTAGGAGCTCCCCGCGCTGGCACCCGCAGCCCCGGCGCAGGCTCATGAGCATCAGCGAGAGGCAGGCGGCACCGCGTCACGCGCTGCTTTTGATAGAAGCCTGGCGGTAAGATACGTGGTGGATAACAAAAATGTGGAGCCTTGGCAGTGGTATATTGACTTCAAATATCTGAGCAACATCCACCTAAAACTGGTCAGGTTCTTTTCCCTCTTATTTTCACGTTGAGATGTGTTTAGACTTTGGTGTCTTTTTAATCTCTCCTTGCTGGAATAATAACAAATACGTTTATAATTACAAAAACACGATCAATTTTTGTGTGTTAAATCATGAACTTCCTTTGGAACGCTTGATGAGGTTTCTGCCACTGGCTCCAAGCCCTGTGGCCCAAACCCACCATCCTGCCCGGTCCCCATCCTTGGGGCAGGCAGAGCGGGCAGAGAAAGCTCCCAAACTCCAGAGGCCTTTCGGCGTCCGGCTTGTCAGACGTTTGAAGCAACACTTCTTGAACTGCAGTAATTGTATGAAATATGTGGAAGGGTTTCGATAACCAATCCAAAATCTGAAGGTTTATTGATGGCTGGAGGGCACTGGAGTCCAATACTTGCGTGTCGTCGTGTCAATTCGCAGCATTTAAAAAACCACTGGCAGTCGAGATGATTCTATATATAGCAGCTTTATTTGAATAGTCTGCAGAGCTTTCGAAGTAAATATTAATTCCATTATGCTATAAACTGTTATTTATCATGACAGAAAGCCATAAAGTTATTTTACTAGAATAGAGCCAGTAAATTGCATATCCTAGATGAGATGCAGCACACACTGAATTCCAGCGGCAATTACCCGGCGTACTTTATACACGTTGGTATTAAACACACTTAAACACCAGTTGCGGCCGAAGCTTGTGCGGGGAACCCTCTGCAGCTGGTACCCAGCCGAGGCGGCGCAGCACCGGAGGACGGCACGCGCGGCGCAGCGAGCGCCGGCCAGGGCTGGAGAGCAAAGCGCCACGGAGCAGTAGCTCGCTCGTACTGCTTCCTCTGCGTTATAGGTTTGGATTCTTTAATTACCTAAATTACTCGTTAAAAGTGCCTCATAATTGCCTGACTCTGAGGTATTGCGAGAAGTCTAGGTTTTAATTATGCTTTTTCCTGAAGGTGCAGTGCATTTGGGCTTGTACGAGGCGACGGATCGTCACTAAGGGGGTTCTAAGGTGTCCCCGCCGGAGGCACGGGCCGCTGGTGACGGCGGTTGGGACTTTGCGCTTCTTCACGGGGGGTGCATGGGGTTGAAGTGGCTGTGCCGGCGGCTTCCCTGGGCTCCGCCTTGATCTGTGGATCAATTCTTTCTCGGGCACAAGCGGCGGTGCGAGGGGGGGGTGCGTCCAGCTCCGCAGCATCCTGGGTAGAGGCGGCGTCGGTAGAGCCACTGCTGCGGCCGTCCGGGGGGCGTTGCGCAGCATTACAGATTTGAGTCGGTCTCACGAACGCTGTCACTGATTGCAGCCTTCGGTGTGGACTGACCTTCAGCGCAGATTAGATCTCCCATTTTATAGCAGAAAACAATATCAGGGAAACATTAAGGTTCATCAGCAGCTGGATGCGCTTGTGCTAGCAGAAGAGTGAAGGCTATCTGCCAAAACATATTGACTTGCTGTTGGCTTTTATCTGCAAAAATAACTCTTTTTATACATAACCTATGAGAGCTGTGCAGTGACTGGTGTTAGAGGAAAACCTCAACAGAGTATTGAATAAAATAATGAGTTTTAAAGAATTTTAGGTTTCATTTCTTTTTCTTTAATGACTAATAAATATCAGCCACCTGAGTCACAAAGCGTCGCCCTAAGCAGAAGGACGTAAAGTTCATCATATCATATTTGTAAATATTTTATACGTTGGTGTGAAAACTGGGGAGAGAAAAAGGCTAATTTTGGCAGAAGTGTCCGTAAGGTCGACTGGACGGCCTTCAGCACCAGAAAGACGAGGACTACGTGATTGCCGTTGGAGGACGGCTTGGACATCAAAGGAGCTCCTCAGCGTGAGACCACCCAGTGCTTGATTGTAAAAAAACCCTTTGGAATTGCTTGTTTAAACAAAATCTGAAGCGGATTGGGGGTAGTCCATGATTTTAACGTTAGATTATCAAAATCAAAGGACAATGCGTAATGACTGTTGAAAGTCTATTGCAGGAGGAAAGACCCCGAGCAGAGGATTGTTAGCTGTAAAGTTTCTTTATAAGGGTACTGTAGTTAAAATGTGGATTGCAAGGTCAAGAGAACAACCGTGATCGTCTGACCTGCATAGCGCACGTCGGAAAATCCCAAGCCTGAATTCAGTCCGCGACGCCTTGTTGATCATCTCCTTGTTGACTCCTTGTTGAACATCTTCCAGAAAGATGTTGGTCCTGATTGGGGTGATGCTGCATGGGGCTGATTGCCAGCGCTCCCCAGATGTTCATTGCTGTGCTGGCTCTGTCCTGTCTCCGAGGAGCCTGCAGCTGGATCTCCTCCACCGGGCCGGGCTGGCAGTGCTGCCGTTAGGGGAGGCGACGCGCTGATCGCGGGGGCTCGCTGGGCTTGCGGCTGCCCGACGCCCCCGAGCCCCTGGCGGAGACGGGAGCGAAGCAGGGGCCGCTCTGCGGGCGGCGCGCAGGAGCACACCCATCAGCGGCGGGGACCCGGCGTCATCGCTGGGAAGGGCGCCGGTCCCCTGCCTCTGGAAGGGGCCTGTGGAAATAAGCTGTCCTAAGCCCGGTTAGGCTGGAGAGAACCTCTCTGAATACCTGCAGCTTTCCTATTCCCCTTACCTTTCACTGGGGTAGGCCAGGCTCACTGAAATTACACCGAGGCAGGTTGGCCAGACTACGAGTGTGCTTTGTAAATCTTTCCCAATTTCCATCTGCTTCCGAGTTTATACACCCCAGGACTGAGAGAGCTTCTCACCCCGTGCACGGCACGTCCTGCCCAAGTCCTGCTCCTTACCGACCGCCCATCCCTCATCTCCGGGATTCCTGGCTTCCAGGAAAAACGTCTCCCGCTTGCTCCCAGGGTCTGCCTCCCTCGCTCCCAGGCTGCGGGGGCTTTGGCTGCCCCGCATGGCATGTCGTTCAAAGGGATGCGTTTTCTCAGAGGAAAGCAAAGTTCCGTTCTTGTTCAGAAAACCACAGCTTGCGTTCTTACCTTCCTTTTTTGAAGTTTGGCTTTCAGGTTGCAAGAAATAGCTTTATTTAAAATCTGCTGGGTTTGTTCCTGCAGGCAAAGCCTGTGGTTCTCAACCAGTTGTACCCTTGGTCTACGTAGTGTGGAGAAGTAACCCAACTCCTGGCAAGAATACAAAGCTGGAGAGGGAATCTACCAAATAAAGCTTAATTATAGCAAAAATATCTTGACAGAAAATCTGCAAGGTAGGATAGCACATGCTTTGAGCTGAAGAAGCTGCTGCCAAGGGCAGGAGGGAACGTGGTCTAACTGTGGAGCCAATTCCCATCCTGGGTGGCAGGGAGCCACTCGACAGGCTGTCCTTCGACACGAGCGTGGTTGGTACAAACAAGCCCGGATGCCCTGGACATTGGGACAATGCAAGAGGGAAAATTTGGGTGTCAAAGGCTGCTGACAGATTGCCATCGTCAGGAGCGTGTGTCCAAGTCGGCACAGCCAGGGACCTCGGCGCCGGCCAGGAGGTGAGTCAAGGCCGTGCCCTCTCGGCGAGAGGCACAAAACCGACCCGGGAGAGACGCTCAGAAGCAGAACTGGAATTTTAATGTGGTTTTATAAAACGCCTCTGGTGGCGTTGCCTGGCAGGTGGATCAGCTCTCTGCCTTCCACTGTGCCACATCCCTTTTTACGTGTTACTTCTGATCGAGCAGTGCGGTGAGTTGTTTTAAAACAATGTTTTTGTTGCTCTTTCTGGCAGACTGCTGACATCTCCCCGCTCCCCCCCACCGCGGCCGCTAAAAGCCCTCCCTTCCCGCACCCTCCAGCAACCTCCTTGTCCTTCCAGCAGCTCCCCTCGAACCGCTGGTGCCTGGTCAGCGCTGTCCTTGCCTGCCACCCCAATTCTGTCCCTTTGCTTTGGGTCCCATGAGCAGCACCTTGGCGCTCCCTGCATCAGTTTCAAGGCCCCCTTCTTCACCTTCAACGTTTTTACAGTGTTCCCACATTGACGAGTTTTTGTCGTGATTTCCCACTTGGTCCTGTAATTCCCTTCACCCCTTCCGATTCTGTCCCCTTGTCCGTCATCTCTTACCTCTCCAGCCCCATCCATCTCAGGTTGTATCCAATATCTTTTCTTCCTCTGCCCTTGTTTGCCTTCCCTGTGCTACACTGCGTGTTCTTTGGGGCACACAATGTGCCTTCATCTTTTTCGGAGAGCACCGTATACATCTGCAGGGCTGCATAAATGATTAACCACGCTGATGATAAAATGTAGGGCATGGTGTGGTTTTGGATGGGAACTACATCGCCATTGAGGATACATTTTGCTCTGAGTGATGTAAATGTCTTTCACTGAGTAAAAGAAGTGTCTAGGACCTTCACCGGCGTCCTATTTTTATTGCACAAGGCTCAGGATAACACGCAAGACCTTGAAATGCTTCTTCTGTACAGGCGAGGGTTTTTTATTATTGTACATAAACAGAAGTAGCTCCAGCTCTGGATTTTGGGTTTTTCCTCCCCGAGACCCTTGAGGGACGTGTTCAGGAAACGTGCTCTCAGCAGCGTACAGACCTCTGCTGATCTTCGCTTTTTGGGGGTCACCATTTGAACCGTTAATCAGATAACCAGCTTTTACGAGGGGGGAATTTCAACAGCAGTTTGCCCTGTTGGCAGGTTTCAGGATGTACGACCGCTCCGTGCCGGACTGTGGCTTTCCCTGCGGGACTCGAGAAAGCAGGGACGGGCACGGCCGGGAAGCGGTGAGAGCTCGTCTGTTGGCCATTCCCGACGTAATCAGGGAAAAAAAGGAAGCAGCCCTCGGACACCCCGGTGGGAGGTGCAAGTGGAGGTGTAATCCGAATGCGGGGTAACGAGGGGAGATGGAGCCTCTCCTGCCAGGCAGCGCGTCCAGCAGGATGCTGCCCGGCCCGTCTGAGGGCCAAACCTGGATGATCTGGGACCAACCTAGCTGCTTCCCCGTGCCTTCCCTACGTCATTAATCCACAGTTACAGCCTGCAATTCGCCTACGTGGGGAGCGGCGCGTTTCTGTCACTTCAGCAGCTTCAGCTGACATGCGTTCCCGTGGGTCGGGCTGGCAAGTGCAGGCTGGTTTTGTTGCCTTCCTATAGCTCCTGCCCCTGGCTGGCGGATGCCCTCGCCTCAGACTGCGCATGCTCGAGGCGGGCAGGAGCGCCCTTGGCTTTTGGAGCTGGTGAAGGTCTTGGGAAATGCGGGGAAATGCCTTAAAGGAAGTTACAGGCGTCTGAACGGTTGAGGTTAGACTTAGTAAGGTCAAGATGAAACTTCAGCAGTCCCTCTAGCGACATTCACCGAGCGCTACGGCTGGTCTTCATCAAACGTGAGCGCGGCATCCCTTGCAGCTTTGCACGGGGTTTGTTGCACGGGATTTATTTGCCTCTGCCGGGAAGCGCAAGGGCTCTGGCTGCGTTTGGCGTAACTTGCTGCGTACATAGAAGAGCTGGACACCAGGGGCCCACCAAAGCCGCTCTATCACTCCCCTCTAACCAGACAGAGGAGAGAAAAAGTAAATCAAAAGGGCTCGTGGGTCGAGATAAGGACAGGGAGAGATCATTTTATCAGTTACCATCAAGGGCAAAACAGACTCCACTTGAAAGAAATAATTAATTTATTATCGATCAATCAAAATCAGAGAAGGAGAGGAGAAAAACTGCTAGATCTTAAAAACCTTTCCCCCCACCCCTCCCTTCTTTCTGGGCACAACTTCACTCCCAGCTCCTCTACCTACTCCCCCCAGTGGCGCAGGGGGACAGGAATGGGGGTTGAGGTCAATTCATCACACGTCGTCTCTGCCGCTGCTTCTTCCCTAGGGAGAGGACTCTGCCCCTGCTCCAGCACGGGGTCCCTCTCACGGCAGACAGTCCTCCACGAACTTCTCCAACGTGAGTCCTTCCCACGGGCTACAGTTCTTATGAACTGCTCCAGCGTGGGTCCGTAATTTCCACGGGGTGCAGTCCCTCAGGAGCAGACTGCTCCAGCGTTGGGTCCCCTGCGGGGTCACAAGTTCTGCCAGCAAACCTGCTTCAGTGTGGGCTCTTCCCCCCACGGGTCCCCAATGGCTTGCCAGGAACCTGATCTGGTGCAGGCTTCCCAGGGGATCACAGCCTCCTCCCTTCAGGCATCCACCCGCTCCAGCGTGGGGTCCTCCCTGGGCTGCAGGTGGAGATCTGCTCCCCATGGACCTCCCTGGGCTGCAGGGGCACAGCCTGCCCCACCATGGTCTTCACCACGGGCTGCAGGGGAATCCCTGCTCCGGCACCTGGAGCCCCTCCTGCCCCTCCTCCTTCACTGCCCTTGGTGCCTGCAGGGCTGTTTTCTCTCCCATCCTCTCACTTCTCTTCTCTCTCTGGCTACTGAGATGCAGATGATTTTTTTTCCCTTCTTAAATCTGTTATCCCAGAGGCGCTTCCACTGTTGCTGATTGCCTTGGCCTTGGCCAGCGGCGGACACAGGGAATACTTCTAGCAGCTTCTCACAGAAGCCACCCCTGTAGCCCCCCCACTACCAAGACCTTGCCACAGAAAACCAGCACAGGGGCGTTCCCGGGCACCAGCACCACCCCGCCGTGGCCAGGATGCCGACCCTCTGCAAGGCGGTTCCACACCAGCACTGGTGTCGCTGTGTAGCACGTGGGAGCAGGACCCCCCCGTGGGATCGTGCGGTGGGTCCCCGTTGACTTTGGGTGATTTATGGTCATTTTTTGAGCCTGGTGTAATCAAATTGTCCTGCAAAGCGTGGAGGTGTCCAAGAGAAAGGGGTGGTAACCCCCCTGCGCCCCCCCCCCCATACTCTGGTGCCCTGATGAAGTGCTTTCTACCCAGGATCTTGGAGGAACATCCTTATTTTCTGAATGACTTTAGGGAGAGGAGCAATCCCCACCAGGAAACCGTCGGGGAGGGTGGATTTTATTATATTTTGCCAGTAAACAAAAATTGGTACATTTAATACTTGCCAGAGTCCTGTGGGATCTCGCTGACGAATGTGAAATGACGGTTGTCACAATATTCCCTATAAATACCCTTCTGTTTGCCGGTGCCTGTGCTATTCTTAACGTGATCCCACCTTGCTGTGAGGGAGAAGGGACGATCGATGGGCTCTGCGCCGGTGTCTGTCATTTATGTTGCTGTGTTGTTCACAAGCATTCAGGGGTTCTAACGCACTTGCTGGCCTCAGACAGTGATTGTGATTCCTGTAATTCAGCTGCGGAGCGCAGGCTGGCGAGGGGACGCCGCGCTGGTTGCGCGGTGACGCAAACGGGGGGGCGACGGCACGAGAGCAGCCAGCGCCCCCCAGCACGGCCCTCGGCTCGGCTCGGACCGAAGCGCGGCAGCTTGAGTTCAGGGAGAGGGGTGCATGGAGCGAGGGGGAAAACACACCGACAAAAATGCGGAGTGTTTGTAATGTCGCGAGCACGCGTGGCGTGGGGACGCTGGATTTAGACAAATGTGTGGGTTGTGTCTTTAGTTATGGTTTTACGTGTTTGATCCGATATTAAGCACGCATTCTTCCGTGGCTGGTATTTCTCCTTGTGGATAGCTTGAGCCCTTAATGTATTGATTTGCATATATATGTACCTATTTATATACATACATATATTTACATTGCTATAATTTACTTGCATGCACTCAGTGAATTATTCATGAGGGACGTTTTGAATTTTAATCCATCAGCATCCTGCTTAGCGCAGGCCATAAACACGCCTCTGACCTCAGAGAAGGAAAATGGGCCGCGACGCCGGAGAGGTTCGCTTCCCCGCGGCGCCCGGCGGGGTTTCGGCCAAGCCCGGGTGAGGGGGGCGCATCCCGACGGGGTCACCTGAGCACGGGGAGCCCCGGGGCCAGCGCTCCCTGCCTGAACACCTACGTGACCGGGACGCTGACCGCTAGCGGAACGCGCCAGCGCGCGGGTGTCTTCACGTACCGTGCCGGGGGTGAGCGGCCTCCGACAGCCTTTCGCTCTGGCCATCGAGCGGTTTTGTAGCCTGCTCGCAATCTTCTGGCTGGGTTTACATGTTAATAGGCGCTGCTGTAGAATAGAACATGTTTTTATTGCTTACATTTATCACCAAGAGCGAAACCCGAGTGCCTGGCTGCAGCTTTGCAGAGGATACGCTCTTCTAAGTAATCAGTGCACGGAACCATTTAGGGGAAAATACAGGAGAATTTCTAACTTGTCAGATAACTGTGCTGTGCCTGCATTTGATTGCTGATATACGTTATCGGAAAGAAATTCTATTTAAAAATAAAATTTTCAGCAATGTCAGTGTGGAATAAAATGAGCAGGGAGCAAAAAGTCGCGTCTCTCTGTTTCATGCTGAAAGGGAGATCTCTGTTACCTTCATAAAAAAAAAAAGTAAAATTAAGTACGTAAGCTTTTGCAGTCGCTTGTTCACAATACGTTGCCACTGGAGGATGCTTCGCCTTCATAACAGCACTCGAGGCCTTTTGTCTGCACTGAAGCAAGTCTGGCAGGCAAGGCAGGGGTGTCCCAGCAAAGGGGTTTTGGTGGCACTCCTCCCTCTTTGGTGGGCAAATCCTGCCTGGTTCCTGCGAGTGAGGGAACGGCCGGCGGGCGATTCCTGTGTGATGCCCGGGGGTGGTGTTAGGAGCAGGCAGGGGCTGCCCCTTCGCGCCGGGGCTGCCCGTCCCCTCCCCGGGGCAGGAGATGCTGCGCAGCGGTGGTGGTCGGGCGATGCGCCGTCGGCAGTGCCGCGCGGCACGGAGCGCATGGCCAGATTCCCCAGGGAAGCCTCTCCGTCCTCTCCTGGCGGTCCCAGGAGGCAGCTCATTAAAACCACGGATGCAATTTAAAAACAGGCGTGCCAGATGTTTGTTTAAAAGGACCCATTGCCGGCGGCAGCCGCAGAACGGGCCAAGGACGGGTGATGCCGTGCCATGACCGTTCTGCGGGCTGTTGCTCCACACGCTGATGGGGCGCAGCTGAATTTTGGAGCCAGCCCTGCCAGGCCATAAAGCAAAGCGCTCGGGATGCAGCGATGCGTCGGCAGTTCTCATCACCCGGCATCTGGGGCGCCTGCGAAAGCCGGCGCTCTAACCAGAACGCCGTGTGGCATGATTCAGGAGCAAGCTTGGATTTCGCAGTCCGCAGGCCATTTGGGCTGATGGATCTGCTCACTAAGGCTGACACGGGTCTGCTCAGGACAAACAGCTCTGTCTGCACAGCCCCTAATTGGAAACATTTTGGTGCTGATTCGATGGGAAGCGTGGTGGTAGTGGATGGGCAGCGTCCCACGAGCCGCGTGCTGCTTTAAAAAGTTGAGCCAAAGTTTGGGGGTTGAATGTTGAATTGGTGTTCAGCCCCTGCTTTCCACTGGAAAAAATGAATGTTGGTGAATCTAATTCTCTCGAATCAATTTCTTTTAAAGCGAATTGACTTTGTATTTTGCTTAGTGTGACGATTCCCAGGCAGCAAACACCTATCGGCACGTTTAGCAAAGAAAAATGAGGATTAAATCGCAGTTAAAATAGAAGCCGGTTTTCAGTACGCACCGATTCCATGCTATCTCGGTAGCCCGTGTTGGGCAGTTCCAGCCTAGGCTCCCGCGCGGCATCAGCTCGTTACGCTCTGCCCGCTCTCGGGCGGGCTTTGACTGCAGGGCTGCGCTGTGAACCGGGCTAGGGTGTCTCCTTCACCCCGGGGAGACACAAACGAGGGCATTGGGAGCAAGATACTGCCTTTTCCTTAATGAGAAAAAAGAACTGAGGTTCGAGGAGAAGGTCCCCAGGTGCCTGCAGGTACACGAAGCATGCGCGGCGGCAGCTCGTGGCGATGCACGTCCAGTGCCCAGCCCAGGAAAGCGGTGGCAGAGGCGGAGCTGCGAGAACCGATTCCCTGTAATCACCCCCTTGTGCCGGGTATCGCGGGTTTGCTCCGTTCCTGCGGCTGTACCTGGGCAGAGCGCGGTGCGTGCATCGGGAATGGCCTGCAAAGCCTTGCTTTTCTGTTGGCTTTCCCCACTGCCGCCTCTGGGAACGCTCTTGCTGTTTCAGGTGCGGGTAAGGCCCCAGATCCTCCGGCAGAACTCGTAACTTCGCTGCCCAAAAGCTGAGCTGGCTGTGCCCAAGGAGAAGGGAAGGGGCGGGCGCCGCAGCGCGCAGCCCCCTCGGCGCCCTCTCGCCGATCCCAGCGCAGGCGTTTCCCTGCCGCAGCCCCAGCGTCGCGGCCGGCCGGCTCACCGGCTCTGCTGGGGCCGGAGCGCCCCTCGTCGTGACCTGGGCGACGCTTGCTGGTCGCACTGGTTCCTCTCCAACAGCATTGCAACTGGAAAGGTGTGGGATTAGAGACCAGCGGGGAAATAAACATGTGACTTCGTGGGGCTTTAAAATAGCCCTGCGCTTAAAAGGTGAGCTCAGCTAAATGGCCTTGGCGTAAGCCATTCCCTCCTGCAGGTGCAGTGATGTTTTCGAGGCTGGTTTGGTTTTTTGGAGGGGTTTTCATTTGTTTGTTTGAAAAACAAGGGCATGACTTTAACCGTGTTTCCATGTCATGATGATCGTAGGGTGCTGGGTACATACGCTGCCTGGGAACAGCGCTGCTGCCCTTGCCTTCTCTTGGCAGTTGGTTTTCTGGCCGGCCAAGGGCTTCCTCGTCCCAGCGCCTTCTCCTTCGGCGTTGTTTTGAAGCAGCAGCTCCTCGTTGGCGTTGGTGGAGCGTGCTCACCCGGCCTGGCTGGCTGGCAGCAGCGCAGCGTGGGATGGTCTCGAAACGACGGCACGATCGCTCTCCCTCCCCACGAGCATCCTCTGCGGGCGCTGCCTGCAGGCAGCTTTGGTCGGCGTCCAGCGGCTCCTCCGCAGAGTGCTCCGTCACGGCTGTCTCCGTCTGGGCGTCCTGCCCTCTCCGAGGAGCAAATAAGGCCCCGAAAGGGACACATGCGGTGGCTCTCACAGCAAAGTGAAGTTACATGGCAGTAATAGTAACAGATGTGCTTATTCTAAACGGAGCGCTCTGTAAAACGGGCAGGGGTGTTTGGTTGTTGAGGCTAAGAAGCCCCTGTGTCACCTGCAAACACACGTGGTGCCACAGGGATTCCGTCTGACTTCCTGCTCTAACTCCTTGGATGTTGCTTTGTCTTTTTGTCTGCATTTCTGAGTGCTTTTCATGTGCTCCACCTGCTTCGCAGCCCTTTGAATCGTATTTTCCCACCTCGGTAGGGACAATCCATCAGATTCCAGCGTGCCGCGTTGTCAAGGCTGCGTGGTGGCCCTTTGAGCCTGGCGATGCCGGCCTCGCTGCCCAAAACATGCATCACATGGCAAGAGCCCCATGGATCTTTTTCTTCCGACCTGTCTCACCGCTAAAATATTGTCCTGTGGATATCAAACGTGAAGGGTACAACCTTATTTCTTCAAAGATCAGCCGATCTAGCCCAGAGGTGTAATAAAATTCCGAACTTTGCTTTTAGGAATCATCTTTTATAAGTAATATTTTTCAGAGTTAAGTGGTGGGTACACAGTTGAGAAATAAAATACCAAGTCTCAGTGCCTTGGAGCTGTGCGGGGTTTTATGTCGTGGTGACAGCTCAGTTCCGTGAGCAGAGGTACGTGATGTGAGGGCGGTCCCTTTCCTCTGGAAGGGGCGTGAGTGCCGGCTTCGTCCAGTCTCGCCGCCAGTCCTCTCGTCACAAGAAGCGGGATCTGGGTCTGCGCTGGTGCTCCACACAAAAACCTTCAAACATTCGGTCTGAAGCTCGCTGGCTCAGGGTGGAGAAGCTTTCGAGTCGCTCACGTTAATCTTGAGAAATGTAAATACCCGGGTTTGTTGTTAGAGTTGAAGCAAGGGCAGAGGCATTGGGAAGGGCCAGCAGGGCCCCAGCCTGATTGCACAGACCCTGGTCCGTGAGGATCCCGGTCCATGACCATCCCGGTCCAGAAGCATCCCGAGCCACAAGCATCCTGTCCGCGTGGGCTTACACGGTGTGGACGGGAAGATGCGGCTGCTGGGCGAGAGCCCGAGCCTTGTGGGCGCAGCCTGGGCTCTGGCCCTTCCTGGCCGAACGGAGAAATCCTCACTCCCGCCTGTGGCAGTACGAGCGCTGCTGATTTTCATGCAGAGAGTGGGTTCTCTGTTGCCAAAACAGGCTCTCGCCGTCTGCCTGGGGGTCTCATGCCATCAGCAGCTGCGTTCATGGGGAGGTTTTACGGCCACGTGGTGTCAGACAGCAAATCCGGACTGCCGTGCGAACGTGGTCATTAGGATTCTGTGCTTTTGCCTGTTAATGGTACCACAGAATAGCGGTAATTATACGAGGCGTCGTTTAACATCATAGCCAGTGTGCTCTACGTTTATTTATGGACATTTTCATTCACAGTTGGCTGAACCCAGGCTCTAAACAGCCCCTGATAAGTAGAATATCCCGGCTGTTGTTACGAGGCTGCAGTCCTGTAGCTCACTGGACCGCAGGCGTCTTCTGAGCTGTCCAAGGGGGCCCCACGGTTTCTTCTTACTTCTTGGTTCACCCTTGTGATACTGGAGGACCGGTTCCAAAGACAACGCATGCCGCTGCTTGCTCCTTCTCAGGGATCCATTAATAGTTCGTTGAACTTTTTACAGACATAAATTGAAAGTGCTGAAAATTGCTGGAGTTTAGAAAACATGGGGGGAGTATGAACGGCTTTGCCATGTCTTGTTGAGCCGTTTGACTTTGTTGCTCTGAAACAACTTGGGTGGCCAAACCGGGGCTCCTGTCCATGGGGGCCCTTGGATGGGATGCGTACGTTGCCTTCCGGCTACGCATTGTTGTTGTACGGGCGGGTGTGCAGCGGCGTGGAGGCGGTGCCGGCAGCCGATGGCGTATTCTTTGTGGAAACAAACCGTGGGTATTTTGCCTGGTTGTAAAGCACCTACAGTACAAGAGTTAAATCAACATTTTGAAGTTGTCAAAGTACAGAAGTTGGGTGAATGACTCGCTAACGTTTTTTCCTTAACCTTGCAATTTCTGAGCTCCAGACTGAACAGAAGGTGGGGTTTCTGCGTGCGTTGGGTTTCTGCATGCGTTGGGTTCAGGCCCTGGCAGCAGGATCTCAGCTCCGCGCCCCGTGCCAGCCAGCACCGCACCTTCAGGAGGTTAGAGTGGTTAGGGTTCTTGGGCTTTTTTAAGTTACAGGTAGCCCCAGCATTGTGGGATGAAACACAACTCTTACGTGCCACTCTGGCTGGGACGGTGGGTACAAACGTTGTGTTGTTGGGGCCAAATCATAAAGTGTAGAGCAAGGGGAAAAGCAAGCCGGGGTGTGCGAGTGAAAGGAGCCTTTGTGCCGAGGAGAGCCAAGTGATCTGCTCTGGTTTTGAGTAGCTGTGGCTGCAGATCAGAGAGGCGATGAGCAGAAAATGGAAACCATCATGAAAGCATCAGTCTGGGGCGTTTGCGACAAAAGCCTGCGCTGATAAATAAGTGCCACGCGTGTAGGATCAGCACGGGGTTGGAGGAGGCGTTTGGCGTGGTGAACTCGTGCGGCATTGGCGCTTTCTGGGAGGCACGGAATCTCGGATTGCAGAGGTGCTGCTGGAAATCCTGGGGGGGGAAGCTGTGCCGCTGCCTTCGGCACAGGAGCCTTCGCTCTTCCCGTACCGTCCGTGTTCGGAAACCCTTGGGCAGGCTCCCCGGGACGGCCTCTAGCGCTGCGTGGCCATTGCCCGTTGGCCATTGCCCGTTGGCGTGGCCCGCTGCTAGCGCGGCAAGGGGCTGTGTCCTCGTGATGGCAGCTCTGCCCTCTGTCGCGTCCTTTAGCCCGGCGGAGCGGGCTGTGACCTTCAGGATCAGTCCGCCGCAGAAGCCAGCCTTTCTCCGCTCCGTTCACAGCTCTTCTTCCTGCGCTGCTGCCAGTGTCCGTACCTAACGGGCATTTATTGAGGGGCAGCTGGTGCTTGCTCCTCTTGTTCTTGGATAAAAACCCAGGGTATCCTAAATATTTTGGGACTTTACAAATCCTGCAGATCTGTAGGTAGCGCTTACCCTCTCCCTGAAACCAGCGTCAGTTTATACCGACCGATAGCCGCTGCGTGAGGGGGAGGCTCGAGCCCAGCCACGCTCTCGTGCGTCCCTTTCGGTTCTGTGGGAAGCCAGAGCCCCTCGGTGTTTTCCCAGCGTGTGGTTAAAACTCTTGGCGTAATACACGGGAGGTGACCTTGGAAGCAAATTTGTCTGTTATCTGTGGAAGCAGATATTAAAAATGGACTTCATTTTATTGTACAAGGAGTCAGGGCATGTCAAGCTGCTCATAATTAGTAATAAACTCATCTCTGCCTGACTACTTTTTATGATGTTTTTATTTTTTATTGATACAATCATGCTTATGCCGATCACTCCTCGGAGGCAGTAGCGGGCTCGCTGTAGCAGAAGTGTCTCTCATTTTGTCGGTGGGACCTTGCAGGTTCTCGTTTGGTCTGGCCGTCCTCGGCAGTAGCGTTGCTGTGGGTTCAGCTCGTCCTTCTGATGGCTCGTGCCTGAAGCCGGAGAAAAGAGGTTGTGCTGTTTCCTCCAGGAAGGAGGAGGGACCGGTGACGCTCAAGCGGAACGCGCCTGCCTTTTCAGGCTTTTAACTTTCAACTGAGATCCGCTGTGCTCCTGAAGAGAATGAAAAGAAATAGCCTCAAAATAAAGCAAAAAAAAAAAAAAAAAAAGTGAGCAGAAGCAGATTTTGCCACCTGGGCTTCTGCCTCGGTGCTGCGTGTCGTGGTGCTGACCTACCCAGCCTTCGTGCTGTGGCCAGCGCCACCCCAGCGATGAACGCGGGTTCCTGATGCCTTGCGGAGACGCCAGAGGATGTATTTGACTGTTCTTTTTGGCAGGATCTGGAGAGATTCTGGCCACGCGGATTCCCATCTGCTTTTTGGCTTCTTGTCGTCTTCCCGTATCTCACCTGGGCTTACGAGGCCCCTGCCCAAGCCCTCCTCGCCCGGAGGGGAGGTGACCCCGTACGTAGGCACTGTGGCGCGCGGGACTGCGGGCTGCACAGCCGGCGTCTGGCTTCTGTCTCCCACCTGGAGGTCAGCCTCCCGGAGCTGCTGCTTTTCCCCCCTGCGAGCCCGAGGAAGCACAGAGGGGACAACAGCGCGGGAGGCTGCTGCCCTCCCCCTGCCTCCCGCAGGCGTCCCCCGGGCCGCGGCGGTGCCGGAGGTCGTGCCGGGGACGCTGCCGTCGGCGGACGCGGAGCCCTCGCCCGGCGCCTGTGCTGCGCCGCAGGAGGCATCCGGCGGGTGCTGAGCGGGAGGGGGTTTCCTCGGCTTCGCTGCGTTGCTGCGTCGCCGCCTCCTCTCCCCGCCGCTCTCGTCGCAGGAGCGGTGCGGTCCCCCCGTGGACGTGTCCTCGGGAGGGTGCATAAGGAAGGATCGCGCCGGCCTCTGGCAGACGTGACCCGGGAGCTGCAATGGCCCGTGTGGATCGTGACAGGCAGGGCCTTGGCGCTCTTGTTCCGGGCGAGGGACGGGAAGCCGCGGTGAAAACCTCTGGGCAGGCGGGCGGCCCGGCAGGGGAGCCGCGGAACTCTCCCATTTCACCCTCGCTTCGCGGGCTGTCCACGTGCTTGCTGGCACGCGCGTCCTCGGGAGCGCTGCGCAACACGTTGGAATCACTTTGCAAACTTTTTGCTGTACCTGCAGGAGACCTTGAACCATAAAATAGCGTTTTATTATCTGCATAATGCTGGACTCTTGCTGTAATGCCAGAGTCAGAAGGATTGTTAATAAATAATGAAGAGCAGAACGAGCCAAGGGTTGACCTTTTGTAGAGCACCATCTGTCACCGGAGCTTCACTTGATCTTTACTTCCAGTGTTGATTTCTTTCCCCTCCCCCTTTGGGGATATTGTAGGCTTCACTCTTATTAATAGCTTTGGTCTGACTTGCAAAAACTCTTGGAAAATTGAGAGGTTCCCAGCTTTCATGGGAGACAAATGTTTGGGGAAGTAAACCACAGATGTTTGTGGAGCTGCCCGTGACGATAAACGACCCTCCTCGGACCGAGTTCGTGTGGCAGGGGAAAGCGGTGTGAAACCGTCCCCGGGTCCCGGGAGTGTCACGGGGCATCCTTGGGACGCTGGGTCGTAACCTGGGCGTACAGCCGCTGCGCTCTCCGCTTTCTCTATTGTCCAGCAATGGTAAGGTAGGACAGAAGGCAAAATCCAGGGAAAGGGTTTGCGGAGCGTTTCAAGTTAGGGCTGGCTCGCGTGCCCCGGAGAGGCCCTTCCAGCGCGCGTCGAGAGGTTCCCTGCGCGTGAGCAAACGAGTCGCAGCGAGCGCGTGCTCCCGGGCCGCCGCAGGGTGAGCACCACGTGTGTCTCGTCACAGAATTTGGGAGGGAATCGCAGGAAGAGCAATGCCCCCGGTTTTCCAACTGTTTGTAAGTAAATGCTTGTTAAAAGCACGCAAGGTCGTCCCCTCGGCTCTGGGGTGCAGGGGGCCCTTTTGGCAACGTGTGGTGCAGGTTTGCTCCCCCTCCCTTCTTTAGCAAGTGCCGCCGGCTGAAAGAGATCGTAATCAAATATGATCTATACAAAAATGCCTGCTTTAATTCTTTGTGATTTCCAAAGCCTTGAATCGCAGAGACGCGACGCAGGGAAAGTCTATTAAGTGATTTCTCCTGCCTTTTGGGCCAAGGGTGGGTGATGCCCCGCAGTGTTCTCTAACACCCTGCAGAACCTAAAATGTTCCCAGTGATGAAACTTCCAGTCCTGGGCCAGGAGGGGATTCTAAAACGTAGTAAGTGGTACGCCACCAGGGTTTCCTTGATGATCTACCTGAGTTGAGGAAGAATTTCCTTGATTCTACCTACTGTAACTTCCCTACCATCTCCAACAATACTCGTCTTGAAGGCTGATGGTTTCTTTTCTGCGGGCTTTCCAGCTGCGTCCTTCCCTCCCTCCGGGCAGTGTGGTGGGCTGGGGTGAAGCCCCGTGGGGGGGCTGGTTTCTTTTTTCTTTCTTCTCAGTGTTGGTTATTTTGAGGGTAACTTAGATTTAGCTCATTTTAGCCCCTGTACCCTGACCCAGCTCAGAGGAGGAATGTTTGTCGTACGACTCCTGACGTTTCATCTGTAACTTCAATGAAAGGATTTGCTGGTCAAACGCCGTGCTGGGTCCGATTTCAGACGTATCTCCTGCTTTGACTTGGCTGCACTTTGGGTGCAAATCATTCCCCTTCCCACCCGTTAGCACAAGCCGATGGTTGGAACTGTATTTGTAACGTTGGAGACGCTGCAGGAGATGGGTCTTGCTGTGCTCGGATCACCAGAATCCTCCCGGAATGACGTGGCCTCGCTGTTACTCACCTTTCGGGCAGTGCAGCGCGGGCGTTCGCTAATGTAAATGTAAAAGTGCTTGAAACCCAAACCACAGACAGAAACCCACCACTTTTGCTGGTGAAATGGGACCGCAGGGTCCCACTGGGTGAGCCGGGGAGGGGGGGGCTCTGACCTGCCAGTTCCCTTCCCTCGCTGTGCGCGCCCGGCATCTCAGGCTGCGCCGGCGTCGGTATTTCCAGGAGTTAGCTTTGGACCCGGCCATGCATCAGTAGCCCTCCAATTTATGTAAAAAGCGACCTTTTCCTGCATTTCCCCCTGTTCCCGTCCTCCCTTTGCAGTCTCTCTCTCCTAAAGAGCGCTGACGGGAGCTCTCCTCCTGCCTTGTCATTTTGGAGATCGTCAGCGAACCCTGCGGAGAGGTGACCTCCATCAGGAGAGCGCGACCGGTGCTGGACACAGCCCAAGCCAGAGCCGCCGACGGGCAAGGAGACATCAGGCCTTGCGTCGGCATTCCCGGCAGCCCCCTCTCCTGGGGGGGGTGATGTGATTGCCCTCGGGGCGAGAGGCCCCGTGTGCTGGGGAGAGCAGAGCCCCCGTAACGGGGACGGCGCCCGGCCCTGAGCTCCCCGACCTGAGCGCGGCGCAAAGCCCGGCTTCGCGTCGCCGTAGCTGTTCGATTTGATTTGCTGCGCTCGTTTTCGTTGCCCTCCGGTCGGATGCTGTTCGGGCGTTGATGCTCCTGTTCGGCAGGGGAAGGCGGCTCGATGGCACGCACCGCCAGCGCCGCCATCCTGACCCGCGCCGCTCCTGATGCGTCTTGCGTGATGCCTTTTCGTGCAGATTGCCGGGGCGTCTATTGCTCTGAACCGTTCCTTAGCCGAACGTGGCCATCGCTCCGCAGCTTCCCTGCGGAATTGTGGCTGCGGTGCGGGCGTGGGGAGGGAGGCAGCCGTGGGTGCCCTGACGGGGCCGGGGAGCAGGCAAACGCTGGTTTGAATTGCCATGAGGTTCAGGTAGAGAGGTCTGGGTTTCCTGAAGCCAGGCGCCCCGTCAGAACTCATTTAAGCCCCGGGATGGGGTCCGGTTCGATGCATTTGCTGGGGAAGCATGCTCGTGAACCCGGCAGGCAGCTCGGGCTGCGGAGCGAGCGATACGTGCGAGGTGGGGCCCGGCCCTCTGCGCGTGTGACCGGCACAGGGACAGCCTTTAAACGGCGCGTGCCTCGACGCCCAAGATGAGAGCTGGGTGTCGAGAGCCGGAGGGTCGAGGCTCCGAGGGGCAGGGTGCAGGCGAGCCCGAGCACGCTCCTGCGTGGCACCTCCCTTTCTGGTCACATCAGTAGTTTGTATTTCATTTTCTTGCTTTTTTTTTTGTTATTGTAAACTAACTGTAGCTGGAAAAGACAGAAAATTTTAGAACTTCCCTGCTTTGTCTCTGATGGCCACCGGTACTTTTAGCTGAATGTCTGGAGTTCTGCTTATGGGACTGCTGCTCGTCAGGACGAGATGCTCCGCTGTATCTTCCTCCTGAGCTGCAGAAACAACTTCATTTGATTCGAAGAACATGGAAAGATAAAACTTGAAAGTCAATGGACTTAAATGTGGAAAAAAAATGCAGCTTGGTTATTATGGCATATGCTAAATTTTAATAGCATTTAGAAGGTGTTTTGCAGGGTAGAAAGGAGAGGCAAGCCCATCAAACCTCAGCTGTGCTCTGGTTTATAGCGCAGAACACTTTCCTGCTGCCATCCAAAGGCTTTAAAAGGTAATAAGGCACAGTGGAACCCGAGGGTTTCAAGGTACACGTAAAAAGCGTGCGCGTAAAGGAGGAGAATGAGAGGCTCCACTGCGGAGCAGGTAGGGTTTAGGCAGAGGTGCTTTAGTGGAAAAGCCTCTTTGACCTGTTCGGTTCCGTTCTGTAGTTGTTTACTGAAACGTACAACTGCTTAAAGAATGACAATTTGAAAAGTTTTGAAGGCTTTGTATTATATCTAATATATTACGGTCCTTCTGTTTAAAAAACCCCCGCCACTGCACTAATGTACTAATCCGTATTTTTAAGTACATTGAAAAAGTCAATAAGAGAAGCTGCTGCTGTTTGGGTGAAGAAGGAAACCTGAAGGGATGCGTTTCGACACTTGGGACGTGGTGGTTGTCGTTTCTGGCCTGAGCCAGCGCTGTCACAGCTGATGCCTGGTCTTCATCTGTGATTTTATTTTTCATTGTATTTCTTTTTTAAAGATACTGTGCTTTCTCACGCAGATTTACAGTCCTTTCAGCTTTATACACTAATAAATGTGTTGCTATGCGCCTTTTGCAACCCACTGCAGAGCATTAAGCCCGTAAGGCTTTCCCTGATCCCAGTCCAGGTGTTCTGTCCCCTTACTGAGTGCAGTGCCTTTTAGCAATGCTGCCAGAGGAAAAACCCAGCCTGAAGAAGAAAACAGAATCCAGGCTTAGCTGGGTCTTGCTCTTGCTGGTCGTGATGTAGCCACCAGCCAGGATGGCTTTCCCTGTTCTCAGGTGAGTATCCAAAATTTTTACTTGTGAAGTGGGAGCCGTGCATTTGCTCGGTTACTTGGTGTTTAAAAAACCCGATTTGTGAGAATTTCCAGGCTGGTCCCCGTGCGGTTCGGTCCCCGCTCTGTGGCTCAGGCTTCCCACTGGCGCCGAGTGCTGGTGCAGACGCCGGTCTGGGTGAGGGTTCCCTGCGAATGCCCCAGAGCAGGAGGGACCGTCGCTGGGCCAGCCCCCGGGAGCGCGGTGGGAGGACGAGCTGGCCCGGCCTCGCGGCACCCGCTGGCGGTGGGGGAGCAGCCGTGTCTTCTGGCTTACGGATGGTGGCGACCGTCCGACAGGCAGCTTCCATCGCCGGGGTCTCTGTGCTGCTGCGCTGGAGCTCCCACCATTTCTGCATAATAAAAAGTCACGGCATGTGTTTCCAGACTGGATGATTTTTTGGAAAGCTTTTCCTTAGCTGTAGCAGCTCACCTCTGTCTGCTAGCAGGTTAACGGAG
Source organism: Gorsachius magnificus (assembly GCA_034008185.1). Classification (NCBI taxonomy): domain Eukaryota; kingdom Metazoa; phylum Chordata; class Aves; order Pelecaniformes; family Ardeidae; genus Gorsachius; species Gorsachius magnificus. The sequence goes on along the minus strand of CM067098.1, from coordinate 356,017 downwards.
ATGAGAGCCAAGTGCATTAAACCCCTCTCTTACATACAGCTGCCTTTCGAGCAAGTGTTTTATCAGGTCAGACCTAGGTGAGATGCTGATCTGATGCTGGTGGAGCCTGCACGTGCCTGTGAACCGCAGGATCGGGCCCTGCGCATCCAGTCCCCCCGGCTGGGCGGGGGGAGGAGAAGGGACAGCATGGGAGGGAGAGGAACCCCTGCTCGATGGCGGCGTGCGCCGGAGCCCTCTCTTGTGGACGCGGTGGTTTCACTCGCGCCTTGGCCGACCAGAGGATGCCCCTTCGGGGCCGGGGCCGTCCGTCCTCCCTCACAGATGGCCGGCTGTCCGTCTGGCGGGGGCAGAACGGCGTCTCCATTTCCAGTCTACGGTGGCTGTCAACCACCTGGGTACTTTTTGGTTTTTTCCCTTTGCCCATAAATGCGGGTGGCCTGCCTGGAAAGCAGCGCAAACCGGTTACAAAGCCAGTGGTCCCCGGAGTTTCAAGTTAAACAAGGCAAGCCGTGGAACGTGCTGACTGGCGTCCACAAAACAAGATGCTAGAGATGAGACACTTCGGCGTGTTTGTTGCAGCATTATGTATTAAAATGTAAACTGTAATTGTATAGCTAGATCCTGCTTCTCGTAGCTCTCATTCTCTCTGCCAGTGGAGTAGCTACAGAGGGGAAGGTTGCTTGGGATTTAGGACAGTGCCTTCGGGAGTTCCTGAGGTCTCGTGCAGAAGCCCTTCACCCTCATCTCGTGCCGGCAGTTGTCAGGAAGGGGAGACTGGACCAAACAGGGATGGATCTCGTGTGATAATGTCTCTATCTCCTGTCTGCCAGCGGATAATCCCCCGCAGATTAAATTCTGAACATGTTTCTGTGAGGATTCGTTTACCGACATACTCTAATGATCCTCCCTGATACACACACACAGGCGCACGTGAGCGGCATGGCAGGAGGTGCGGCGCTGCCATCAGCAATGAGCAGTGATGAAGAGGGAGGCACAGGCAGGAGCTGCTTTTCTTTGGGCTTCTCTTGGGTCTTCGCCAGGGAAGCCTGCGCGCTGTCTGCGGGGCGGGATTTATCCTCAGCTTCCAAACAGAGATGCTGCCTTTAATAGAGCTTGCTCTGGAAACGTAACTCCTGGCGCTGTACAAGTGCCCCATCAATAGCGCAGCGGCTCATTGCATTGCCCCCAGCGCGTGCAATCTTCATTATTTGCACTGCTGGTAAAAGGCGGCGTTTCTCGCAGATCCGCACTACTCCATTTAGCCGAGAACAATGATTTATTCCCCCCTCGCCATCGGACACCCTCTGTTTCCCCGGCTAATAACGAACTCTGGCTGCAAGGGAGGGGACGGGGAGGGATGGCTCTGCTGCGAGGGAAGGTGGGAAACCAGACCTTGGGAAGCAAAGCTCCCAGTCCCTGTCGGATGGCATTAAAACATATAGGTGGCTTAAAGCCCTAAGTTACCCACTGACGCAGACGTTACTAAAGCAGGCTTTAATTCTCAGTGGCCTGGTGCCTTGAACAGGGCTGCGGATGGAAGGTGCTGTCTTAATGCTGGTGGTTTGGGGCCACACATCCCCTTCCTCGTACCTCTGGGGCCACCTCTTTCTTTCTTTCTGCCGATGCTGGGGCTCGAGTGGGTATAGCAGGTCTTGCCGCGACCATCGGCCCACCTCCGGCTCCTCTCGTGGATGCCCTGCCCTGCGCTTGCTCCCCGCCGGCTTTCTCGGGCAGCAGAAGGCTCTTGGGGCAGATGAGAGAACGCGTGTCGGTGTCTCTGGGCGGCCGTCACGCAGAACCCTCCTCCAGCCGCTTTTCCCCGCTGTGAGCGCCAGTCGTGACCGCAGTGGGGTTTCACGGTTGCGTACGCATGTGGGCCGAGCCATTTGTCTCCACTCCAGAGCCTTGATTCTTCCAGAGTCGTTGCTTTCCAGGGTACAGCTTCCTCTCCTGAAGCTCACTATTCAATTATAATTCCCAGCTGACGACTGCTTTTGAGATCTGTCAGCTCGCCAGCTCTTAATCCATTAAATGTGTGGGTTACAGATAACATACAGCGGTGTTTTTTTAATATTAGAACGCTGTTTGGTACTAAGTCCAATGCCGTACAGAACGTTAAGCGCCATACAAATATGTTGCCTTTGTCAAGCAGATTTTGAACCTCCTCAAAGAAGGAAATCAGGTTTGCTTGACAAGAGCTGTTTCCCACGAAGCCAGGTGGGCGAGCGTTAGTTGTAGTCGCATCCTTTAGTTCCTTACTAATGGAATCTCTCATCAATTTTTCCACTGCTTGGCGCGGGACTAGTGTTGGACCAGTCAGCCCAATGTGGAACGGTGAGAGGTTCATTCTGCGTGTCCTTTCTGGGTGTTGATTAAGAGGGAAATTATACAGAGCACAGGTATTACAGGTGATTGGGGTTGGACTGGATGGCCTCTAGGGGTCCCTTCCAACCCAAACCAGTCTGTGATTAGAAGTTAGTACCCTTCCCACGTTATACGTGGCAGACGAGTCTGTTCACTTCCTCTCATCGCGTATTGCTATATATCGCATGGATCTTCGATGTGGTTACGAATGAATGTCAGCCAAAAATGAGTGTTTCTGGGGACTTTCTAACGAGCGGAGAGCCGTGGTGTCAAGAACAGCAACATCCCCTAACGTTCCCGCAGGTGTTCAACGTGTGCATCGCTGCCTCTGAGATAAGAGTCTGTGAAGCTGGGGAGGGGGCAAAGGCAGGGCATGACCGAGCGCCTGGCCCCAGGGGGGCACGGGGGGGATTAAACGGGGCGGTAGCAAAGGAGCATTTGGCTTGTGCCTGGTGGGAGATGTGTCGAACCAAGTCCGTCAGGTACATCAGGGCAGAGAACGCCATTTCGGTTTCATCCTGGTTTCATTAGGGAAACAAACCCATCGATAGCTTGATTACATTTTTGGCTTCATCCGGTGATGTGTTAGAACAAGGCAGCAGAGAGAAGCCCGCAAGTTTGCCGAATCTGAGGCAAAAATGTGGTGCTTTTTTTATTTTTTCCTTAAACATTCTTGCTTCAAGCTTAAGAGCTTCTTCTTTGGGAGTGTGTTTCCAGTTATTTGCGATGTGCTAATTACCCGGTGGCAGAGCCTAAGTGGGTGTGAATTGCCAGGTCTCTGCTGACTTCAGTGAATGGTGGCAATTTGCGCTTCAGGAGGCTCCGTCACCGAGATCCTTGCCAAATCTGAAATCCCTCTGCTCTAACTGGGCTGGGGAGCCCCGGGCTCGGGGGAGCACAGAAGAAAGCGTTTTGCAGGGCTTAAAATTCTGCGCGCCTGGGTGATTCGTTAGCGACTGTGTTTGTTATTCAGCCGCCACCGGCAGGCGTGATGGATGCTTGAGCCATCTCGACTGATGAGGAAGGAATCCTGCTTCAGATCGCGCCGTCGCCATGGAAACCGCTGCGGCGGTACCCGCGCGGGCTCCCCGCCAGCCGGGGGGACATCGCTGATAATTCAATATGGGGCGGCAGCAGCACGCGCAGCCTTCAAAGGCTCCGGGAAGCCAGAAGCGTGCTGAAGGGTTGTGCCTTTTACCACGTCTTCCGAGGTGACCGTGCCTCTGGCCAGGGCCCCCAAACGCCCACGGGGTGGCTGGGGGCAGCAGGAATGCCCCCCCTCCCCAAACCGCGAACCCTTCCTTCCCAGGGAGGCTGAATCGAAGATGACTCAGGGTGGTGGTAAACGGCGCGGGGGGAATTCCAGGCAGAAGGGCGTAAGCGCAGATGTGCTTGGCCATCCAGCGTCCCGACATTTCCTGCTGTAATGGCCTTTTAATTGATTAATCCTAATGGAAAAGACTCACGTCGTCAGCTCCCTCCACAGCCTTTTCAGTTCAGTGCCATCTCGGAAGCCAACAAAGATGCGTCTCGCGTTGGCGGGAGCCGTGAGGAAAATGGCGGCGAGGGCAGAGCTGGGCACGGAGGCTGCGGCGCCGCCGCAGCAGCTCGCTGCGAGTCCCCGTGCCCTGGCTCCTCTGCCGGCTGGAGCCGACTGAAGCTGTCCTGCCTGTTGTCCACACCCGCGGGCCACCCGCTGATGGAGACCGGAGGGGACACCGAGCGGCGGCGCTGCCCACCCCGTGCCACCTCCCTCGGGGCAGGTTCTCCTCTCCCCCAAGCCGTCGGTTGGGCTCTTCACGGCCACCGATCTCACCTTGGCACGGCGACCCCGAACCCTCCCCTGCGAGTCCTGCGGTGCCTCCTGACCTTCTGAGGGCTTTCTCCTGGGATGCGGCAGGAGGCAGTCGGCTGGTTTTCTGTGTCTGCCGGGGCTATAAAAGTGTTCGAGGCAATGATAGCACCAGCAGGACGACACCCAGGAGCCTCGTGAGGCTCTGCCCCTGCATCTAGATGCATCGCGCAGCTGCGGCCGGAATTTGCCTGCTGGAAGAAGCAGCAAGAAGAGAAAGCAATCCTCCTTTTCCCTTACTCTGCTCGTTCCTCAGCTGCCTCAATGCTTTCTCAGTGTTTTACAGACAAATGAAGGGCCTCCCTAAAAATCACAGTGCCGTGAGCGCTTCTGACAGGGTTCCCTACTCAAAGCCTTTCCGTTTCTTTAGATATTAACATCAAAGTTTGCCTTTGCCTTTGTAAAACAAAGCACCCGCATCCCTGCCTGCCTCTTCCCCGTTTTCCCTCGTGCCTGACCCCGCCGAGCCGCCCCCTTGCTGTCACCCGCGGCGTGCGCTGCCCGAGCACGCTGTCACCCCGAGCGAGCCCTTTCCAAAGGCTTTGCTCGGAGGCTTCCCGGCCGCCCTCGTCCCCCGTGCTCCTTGCCGTGTCTCGAGCCTCGGACAACCCATGCATCCTTCCATTTGTAGCTCTGTTTTCTTTTGTTGGTTTGGTTTGGGTTTTTTTGGCCTATCTGCTGCAGGGCACCCGTCTCGTTCGGTGTCCAGCAGCTCCTTTTTGCCTCCTGTTGGTGCCCGATGCCAAACGCCCAGTGCTCGCTGGCTTTTCCCCGTGCCCTTCTCACGCGTGTCCAGCGAGGTGCGTCCTTGCCGCCCCGTCCGACTGCGCTCTGCCGGGATGCCCGCACAGAACTTGGAAGTGCTTGGCCCGATGAAGCGCTGTGGTTGGCGCCGGTCAGGCGGGACATCGCTTTTTCCATCGTTCTGCATATGTCTGGCAAGGTCTCATACGTGACACAGCAGAGCCCTGTCCCCATCCATCGTGCCTCGTGCCCACAGCAGTATTATAATGTTATTTATCATCGTAGCCAGGGATCTGGGGCCACCCAGCTTTTCTGCGTGGCTTAAATAAAGGTGGAGTGAGCAATGAGCTTCCCGCTCCCTCTGCGCTTTAACCCTTGGTGCGGTTAAATACCGTCACTGGCTTTTTCACCTTGTCTGACGCCGACTGCATTTATTCACCTTGTGTATTGCTTTGAAGGCGCCGGTAGTTGGCATTTGGGCGCCGGCTCGAATGGCGCAGCCCTTCCCGCGTTCCTCTCGCTGCCTGCGGGCACGTGGACGAGAGCGCGATGATCCTCCAGCACGTTGGGCTCGCTTTCTTAAAGGAAATAAATCTGCAGGCAGCGAGAGATGTTTCCAGAATCTTATTTATCGACCGTCTGCTTGTATGCCTCATCCCTTTCCCATCCAGGGGAGTTAAAAGCCGCTAGACCCCGTTTCCAGATGAGAGAGGGGCAGATCCAGGGGGGGGGGGAGGAACGGGCTGCACGGGCGCCTGTTGCCCAGGCCTTGGAATTCGCCAAACCCACACGTCCCTTGCTTACAAATTCCTCGATGTTGGAATGAGTATCCACGCTGATTTCGTAACCAGGTGTAACACGCCAGGTAGCAGATTTTTATCTACTCTGGGTCTAATTCATTAACAGTTTGCTTGTACAGGCGTATCGTTATCTTTATGTGGCTTCTCCGGTTGGCCATATGGGCTTGCTGGCTGCATGGTATCTGTCAGCAAGGATGCAGCACACTTGCCGTCTGGCTGGTGTTTGCCCAACTACTTGAAGTAGTTTGGTTTTTTTTAAATACAACAAGTTTCTGTTATCCCCCGTTTTGCCACGGGTGCTGAATAGTTTGCTTTCCTTGGCACTGAAGCCCTGGGCGGTGGCGGCCGGCGTTCGGAAGAGGGGCACGATCACCCTCGGTCTGTGCAGCAGACGTCCCGGTGTGCAAAGGTCTGCAGAGCTGAGGGACCTGGCCTGGGAGCTGAGAGAGAAAATGGTTTCTTTGCAAACAGATGTTGATATTCCAGTAGTAAGGGTGTATTTTGGTGGCCATGCCTGGGTTGGTTCGTTACGTAAAGTTGATTTGGGGATGCAGGAACAACAGCGAGGGAACCTCGGGAGCTGTCGGTACAGGGGCACGAGCGTGCTGGAAGGAGCCTCGGCGGCAGGAACTGGGAAGGCACTCCTCGTGCCGGGGAATCGCCGGCTGGGAGCTCATTCCTTCCCTGGGGAATCACCAGCTGGGAGCTCATTCCTTCCCTGGGGAATCGCCCGCTGGGAGCTCATTCCTTCCCTGGGGAATCGCCGGCTGGGAGCTCATTCCTTCCCTGGGGAATCGCCGGCTGGGAGCTCATTCCTTCCCTGGGGAATCGCCGGCTGGGAGCTCATTCCTTCCCCAGGGAATCGCCGGCTGGGAGCTCATTCCTTCCCCAGGGAATCGCCGGCTGGGAGCTCATTCCTTCCCTGGGGAATCGCCGGCTGGGAGCTCATTCCTTCCCTGGGGAATCACCAGCTGGGAGCTCATTCCTTCCCCAGGGAATCGCCGGCTGGGAGCTCATTCCTTCCCCAGGGAATCGCCGGCTGGGAGCTCATTCCTTCCCCAGGGAATCGCCGGCTGGGAGCTCATTCCTTCCCCGGGGAATCACCAGCTGGGAGCTCATTCCTTCCCCAGGGAATCGCCGGCTGGGAGCTCATTCCTTCCCTGGGGAATCACCAGCTGGGAGCTCATTCCTTCCCCAGGGAATCGCTGGCTGGGAGCTCATTCCTTCCCCGGGGAACCCCGTGCCAGCTCTCGGCGACGGGATGCTGGGCTGCACAGCCGGGTGGCTGCCGGGCGTTGGGGCTCCGGTCTGCGCTGCTCAGCTCGGCGGAAGAGGGAATGCACAGTACCACGTTACTAAGCAGCATCTGGAAAATTGCCCTCAGGTCTTACATTCATGTTTGTAACCTTTGTAAAAATATTATTTCCCATTGCTACCCGGGTTTTTTAATGTCAATATACTGAGCTCTACCTCCTGGTATTACGTCTTACACACGGTGCTGCCGCCTTTATACCCTAGAGCACCTCTCTTTTCTAAGCTGGTTTTCAAAAATAACTGGTTTTCAAAAAAAAGAATTCACGGGAGACTTTGCTGTTGGCAGGGAAAGAAGTTTTTGTCGTGGTCTGGAGCAAAATGCACAGCAGATCTTTAATTGAAGTTCACCTTTAGCGTTCGGGATTCTTCTGGCTCTGATTTGGAAGCCCTGCGGTGGATCGCCGCCTGCAGAGATCCGCTTTCCTGTGGGACTCCCCTCTCTGCTGCAGCTCCGGTGCCCAGGACCAGGAGAGCCGCCCGCCCGCCGCCCTGGCTCTGGCCGCCCGCAGACCCCCCCGCGTGCTCCCACCTTTGCTGGTGGCGAGCGCCGGGCGCGGGGGGCTCCTGCCTGGGAGGTGGAGGCGGCGGCGCGAGGTGCCGGCTGCGGGGAGGCTGGCTCCATCGGCGGTCCAGCGCGCGCGGTGCTCCTGCCTTCACACCTTCCTTCTCCGCTGGAAAAACTAGCTTCTCTTCTGTCAGGTTTTCAGATTTTATCCCATCTAAAAACTCCATTATCGTCCCAGTTCCCCTTCGCGAAGTGCGGAATTACGAAGCTGCATTTAGATGGCAGAAAGGATTGCCCAAAACCAGGCAGAGCCGAAAAGGGCAGTGGCTAATCAGCAGTCGTAAGGCGGTGATGCAGCGGTCCTGCAATTAGCGGTACAGTGCCACTGCCAGCGACGGAATCCTGCGGAGTTGCACTGGAATTTAAGGAAATGAATACCAATTGTACTTAACACCCTTGGTAAGAACACCAAATGAACATCGTATGTTTTGACATGTCTGTTATTTATATGCAAATTCAGTCTTTTCTGCAGGATTTCCTTGGAGATAAATATTTTATTAGAAAGCCGAGGAAGAGGAGGCCGTATGTTAATGGGAGATAATCAACACGTAGCTTGTGACTGGGAATGTGGCGATGAGAAAGAGGGGGATTAGCTTTTATATCATTTTTATCCTTTGAGATGCGTTCTCGTTTCCCCCTCTCTCGCTATGTTCTGCGTCCGGGCTGTGCAAACCCGCGCGTTGTTGAGCTGCGCGTGTCCAGCAGTGCGTCGCACGCTGGGCGACCTTGGCAGCTCAGACCCATGTCTCATGTGCATATGGGGCAGCACGCAATTGCACGTTACTCGGAGAGTTTTAGCCTCAGACAGCACGTGCTAATTGCTGTTCTGGCCTGTGCAATCCTGGGGTGCTCTGGAGAAGGAATAATGGGAAGCCGTAGGGCACGGGGAGGCCATGGAGCGAGGCGGCATTGCATCATTTACAATAGTAGGTACGACGGAGGAGGGCGGTGTTCGGGAAACATCAGTGGAAAGCAGAAAGAGAAGGACAAGCTGAACTGATGAGGAGAATGGGTGGGTTTGTGAGTGGAAATAAAGAGCTTGTACAGCTTGTTTCGTCTGGCGAAATCAAGGCTGAGAGGCGATCGGTGGCTCTGTCTCCAAATGTCAAAGGAATAAAGTGGGGAGGGGAGAAGCCGCGTAAACTGAAGGATGGCGTTGGCACGAGGACGGCCAGGAGTGAGAACAGCAGCAGGGGGACGCTCGAAGATGAGGAGACAGCTCGTGTCTGCCCCGGAGCCTCGCGTCGTGGTACGAGGCTTCCCCGGGGGGAGGACGGGCCGGCGGGAGCCGAGCTCGAGGCCGCCTGCGGCGTCTGCGCGTTGGGCGCGCTGGGCTCGGTGGCCAGACATCGTCGGCGCTGGTGAAAGCTGCGACGTTGGCTACTCTGGGCAGCAAGGTTCCGTTTTCCTTCTTTTTTCTTTCTTTTTCCCCCTCTCCAGAATGTAATTAGACTTTCGGTGTGCGTTAGGGTGTGCTGTGAGGTTATTTGCTGGTTAATTATGCTTGGTGGCAGTAAAACACTGGAAAAGCCACACCTTTGGGGGGGCACAGTCAGTGTTTAGAAGGCCCCGAAAGCTGCAGTTGGCCATGTACTCCATAAATACCCGTCGGCATCGTTCGCCAAGTGACTCCCTTTCACGTGCTGCTGCTGTGTCCTGATGAATCATTCCATCCACCACTTTGAGACGACGACTTCGAAATGTAGGGCTGGGCTTCACGGAACCTCACTGACCGCGTGTGACAAAGCGCAGTTCTGCTTGTAGGTGCCAGCGGCCGAGCTGGGCGCTTTCAGGGGCTCGTCCCACCCAACAGTTGGGGTCTGGCTTTTGTTTAAGCAAGTGCATGGCCGTACGAACCGGTGGGCAATACGTACTTGGCTGGCAAACCCGATCTTGCCAAGTCAGCACCTTCTGCAAGAAAAATGCCTCTTTTTATATGCTAAGAGAGAAGAGAATAAGGCGAAGGGGATGATCCCAACCAAACAGGTCTATGCGCTGCCTGCAGACAAAGATATTTTATAAAGATGCCTGCGCGGTTGTGCAAGCACGAGTATTTATTTGTGCTGCTTGGGTTGTGCCTGGCGAGTGCTGGCCGTCTGATGATCGCCCAAACGTGCTTTGTTCCCTCGCACCGTTTATTGTCCATCTTTTCAGGTACCTGAGGGGACTTTTACATCTCAAACTGGGTTTGTGCCCTTGGCAGTAGTAATAGAATTAATAATTACATTTTTGTAGAATTAATAATTATGTTTTCATAGAATTTTGGTTTGCAAAGTGCATTACAACTGGTCTGTAATTAATTGCATGCCTGTAACGACACAGAGCTGTATCAGAGACTACAGCAAGGGCATTCCAGAAGCACTTTGCTTTCCGTTCTTTCTCACGGGGGCGCCTAGTCTCGGTGCCGACCCAGCTTTGGGGTGCTGGCTTGGGTCAGGTGGCTGCCATCAGCCCTTAACTGGGGGACTAGAGGTGGAGAGGGGTGCTCATATTCCACATAACTCAACAAATCACGTGCAAATGCTGGGATAACCTGGGATTGGCTCTCTGGTGTCCGAGCAGCGAGGAGTTGGTGGCCCCCTGGGCTGCCCTGGCTCTCCAAAGCAGCTGATCGGCGGCTGTCGCCGCACGCTTTATGGCTTGACGATGCTCGTGGAGCCCCAGTCCTCGTTCGCTCATGGCACGCAGCAGTGTGTGCCGCCCCCAGCCCCCAGGCATGCCGGGGAATCCCACTGTTCTGCCCTTCCTGGCAGGCTGCGTCCCAGCTCTGCCTTACTGGTTAGTGCTCGCTCAGCTCTCTTGCCTGTACCGGTGACGCTGAAGGATAAAGCATCCTCTCCAGGAGACGGGGTGGGTTTGGTGCTGGGGCTGACCAGAGCATCCCTGGGGGGCCCTGTTGCCGTTGTCGCTGCATTGGAGTCGCCGTGGCTCTTTCCTTCTGCTTGTTGACTATTAACGGAGTATTTAATCTTAGCGGGGCAACAGCAACCAATGGGTTTTGGATGAATGAGCCTGCACAGATACCTGCTTTAGGCTTTTAACTTTCAGCTTGAGTATATTAACTCAACTTTTTTGTTCGAGCGTCCTCTCTGCAGGGGTAGTTTGGATGTTTACATTTCCTCATCACAAGCGAGGGCTGTTGAGTGAGGCGAGACGGGCGCCTTGGGGAACAGCTCGGGAAGTCAGACCCGCGCTGAACGTCGGAGGGCGGCAAAGCCGGATAGCCTGCAACGGAACGCCGGGTGCTCGGCAGGAACGCTCACGAGCTGGGAAGGAGAAGGATCTCTTCTACTCTACAAATACCACTGTAACGACACTGACAGTGTAGATGTAGGCGAATTAGTTAAGCTTAAACCGTCGCTCGTAAGAGCAAATCCTTACAGCCAGGGAAGATACTTTACAGTGGAGGCAACCAAAGGGTGTTGGGGTCCCGGATCCCGGAGGCGGGTGCAGCCACGGGGAGGTGCTCGGCCCGGGGCTGCACGCTCCCTGCTCCGGCTCGTGTCCGGGGAAATACCCTTCCCCACGTGCTGTGCGGTGCTCCTCTGATCCAGCCGCTTCGTCCCAGGGGCCGGTTTCCCTTGGTCCTTTCAGTTTTTGCCTCAGTTCCGTTTCTGTCCCCACTGCGGAGCGTACGTGTTATGCTGCGGATGGTTCTTCTGAGCTTGTTCACTTCCTAGGTTTTGAACTGCCTTCACTGTAGGTAAATTTACATAACAAGGTACACAACAAAGTACTGAAGCCCAAGCTGAGCATACCTTCATTTGTTTTAGGTATTAGAGCCTGAAAAATGTCATAATGCTATAATGAATGAATGATGGGCACGGCTTGCTTCGCTGGTTTACCCTTGAGTGGTCCCCCAGAAACAGATGCCTGCAGCTTCCAGGCAGGGGGATTTGTCTTGGTTATTGGAAGTGTTGTGGAGGGAGAGCAGACGAGCCCGGCCCCACGAGCGGCTGCCACCCCGAGGCCCTGCAGCTCCTCGGGTCCTGCCAGCGCCTCAACGTCAGTGTCTGAGTCCTGAACGGTTTGGGTAAATTCTCATCGAGGGGGAGGGAGGATGAGGCAGGCAGGACCGGGGTTTCCCCTCTCATCCAGCCTCCCTCTGTTTCTTTCTGAGTCGGGTTTATCTGCACTATGCAAGCCCAGATTTGGCAAACTATAAAGCTGAGATTAATCAGGCTGAGTAGGAAGGTAAAATAATCTGATGGATGCTGCTGCTCCGCAGGTTAAGGCGGTCAGCCGGGGCGCTGCCGGTACCATCACTCCAAATCCTGCCGAGCTCACGCTTCGGAGGTTTGATGAGTACCCATAAGCCAGCGATGGATCCGTGGCCAGCCCAGCCCAGCTTTGCCAGCGTCCCCTCTGCGCCCGCACCGCAGGCGGAGCCGTGCATCGCAGCACGCGGTCTCGTACACGCCAGCTCCCGCAGGCGACGGGCGAGCCTCGAGCGGTCGATCTGCTCATGGTCTTCCCCGCGCCGGCAGGCCATATAGGGCGGGCAGCAGCCGCGGTCCAGGGATCCCTTCCCACCGGCGATTCGGCCGTTCTCTCCTTCTCCGTAGTCACAAAACAGTGTCAGTGTTTTATGAGAAGTCCGTCTGCTTAGAGTAAGGTAATTGATACAAGCAATTCCAGTTCCCTTTAATATAACAGATCTCAAGTGTGAAACCTCCTTAGTTAATGATCGGCATAAAATAAAAGTCTTTTTTTAGCGTCAGTTCTCAGTTAATTTTACAGTTCGGTCGAAGTGGAAATATCATTAAACAGGGTAGCATTAAACTTTATACGTGTTGGGCCTCCCCTGCTCTGGAAGGGAGAGGGGTTGGGTGTCTCGACAGTTGCCGTTGCGAATCGATCGTTGTCCAAGCCCTGTTCCCTGCACACATCCGACTGCCGGCCCCACCAGCGTGGAAGGGCGCGATGAGGAGGCGGTCTGGGTCGCACCGTCCCTCCGGGGGTGCAGGCTCCGTGCGGGCAGGATGGGTCTGGTCTTGTAGGTCTGCAGGAAGAAATGCAATCAAATAGCTGTTCCTCGGTGCCGAGTCTCCGTCTCACCTCCTGCACGCGTCGCGTCGGGCAGGACCCAAGCGTAAGAGACGCTTTGTGCTGCAGGGGATGTCGATGAGGGCGAAGCTGTGCCCCGCGGGAAACATTTTGGGTCCTAAACTGCATCGTGTTTGCCGGCACTGGGAGGCACTGGCAGAAGGGACTTCACACTCTGGCTGAAAAATGCACATTTGGTCTGGGAAGGGCAGCTCGTGTGAACGGTACAGGACTTCCATGCCGGCGCGGCTTCCGCTGATGGATGTGAGTGCAGCCGCCCTGTGACAGATCTCTCCCTCGGGCATTTCTCACCGCCTCACCTGCAGCCGACGGTGCTGGTTTCGGTGCGCCGGTCCAAAGCGGGAGCCGTTTGCGGAGCCGCAGCTGAGCAAAGCGCTCGCTGAGACACCGGGGAGCAGCCCCAGGGCTCCGGGGGCAGAGCTGACGCACGATAAATCCTGGCTTTCCCAGATTTCTGCTTTTCAGAAGTTGAGGATGATGCCGGCCGGGCAGTGTGCGAAGGCCGCAGCCATGGGCGCTTGCGTGCTGGGCACGGGTCAGACCCAGCAGCAGGCGCCCCCGGAGCACTGCGCTTGCCTGTGTGCTGTGCAGCTTATTCTGTCAAATAGCTGAAAATGCCCAGGATTGACCAGAAATGGTCCTAAACCAAGGCGACTGCTGTCCTAGCCCCGAACCGGCTCCGAACGAGCACTGGGAAACTGGTACGGTTCAGCAGAGCCTCCGAGGGGATAGCATCCTCCCCAGGCCCCGCAGGGGTGCTCAGCTGACCGTCACGGTCGAATCCAGCCTTAGCACGAGCCTTTTCCGTGATGTCGTTAGAGAAACACGTTTTTATTCAAAGTTAAACTCGCAAGCCAGCCTTGAAACAGAGCTACGATACCCGCGTTTTCTAAGGCAAGCGCTGGCATTGTGGGGTGGCATCCTTCATATCGGAAAGGCAACGCCTGGTGTGTTGGGAGTGCGTGCTGGGTTGACGAAGGTTTGGAGACAGCCTTTGCTGCTATTACTTTGACCCGCAGCCCTGGTCAGTTCAACACTGAGCTGAAGGAGTCCTCGGCGTCGATCCGAAGGCTGCGCTGGTTCGGGGTGGCGGCGTGGGGATGGGTGGATTGCTGAGGAGGAGGCACGGGCAGGTCCTCCGTAACTGTTCGCCATCCCCCTGCAAAGGACAAGGAGCTTTGAAGGGTACAGGAGCCGCAGAGCTTTGTGCTGCTGACAAAGGACAGAGGATGTGGTTTCGGCTTTTCATCCCGCTGCTTTCCCTTCCTTCCAGGGGAGCGTTAAGTACGTGTTGTGATTGATTTTGTGGTGAGCCAGGTCAGAGCGATCTTCCTTCCTTGAGGCAGGGGGGGTAAATGGCCACGTTTGCTGTTTTTAGACCCAAACCAGGCTGGAAGCTGGACGATATCAAAATGCACCATTGCAACCAACGAGCTTGTGAAAATGAAAGCAAAATCAGAGTTTTCAGTTTAAAAGAGAGTTTAATGCTTTAACGGAAAGGGAATGAGGACACAAACAGTTATGTCCTTGAGCTCGGGGAGACACTGTTGGTAGGGAAAGAAACATGAAAGATGCTCTGTTAATTTGGGGAAAAAAAGGAGTTTGGGGAGTCCAGAGGCCCCACTTCAGGAAGGTGGGCATGCTCAGTCCGCTTTACAGAGCCCTTTGCCGCGAGTTCGCAGTGGGCGCGGGCTCCGTTCGGGCGTCGGGTTTGCTCTGCAGGATCTTCTCCAGGTTCGTTACAGATTCTTCACACGATTCTGCTGAACGCCTCTTTGGGGTTTGTATGTGGTAAAGGAAAGTTCTGCAGAAAAGGAGCCTCTCAGTCCTAAGGGTAAGCTTTGAAACAGAAGTAAAATAGCATCTGCTGCTGATGGATTTGGGGGGGACTGGAGCCTTTTAACCGTGTGTGTCAGCTCCTGCTGGGGACCTCGGGACCGGTCGGCTCTGGGCTCTGGGGCAGGCTGCAGTTCCCACAGGCAGCTCCCCGCTTTGGGGTGTGAATCCGTGCGCGGGAAGGACCCGTGCAGCATTTTGGGGCAACCGCTCCCTTCTTGGGGGTTTGCTTGAAACAAAACAGAACACACACACAAAAACCCCAAAGAAGCAAAGGGTGAGTTTCTAAGGAACAGTGCCGCTTGTTTCCCGATAAAAGAATCTTTTACAGCATCAGATCCTCTAAATTAACATGAAATGGGCAGTGGGGTCTTGCAGGGGCTGTGCCTTCACACTGTGAGTCTCAGTTTAAAAGTTCCGCTCTTCTCGCGCACGGCTCTAAACCCAAATAAATCTTGGGCAGAGGAGTGTCCTGGGACGTGACGGTGACAGAGCTGGCCCCGTCCTCCACCCCGTCGGCTTTCGCCTGGACGACAGAACGTCTTCATCAGCCGCCCTGCTGGTAATCTGCTGCTGATGGAGATTAATAGAGGAAATATTTTCTAAACACTTCTGTATACGCTTTCATTAATCTACGCTTGGAAAATTAATCTTGTGGGGCGACCTGCAAAAGGTGTTAATTGCAGTTTCAGAGGAGGATTTATCAGAAGTTTGAGGAGGTGCAGCAACAGCCGCGCAGCGGTGGCAGGAGTTCTGGTGGGAACGTCCCTGTCCTTCAGACCCTTACGCTTAATGCACATAAAAACCTTGCTTTGTAAAAGCTCTGGGAAGCAAAGCGCAGCCTTGGCTCTGTGGGGGCCATGCTCTTGCCCCTTCCGGTTCAGCGTGGGATTGGAGAAGAAAGAATAGGTGAATAATTGAATTGATGTCCATCCTTAATGCTGTATCATTATTTTTGAAGACTGCTCAGATGGGCGTGGTGGGGTGGCGGGGTTTGGTTTGGTTGTTTGGTTTGGTTTTTTACCATTGCCAATAATGAAATTTGGCATGAAAATGGAAATCTGTGTGTTACGTGAGTGGCTTCGCTCTGATGGGGATTTATTGTCCACTTTCACTTATTAAAGCACACCCTGTAAATTCCTCGTGATTTGTAAGCCTATGGGCAACATATTGGATAAAAATGCTGAATTGGATGGCCGAGGGAACAGATTTCTGTCCACTTGCGGGACTCATTTCAAAGGCACTTCTTGCAGCGCTAACATGCGGTTCGGGGAAGCGAGCGACCCGGGATTCTCTGTTTGCTTCTGCTTCTCCTTGAATCTTGAACGTGAGGTGGTTTCAGTGACAGAACATACACCCTTCCGATTTTGCGCTGTGGCCGGCGTAAGCAGGACGTGGTGCGCGGTCGGTCTCAGCGAAGCATTTCGTCTTGGCAGCAAACACGTACATGAGCGCGTATTCATGGCTTTTCTCCCAAATGCTGAAAAACTTCCCTCTACAAAAATGAGACAAACGGCGTTTAGATGCATGCGTGTCGCTGTGAATCTGCCTGTGGTCTGTCCGGCACCACGAGTGCCTGGACGCCATGGGTTACACACGGAAGTTTTGATCTTCTGAGCTGCGTTTAGCCAGGGAAAATTTGAGGAAGTGGTTGAAGTTGCTCTGTGCGGATGGCGGTTTTGTACAAGGGCGCTGCTCTCGAGGGACGGCACGTCACCGTTTCAGTCTTGAAATAAGCTGAAATAGTAATTTCATGTTCAGGTAACGCTTCAGTTCTTGCTCAGATGACGTCCTTCATCAGATCGGCGCCTCTCGCCTTTGGGGAGCGGAGGGCCCCGAGCAGCCCTCCCCAACAGAGACGTCAGCCTTTGCAGGCGGGGGGAGCGAGGACCTCGGAGCCGCCCCCGTAAGAGCCACGCTGCGTGTCGTGCTGGGGCTGGATCGAACAGGGGCGGCGTGGAAGCGCTGCTCGGCAGCAGCTCTGTTCCCTGGGCCTCCCTGCAGGAGGACGGAGGTTTCCCGCAGCCCACGGGAGCAGGGGAGGGGGGACTCGGAGCCGCGGCCCGGCGCCGGCCGTGCTGCTGCTGCTCTGATGGAAAATCCCTTTCCTGCTCACGCCAGCAAAGCCGAACTCTGTACCCCACTGAAGGCAAAACCGGTTTGGGTTGAGGAAAGTGCTGATCTGCCGTACCCGGTAAAAGACGCTGAGAACCAGGGGGATGACAAGAACAGACCTAATGCCATAAAGCTTCTGAGTTTATTTTGTGAAGTCTCGTGGTCTTTCCTGGTCACCATTGGCCTAGAAGAAATGTTTTGAATGTTCTAGTAGAAGATTCCCTCCGCGTGAGAAGAGGTGATGTACTGAAAATGATTCAGCGTTCTGTTTTGTCAAATCCCTCATCAGCGCTGTCCTGCTTATCTTGAGAAAATATGCAGAAAGCACTTGAGGAGCAAACCCCTTGAAACTGCCAGCTAATCACTTGACCTGCGTTTGTCAGCGCCCTGTGATTGCCGGGGTCTCCTTCCCTGTGCGCCGTCACCGGCGTTTGTACGCACGGCAGGACCCGGCAGCCCGCGGAAGAGCCGGGAGATGCCCCCAAGCAGCGAGGTCTGGGTGACCTCCAGTGATGCAGAAAGCGCGGACACAGGGGACTTTGCAACCCTCATTACCTGCTCAATAACCTGCGGGTTCAATTGCTGCTATTCGTTGGCATTTTCAGCTGCTTAGTTAAAAAGTACAAAAGGTTGAAGAGGGATGTGTAAGATCCCATCTGTGCGAGCAGAGTTTATAAGATTAATTTGTGTGAAGGCTTGCATCTAGTTAATCCATAATTAATCAGCAAAGCCCACCAGTTCTATAATTGGATGCTAGTGACAAGTTAGTTAAAGCAAAATTAAATCCCTTCGTGCCGCATTTGTGTATGGGAGACGTTGCAGATTACATGCTTCATCGATGTGCTTTCGCCGCGGCTATCTGGTCATTGCTGTGGCAGCCGAGCGGCTGGGGAGGCGCGGGAGCATCCTTGCCAAGTGGCAGGTACGCGGCCCCCGCATGGCAGAGTTGAAGGTCTCGGGGCCACGCGGTGGCTGGTGCTACGTGGGCAGTACGTGGCAGGACTCTCTGAGTGTCTCTTCCAGGGGAACCGTCCCCGCAGAAGAGCGTAGGGACAGCCCTTTGCAGTGCAGCACTGTACCTTCTCTGCCCCCCGGCTCGGCGGCCCGAAGGGCGGGAGGAAAGGGGCGGTCCAGGCCTGAGGTCCAAGATGCCTCCACCTTGAAGTCCCACCTGGAAGAATGCAAATAAGCTTTTTGTTGGCAGCATGTAGGCAAATCCTCTTGAGACACTGATACTTTGAATGCCAGTGATGGGAAATCACTGCTATGTTACAAATGAGAAGAAAATCTGCTCTTGGCTTGCCGTTGTGCTTGTATTCTCCATAAGTCTCAGGGCATATTGACGATGTTTGTGTTTAGAGTTGTATTCTTCTTCCTCAGCAGTCCAAGTGTCACAGCTGTTAAATGGTCCTGAGGAACTCTTCAGCAGGCAGAGCAATGACCTGCAAAACCTTAGCGATAACGTCGCCTCAGGAAGACGTGCAGAAGGTCTCTGAAGTTCCGCTGTTGTTCGCACAGAGCGTGCACTGGCCTTGTGGATCTTGTCGTAGCAGACCTCTTCTGACGTTCGTTATCTGCCACAAAAATGAGCTTTCCATTCTCTGATAAAAAATTACTGCAAGTAAAATGTCGACCTTTTTGCTGCTTACTGAGTGTCAGAAACACTCAGCCGTTTGCTGGTGGTGAACTTCGGTAAATTTAGGCACACTAATCCTGAGAAATGGATGCTTTGCTCTTCGGGTTTTTGGGACAGGAATGAAATATTTATAAGTTGGTTGCAAGCAATATAAACTTAGCATTTCTACTACAGCTTGTCCAGAAGGACATTCTTAAATGCTTTCTTACTGTAGCTCCTGCCATTGCTTGTGAGCGATAGCAAAGCTCTGAGGATTTTAAATTGGAATGGGAAGATTTAGTATTGGCATACACAATAATTTGTTCTAGGTTGTGTAAATGCTTTTTAATTAAGGGATCCGTTGGAAGGAGGTTTGAAGGTCAGGTCCTTCCAAGTTTTCCATGCGCTTGGATTCAATTTTGAGAACTGAGGAGCTGCTGAACACCTGAAGTGGCTTCCTGAAACGGGGAAGGGAAGCTCAGCTTCTGAAGCTGCCTCAATGGAGCACAGGGAGCCTTGCCTCAACCTCGCTCCCTTCCCGCTTGCTGTTTTTGATGCTATAATGTGAATTAGGCCACCTTTGCAAAGCACCTGAAGTGACCAGACAGGGAAGACTGCGTGTTGAGCGTTGAGTCGCTGACTCGGTGGCTTCTGGTCTTAAATGTAGGTAAGCCGTCGGAAGAGAACAGGACCAGGAAACGGGGTGTCTGCAAACCAGCCGAACGCCTGCTCTTGTAGGCTCAGGGTAGTACGTCTGCAGGTGACTCCAGGGCTAATTTTGGACAGGAGAGGCTGCCAAAAAATATTTCGGCTGAGGCTTCCGGTCCGTTCCAGTACAAAATTAATCTAAGATAAAACTGCGTGTATAATTAATACCTCCCCAAAGTTCTTTTGGATATTTATATATTTGCTATAAGTCGCATTTGTTAGACTTGTCCTTATTTACCCGAGTCTGAAAGCTGGTGAATGCATCAGACCCGTGTGCCTCACGTGCCCTGCGCCCCGCCGTGGTCGTTGTCAGATGTGGCTTCTTTCTGCCACGCGTGTGCAGAAAATACCGGCTCAGCCTGCATTTCCCCAGGCACCATCAGGTTTTACCTAATTTCCCCATGCTGTAATGGTCTTTTTCTTTTTTTGCTGAAAAAGAGATTCAGCCGGATAATAAAAACTTTTCTAACTTCTGCGCAGCCTGCCTGTGTGGTGGCCGCGGAAAAGGCAGCTGGGCTTGAGAAGGCAGTGGTGGTTTTGTGGCACTTGGTGGATATTTGACATTCTCACTGCCGGCCTGGCCTGGTCTCTCTCCCACAGACCCGGTATTCGCTTTTCGCCCTCCCGCCCCCCCGTCGGGCGTCTGGGGGGATTTGCTGCCCAGCATCCCCGTTGAACAGAGCGCAGCCGAGAGCATCCCGATGGGAACCCAGGGTTAAAATCCAGATCCAGGGCCAGGCCGAGGTATCGATGCTCTCCCTGTCAATGCCGCTCGCCCCAGCTTTTGTCATAGCGCTGCTGCGCTCCCGGTCGTTAAATTATTCAGCCCTTTGCGATCCATCTCTCACGCCGAACTCCCCCTTTGCCGTGGTGCTGACTTCCACAGCCTGGCTGTCCCCTGAAAACAGAGTATTTCCTCTTCGTTCATTCTGAGTTTATCAGCCATTAATTTAATCGAGAAACCCTTGGTTCTTTCCTTACAGCAGGCGTTGAAATGGAATGACTAATCACTCTCTAAATCTTCCTGTAACTGTGTATTTGCTACCTCAGTCAGTCGAGTCTCCACTAAGACCAGCTCAAGAAGCCTTTTTTTGGGCAGTGTTTCCTCAGATATAAATGTATTTAGACCTCTACCTATCTTCATTGACCTCCGCCGGATCTGCTGGCTCTCGGCCCCCCTAGGAGCTGAGACGCCCAACGCAGACCTTAATGGTTCGTACAGGTCTGTATCTGATTTTCCATTCCTGTTGTAGCAGACGTGATTAAAGCCTCCAAGTGAAATCACAGTTAAATCCTGTCATAGCCCGTTACTTTTTTGTTCTCCTATTAGGATTTTAGGCATTTCTTTGACATATTTTTATTGCCAGATTAGGAGGGAAACACTTGACTTGTTTGCAACATTCTCATAATATCGTCTTTATAACATTTCTAAAAGAGAATAAATATAAAATACTTGTGTATATGGTGGCCGTTTTTCAGTCTGACGTTAATACGCTCCGTGATTTTCCAGCTCCCAACTCTCCTAACCTTGTGGTGACAGCCAAGGAACCCTCGCACCTGGGGAGCGGTGCGGCTGCACGAGCCGCCGGCGCCTGGATGATGCGCGGGGGCCCGGGTAACGTCTCTGTCCCGTAGGCTTTGTGCATCCCGCTTGAGCGACTGCCCAGACGGCGTCGGGTCGGAAAACAGCCTCGTGGAGCCAGAGCAGCCTTCCGTACCGCCTTGCCTCTCGCCAGCCCCCTCGCTGGTCCGGGGGTCGCTGGGCTGCTCTTCCCTAGGGAGCCTGGGTTTCGCGTCAGGCGTACGTCACCCAGATCTGCTCTTAATGACCGCTTGCAGGCTTGGACTGTTTCGTGTTTAAGAGGGCGTCATTAGACCATCCAGCCGTAGAGCTCGTGCCACCCTGCCCGCACTCAGGTCCAACCAGTGCCGCAGGGATTTAACAGCACTGGGCTTTGGCTCCTGGAGAGCGTGATCGGGGGACTCTGACCTTAATTTCCAGCGAGTGGCCCCCAGGCCAGGCTCGGCAGCGGGACGGCTGTTGCTCACGCCGAGGCAATATTGACCGGTGCGTCTGCAGGACGCCCCTCACCTTAATACCCAGAGCCAGCTCGTGACGAACGCTTGCTTCTCTGTCACAGAGTTGGGGTACATCTTGTCCGCCAGCAGAGAGGGGTGCGTCTCTGTGAACGTCTCCTTCATGAAGAGATGACGACGCTATTCCTGAGACTCGGATATTCTGTAATTTTTGTTTTGATTTTATCATGTCGCTCAGAGCATCCGCAGGAGTCGCTTCAGAGCAGTGCTCGTGTACTGTGTGGCCTCTCTCCTGGATAATCCTCCTAAAAATCACTGATTTGTAGTCAGCCTTGCTCTTGCCCGTCATCTGAAACATCTCCCAGGTCTCCAGAAAACCCTGGAGATTGTTCAAGAATATTCAAGCTGGCAGTTGCCAAGCCATGGGGGCCTTTGTGGTGCAGGAGAAGGATGGGAAGGAACTGATTCGGAGCAGGATGCCATGCGGGATGCCCAGCTGGGTTATCGGCGGATCCGGAGCAGTCCGGTGGCCTCCAGGATGCCCGGCTGGGTTATCATGGTCATCCCCCATGGTTTGTTTTTTTTTACGATTTACAGGTTTTGGGTTTGGTGGCAAGCGACGCGAGCAGCAGGGGATGGGGTGGGTAGTGTGAAGCCTTTTGTGTCGATTAGGAGGCGCTTTGGAAAGGGTATTTCGTGGACAATTGGCCGGGACCTGTGGCCCTAAGGAAACTTCCAGCTCCTGGAAAGCTTCGTAATCCTGTCGGGGGTCCCGCGCGTGCTCCCCGCTTGAGTTGTTCCCCAGGGAAAGCTGTGACGTTTCCCTCCTATGTCTCACGCCTTCATCCCTATCCAGGCAGCGTCGCTCCCGTACGCTTCTCACCCAGGCCAGGGTGATTAAGCACTTAAATTGATTAATCAGATTTCTTGTGATGAGAACTACTGTCATTCATTAATCTGAATGGGATTATAAATAAGAGTTGGCAGATAGGGGAGACAAACATGTTGACAGATAGACCTGCTGCTTTGAATACAAATCACACCGCTGCATCTGGAGGGCTTTAGCTCCTGGCAGCCTCGGGATATGGCTTCCCTGAAGGTAAAATTAGACTGAGATTAAAGTATCCCCATATTAATAAAGAAATATGCATTTATGAAGAGGCAGCTACTGCAGGTGGGTGTGCGGGGCCGCATACCAATGATCCTAGAGCAGGACCGGGCTGGGGGTTTTGCTTCCTCTGGCATTTGGGACAGATTTTATGAGGTTAGCTGTAGTCAGCACTCAGGGATAACCCAGCTGCAAGTGTGTGGCTAATACCAGTCTGAGTGATCAGGTGGCAGGCCGGCGTGGGCGGTTCCGATTGAATCGTCTTGCGCTTGACGGCACCGCAAATCACAGAAAATTCCTGTCAAATTTTGCGCTTGCAGAGACGCTGTCTAACGCTCGCTGCCCGGAGAGCCTTGTGCTTCT
Organism: Gorsachius magnificus; assembly: GCA_034008185.1. Lineage (NCBI taxonomy): Eukaryota > Metazoa > Chordata > Aves > Pelecaniformes > Ardeidae > Gorsachius > Gorsachius magnificus. Next base: position 333,529 of record CM067098.1, on the reverse strand, counting down.
CACACCCCGCCGTAGCGCAGGGCGCGGTTCAGGCGACTCAGGGAAGATGTTGGAACCCTCGCCGCGTTGCAGCCGACGGCGAAATTCCCACCAGCTGCAGCAGGGCGGGAACTTCACCGCCGGGGACCGGGCGGCTCTGCCAGCCCTGCCTGTCGCTGCCGAGCAGCCCGCGGCATCGCTGCAGAGCGTGCGGAGATTAAAGCTCTCGCCTCTTGTCGGGCCGGCCTCGTGCCTTTCTTTCCACGCATATTTAAGGAATTCTTATTAAAAGAATTACCGGTATAAAAAATTAAGAGTTTGATAGCAGGCGCATAGCATGTCGCGGCGGTGGCGTAGCCTGCGGTGGGAGGCCAGGAAGCCGACGCACTTCTCGCCGTCGCAGAAACGCAAACTCCTGCGCGTTGACGCTGCCTGCGCCCCCAGAGGTGGCGAGGGGGGGGTGGCCGGGCCCCCTCCGACGGGGAAGGCTGGGGCTGACGCAGGGCACAGCCAGCCTGCAGAAGGCTTTGACCTTGGGCTTTAATTTGCCGTTGAGCTGCAGGCAGGAGATCAGCGGGTGGGTGCCGAGGGCTCGGCGGGCAGCGCCTGTCAGAGCCCCCGCTGAGGGCACGGGCCGCCAGCGTGAAGAGCCGGGGCAGAGCAGAGAGGTTGGGGCGCGCTGGGACACGCCGTTACCAGCTCGGTTATTGTTATAATAATGTAACGCGCTGCGTGGCAGCCCCACGGGATTCGCAATGACGTTTCTGCCTAACTTTTCCTGTGCGGCAAGTCTGATGGAAAGAACGCCGTGGTGCCTGGCAGCACGCCAGATGCCCGGACCCGGCTTTTTCGGACTGGGGAAAAAGAGGAAACACCGCCGTCCTTCAGCATCCAGTGGGCGTCGCAGCGTAGCCTCCCTCTTTCTCTTGCATCAGCATAATACACAGAGAGTCTGAAGAGCTGACCTAGAGGAAATAGCGCTCACTGGAAAAACCAGGGGAAGCTGGTAGAACGCATGGCTTTCCAGGGGCCGCTCCCCTTCCTGCACGTAAGGCAGACGCAGCCGAGTGAGCCGGGGACGGGGAGGCTTCGCCGGGATCCGAGTGGGAAGCCCCCAGGGGCAAAGCCGTGGCCTGTGCGGCGGGGCTGGGGTAGCTGAGGGTCTGCGGATCAGATTGGGAGTGGGGAGGGACGTCTGTCAGGTGTGCATGGGGGGCTGCAGGCATAAAACTTAAATTTTAGAATTTGGGGCACCGGAGGTCGGTACCCATACACGCAGGTTTCTGCCACTTGGCCAATGTTGTTCAAAGAATCATTTCTGAAAGTAGGAAAGCCAAAACCCACGATCCTTGCAGTGGCTTCAGAACTCCACAGGGGGAAAACAGGGTTTGAAGAAGAAGCCATTAAACATTAAATATTCCATTAAATATTGAGCATTTCAAAAATTGCTTTCTAACAAGTCCCAGGGTAAATAGAACAATATTTGGTAGCAAAAGCTACCAGAGTGACAGGGTCCTGCAGTGAGTTGCCTGGCTCGGGTTCTGAGGCTGCGGTAGCCTCCCCCCCCTCCGTTACCCATCTGACGAGGTCCCTGGGCTCGGCCCAGAAGCCGTGGTCTAGGCATGGCGGCTGGTGACGTCAAGGGCATCGGGAGGGCTTGAAGCGCGTCGGAACGAGAGCCAATGGGATTAAACCCAAAATGCTTGCGCCAGCCTGAATGCCCAACGCCAGCCCAGGCCCCGCTGCGGCAGAGAGGTGCGCGGTGACGCTGTGGCCACGCCAGCCCCAGCCCAAAAGCCAAGGGTTGGGTTCTCCGGGATTTTGCAACCGCGTAGAAACTTTGTGAAGTGTTTTATGAGATCAGTCCATAGGGACCTCTGCCCAAACTGGCCGACTGTAAGCAACTGCTGAAGTTCCATTGACGTGGACAAAAGGCGAGCCCTGCCGGCAGCGCGGAGCAGCCAGCGCGGCGACCTCAGCAGGTTTTCTGCTCTCTGCTGAATCAAAGTTAGGATCTGTGAACGCTGGAGGAAAACCCAAACCCGTCTGAGGGCTGTGCTTCGCTACAGAGCAAGAGTGAGAAAATGTGTTCAGCAGCATTCTTGTTGAAGATTTGCTGCAGTAGCGGGAAATTTTGGATGCCTCCCCTATGTTATGACACTTTTTTCCCTTTTTAGATCAAAATAAGACCTCCAGGTGCAGCCCCCCCCCCTCCGGGTGATTCCTCGGCGCTGCAGGGTGCAGCCTCAGTTACACCTCACTGTTTTTAAAAGCTGAACCGGGGCAAATCTGTACGGAGAAACGCCGGGGTTGGTTTCTCATTGCGTCCCCGTCAATTTGGTGTCACTGTGCATCGCTTTGCCCTGCCGGAGCTGTCGAAAGCCGCCTGCTCCGCTCGCTTGGCCAAGCCCCCGCCAGTGCTCCCCCCTCCCCAGCCACATCTCGCTGCCGGGGGAGGGAGAGTAAGATTGATGGCATCAGCTTCCCCGTGCCTGGCACGGGCACCGAGTCAGGGGGCTCCATCGCGGCACATTGGCTCCTCTCGCTGAATTTTGATGAATGGGGCAGGCGGGAGCCGCTGCTGTCTCCCAGCTCCTGCAGCTGACAGGGGTGAGCCTAATCTGATGTTTAAATGGATTTGGAACATGTCCGTGGCTGTAGCATCCCTGTCCTGAAGGAAGGCCATCTGCTAGGAGATAACCCGAGCTGGGAGGGCGCTTGCTGCGGGCCTGTTTGAGAAGAGAGGTGGCGCACGTAGAATTGGAGGGTTTTCCCCAACACGTGCTAATTCGGTTGCTGAGAGGCAGCTCACGTTAGAGACTCGAGGCTTTCGGTTGCCTTGCTCTTCCAACCATGCTCTGCCCTGTCGGAGAAGATCGGCAGAGAAGTTTGTGGGTACTCGTTGCAGACACAGATGGAAAATCACTCTGCATGTAAAACAAATGTATTGCTACAAACAGCTCCCAGGCTTCTCTGATCGTGACTGGTGCGAAATCCAGAGAAATGGGTTTCAGGAAGGCTGGGTGGTGTCTCCGCTGAAAAAGTTGGCGAAGGGAATGGGATAAGGGTGGTGTCTGTGTGAGCAGGCAGCAGAAATGTCTGTGGTGGGGATGGGGGTCGGGGGTTCTTGTTGCATTTTGACTGGCATCTCTGAAACACAGGTTCCTGCACCGCGGGATGCCGAGATGAGAACTTAGAAGCCGTTTTTCCATTTTCCCTTCTGCATCTGAGGAACCTGCACCAGGAGCAGCCTGCCCGCTGTGGCACGCTGCAGCTCCCGCGCTGTGCCTTCCCCGGAGCGGCGCCTGGCCCCCCCGCGGGTGACAGGCAGGCGGGGGGGGCAGAGCTGGGGTGGGCTCGGATACAGCCGCTAATTTTGGAGACCTGTACCCTCTCATCAGGATGATGAGAGGAACGAAGCTAACGCCTCGTTTGGCTTTCCCGGGAGGTTTGATCACAGGAGCGGTGCCGCCGTTGCAGGCAGGATGCTGTTCCCTGGTGGAAATCGGTGGAGAAGCTCCAAAACGGTCGGTGTAATTACAGAGGAGATCCCGCGCAGTACGGCGGCGTAACGGGGTGTGGTGAGCTGCTGGGCTCGCGTGCACGCCGCTCGGCACCGCCGCCGGAGCTCGGAGCAGAGGCGGGGGCTTTCCACCCTCCCGCGCTGCCGCTGCCACCGGCTGCTGGAGCAGAGGTTGTCCTTGTCCCTGGTTTGTGAAACACGGGCATTATGTTCCTGCGGGGGGGTTGCTTTCCCGCTGTGGGCCATGGGCAGCGTTCCGTTCGGCGTTGGGGCAGCAGCGCCAGAGCAGCCTTCGCTCGTCACGCCGGCGCGGCGCAGAGCACCGGGCAGAAGCCGGCGCGCGTTGGAGCACGCGTCCAGGCAGCGCGGGGGGCCTGAAGCTGCCCTGGCCTTGGCCTCCTTGGGGTATTTGGTGGCCGTTTCTAGGGGGGCTTTAGCTCCTACCACGCCTCGGGGGCTGCAGGCAGCAGCCTTCTCTTTGGCAGGTGCCTTTGCTTGATTCAGGAGCCTTTTCATGCAGAATTTCACATCCCCTATTTTGATGATTTCCTGCTTTGTGTTCTTGTTGGTTTTTTTTTGGTTTTTTTTTTAAACCATGTTTTGGGTTTCACTTGTCTGGTAGTCAGAGTCCATTATTTGGGGCATTTTTCACTGCCCTTGCCATGAACGTGTTCATTTGAAAAGTCTGTTTGTTCAGGGATTTCAGTGCAAATCCCGAGCTGTCAGGGCTTGCCTGGGGACGCGTGCCCTTTCCTGGCAAGTCCATTCCTCCCCAAAAGAAATGAGTAGGATCTGAAAAGCCGGGTGAGCGGGGTGCTGCCGTGGCTCCTCGGGGGGGGACGGGGACATCTCTGATGCTGGGCAGGAAAGGCGGAGGCAAGCACCCATGGCGCCGAGCACGGAGCCTGGTCCGTCCCTGCCCCCCCACCAGCCTGCAGGCAGAGGGGGCACGGTCCTTTTTCCAAAACATCCTGTACGGATCCTCCCTGCGATCTGCAGGCTGCGGGGGCTTGGAACTTGAAGCCTTACACCGTAAAATTACTCGAGTGTATTTGAATAATTCAGAGCCACAGGTCCTACGTGGTTTGTTCTCTAAAATTTATTTATTCTTATTAAGGGAATTGGGAATCCGGTGTGAAAATCTGAACAAAATCCAGGCTTTTTTTTTTTTTTTAAATATCCAGTAGTGTAATCCACTGGGGAGAAAAATTTCAAAGCCTGTCCAACCCTATCTTGAATTTTTGATTCTCTTGCTTTCCTGTTTCCGTTCCCAAGGTGTTCTGGTTAAGGAAGAACACCTCAGCGTTACCGTGGTATTTTTAAATAAGCCATGATCACGTTAAGGAGCTCGGGATAAAAAAATCCACTAATACTTTGATTTCTGCCCTTCCCCCTCCCCCCCCCCCCCCCCCCCCCCCCCCAGTTTTCAGAAGTTTGGTAACGCCAGATGTGGCTGCGTATAAATGGAGGGGTGAGGCGGCTGTAGTTGCCCAGCTCCCCCCCTCTGCCCAGAGAAGGCATTTCCTCGTTAATCATCTGTCGGTTTTAAAAAGGTGGGAGATGAAGCGGAGCTGGCAGGGCCTGGGTCTGCGGGAGCAGCGGGGGGGCTGCAAGGATGGCACCTACGGCCGCCAGCCCCTGGAGGCAGGGACGGATTTTGTGTTGGAGGCAGGGACGGGTTGTGCGTCGGAGGCAGGTACGGATTTTGCATTCAAGGCAGGTACGGGTTGTGCGTTGGAGGGGAGCCACGTGGGTCGTTGCTCTCGGCTGGCTCGTCAGCGCAGAGCGGGGTCCCCCACCACTGCAGGACTTGGGGACAAAGCCTGTGCTCTGTGCGCCCTCCGGCTCCGAACGCCGTGTAATTCGCAAGGACAAGCACGCTCCTCCCCGAAAGGTGACCGTGATGGGAGCCGATGCTGCGGCGCTGGACCACGCCGCCACCGCCATGGGCATCCCCATCCCGCCGCGGCAGCGGGGTCGGGAGCGATCCCTGCCGGCCGGCATCTGCACCCCTCGGCCGGAGCCGCTCGGGGCTTCTGCAGGGGACAGACGATGCCGGCCCCCACGCCGCCTGGCTCCAGGGGGAGGTGACGGCCGCGCACGTCTTGGCCTCTGCTCTCAAAGCAGAAATCGATAAGCTGCTGAAGTGGCGTTTCGCAGACGGCTCAGAAATGCCATTTCTTTTCTCCTGGAGATTTTGTGAACTTAAAAGAGAATCCTGAAAAAGTCCTCCCCTGTCCAGCCCATTAATTCAGCCTGCTCAGGACAGAATTAACCTTGGCAAGCCTTCCAGAGGAGAGAGTCATTCTAACCTTAAAAATCTGCTGATTAAAGCTGGTTTCAGGAATTCGATTTCACTTAACGCGTTGGCTGAGTGCCCAGCCTGGCATTAACATAGCCACAGACACACGGGGCTGCGTGTTTTTACCTCCCCGATAAAGAAAAAAAAAAAAAAAAGAAAAAGAAACCCCAGCTGATGAAACCCCCTTTGCCTGTTTTGAGCGCGAATTCGTTGTAAGGACTCCTCCAGCTAACGGCGTTAACCTGCCCTGGGTACCTGTCTCCTCCGGCCAGCCCGGCAGGGAGCTCCGTTCTCTCGTTAGCCGCAGCGCCTGCGTCGCGCTGTCCTCTGCCGACCGGGCGCGGGGTGGCCCTGACGCGTCGCGAGGCGGGGGGGTTCCTCGCCGCCCCGTGTCGGAGGCAGGGGTCTGAGCGGAGCCCAGCGCGGGACGATCGCCGCTACGCACCCTCTCCAGGAAGCCCACGCGTACCGCGCCGTCAGACCTCAGGGTTCACGGCGTCTAACGGCGCTTAACTCGTTAACCTTGAAATCCTCCAAACAACGACGCTCAGATTTCTAAGGTTTCTATTTATATCTTAAACTTCTTTTTTATGCCTTTTTATCTGAAAGTTGATGTGATATTTTTGCCGCCATCGCTCCTTTTGTCCTTATCCCAAAAGCTGGCTGCCCGGGGGGGTTTCTCCCACTGCGGTGCATTTCTCCGCAGCCGTGTTACGTCTCGGTGTAAGCGCACGGTGCCCGGGAAGAAGAGTTCCCCGCTCCCTCCGGGGGCGATGGGCTTGCTTACGCGTGGGTCTCCCCCATCCCAGCCACCAGTCCCAAAACATCAACCCAGAGCTCGACCCCGGTGTCGTGCCAGGTGGGGGGGAAAGGAAAAGACAGATTTAAAAGCCCACTCCCATATGCTGGCTGCTTTGTAAATCCAGTGAACCGTTAGGGCTTTCGTAGTGGTTTGTTGCGGTGTCGAACACGGTTCCACGGAGGTGGGATGCTTCCATGAAATTCACTGCTGACACCTCTCGGGTTGTATGTGTGACAGAGCTGGAGACGGAGCAGCTCTCCCGCCTGCTCGACGCAGCGAGCTACAGGAGCTCAGCCTTCGTGCTTGCCGTTACGTTTTGCTTCAGTCATGGCGAAGTTTCGATTGACTTCGCCGCAAGCGGGCGCTGCGGATCAAGTGGGGGTGTGCTGGGGTACGTTGGGGTCCATTGATGTACAATGAAGTACATTGATGTACGATGCACGAGGCGCTGCGGGTGTTCCTCACCGTCACGGAGGCTCCTCCAGCGGCGTGCTCCAGACCGGCCTTCCCATCCCCGCTGGAAAGCTGGTCGGGCTGGGAGATGCCGCACCTCCCACGCCGCTTCCCGAAGCCGGGGGACGAGCTCTGAGTCAGCAGAACCGATCACTGAAGGCCTTTCGGTGCAGCCCCCGGTGCCGCGCAGCCAGGAGCCTCTGTTGGGGATTATCTTAGACAGCGGCGTCTGCTTTTCCCCAGGCTGCGGGGGGGGGGTTTAAATGTTAAGCTTTTTTTGGGGTTATTTTCTGCAGGTTTGCCCCCCCTCTGTTTTCCTGCTCCGCATTTTTTCATGTGTAGAATGTACCCTCGACACATTTAAAAACATTCTTAATCTTTGTCATTTGTATTTTAAAAATAACTCGGTCACAGCAGCCAGCAGCCCTTAAATCCTTTTTAATTCAGGCCGACCTTGCGAGCAGTGCTCTTGGGGAGGAGTCGCCGCCACCAGCCTCGCCGCGCGCAGGCCGATGAGCGTGGGCGTCTAACGATTCGCCTCCGCGCTCGCCCCTTTACCGGGCACGCTGGCGGTGTCGGGGCTGGCACGCTTGCTGCTTGCAGCGTCTCCGCCGTTTGCGAGGTCCCTTCAGGCAGGAGCATTACAAATGAAGATTTAGCGGCCCCATGGTGTTCCTGCGGACGGCCGGTGTCCTGTGCTGGGGGATGGATGGACGGCGCCGTGTCCCGGTGCGGGCTGGTGCGTGGGTGGGATAACGGCGTCGGTGGGGCGCTGGGCACGGGTCACCCCCAGCAGCGCCGGGCAAGCCTTGGTGCCATGTGCCAACCTTTGCGTCACCGTTGATGCCGTGGCCTCCCATATCGGCAGAATCGGGCATTCGAGACGGCCGGGCGGCGATGCAGCAGTACGCTTTCCCAGCTCCCGCCCCCTTAGGTCCCACTTAACGCAGTTTGAAGTCTGGCTGGAGCCGGGGCCGCCCTATCCCGCAGCCACCGCCGCCAGCAGGGTGCACGGTGACGATTCCCGCAGCCCGGGCCAGCGAGGACCCCTGGCAGGGCACGGACAGGGCTGCGAGCAAGCGGGCAGCACATCAATCCCGAGAGCAGCCGCTGGAGGAAAACACAAGAAGGAATTCCCCTCAAAACCCCCCTGCAGTTGTATTTATTTATTTCTTCCCTCTGTCGTGGCACAACACTGGTGTGCCTAAACTACGCGTGGCCGCGATCCTCCGGGGCAGCGCCTGCAGAAAGCTGCCAGCAGATTGCCGGGCTTTGCAGCCCCGCGTGCAGGGAGAAGCGATCGCCTTCGCTCTGGGCGGAGGTGTCATTGCGGGCGCACCCGTCCCCCGCGAGCGCCGCTTTAACAGCCAGTAGGGGCAGAAAATAACGTTGCTTCCTTGATAATAAACAAATCTTGTGGACAGGAATCGTGCCGGGATCTGGTAAATTAAACCCAGTTTTGTGCGTTTGGTTTGCACCAGGCTTCGCTCCGAACCGACAGCGGTGTCGAAAAGTCTCAACGTACTGGAAATCTGATTTTTTGCCTGCAGAAAGGATTCCTTAGCCTTACTGATTTCAGTTAGCCAGAGAAGCGTTTAAAAAAAAAGAAGGAAAAAAAAACAACTCCCTTTTGGAATTTCGCTCTATAACATACCTGACAGCAATTTTTTCCGTTTGCAAACCCTAAATTTTCCGTGTGCGCACCCAGGTGATAAACCACAGAAAAGAGATGTTTGTGTTGTGTTTTTTAAAGAACAAAAATGGTTTGAAGCAAAGGTGAAAATGCAGCTGAGCAAACCCCGCTCTGTGTCGTGCGTCGGGGCGCAGAGCAGCGGGGGAGCCTCCCTTCTGTGATTCTGTGATTCTGTAGCAATGTTTAAATTAAATTCACAGATTCTGTGACCTGTAGCAATGTTTAAAAAACTCGTGGGGTGCTGTAAGCCAGTGGCGCGCGTTCCCAGCCCTGGACTGGCTTCAGGGAGCGGGTAACGGCTGCCGGCCCCCTCCGGCGCTGCCTCCGCGCGTGACGGTCTCCTTTGCTAACCCGACTCTGCTTTCTCTCTTTTTGTGTCCCTAGTGCTTGTACGGATGCTACGTCCATTCCTCCATCATCCCCACGTTTCACAGAAGGTGCTACTGGCTTCTGCAGGTAGGACGACGACAAATTCCCCACTCCTGGGGCAATCTGCTCGAGCCCCGGGGCCGAGTTTGCTGCCGGGGAGGTTGGTGCTCCCGCGCTTCGCTGTCTGGGGGGATTTTGTCTGTCCGAGGGTGACGGGGGGTTTCTTGCTGTGTGTCTCTGTTCAGAGCTGTGAGATACTTATTTTCTCGGGGTGCGTTTCTAGCAAATGCAGAGCTGATGCCAGCTCAATCGTTCCCTAAGCAGAGTCAGCCAAAGTGAGACTTCTTTAAGGTTTCCGTTGTGTTTTCCCGTTCCGAAGCGAGGCGACCGCTGTGCCGGTACGCGGTGGCGCGGGAGAGAGATCAGCCCCATGGCTGTGGTTCATTTGGGTGAGCCTTGCGGCCGGCCTTGCGGTGGATCTGCTTCCCTCCGGTGGGGAGTTTAATCTCGAGGGAATTTTTTGGGTTCACTCAATGATTTTTCTTCCGGCCGTTGCGGGCACAGTGAAGCCCCTGGAGGAGTCAGCGGGGTTTGGGTAGCGGCCTGGTCCCCGCCGGGGCTCCTCCGGCTGCGGGGGGCGTGCTCGGGTTCACGTGCGGGAGTTTGCCCGGGGTGGGCGCTGCTGGACAGAGATGCTAGCCTGAGGTTTGCAGCGCTGTTTGTGTTATTGACTGGCTACAGCTGCTTAGAGGCGGAAGCAATTTGTTTTCTTCTGTTAGAAAACAGCATTTGACACATATTGTAATAATATTACTGTTTTAAAAATTAAACCCCTGCAGTCCTGAAAACAAACAGGTCTGGGGAAAGTGGCAGCTGTTTCAAGAAGCAAACAGAAAATAATCCCTTTTCCCCCCAGTTTTGCAATTGCACTTCCATATTAAAGTAGAAGATGCGGTCGCTGTTACTGCTGCATGAAAGATGCCCCACGGCCGCAGAGGACAGTGCCCGCACCACGGACGTAACCGTAACTTCGCTTGGCTCTCCGTGTTGCCGTTCCCAAGGAAATTATCCAGACTGCTAAAAAGAAACTGCTTTTGTCTTTGCATTCTACCCAAAATCATGCTCTGCCACGTCCTTCCGATGTTTATTCTGGCTCGGAGTGAGGCACTGCCCTAAGAGCACTTTTAAAATTTTTTTTTGCCTTACCTGTTCGCTCCTCGAAGCCGCGGTGCCCTCGCTGGTCGCAGTCAGTCAGGCGCGGGACGGCGCTGCCGACCCTTTCCGAGGTGAGTGACGGCAGGTCCCAGGCTGCGGGAAGGGCTTCGGCGCCCAGGCGCTGCCGCGGGGTTTGTTGGCTCGTCTGCCAGCAGGACGTGTGCGTACAAACACCCGCGCCGCGCCTGTCCAGGCCCTCAGAATGGCACCAGATTTTCTGTCAAGGGGAAAAGAAGAAGAAAAAAACCCCCCATTTGTACTCATAGTGACTAATGAGGGGAAAGTGTGGATTCTCAGATACAGACGATTTTCAAACATTGGCACAGCTGAGTAGCAAAATGCAGCGTTCCCCTCTGTGGATTGGTAAGTGGCACCCCAGGCATTTCAAATTCATTTGTCTGCCAGGCTCCCAGGGCTGGCTGCTGGCTGCAGAGGTTATTGGGGGTGGGCTCTGTCTTTGCCCCTTTGTACCCTTGCGTCTCTTGCCCCCTTCCACGCTTGTGCCATGCAGCTGGAGGCTCCTTTGCTGGGCAGGTCGTTGTGTCCCATCCTGCCTTTAGCGGGCTCTGATACCTTTTCTAGGGCTGGTGTTAAGGTGCTGCAGTTATGGGAAATAACACCTGTAAAGAAAAGCTTTTCCTTCATTAAGAAGGAGATAAAGGGTGCTATAGGATCGTGCTAGAAACTTTCTGTGAATGTAGACAGTGGCTAAGTAAGAGTTCTTCGCGGCACAGGACCGAGCAGCGGGTGGCTGTTTCACACCGTACGTGCGTTAACTGCTCGCTGAAAACGTGCACTGCGCGGCCAGCGGCGTCTTCCGCCCCTGCCTGCAGGAGCAACGGACAGCTGGAGGATTTTGGCCTTTTTCAGCATAAATTGGAAGCATTACCATCTCATAAAAATTCCTGAGACTTTTGCTTCGTAATGGGTCTTTATTTTTCATTTGGGTAAAATAGAAATGACTGGGTGATAAAGCACTGAAGATCGTGTGCGGGGGGGGGCTCTTTAGCTCGGTCCCGTATCGTAGGGGAGCAAAGTGTGAGTTCGGCTTTCGGCATAACGAGCTTTTGCGTTGTTTCTAACGGGAATACAAACGGTTGCTGCTACGCTAGCACATTCCCAAAGTGGGTTTTAGCCTGCGTGATGAAACGAAGCGCGTTCTGACGTGTGGCCGAGCATGGCACGGGGTCCCTAACCGGCCCTAGCGCGGTGCCGCATCCCCAGCACGCAGCTCTGACCACCTGCAGCGTCGTGGCGCAGATGGGCTGGGTGACCTTGGGAGCGCGACCCAACGGTCTGTGGTCCGGGGTCCCGCCAGAGCGATGGCAGCGATGGCGCTCAGACCCGTGGGGGGGGGCACGTGGGGACCTACTGCCTTGAGCGCGGTTCGCTTTGGCGATGCCTTCACGTGCGGTCTCTCCCCCTGGCAGAGGCTGTTCCTGAGGGCTTTCCTCACAGCTGAGGGAGCCCAGAAGAGGGTACCAACGTAAGGGGGTGTGAGCGCTACGTTATTGTACGGTCCGAGGCTGTGGGTATCTGAGGGTTAACTCCTGCTGAGAAATGCAGAGCTCATCGCAGGGAGAGCCCCAGCTGAGAAGGACCAAAGGACAGAGAAACTCCGGCGTTCTGAAAACGCGGCCACAGACAAGGTCGAAAGGAAGAAACAGTCCTGCCTTTCTCATGTTGAAAACGCCACAATTTCTAAAGATTTGGGGGTTCCCTGACTGCGGTCGCCCTCTTCAGAGCCCTCCTCCGACCCGAGCTTTGGCTGCTCCGTTTGCAGTGGTGTCATGGGTGATTTTTCTCAGACAGGCACATCCAGGCAGGCGTGACCCATCCCTTTTCATTCCCTTGCGGTCTCCCAGGTCTCTTCCTGACGGTCGTTTCCCAGCTGATGTCTCCGAAGACACACGAGCTGTGTCTGCCAGCCTTCAGAGACCCCGCTCTCCATGAAGCCCCTGCTCCTCTCGTGCTTTCAGCCCCATTTCCAGGGCCAAACCCTCTTTGGTGTTTTTGTTCCTCCTGGCGTTTTCCGTTGCCTCTCCTGCAGGCGTGCAGCTCGGCCAAGGAGCCAGCCATCCCCCTGGCCCGCGGACGTCTCCTCCAGCAGGAGCAGGCGCGCCTCAGTGCCTCTTCAGCACGGGCTCCCTCTGGACAGCGTTATTTCTGCAGGACCAGGCATGGTTCCCCCACCGACAGGCTGGTATTTACAGAACAGACCTTTTAAGCAGGCATGCTTTAATTGCCTCGGAGTCCTATTTTTAGTGCAAAGTGTGCGCGTGGAGCTGAGCCGCGAGAGGAGACCGTAAGTGCGGTGGGAGCAGCCGGTGCTGCCAGGAGAGCAGAATTCTCTTTTGCATCGATTTAGCTCTGCTCTGCAGCAGGAGAAGCACTTTGATACCACTCCGGCCAGGAGTCGATAGGGTACGGCAGTCGGTCCCCTCGCATCTTTGCTGCGCTTCACGATGCTTCCATGTGCAAAAGCATTTTTGGGGAACGAAAAAGTCACGGATACCCTTTTCAGGCCTCCTTCATAGTCCCTTGACGTGACCTCCCTGATGCAGCCCTCCCTTTTCTCCCCTTCCATCTTCTGGCCAGCTCTCTTTGAGGGCAGGGTGCTCCTTGCCACGTCTCTGCTGCCGTGCGGTCATGGGAGCAGCCATGTCGCAAGGCTTCCCATCACGTTATTCAGGGATCATTGAAGAGCTGAAATACTCCTGGAATCGGCGGAGCTGTGCAAAGCGTGTTGCTCAGTCCAGCTGGAATTCCAAGGGTTTGTTAGCCCTGCTGTCATAATCTTCTGGTTCCTTTTTTTTTTTTTTTTTTTTTTTTTTTTTTTTGCATTGCATTTCCAACAAATCTTTACTGCTGAAAATGAATTTCAGAGAAGCCATGTAAGAGAGGTGTTAGCCGTGCCTCCTCGCAAACGCTTCAACCCTCTCGTTCATTTTGGTTAGAGGGCAGGAGCTGCTGGGTGCGTCAGCCTTCTGCCCGGCCGCCAGTCTCGGCAGCCTCGCTCTGCACGGGCATCGCCCTCGGCAAGGCTCTGTTCCACAGCGGGGTGAATAGTTAAATAGGTTTGAAGGAGCCTTTCTGTGGCTCTGCACGTTGCATAAAACTCAGGTTCTGTTTAGCACGAATGCCCCAAAACTTTGTTTTAATTCTCATTAGAGACAGCTTTAATGGTAACCGTTGGCGTCGTGCTCTGCTGTACTCTAGTGCCATAAAGGTGAAGCCAAAGCCAGGACTCTGCCCGCTGCGTTGCTGGAAGACCTCTCTCCTCTCGCACCAGACGCCCCAGGGGAGCCGTTCCTCCCGGCTGCTGCAGGTCTGCTCTTTGTCGTCTCCCTCCTCATCGCTCCTGCATCTCCCCAGGCATCCAGCGCCACTGTCGCTGCCAGCACTCGTGATGGGCACCGAAGGTCCCCCCTTGCGCCCTCTCGCTGCCTCTGAGGCGCTTCCGCGGTTCGCGGCTGGGCAGCGGGTCCTGCGCCCTGCGAGTCGCGCCGGATGAGGATGGGGACGCCCGCCGCTGGGCTGAGACGCTTGCCCGAGGGCGCGTGGTTGGTTCTGCCGTGTTTCTGGCGGGCAGAGCTCTCCCCGGCAGAGCGCGGTCGGCCCGGGCAGCCCAGGGGAAGGACGGTGCGGCGGCACCGAGCCCAGCCTGGGCTTCTGAGATAGCCCGGCCCTTCGGTACCTGTGGCGGTTCGCACGGGGTGACCCTGCTGGGTAATACCCTGCCTTCCACATCTCATCCTCTGACCTTCCGCCGGAGCAGCTGCCTCCACTGAACCCCACCTTCAGCCGTGCGGTCCGTTTCTGGTACACGCACACACGCTCTATTCGAGTTGAAGGCTATTTCCGCTTGAGTTCTCCTCCTTCAGGTTTTACTTGCTCACTAGCGTTAGCTTCTCCTGGAGTCTTCACCTTCACTCAAACGAAATTCTGTCTGGCAGAGCTCGTCTCAAGCTTGCCTTCCTCCCGACCGTCTCCTTCCTCTTCCTGAGAACAAGGCCGTCCTGTGCACTGTGCTCCAAAATCACCCCCTCCGGCTTCGCAGGAGGCACGTCCCGTCTGTTGTTAGGGGAAGGACAAAGCACCGGAGGGAACAGCATCCACAAGAGCCCTCCTTTTCGGGAGAGCCGGCAGCGCGCCTACGTTTTACATCCATCCTCGCATGCAAGACCACGGAAATAAATCAGGGTGTTGCTTTCCTGAAAAACATTTTTCGTGACAAAAATCTGTAGATAAAATTGAGCTTGTGGCTCGGGCTGGGCCGTACCTTTCCATCAGTCCGGATACCTGGAAAATGAAGATGTGTTCTGACGCCTGCAGGATGAGTAGGATGCTCCGGGGCCGCGGAGGAAGGCAGCGATAGCCCTGCGCTGCTGCTCCAGCAAAGGGGAGGCAGAGGGGGCTGCAAAGGAACTGGTGTCTCGGCGGCTGGAAACGTTTTAGCAGGAGTGCTTTATCTTTTGTAATGTTTTTTTAAATTATTTATTAACACACTTGCTGCGTTTTCCTGAGAAATCGGATAGAAAAGCAAAATGTATAGCCAGCAGATTATATTCCAGAAGAAAGACGCCAGTGATTAAAAAACAATTTCCAGCCCTTTCAAACACATAACTTTATTTTAGACAAGTATGCTGCTATTTTTGTACCGCTCCCCACCATTTTAAAGAAAATCCCGGATTCATTCCGTAGATATATGAGGAGACTGACGCTAATGCGACCGAACCAAAGAGCAGTCAGAGTGCTTTAGTTGTTGCTTAAATAATCTGTTGTCATTTATAGAAGAGATGCATTTCCCAAACTGCTGTGGGACGTGCCGGGCTTGCTGATCACCAGGAGTTATTACAGGGGCGACGTAAAAAAAGCCCCAAACATGGCGGACTCCCACACAAACGGAAAGCAGATTTTATGCTTTGGCTCCTGGTGGGAATGATGCACCGCTTGCACTTTACACCTGCCTTGGGAGATGGAAAGCAGCCTCTCTGTCGCTTTATGGTCGCCGCAATCCTGCCGTGTGCCGCCGGCAGGGCTGGTCGGGGGGGCAGCAGCTTTTTGTGCGTAGCCCAGGCGGCGCAGCGCGGGGTGACGCTGGCCTTACGCGGGCGGCCTCTCCTCTGCCCCTTCCCAGCAGCTTTTGCAGGAGCGTCTGCCTCAGCGAGGATGCGTTTTGCCTCCCTGGCTACAACGGGAACCGAAAGCAGGGCTGGTTTGGGGGCTCTGGGGGCCCTGCCGAGGACCCCGCTGTCGCTGGGGAGCATCAACGTCTTGACGGCGGCACCCAGAGGTGACGCGACTGGAAAGGGGCTTGCTTTTGCTTGAGCGTATGTTCGCCCAGGGAGACCCCGAAACATGGGATCGCGCATCGTTCCGGATTCTCCTCTGGTTTGGACCGGTGATGCTGTCACTGAGAGATCCTCACGGCAGGGATCGCAGTCATGCGACAGCACAGCTCAGCTGGAAATGAAATCAAACCACAGGCTCCAAGACACTTATTAACATGCTCTGTGTTCTGAGGATTAGGCTTTTGGTGACACTTAAATTGAATTCTAATGCTATTCTGAAAACTATAATACGCTGGATTTCCTCCACCTCAGGTTTGAGTTAATGGTTTATTAAATTATGCACCTTGCAGGAGCCAAGCTGTTTCCTGGCGTGGGACACCGAGGCTTGCAGCAGCACTGCAGCAGCTTTGCTGGTCTCGTCCGCGCCCTCCCTGGTCAGCGAGGAGGTCTGCGGGCGTCCGTGAATGTTTTAAACTCTCGGCTGAAGTTGCACCCGCGCCGGGGAGGCGCAGTTGGGGATTGGGTTGGAAATTCTGTAGTGCAGCAAACTGCAGTTTGAGTTTGGAGATTTGGAGTTCGTTTTGGCGTGGGTGGCGGGGGACTCGCAGCCGGCGCTGCCGAGGCTGAGGTCTCTCCTTCAAGCACAGGGTGGCTCCGTCTCTGCATGCGCGGTGGCGTGCCCTGCCGCCAGTTGCCCCCTTCGCACGGCGTCTGTTAAGGCACGCTTTTAGAAGCGGTTCGGATAAATCTCCTCCCAGGCGCCTGCAGTTCTTTTCTTGCCATCCCTCTGCCTGCACAAGCTTCTCCCTTATTACCCCGGTTGCTTTTATTCTCAAAATCATCTTCCATTTCTGAAAGAGTTTGCCCTTTTTTATCATGTTGAGACAAAACTAAGGATTCTGGCAGAACCCTGCCAAGTTTTCAAGCAGCAGACGATTCTCAGGGAGAAGGCCTTACTGTGATTTGCCTGTGAGCGTCACCACGCTTTGGCTTTGTGCTTCCCTCGGCTCAGATCAACCCTCGTTGCAGCAAGAGGGCACGCAGCACCACTGCTGCCGCGGCGCCGGGCTCTGCTGGGGAAGGGACAGGAACATCCAGGGCTGCTTTTAGGTATGCGTAAGGCTGGTTAAGGCGAGAGAGACTAGGATTGATTTTGTCACTTCTTTTAAAAAAAAAACCAAAACACACCGCCAAAAAACCCCAACAACAACAAAACAAAAAAGCCCCACAACCAACCCCACCCAATCTATCGATGGTTAAAGACACCGTATTCTTCTCAGGTCAGAAGTACTTGCTCTGACGCGAGAAGGCCGTCCTAGAGCGGAGCTTTAAACCTACGGGATCAAACGGGTTAATGAGGCCCTGGGCTGCCACGGAGGTCTGCCAGCAGGGAGGCAAGTTTAGGTGCTCAAGCCTCGGGGAGGAAAGCGCGAGAGCGGCGAAGGAAAGGAGGCCTGCAAGAATATTGCGTCCCGGACCCAGACCTGCAAAATAATGCTGTGTTGCAGACTAAAGCCTGCAAAAGCAGCTTTTTTCCTACAACCTAGCTGGAGCCTTCCTCAGGGATGTTGCTGGTGGTAAGGTACAGCGCTGGCGTCCGAGCGCTTTCATCGAGGACCTTCGTCAGGTGTGGTTCAGCCACCCGTCACCGTGTGCTTCAGCCGCCGTGGTCCAGTACAGCAGACGGTCTTCGTGGACACAAACAACGCTCTCTGCAGTGCCCACATACGGGTATTTGATACTTTGGAGAACCGTTGCCTTTCTGAAACACATCGGTCAAATTTTGCTCATCCATGAGGAAGGGTGGGGGGGGGTGGTAGAGAAAATCAGGAGTAAAGCTGAGCCCGGGAAGAAGGGAGGGGTGGAGGGGAAGCTGTTTTAAGATTCGGGGGGGGGGGTTATTCTCTCCTACTTTGATCTGACTGGTAATCAGTTAAACTAATTTCACCAAGTGGAGCCTGTTTTGCCCATGATGGTAACTGGTGAATGGTCTCTCCCTGTCCTTATCTCGACCCAGGAGCCTTTCGCTGTGTTTTCTCTCCCCTGTCCTGAAGAGGGGGGCGATGGAGCGGCTTTGGTGGGCATCCAGCATCCAGCCAGGGTCAACCCGCCGCACAGTCCTGCTAGGAAGTTGCCTTGCATGCACAGTGTAAAACTTTGTGGGAAAAGGAATCTGTGTAGAAAATACATCCCCTTCTCAGCCTGCAGCGGAGGGAACGGAGCCGCGGCACGGCTGTGCTGTGAATGTGTTGAGCGAGGCACAGGGATCGGCCCTGAACTCCTCCCGCAGTGCTCGGCACTTGCACAAAGAGCTCAAGCCTCCAGTGCTGTTGTTCCTTTGGTTTTACTGAACATTAAATCCATCACAAAAATATGCAGAAAGAAAAACGAGTGCAACAGCTTTCAAGGTCGCTCATTCCCGTGGAGGCGACGTGACGGCGCTGGGCTCGCTGTCATAAAGCCGTGTCGGTGCAGGAAACCCTACGTTTTGTAGCGCCAACCCCCAATCGCAATGTTCCTCTTTTCAGGGAAAGATTGAGCAAACGTGTCCTGTAACCCGTGACCTGTGCAGCGGGGTGCTCTGCTCCGCAGCGGTTATAGCTGATAGGGGACGTCACCTCCTGCCTGCCATTTATTGGCCTTTTCTTCAGTCTGGTTTTCTTCTCAGCAGCCCAGGTGACCGGATAGCCCAGGGAAGCCTCCCTGCCTGAGCGTCTGGGACAGCGCGGCGGCCCAGCCTGCTTGAGTTCCGAAAGGTGCTCAACTTCAGACCCATTTAATATTTCCATTATGCTGACAAATCTGGAAACCTTTGAGAGAAGAAGTTTGTTCTGAGTTCACCTTGCAGTTGCCAGGGGAGGAAGAAGTTGCAGCTGCTGGATGCTGGGAAGCTGCTAAAAAAGGTTGTTTAGAATAGCGTTTCTTTATGTAATATCATTTTAGATGCTAGAATCTTCTAAGCTCAAAGTAAGTGACCCATAATCTTGCTCATGCAGTGAGAAACATCATCCTTCCAGGGAACTAAACCGTCGTTTTCAGGTGCTACAGGATCACAGGAGGTCAGGTCCGAAATCCCTTACACATTCAGGGGTTGGGATGACCTGAATAGTTTTTGGAGGGGCAGCTCTTTGAGTTTGGGGAAGGAAGCAGGACCAAGTTTGGGCTTTAACAGCGGTTTGCTGAAATCACGTGGATTAATACCATGAGCTGAGCACGAGCGAAGCCATCAGTTGCTTTACAGTGTTGGCTTCTTCGTAGCTGTACTGTACGCGAAGCAGACTCAGGCACTGTCTTCAGGCACGGCAAAGGGTGGATCATCTGTCCCCCTCGCTGTGACCTTCAAGCGGAGCATCCATCCCACTTGCGGAGGCTTCCCGCATCCTCCGGTGCTTCGGGGACCGGGGCTGCGTGGGCTCAGATTCCCAGCCTGCCACTCCTGTTGCAGGGGAAAGGGAGAAGGGGCTGTAGAGTGGGCTTGATTAAAGAGTGCTTTTGCTTTTTCTCAGGAAGAATATTTGCAGAGAAAACTGTGCATGAAATTTATATTCCTCTCATATGATTTTGACTGGTTTTAGTGCACAAATTCTCAGTAGAAAATGTATTCAATAAAAATTTGATGTGGAACTATAGCTCAGCAGAATCTTTTTTAAGAAATCCAGCTCTGGAATATTTATATTGTATCTAGTTTCAGTTTTAGTGCCTATTCCTTCTGCAGATGCCCTCGTTAGCCTGCTAACGGTTTATGAAGAGCTCAGCCCCTCCTGCGCCTGGATCCCGGCATCTCGGCACTGCCCGCAGCGTTTCTGCAGTGCCTGCTGGTGAAGTTTTCTGGGGAAAGCGCAGCTGCGTGCGGCGCTGCTTAAGGCTGCTGCCCATGGCTTTTTCTGCGAGGAAATCCATGCCTCTTGCTAATGAAGGGACCAGAAGCGTTAGGACTCAAGTAGGGGGGGGCGAGCCTGCGGTAGGTAAAACGCTACCACGCTGGTGGGCTGCGATGTGTCCGACAATACAGCGCACTCGATTTATAGCAAGCCTACCAGGAAGTAGTTTTAGCAGGAAAAGTGCAATAAATCTGGATTTATTCTCCTTTGACGCTCAGCATGCAAAAGGAGACATTTAGGGGAGGCAGGAAAGGAATCCGGGATGGCCACAATGAAAATTTCAGGGTGAACCTGACAGCTGCGAGCCCCTGAATTGCCGTTTCTTCAATATATTTTAATGCAGAGCTGGAGGCTCAAGGCATCGAGAGCTTTTTCCTAATGTTTAGTGATGAATTTTTGTCTCCTGTCAGTAAACAACCTGCTTGCTTTGACGCTTTTTTCCAATTTAAACAGGAGCACACTGCAGCCCTCTCGTAGAAACATCTATTATGTTACGCAAAACCAGAGGGTTTGGGTTGTGTTTCTCTAGTCTTTTTTTTTTTCTTTACTTCTAGTGTTCTCGTATCAAATTTTCACTTGAGAAATACTGCCCAGAGGCGTGGGAAATGGGACATGGCTTCATGAAATACACCCCGATCCTAGGATGCGCCATGGTTTTGGTTTGTGGCAGTCCAGGATTCAGTGCGTGGCCTAAATATCGCGGCATCCTGTTTGAGTTTTGAGCCGTTGGGTGGACCAGACGCTCTAGCTCATGAACCACGTGAGCGTTTTTCCTCGTGGCTTGCCCTTTTTCTAGATTACTGTCTGTGAGTTTCAGAATGGAACGGGATTCCTCCGCGGTTTATAAATTAGGGCCATATCACAGCAGCACCCAGTAGTGCTGCTATATTTTAGATGGTGTCAGGATTTCTATTATAAACCTCATTTTTCAGAGGTTTATAGCTCAGCCATAAAAATTCACTGTATGCTGGGGCTGGGAGCCTAACAGCTCCAGCTCGGCCATGCCAGGCATGTGTCTGCATGTGCTTTCTACACGCAAAACAAAGCGTGCTTTGTGTGTACACTTACACAGAGGTCTAGATAATTATATTAAAAATCCGTATAAATTCACCCTAACTTTTGATTTCACAGTTAATCCCTTAGAAGTTAGGAAGTGCCCCCTTTCTGCCCCCTGTGCAGCTTTAATTCTTCCTCGTTTGCCAGCCTGCTCCATTTGCCGAGACAAGATGCTCTTTAAGGAATAACAGATAGGGGCGTAATTAAAGGCTGCCTCGCGTTGCTTGTGCCCAGGGAGCCAGAGCAAGGCTGCTGCCCTTGGGGAGGGAGCGCTTCAAACGCCGGCTGGCGGATGCGCCTGGAGCCCAGCCCGCTCCGCTCCGCTCCCCCCGTCCCGCCGGGAAGGGCTCGGGCCGCTGGCGTGGAGGTGCCTGGGCGTGCGGGAGCGTGGCCGAAGAGGGGTGCTGGGGTCCCCGCACACGGGCACCTCTCCCAAACACCCTGCCACGCTGCAGTCTGTCGGTCCAGGGTAGGTTTTTCTTGAGCTAGAGTAGCGGCACGGGATGCAGCCTTTTTGAGGGCAGAAGCTAACGGATCTGCTAATGGCTTTTGCTTACTTGGAGTAATTGGCTGGTAGCAATATTAATCGTAAGGGCCGTTCTTACTCACCAGGGGGTATCTGGCCTACACAGTAACAGCTGTCCATAAATATATCTGCTCTACAAAAATAAAACCTGAAAACGGGTTTGCGACAGAGGATATCCCTCCAGTATGGTCCACATGCGTATGTGCCTTCGAATGTATATGGCCAGTAGGTTTGCTGATGTTGGCATATGAGTAAGATACCTACAGCCTCCTTTTAACAGCTTTGCATAATGCTCACACCTGCGCTGCTATAATTTGCGGCATTTCAACAAAAAAAGCCAGCTCAAATGAATGAAGAATGTCCCTCCCCAGTGCTGCGAGCGCTCCAGCCAAAAGAAAACAGAACGGGGCTGTGTGTGGCCCGCGCGGTACGCAGCCACCACACACTGTGAGTAGGTCTTCAAACGTGCAACTCAAACAGTCACCAACGCAGAAGCGGTTTCATGTATACAAACAGCCAGATAATGAAGGACACAAATTTGGTCTGAATGTAAAAAGAAAAAGAAAAAACACACAGTCTGCAAGTTGGCGTTAGCCCAGCTGCAGCCAAATGCATCTTGGGTGACGTGTTGGCTCTCGTTGGCTTCTCATCTGTGTAGGATTTAACGTCGATGGCAGACAGACCTGTCTGTAAGCTTGTGCTTTTCGGCATGTTAAGGCATT
Source organism: Gorsachius magnificus (assembly GCA_034008185.1). Lineage (NCBI taxonomy): Eukaryota > Metazoa > Chordata > Aves > Pelecaniformes > Ardeidae > Gorsachius > Gorsachius magnificus. The sequence goes on along the minus strand of CM067098.1, from coordinate 311,714 downwards.
TTGATCTCAGTGCTACTGCCCCACATTAATTCTCATTCTGAAATTCTGCCTGGTAAGAGGCGCCCGTTCTGGTCACTCCTCAGCGCTGTAGCAGCAAGAGCGTGCCGCGGGCTGGTTTTGTTTTAGAAGTCGTATTGAATTACTGCAGGGAGTGCATTCCTACCATCTCTTCCCTGGGTGCTCCTCAGTATTTCTCATCTGAATTTAAACCACAGAGGCTTGTGGTGAAGGGAATTAAATCCAGTTGGTGGCCGGTCACAAGCGGTGTCCCCAGGGCCAGCTCTGTTTAACATCTTTATCCATGACCTGGGCGAGGGGATCGAGGGCACCCCCAGTCCGTTTGCAGATGGCACCGAGCTGGGGGGGAGTGTGGATCTGCTGGGGGGAGGGGGCTCTGCAGAGGGACCTGGCCAGGCTGGAGCCATGGGCCCAGCCCAGTTGGGTGAGGGTCAACAAGGCCAAGGGCCGGGTCCTGCCCTGGGGTCACCACACCCCAGGCAGCGCTCCAGGCGTGGGGCAGAGGGGCTGGAAAGCTGCCGGGGAAAAGGCCCTGGGGGGGTTGGTCGAGAGGGGGCTGGATAGGAGCCAGCAGGGTGCCCAGGTGGCCAAGAGGGCCAGCGGCATCCTGGCTTGTATCAGGAGTGGTGTGGCCAGCAGGAGCAGGGCAGGGACTGTGCCCCTGTACCGGGCGGTGCACACCTTGCATTGCTGGAGCGTGTCCAGAGGAGAGCCACAAAGCTGGGGAGGGCGCCGGGGGGGTCGGGCTTGCTCCGGAGGGGCGATGGGACGAGGGGCACCGGCCTCAAGTTGTGCCAGGGCAGGGTGAGGTTGGCCCTGGGGAACAATTCCTTCCCAAGGGCTGTCAGGCTGGAAGGGGCTGCCCAGGGAAGGGGTCGAGTCCCCAGCCCTGGGGGGATTTAAGGCCGGGCAGAGGCGGTGCTGAGGGCCAGGGTTTTGGGGTGGGATGGCAGGGGTGGGGAACGGTTGGGCTGGAGGAGCTTAAAGGGCTTTTCCAACTTAAATGGCTTTATGATTCGTCACTGGTTTCTGTATAGTATGTATAGTAACGACAGGGAACTTCGACTTGCCCAGGGACAGGGGTGTTACGCCGCAGCTACCCCGGATCTGGCTCCATTCGATGCGCACGGAGCTGGGCTGCTTTCGTGAGCACACCTGCACAGCCTCATTAATTAATATCATGTTTTACATTTCATTTTAATAAAGCCTTTTCATTACTGAGCTTGTTCCCATGGTAGGAAAAATTGAAATTCTTTGCAAGAGCATTATAATTAAGCTGTAGTGCAATGGGGAGGAATGCGTTTTCCTTGGGAAGTGTGCCTGTCTGAGTGGCCTCCTTGTACGGGCGATCCCGGCAGACTCGGGCAGTGCTACTTTGCCTTGTGCTTTGGAACATTCCTGTTCCAGAGATAACGTCTGCCCGGAGCATCACACCTTTGCTTGCCACAGATTTCAGTCTCTGGTGGTATTTCACAGGCTGGAGAGATGGAAAACAACCTCTCTAAGGCAGTCGTTCCCACATTTTCGGCTCCCTGGACCACTGCGGCTCTCAGGCGTGCTCGTGGCCAGCCAGGGCAGCGACAGGGAAGCAGGTTTTATTGCTGAGCTCGGGTCTGCAGGCTGCTTTCCGTAGGCTGCGGTCGGGGGCCGTTCCCAGCCGACACCGTGGCGGGGATGGAGGGGCGAGAGGTCTGCGCGTGGAGCCAGGTTGGGGTGCTCCGTCAGTTCAGTACACAGCACCAAGAGTGGCAATACAGGAGGTAAAAGGCTTGGCTGCCTTAGGTCTGTTGTGACGTGCTCTCGTAGTTTAAAAATCAGTATCTGCACCATGTCCACAGCTATTGGTACCGTGGCGATTCGTTCTGGTGGGCATAAGGACACCGGGGTTCTCAGTGAGGTTGAAGCGTCGCTGTTCAGGAAAGGCAACTCAACAGGAGGAGTTAATGAAGTTGTGTCAGAATCACTTGTGAATTTGGAAGCAGGTTTTTATTTTCTCTTTGACAAAAAGCGGGGTTTATAAAATTAGACGAAGCCTGCCCAGGAGGAGCCGGTCTGTGCCTGCCTGCTAGCGCGTCTCTGACCTGAGGGATGCTTATTTACGAGCTATACGGCAAGAAGATTGCAATGCTTCATTAGCAAGCAACATTGCGTGTTATCTGGAGAAGATCCTAATGGAGGAAATTAGGAGGAAACATCTGTTGCTTTCTGTCTTGGTTTTAGTGCTCAATCTGGTGCTGATTCTGGCCTTTCGTGACCTTTTTATACGTCCCTTCATCCTAAATACGAGGTATGTGTTGCTCATTAAGTGTGGATGTGTGTTGCAGCCTTTGAACTGAAATGCTACAGAGTTCGCCTCTACGCTCTAGGAGAGATTTGTTCCCTTCTTGTTTTCCTTCGTTCCTGAGCCCTTACTGGCAAAGCGTTCGAGGTGGAGGGAAGGGAGCCCGAGAGGCAGTGAAATCCTGAGACAGGCAGGGGAAGAAGTGCGTGTGTACACGTGCATGCAGAGTTCTGCCCTCTTCCCCCTTTCGTGTAATGATTTATCATTAAAAAATAGCTACAGCTTATAACAGAAAATTAAAGTCTTGGCACACTTAGGAAAAAATATTGCTCCCAGCTTCTCATGTAAATACCCGGGTTTGGTGCAAAGAGAGGTGGCGTGCAGAAATTCTGTTCCTAACTCGTGCTTTTTCCACCGACCGCCGCGGCACTGGCAGGCAGAGCCAGGCAGCTGCTCTGCCGAATTCAGCGCAAGGTGCTGCTGCGGCCGCTGGGCCCCTCCTGGGGTGGAGAGGCTCCCCCCGTTTGCGAGGAGGATGAGCTGGAGTTGGTGGGTGCTCTCTGTCCGACGCGGTGAGCGTCGATGCTGCAAGCACCAAGTCGCAGCCGTCGTCGCAATTGCAGAGGAGTTTTTTTCAAGGCTTAAAACACTTGCTCAAATTAATGACCAAAAATGTCACATGTGTCCACAGCTAATTATTCATTAGATGCGTAATTAGTGTGAGATGATCGTGACATTTTACTGTTATTAATTTTTATACTCTAATAGGAATTAAATCAGTCTGCGATGACAGAACGCCGGTTTGAACTCTGCGCCGGCGATGCCCGTGGCCGGGCTGGGGAGGATGCTCTGGGGAGCCCTTGCTGCCAGAGGCGCGCGTGGCAGCCCGGGGCGGCGCTACCCTGCCCTGCTCAGTAGCAGAGATGCAAATGGAAAGCGTCACCCTGCAGGGATCTGGGGAGAGGCCACGGGCCTCACGGCAGGTAGCGAGGGGCAAGGTTTGCTGGCAGCTCACAAAAATAAGGTGAAATTACAGTGACAGAGCTGGAATTTCATTTGGGTTTGTTCTGCAGGGAATGGGAAGAACTGGCTTTGGCTAAATCCTCCCGTCACCGCGTCAGTCATTGCTTCTAGGTCGTTTAAGGAGGGGCATCCTTAAGTTTAATGCAAACAGTGGACAAAATATTTTGCATTATAACACACTGTTGTGGTCTAACCCCAGCCGGCAACTAACCCCCCCCAGCCACTCACTCGCTCCTCCCTGGTGGGATGGGGAGAGAATTGGAAGAGTAAAAGTGAGAAAACTCGTGGGCTGAGATAAAGACAGTTCAGTAGGGAAAGCAAAAGCCGTGTGTGCAAGCAAAGCAAAGCAAGGAATTCCTTCCCTGCTTCCCATGGGCAGGCAGGGGCTCAGCCGCCCCCAGGACAGCCAGGCTCCATCCCACGTAACGGTGACTGGGGCAGGCAAACGCTGCACCTCTGAATGTCCCCCCCTTTCTTCTTCTTCCCCCCAGTTTCTATACTGGGCATGAGGCCCCATGGTCTGGAATAGCCCTTTGGCCAGTTGGGGTCGGCTGTCCTGGCCGTGCCGCCTCCCGGCTCCTTGCGCCCCTGGCAGAGCAGGGGAAGCTGAGAAGTCCTTGCCTGGTGTAAGCCTGTAAGCACCAACTGAGCCATCAGGGAGTGACCAACGTTCTGCTCGTGCTAAACCCAAACCCCAGCGCTGGGCCCGCTGCTGGCAGAAAAATGAACTCTGTGCCAGCCGGAGCCAGGACACAGACCTTATCCCTAGACACCTTATTCTAAACACACGCTTCTGCCTCTTCTATCAGATCAGGCTTTCACTTGACAGTGCCTTCCCTAACTGCGTTTTCTTTCAGTCCTGGCTGAGAAACACACTTTGCAAATTCTGTACTGTGATTTATTTATATGAAGGATGCAGTGCTGAGTTTCACGGCTTCTTTTCCCTTGCAAATACATTCATTCCTCAAAGGATGTTTAGAGCTTTTATACCAATAAAAATTTGGGATTCTCTAGCAAGTATAAAAACAAACAAGCCCAACATGCAGCTTTTCTGTTAAAAGTATTTGTTCATGCTATACAGTGCCACCGATCAGTGCTGAGACACCTCTGAGGAAACTTGCTGATGGTTGTCCATACTGTGTCTCCCTCCGTTGCCTAGCAGAAGGGCGTAGGAGGTACCAAATCGGGAACCTGGGCACCTTCCTGATTTGGGCAACCCAGCAGCCTTAGAAGACAGGCCAGCCGCTATTAAGCAAGGGCTGCTGGCAAGGAAGTCTTCACCTCTCGTGCGTGGATGCCAGTTCTCACTCTGCAGTGGGTGTCCTCCACTGTCCCTCACGGGTGCCTTATCAGGCCCCTTCTGCAGGTCCTGATGAATCTTTGCAGCCAGCGTCATCTGATGAGAGGGCAAACTGAGTTCCACATGACCACGGTCATAAGAAAATAATGACAAAGGGACAAGTGCCAAAACAGAAATATTCATGAAGTGTCCTTAGCAGACAGAAATAAAGTTGCTGCAACATTACATGAAGGTTTGAGAATATAAGAATTTAAGAACATAAGCCCCCTACAGATGAAATACAGGATTTCCTAAGCATGCGGCTTTCTCCGTAAGCTTGGCGAGTTCTGCTGCTGAGGACTCGTGGTTCTGGGGGACGTGTTACAAGACCTCTCTCTCCAAATGACAGCTCCTCAGGCAACAGGAATTTCCTTGCATGCATGTCTCCATTGATGGGGGGAGCGACCCAGACAAGTGAGCAGTGCATGGCATTGCAAGCGTAATTCGGTGCATTAACCGCAAACAAGTAATTCTTTCTGCCCGTGTTGATTTTTAAGGCATTTTGTTCTGAGAGAACGTTGGTGCTGTTGGGTTTCCTGAGATCGGCATTTAACTTCCTGCTGTATCTGCTCTAAGTAGAGAGTTGCAGGATGCAGGTAGAGGGGCTGAGCCTCCTAAATACCAAGCCTAGTTGTCTTCATTAAAGCAACACTGAACTCAGAAAGAGCAAAGCTGAATGTACGGGGTTCTGTTCATTAAGAGACTGGTGGCTTTTGGCTTTGTTGTCTTTGAATGCTCCAAGAACAGATGCAGGCTGACAAGTGGCACCAGCCCAGGGACGCGGCTTTATGAGGTTGTGTTGAAGCAGGGCTTGGAAATAGTCAGCTGAAATCTAATCTGTAGCCAAGCGGAATAAATTGGAACTGATAGTTATTCAATTAATGGCATGGGCAGCAAGGTGAGGTCTCCTCTCAAAATAGCAAAATAAGATTTCTTGACGGGGAGGTTTGGGAAAAGGGGGCATGGCACCAGGTTTTCAATCAAAACCAGCCATTAATCATCTAAGTAGCAGGAGGGAGATGTGATTATTATAGAGAGGCTCAGCAAAACAGCTTGACTGAGCACTTCCCAAAGTGTGATGGAATCCAAACCTGAGCCAGCGGACGTGCCCCGGAGGCTGCCTGGAGCCAAGGAATTCCTGGATAGCGCTGCATAAACCGATAACCTCTGTCCTGCAGGAAGCAGCAGTCAGGACCAAAGGTGTGCAGCCCTCTTCTCCTGGGGTTCTCCATACGCCCCGAGGGCGTCCCTGGGCACAGAGACTTCGACCTCTTCTGCCGCTCGCCTGCTAGATGAGAAGTCCCCTTTATGTCTGAGAATGTTGTGATTGCTGGCCAAGGAGTGCAGTATGAATGGACAACTTTGGTGTCGTTTTAGTGCTTTTTGCCTGTCCAGTGATGCAGAGTAGGTGGTTGCTGATGTCTTCGCCAGACTTATTGCGGACTCCTGTGGTGCGGTGCTCAGATCTTTGGATAATTTGCATGGTGATGAAACTGCCGCAGCTCCCTCCACCACAAGCAGACCAAGAAATACAGAAAGGCTTTTTTTTTTCTTAATCAAAAGAAAAGTTTCTTCCTATGCAAATGGCCTCCATAATAATATTATCAGTGTTGCCTCAGGCTTGCACAAGCTGAATGGAAGAGAAGCTGGGTTTATGATTTCCAGCAGAGTGGTTTTACGCTTTATCAGTTCAGAATGTAAGTGGGAAAGGGAGACTCATTCTACCTGGGATAATGGGATTCTTTGGTCGCATTTAAGGGCAAGCCAAACAAATAATTTAGCAGCAAAGTTCGTGTCAGTGGCTGGAAACCAACCAGGCCATCTCGGTGCTGCTGTGGGCGCTGGGGGCTCGGACAGCTATAGCCGTCAGTGCAGCGGTACCCTCGGCCAGGCCGCGCAGCTGAGCGCTCCCCTCCCCGCGCACGCCGCCGGCTGCGACGGGCGCAGTGCCGAAGCCCGCTGGCTTAGATGGTAATGAAGGCTCAGAGCCGACGGCAGCAGGGTCAGGCTCTGGCTTGCAGCGCAGAGAGCGCGATGCCCAGCAGCAGCAAAAAGCTGGTTTGCTGCATACGCGTGGTTCACGGGCATTTTGGTGGGTCTGTGGGACACGTACTGGGCTCGGAGCAGCCTAAAGCAGCAGCAGGAAGGAAAAGCTTGTTCAAGGCCACGGTTAATCCCCTCAGCCCAGGCTCTGCAGTCGCTGGACTACCGAAGCACAAGAGCAGGACCGTCCTCCTTCGGCACTCGGCAAATCCCCAGCAGTGCCGTGCACGAGCGTGCTGCGGTTACGCCTCGTCTGATGTCCTGCTTGGCTGGGAACTGCAGCGCACGCAGTGCGAGAGACAGCACAGCAAAGGACCCGAGGCTTTGTCCAAAGCCTCAACGTTCTCCTGACGTGGCTTTTGGTGGTGCTGAGGTTGGGGTCTTGCGGTGGGTACCTGGTCAGGTTCGGTCCTGGTGCAGCGCAGCGCCCCGTGCCTTGGGCTCCCTTGGGCTGAGCGGCAGCACCCTGCAAGCCGTTCGTCACAGAAACCCAGGATGCCAGGTCTGAGGCTTTCTGATTTATGCTGGCACTTTGTTTCCAGTTATGGTTATTAAAGAAGTCATGAAAAATGCTTTAGCAGTGAACAACAGGGCTGCTGCAGGCTTTCCCCCAGGACGGCAGCAGGTCATGTTCGGGTTTTGGCACAGCAGTCCTGGCTGCCGTGAATGAGTACAATCGAAAATGTGTGCAGATTAGTTCAGATATTGAGGTCAACGTAAATGAACCACGTGGATGAAGTCTGAACTATGAAACATTTCTCAAGTTGTAATATAAATATAGTCCAATATCTGTGATCTTTCTTTAAAAGTGAAGTTATGAGAGTGAGATTGCACTCGGTGACACTGATTTGGTGCCTGCGAAATCATTAACGATTTGATATTGTAGCTTTCTCATTATAAGGCTCTGCGAGAAAGGGGAATTAATTTTTCTGTGCAGTCAGAAGTTGTCAGAGGAGATCCCTCCCTTCCCGCATAACCAGATCAGAAATTCCTCGTGACCCCTTCTCTCTGGGGAACATGGGAGTTGAAGTTGCACTTCTAATTAAACTTGTGCTGCAGAAGAGGAGTGTAAAAATAATGCAGAATAACAGTGGCAGGCCTGGAGGAATTTGGCGGAGTATTAAGCATGGCAGAGGGTAATACATCAGGCGGCGTTCCGATCGGCACTTCTTTTCCACTTCTACGCGGACGTTTTTCTGTAAGTGAGAATATAAGGAAAGTCATAGGATCATAGAGTCATGGAATGGTTTGGGCTGGAAGGGTCCTTAAAGATCTTCTAGTTCCAAGCCGGAGTATGCCTGGCAGTGAATGGGAGAGGAGTAGGACGCAGACCTGCTCGTTTCCCCATTGCGTTGCAATCTTTTACCGTTCTGACTTAGCTTAATGTCTGCTAAGGGGGGAGCGTAAATTCAGCTTACCAGGCCCGTCTGCCAAACCCACCGTGTTTCTGGCTGCTGGCTATTTCGGGGTTTGCTGCTGAACGCTTCTCCCCCTCAGGCGTAGCTCCTGGTGCAAACAAATGCCTCTTGCCGTGCGTGCCAGGGAGGAAGCAGGGACTGCAGGGGGGACAGGGGGTTTGGCACCCATGGGCACTGGTGCCTGCTCCATCGGGCTGGGAGCCTGCCCCCCCCCCCAGGCTCTTGCCCCCCATCATGAGCAGAGCCAGAGACGACTTGCTAGGGCCAGCCTGCACGTCTGTTCCCCCAGCCATTTGTCCTTAGTTTAGGATGCCCCGCTACCGTTATCTGTAAACAAAATATGGGTAATCCCATTGCAGAGAAAGCGGCTTATATAAATGGGGAAAATGAGAAAAGATGCAAGCAGCCTTATCCAGTGCTGGTATCAAATGTACAAGGCAGATAAGACCTATATTCTCAACAGTGCTTCGGCTTACCAGGTTGCAGTAGTAATGATGAGTGTTTCTCTTTATCGGTGTGCTGTTGGTGGGGGGATTCACTTTGCCGTGGTTGTGCTCTCGTAAAAGCTCAGGAGAGCTCCAGGTGTTCTCTCTTTAATATTGCATTGATAGCCTGATGGCTTCTTGCTGACAAAACTTCCACAGTTCTTAATACCAGCCTGTCTGCATTCATCAGCTGCAAAGGCTTTCCCTCCCGTCGGCACCGGAATAGCGTTAGACAGAAAGTAGAGGAAGCGTAGGAAGCCAATATGATTATTTTTTAATCTAACCCCTCTGTACCAGGTTGTGCTGTGATGACTGGAAGTTGCAATGCAAAGTGGAGAAATACTGGATGTCATGTTAGGGGAGCAGGTGGAAATACATTTTTCAATATTCTGCTTGTGTCCAGCTGCAGTACTATAAAAAAAATAAATGCTCAGAGCCTGTGCACCGCTCCTGTACAGGTCCTGTACGGAGCCAGGGGGGAGTACGTCCTCGGAAGGAGTACGCGGAGTGATACTGGGAAGGAGCTACAAGTCCCAGTAGCAGTCCATGTGAATTCAAAGGTGAGGAGTAGCCCTGCCCTGCTCTGGCATCCCTTCACCGTGACTGGCTTCAAGAGCAACCGTGGCTGCATCTATAGGCTGTCCTGTCATTTATCACGGAGACAGGGTGCCATAGTGCCAAAGCTCAAACCGGAGCCTCCGGTGGCGTGCCCAGAGTGCTGCGCCTGCCGGGCTGCAGAGCAGCGCCCATGGAACGTCCAGGTGGTCGAGGGATTTGGCATTTGGCTTTCACCACGCTCTTCTTGGGTGTAAGGGTGTAACGCCACGCGCAACGCTGGTCAGACGGGCACGTGCCCTGCAGGCTGCAACGCCTCGCTGGTGGGTCTCATCGCTTCCTTGTTAACGGGAAAATCTACCAGTTTGGCACGGCGGTTCTGGTAGCGTCCCTTTGAGACTGGTTTTGAGCCCAATATTCAATATTTTATCATAAAATCATTACCTGCAAGTTATATCACCACTTCCATTTGTGAAGTTTTGCAGGGTAATAAATATTAATGAAGATCGGTCACAGGAATGAATCTGAGCACCGTTACTAGAGATGGGTGGAGTTACCAACACGCGTTTGAAGGGAGAAGCAAGCTTTTGCGTCAAAAGGAAGGGTGAGAGCAGACTTGCAGGGTAGCAGCAACCAGCAGCGCCTCTGAAAATGGCTTCCGATCCATAAATGTCAGAATCTGTGGAGGTGAGGACTTTGTACGGGTCTGTGACGAGCAGTGCTGGCACGCACCCAGCGTGGTCCTTCCGCTTCCCAAGGTGGCAAATGGCAGAGGCTTTAGGGGAGGGCTCGTAGGGAGAGGCCAAAGCAGCTCAGGGAGGGCACCGACAGGGTTTGGTCGCAGCCTACTAATTGCACTTGCACTTGGGCAGTTTTAGCAGACGAAAGCTGAATGAGAGATCGGGTACCTCTGAGCTAAGTCAGGAAAATTACACCTTTGACTTGTGTTTACTGTTCGAATGGTAGACGCGATTACCGAGGGACCAAGGTACCCCTTTGAACTTGGCGGGGTTTGCCAATGCGTGTGTCTCGCTCGGCCGGGGTCGCTGGTGGGGACCGGGGCTGGCACACGCCTGCCCGTGTGACTGTGCGGGGCTCGGTGGCAGCAGTGCCGTCGTCCGGCCTTAAAAGCTAGGAAATCGTGAAACGTGAAGAGTTGGCGAGGTGAGCGTTGAGCTCCGCAAGGCGTTCGCTGGCAGAGCCGGAGCCCGCAGGGTTTCCACCCAAATCTCTTGCACGGCAGCAAGGGCCTTTGCCAAAGAAGGGGAACGGTGGGACTGCAGGAGGGTGCCTGTCGTGGGGTTTCTGAGGCGGCGATGCCCGTGGGGCTGCCAGTCCCGGCAATCCTCACGTGCCACCGCTCAGGCACCAGAGAGGCCGGGAGATGCTGACGCTCTGCCTACTTCAAAAAAAATTTTTAAAAAAGGCAAAATGCCCTATCCCAGCCTCACCGAAGCCTCCCTTCGGAGGACGCTGCCAGGTCTGGGGCTCTGGGCGATGCCAGCCGGCGGGCAGGGCACTGGCCCCGGCACCGGCCCCGCTCCTGCAGCCGGAGCAGCGGGAGCCGGCGTGGGCTGCCTGCGGAGCAGGGAGTGGGCAGGGGAGGGGGGAAGCAGGGCTGGGAGGATATTTGTGCGTGAAAGACTGTCAGGGCTGGAAAGATGAAAATCTGTGGTGCTCTCCCAGGACTCCTAACTTTCTCCCCTCCAGGCAGCTGGCAGGATTTCTCTAAATATTTGAGATGGTAAAGGGCTTAAACTGGATTACTCCTGGACATGAGCAATTAGAATTGTAAATGCACCATTATCTGAGCACTCTCCTGATGCTGTTTTGGCACTGACGCGTGACACAGTGACAGGGAGGGTCCGAGGGTCAAGTGCAATGTGAGGAGAGCCCGTCCCTGGTACCTCGCTGGCTGGTCCGCAGTAGACCTGACCTACTGGGAGTCGTCCCTTGCGAAGCATCCCCTTCCCATCATCCGAGCGCTGCAGAAGGGGCTCCCAGATGCCTCAGGCTTCCAGAATGGTATTATGTTGCGACTGTATTTATTAAATGAAGAAATGCCAATTAGGAACAAGTATAAACCCAGTGCATTTTACTGTATATCTGTTTCAGTCTGGACATGAATGTTCTTTTAAGAAGGCTTGCATGGATTTGGAACAAAGTGCAGCCTTCTGTTTTTTTCTGAAGTACAGTATTTAGATATCTTTACACAGTTTTAAAGCTATGCCACTCAACTGATACTAATAAAAAGGGGGAAATCCGTATTCAGAGAGCAAAAGTAATGGTGGCGGGGGGGGTATAAACCATCCATCTCAAGACAGGCGTGAAGCGGCCCTTGGGCAGCTCAGGTGGCAGCTCAGCAGCCCTGAGGTTCATCCTGGTGTTTGCTGCTGCCAGGACGGAGGTGGCTGGGGGAGGAAGGTGGCTGTCCCAGCTAGAGGCTGGCTGGACCCCAAGCTCCAGTTTCACCATGGCGTTGGTCTCTGCCTCTTCCCTGCCTCTCGGTCAAAAAGCTGTCGGCCTCCTGCAGCGAGAGGTGCTGCGGCATCAGCCCAGCCAGCGCCCAGCCTGAGCCGGGAGAGCGCGGCCGCACGCCCCGGGGGACCCACGCCCCCGCAGGACCCACCAGAGCGGGGCGTTTACGGGAAGAGCCCAGCAGAAGGGTCTTGGAAACTCCGCAGATGCTGGTCCAAGGGCTCTTCCAGAGGGAGGAAGGCACGGGGAGGCTGTGGCTGCATCGAGGAGCCCACGCAGGTGGGGTCGCTGCGCGGAGCGCGGCACGCGGAGTTGTAACCCAGAGCAGAAGGACGTGAGGACCAGCGTGGGGCCCTCCTCGCTCGCGGGGGGAGCACCGGAGAGCACGCAGCCCCCAGCGGGGCCGGAGCCCAGCGGGCAGCAGGAGCCTGGCGCGGGGCGGTGACGGTGCCGGGTCTCTGGAGAGCCCGGCGTCAGCCCCGGGGGAGCAGAGGGCGCGGGCTGCGGCAGGGGGTGCCCCAGCGGCACCTTTCCTTTATGGCTTCACATCCGAGGGGAACACGGCGTTAAAAGAACCCAACGGTTTTAGATGTGTTTGTATGGCAATGTTGAATTGAATCGATCTGAGTGAGTGGCAGTGTGTTACTAAATAAGAAATCAGTTTGTTGGGCACGAAGCAAGATCCCCATTCCTGGCAGCGAGGGGCGCGCTGGGAGGAAACACGCCGCGCAAGATGCAGCATTCTCTACAGCCTGAAACCATTCCCTTTCCCAGAGCCAAGGGGCTGGGAATTTACCTCCTGCCTGGCTTCCAGAGAGATCCCCGTGGTTCTGTCACACAGGGGAGGACAGATCAGAGGACATTCAGCAGGAGCTCGGGAGACTGGAGATCACACGAGCCTTTAAATGAAGTGTTTGCATACAGTAGCGTTGGAAGCCGGCAGCCAGCGATTCGTGCACGTGCGCCCACGCGCTCAGCGCCCGCAGCATCGCTCCAGCCCCTGGGAAAAGCGCTGCCTCCGTCCCAGCAGCACAAGCCGTGCGGCCTCAGTGTTCCCCCCCATGAAAAGGACGGGAAAAGATGGTGCGTGCGAGCACCCAGCATGATAGGAAGGGACGCGATGTCCCGCCTGCCTGTCTAGAAAGCTTGGCAAAATCATTCGATATCATTTTTGCTATGACTTCTGTTGGGAAAATGGGTAGGCCCTTAGCTTTTTGATGACAGAGCTTTCAGGATTTGATTGCAGCTCTTTAATTAGCTGTCCAGCACGGCACGTCCCTCTGCAGACACCTGTCACCGGCAGTGCTCTGCGCACCAGGAGAGCAGCGCCGCGGTGCCACCGCTATTTAGGTTAAATCCTGGCATATGTGCAGTACGGAGTTTCCTTGATGGGAAAGGAAACTTTCAGTGTGTCCCTCGGATATCTGCTGATCGCTGGTGCCTCGCTTGGTGCTTGAGAACGGTTTGAAGGTGAGGTGTCGATGAAAGGAAAGCTTTGTAAAACAATGCCAACAAAAATAAATGAAATCCTTTTATCTGATGCCTTGCAGGTCCCCCGATGTTCCTCAGACACGGGGCGGGGGGACCGCAAGGTCACCCGCAAGGAGTAAGCTGGAAAGGCTGACTTTCTATCCGCGTGAGCAGTTAACTGGAGCGTGCCACAGGGTGTTTACAGCAGGATTTTGGCTTCGTAATGGATTAAAAGATTTTAAAACCCATCTGCAGAATATCTTGAACTTCAGCACTGTTGTGTGCTCAAAATAACGTCAGTCTGTTAATGTTTGATGCGCTGGGAGCCTTGAGGGGAATCAAAGGAGTTTGAAATGGTGGGGAAGGGGAGGGCAGCTCTTGGCATTAGCGGGGTCCTTTTTGGGTCTGCGACACAGCGCCCCCTGCCCAGCAGAAGCACCTCTGCGAGCTCAGGAACTGTCCGAGTGAAGCCAACACGAGAGGACGGCTTGGGAGGTGCTAGGCTCAGCTCAAGCGTCTGAGTCGCTCCTCAGCCTGCATGGTGCAACCTGCCTGGTCCGGCTGGGGTCTGGGCTGCAGACCCCCTGTCCCTTCCCCGCAGCTTCTGCCTCAGCTGAAGCTCCTCTGAAGCTCCTCGCGACTTCCCTCTATCCAGAGAAGCCGCTCTGTAAGGGAGGTGTCGAGGCTGGGTCCGCAGTACGAGCCCAGGCTTTCGTGCTCTATAAAAAACGACGCCCTTGAACGTCCCAGAGCGTGATCTCCTCTGGGAGGGTGTTTGCCGTGTCCGGAGGGGCTCTCCCTAGGAGGGGCTCTCCCTATTGCTCTGTGGAGCGTTCGGGGATCGCCTGCTGTCCACAGCACTGCTGCATGCAAGCACCCTCGTCCCTTTGCTTCATTGCCCCTCTGGCCAGAGGTGTCCTTTTCTGAACCTGGTAGCGGGGGATCGGGAAAGGTGCAGAAAACTCGGCGAGCTGCGGTGTGGGCACCGGTATGGCTGGGGAGACAGAGGAGACAAAGCATGCGCTGTCTCTGGATAGAGGGCTCGGGTAAATGTGGGAAACCTCTTTTTAAAGCCACGCTTAAGCATTTTCAGAATGACTCAGAAATACCATCAGAATTAGTTCCAAAGTCCCGCAGACGCGTGGCTGCCTGGAAAAGTTAAGCAGCCGGTAGGGGTACGCGTCGGCACCTTCAAAGGCTCAGGGTCCTGCCGTTGGTACACCGTGCCGCGGCGACGAGGGGAGCTGGGATGTGGAGGCGCCTGGTGCTGCTGCCCAGACCTGCTCCTGGTGCCCGGGACGAGCCCACTGCTGCCGACGGCTCCCAATGCCCTTCCCTCCCGCGGGCACGGGGAGAGTGGAGCAATACCTGCCCGTGCAAAGCCCTGCAGCTCGGCCTCTGACAAATCACTTTTTAATTGCCCGTAGGACAAAATTCATCAGTCCTCCCTCTACGTGAGAGCCGTAGCAAAATCCTGCTAAACACGAGCAGGTGATGCGCTCCACGTCATGCGGGCGCTGCTGCTGTTTTCTGTTCGCCCCACTGCCCCGCTTGGAGCATTAGTTTTCAGTCCAACAAAACTGAACTCCCTGAGCCCCCTCCCGCCCCCGCCACACAGATGCTGAAGAAAGCTCTCCTGTCACGGGGAATGGCCTCACGGTGACGCATCAATTGCCGAAGGAATTCGTCTTGTCTTAGGCCCCAGTTCCTTTTTCAGGGGGGAGGGCTTGGGTTTTGTTTTTTCTTAAGCCAAATGATAATTTTTCCTTTCCTTAGAAGCGCAACCCAATAGGATCTGGACCGTTCTGACCCTTCTGGCAGCAGCATCCCTTGGCTTTGCCACATCTCACGATTGCAGCAAACAGGCATAAACCTCAGAGCATGTTGTTACAGCAAATCATTGCCCTGCCACCTTACTTAAGCCTCATTGCTACCAAAAAGGGGGGTCAGAAGCACCCCTGAGCTGTTGGCAGCTGTGGCAGTCACAGACTGGCTGGTGGCCCTTTCAGGCAGGTTTGTTGCTATTTTTAAGTATCATAGGAAGAAATCCAGTCGATGGCAGAATCTGAACCTTACCAGTCCCCCACGATGTTTTTTTCTCTCTCTGGGCTTTTCCCATTTTGTGAGGAGTCCCTGCATCCTGGCACAAGTTTGGAGCAAGACAGCGAGAAGAAATTCCAGGGTGTGGGACCACCTCTAAGACCAGCCCCTCTATCGGCTCTGCCAGCGATAGCTGGTGATTTAGCACTGACCTTCCCTTCCGTCGTGCTTCATCGTTATGGCGCCTGCGGGCGAGAGACCTGGCAGGCGGGCGCGGGACGCAGGCGTCCAGCCTGGAGCTGGGGCTCCTGCCGGGGCCAGAGCAGAGCCAGAGCCCAGCACGGTGCTGCTGGCTGGCCCCGGGGCCCTGGCGGTGCGGGTTAAAAGGTGCAAAAAGGATGAAAAATTTGGCTGGAATGCGTACAAGGCCAGAAGGAGGTGATCTGGTGAGACCTCACCTAGAGTACTGCGTCCAGCTCTGGAGCCCTCAGCACAAGGAGGACATGGACCTGTTGGAGCGGGGCCAGGGGAGGGCTACTAAAATGCTCCGAGGGCTGGAGCCCCTCTGCTCTGAGGCCAGGCTGGGAGAGTTGGGGGTGTCAGCCTGGAGCAGAGGAGGCTGCGGGCAGAGCTGAGTGCGGCCGCTCAGGGCTTCAAGGGGGCCCAGAGGAAAGGGGGGGACAAGCTTTTTAGTAGGGCCAGCTGGGACAGGACAAGGGGGGATGGTTTTAAACTAAACCAGGGTAGGTTTAGACTAGGTATGAGGAAGAAATTCTTTACCATGAGGGTGGTGAAACCCTGGCAGGGGTTGCCCAGAGAGGGGGTGGAGGCCCCATCCCTGGGACCATTCCAGGCCAGGTTGGCCGGGGCTGTGAGCAACCTGATGTGGTTCAAAGTGTCCCTGCTCCTGCAGGGGGGTTGGGCTGGGTGACCTCTGGGGGTCCCTTCCCACCCAAACCATTCCATGATTCTATGATTCTATGATCTGGAGCCTTGGTCCCCCAGTGGCGCAATCTTGCTGCGTTCAGGCAGTTGCCTCATCTCGGGCAGAGCAGTAGCAATACGTATGATTTCATTCCACTCGAGCAGGACATACAGGTGCAGGGAGGGGCATTTTTCCAGACAAGGAATACCGTTGTTGGATGTTTTGGTGTAAAAAGCGAGACCAGAAAAGGTGACTGCAGTTGAAATTTGCTGTGTAGAAAAGGATCGGTGCTGCAAGGAAGAACCTAGGGTCAACACCGGCGGTTTGCTAACCCAACCTTGTTGACTCCGTTACTTAACTTTATTTCTAAGTTATTCTGTAGAAACAAATCTCTTCACGCTCGTGCATTTGCTCTGCTCTTACAGGGAATATGTATCTTTAAAATTGCAGATTAATGTGATGTTAAAATTCATTATTATAATGTGCGCAGGGAAATTATACTAATATAAACATTTATGATAGAGCATAATTGTTCAAATTTCAGCAAGTAGTCCCAGCCTAGTACCCAACCTGTAACATGAAACACTTCCCTGGTCACAGCTCTTTCTTGCTTATGGGACCAATAAATTAATTCGCATTTGCAAGTTAAATAAATCCTTTGAATGTATTATTGATGCAAACAAATGAGGATTGGGGCTCTAGACAATACCTAATGAGGCTGACTCGACACAGGCTGTTCCCGCTGAAGGGTGCCAGGTTTCGGTGCGGGAAGATGGATGCCCGTTTCATCCCGTAATTATCCCATGGCTTACGCTTGCTTTCTACATTCCTTGGCTAGGCACAAAGCTAAGGGCACCACGGTAGGTAATTAATTACTGGGGATCCACTGGCAGCCATTAAAGAAAGCTCATGCTCAGCTGATCGTTTGTGACCGTATCTGTGCTTTGATCTCCTTGTAGACTCAGGGTGTTGACTCTCAATTATTTTTTCTGGTAAATATTGCTAACCAGAAGATCTTTTAGAAGAGGTTTGTACCTTTTCTGAAGACAGTTGCTTTTTTCAGCTGCAGACTCCAACTGGTGCTAAATAAACTTGGTTAAGAAGCCCGATGCTACACATCTGAATTATAAATAAGGTGTGCAGCATTGAAACAAATGCCAGCTGAACGGCTGCCGCAGTACGGGGTGGAAAGCCCCTTGAACCTGCTGGAGAAGTCAGTATTTCCCTTCCCCGGGAAGAGAAACACCTGAGAGCAAAGGTTACTCTCCTCTTCCATTAAGGCAGGTGTTCTCCCCTTCAGGACTTAATCCAGAAGGAAATCAGGTGCTTTACGCTACAGGGTGGGGCAAAGCTGCTGCGCGCGCTTCAAAACTGCATCCACGGCTGCAAGAGCCAGCGATTTCCACACTGAAAATGAATGTGGTACTGTAAACTGGACTCAGCCCAAGTTAATAGGATGCTGGTTCCTCTCCAGGCACTTCTGGTCTCGGCTGGGTGCTCCAGGCTGCGTATGGATGCGTGCGGGTCGGCAAGCCTGGAGCAGCCGGCGCCGGTCAGCCCTGTCCCATCCGCGCTGCGTCGCGGGCAGGGGCTCCGGCTGCAGGGCACGGGCTCGGAACCTTGCCTGGAACAAGTCACTTCATCTCCCTGCCCCTCGGATCTCGAGCTGCAGGAGGTCACGGTCTTTCCCTAAATCGTCCAGACGCAGCTGGGTGTTCTGAGCCGGGTGGCGTGGGCGCCGCAGCGCCCCGTTGGAGGCGTGCGTGCCTGCTGAGCATCGAGAGCCTGGAGGGCACAGCGACGTCTGATTGCAGCTGGTCGGAGACCAGTGCCCTACTGCGGAGATCTAAACCAGGGGCCAGCACCTTTCAGAGCAGGTTGGTTTCTCCTCCTCCGGAGGGCAAGCACGATCCTGGTGGATAACGCTTCTCTTTTCTAACATAATTTAGGAACCAGCCTCAGTGCCTGCCCAGGCAGGTCAGCCCCCTCTGTAAGATACGAGGGGGGAAATTTGTGCACGTACCTTTTTGGACTCTTCTGCTTTTAACTCCCCTTTTTCAGCACCGTAATTCAGGTGTCTCCAAGAGATGACATCCCAGATAGCATCCCTTGATGGGCCACAGCAATGGTACTTCTAATTACAGGGCATGCTGCCTCGAAGTTCGTTAACTGCAGAGAAACAGGAGCGTTACAGGGCAGGGAGGGGTGCCACGGGGTTAGTGAGCCCCCAAAGGCAGCTCCGTCCACTGATTCTCCTCTGGCACAACGTGGCGGACAGTGCTGGTCGTTCTTGCGTCCCTCCAAATTGGAGGCTACGCTGCTGGGAGTGGTACAGAAAAACAGGCACTTACTGGGTAACTGGGGAGCCACATCTCTCCGGGTCTGACAGCAGGAAGGTGTCCCCATGGAAATGGATGCGGCACAGGAGTCCAGGCCAGTGGGATGACCTCCAGCAGTGCCGCCGGGGGAGACGAGTTAGGTGGGGCTGAGCTGGGCTCTTCTGTCCTGGGGCCAGGAGAGAAAAACACAAGTCTGCTTTGAACGCCTTGATCTCGATGTGGCAGCCAGAGTGTGCCTGTTTCTTGGCTTTAATTCTCACTGGCAGCAGCTTGAATTCACGGACCTAATTGCTGGTTCTCTCTTCTGTGCGGGTGGCAACCAACTGGCCGGTCGGCGATGAGTCCGCATCGGGCTGAGGGCTTCAGAGGGACCATTAGGTGGTCAGAGGGGTCACAGGGACCATTGTCGAGGCCTAAGCGCCAAACGGAGCTGTAGCAGCTTGATTAATTGGCAAAATTAGAGAGGCTTTGACCTACCTCACAGAAGTTTAATGAATTAGTTGATTAGTTGCAGAAAGTTATTTTGCTGCAGCAAAGCAGGGAAGGTCGCTGGTCTCCGGAAAATGGCCAGCCCTGCAAACCGCCAGAAGAAGGCTTCTGGGTAAAGTGGTTTCTCACTCAGGTGGAACAAATGAGGTGTCCAGGCCCCGTGCAAAGCACGACAGAAAGGTGCACAACAAAACCCTGCAAATTGTGCAATGCGTGCTTCTCAGCATCCCGGCACTGGTCAGACCAGCTTGCTTGCTGGTGGCTTGCCTGTTTTCCACCCTTCTTCCCCTCTTTTTACCTCTTCGTTTGCTGTGCTGATGTGTTTGAAGTACTTGGCACCCACCCTCTTGTTTTGCACTAGCTCTGCGTTATACCGTTGTACCCGGTAGGAAAGCTCATTCTCCAGAGGCTGCTTGAAAATGACCTAAGCAGGTAATTCCTGCCCATGAATTAAAATCTGATTACATCTCCAAAAATACCTTTATCAGTAGCAGCCTGTTTGTAAATGCCATCTCTGTCATAGTTGTCATTGTTGGGCCGGAGTTTGTGAGTTGGGGTGGGTAGAAGGGTTGGTATCATGGCCCTCAAACCTGATTTGATCGATAAAGCAAACTGAAAATAGACCAGCAATCGCAAGCATGTTGGACAAATAAAGGGATTGCAATCGGTTGTAGGGGAATGAGAATCCCAACTTCCGTAAGAGTCACTAGTTGCACAAAAAGCACAGCTATTATTTGTTTGCATTTTATTAATTTGTGACACGTTTAAGACCTGCTTTGTTGTGTATGAGGAAAATAAGAGTAGGCAGAGATTTAAGTAAGCCCTGGTGATGCAGTTAGAGTTTCATCCAGAAATGCCCCGTAACGCTGCTGTTAGGCTGTGACGGCTCGGTGCCGATGGCGCTGCAGGGCAGTGCTGCCAGCGGCCTCTGGTTCGGCGTCCTGCCGCGTGCAGGTAGCGGTTTGAGGTTAGTCCTGCTTGCGATGGAGCAGTTTTATGCGGGGATGCTGGAGTGCAATAGGGTGACTTGGGGCTTCTGCCTGCCTCCGTGATTTTGGGGAAAGCACGCAGATAACGCTGGGTGCAGAACGTCTGCTGCGCGCTCAAGGCGGGTCGCGTCCCTGTGGTTTGGGGGGAGAAGACGGGACGGGGACGGAGCAGGCGGCTGCTCCTGGTTTGGGCCGCTCTGCCCCCGAGCTGCAAGGGTTCCCCTGGCCCTGGGAGAGCTGCAGGTGACACAGCGGCTCCGAGTGCTCCTCGGGACCTGGGACTGGGGTTGCTTTGGTCGGTCCCTCCCCTTCCTGGCCGATTCCAGACCGTTTCTGGGCTGTGGTGGGGCCCTTCACGCGGCAGTATGCCCAAGCACAGGAAAATCCTTTCTCTTCCCTTTGACGCGCCCAGGCGCAGTTCGTCGTCGGGTGCTAGGATTAGCATTTTGGAGCTTGCTCGTTACGAGTCGTTGCGCTTTTAAAATGAGTTTCCATCTACATTTTTTGCCAAAAGGCGGCTGTGAAAAAGCCCTTGGACTAAACTCTCTCCTTAGGGGGTAAAGCAACCTCCAGTATATTTTAATGGATTCTTGTCAAATTACTGATCAGAATAAATCCAAGTGCTCTTGGAGACCGAATGTTTCTTGTTAAACTCTCCAAAAAAGAATAGGATTGATTTGGAAATGTCACTTGTGATTTAAAAGCTCAGAGGTGAGAATGTTGGGATGTAATTAGCAGCAGCTGATTTTTCTTTTATTTATTCCCTGTTGTCTGTGTGAAAATGTGATGGCCCCGAGGGACTTTCTCCTCCAGCCCAAACTGGTGGCCCACAAAGGTGGCACCTGAACCAGCGGTGGGTCTGAGATCTGTTGCCTCCCATGGGTCTTGAAAACCAAGCAAATTCAAGTGATAGCGGCGTGATATGGACACTCACACTGCCGCCTTCTGTGCCGCTTTCCGATCAAGTTTAAGTGATTTCAGTATTCAAGTTGCCGCATGTTGCTCCCAGGTCGCTCCCTGCGTTTCCAGCCAGCGTCACCCCGTCTCGCGCTGGAGCAGCCGCTCGTCCTTCACCTCTCAGCCACTCCTCTCCTGGCACGTTCAGAACCTCTCCTCCCTTTGGCATCTTGCTTGGCAGCCCAAGTGGAGCTTGATGACCCATGGTCCCAGCTCACCATCTCCTCCCTGCCCCCAGGCTCCTTGTCTCTTCCCAACCCCTCTGGAGCAGGGAAACCACCGTGGGAGCCCAACCGGGACGTCTCTGCCAGGCTGGTTGGAAGAAGCGGGAGAAGGAGACCGGTGTGTCCCCGCGGGATGCGCTGGGGCGTTCCTCCTCGGGCATCCCAGTGCCGGGCTGCCCTTCCTGCCCACAGGGAAACCCAAAAACTGCTCTGGGACACTTGCTTCTCACCAACCTGCACGGGCAGCGTTAACCCTCTCCTTGCCAAGGGGCTTAAATTGTGAAGCCAGGCGAGAGGGATCGTGCTTTTATTGACGGGGGCGGCTTCTGAGGCTCACATCAGACCTGACTCGGCGGCCGTCTCCCCAGAGGATAAAACTCCTGTGGAGAAAGCAACGTATTCTCTTTTAATGCAGATGGTATAAATCGGGGTTTACCACTTACTGTCATAGGATGGAATCAGCACAAAGATTCCTGCACAAGGAAAGGTGGCAAAAAACAGTGATAGCTAAAGAGTAATTTTAGCAGCCAAAGTCAATATGATGAAAGGCCCGCTAGTAGGGAGGAATCTATTGGGACCTCAGTTCTTAATTTAAGAAAAGAGACAAGGTCCTGCAACACTGGACTGACTTCCAGTATTAGGAAATGTTAACGTGAAATAGCACTGGCGTATCCAGCCCAAAGCCAAGAAGGCGGCATTTTCCAAAGGGAAGGAGCAAGCTGTCTTTGCTGGGGAAATGTCGAGAGGGGAGGAAAGCTGTGTTGTCCTCCCCTGTCTGACCAAGGCGAGCGGGCGTGTGACCGCCGGGACGGGAGGTGGTCCCTTTGCCCAGCTGGCTCCGTGTAACTGGAGATGATGTCGCGCACAGGAGCTCGTCGGCGTGTTGCTGCGTCCTCGCTCTTGGTTTTGCTCTCTCGGCCGCGCTTTGAGCATTGACCTTCCGCCTCCCCGGGCTCTTCCTGTGCTGGGGAGAGTGCAGGCGGCGGCGGCTCGCGCTATAGTAGCGTTGGCAAACGTAGGCGATGCTTTCTGGAATTAGACGTGCTACAGTAAAAAGTCCAGAGTTGTCGCCCTGATTTGAAGAGACTTTTCCAAGAGATCTTCGGCCACTGGAAGGCAATCTCGCAGCAATTAATTGTAAAATTACATTTCGGGTGAAGAGCGTACATCTTTTTAGAGATTAGTTCTTCTGGAAATGCACTCTTTCATCACTCTAGGTATTACTTTTGAAATGAACTCCTTTATTTCTCAAAACCAGAATGTGAGCCTATAAATAGGAATCATATCGTGAATTCAGATTTGAACTGAAATCTCAAAGTATTCAAGATACAGTCTTTGAAGAAGTCTGATTGTGACCATCCCACAGCGTTGGAATTATACTGCGCCGCAAAAGGTATGAAAAGACCCGGCCTCTCTTTTTCCCCAAACACAGCAAGCGCAGCCATTGCTCGGGATCATCCGTTCCGTTCTCCATCCTGGCTTTGCCCTGACGGTGTGCATTTCTTCTGCTCGTATTAGCTTTGTTGAATTTGAATGAGATACAATTTCCTGACATCTAAGGCTCTTTGTACCTTGCAAATCGTTACCCTTTGTTATAAAAGAGGACAGGTTCATCCTGCCCTCCGGTACCTGTGGGCAAAGCAACACGCCAAGGGTGCCACGCTGTTGTTAGCTAAGGCAGGCGTGGTGCGCCCTGTGCTCAGCGGGTGACTCGCTGTAACCGCTCCCGGGACGGCTTAAGCGCAGTGCCTGTAACACCTGGGTTTACGTGAGGAGGGCAGCCAAAGACGTGTCAGGGCTTAAATTTGGAGTGTGCTGGAGGAGGGGGGGAAGGCCGATGCCTGGCACAGCTCGGGCTTAACTTTGCGAGGTCTGAGAAACGTCCATGCTGAAATCCATCGAGTCGAGGAGAGCAGAAAGCGTTCCCGGTGCCCGGAGTAAGAGGTCGCAGGATTTCGGTACTTCACCTCAGTGATTTCACCTAAATTTCCATTTCCTTTGTGATAATGTAAATGTATGTGAACCCCACACTCAATGTTATGGTAGCAGAGGCCAAGGAAGTATTGGATGCTGTGCCCGGAGCGGAGGGGAGAAACTCCCCTTTCTTGCTGCTGCTGCCAGAGGAAGCAAATCCCATTCCCAGCCGTATGGGGATCCATCGCTCTGCCGCTGCCTGCCCACTCCAGAAGAAATGAAATACTGGGCAGGAAGAACCGTGCGTCGGCAGCGGGTCTTTGCCAGGTGCTTACGCAGACACCGCGGGCTACTCGCCATGCGCGTCCTCCACGCTCGTGCGTGCAGCCAAAGACGCCGAGCTGAAATCAGCCGTCCTTCCCGGGTACTGGTAGAAGATGAGGCTGTTCCCCACGCGTCCCCCTTTACCCGGCGAGCTTGAGCTGACAGAGTCAGGTACAGCGAGCCCAAGGAGAAGGGGTGCTGAGGGAGGCGACCCTGGTGCTGGGTGCTGCAGCACGGCACCGGGCATCGCCAGCATCCGGAATTGCGGAAGGTGGCGCCGCGCACGCTCCTGCTTGCTTGAACCGTTGGGCCTTTGGTGTCAGCCTGTCGGGGAGCGTGCTTCATCCAGTGCCAAACTGGAGCGATTCCTAGAAACCGCATCCCAGTTTGATTTTTTTTTTTTCTTTGAGGGAAAACCCCATCTTTGAAACAAGTAAGGATGGCTGTGAGCAGTGGGGGGAGAACGCTGATGTTTCTCTGGTGGGAGTAATGCAGCATATGGGTAGTGCAAGGCTCACGGCACCTGCGGGGAGCAGACAGCAATATTAATGCCTTTTATGTCTGCTGAGGCAATTGCTGGAAAAATCCTTCCACAAGTCCTTGCCTGTTGGCAGGGCGAGGAGGATTTTCAGAGCAGGAGGGTGCCGTGCTTGGCAGCGTGCCCAGCCCGCGCGCCTGCAGGTGCTGCCATCGCTGGTCAGGAACGCCGTGCCTCGTCTGTACTTGGCCGCCGGTATCGGCTCTGCGGCACTGAGGGCAAAGACGAGGACAGCGTAGCCCCACACGCCGACAGGCGCAAGGAGCCGGGCTTGGCCGCGCTCCCCCAGCCTCGTGCATCGCCCCTCGTCCCCTTCTCCCTGCGGTGCCGTGCAGGAGAGGCAAGGACGCGTCCTTGCTGGAACCGGCTGCTCCTCCTTGCGCGCGGCAAAGGCACGGATTGCACAGCAGAGTCTCTGGGCTGGGACGTGATCCGTTCAGTTCTGCCATGGCGGGTCCTTCCATCCCTCCATCCCTGTAGCACGTTACCCTGGCGTCTGCTGCCCAGCCTGGCAGCGTTGTATAAAGGCTCCGAAAGTGTCCTTGCAGAGTCCTTCATCCCTCAGTGTTTGTCTGGTGCTGCTCCAGTGACATAATGAGCCTTTGTCGAGGAGTAAATGAGTTTAGAGGAGGGATGACCTGACCCAGCGCTTTGCAAGTGATTAGTGATGAGCGATGCTGCCTGGGACAGAGCAGGATGAGCCCACGGGTGCCGAACGGAGCTGGCTTTTCCAGAATCGTAATGCCCTGGCCTGTCTGCCGGTGAGATGGCTGGGAAGCAAGCTGGCAGTGCAGGGAGGGAGGGGGGGGGGTTGGAAATCACTGCAGTCCTTTCCTCGCTAAATGCAGGTTGAAGGGATTAGCAGGGAGAAGACTTTTTGGTTTCCCTGGATAAGAGCTAGGCTTTTCTGTGTCCCAGACACTGACGCCTGGTTTCCCTTTAGTGTCCTTGCAGCCACCGTGATCTCGGGAGAGAGGCGGCAGAGACGACGCCGAGGAGAGGGACTGGGTCCACCTCTCCCGTAGCTGCAGAGGACATAAACTCCCGGAGCTCTCCTGCTCAGTTCCTGCTGCCTTAGCCATTTTTAAGAAAGAAATCTACATTAGGCAACTGTTACTCAGCACATTTTATGGTATTTTGCCCTGGTTTGTGTGTGCAAAGTTACTAAGCTGTTTAATTCAGCACTTTTCCTGTGTAGCTGGGCAGCGTAACTCAGTTTGAGCTCAGCTTCTCTAGTGACAGCGTGGAAAAGGGACCTCGGTTTGGGGAAACGATCTGTGATTGCTGCCCGCAAACCTGCCACGATGTCGGTGTCCCTCTGCCAGGTTTGCTCAACCGCTCTGGCGTGTCGCGCTGCGGTGAACCTGGCACTTAGCCTTTTTCCAGCTCCCTTCTGATACCCCACCCGTACTCACCTGAAGAACGGCTTGGGGTTCGTTCGTCATTCATTACCCCGGTCTATGCTCTGCCAGTTCACCGGCTCTAACCTCTTTATTTATTTTTTACATGCTCCCAATGAACGAGTGGCGTAGCCACAACGATGGCCAGCGGGTTATTAACGTCACCTCCAGGTTTGCTTGCGAGTAGTCTCTGACTGAGTCGCACCTACCGCGTGGTGCCGATACGGTACTTAGCGTGAAGCGAAGGATTTCCTACGCACCGATCTCTACTCGCACGTACGTTTCCAGCCCTCAGGATAAGGGCACAAATGCACCCGACCGTGTGCGTGCTGCCCCAGCTTGCCCACGAGCGACCCGCAGAGCCGATGCCTCCCAGCCGGGAGGGCATTGCCGACAGGGGCCTCCCCTGGGCCGGGCGGAGGCGACCAAGCCTTGAGCATCGCCCAGACCTGTCCTATTGGCAGCTCAGAGGTCCAGCTCACAGCAAAAGCCCTTTGCTGTACTGCTGAAAGCAGAAAATCGTTTCTGTCCGTTCCTGTGCGACACCATGGCAAACACCGCCTTTTGCCTGGGATTCCCTGCCATGCGGGGCAGCGGTTGGATGAAGCAGGAGGGTGGGAGTGACGCCGGTGCCGCATCTCACGGCAGCAGCCTGTCTCCTCCGGGTCCGGCGGGCAGGGCGACGGCGGTGCATGCTTCGGGAAGGGTCTTCCCAAGGCGTTCCCTGCCCTGCCGAGGCTCCCCGCCGCAGCACCTCCTCCCTCGCAAAGTCTTGGTGCTTGAAGAGCGAGCACGAGGCTGCCCTGATTAAAATTTAATGACGCTTGGTGTTATTGAGGGCCCCTTAGTGTCAGTTCTGCACTCATCTGCAAATAAATCCATCAGCCAGTGGTGTGGGGGCGAGCCCCATCTCTGCCAGCAGAGCCCCCCGGACGCGGGGTCAGCTCCTGCTGGAGAGGGTCGGGGCGGGAGCGGGTCGGGGCGAGGCGGGGAGCTGGGCGGCTGCGCAGCTGCTGGAGCAGGGCTTCCCTTTTATTTGTTATTTGCATACTTTAGCCATTGGAATTGAATTTGTGCCCATTAAAACTAAATTAGCAGTGCCTGGAATTTTAAATAGGCTCTGGCAGAGCAGCCCATTAACTCTCTCGGAGCGGTTTCTGCAGATCCCTCCTCTGCAGGCGCATGATGCGCACTGGAAACCACTGCAAAATGTTGATTTCTGCACGTTTCTGAGGGTAACTGGAGTGCCAATATTAGAGGCAATGTAGTACGGTTTTGAAAGCCATTGGCGTGGCTCAGAGCTGGGTTTAACTTCCTCTACTTCAAAAAAAGGTGAGATGTAAAAGTCTCACCAAATTGGTTTGCGATTCCTTGGGTTTAATACTGTATTAATGCCACGGCCTCTGGGTCCCGGTGCCTCCCCGTCCCCGGGTTTAATAACATATTAATGCCCGTCGCCACCTCGCGAGATTGCCCTGCTCCCTCCCTGGCAGGTCCGCTGGCACCCCCTGACCCCAGATGCTTCTTCCCCGTCCCCCCAGCAGCCGTCCTGCTCTTTCGGGGTCCCCGTCGATGGCGTGCCCGGCATGCTGGCCGCTCTGAGCCCGGGTTCGGAGCCCTCTTGGCTGGGACGCTGCCCTGGCCCCTTGCCGGCTGAAGGGATGCTTTGCGCCTTCCCCCCGTCCCGGGCGTGGGAGCCCCACGTTGGGTCGTTCACAGCCCTTTCCTGGAGAGCGCTCGGGGCTCGGGTAGCCTTGCCAGGGCTGGCAGCATGGCTGGCCCAGCAGCTCTGGGAGTGAATGGACGCTACGTGTTGGACTTGCTATTAAAATAATCTCTTGTTTTCGATAGCCTCTAATGAGAAAAGAGAAGAAATATCTGAGCGAAACGGTGCATCTTGTTTACAAAGAGTGGAATTTAATTTAAAGCTTATTCTTTGCAGAAAACCCCCATGCTCCATCAGGCAGGGATACTACAGCAGAGTTTATGAGGCAGGGCTTGGCTGCCTGTTCCTGGTACCAGCCAGGATCCTCAGATTCTGTTGGATTATGTGTTGGATATCTTTCATGATTATGAACTAAGTGAATGGAGCATCACACTGGTGTTCTTCCAATGTTGCGCACTCCTCAGCAGTCCCTGCTCCAGACATTTCCCAGGCACGCTTCCATCCTTGTGTTGCCTTTATCTTGCTTGGCTGCGCGCGTGTCTGCATCAGCAAAACAACTGAGGAACTTTCTCGTTTGAGCCCAGAGAAATGGGCTGGTGCTCTACAGAGACAGACATCCTTTTTTTTTTTTCCTGCCAGAGCAAAGTCTGTTCCTGGAATGTCCAAAAATGCTTTGGGGCTTTCCGGGCCGAGGGAGGTCGCACAGAAGCGGGGAGCGTTGTCCCTGGGTACAAACTGACACGGTGCGCATCCTTAATTGCCGCTGTGACTCCTCTGTCCTGGGGCAGGGACTGCCCGTTTATCGCCTTGGGTGACAAGTCTCCATCTCACGGTCCCTCCTCGTGTAATGATAAAAAATACACGATAGGCATCAATCTACGGTCAGTAGATTCAGCTCTTTTGCTTCTGCAAAGCCAAAGCTCAGCCTGCCCTGGTGCCTCTTCTCAGGTGCCCGCCAGGCAGCCGGGGGGCAAAGGCTGGGAATCGGCACCACGGCTCGGAGCAGCGCACAGCAAAATTTCTTCTGGAATTTGATATAACGTGGCCAACATGACTCCTGTGTAATTGCTTTGAGTCCAATTAATGCTGCCTGAGTAGATGTTAGGAATTATAAAGAGGAATACGAGTCTGAGCTCGTCACCTAAACTACGATAATATTCCTTCAAAGGAGGCACATTTGCAAACATTATTAATTACCTGGGGAACAGCTCAGGGTTTAAACTGAATTAAGGGAGGAATGTGTTTTTGTGATTTCGGGTTTGATTGAGAGAGGTGTTACCGTGTTCTCCAGCAGTGGAGCATTTCTTTGTTACAGACCTGGCAGCAAAACAGGGGAGCTGGTCTGCTCCGAGTCCCCCCCGCCCCGCAGAGCCAATTTACGGGCAAGGATATTACGCCAGGAATTACCTGGGGCCAAAAGAAATTTCAAAAGTGTTTAGCACAGGCTCCTCTAATCGGAAAACACCAGGAGGGCACAGATAAAATTTGGCTTTTTTTGTCTTCTGTGAAGGCTTCAGGGTGCAGTGAAGCTTTTGGGTGTTTGATTGTCCTCGGGGTGGGCTGTGGGTACCTTTGGGGGGTCCTGCAAAAAGAAAACCCCATACAGAAACCCTGCAGACAGAAGTGGAGGTACCCAACCCATTTCCCCGACCACTGCTGGCAGGTGGGTGGCAGGGGAAGGATGGGTGACCCCGGAGCCGGGTGTGAGCCCGGGCGGCTTGCGGCTTACGTGGGGCCAGCAGACCTTGACGTGGCGAAGGCAACAAAAAGCCAAGGACCCAGTAAATCACCTGCAGCACAGGCTGCGGGGGAGCGGAGTGCAAGACCGGTGTGAGGGCACGGCTGCTTTGACTCTGTTGGCCAGGGAAATACCTAGAATCTCTTTTTTTTTTTTTAATTGATCTTTCTTCCTGCTCTCAATATAAAGAAATCATTAGCTTGTCTGAAGTGACCCCATCCTAAGCCAAAACTACCAGGCAGATCTCACTTTCATCGAGGTCTGCTTGTCTGGGAAGGCACCTGGAGCTGTTTTCAGCCTCTGGTTTTACCAGCATCACTGCACCTGAATGCATTTAGAGCATTCAAGAGATCTAATTACCATAATAACGAGCATAGCTGTGTGAGCCCTTTATAAACCCTGCCCTGGTCCTGTACCCAGACTGCCCTGGGAGGGAGATTCAGCAAATGTGGTGGTCTTTTTGTCTGGGGGTGTGTGGCTGTAGAGTCTCTGTATTGATCCTGAGATGACTTTTCCTACAAGCCACAGAAATCTGGGCTTCCTTAATTGCAATATGCAGGCTGTACTTGAAAATACTCTCAGGAGGTGTTTTCTGCTTGGCTCAGCTGTGAGCTGAGGGTTTCAGGGGGATCTGCAGGGAAGTAGCAGCTTCCTTTGGCCTGGAGTTGCTGCTGTCACCAGAAGGTAAGTTTTATTTTAATTCTGTGGTGGTAGGAACCCCAGCACACTCAGTAGTGTCTATGGCTGCGTGTGAGGAGCGTGCCGTCACGTTCCTTGGATTGCTAAGCAACTGTGGCCCGTTGGTTCTTGTGGAGCAAATTGAACCGTTGATTTATCTATTTGTTTTGCCGCCAGTGCCAGGGCTTCATTACACTGTTCCCTAGGGACGTGCTCCCACGTGCTTGGACTGGAAATTAACTCCTCTTACCAAAAAGCATGCATGGCTTTGTCTTTAACGTTGAAGAAGAGTCCGGAAGCGTAACGTTTGGTTTGCTGGCTGTTTGCATGTGGCCGTGGGCTGTTACAGGAAGAAAGCATGGAGTCTCCCCCGGGCTGCTGGATGCTGTTTCACATCCAGGTCTGATCCAGGATGACCTTTGAGCCTCACATGCCATCTATAGGTCTGTGGTGTATGCCACCCATGACTGTGCACGGTTAGTTGGGAGCGGAATTCCGTGGCAGTATAGCCAGAAATGGAAGGTGCCCCCAAGGGAAGCAGCGTACCCCAAAACTGGCACGGAGCGGGTGAGAAGAGGAATGCAGGTGCTGAAGCAGGGCAGGAATTGGTTTGAGAAGTGTCAGGCTTTGTGCACAGTCACTGGGAATGTTTTACAGAAATCCTCTACCCTCCCAAATGTGCAAATTTGCATCTCTGATAGGCAAGACACAGCAGTCCTGGTTCTACAGAAGTGCGTAAAAGCTCGGTAGCAGCAGCCTGTGGCTTCCCCATGCTCTGCTTGCCGGGCACCCCCAAGCCCAGCTTTGTCACCTGGGACTGATTTTTAAGGACAGGCAAGCACGGTCCGTGGCAGAACTCCTCCGAGCCTCTGCTGCATCTGCCAGTTGTCTTGCAGGTTGTTGGAGGAGTAAAGGTCTGAGAGTTGGACCGTGGTTTCCTGCAGGTGGGAACCACTGAAGGTCCCTAGACGGGACCGGTGTTTAACCCCTGGTGAGCTAGGATGCGTTGCCACTGCGAGAGCCGCTCTTTGGCAGCACTCCTGGGCACCCCCTAACCCGAGCAGTAGCGTCTACTTAAACTTTGTTAAAAGACTGGGAAAATGGAAACATCTGCGTGCAAAATGAGATGATCTGTTCCCTTGTGTTGAGCATTAAAATATATAATAATGCGATATAATGCTTAATTACGTGAGCGAATATTTTGTTACATGGTTGGATGTGTTCCCATATGGAGTGTAAGTACAGTTGGAACATGAGACTTTTGTGTCCTTTGGAGCTAAAGCAATATCCCTTGGCGAACTGGGCTGCCACTTCTGATGGAGCTGCAGCCTTTGGGCAATGCGGCACGGGGTTTCGTGGGCAGCGCGTGGTTTGTGAGATCCACCGCTTGCAGGCATTTCTCTGCTGATGGGGCTGCCAAACTGCGCCGTTCCGCACGCGAAGCACAGGCGTAGCGGACCTGCTCCGTCCTCCTTCGCGCGCTTTGCGCACCCGCGGCTCCCTCCTGCCGCGTGCACCCGCTCCCGTGCCGGTTCTGCTGGGGCACGCTGAATTTCGCTGGTAGGTACAGCACTTGTGGCCGGCTTTCGCTGCCTTTGTGCAAGCCGCACGTGAGGCTTCCTACAGCCGGGATGCTCTTTTCTCTTGCACCACCCCCTACTGATCCGAATGGCCTCAGCATGGGCATCTGCTAGCCCACCGCTGCGCGCTTTTGATGCAAACTCTTTGGGTCGGGTTCCCCCAGAATCGGGATGCTTCCTTTCCTGGTAGCTGACGTGTCCATAAGCAAAGAGAAAATAGATCACAGCCAGTCTATGATCAAGCAGATCCAGCTTGATGAACTGAGAGGCAAATCTAGGGAGTTTTGTTGTTGTTTTTATGGGATATCTGTGTTCATCCTGTGCACTGTTGGGGTTAGGTCTGCACCTAAATGTGTCCGTTTTGCTCCTAAAATTGCTGGACCTCCTGAGCGCATTCTGCAGAGCCAGGGAGCAGGGGGGACGTGGGGGGATGTGCGGCTCGCTCCTCCCCAAGCTCACAGCGCAGAAGGAAGCTTCTGTTCCGTGTTCTGAGAGCACATGCCCTGTGCAGCCTGAAATCCTGCATTGCAAGACCTAGGCTGAGCTTTTCCGTGCCTCTTGTGCAGCTCTGCTCTTCAGAAGTTCTCCTTTGGGTCAACAGGAAATGGGAATATGTGAGGAATAGGAAGAGGAGGGAGCTAGGAAGGTGCATCAGGTTTGAGGAGTCTGGCACAACAAATTAGCAGGTAAAGAGGCTATCGATTTGATTGTCCAGAACTTGCCCTGTGTCGATGAACACCCAGCATGTTTGCTCATTAAGCCCAAACCATGTTCATGGTTATTTTTCAAAGCATTTTCAGGAAAGCAACAGCAATTAATAATCTTTAAAGTTTGTGCAAGTGCTGCTCATCCCGAGATTTCCTTTTGGACTAGCTGTGCATTCCAGCTCCCCAGCCACGCTTCGGCTCGCCGTTCCTCACATGCAAAATGCATTATTAAAAAGCACTTAAGCAAAGCACAGCAAATGGCTTCCCTTCTCGGAGCGGAGCTGGCTGCCTCTGCTTGTACCAAAGGCCGTTAGCTGCTGAAGGCAGAGAAATGATGAAGTATGAGGTTATTTAAGGCTCGGTCTGCCTTGGCAGAATGTGCTTAAAATGAAGATGTTGCTGATGAATAGAAAAAGAAAAGAGGAGTAGAAGGCCCTGGGCCAAGGGTGCTTGGCAACACGGAGGTATCATCTGGTATTATTTGAAGAACTTTTTAGCCAGTGACTAGGTGATGCCTGGCACCTCATTTGAGAGTTTGGGGGTCGGAAGGGCAGGACTGAGGGGGTCCCATGCCATGAATTCCTTGGCTGAGGCATCCAGCAGCACCTGCAAAGTTACAGTTCAGCGTTTTGCTGTCTTTACGCTCAACATACAGGGCACCACTCAGAACTGTGTAAGTAAAATGAGGGCTGCTCTCCGGGTGTGCTGGCAGTCTGGTCGTCACAAGAGAGGATGTTTTGGCAAAAACATTGCTGGTTTAGGGTATGCCCCGCGCTCAGCTGGCGATGCTAAGGAATTCCCTAATAGTGACAAGAAGGGTTCAGCAGTGTCTGCATTTGGCCTTGCACCCTGTAGGAGAGGTGAGCTTGCTGTTCTTTTTTTCCTTCCACCCACCAAATAACTACAAAGAAACATCAGTTATTCCGTAATGGAAATTAACCCTGTTTGATGTTGGGTCCTGTTAGTGCATGAGCATTACAGGTGCTGTGTATCCCAGGGCAGCTCTTGGGAGCTCATACGTGGTGATGTATTTGTGTTTGCTTCCCTTTCCCACGGGGATGTGGTGCTGGTGGAGATGCTGACCCCCCGTGTGCTTCAGCCACAGCATCTGGGGTCTCATCCGCCCCGAGGGCGCTTCCCTTGAGCCCGCAGTGGGGCACACACCTCCCTGCGCTGCCCTGCCGGCAGTTGCAATGCAGTCCTTCCCTTCTCCAAAAAAAGGAACGGAGAGGACAGACGGACTGTTCTTCCTGCACTTGGAGTCAGTTATCTGTTTTAACTCCAGCTGAGAAGACAGGGCAAGGAATGTACACCAACACTGTACAGACGCTTTCTAAATCATCACAATCAACCTTAAATTCTTTTTATTCTTCACCATAAGCCTGTCCTGAAGTAGGTTAGTGGATCAGAGCAGATCTGCTCTGTATTATTTATAGCTTGTTTCCTTTTGGTTCTTGCTGCTTGGCTGGATGCTGCTAAAGAGGACTCCATGTTCCAGCAGTCTTTCTCTTTGCTGCAGCTTTAAAACCTTCTATTTTTGTCTGTAGGAATCCCATCTCCCCAGCTCCCTTCTCTGCTAAAATCAGCACGCTGGCAATGCTGAAAGTCTCTCATCACGTGCCGTGCCAAGATCTGACTACGAAGAAAAATGCCGCGCTGTTCGTTGGCAGGCGAGCACAAGTAGCGCAGGTATTCGCCTGCCGTGCTCCCGGGGCCAGCATCCGTCAGGGGGTGTCTTCAGGGGAATGCTTGCCTCTGCCAAAAGGATGCTTTGGCCAGGATACTGCTGCACGAGCGCCGTTGCCCTCTGGGCCAGGTACCGCTCAGGAGCATCCCCGGCAGAAGCAGTGGTCGTCTCTGGCTGCACGTAGGTTTGACTTCAGCTGGCTCCAGCAGCGTGAGGCTGGAGCCCTCTTTGTTTTCAGGGAGCCAAGGAGCTCTCGTGATTTAAAAGCACTGTCAGGTGAAGAGACCACGCGGCAGCCAAGTGTGATAGGCAGGGAAGGGCTGCATAATTTATAGAACTGCACTTCTTTTTGATGAGGTTTTGAGTCTGAAAGCCCTGGGAAGGGTGTGCTATTTTTATTGCATCTCTGAACTCAAATTCTGTCAGAGTCTGTGGGCACAGTCTGTGCTTGTAAAAAAAAAAAAAAAAAAAAAAAAAAGCAGCAAGCACAGCTTGGATTGCTCTGGCTGCATCAGCACTCCTGGTCCAGCTCGATGCTTGCAAACCCCTGCTGAGCGCTCCCAAGGATCGGCCGCTCCGTGTCCAGAGGAAGCGTGGGCTTCAGCAGTGGCCGGGAATTAGGGACGCAGCCCCCGTGGTTGGGCGCTGGCCCTGCTCAGCCGCAGGGTGTTTGGGTGGCGGGGGGGCAGTTTGTTCCACGCTACTCTCCGCTGTATCCAGTGTTACAAGGTCCAGCTGTGGGCATTTGAATGAATGGGCTTGGATTGCCCTCGTGTTCAGGATCTCTCTGCCCCAGGCCCCGTTCTCACGCACTGCACGGTCTCGCCGGGCCCCCGGTCCAGCGCTGCTCTGTGAAAACTGCCCAAAGCAGCAGCCAGCGTCTTCCTCCCGGGCGCTTCGTGGCCCTGGCTTGCACACAGCGTGAAACACTCGTGGCACCGTAACCCCCGAAGGGATGGGAATTGGGGGTCGCTGCCTGCTCTTCTCCCGCACGTTGAAGGTCATCGTGTGGAAGGTGCATGGGCGGTCTTTGCTTCAAGTAAATACCCAATAAATTCCGTTTTGTCACTGTAGAGGCGGTGCCAGGCGCTCGGAGTGTCGGAGGTAGGCTGCTTTTGGTTCAGGGGTTCTCTTTTTGAGCAGACTATCCTGAGTAAATTATTGCAGTGCCGCTTGAGGTCAGAGAGGCTGATACCACTAGCTGTTCTAAAGTGTAAGGATTTGGGAGACGTGTTGATATTTTCTAGAGATAAACCGCTAGGAATCGGGAAAATGTTATAAAACTGCGGCCCAAGTTCCTGTTCCCTTATCACTGCATGAGTGTTATCAGGAGCTTAAAATATCCGTATGATAAAGCACTTCAGGGAGCAGTTGCGGTGGTGTGTCCTGAAAAGCACCTCAGCCTTCCTGGGGATGGTGGAGCCTGGGAGAGCCGTGCCACCAGGGCAGGAAACTGCTTCTTGGGGTCTGACCGGCACGGGAGCGTGTGGGATGCTCTCCCATACTGGACTGTCAAGAATCAAGACCTTCGATAATGTTTGTTTTTAATGGTGAGCTGGGAGAGAGGGAGCCAGCTGGAAAGCTCTTTCTTAGTCCTGTAGGTACCTGCGGGTTTGGGTTTTGTTTTGGGGTTTTTTTTAAGATATTGTTAGAGGCAGTCGTGGTTTGTCAGTGTTTCTCTTAATGTGTACCTGAGGTCATGAAGCAAAAAGAGGTTTGCATTAAAAAAAAAAAAGCAGGGGGATTGACTAAAACAAAGTCTGTCATAATGCTGTTGCATAGCTTGGTGCTGCAGCCTTGTCCGATACGTGGTGGGTGATGCTGGACGGTCCCGTTCGGGGGGGTTGGATGTGGATTTGAGGGGGGCAGCAGAGGTCACTCCCTGGAAAGGTCCCATGAAAGAGAATTGAGAAGAGTAATGTTAACTGGCTAAGAAAGGAGAAAGAAGGGGTCATACAAATGCTGTGTGAGTAGAGGAATCATTCCCAAAATTGGAGAGAAAACGCTTCTGTCCTTTTTATCTTGTAATACGGAATAAGGGGACAATGTATTTTAATAAACAGCAGCAAAAGTCAAATCTGATTTAAGGAAAGGAAATCTGTGAAACTGCTGTGTGATGTCATTCGGGTCTTGAATGTGGCAAACTCAAAACCAGAACGAAAATGTGCGTGGCTGGTGAGAGCACCCAGAGAAATAACAAGCAATGGTATTAGGGGACCGCTGGAAGGGACATCGAGCCTCAGACCTTACTGGGACTGGCCACGCTTTTGGGGCCACTCGGGCCTTCTTGTCGGTGTCCCCCAGTATGACCTCCCTCCCTCCCATTTCAGCCCCGTGGATGCATTTCCTCGGCCTCAGCTGCTGCCATCCATGGCTTCCAGTTTGCCTGAAATTCACCTGTCGGTACCCATGGCAGGGGTGATGGGGACGTGGGAGGGTGTCGGAGCATCCCTGCCGGGACAGCACTGGAGGGCATTGAAATGCAGGCGTGCTTCCCAAACACAGCCTGCCAGTCCTTCCCAATTGGGGGTGATGGTTTTCCCTAAGAGGCCAGGGCATCCGCTGGAGACATGACTGGGCTCCCTAACTTGGTGCCGCAGCGAGCAATGGGAAGATAATTCAAGGCAGCAGTGCTAAAGATTCGTCAGCACTGCTGGAAGTCTTCCAGTGGAAAGAAAATGATGCTGAGCTGACACAGCACTGGGCTGGAGCAGGCACGGCCGCAAGCCTGTGCAGGGTGGGACCCTGCTGCGCCGCCACCGCCTCGGTCCCTCGGTGGTGCGGGTTTGCCTTGTGCTGGGAGACGTCCTGGGGGTGCCCTCGCACCGCCCGGTGCTCTTCAAATTTGTCCTGTTAATGAATGGCATCCCTAATCATCTAAATATTTTTCATAGGAGCTCTGATCTCATGAGCAGTATCAGACATCATTGATTCCGAAATGTGGACTCTAGGAGATGCAGCAAGTTCAGCTGGCAAAAAACCTTTCCTCCTTCATGCTTCCCCTCTTAGGCAGGTGCTGGACTGACAGTCGCCCATGTGCAGCCCTCCTCAAAAAGCAGCCGGAGCATCCATCCCTCTTCTGCACCACCCTTCTGAGCCAGAAAGGGCAGAAGATGCCCCAAGCCCAGGCAAAGCTCTTGTTTTCCCAGAGATAAATATTTCCTCAAAATAATATGGCAAGGTGGCTGTCACTTACACTCTTAACACATCAGGTGATGCTATTTTGGTTTATGTGAGCTGCGGGGGGGTTGGGGGGTGTGTGTTTGTTTATTTGTGGTGATGCATCCCTAAGGTCTCTGTAGTAATTTGGGGTTATTTGTGACCTCCAAGGTGCGGGTCCAAACTGCCTTGTGGAGGCTGCCTGTTAGCTGAGCAGCCGTTGGAGGATAAAGGCTTTCCAGTCTGATGGCTGTTGGTTATCAAGCAGGGAGGTAATACCTAATACTCAATAAAAATTTGGCCTATGGAAAGGAACGAGTGCTGTCTAAAGTGCTTCAGCGTTGAGACGCATCTAAATCAAATGACTGGGCAAGGGGTGGGTTTCTGCCATGGGGCTAGCAGCTTCCCTCAAGGGCTAACGGTGCGGGGTCTGAGCCAAATACCCTTCAGAGCTGCTTAAGAGCTTCTCTTTTCCATTTCGGTGATACCTTTCTAAATTATACATTAAACTTCTCGGGGTGAGTAATGCATCACAGCTTCCTCATGTCAGACTTAATGTTACTTACTCAGCTGTAGCTTCGTGTTTGCCTTTCCCTCCTGTTTATCTTCAGGCTCGTGCTAGGATGGAGCAGACCCTGGGTCCTCCTTTCCCAAAGCTGTCTGCCGCAGCGATGCTCTGAACGTGGCTTCTGGTCCGAGCCCTTCAGGGAGGGGCAGCGCTGCCCTGTACCAGCGCGGTTTCATGAAAGCGAGGTGTAGCACGCTGCAGTTTCTGTGAGGATCCCTGGAAAATGCTGTATTTGCTGAAACCCATCCTACTGTTGCGTGGGATGCAGGTGCTTTCTGTGGGCTGGTTTGGTGCTTGTGAGTAAATAAGCCAAACCATCCAAAAAATCTGAGCCACCGCCAAGTCACAGCAATTTATCAGCTCCATAAGCGCTGATTTTGGGTAATGAGGAACCAGTAAGACAGCAGTTGTAATTTTAGGTGCTACAGGAAAAACAAGTCACTTGCTACTGTTCCTTGCCGGTGTCTGAAGAGGGATAGCGTTTGGTTAAGTGCAGCTTTAAACACGAAACCCAAGCAACCGTCAGGGCGTTGTGCAGCAGGAGGCACCCAAGACGAAACGTGCGCCTGTTGTGAGTGCTGCGTGTTAACGCTCGTTCCCTTTGTGACGTTACGGGCTTTGCTGAAACCCCATCTGCCCCTCGGAAGTCGTCATCCTGTCTCTAGGCGCTGAGGACAAGCCTGTGCCTGGAGCTGCTGCAACTCCTGAAACGTGGATGCAGCACGAGGATGGCAAAGGAGGAATTCCTGACTTTAGGTTTTTTTTCTCGTGCAATCTCCGTGTGTTGCGTTGCCTCCTGCGCCGCTCATGCTGTCTGTCCGGCCGAGGTCCCTCTCTCTGCGCCGCTGCTCTTTAGCTCCCGTCTGATCCACCGGGTTCTTCAGGCACCTCAGTGTGCAGACGGGCTGCAGGACTGCTGCTGTTTCAAAACGGTTCTCTTGGAATGTCCCACGTCGCTTTATTCCGGTCTGTATATAAATAATTGGATGCCGTTAGCAGGTTGCGGCTACGCTCCCGAGTCGTGCTTCCACCATTTTTCCTCGGCTGTTTTTGCAGAAGTCAGTAGGCAGCTGTGGGAATCGGTGCTGCTCCTGTAATGAGCGCAGTCACTCAAATGCCTTTAGCACCTGAATGATTTCTTTTCTGAACAGCAGTCAGCTTCTGCTATTTGTATCGCCCTGTCACCGTATTATGTTTACATTTCTATAGCAAAGCACTGCGTGTTTTCAGCAGAATTAATCAGTGTAGCTGTATGTGATTTCCAGTGTCGGGTTCAGCTGAAACACTGATTTAGGGTGGTGATTAGCCCTATCAGCAGAAACAAGGATGGAGAGCTAATCTGTGCCTAAAACCCTTACTTTGAAAGATGCTGTTTATACTCTGTTCATAAATTGAGTATTTTCCCTGAACACCCCCCCGATTTGAATGGAAAATGTATTTATGCCAGGTGGTGGTGCACCTTGTTGGGTTTAGGCTGCTGTTTGCAGAGGCTGCCATTGCTCAGACTTCTGATGGTGGGGTCGAGCCAGGTGTAGATACTCACCGACAGGACCTCTGCACCTCTGTATCTGGCTGAGGTTGCACCAAATGAAATCGTGAAATTATTTAAATCTGCAATTTAAATGTAAATCTCTGATCCCAAACAGCAATACTAAGTCCTGTGACTGCTGTTGATGAACAGTGCAGCAGCAGGCATGCCTTGAAACGCCTCCCATGCGGAACACCCGGCTGCGGCTGCCCGCCTCGGCGTGGACGAGCTCCTGAGCCCTCACAAGGTTCATCAGGCGCGTCGGAAGTTCGTCACGAAATACGAACATGAGGGAGTTGTGGATTTAGTCTTCAGCAAATCGCTTCAACCATGCAGCCTTTCAGAATAGGGAGCACTTTAAAGACTGCTCGCCCCAAGGGTGATCAGTTTGCGACTTTAGTCCTTCAGAAAGTGCAATTAAACAGAAACAAAGTTCCATGTCGTAAAAAAAAAAAAGTTCAGATCAACTAAAACCATTTCCTTCATTGCTAATGATTTCAGACCACTGTAATTTATTGGTAAATAAGTTACTTGCAAAGCACATTCATTCAGGGAGTGCACAGAAGAGGTGCTGCAGCCTGCAGGGCTCCTGTAGCAGGGGGGCTCGCTGTCCCCCCAGGCACGGTTTTGGGGATGTGCCCCTCCCTGCCGCGCTGCTCTCCACTGTCAGGAGCAAGCAAAACGCAAGCACGCTGCCCGAGGTCTGGGTGGGTTTTCCTCCCTCGGAGCTGTGGACAGAGCTGAGCCCATCTCGTCGACAGCCCCCAAGGACGGGAGAGCCCGAAGCAGCCTCGGGACAGCACCGTGCTGCGCTCCCACCGGCGTCTGCGGCTTCGCAGCGCAGCTCTTCCACGCTGTGTGTATCTGGAAAAGCTGTTTGGGTTGGCTTTCCCTCATTGCTTTGGTTACAAATAAAAATTGAGGGTTTTTTCCATATGTGGGCAAACAATACTAACAAGGCAAGGTGCATCCCTCTAGCAGCTGTGAAGAATTACTGGTGTTGGATGACCTCTAGGTCCAAGTTTTGATGTTCAGCAGAGGTGAGAAGCTAAAGAGCAATTACTGATCAGCTGTTACAGCAGCCACAAATATTTTCTGTGGAATCTTTTGAATGGTCTTTCAAAATAGGCCTTTTCGTAAAACTTGACAGCATTAAAAAAAACCCTAGGAGTTGGTGCCAGTTTTGTGAGGTTCTCACTTATCCCGTGGACAAGTCTGCTGCAGCTTCCATTTGCCTGCTTGGTAAAAGAGGCTGTCACATGCCAGGGACAGCCAGATCTGTCAAGCTCCGCACAGTTTTCCTTTATTAGTTCTATTGGGTTTATTGCCTTTCTTATGCTCTGAGGGATGGTGGTTGTTTAGTGACGAGAACCTGGAAAATCATTCAACCTGACAGTGCTTTTTAGATTCCAGTTTTTCCTTGTGTCTCTATCTATAGAAAAGGATGACGTGACGACATGGTGAACTTAGCGGGGAGCTTGCAGTGTTACTGAGCCCTTGCCTTCAGGTTCTGGGGTCTGCTTGTGTTCACCCAGCTGCGGTGGTGCACGGATGTTGACCCATCCTACCAGGACCCCTGGCTGCAACCTCACAGCTTGCTGTATGACGGGGGTGTGCTTTGGGTTTTGGCAAACAGTGACAATCTGCCTTTAATTTCCGTGGGTGTGGTGGTCGCTCTGGTCATTTCCAAATCATGTGTGCAGGTTGGGAGGGAAGATTTTTGTGATGTTTCCCAGGTTCTTGCAATACTGAGCCAGTTGAAACATCTCTGACAGAATACCAAAACCTTGGGAAACATGGAGCAGGCAAAATTCTAACTGGCTGTGATGGAGGATCTCCTCTGGCTGTGCACAGGATTTTGTTGTGGAACATCCTCTGCCTGGAGAGGGACGCCACACTCCTCAGAGCGCTCTCCTAACGCGGAGCCTGCGGGGAATCCGTGCATTCGCCCACCCTGCTCTCGCTGCTTTTAGTCTCATTAGGAATTCCTTCCCGGCTGCTTTAAGGCTCCCTGGTGTGGCAGGCAGGCTGCACGTACCACGTGAAGTGTTTGCCCTTCAGGCTGGCAGCGCAGGACACGGACTCCCTCACGCTTTAGCATCGCAGCGTCCTCAGCAGCGCTGGGACGGGCAGTGCCGCTTCCCCAGCCCGGGTTTAGGAATAACGCAATCCGCTTTCGCATACGTGACGAGAACAGAATCCCCTCTGCTCTCCTGCTGTCTGTCTGCCACTGTGAACGCCCGGTGGAGGCAGGAGGATGGCGGTGCCACCGTGACTGCTCCAAATGGATGGCGGGCACCGGCCGCGCTGGCGTTGTGGTCCTAGTGGGCGGTGGTGGGAGCCGCCGCTCTGCGCAGGGCATTTGCCACTTCAGATGTGTGTTTCTCTGCGAGCGAGTGGGCAATAACAGGGGGAACCCAGTGCCTTGAATTTCTGCTGCAGCTGATGCTTCCTCCAGCCCTTGCGCTCTGCGGCCCTGGCAGGTGACAGAAACGCTCCGGTGGCAATAGAAATGTCCCTGATGAGCAGGAGAAAGCGGTCGCAGCTCCTGCGTCTCTGCCAAGGTGAAAATCTTCCCCACTGAGCTGTTTGTGAGGCAGGACCACGACAGCCACCCCAAACCGCGCTGTTGCTGAGTCAGCACCAAGCTTCCATCCCCGCAGTACAGGAGAGTAATGATCTGTGGCCAGATGAGTGAAGACACTCCTATCTAGCAACAAATAGGGGGCATCTGGGCAGGGTCTCTGGCTCAAAAAGGCAGCCTTTGCCCGCAAAAGAAAAATACTCCTAGGCAGAAAACCTGTGTAGGATGTATACAGATGCTAACGTGCTAAATATTGGGATTTTTCTGGCAAAGCGCAGCACTGTATACTTGCTCAAGGTGGATCATGCTATGAAGATAACTTTGGAAAAAGCCTTTTGATTAATTCCATCCCTTGATGTAAGGGGCATCCTTGTACCTTGAAACCCAAGCGTAGTGGAGTTGAACCAGTACAAGGGGATGAGCGTTTGTCCCAGTGAAAGGGGATGGAGCAGGAGAGAAAAGGCCACGCTCTACCGCGGGGGTCTGGTCACAGCCGGGGGGCGGGCGCAGAGGAACACCAACATCCCTCTCAGAAATAACCTTGCCTGCAGTGACGTGCGGCGCGGTTACCAGTGGGCTCTCGGATCAGTCCTCTTGCTTTTGTCTTTCCTTGAGGTGCTGTGCGATGGGACGTGGCCTGCGTACGTGGCTGTCGAGTAGCCAGGAACCGGCTGCAGGCGCTCGCCCCGATGCTCTCCAGCAGCTACTGCTGGCGCGGTGCGCACCCCTGGCCGGAGCCCTGGAGGGGCCGGGGGGCTTCGCTGCCGGCCCCGGGGCCGCTCAGCCCGCGGCAGCAAATGCCCTTCGCCGTAGGGGTGGAAGCAGCAACTTCCCCCACTGCGGCACCAAACCAAGTTTTTCTTCTTTTTGTCTTCCCCGTGTCCCACATCTGCAGGGGTGGCACTTCTGGCTACTAACGCTAATTAATAATACTAACAGTGGTGTCGTGTCCTAATGTCCCTTCTTACTATCGCAAGGGTTGTGACTGCGTGAGAAACGCTGGCTGATGATGGAGTTCAAGGTCTGAGATGTGCAAACTGAAGAAGAAAAACTGGCCTCTGCTTGTCTGAAGGACAGTAAGGCAAGGGTCTCCGTGCCTCTTCCGTGTTCTGTGTGCCCAGGAGCAAAACAAAAAAAAAACCCAGTAAATTTGGGAAGTCTGGATAGCGGAGAATATTGCCGTTTCTGGGACTTCAGGGACTCTTTGTAAGCTGTTCATTCCTTGGAGTTACCTGTTCCTTGGCTGCTACTTTAGATGCACCACTGCCTAAGCTGGAATAAGCTTTGATGTGCACTTTCTTTCC
Organism: Gorsachius magnificus; assembly: GCA_034008185.1. NCBI lineage: Eukaryota > Metazoa > Chordata > Aves > Pelecaniformes > Ardeidae > Gorsachius > Gorsachius magnificus. The sequence goes on along the minus strand of CM067098.1, from coordinate 269,266 downwards.
CTAGCATTTACAAACTTAAAAGTACTCGTGTTAAACTTTAATTATTCCCTTGTCTGGCACTGGATGTTCTGACTACTGCTGCTTTTTTGGGAAGTCTCAGAAGATACCAGTATATGCAGCTGGGTCAAGTAGCTGACGGGTAAAAGGAAAGCTGGCGTGCTGTGCGGAGGAGCCTGCCTCTCTTGCTGAGGTTTGGCAGCTTCCCTGACTTCTCATATGCGGTGAAGTGTGCGGCGGTGTTGGCACTGTGTGTTCGTTCCTCTCGCTAATGTGAGCGTGCGCCACAGGCAGCAGCGCTCGGTTTGTAAAATATCTCCACTTTATAGATGCTTTTGGTGAGTAAATTTAAAAAAATAAAGGGAATTTCTGCATATAACAGCAACTGTCTCACTATTTGTTACATGCTTCAGAAGGCATTGCTGAAACTTCACTCTTGTCATTGGGGCGTCCTGCGAAATAAAACGATCAGGGAATATCTCTGACGTGGGACGCAGCCATGGAGTTACCAAGGAAGCGGGTAGCTCCCAGGTGCCGGGTCTCCAAACGCTCACCTGATAAATTCGCTCTTGCTACTTAAAAATCTACTTGGTGGTAGCATCGGCATCTGTCATCCACCCAGCCTGCGCCCAAAGGCTAAACAGAGCTCACCTTCTGCTTAAATAACAGAGCTTTTGAGGCTATCGGTGCCCTGTCATCTGCTGGGAAATTGCCAGGCTGCTCCACGTGCTGGATTTGAGACTGATGGATTAGGCTGAAGGGTGACTGCCTTTGCTTTAGCCGGGCTGCAGCACCCCTTCTGCTCGCCGCAAATAATGATGATCTCTGCTGTTAGCAGCCGGGCCGGCTGCGGTACCTTGCGAGTTTGGGGCAGGACAGAGCTCGCTGGCTAGTTTACCATTCTTTTCTCTTGGCGTACAGGAAAGAAACCCCTGATTCGGGGCAAAAAGGAGCCGGGGAGGAATGTGTCCTCCTTCGAATGGGAGCTGCGCCGGCGTCCACCCCGGGAGGGGCTCTGTGTTTGTTCTCTGAAGTGAAATAGAGAAACAGCATCAGCTCGTCGGGCGGTACAAGATCTCTCTAAACGAAGCCTGAATACCTACGCAGCTAGAAAGGACCCGAGGTCCGTGGAGAGGTCTGATAAGGAAACAACTCTGCTCTCATCAGCAGGTCAGACGCCCCTCTGCGCCGCACGGCAGCGCCGGTGGGGTTTGCGTTTCCTTTCAAGATTTCAAGGTGCCCACTTGGGATCCCAGGAACACGTACAGAGGAGGCCGGGGAGCTGGGCTCGGTCTCGCAGCCCGCAGCAGGAGCGCTCGGGCGCTAATCTCTGTTTGTTAATCTCCTCTGCCTGGGGAGATCTGAGGCTTCCGAGCGATGGTGAAGAAGAAAGGAAGGTGCCTGATCATCTTTTCCTTGCAACTGAGAAGAAATTCAAGTCTGCTGCTTTTTTGCCTTAGGATTTGATGTTTCCAGTCTGGAGTGCTGCACCAGTTCCCAGCTGGCTGCCCCGAGCCCTTTTTAGGACACCAGGCGTAACAAGTAAAAGACAGCAAACATAGTGAGCAGGGCGCAGTCCTGCGTGCCCCTGGCGTGGCGGTTTGGCGTATCCCTGGTGCCTGCCTGCCCCTGCCTCCGGGGACAGCCCGGGCGTTGCTGGCCTCCCTGTGCATCTTTAGTTTGGGCTCCTGCATCTCTATGAACCCTCGTGTCCAACGCAAAGTTGGACTCCAAAATACGTACCACAGGAGGAGGACTTTGGGTTCCCTGGCACTGGGGGTGACTCCTGTCTGGAAGGGTTATCCAGGCACAGCAAAGCCTTCGGTGAATAACCCATGTGCAGTATAGCACTATCAAAGCCAACATTATGAAAGTGGTTTGAAGGTTACTGATGTTCTCCCTCCGGGAATTGTATTACCAGTCACTGGTATCACAAGTAACAGATTTAAAGAACCTATAAATGACAGAGGCCTCGGAGCTAGAGCAAAGAGTAGAAATAAAAAGGACTTGTTGGTTTACCACATACCGTATAGGCTGTGCAGAACATTAAATAGCATTTATCTCCTATTCTGAGCAGGCATCAAGGTCATGTTTGTATCCTTTCTGGGCACCAGGAGCAGCCCCATGTCGCCGTGCTTGTGCGGATACGCGGGAGGGGGCAGGGGCTGGTGTGCACAGGGCCCTGGTCGGGGGAAGGAGGGACACGTGCTGAGAGGGGGAGCGCGGCCCCCTCAGACTGGTCAAAGCCATTCACCTGGTCCAGATGCCAGCCAGAAATAACTGGTAGCCACATAATAGCAGAGCACAGCTGTATGGGGGGTCAGTGATGCCCAGCGAGGGACGGTGGAGAGTCCTGTGTCCTCCTGTGGCTGCTGGCCACGGGAAGCTGCAGCGGAACCAAGCCCTGGCCCCTGGATGCTGCGGGAGCTGCTGTCGCTCCCAACGCTGCAGAAAGCTCCTTTTCTGGTCGGCGAGTGGGGTGTGTGGGGCTGGGAGTCCATGGCATCCTGTGAAACGCCGAGCTGCTGGTTGTCTCCATCGCGCACGCGTGCAAACCCTTGGGACGCGTCCTTAGTCCTGTGTCCTCCGCTCCTGTACGCTCGCGCTGCTGCTGTGGGGAATCTACATGGTTTTTGAGGGGCAATCTCATTCTAAATGATTGTAACACATTTGCATACATACAAAAATAGCTTAGAGCTTGATGAAGCTTTAGAAGCTGCACCGAGGGACAGCATGTCTCTGGAGGGAAAGCTCATCGTGAGCTTTGGGTACGTTCTCCTGGGGTTTTCTCATTTGGTATTTGGAAATGTCAGCTTCCTATTACTTGGTCCGCCTACAACAATACCAATTTAAAAAAAAAAAAAATGAGGTATCTTCAGGCATGTGTTGAACTGTTCTTAATTCACAGAAATACATTAATATTTAAAAGCTAATAGTGTCACTGAGGCAAACTGGGCCGTCGGCACAGGAGAGAAGAAAACCTTGCACCATCTGCATCCAAACCAGAATTTCAAGCCGTGCATTCTGTTGATACAAACTTTGAAAGCTCTTGGTGAATGTCAGTGGAGCTTTGAAATTAAAATTACTTCTTATTTCAGACCAGGTATTGTTGCATCTCTGGCTTGGTGAGCTGGGAAGGGCTAGAAGCCGCTTGGGGCACGCTTTATAACGCTGGCATTTCTGGTGACGAGCACGGCAGTGTTCTGAGCTCTGCTCTGCCTGAGCCCATTTGAAATGCAGTGACAGAATTCCCATGTAAAGGTTGCGATAAAAACAGAAGGAGGGAGAGGAGATTCTGTACTTCAGAACGAGGAGATAAAAAGTCCTCGCAAATGTCAGCTGAAGGACCTCTGGCTTGCACGCGTCGGGGAGGAATAGTCTGACTGCAGCGGCAAATCTTTCGCAGAATAGCGGCCTGCGAAGAGGCTGGCACTGCTACGTCCTGTTCAATACCTTGGCATTTACGTTTGTACGCGCTAGTTTGGCGTGGCTTTGCTGGTGTTTGCGGGGGGGGCGTAACGTGGGTTTGAACTGTTAGCACAATGGCGGGGCGCTTTGCTGGCCTGAGCCTCCCCGCTGACACTGCGTGGTGTCAAGCATTTGCTTTGTTTTACCCTAGAAAGAGCTGTGCTTTGCTATTGAATTGAGTAATTCTGGTATCTAACTTTGGCTGCGTCCGTTAGTGAATTCTTCGAGATGTTTTGAAAACAAAGAGCACAATTCAAGCGTAGGACACCTCGAAATGCAAGATGGCTTTGATTGCCCCCTCTGCACCACTTCCCATGCAGGAGAAGTTACGCTGGTCTGGAAATGGTTGCAATATGCAGGTTTAATGTAAGAAAATGTAGAGGTGGTGTTTAAGTGTCAGTTAAGGTGGAGCATGGGAGAGCAGTACATACACAGCATAGCAAGAAACGTGTGTGTCTGTAATAAGCCTGACTTGTCAGGAAGAGCCTTGCAGGTGTTCAAGCCCAAAGAAGCCTTTGCTTTGCCCTCAGAGTTATTGTTTGAAGAACCTCAAGGCTTTTGCAGAATGAGTTGTAGAACTTGGGACAACCGGAGAGAGCAAGTAACAGAAAGGAGGAGGAGGTGCCTCGATGGTTCCCAGGGATCTTTGTCTCCTTCAAAAGGCAGCCGATGGTAGGTGCAGCAGCTGGGTTAAATGGATCTGTTGCCATTATGATGGGGTTTCCATGAGTAGGGTGTGTGGTAAGAAAGAATAACCCCACGCAAGCTGAAGTAGGGCAAGTCGCTGTCTTAGTTTTCTCGGCATGCTCTTACCGTGGTTACGTTTTCAGACGTGAGCCATGGCATAGCTTTAGAAGGTTACTAAACCCCCCCTCCAAGAGCTGCCCGAGCACCTCCCGTGACTGTTCAGTGGCTACTGGAGTCTCAGGGGGGGCCTTTGGAGAACCCAGACGTATGGTCATAAAGGATCGCGTGGAAAGCACCAAACCCCACGGTTTTGAAGGAGTCAAGAGCAGCTCTTGCTCCTTCAGCTCCTCTGCCCTGCCCTGTGGTTTGAGGACTGGAGGCTGCCGCCGTTCCCGAGGAAAAGCCCTTGGCAGGCTCCTCGGCGGGCTGGCGCTGAGCCGTGCCGCGGTGGCGGGCGCTGCAGCAGAGGGGGATGCGCTGCTCTTCCCCCGCACAGGGCATTGCCAACGCCTGAGCGCTTGGGTGCCAAGACCCGGGTCTCCTCGGCCCTTCCCAGGCAGGCGCTCCTGTGGCCTCCCCTGGGTTCGTTGCTCCGGAGCAATAATCAGGGCAGGAGTTTTCCCTGCTGCATTTCTGTTCCCGAGCGCCGGGACATGGGACTTCTGCGCAGCACCACCGGCTCCGCTGGGTGTTTGTAGATAAACAAAAGCAGTCCCAGCTCGTGGCAGAATTATCTTGTCCCTGTCAGCTGCCCGTGTAAGTTAAAGCTTCCAGCTGGGAGCAGTGACACAGATGGAAAGAAATTTCCATTGTCCAGAAGAATAATACCTGTGTGAGGGAGAAAGTGCCTTTTGTTGTGTTTTGCTGCAGGCTTCTCCTTTTGCGCTATCGTCCTCCTGTTATACCTTTTGCTGGCACAAGAGGCCTTGCTATGAAAGATAATGAGCGACTTGGAAATCAGTTTCTTTTGGGAACTTTGGAGGCCAGAAATTACAGCGCTGTATTTTTCTGTATCTTTCAAAGTGCACATTAAATAAACGCAATCCCCAGGAGTATTCAGAGGCAGCTCTTTGTATATAAAATACTTTCAAATAGATCACATTTGATGATGTGCTAGTAAGTATCTGGTATTTGTTCTATATTAAGACTCTTACTTTGCTGCTTGCACTATTTGAATATGCCTGATGATGGCCAGGCTGATCCATGTGCCCTTCATGACCCCGTGGGGTTCCTGCCAGGCGCACGTACAACGAAAAGCTTGGCCAGAGGTCTCCTGGCTTTCCCCCGGACAGGACTCTGCTTGTCTCTGGGGTTGTCTTGGGGCAATTAAAATCAAATCACCCATACCGCTAAATCCTGACCACCCCCCCGGACCTTTCTTTAAAGGGAGAGAACAAGGCTTCAGGACTGTTTCTGCTCCCTTACTGCCTTCTCCTGAGATTGTCCGGCGGGATCCGCTGCGTTCAGCTCTGCTGGAGATCTGCCACGGGCAGCGCTTCCGCAGGGCTCAGGGAGAAGGTGCTGGGACGGGGCTCTCGCTCCCGGTTGTATTCAGGTGTCACCGCCGGCACCTGAAGGACCAGTCAGGGTTTTGGCCAAGGCTGCTCCTTGCAGGTTGGCTGTTAGGGACCCAGGAGCAACGCTCCTGAGCAGCAACGGGGATTTGCTCGTGTCGCTGGTGCCTGGGGACAGGACAGGCACAGTTTGTTATTGGGAGAAATGTACAGGTTACCAAGGGATGCCAGGAGGAGCCGGAGGAAGAAGAAAGATAAAGGAGGATTAAAAAAAGAAAAATAACAAAAGGAAACCCTGTATTTTTCCAATCCAAACCCTGCCCTGGCTCTGTACCCCCTGAGACGCAGCAGGGGCTTGGGACTAGATGATCTCTAAGGTCCCTTCCAACAAGGACCATTCTACGAAATGTAGACCAGAGTACAGCTACTTTCCTGATTACACTTTATCTTCCCTTACCAAGGTATTGAAGAGGAACAGGGGAGCACGTTATAAAGCACACAGCCCTATTCAATCTTGATTGCCATAAAAATAGTTGCAGGAAATCTCTCTTGTAATTGCATGAGGGTCAAAGTCTTTGTTTAGCTCTGCAAGCACTTTGCGATTTGCTGCCCCCTTGTTTGCGGTACATAGAGCTGTATCGGCTGTCACCAGTCTCTCGTCTCAAGAACGGGTGGATTTAAACAAACAAAAAATCTCAGAAGTCTGTGGGCTGAAAAAAAAGCTGGGAAAATGACTCTGGTTTGGAGACAGCTGTGGTATCTGTAGGGTGTAAATCCTGCAGCCGCCATCCCCACATCCTGGCCGTGTCCGCAGGGATGGAAGGGACGGTGCCGCCCCAGAGGGGACCTGCTGCTCCTGTGCCCAGGTGAGGACGATGGCATTTAGCAGCCGCTCCTGAGCTGGCGCTTACCAGGATGCTGATTTACCCAGGTCTGACCCCATAAATGCACCCATGCCTCCCTCTGCCCAGCTGGCCCCAGCTGTCCTCTCCTCCCGAGGAGGCTTTTGAAGGGGAGTGAGTCCCACCAGCTCCCTCGCACAGCTGGAGGCATGGACTCGGAGAGCTGCACCAGCTAAAATGGGTTTCCCAGCAAAAGGGGTCCTGCTCTGCCGCACGAGTTCTGCTTTTGTGTCCAGCTCTGGGGTCCCCTTCCCTTCCAGGCGCTCTGGCGCTGCAGCTCTCGAGTGCCAGGGCTCTGCTATGTGTTTAATTATCTCGTTCTCCCTAATTAAACATGCCCACCTCAAGATAACTTAAGGCTCTGGGTTGTGTGTTTAAAGTCAATGTTAGATTTTTTTTTTTTTTTTGGTTTTCGCTGTTTCTGTGAGAGATTAATGTATTCTAATTTATGAGCCGCCAGGTTGACTTCTGAGGCATGACCTCAATTAGAAATTAGTTCAAGGATAAAGAAATTGCTGGGATTCAAACCAGTAATCTTGTCCAAAGCTAGCGTTTAGTCTCTGGAAAGGGAAATATCCCACTACTTCTGTGTCAAGTGTTGTGCATTTATGCCTTGTACTTCAGCTACCCCTGGCTCCATTCTCAAGCCATGAACAATCCCGAGGAAGCCCTCCGGACAGACACTGCTATAAATAGCAGGAGAATCTGTCATCCACACCCCCGTATGCCCGGGAACGGTTTCATTCCTTGGACTGTTTTTAGATAACACGTAGATGATACATGGACGCTCCCAGGACCTGTCTCCGAGTTACCTGTGGGTACTGAAGCATCGCGTAATGGCAGCCTCTCAAAACCGTGGAAGCCTTTTTGTGTTGCCTTCTCCTGGGTGATGATCTGTTGGGCATTAATCCAGTCACCCCACAGCGATGGATGTGAATTGTGTTCCCAGAAAGCTGAGATTCCTGTTCAACCTTTTGGGTGGTTTGAAGAATACAAAGTACATCTCATGAATGAAGAGGCATCAGAAAAGAAAAAGCCCTTTTATAATTCCAGGGGTGAAAGGGGAGGGAGGGGGCACAGGAGCTGCCTCTGCATCCCCCTGCCACGCTCCTCTGCTGCTTCTGCCCTTTTGCTTTGTGATTTAGCCATTAGGGCTGGAAAAGGCTGGTTTCACCTTCTGCATTTTTAGTAACACATAGAACTTGGCAAGTTTGCTGTAACAGTCATAGCACGGGCATCCAGCGAAAGCCAGGGCGAGTGGCCACGCGGTGGAGCGGGGCTATCGGCTCTTGCTCCCAGGGCCCAGGGCTGTATTTGGGGGTAATTTCCTTGCAGGGTGGCTGGGATTAAATTCACCGATGCTCGTCATCCCTGAGGATGATGTATTTCCTTTCATCATTCCAGCAGGGAGTACAAATGCAAAACTTCCAGGTCAGAGGTATTTTTTCAAGTAAAATATCTTCAGCTGTGGTCATTGGTGATGTGGAAGCCCCTGCCAGAGAGATTTTGCCTTGAGCCGATTGCTGTTGCTGAGCAGCTGAAAGCTGGCTAGAAATGGCTTTTGATTTTTGCTCTTTAAAAAAAAGAAGAACTAAAAAAGCGTGCTTTGGGATGGGGGCAGCAAGAAGGGAGAGGCTTGTCGTGATGATCCTTCTCTGCCCGCGAAGGGCCGCTTCTCCTCGTGCGGGGGACTGACGTCGGGGAGTACCGGGCCAGCAGCGAGCGGCCGCTGAAACGAGGAAGGCTTCCCTGGCGGCCCTGCGGCGCGGCGCGCTGGTGGCACTCGCCGTCCCTTCGCCCCGGCATTAATCAGCCCTTCGCAGGCTGCCCTGCCCGCTGCCAGAGCTGGGGGGCTGGAGCAGCCCAGCTTGTTTCGGCTTTGTGTTTCTGCTAATGTGAAAAATATAAACATGGAGTGGGCTGGTGGAACAAACAATAGCTGATTTACTTGGCTAAATTAAAGAGCGGGTAGCACAGGGAGGCTGCGTCGCTGCTCCAGCAATCATGCTGGGAGGGAGGACTGCAGCGCCATTACGTGCTATTATTACTTTCTGGGTAATGTATACATTTTCACTATCACAGAGTTTTTTCCCCTTCATTTTTCATGGGGACTGGCACTAGATTAATGGTTAAGCCATGGAAGAGACGTAATGCCATGCCAGTCTGATTTATTGACCACTTAGTGCTGATGAAGCTGCAAACAAGAGTCAGACAGATGTTGCAGCTGCATTTTTCTTTATCAAAAATAACAGGGTTTTGCGCTTGTTTTTTTTTTTTTTTTTAACCACTTCTTGCGCTGTCTCCTGCTTACCCCACAGCACCGAGGATACCAGAGCAAATTCCCCCACCACCTGGAGGAGACTCCGCTGAGGCAGCGGAGTGGGTGCCTCTGGTGTGGCGAGCCAGGGAGACTTGCCCAGGCCACCGGGACTGGTGGCAGCAGCTTCGGCTCGCATGGGCGGGAAGGGGAGCAGCCCCGCAGAGGCGAGGGGCATGGGAATTACGGGCAGCTTTCCGACGGGCGCGTTTCCAGAGCTGTCTGCGCCTGGTCCAGGGCTCCCTGTAGGACCTCCCTGCTGCCCCAGGAAAGGGCTTCGGCCGTGGCACGTCCAGTGCCCTGGCACGTTTTCCGCGTGGAAGTCACAAATGTCACTTCTCTTCTAGGCTTTCACTTCTCCCGTGTTCTGCTGGTAGCGCTGCACAAAGAAACAGCGCTTCTCTGCTGACTGAGTTTTCCCAAACATAGGTGTTCTCTTACTTTGTGTCAAAGCATTTCAGTTCCCTGGGTAGGTTGGCATTCATGAGACCTGCTGATCTGAAGTCAACTTTTAGATGTAGACATAAGAAACAAAGCTGCAGGTTTTGTGTTTATTTTATACGCTTTTGTATGTAAAAAGTATAAATCCTAGTGCCAACCCGCTGCTCAGGTCCACTTGCTTCTGCTGCAGTGAGGCCAGGAAGCCCCATCGTCTTGACTTGCCTGGTGACAAACAGGCACCGTCAGGCTGTGAAAAATCGAGTTTATCCGAAACGGAGGAAGAAGCATCCGCAGAACTGCCGAGTCGCCCGACGCCGTGGTGGCAGCGTGGCCTTGCTCTCTTCTTTGAAACTTCTCTGAGACCGAGAGGTGTCTTTACACAAAATCTCCAAAGCATATTACTTTTTATTACTTCATCATCTAAATCACTAATTATGTTAAATTAGCTGATGGAGACTATTTGGGTGTATGGGTAATCATTTTTATTATCTGAATCTTTTCTGAATTATGCATGAGGACCGTAATGTTTCAGACCTTCCCTTCATCACCTCCCCACTCCTGAGCAGCACCGTCCGCTCGCGTTGGAGGTGGCTCAGGGATTGATCCCCCTGGTTGATTCCCCGGGAGCCCCGTCTGTCACCTGCATGGCCTTTAAAGGATAAAACGGGAAAACTGAAAGGAAAACACGGCTGTTTTGCGTGGCGACCTGAGGATTTGCACTGCAGTGGGGAAGGGGAGGATACAGTGTTTTAACTCCTCCGGCTGTCTCTCTGGGGCAGAAGATGGGTCCTGTGAAAGGGAAGGGTTTGAACGTGTAGAAGTTGAACGTAAAAGGTCCGACTGTTTGTCTCCAGGAGAATCACAGGAATAGAAGAGCCGGTGGTTTTCTCTGCTTTAGTGCTTTCCAAAATTATTCTGCAATAAACTATTAGCAGTTCCCTGCTAGGTTCCTTGCCTCTTCCCTGTGCGATACAACTCTTTTTTTTTTAACACAGGCTGCAAGAATTTGGTACTGCAGTCTAGCAGAATCCTCACTGAAAATCCCCCGCTTGCAGTTTTCACCAATAGAGGGGGAAAAATGCAAGTTCCTGCTTGCATGTCTTCCCAAGTTAAAAGAGAGCTTCTCTTCCAGACAGAGGGGAGCATCTGGTTACTGGAGCCCTGCTGGGTGCCAGTGTGCAAGGGGATGTGGACGGAGGGAGGGGGCACGCTCCGTGGGGCTGCTGTGCTGGTCAGGCCGCTGTACGTGGTCACCACGTGAAGGGGTGGCCGTCCAGCTGCCAGCACCCTCTTGGCAAGGAGGTGGGAGACGCGAGCAGCTGCCCCCTCGTCTCGGATGTGCGGGGTGCTCCCCGCACGTGGGGCGCACGAGGGGGCGCGTGGTCACCCCCGCACCCGGCAGCGGTTGAGGCTGCGCTGCCCCGGGCTCGCTCCGGTGCGGCTGCCTGGCACGCCGTGCCTGGCCTCGGTGCTGGGCTTTGCCTGTCGGAAGTTCCCTGCCACTAGTCTGGCCCTGGTGCAGGCATCCACAAATTGCTCCTGCGGGCTTCATAAGCGAGTGCTCCCATTAGCTCAGCCTCTGCGAATGAGTGATGGCTTGTGTTCCCTCTCCCGCTCAGAACAGGGCTCTAACAGCGTTAATGAAACATTAGAGTTTTAATTACACCATTATCCTATTTATTTTTATAAATAATTCCAAAGCAGTCGTTAAAGTTTGTGAACTTAGGAGTAACTGACTTAAGGGAAAGAAATCAGCTTCTCAATCTTGTTATTATCTATTGTACAGTCTCCCTGGGATGCCGCTGGGGAGCTGGCGGAGTTGTTGCTGCTGTTAGGATGATTCACTTACTCGCAGGGTTGGTAAGAGGCTGCTCGGCTCCCTGCTCGAAACGCCTGTGTCAGTGGGTCGGCGCTGCAGTGCGTCAAAGCGGCGTCGCATCCCCTCTCTCAGCCCCCGTAAGAAGGTGCAGGGGGAGAGAGGGGAGCGTTAAACAGCCCTGCGGGAGCAAGCGCCTCGCGGTTCTGCAAGGGACATGGGCTCTTTCAGTCCTGACCTTCTGCAGCTCGCTGTTTCCATCGCAAAGCTGCAAGATCTTCAAAAGACAAGAAATTCGAGGCTTGTCTGAAAAAGAGCTTGTCCTCGGGGCACTCTGTAATGCTGTTTGTGAGCCTCCTTGTCTCTTCCCTCCCTCTTTCTGCCACCACACCGAAAGCGTGGCCGTTACTGATGTTCTCAGGTGAATTTCCGTATATTTGAAATGGCCTGAGTGGACCAGAGCTGATGAAAGCATTGGATCAAACAGACTGTGGGTCCCTTAAACCAAAGCAAATTACCCGGTGTTTGTTGCAACTGGTGCTTGCAGGGCTCTGGCAAGTATTCGGTGTTGTATGGGCTGGAACAAAGGTTCACCCTGAGCACACAAGGGGAGCAGGAGAGCTGCAAGCAAAGGGCGCGCGGGCAGGGGGGAAGCTGCGGGCAAACTCTGTCGTGCCTCGTCCTTAGGTACCTGTTCTAAAGAACAGCTCTGACCTCGGGGGAATCCGGTATGTACTGGGATTGATTCTGATGCTTTCTGTCATGGTTTTAATTAGGAAGGTAAATGCAGAGAGCCCTGAGCAGAGGGCAGAGGCCCAGCGACATAACTTTTGCTCTGCTCTCCCTGCAGAACCCAGACATTGTGTTGGTGCACTACCTGAATGTCCCTGCCATCGAGGACTGCGGGAAACCGTGTGGCCCCATCTTGTGCTCAATAAACACAGACAAGAAGGAATGGGCAAAGTGGACAAAAGAGGAACTCATCGGACAGCTCAAACCGATGTGTGAGTATCTGGAGAATTTTTTGCTCTTTTGCTTTATGAGGGGCTAATTCAGAGTACAACGTCTCTCTGCCACCAACCTTCCCTGTGAAGCAGTCATTTGTCACTGGCAAACTTGACTTACATCTGCATGCACTTTCTTTCTTCCCAATATTCAGCGCTACTGGGATGCATACTGTGAGAGATGCCCAGACTGTCCCCAAAAAGGTCCCCTCCATTGTACCCGTGGTCTTGCATTTTCAAGTGCCCTTTGTAGGCACCTACTTGGTTGCAAAGAGCCTTTGCAGTATTGGCAGCAGGTTCCCCTGAAGGACACTCCACATGTGTGGTTCAGTGTCAGATAGGAATGGGCTGCTGTCGTTTACAGGTGGACTCTCTAGAGCGCAGTGTTTCAGGGTGAGTTTCATTCACTACTGTTCTAAGCTTTGCAGCCTAAAGAGAAGGCTGCTCAGATGCACAGAGTTGTCAGGAAATTTGCTCTGTGGAGTTCCCTGCATCTGCCCTGGACTATTATTTTCTTTCATGTCACAGTTATACTGTGTGTCTTCCTCAGGAGAACATGTCCCAATGCGCACACAAACATCTTAGAATCATAGAATCATTTGGTTGGAAAAGACCTTTAGGATCATCAAGCCCAACTGTACCTGTCCACCACTAAACCCTGTCCCTCAGCAGCTCGTCTGCCCGGCTGTTAAATCCCCCCCGGGGTGGGGACTCGACCCCTTCCCTGGGGAGCCCCTTCCAGGGCCTGACAGCCCTTTGGGGAAGGAATTGTTCCCCAGGGCCCCCCTGGCACAACTTGAGGCCGGTGCCCCTCGTCCCATCGCCCCTTCCCTGGGAGCAGAGCCCGACCCCCCCGGCTCCCCCCTCCTCTCAGGCAGTTGTAGGGAGCGATGAGGGCTCCCCTCAGCCTCCTCTGCTCCAGGCTGAACCCCCCCAGCTCCCCCAGCTGCTCCCCAGCAGCCTGGGGCTCCAGACCCCTCCCGAGCTCCGCTGCCCTTCTCTGGACACGCTCCAGCCCCCCCAGGTCCTTCAGGGAGGGAGGGGCCCAACACTGACCATGGCATTAGTAGCCTAAGTTTGCACTGCTCCCTTGTTGCATCCCGAGCTCTGCAGGCCCATGCATTCCTTTTCCACACAAAGTGGAGGGCCGAAGACAAGCAGAAGAGAAGACAGAAAATGACGCATTTGCCAAACAGAATATTGCCCCTGGGACCGATAACCTTAGACAGAAATCAAAGATGTTGAAAGTGTAGCTGAGACTGGACAAGTACCTTGACGTTAAATGGGAGAGGAAGTGGTAGCCTGTTAAAAAATCTGCAGTGCATCAAGAAAATTATGTGAAAACTACAACAAACTCACTGTAAATTTAATAACACTTGGCTCTTTTATGTCTCGGGAGGGAAGAGTGAAATTCTGCACAATTATTCAGAGTATGTGTGCGTGTGCACGTCTCTGTTTATGGGTACATATCCTGGGAAATGCATCCTTGGAAATGTAGCTAAAATAAAAGCTTTAGATTCTGATCAGACCTAGAAAACAAAGAGGACGCAGATAACCATGTTCGGGGAATGCAGAGGGGCACTGCTCGCCAAGAAGTCATCAGGTTTTGTTCCAGTATTGGGGGTGCCATGAAATGCTGGAGCCAAGCACGTTGGTTTCATCACATTTTTGCATTAATCACATTTTTTCACAGACTTCACAGTTTGATTGCCTGATGTTTCCAAATTTCTCTGCCCTAAAGCAGATTTGTCAATGACTTAATGAAAGCGTTGTGTGTTGTGTCGCTGGTGAAGTGACCTGCTCCATGTTGTAATTCATCTAGTTTTATTTCTCTGGACTTGGAAGCAATGTGAGGTTTTTGTTGATTATTTTGTCTTCTCAGTTGCCATTTTTCATAAGTATTCCATGTTTAAGACAAGTTAGTGATGATACAGCCAGGGCGTGAGTGGAGATGCTGTACCCGCAGGAAGGTTTTTGTATCCTGCTTCAGACCATTGATGTCATTTGGAATTAGGAGAAGCTGATACTAGTACTACCATTTGGGGGAAATGCCGCCTCCTGGTCGGAGGCTAGTGACAGCGTTCAGCTCTTGACTTGCTGAGAACAAGTGCTGTTTGTTCAAGTCTTACTCAGCCTGGACCGGAGTCAGGTATTAAAGCTTTTAGATCAGGATCTAGGATAGCAGTCAGTGGTGTGGCAGCCAAAGGCTGGGAGCATGTTCTCTTGGCCGTGTGTGCCTGGAGAACTAAAAGTGATGTGGCAGACGGCTGGCAGGGAGAGCAGCGTTTGTCTGAGCATCTGAGCCAGACAAATACATCAAACTGTTTTTCCTGAAACGCAGAGAGACCCTGACTGGGATGAGCAGGGAGTTTGCTCACATATCTTGCATCGATAATTCACTCAGCTCCCTTTTCCTTCCTCACTGCCTCATCCCAAAGTCAGTCCAGGCTCCAGCAAGCATTGGGCCAGTGTCCGGGACAGGCGCAGGCTGCTGGCACCAGACGGTTTCACCTCCGTGAGCAGAGCAGCGCGCTGAGCTCTGAGCTGCTGAGAGGTGGCTCCTCCTGTCCTGGTCTTGAAGATGACCTCTGTGGAACCAGAGCTCCTTGACTGGCTTCAGAGGTGGTCTTTCCTAATGCTGTGACTGTGCTTGCACTGGTGGTTATGGATGAAAAAATACTACCTCAGGGTGGCTGGCTGTACAGCTCCGAGAGCTTTATGGAAACACCATTAATTTGTTCTAACATAGCTCATCTCTGAACTAATGAAGAGACTGAAGTTAACCCACCTGAACATCCATGAAAGGTAAATACTCACTGCAGATGCTCTGAGAATTTGGGGTTTTTTTCCACACCTCCAACTGAGTTGAGACCATAAATAATTAATTAATCAGCGTGACTTCAGTTTTCATGGCTTTGGATTTTTGGTTTAGTTCTGATATATTTGTCACCTGCCTTCACGCTGGGACATCCATGACTTCCTGATTGCCCCGACTGGACTATCACTGTTGGCTTGTCAGATCTCAGTTTGGCAGTCCTTGAGACTGAAGCAGACAAGCCTGGAAGGGCTGGATATGCTATTCATGGCCTCCAGCAGGATGGTTCCTCTCTCCTTCCAGGCTAGGTGGGGTGCCTTGTCTTAGAGGTGTGAGCATGGTCAGGGAGTGCAGGGAGAGCTGTAAAGCCTCCACTGAAACATCCTGTTGCTTGATGGCAGACCTGTGATGATCTGAATGTCGGCAGTGTCCTAGCCAGTTGTCTGAATCAAAAGGGTCGTCATGTGTGTTGCTTCTCTATGAGTGCAACCTTTCGGGACATTTGTGCAAAATGCATAGTGATAATACATGAAAATTCTGCGGGAGCATTGTCCGAGACACCTGTAAGTCATTTCAGGATGCCTGGTATGAAGAATGGGCCTCAATTTGGCATTGCTTTTAGTTTTTCCCCCCTCTTGTGCCCTGTTACAGTCCTGCTTTGAGGTTTCTCTGAGCAGATTAGCAGATGTCCTTAGAGGCATTTGGTGGTAAAAGCAAAATGCAGCGGCAGAATCCAGCGCAGCAGAATTCTGTATATAAACTCCATATGATCAGCAAATTGTGGGCCAGCTCATGTTCGGGGTTTCTCCAAATCATCCCCTGCTGGCTTTCTCATCTCTCAGCTGGCAAAGTGTGAGTTGCAGGCTTACAGCTGGTGCTACGTTGCAATCCTTGTTTCAGGTCCACTATAATTAAGAGCTGTCTTTCTTTTGGAAAAAAGCTTTTTTCATTGCTCTGCTGCTTGGAAACCGATTGCTCCTGCCGCCTGCTCGCAGCCACAGCTGGGGAAACTGGAGGTTTCACGTGCCACCCGTCGGGCTTAATGCCTTTGGGCATAGGCAGCTCTCCCCTCTCCCTGGAGTCACCGGCTCTCTCTGTTCTGCCTGTGTAGACCCAATGATCTGGGGCTCTTGGAGGTGACCTGAAACTGCATCCCTGTGTTGTTGCGACTGGAGAGGGCAGTAAACGCTTCTAGCCTAGAATGAAATTTAAATAGCAGTAATCAGCATTAATATGGTTTGAAGAATTGAGTTGTTGGGTATTTTTATCTTCACTTAAATTTATATTCAATTTCAGTAATTGTGTTTAAGGGTTTTCTTTATATTTCATCTTAAAAGATCAGGTGTACAAAAATGCTACATGGGATGGCTTTTACCCTTCCCCAGCCGGTTTTTCAGAGATATGGAGTGACCCTCAGTGGAAACTGAAGCTTGCCAGCTTAGTTCCAACTGACTTCCATGTAAAAAGTAACTTAGATCTTTTAAGTTTGGGTTTACTAATGCCGATGTCCATTTGGAGATAGCAGAGTGAAGTAACCCCGCTCGCTGATACGGAGCGTTGATAGCAATCCTGTGTGAAGCGGACTGTTGGCAGTAATGGAAATTAACTTGAGGAAGGCTATACCAAATAGTTTCCCATCCCCCTAGAAGCTGGATATTAAACCAGATGCAGCGATGACAGAACCTCTCGGAGGGTGCCCTGGGCACACCAGCCCTGGGTTTCCCTTCTTCCTTGGTATTTTACCTCGCCGCTTAGCGTCCGGCTGTCGGAAGGGCCAGGCTCGATGCCGGAGCACCGACTCGGGCGGCAGCCCTCTCTTCCTGGCAGTTCCACCCAGCATGGTGCAGAACAGCGGTGGCTGCCCGCGTGCGGGGGGCTCTGAGCGCCCCACCAGGCCTGGGGTGCAGCCAGCGAGACCAGGCCGGGGTCGCGCCGCTGGCAGCCGAGCAGGAGGGCTGGAGGCGCGGGACTTCTCCTGTGCCATGCTTATGAAGAGGGGTTTTTTTTCCCCAAGCCCCCCCAGCAAGGTTTTTGTTTTATAAAGTTTAATTTTTTTAAACAGGGCGCTGGGCGTGCAGGGCCTGCGGGAGCCCCGGCGCCCCCCCCCGCAGGCCGCGCTGGTCCCGGCCGCCGCGCGTTCCTTATCCGCTGGCGCCACCTGGCGGCGCGGGGCGGCTGCCGGCCCGGTACCGGTACCGTTCGCTCCCGCTCCCGGCGGGGATGAGGAGGCGGCGGGAACTGGCGGCTGATGGAACCGGCGCTTGGGCAGCGGTGGCGGCGGGACGAGGCCTCCGGGCTGCCCGAGGCGCGGGGCTGTTTGCCCCCGCTCTGAGCTTCCGGCGCTGACTGAACCGCGCGCCGCGCCTTGGCCAGCCCGGTCACGGGTTCGGAATCTCGCGGAAGGGAACAGCCCAGCGATAGCAGCTTTGTCCTGATGGACGTTGTCAAAGGCAAGAACTCCTCGCGCCGTCTGCTTTTCATGATAGGTCTCTACCGTGTAGATGGCTTAGCAGAACAGTTTGCGGGAGTTCGCTTCGGCACCGGTCTTTCACGTGCGAGCAGCCTTGAACTTCAGGTGGCTGTACGTAAAAATGGCTTTAGCTGTAAATAAAAGCCACAGAAGTCTCCCTCCGACCAGCTTCAGAAGAGTCACGTTGTGCTGGTCCTCTTGAAGGTAACTGAGCCGCATGCACTTCCCACTTGCTCTTAAGCATCTGGTTGCATCTGAGCAAACCTTGAAGAAAAGGTCTCATTTTGGAAGAAAGACTTCTCCATAAAGGATGGCAAAGAGCAAAATGTCTGTGCAAGTCCTTACAAAGACATTAAAATTCAGGAAGTATCATGAAGAAATGGCGAATGCACAAGGTGATTTGAGCAAGGCTCAGGAAATCTTTCCTGCGTAACCAATGACGAGTGGAAGCAGAGGGCTGGAAAATCAAAGCTGAATTGTGTGTGGGTGTCCGGATACAAAAGGATAAATCTAATGAAAATCTCCAGCCAAACTGAGAAATCAGAGCAAGGCCTTTACAGCGCCATCATCATCAACACCAATGCGGTGAAGATTGAAGGGACAAGGCTGCCATTTCCAATTGACCATTGCCATGGAAACAGCCTCCCAGTGTCAACAGTTGGTGGAGCAGGATGTAGGAAGCAAGGCAAGCTTTCTTGCCCATCAGCAGGGCGATAGGACAAAGGACCCACTCATGCTAGAGTCGGTGCGTGTAGGATTTTTAAAACATTTTGTGTTGGTCAGGAATGGCCGAGGGCAGGACTGATGCAAGGGTTTGCAGCGGGCTGTCCAAGATAGATCATGAGGGAGAGGCCTTGATTATTCCAAAGATTCCAGCTCTGTCAGTCTATCCAACTTCTCCATGTCAGACGGGAGATGACATTGTTGTTACTCAAAAAAAAAAAAAAAAGATGGGCCCTTACCTGTCAAAATGGGGCAAAACAGCAGCAGGTAGGGTATAGGGAATGGCTTCATTATGCAGTGTATGTATAGATCTATGTGTAAGCCATGTTGTACGTATGGGATACAGAAGAGCAAGAGCTTTGAAATAGAACCAGGAAGCGTAAAATGAAGAGGCACAGAGGAATGTCTAAGAGCATTCAGGAAGGGTGATGTGATCGGATTTAAATGTGGGAAGGTAATTTAGGTACAAGTTTTGCTTAGGGTAGAGGAAACCACAGAGAGGGACGTGGTCAGGGTTTTAGCCATTGATGGTGTTTGGTCTGGAGTGAAGGAGAGAGAGTGAGGTAGGCTTGAGGCGATGGGGAGGAGGAAGATGCCTGCAAGACTGGAAGACTGCAGACCTGGTAATTGTGGAGGACTGAATACCACCAGCCATGGAAGAAGGCAGAAATATCCAGGGTGTTGTAAGAAACGTGGACAGTCATGTTTTCCTGTGTGCGACTTTCCTTTGGCTTCTGAACTGCCTTTTTGCTGGTAATCTAGGTAATTTCTTACTCCTTTGCTCATGATGGTTAGACAAAGTCCTGACAGGGCTACTGAATGGGGAGCCACTGGGCCAATATCAGAAGGTCATTGTTACTGTCTTTTCTTCAGAAGGGAAGAAAGAGAAGAAAGGTGTGAGCCCACGCTCACGAAGAGGTTGGAGGCATTTCTGCTAGGAGCAACATTAGCACTCGGAGTTGCGGGCCTCCCTCCAGCCTCACTTCTGCAAGCACCCAGTGAGATACCAGCAGCTCTCCCCTGCTCCACTGCCTCGATGCTGCAGGCACTGTGCGGAGGGTGCATGGCAAGGAGTATGTTGCTGCTGTAATGCAACAGCTCTTAGACCCGTTCGTGGTGCCAATGGAAAGGAAAATGTTGGAGCAGTTCACAGCTTTCATTTTAAATTATAAGGAAATGCAGGAGGAGTCTGAACAGAAATCCGTATTAAAATACTTCCCAGTCTTTTTTCCTTTTTTTTGTGTTCCTACATTATTACTGTATTTAATCAGACGTAGTTTTACAGTGGTTTCACTTTTTGAACCACTAAGAAACAGGAAGAGTGTGTGGGTATGCTTTTTATTAACCTTCCTTTCATAATGCACTTTCTTCCCTATAGAAATCTTCTTTCTTGCTGATTCATTATGTGTCAGGAAGCCAAGCGTGACATGTTAAAAGCCATCTTGATAGTATTTGGTGTTCGGTATTAACAGCTCACCAGCTCACAGGAGTTTTTCTTTAAAAGGGGGAGGGATAAAATCTGCATATTGGCTCTGCCAAGATAGTGGATAATTTGCATTGAGCATCCAGACATTCTTTTTTTGTAATCTGTCACCCTTCACTGGCTTTTTATTTTATAATCTTCATAACATACGGGGACCATAAGCAGTAAAAAAAGTCGCACCACATGAACAGAAGCTGGAGCCAGCCAGGGCCCTTAAGAATCAACCAGAGCAAGGCTAGAGAAGGACCCATCCTCAGCAGCAATAGATCCATGATGCGACTTTGTTATACTGGAAGGACCTGAAAATAATAGGCCTGGTATTATAAGTATCCAGCTATAAAGCTGTCTGTTATTTCTTGGCTTCCAGCTCACAGCTGGATTCAGACTTAAGAACCATCATCATGAATACACAAGCCATGAGACCCGATTCACTTGCCAGACTTGCCCCCTGTAATATGCTGCTCGTCATGGGATTTAGCAGCAGTAGGGAGCAAGCTCTGACACACTGCTGTAAAATAGGCTTTCTGTACCTGGTAACACCTATGGGAGCTCGCTGCTTTAGCAAAGCGTTTCTGAAGTAACCAGGAATAACTTATGCAAAGGTTCTCAGGAATAATTACCATTCAGTAACTTCATGTAGTACAGCCAAGTGTTCCAAATACGTTACTGCATTTTAATCTCACTGTCGATGTATTTCTTGCAAAGCTGCTATTTGAGCATCACTTATGAGGCATGACATCACGTGTGACAGAATAATGTACCTAGAATAATAAAATGAATGTGAGGGGAGGTGCTGAAGTGGTAAGCATATACAAACCTAAGCTTAGACATAGTAACAGGTACTGTTAAGAGGAAATTCAAAATTGTGAATGTACTAGAAAGCAAAATCTGCTGGGTACAATAACAGTAAATGTGGTTGTCAAGCAAGCATAGTGGGACTCATTACTAAACTAACTGGAGCACTTTAAATAGTGATATGAGAAAGAATACTTGTAAACTTTATTTACAATATTTCTGCAAGTTATCCGGCCTGGCCAATAAAAATATGAATTCTGTAATATAAAGCTAGACCAAGATGACATGCTGTTAGGCAAAAAAACATCAAGGGGTGATGACGCAACCCAGCAACAGGTGATAAAAAAAGCGATAAAACTGCTTCACAGAGCAGATCCAGGAGCTCTGTTCCACCAGCTGTATGACGTACTAAAGACGCAGCATCAAAGAGGAGAACCAGCGATTCACATGATCTCCTGCCTCTTTGATGACAGCCATTAGCTGTCATAAACGTGCCCTCGTTTGCTCCTGATCTTCCTGCATGAAGCACCTTACAGCTCGTTGCTCCAGAGCCTGCCCATACTTCTGGCTGTGTAGTCGTTATCGGCCTGATGTGCTGTTGCCAGCGTTTCACAACCTCACATCAAGGACCTTCACCGTGAGGGATCTGTGTATTTAGAGCATAATCCTACAGAGGTGAAGTCCATGGGACTTTTAACTTTGATTTGGTATATTCCGGTTAATACAACCCGCAAGGAACATGCTTTGCTAGAGCATGACACTCCTGACAAGAAGCAGCTCTTCAGGCCCGAGCTACCAGGCACGGGGACATCTTGGAAATGATGCTGCCACCAACCAGCGCTCTCCAAAATCTGCAAGTGAGCTCTACTGCACACGAAGGATAAATAAATAATGTGCACATATAAATTGCTTGGAGAGCCATTAAAGGCAACAGAAGATGCTTTGAGTCAGTTGTTATGGAGAAAGTATTTTATCAAATGCTATTTCCAGTGTAAGTCAGGTTGATAATACCACTATTTTAGGAAATTCTGCATCTAAAATGTTCTGAGAGGGAGCCTTTATTCAAAGAATTTATGTGCGTGCAGTTTGGCATTCTTCTTTAAATAGCCAATAGGCCAAGAGAGTCCCCAAGAACAGAAACCTTCAGTTTGCACATTCTGCGATGTCACCCTCCTATCCATTTTCCCAAATTACTGAAAAGTTGTCCAGGTCTGAGGAGGAACTCATGTAGCATCTGTTAGTGACTCCCAAAAGTGAGTCATTCTTCACTGCTGCCAACCAGGATCTGACAGTGAAGACCTGGCAAAAGGTTTGTATTTGCTATTACACTGGCATATTTTCAGCTGCTGATTTTATTGTAAAACTAACAGCTTTTGTTTTCATGTTAGACAGAATTGTACTGCTTTACTTCAGTGAAACACAAGTACTTTGTTGATTTCAGGTTTTTAATGAAAGTTACAGGCACTGTTCAGATAGTCCATACAATTCAGCTTAGAGAGCCAGCATTAAGGGCAAACTGAAATAGGGAAAGATGTTCTACTGAGGTTTATTTCTCTGTATGTACCTAATCTAGGAATGGCATTTGGAAGCCGGTGGATACTAGGGAGCAGAGAATAGTGAAACAATAACCATTACTGTTGCTTTTTATAGGCTGCCTTCAGTTCTGACAAAAAGCAGCAGGAATGGGTTTCTGCTGTTCTTTTGGAGTGGCTCTTGATGGTTTCTGGCCTGGTTTTGAAGTTCCTGATGGGAAGTTTTGCTGTTCTCTTCACAGTTCATGGCATTAAGTGGACATGCAGCAATGGAAACAGCAGTTCAGGGTTCTCGGTGGAACAGCTCGTGCAGCAGATCCTCGATAGTCACCAGACCAAACCGCAGCCTCGGACACACAACTGTCTCTGCACTGGTACCTTGGGTGAGTACCTTGGGAGGGCACAAAATTATCCCAGCTTAATCCAGACTTAGAGTAGCATTTGTAGCATTAAGGACACTTAAAATGCTGTATGGTGAAACACTGAGACACAGTGAACTTGGAGGTGACAGAAGTCTTGAGCATAAAAAGATGCAGCTGGAGCTTCTGGAAAAAAATGCCAGCACTTTGTAATGTGCAAGTGCTAATAAAGGCTGTCTATGTGTGACCTGCTCAAAAAGGCATATTCTCTTCCACATGCTGAAGTTTTGTTCCGAAGCCTCAAAATTTGATGTTCTTCCAACTTCACCCTCTGAACTCCTTGCCCTGCTGCCCACTTTGCCGAAGAAAATGGGCTCAGGTGGTTAATTACGAGGTATCACTGGGATGAGACAGGTTCTGTTTAGGTGTCATGAAAACACAGGAGACTTCTTTCCTGTTAAAGATGGTTTTGCTTTGAGTGGGACTATGACAGCAAGAAACAGAATCCTTAGCATTAGCATTTCATACAGAGAATGGGAAGCTGGGCGATTCACTTTTCCAACTCATCTGCTTTATAGACACCTCTTCCTAGTGCTTTGGTCAAGTGAAATATATGACACATTAATTGGTCTTTAGCAAAATGTATAAAGCAAAGCTGTCAGTGCTTCAAAGGGTTTATTTCTTCTTTTCTTGGGCAGTTGCATTAAGTAAGAATGATGACCTCTGAAATACCTGAGTTTGGATTAAAATTCAACCCTTAAGGCTCAGCATTTGATCCAGGCTTGCAGATTGGAACATGAATCCTTTTATTCTTCCCTTTGATGTGTTGTCTTGTGCTAAGTCTGCTGCATGCTTTTTAACATAACAGTACGGCTTTGTTTTGTAACGGCTTGCACATTGACACACACAGTCCCAACTCCTTACTGTCATCTGCAAAGACCGCAGTGTGAAAGCCTCTCCCTTGTTCCTGTTCATCTCTGTACCTAGGAGAATAGAGAGATTTAATATTGCATTTAGTCTCAAAAGCACTGTCCTGAACTACTTCAAGTGACCTGATTCAAATCCTGAGCACATAATAGAGAAGTTCCCCTTCAAGGGCAAAGAACAAAAGATTTAGCAAATTGCAGCGGCTACGTAGACGCGTTATGTTACCCAGAAGATGGCATTTGTAATTGTAGCTGTTGGCTATAAGGAGGAGGTTTCTTTCCCCCTTTAGTCATTATACAGTACCATAATTAATGCTCTTACCTCGTTCTAGGGGAAATGAATCAATTAAGGAAAGAAACATCAAAAATTCATGGGCTCTTCTTCTTTAAACAACAGAAGCAGTCCCTGCACCAGAGTTTGTGGCTAAGATGCCTTTGCAGACAGAATTGTTTACTTCATCCTCCCTTGATTTCCAAGCTCCCAGGAACTCGGGTGATGTTCCTCTTCTGTCGGGCCGGTAAAGGCGCCAGCTGGCTGAGCTCGTGGAGGGTTGTCTTCCGATGACCTTTGCTTGAGCGTTCTTCAGCCACTCTGACACTGATCATGTGCTCTGTGTGCGACCTCTCAAAGTACAAAATGTTTATCTGTCAGCATACAACAGCTCAGAACCATCCTTATGGGAGGGAAAGCTCGCTTTGTGCTGGCTAGTGTGCTGCTTCTTTAATAGCTTGATTGGCAGCTGTAATAGACACAATGATAAGAAGATGATAAGGATTGCAATCTAGGCAGCAGGGCGATGCCAGGGACGGGAGCATGATATGGCATCTGTCACCTCCAGATTACCAGTCAGCATCCAAGCCACGAGAACAGTTGTCAAACCACCGACATCAGGCAGTGAGAGCCGAGCATCTGTGCCGCAGGGGGCCTTGTTCGTGGCGCAGGTGAAGCAGGGCCTGCGAGGCAGAAACCCTCTGCCACAGCTGACAGCAAGAGCCCTCGCTTTGCAGCCTTTGCACCATGATCAGGCACGTTTAAATAACTCCGAAACTTGTCATAGATGCCAATTCCTCTCCTCCTAATGCGCTGTCTGATAGGGCAGGGAGGAAGGGGGTGGGTGCTGCGTGGCGTGAGGGGAAGGGTGCACACACGCCTGTTTGGAGGTTGCTGCCGTTGCATGCAATGGATCTATGCATCAGATGGAAGGGGAGCTGTAAATCTGGCACTGGCGAGAGATTTATTTCATTTCCAGGGTCTCTCTTGCTCTCTCGTATGTGTTCTCACTCGCACGCACGTGCATAAGCACAGCTCTCCTTTGCTACAGCTACGAGGTACGCAACTAGTGTCATCTTAATTTTGTATTTACTGAACAGCAAATGTTGTTTTCTGACACAGGGGCAGGAAGCAGTGTGCATCACAAGTGTAACAGTGCCAAACATCGCATCATATCACCAAAGGTCGAACCAAGGACAGGTGGGTACAGCGCTCATTCGGAGGTACAAAATAACGATGTGTCTGAAGGCAAGAACGAGCACAGTCATGGCAAGGCCTCCAGCCGAGAGAAGAGGAATGGCAAAGTGGCGAAGCCGGTGTTGCTCCATCAAAACAGCACTGAGGTTTCTTCCACCAACCAGGTGGAGGTCCCTGACACGACCCAGAATTCTCCTGTGTCCATCAGCAGTGGATTAAATAGCGACCCGGATATGGCGGATAGCCCGGCCGTCACTGGTGTGTCCAGTATGGCTGTAGCATCAGTTATGGGAAGCTTGTCACAAAGTGCCACCGTATTTATGTCAGAAGTCACCAGTGAAGCTGTGTATACCATGTCACCCACCTCCGGCCCAAATCAACACCTTCTGTCCTCAGATGCAGCTGCACAAGGACTGGTACTTGCTGTCAGTTCAGATGGACACAAATTTGCTTTTCCGACAACCGGCAGTTCAGAGAGCTTGTCGATGCTACCCAGCACTGTCTCCGAGGAACTTGTGCTCTCCACAACTTTAGATGGAAACAGAAAAATTCCAGAAACCACCATGAATTTTGACCCAGACTGTTTTCTTAACAATCCCAAGCAAGGGCAGACTTATGGTGGAGGAGGTATGAAAAGCGACAGCATCAGTACCAACATAAGGCAGTCACCCACAACGGAACGTAGCTTCAACTTCAACACAACCCTCACAAAAGAAATTAAAACTGAGGACACCTCTTTCGAACAACAGATGTCCAAAGAAGCATTTTCCTCCACTTCTGCATCTAACACTCTCACCCTCACTACTGGTTCAGGTTTGCTTCCATCTGGAGGAGGTCTGAGCCCAAGTACCACCCTGGAGCAGATGGATTTCAGTGCCATTGACTCCAACAAAGACTATTCTTCCAGCTTCAATCAGACCGTCCAGAGCCCTCACGTTCATCAGACCCCTTCCCCCAGCTTCTTTCTGCAGGATGCCAGCAAACCTCTTCCCCTTGAGCAAAACACTCACAACAATTTGAATGACACCAGTGGCTCATTTGTGAACACGTTAGGAATCCCCAGTGTGAAAACAGAGTCCTCCTCCCAAACCACTTCCAACTGTAACGGCACAGTGGAAACCAGAATAGAGTCCAGCTCTTCTCTCCAGCTCATGCAGTTCCAAGCAAACTTCCAGGCTATGACTGCAGAAGCGGAAGTTCCCATGGAGACCTCCCAGCAGGCAGAAGGGAATGAAAATCTACTAAAATCAGGGGATCTTCAAGCCTGCAGCACAGAACACTACTTGCAGCCTGAGGCCAACGGGGGCATCAGGAACGGGAATAATCTCCCTATTCTCCAAGGAAACATGGTACAAGGACTCTATCCTGTGGCCCATCCCAGCTTAAATAACTCCTCCAACATGGAGCTTAACTTGGACCACTTCGACATCTCCTTCAGCAACCAGTTTTCTGATCTAATTAATGATTTCATATCGGTAGAAGGTGGGAGCAATGCTCTCTATGGACACCAGCTGGTCTCAGGTGACAGCGCCGGACTGTCTCAGCCTGAAGACAGTAACAGAGCAACCTACAACCAGGCTGAAATGTGCATTCCTTGCTGCAGTCCTCAGCAAGCCAACATGCAGCTCAGCAGCACAGAGAATGGAGCCAGCACGATGGCGTACATGCATGTGGCTGAGGTGGTCTCAGCAGCTGCGGCACAAGGCACTTTGGGGTTGCTGCAGCAGAGTGGGCGCTTGTTCATGGTGACAGATTATTCACCAGAATGGTCTTACCCTGAGGTAAGTCTAGGGCTTTTACTCATTAATGTTTACTGCTCTATCTTCCATTGCTTTGTTAACAGGGGCTCCCAAGAACTGTTTTGTTAAAGCTTTGACAAGGCTTTGAAAATGCTTTTAGGAGTCAAGAGTAGCCAAGACCATTTGCATGTCTAAGTGTAGTTTTAATTAAGCACTTTGTTGCCCTGACAGGGCCCTTTCTTCACTCAGGAAGCATTGGAACAGAAATGCTTTGTTTCGTGGAAAAGCCAAGTATTTCCCACGTGATGGCTTCATGGTGCTACCTCACCACATTAAAGCGATAGTTTGCAAACTGGAGCTGATCCTTAAATCTGCCTCTGGTGTTCTCAGTAGAATAATTCCTGACCTGCATTGCCTTGATGAATTCAGCATTTACCTCCATCTCACAGACTGCCCAAAACCAGTTGCATGCACCACAAGTTAAAAATGTCAGCAGCACAGACTTTTTTGACATGAAGGAATGATGGAGGGAAGAGGCTGTTTTGAGCCAGTAATGGAGGGAGAGGAAGGTTATTTGGAATAAGAAAAACGGTCCTTTGTGGTTTTTTAAGCCCTGCCTTGGAGCACTGTTGTTCTCTTACTTTATGGAGGTGTGTAATAACTGCTCAGGAAGAGGTGTCTCTGTTCCCGTTGACTTGCGCTATCTGATTTTCAGTCTTGTAATACCATCCTCAGTAATACATCTGACACCGCTGGATGGTGAGTTTGCTGGTGGATGAGGCAGCAGAAATATGCAATAATACGCAGATGAGGTGGCTTCACCTTCAGCTGAATGATCCCGTGGCAGCTCCAGGACCACGGTGTTACAGGAGCAGGTGATGAGTGGGTATTCAGTGGCTCTAGGAGTTCACATACTCTGCAGTATGGGACTTGGTGTGAGAACATGGATGTTCACTCTGCAGATGGAAAGAAACTGAGGTCACCAGCATGCAGGAATGGCCAGCGGGCGCTGATGAAAAGCCTTCCTCAGGAGTTTCTGCCCTCCATTTAGTTGCTCTCTCCAGGCAAGTCCGTTGTGGCCAGCGATATGGCGGTGCAGGCTCAGGCACGGGGGGCAGCTGAAGGCATCCTCACTCCCCATGTGCTCGGCCCGCAGCTGACAGGGACTGCTCAGGGCAGGAGATGCCCAGGGGCCTCACCTCTGCCAGCTGCCAAATCCAGGGTCCTCTCTCTGAGACAAGGTGGTCGCTGATCATCTACCACTCACTAGCTGGAGTTTTTCTTCTCTTGGGGGAAAAATGGGTCAGAATGCCAGTTTTATGCTTCTCTGGAGTACCACACAAGCTGAACTGTCAGCACTGTGGAGGTCAGTACTGGTGTTGTCTAACTGGGGGGTTAACATGGAATAATGCAGTAATGGTCCATTAGCAGCTGAACCCATTTAGGCTCTGCTTGCAAGCAGCACAGTATTTCGGGGGCATTTGGCTATGCTGGGCTGCAGACACTGCCTCTGCTGTGCCTGTTGTCCAGCCAGTCAGTCTCACTCTTGCGTGCTTGAGTAGAAGGTCCCAAAAATCAACAAAAAAACCCTAACAGCAACCCCCCAGCCTTTCTGGTGCAAATCTTTATTTTTTGCTGCTACCGTGGAAACCTTATCTTTGTTACCTGTTGCTACACTACCGAATTGTTCGACTGCTGCTGGCAGAGCTTGGTTTCCATCTGGTCTGTACAGGCCGCAGGCCTCGCGCAGCTGCACGGACTCACCAGGATGTTTTCCAAAACCAGCGCAGGCCCAGGGCTGCTCTCTGCTTGGGTGGCTTCGCCGCTGGAGCTCCAGGGCTCGGTCTGCGAGCAGCCCCGAGCCAGGCCCCAGACTCTCCTTCATGTGCTGGACGGCACTCAGGGCTCGGGCTGGGGGCCCGGGGCGACCGGGCAGGCCGGGAACAGGGCCCGCCGCTCCGGGCGAGTCCTGCCGCGGGCGGGCCCCGCGCTGCTGCCTCGGCACCGGGGCGACCCCGGCTTTCCGGGGCGTCACCGCTGCCACCCGCGCGGCGGGAGCGGGGTCCCGGGGCCCCGGCTCGGGCGGGGGGTGCGAGGCCGCGGGTCCGCCTCCCGAGGGCGGGCAGGCCGCGCTCCCGCCGGCGGCCGCCCGAGGGCAGCACGGCCGCGGGGAAGGGGAGGGGAGGGCCGGGGCCGGGGCCGTGCGCGCCAGCGGCTGCGGGGGCCGGCGGGGCGGAGGCCCCTCTCCCGGCCTCGCCTGAGCGCGGCCGCTGTCAGCTGCGGAGGCCCTGGCGCCGCCGGCGTGGCCCCGGGCCCCCCCGCTCCCAGCCGGGCCTCTGCTGGCCCGGGAGAAGGCGGGGGGCGGTCGCGCTCCTGCAGGCCGGGGCGGTGGCGGGGGGGTCTGCGCCAGCAGGAGGGGCAGACGCTCCGGGCTTCGGTGCGTGCGCCGGGCAGAGCCCCGCGGGGGAAGCAAGGGGGAAGGTCTGGGGCAGGCCCGGCCCAGGGTGCCAGACCTGCGGTCGAAGGGCCTCTCTGAAAACAGCCCCCTGGCGGGTCACCCCGCTGCCGCCGTGCTTCCTTACTCCACCCAAGTTCAAAGTCCCCAGAAGAGCACAAGGTGTGTGACTGCTGGTTTTGGCTGAGATCCTCCTACACAACGGTCTGTCAGATTCATGGTCCGGCTCCGCTCATGCCTCCAGCTGTGGCTTGGGAGGCGATGCATCGCCTTCTGTGTCCGATGAACAGTCTGCCATCCACAGCAGCAGGGCCAGGGCAGTGATGGCAAACATGCAGCATGCTTGCTGGGATTGACCTGTGGCACTTTTCAATGCCAAGGAGACAAGCCTGGAGCCCGCGCAGGCAGCAGCGAGGAAGCGGTGGTGGGCACGAGGTGAGGATGGAGCACCCAGAAGTTACCAGGAGCTTCCTGGTGGGAAGGATGTCTGGCTCGCAGCATCCATAAGGTTTGCCATCACTGGGCTTGGAACTGGCAAGTGACCAAGAGAAAGGCAGGTGGTCTGCAGCGAGGGTCACACGGGCAAAGCAGGGAGTTGAGCGCATGGGCAGGAGCAGGGAACAGAGTGAGTGAAGAGGAATAAAGATGCTCTACTATAGAAAGCTATGTGCGTTTCTCCCACAGTGGCAGGAGACTGGGCCATCGGTGTTGGCTGGTGCCAAGGATCTGTCTTAGCTTGGCACTTCTCTTAGTCCTCATGATGCTGTTTGCCATTCAGCCATTTCAGTGCATGGTCCTCTCTGGTGATGGTTGCTTCTCTAATGCTTTTTTTTCCCCCCCTCTCTTTTCCTCACAGGGAGGAGTAAAAGTCCTAATTACTGGTCCATGGCAGGAAGCCAGCAATAATTACAGCTGTCTGTTTGATCAGATCTCAGTGCCTGCATCTTTAATTCAGCCAGGGGTACTGCGCTGCTACTGCCCAGGTAAGGGACACCTCTCTCCTAAAGCTGGTGGTTTCAGAGCAGGTTCTTACCCTAATAGTGTCATGTATATGTCTTGAGTAAACTCACAGACCCACTGTGAAAGGTAGCACATAAACATCGAGAAGCTTTTCCTTTTCCTTTGACCTATCTAGTGTGAGAACAGCAATTTAGTACCTTGATACATCACGGCAGATCACAACAAATATTATTTAGAAGCTTTGAATTAGCTTTAAAATCATTATTTGAAATAATTTAAAATAATTCTAAGCAGTTCTTTAGTTTTGAAATAGCAGGTTAAAGAGTAACTGTTATTCAGAGGTGCACTCACTGCTGTGCTGAATCTTAATTTGCCTGTGCTCTGCACTTTGTCCTTGGAACTTACAGGATGAGAACACTTCCAGCCTCCCTGCAGAGATTTTTAGTAGTGCTGGCCCTCAGTATATGATTTCAAGTGTATGCAGAATAACTTAGCTTCATCGTTAGGCCCCAGCTTCCCACTGGAAATGCAGTGAGGCCAGTTATTCTTCAGGAACACATGTGATTCTGCCTCCTGCCAAAACAGCCCATTAGATGACTCTTAAGCTTACGACCTTCATGTTTGAAAATACAGCTTGGCATTTTGGACTCTGCAGTCATCTAGTCACAAAAATATTATCAAATGCCCCCTCTCCTCTCACTGCATCTGCTCTCTGCCTGCCGCCTGGCACACGGGGAGATCAATAGGATAATACCTAGCTGTGCATTTCTGCAGGGAGGTCTGTGTCTTACCACATGTTCCTTCCTTTTAGCTCATGACACTGGGCTCGTGACTTTGCAAGTTGCCTTCAACAACCAGATCATCTCCAATTCTGTGGTGTTTGAATATAAAGCCAGAGCTCTGCCAACCCTGCCTTCCTCCCAGCATGACTGGCTGTCCTTGGATGGTAAGAAGCATGCAATGTTCTTTGCTAAAGCTCACCAAATGGTGGGACTGTGAATGAAAGGAGCAGCTCCTGGCATTGAGGGAGGGATATAGAGGGGCAAGTGTGTGCTGTGGGGAAGGTCCATTGCACAATTAATCAAAGACCTCGTGCTGAAAGTTACAGTTCTTTTGATGTGAAAAAGATGTGGCTGCGTTTGATGGGAGGGAGACAAAGAACTGTTTTCTTTGAATTGAAAGCTGATTGTTTACCCAGTCCCTAGCAGGAGACGAGCATCTACCCTGCAGTTGTCTTCCCTGAGAACTCTGAAACTTGAGCTTGTCTAGAAAAATGTGTATTTACATAAGCAGAAAGTGGGAAGACGGTGAGGCAACTTAAGGAATGAGGGGACTTGAGTCAGCCACTGCTACGATGTCCACACCCTACCTCATTACCTAGGAGTTACCAAACGGGACAGATACAGATTCTGTCAAACACTTGAGAGTCTCAGTGCCAGAGCAGTCTGTGCTAATGGCAACCCAGGCATGCTGTGGCACATAACAGCCACAATCAGCCTTTTTGGACTTGTAAAGGCATCCCTTGTGCCTTGCAGGGATGAGATGGACACTTCAACAGCATTAGCGCTTAGGCAAGCAGTTGGCAGAAGAATCCATGATCGGTCAGAACAGAGCTCTGGTACCTAAATGTCGCACCGAGGGATGGGAACACAGGCTCAGTGCATGCAAGTTTTAGGTTCAGGTTTACCTGGTAGCCATATGCCCCCAAAATGCATTTTATAAAGGAGCAAGATGAAGAGGATAGCGGTGGAACTTAGGAGCCCGAAACGTTCATTTCCCTTCCTGCGTGCGATTGCTAGAGATGCAGCTTCCAACTCAGACCAAAGAGATACAGGGGAAGAGCTGTTTTGTATGACATGCTGGGAAAGGACCAGTAATATGGCTTTTATCTTTCTTCATCGGAGGCAGCTGCTGGGGCACGACATTTTGTGCAATCTTAGCAAAGTCCCAACACTGCTGCTCGGTGACCCATTTGCCAAGTGTCTATTCTCTCTGCTAAATACAGGAGACAAATGTGGTAAGGTCAGATCCTTAGTCTCCAGAGGTTTCACAGCTGAGAAGCTAATACTAATGTTACAAAGCATTACACAAAAGAAGTTTCAGGAGTAGTTGTTTGCACAGGGCCGTACTGAAAGCAAGAGAAATAATGAGCTAATATTCCGATGTAGTTTGTTCCTTCGTCAATTAACCTCATCCTGTTTTGTCTGTCAGCTGCAAACACGGTAACTGTAATACAACAAATGCTTTGGGAAATCTCCTGTGGATATTACCTTTGATACCAGTTTAATGCTTTTAAAATATTGCTATCACTATAAAGATTTGAAGCATGTGTTACTGTGTCGTTATTTCATGTCTTTGATGGAGATGGCGAATACTTAGAACTGTTTAACTGGAGTAATACTGAATGGTTTTGAGCTTAATTCAGGCCAGCTACATGTCAGTGTAGGCAGGTGGTGGTCAAAAGGTTTTTGGTGGGCTTCCTTGTTCTGTCTGGGAAGCCCTGACAGGAAAAGCTTTCTTCATTAAAGCATTCATTAGAAGCGTTCTCCGTACCATTAGCAGCTGTGAGCCTAGGGACTAGTCATGTGGGTCAAATCGGAGCACCCTGGCACCGCTGCTTAGAGCATCCGCAGTTCCTCCGCAAAACCTGAGCACCGGGGGCAGGTGAGGAGGAGCCACTTCTGGCTGGATTCTGGCAGAGCAGTGTGTGTATGTGTACAGAGTCTTAGCTGATGCTTTTGGAGACAATCGGTGGGGAAATAAAATAGAATTTCCTTCATAGTAGCATCAGGCATGGTTTCAGTGGCACGGTGCCTGTATCTGCAGCTGTTCAAGGCTATCCATTAGTATTAGCCGCAGACTGACGCATCCTTCCCCGGCTCTCCCCCTTCCTGTAACCTCATAGAACACAAATGTTTAATTTGTCTCCGCTTTCTGACCTGTAGCTGCTGTGTTTCTCGTGCCATGTACAAGAGGGACATTTCAAGGAAGTCAGGGCAACACTGCTTCCAACGTTTGTAGACATGAGGGTAACTGAGACAGATCACTGCGGTTATTACAGGAGTAAAGAGAGGTTTGTGACTTGACTGTAGGGAGATACTTGCAAACAGAAATGGAAATAGCTCTTAAAGAGGAAGGGCACATAGTCTCATGTTCAGTATCATAATTGAGTTTGCTTGACTTCTGAGTATTGGAACGGTCTGCAGGTGCTTTTCGTCTGCTACTGAGGCTGCAGGTTGCATGTGAAGAACAGCTGATGCTGACACGATGGAGGTGATCGATGTTCAGCTGTTAGCAATCTCTGCAGTATGGCAGGCAAAGTGGATAGCCCTCGTTTGAGAGTTCCCTCAGTGCTGGTGAATTTGGAGGAGCTGTGGAAGGTGGCTGTGAGTGCTGTCTCTGGTGTTCCTGCAGTGTGTCTGGGAGCTCCTGGTTAGCAGGCGAGCTCTCAATTAGAGATTGTTATGATGTGGTGATGGTGGAAGGGAGGGGGACTGCAGCAGTGAACAAACTAGGGCATTGCTAACAGGGAGGGGGAAAAAAAAAGTAAAAGGACCGCTGCATTGCAGAGGCCCTTCAGGGAAAAAGACTGAATAATTATACTAACCATGACTTATCAGAAGCCTCTGCCTTGATGCACAGTGCTCCAAAGGGAGCAAATTACACTTATTTAAAGGACCAGCAACATCTTCCCGTTTATTCTTAGAGAACAAATGTTAGCTTAGCTAGCTAAGGTATAAGCTACAATGAGCTGATTCTATCAATAGAATAAATAACCAAATCCCTGTCTTCTCTGTTTACTTTAATTGCCCTGCTTCAAATCCTTGCCCTACTGCCTGTTATGTAGTCTTGAGGGAAGGATTTCAAGGAATATTTGTAGTCCCAAAATATTGACTAGAATTTAAAAATTCTTTTTAATTAACTCAATGGAACACTTTGAGTTCCTTTGCACTATGCTGTTAAAACACAGTTAATGATGCCAGCTAGTATGACCACTGCAAGAAGCGCAGGGTTAACAGTCAGCCATATCCCAAGAACAGAATAGTAAAAGCATACGCAATTTTCATCCTACGTAAGTTTAGATAAACAATTGTCTTCCACAAAGCTCACTAAAATGAAGACAAAGACACCCTATATGTGAACTGTATTTTTTCAGTTACATTAAGACAAAAGTTAATCTGCCACCTTCGTTCAGTTCTGCAGATACCTGAAAACCTTTAGCCTCTGTTTCTTTCTTAAGGAGGCAAGTCTTTAGGTGCCTGACCATGCCCATCTCGCAGCGTAGTGGCTTCAATTTCCCTGCAAGCTCCTCCTGAGAATTGTGGAGTTGTTGTATGCCTTTGCAGAAATAGGCTGTGCTACACAGGCTGTGGCATAGCTCCAGATGTAAAAGGACAGACAGCAGTAGCTCAGCCGTGGTCTGGTGAAGAATGTGGTCTAAACAAAGCCAATAAGTGAAATAGATATGTACATAAAATTGCTGCTTGCAGGTACAGATGGCTCCCAGTTAATGCTGAGATAGTAGGCATGCTTGGAATCACACCTCTGTAGAAGTTTCCAGACCTCAGCAAAGATGGGTTAGCAAAGAAGCATCTGAAATGAAGTGTGCAAACCCAGAGTTCCACAGTGACCAGCAGGAAAAAGCAAGCACAAACTTTTTTGCATGCTGAGCAGCTCTCAGTGCAGGCTTGGAGCAGAGATGCTGCGTGCTGGGGGACAGTGCTGTACCTGCTGTCACAGAGGAATGCCATGAGATCCACGCGTGTGCCCGTGCAGCATCGTGGTGGGATCTGCTTCCACCTGGCTACCACCCTAGGAGAGAGCGGCAGTGGTACGACGTATCGCACTTCCTTCTTATAAGCACTTAGAGCAACTTCTGGTTTAGGTTTTTTTAAAGGCAGGTAACTATGATTATTCAAGGAATATTTAACCAGTGCCTGTAGGGCTCAGGGTCTGGGGGAGATACGATGAGTAGGAGAGTGTTTTTGAGTGAAACAATGGGAATGGTGTTTCCCAGAGAAAAACATTTCATTAAATAATTGCCCGGTTTATAGTCATCGCTACTCATGGAAGTAGTGAGCTGGGGGCAAGGATAAAATCCCACCTTTCTGAGCAGAGAGCAAGTATTGGCCATGGGGATCACGGACCAGTCTGCAAATGCCTGGAAAGCATTGTGAGACCATCTCCCTCCGTGCCTCCTTGTTCATAGGACTGTATCAAGCCAAGCGAAGGAACGTGCCAGAGAAGGGGCAGCATGTTGGGTGGCCATCCTCCAAAGGGCTTCTTCCTTTTTCAGGGTCTAAGCTGCGCTATAAAGGATAGTGCACCCTTTTCCAAACTATGCACAGCCACCCTTGTTTTAATCTGAATTTTCCTTATTTTACCCCACAGATGAGTTAGATCTTTTACAGACAGTGGACATCAGCTGCTTTTGAAAAGCATCTGTAGAGATGACGTTTCCTTGGCCTGGGACATGACCAGAAATTCCAGGGAGACTGGTATGAGTGCTCCTTGGCATTACACTTATGCATCTGCAGGACAGAGGTTAAGGAGGAGTAAGTACTGCCATAGGGAGCTCAAACAGAACTTAAAAATGTGGGCAGGCAATATGTGAACTGACAAGTTGAGCATGTATGAGATGGACAAAGGTGTGACGGGTACTGAAGGTGAATGGTACTGATGCAAGAGAGCATAATAGGTGGCCTTTCAGCTGCTGGTGGGTTCTCAGTTCAAGGTTTGGCTCTCTTTCCCAGCTGGAAAACATAAAAGACGTCTGGGGGGTTTGGTGGCTCACTTGTGTTAGTGTGACATGGCCACACCTGTGGCGTCCAAACTCTCATTTCGGCATGCAGGAGGTGGATGGGATCACACGCGTTCAGGTTACCCATGACAGCACAGGGTGTGCACGCTACCTGTGGCATTTCACAGCTCGACAGGTACGTGATTTCTGTGATGCGGTAGTAAGCGTGCAAGATGAGAGATGTTCATTTACGGGGCCCTTTTAGCATGCAGATGTGATGAGATGCAGCCAACACAGTCTCGTAGGAGAGATGTGCTCAATATTGGTGAGGTCTTTAGAAGTGGTGTTTCCCAGCTGTAAGAGGTGCTGGGTAGAAAAAAGGAGTCCATGTCCATGAACAGTAGCACTGTTTATCACTCCTCTCTCCATCTGGGTAGAGGTGACTCTGTGTTTAACTGTACGTCTTGGATTTTACCATAAAAGATGGTCTGTTTGGGTCCTCTTCAGGAGGAGGGACGAACATCTTGTACTGTGTTACGGGGCTGTGGGTGCAGCACGCGGGAACGCCTGCGCGTTGGTACCGGGCACGGACACCTCGTTCCTTCCTAGGAACTGCGCTGTGCACTTCAAACGTTCCTGTTCAGCCTCCTCCCCTCTTTACCAGTGTGGAGGCTTTGCCTGTTTTGTTTATATTCCTGTTGAGATGCGTTTGGGGTTTTTTTCCCCCTGAAGGATAGGCTGCTCTGGTACAGTTATTTCAGAAAGCTCCTCTTCTGTCGCTTTGACTGCATTTCCCAGACTGTCCTTTTCCGTTTGACTGCAACAGGATTGAATTGGGGTATTTCATTTTCTGTTGTGAATGTTGTTGTTGGAGCCAGCCTGACTTCATGGTCAGACATCCGATTCCTCTGGCAAGCCTGTGCTCGTTCTCAGGCTGACGGCTAAACGTGCTCCCCCGCTTAGGTGAGCCTGCACTGGAGCCTGCGGTTCCTTTTTGGCTCAAGGAACTGCACAGACGTTCTCTGGAAATTTTACGTCGGGTTTTAAGGCTCTGCAAATTTGCCTTCTTAGGGCAATTAGCGAAAGTCTGATTATTTTGTGTGTAGCGGGATGAGGCGAGCTGCACGTAAGCGCCTGCTTGCTTGAAGGCGGCGCAGGTATTTCGCGTCCCGGCCCTGAATCACGCCCGCTCGCCGGAGGCGCTCGGCAGGCGCCCGCGGTCGCCGGGCGCGGCGGGGCCGGGGAGCCGGGGGGGCGCTGCGGGGCGGGGGGGGGGGGCGCTGCCGGGGCCGGGCCGGGCGCCAGGCGCCGCCGCGGCGCGCGCTGTAAACACGGCGGCGGCCGTCGCCGGTGGGGGCCGGTGACGCCACCGCGCGGGGCGGGGCGGGCGGCGGCGGCGGGGAGCGGAGCGGGGCTGGGCCGCCCGCCCGCCCGGCGCAGACAATGGAAGGCGGCAGCGGCAGCCGCCTCCCGCCGCCCGCAGCAGGCCGCCGCTGAGCGCGGCGCGGGGAGGCCGGCGGACCGGGCTGGTGTCCCGCTATGGCGGCGGCCGGGGGCCCCGGCGTGGGCTGAGGGCGGCGGCGGGAACCGGTGCCCCCGCTCCACGCCGAGGTAGCCTGAGCCGACGCGCCCGGCGGCGGGGTCTCGGGGCTGCCCGCCCGCCCCCCGCCCCTTCCCCGCTCCAGGCGCCCCGCCGGGCGGGGGGGGGGGGGCCCGGGGGGGGGGGGGCTCCCCGCGCCGGGCCCGCCGGTGCCTCCCTTGGCCGCGCGCTCCCCCGGCTCTGCTCCCGGGCTCGCCCGCCGGCTGCAGCGCGCAGCGGGCTGGGAGGGCGGCAGCTGCGGAGCCGCCCGCCGCTCCGAGGCGGCGCTCGCCCCGCTGTAGGTCGGGGGGGCGCGCGGCCCGGCTCCGTGCAGCACGGCTCGCGCGGCTCCCAAATGCTGGACCGTGCGCCCGGCGGCCCCGGAGCCCGCTGCTGACCGGAGCCCCTCGGTCCTGCCGGCGCTGCCCCTCGGCCCCGGCGTTCGGGCGGCTGTGTGCAGCGCCATGCCCTCGGCCGCTGAACGTCGCTCGGCCTCATCTTCTGCAGCGGACGGCAGGACTCTCCTGTTTCCGAAATATGCCAGCGCGTGCTAGCCCGTGCACCGCCGCCACAGAGGTGCGGAGAAGGCACAGCTGAGACTCGCGCCAGCGCTGCGGAGGGACCGAGGAGCTCCAGCTGGCTGCGAGAATGCGAAAGACAACAGCCAGGTCTGTGGGGGAGCCTGGTCTGCCTGCCCCTGCTGCAGGGTCTGCACCAGATGCTGGCCCGGAGCCTCCACTGATACCTTTGTAGACTCCCAGGTCAGTCCTCTGGTGCCAGATGTTGTCGGTTTATTTACCTGGAAGCAGGTAGAGGTACTGCATAGGGGTCCAGGACCCCCACCCTTTGCAGGTGGATGTGCAGATGTGACAAACTATTGCTTTCAGTAAGTATTGCAGGATGATGTGTCGTGCAGTATTTGTTTGGGTTTGAATCTGCATGCGTCTGTGTTGTCCGTCACTCTGCTGTACTTACAACGTGAACGCGTGCCTTTTTAAGCTCGCTGTTCCTCCCCCTTCTTCCCCCGTGCCCCCAGCTGTGGGGACACAGTTGCATTTCCATCTGCTTGCCCTCCCTCGTTGGCCCCCAGCCCTTCCAGGGTAATGTTACGATGCAGGCTCTGAGTTGTGACAGCACTTTTATTGTAGCTTCACGCGTGCGGAAGGACAGATAGCATCCTAACGCCTCTGGATCACAATCTTGTATTCTGAGTTGGCACGGTGTTGGGCAAGGTCAGTAGCCCAAACCTTCCCTGGGGAGTTCAGGGATGCTTGAAGCACACGCCTGCTCCGTGCCAGGTGATCGCAAAACTTGTTTTGCAGGGCACTTCATCAAAAAGAGAAGGACTAGGAAGGGGGATTCAGAAGGCCATGTAGGCCACTCCCAATCTGGAGATGGGGTAAGCGTGACGGATGTCTGATTTTTTGAAAGCTTCCAGTGAAGGAGATACTGGTCTCTCTTGCTGACCTATTCTAGTGTTTCACGTTTTTGTAGCTTGCAGCAGTTCCTATTTATCTAACTTTTCAGCAAACAGAGACCATTTTATATCATTCTGCTTATCAGTCTGGTGATTTCTGGGCGAGTGTTTTGTTTCTTGAGTTTTCAAGTTTCATGAGAGAAAACTTGGGTCAGAGTTGCTACTGTACTTACAGTACCATAGCATAGATTCTGCGTAGTGCCCCTTGAGGTGCTTCTTTCCTGTTTATGGGTCCTTT
Organism: Gorsachius magnificus; assembly: GCA_034008185.1. Taxonomy (NCBI): domain Eukaryota; kingdom Metazoa; phylum Chordata; class Aves; order Pelecaniformes; family Ardeidae; genus Gorsachius; species Gorsachius magnificus. The sequence goes on along the minus strand of CM067098.1, from coordinate 230,361 downwards.
AGCACATAGCCCTTGGAGGAGGGAGTCTCTGTGAGCTGTGGGTAGCCCTGGGCAGGTGAGCAGCAGCACAGCGTGCCCTTCTAGGCTGTTGCTCTGATGCTTTTTGCATACATCTAAAAGCACAGCATCTTTCATCGTGTTGGCACCTATGGGAAAGCACAGCCAATTTCTGCCTTGAGATGCCGAGAGTGACGTTAGGCAGCCAATTGTTTTTATACAAATTACTAAACAGCACAAGGAGTGACGTCTTTGGCGCTCTGCCCTACCTCTAAAATACATTGAGTCCACATGGCATCTCTAAAACCTTCCCTGGTTTGCTGAAGTAGCTGTTCCTGGTTAGCGTGAAAATCTCACCATCCCCAAGCTCTGGGGAAGAGAAGCCTGAAAAAAAAAGGCAGCAAGTGCTTTATTGCTGTTGGGAAGGAGTCAGCCTGAGCCACCCCCTGTCTCTTCTAGTAATGCTGTGATCAAGAAAACTAGGGGGAAGTACCATCTTTTGAGGGAGCACTGGCTGCTGGGGATGTAGGAACAGAGTAGTCCCAGATGGCACAGTAGTAATGGCTATAGTCCTACAGCACTGGAAAAAATGTGGGAAAAGCGTTGCCAGTAGGAAGTCTTGCCCCTGAATGGCTTAAAATCCGTGTCAGTGTCTGGATTACTTCACTGTTCCTGCCCATGCCCAGCGGTGCGCTTACTCTGTGAAAGCACGGACTTTCTTCAGCTGTTGCTTCAGCTCAGAGCGTAAATACAGCGTTTGCCTCGTCTTGCGCCTCCGCAGTTGTGGCATTTCTCACTGATCAAAAGGCCTGGAAGTGACTTACCTCGCTAGCACAAACATGCATTTTTATTTTTTATTTTTTATGTAATATTATGTGCTTTCATTTGCTGTAGAGACTGTGTGACCTGTAATAGCTTACTGCTAAACAGCTTTTTGTAAGATGCTTTGAGGATGCTACCACAACTTCATTTCAGAAATGCGTGTTCTTGCAGTCGTGACATCTCAGAAATAACTACTACACCAGATCAAATTAATACTGCGACATGGAAGGCATTCAGGATTTTTGCCTTGTAGAAGAATTGAGCAAGATTTTATAGGCAAGTGACAGATGATTTGCAGAATAGGAACAGCGCAGTGGCACTCAGAGAAGTGATGTGTCCTTAGACTGCTTCCATCCCCACCCACAGCTTGCACTGGATGAGAGAATGTGGTGTGCCTGACCTGCTCTGCAAAGGAGAAAAATGCCTTTGCGCCGCATGTTTGTTTTTCCCAGCGCTCAGCTCTTACGCTTGTTAAATTCGGTCTGTGTGTGTGCAGACAGTGAATGTTGTAACACAGAAACCGCTGTTGAAGAGACTGCGTGCTGAGAAGCCAGTGCCCTCGGAGTGGCTTCCTACCTCCTGAGTGTTTGAGCACAGTACTTGGGAACACGTGCAGATGCAGATCTTGCACAGCACCATTAGTTCAGTGGTTAGGAGTCCGTGAGGATGAGGAAATAGTTGTACCCTGGGCAGATACTGCACCTGTCGGGAACACTGCTTGCATAGCTCAAAAAGAGAAATGACGCGGTGTCTTTGGAAGAGGTCTTTGGGTTAGAAGGTGGGGCGGGCTGTGCAGGTGAGTGGGCTGGGCTGTGGCAGGGGCAGATGAAGCACTGCACTTGTCACTACGCTCTGCGGCACAGGTCTTTCCCCCAGACTTGGTCCTTGTTTTTCTGTACCATCTAGAGTGCAGACGCCACCCTTGTTCTCATTAAAGTCTTGAGTGGCGTGTCTCCTGCTGGTGGGACGACACGGCTGAGGGAGGAAGCGGTCAAGTCTTTTGGTAGCTCTGCAGGAACCATCCCACTCGGTGTACAGTCACAAACGTTTCTGGTAGCAGCCCCGTTGCCTCCTCGCATGGGAGGAACCTCGTCCAGCGTTTGCCGGTGCGGTGTGTTAGCTGCCCTTTCAGTAGAGGGTGCGTGCAGGCGGGAGCTGAGGGCAGGCTGCACGAGGGCCGTGCTCCGGCCGTCGCAGGCGAAAGCTTGTGTGCTGGCTGTAACCGTGCAAGCGCACACGCTGCAGCTCTGTAAGATGCTAACTGATGTAAATAACCATGCATCCTTAAATGACTTGTACCAGAGTAGTGTTGCATCTCTAGAAATGTTTTATCCATAACTTGCTATCGTTACTGTAATCGGTAGTAGGCTCCCTCTGAATACAAATTTAAAAGCAGCTCGTTCTGCGCTCAAATGATTGCTCATGTTTTAGGGAAGATTCAGACCAATTTCTTAGTACTGGTCAAAATCTGACCAAGCAGCTCTTTCCAGTCCCTCCCTGCTGGGACAGTCAGGTTCCCCTCAGGCTGCCAGTGCTGTGGAGCAGCCCAGCCCTGGTATGACACTGGAACAACTGGTTTTCTCAGGAGGGCTGGATGCTGCAAATAAATACCTCCATGAATAGTTTTGCTGTGTTTCCTAAGCTTGGTTTTGAATCCGTGAGATAGCTTCTCACTCCCCCACGAAGGGCTGAGGACAACAGGAGTGAAAATGGCTTTGTGTGTGATGGAACAGATCCCTAAGTTAACATGCCACCCAGGGATGCGCTTGGGGCTTGCAGAGTTCCACGGGAGGTGCAGGGTGAGAGGGGTGAAGCGCACGCGAGCGGGTACGTGTAGCACCATCAGACCCCAAAGGCTTCAGAGCTCCCAGCGGATGAAGGCAGCTGCTGATAGAAAAGCTCTCTGGAGACCAGGCTGTCTGTCCTGCCTTGCTGAGGCTCGGCCTGCTCACAAAATAGGGCCTAGAGCCACCACCTCTTCCTACTATGCTAAGGAATAATGGTGAGAAGTCAGTTTGATGTTACATTTTTATCGTTAAGTTTGAAGAATAATAACTTCCAGAAAAGATACAATGTTCAGACTGTTTTCTGTGAATTTATGAGGTGTCTCGGAGATAGAGAAATGCAGTCATTTTCAAGATCTTGATGGAGGCAGCCTTGAAGAACAGCTTCAGCAACCTTCTGTGTGGTTCCTTAAAGGATATCGTAACATTTCTTCAGATTTGTATGTAATGCAAAAAGTCAAGAAATGGAAATATTTGCAAGTCTAATTTTTTGACTCATAAAAAAAATCTGAAATTTGATCATCAGAAGCAGAGTCCTTGGGTTTTAACCTTAAATATGTGGACCAATTTGTATCCGCATGCGTCTTTGCAGCCTTTGGAAAGAGCTAGGGTGCTTCCAGTGCAAGACATCTCCTTGGGCCGGGCTGGAGTTGTCTAGATTTCCTCTATAATGTAGCAGGAGAAAAGCTTGTTTTGACAACTTGATTTATACGCTCTTGAGCTTCTGTGTTCAGCACGCGGGGCTATAGATACTTGTCACGAGATCCTCTGTTGAACGTTAAAGACAAGAATGTGGAACCTGTGCTCCTGTAACTTCACTGCCTGTAAGGAGGTGGCTGTACACAGACCCCTGAAGTGAGCAAGACAGAAAGGAGCGTGACTGGCAAAATCAGAAATACTAAGGGATAAAGGGTCTTGAACTTCTCAGAGTGATACCTGTAACGTTCAGTCCTATGGCTCTTACACCCCATCTCTTACTTATTGCAAGGTAGATTGGGTAACTTCAGTCAGCTTTTTTTTTTTTTTTTTTTTCATTTGCAGTTCATTTTCATCCCATTCATGGTGTTTGGGCTTTGCTGACAGTGCTTTTTTGGCAAGTAGGGTTTTCACAGGAAAATGCATTGGGAGTCAGCAGGAATGGGTCAGGTTGTGTCGTGTTTCCTTTACCAGAGGACATGGTTTTCTTTTGCGACGAAGCATGGTACTCTGTTAAAGAACGTGTTGTGGCGCCATCTGATACCTTTAATTGTTGGGCTGGCAGATCTTCTTTCAGACCTCAGTTACGTTTGGTACAGAACACGCGCACGCAAAGGCAACCCTTTGCTTCCCAAAACGTGAGAGGCTTTCTTTCTGTGCAGTGCCTCTTAAGTTTTGCACAGCCGTAGCAGCCATCCCTCTATATAGGCTGCCAACATGGATACAGATACAGCAGTTTTAAAGATAAACCGGGTGCGTTGCAGACGACTTGTGTGGTATGTAAAGCTGACTTTGGGTTTGACCCTGTTAAACCCAGGACTATATAAAGGCATGGAGATGTTGTCATGCCAGTTTCTGTGGCATAAGTTGTAGTTTTATTTTCAACATTAAGCTGTTGTCCTTGGGGGTGAAGCTGGCGCCAAGCCCTGTTACTGAGAATACAGAAATGACGGTGTTTTGATTCAAACTGGCAAACTTGGGACTTAGAGAATGTTGATTCCTAGGAGGTCGCTTAAAGACTTAGCCTTTAATTAGGCCCCTGCAAAATTGAAGTTTTCAAGGTACAAGATCATCTTTATTCTTTGTAACTTAGCTTTAACAGGGTGGGACTAGTGCAGCCTGGTAAAATAGTTTGGAAGTTCACCTGCCTGGGGACAAGTTGATTTTTAAAATGATCCTGAGAGATGCTGCAAGAGCATGCCAAGAGGAGAATGTAGTAATCGGTATTTGTATGTGATTTACTTTTGGGAGCCTAACTGAAAGCAAGCATGTTCCCTGGCCCTGCTCCAGGGAAGGAAGGAAGGAAATGTGCTGTTTGGGGGCTTGAATGAGCCAGGGATGTTCCACACACTGACGTGTGGTGTTCCCGCTGCAGCCCGGGCAAGGCGTCTGTTGGCTTGATAGCAGTGCTGACCATGGTCCAAATGCCATCAATCCACAGCCTCCGTGTGGAAGAGGAGGAGCCTTTTGTCTCAGTGCTGAGGCCAGGGGGAACCTCGGGGGAAGGTGTCCTTCCCTTTGGCTGTTCCTCTGTGCCTAGGTGTCCTTCTTTTGCTTTGTTAAGAATGTACCAATTCCTGCCTCATAGCTGGTTGCTGTCTTCCCTTTCCTGGTCTCTCTTGCTCTCTCCTCCCCCTGCTTTTTTTTTAATTTCTTTTTTTTTTTTTGGTAAGTAAGACTGCAAGTCACCAGTCCCTGTTGAAAGGGACACCTTGATGTACTTGATACCACGGAATTTATTATGGAAACGCTGCACATAAATAATTTTGAAATTGCCATCTGTTGTGGCTTTATTCTAGCTGCTTAGGTAGTAGGTTTAATCACCTGGAAGATGGAGGGCACAGAGGTACTTTCCATGCACTCCTGCCCCACTTGCCTTACTTGCCTGGAGCTTTCTAATCCGAGGGTGCGCCCTGCTGCTGGGTAGATGCCGGCAGTCTCTGCTAGACATGGAAAGGGCTCCCTTTACTCTGTGCTGGCACTCCAGAATGTTTGTTTCCACTTCCCATTTTACTAATAGCAGCATATTTCTGGCCTGCCTGTAGACTGAGCAGTGATTTACGACCGTCTGTGAAAAACACCATTGTCTCGGTAAGATGCTGAAGGTTACAGGTTTAAGACTGTGATGAGTTATGATGTCTGTCCTTCACACTCCTGTGAAGTCAGATACCCTCTGCTACCTAAAATCAGGTAGTCTTCCTGCCCTAATGCCTCCTGGGAGCACTGTCCAGGTGTCTGGATAGGAATATGCAGGCGCACTAGATGCTCTTTCAAATTCTGTTTCCTAGGAAAAGTTCCCTGCTTTCCTTTGTTTTAGCGTTCCCACCTGGGCACAGTGGTGGTGACAGACGTCCCTTTAGTCATTTCGGTCCTCCGACAAAAAGTGCCAGGAAGTGCTTGATGTCATTAGCTTGGCATCAGGAAAGGCGGAGGTTTCACTCATTAGAGACCACAGAGCCTAGAGTGTGCAAAATGGACACAAACATGGGGCCTTCCCTTTCTGTTCCCCAATGGTTTCAGCTTGGGGAAAAAAAATAGTAATCTGCACAGTGTACTTCTGCATCTCCCTGGAATCGCTTTCTCCTGCTGTTTCTGGCTGTGCGGGACAAGTGCTCTCTTTGACAGCTGAACAGGTAGGAGCAGAACGGAGCTGTTAACCTGTGCGGCGGATGTGGCCCCTCTTCCTGGTGCCTGAGTTGTAGTAGCTCTGTTTGGCACAGGCCTGAGGTGAGGGGGGATGGCTCAGCCGCGCCGGGTCTCTGTCAGTCTCTGCAGCGTACGTGCTCCGCCTGGCAATGGGGAAGGAGGAGACAGCGACATGGACTGCACTGCAGCACACTGCAGCACTCTCGGAACAAAGACTTGCTGGGAGACCACGACTGGCGTTGCTGCTGTGTGCTGACCACGGTTCAGGGACGGGGCCCTGAGGTCACATCTGCACCACGAATATTTCTTCATGTAACTGTCGGTCGCTTTCCCAGAGCCTTTGCCATTAACAGGACACCTGAATTATTAGTAAGGCACTAATCATAAGCAACAGTGGTTTGGACTAGGTGAGAAAAGACCGTACTGAGCTCACCTCTGAAATGGAGTTGGGGGGAAGCGCTGGCCACGCTCCTTTGCCCGTGGCGCTTGAGCAGCCAGGGTGGATGCTGCATTACAGCCCGCGGGAGCTGGCCGAAGGGAGCAGAGTTCCTGTCTGCTGTCAGACCACCGCAGCCTCTTGGGGAGAGGGGGATGCCTTTAGCCAGCGGGCCTGAGCTCTCTCTTATCAATGGTCTGCAATACGACCTTCGGTGCAGGACAGCAGAGATCAGCGTGTCTCTGATGCCCTCCAGTGAGAGTTGTGCCTTGCAGAGTATAGTATACAAATACTCCTGCAGCCTTCCAGGGAGGACTCTGCTTGTAACCAGGTCACTCGGAGAAGACTTACTCTTTTAAAACCTGCTCAGAGCTTGTTTGTTTCGATGCACAGATTCCTGTTACTGTCAGCGAGCTTTGTTCTGGGGTTATCGTGCTCTGCACCACCATATCATCACCACGGATGCATGAAACTGAACAGGATGAAGGTTGTCTTTTCCCTGCAGTTTATTATATATGCTGTTAGCATGATAGCAAGATTCATTAAATGTTTCCTATCCACAAAATCATCCTGCCGAGTTTCACATAGCTGCATGAAGCTTCTCCCTTATGGGTTACGAGACAGAAGGAGCCCTCTGGTTTTGCCACTGCGCGAGCTGCATTGACTGGCCCTGAACACAGAAAGATTGCTTGAGTTGCTCTCTGCAGCATCATTTTTAGCAGTGTCCTGTTAACCTACCTGAATCTCCCTGCTCCGCTATTCAAGCATTCGTAGCTGTATCATAGTGCTAGGTTACAATGCAAGGAGGAGAAAATAACTAATACAGCCTTTAGACTTCTGCAGAGATCAGAAAGCTCAAGAGCTGCACTGCTTTTCAGGATGGTGTTACTGGATTATCAGAGCCCCTGCTCTGTCATTTCTGATAGGTCTCTTTCTGGCACTTGGTGAGGCTGTTTTCCAAGAAAGGGAGCCTGTCAGGGAAGGAGCGAGTGCCTTCTTAAGGGCTCCTTTTGCTAAGCACAGAAGGAAGCAGAGGAGTCTGTCTCCTCCAGGTACCATTACTGCATGGTTTCAGGAGGCAAGGCAAGCTGAATTCAGGACTCTCTTAAAGTAGGGGGACTGACTTTGAAATGGAGAGTATTTTGACAGATACGATCCTACTGAAATGCTGTCTGAATGGGTATAATCATATATTCGCTTAGGGTTTACTTGTGCTTTGAAAGAGGTTGCATTACCCCGGTCCTTTATTGTGTGGATACAGCTAGGATCACAAGGGAAGAGATCAGTCTTCTCCCTGCGTTTTTCATTTTTCTGTCTGTTTTCTTTAAGGAAGGTCTCTGGAATTGCAGGCAAAGGTGTGCTGCAGGAAATTGAAGAGCTAGGATGCTGCAGGGCAAGTGTCCCCGTGCATGGCCAAGCAGAGTAAATCTCCCGTGTGGCTTCCAGAATAGTTGTTTATGGCTTCCTGCAGTAGACTGTCAAAACCTGAGCTTTCTTTCCATGGAAATATCCTTATTCTGGCTTTCTCCAACGTAGATAACCAGTTCAGGATGTCAATATTGGAGCGACTTGAGCAGATGGAGAGGAGAATGGCCGAAATGACAGGCTCCCAGCAGCACAAACAAGGAGCAGGAGGCGGGAGCAATGGGAGTGGGAACGGAGGAACGCAGGTACAGGTATGAACCCCGCTGTGTCCAGACATGGCAGCTTTATGCTTTCTTGCCAGAGTTTTGTTTTGAGGGGGTTGGAAAGGATTATAGTTTTTCCTACACAACAAGTCTGGTTTGTGGGTGTCTTCAACAGCAGTTGCCTTTCACTCGCATTTGCCACTGTCTCAGTACTTGTAGAAGCAGAAAGCTGCCTGCTCAGGGCAGGTTGCAGCTCCCCTCAGTGGTTAAACTGGGATGTGTGTGGTGTTTCAGTGCGTTTCTGGGACTGGGACACTGGGCAGCTGCTTTGAGAGCCGCGTGGTGGTGGTGTGCGAGAAGATGATGAGTCGTGCTTGCTGGGCAAAGTCCAAACACTTGATCCATTCAAAGACTTTCCGAGGAATGACGCTGCTCCACCTAGCCGCTGCCCAGGGCTATGCTACACTGATCCAGACCCTCATCAAATGGCGGTAAGACCTAGCCCGTTGGACTCTTGGGTGTCAGTACAGGCATGGCAGAAGCATATGTAAGCTCTGCTTGGTCCAGATTTCTGGTTGTCCCTTACAAACAGCCAAGTCCTTGAACTTGTTCCTGTCCCCTGATCTGACAGGACCTGTCTCCTGAGAGACCGAGTCCAATCACTGGATGTATCATGCTCTTGAAGTCTCTGGTGGGGGCACCATCTGTAGTAAATACGTGCATCATGGGCGTATGCGTGACCACTTGTTTGCGGTACGCTGCATTTAGGCAATGATCCTAACGTGGCTACAGAGCATCATTTTGTTCTGTTGCTTCTTTTGCAGCACCAAACATGCAGACAGCATTGATCTGGAGCTGGAAGTTGACCCTTTGAATGTGGATCATTTCTCCTGCACTCCTCTGGTAAGAGCAGAGACTGAAACTTTTGACAGAGTCTGAGGACCGTCTGGAGTTCCTCCTGATGTGTTATTTTCTTAATGTGTTTCACACTCTGAAGAGTAGATGTTTCTTGTGTCTTTGCTGTGTAAGTGGTAAGACACAGCATGATCAGCTTCCTGGCATTGCATTGAGAGAGGCCACGCAGAAGAAACCTTGCCATTGAGTAACGTGAAGAAAGGGGGACAGACAGGTGGTTCTGGTTTGTGTTTTACCTAAAATCTAGTCTCCACTATCACACTGGAGAAAGGACTTTACGTGCCTTCTGTCAGGTTGTTCTGTTTGACTGACTGTAGAGGTTCTAAAGTCACTGGAATCATGAAATTGTGACTGAGAACTTGGACAAGAAAAAAGCCAAAATAAAACTGTCAAACTGTCAGCTTCATTTGGCAGCGGAAGGTTTCTCTGTCATAGGAGAGAATAGTATGCATCTAATCCTCTGTAATGGCCTGTTGTCCGGGTAGGACATTTATAAAAGCCAATTGCTGGGGTTTGAGCATGTTACAGTTTTGCTTATCAGTCGTTTTTTGTGAGCTGGGGCAGAAGGCAGGTTTCCCAATGGGTCAGTTGTCTTTCCTTTTTCAGATGTGGGCGTGCGCCCTGGGCCACATGGATGCAGCCGTTGTGCTGTACAAGTGGGACCGTCGAGCCATCTCTATTCCTGACTCCCTTGGGAGACTGCCACTGGCCATTGCCCGGTCTCGGGGCCACGTGAAGTTGGCGGAGTGCTTGGAGCAGCTACAACGAGATGAGCAGACTCAGCTTGGGCAAAACCCCAGGATTCAGTGCCCCTCGAGCACAGACTCCAATACAGAGAACTGGGTGTCCCAGTGGCACAGTGAGCTTATTGCCTCTCAGGAGCCTCAGAAGGGAGTCACTGTGATTTCCAGTACAAACACAGGTGAAGCAACCCTGAGGGCATGCACTGCATTGCTGACATTTGACGTGTGAAAACCTGGGGGCAAGGAGCTCACCTGGACGGCAGACGCCACCTGTAGCCCTGCTGTCCATGCTTAATTCTTTTCTTGTGGACTCTGTCATGTGGTCCAAGTGTCGTGAAGAGGAGTGAATGCCTGCTTTAGAAAGACGTGTGTCTCTTAAGAGTGGTTGAGGTAGTATCCTCCCTGGCTGATAGTTACTCCCTTTGCGCATGTTATTGGGTGTCCTAGAGCATGGTACAAACTTCCACCTGCGGCTCTGCAGCAGAAGCTGTTGTAGTTCCTACAGCTGTCATGGGTTGCGTGTTTTGTTTTGACCATTGATCTGTTTGTTTCCAGAGCTGAGACGACCGAGATCAGAACCCTCCAGTTACTACAGCAGTGAGACTCAGAAAGATTACCCTGCACCCAAAAAACATAAGCTGAGCCCTGAATATTTTCAAGCCCGGCAAGAGAAGCTGCTTTCCACTGCGCTGAGCCTGGAACAGCCAAGCATCAGGAAGCAGAACTCCAGCTCTAAGCAATCCGCCACTGAGACAATCAGCCCCAGTGAAGGGATAAGGGACTATGGCCGGGAGCTCTCCCAGCACATCCCAGAAGTTACTGGGTACCGGGGCTCTGGCAGCCAAGCAGGCATCAAATGGAATCCAAAAGACCTTTACATTGGTGTGTCGGCAGTGCAGGTGGCAGGGAGCCAGAAGGGGGCTGCGGTGGGGAAGGACACTGTAGCCCATCGGCTACGCCAGCGAGAGCAGATGAACGTGCTGATGATGGCTGACAGGGAGATGGTGGATGCAGAGCTCTTGTCCTATAGGGACAGTGCAGGGGATGAGGACTGCTTACACCACATGGATGACTTGCAGGTAAACATACCCGTAGCACCAAGATCAGCAGTCTCGGGGAACATGGTGGCTGCACAGAGGAGCCTGACTGTGAGAAACTTCTGTGGAGGCCTTTAGAGACTCTGCATTGTGCCTTGTGAAAGGAGGTGGTCGTACAGTTAACGTATACTTTCTTCTGGTTTTGAAGGGTATCCTTTCAACCCAGTTGCAAAGGCTGGTGGTTGGCATTTAGGGTCATGCACTGGCATATGCTTCAACAGTGTACAGGATGCACAAAACTTTTTGCAGTTTTGCAAGGAGAAAGAAAGAAGCAGAGCCTCCTGGTCACATCAGTAAATGAGAGTAAGGTGGCCCCATAGTCCTTTGGGAACTGGGAAACAGTCCCTACGAAGACAAGGTGACCTGAGAGAGGCAGTGCTGTGGTTGCAGGCCAAGCTGGTGCACTTTAACAGCAAGGAGATAAAGAGTGGAGAAGGGGAGAGACAGTGGGTATGGGGAAGGAAAAATCCCACCAGGTATGGAACAGAGGACATAAAACCACAACAGAAGCAGGACAGATGAGAAGTAGTCACTGGGGGAAAGATACTGCATTTGATAGTAATGGGAGCACAGCCTACCTGCCCTGCCTTGGCATCTCTAAATATTCTCATCTTACTGGTGTAACGTAGATGAAGCAGATCTTTGCAAAACAGGAACCATTTTCTGTTCTCTGTATTAAAAACTCCTGTGAATCTTGGTGGGTGGGGGGAATATGATTCAGAAGGATTCCTGACAACGCTGTAGTCCCAAGGGTTTAACTTCTCTTGATGTGCCTCTATTGCCCTGTCATGCTCTACTGCACATCTCGGCGAAAGAGTGGCAAGATGGCTTTTCCTTTGGAACCAAGATAGTAGTGACAGCTGTCAGTAGCGTACAGCAAAGGTCAGTGACATAATCCTTCCACCAGATCTCTTGGGCTCCCCATACACTCAATGAAAAAGAGGTCTGGGGAATAGGAAACCCTGCAGCGCTTTATCAGAAGAGACAGAAAAGCAGATGAACTTTGGCTGATAAATTTCTCTCCGATGCTGAGACAAGCAGTAGACTCCAGCTACCACGAGTTTGGGGAAAACAGGCTGGTCTTTCTAAAGCTGGGCTGTAACGTGCAAGCCCAAGGCTCCTGCTACCAGGCAGCAAAAGTTTGCTCTCCTCTCCCCCTTCCCAGGTGAACATGATGACACTTGCAGAGCACATTATTGAAGCTACGCCTGACAGGATCAAGCGGGAGAATTTTGTGCCGATGGAGTCGCCACTGGTGGAGAGAACGGACAGTGCTGCCATAAGCACCACAATGAGCTGGCTGGCCAGTTACCTTGCTGATGTCGATCATCTGCCGAGTGCTGCGCAGATAAGGTCAGTAAGAGCTGTGAAGCCGCTCTGGGTTTTTGAGTGGTCTGAATGCTGGGCAGTGTGCACTGATTCTTTATACCTGCAGATGCTATTTCTAAGTGGGACTCGGTGCTGGTGTTCCAACCCTGGCCACACTCTTACAGTCAAATGTATTGTTGCCAGCACAACTACGGGTTCGTGGAAGAATGGGAGTGCATGCAGCAGGGGAGGGAAGTGGCCACAAGGTCTGACTTGTGACTTCTCTTCTGGTGCTGAGCCTGTGCAAAGCGCTACAAGCAGGCTCAGGAATGTGGGATGTTGGTTGGAGAGAGGGAGGGGAGCATGAGCTTCTGCCTTGAACTGAGAAGTGTTGTAGTCCTTATCTGTGATGCCAGCTCAGGTGCTTTGTGAGCCAATAATTCCTACTGTGATTGGTATTTCAGAAGTCTGTATAGTGAACCCCTGACCCCTTCTTCGAACACCAGCTTGAGCCCTGCAGGCTCACCAATCAGCGAAATAGCTTTTGAGAAACCCAGCCTTCCCTCGGCAGCAGACTGGTCTGAATTTCTGAGTGCATCCACCAGCGAGAAGGTAGAAAATGAGTTTGCACAGTTAACTCTGTCTGATCATGAGCAGAGAGAACTCTATGAAGCTGCCAAACTCGTCCAGACAGTGTTCAGGAAATATAAGGTATGTGGCCAAAATGTCCAGTGTCTTCCTTGTTAGGTGTGAGAGAGTACAACTGTTTACAAAACAAAATGTACTAGTACCCACTCCTGGGACAGAACTGTCGTTTGTCACAACCTTTTCAATGCTTCTCGTATTTGCGTGTTAATGTTCATCCAGCAGCTACCACACTGGAGAGGGTGTGCCATGCCATAGCATGCTTTCTGTGCCGGAGCGGCACTCGCAAAGCATATCCTCAAACCATACCCCAGAGGTTCTGGTTAGTTGCCTGCTCGATGTAAAGATCGATTTTTGAGGGTTTGTCCCCTATGTGAATTGACAGTAGAGATCTCCAGGAAATGTCTGGACCTGAGTCAGACCAGGTAGCACTGATAGGAGAGATTTAGGAGGAGGTGCCCTGCAAGCTGCAGTGAGCCACTCAACATTAATGTCCTGGGGTTTGGTGCACTCTTGACTACTTACTGCTTCTTTCCTTCGCCACATAGGGTCGTCCTCTCCGGGAACAGCAAGAGGTGGCTGCTGCTGTTATCCAGCGTTGCTACCGAAAATACAAACAGGTAATCCAGGAACTGAAATTTTATGAAACACATGTAAGTGCCATGAACACGGCCCTTTGTAATGGGAATTATCCCACTGTTCCTCTTGTATGCTTCTCAGCATGCAGTAATGAAATACCTCGCTCAGGCAAAATTGAAATGTGTCCTAAAGTTTAATTTTGGAGGGAATCCTTGAAAGGATTTTGTTTCTGATGATAACCTGCATTTTTGCTCTGAGATAGAGGGTGATGATGTATTCCATATTGGCCTTTATGCATGCTGCAGCCTGGTGAGACTATTCTCTGACTAGTTGCTTGCCAAATTTCATTGTGAAATTGAAGTTGGTTTTGCCTTTGATAAAGGCGAAGATGAAAAATAGGTTGTTTTATTTTGCACATACTAAACTTGTAAACTATGGGAAGTCACATGTTTTAGCTTGATGCAAGTTGTTCCAGGACTGAGGTTGTTCTCCAGACTCTAGCTGGAGACATGCTTTTAGGCTGAGTTCTCAACCCCAGAAAAAGAAGATCTTTTTTCTTTTTCCTTTTTGGTTTTTGAGGGTGGTGGTTTTGTTTGTGGTTTGTGGGTTTGGTGTTTTCTTTGTCAGCGCTAGAGCCCACGTCCCTCTTTTCATTACACTCTGCTAGGCTCCAGCTGTCTGATGCCTGGCGGCATGTTACGTAAAGAGAAAGGCAAGATGCCTGTGCTCTTTTACAACCTTCAAAGCCATTTATTTGGGAAGCCTTTCTAGTGTTAGGTGACTGCATCATTATTCACATTCAACCTGTCACACAGTTGTCATTCTAGAGTGATGCTTCCTGTAACAGGGAAGCTTAATTCCTTTCAAAAACTGCCTGACAAACTGCTTTGTCTTGGATCCTGGAATCGCTTCTTTTTGAAAGAAGATGGTTTGGTTTTTTAATTTTTTCATTCTTTATTTGCAGAACTAACATTAACTATGTATTTTTCTGTTTCTCCCTAAGCTTACTTGGATAGCCTTGAAGGTAATACAAATACAAACACTATTTTGGAAACAATTCCCCGTGGGTCACTCACTTTCACATTCAATATAAACCAGGAGAACCTGGCGTTTAGAGAAATGTTGTCATAGTATCCACTGTTAAATACCTGTGGTTGAGAAATCAGTGAAAAACCAAACCTGTGGGAGATACGTAGGGGCTGCTGTGCCACAGTCCCCTGCTTCAGGTGCTCATACAGGCAGCGATGGACTGAGGTGCGGAGAAGGTTTTGAAGGCACTTTCTAGAGGACAAGCTGTCCTTTGCTGCTGCTGGTTAGCTGTCACTCGGTGACCTTTGCCTTGGCATTTGGGGAGCACAGCAGAACATTTATCCCACCCGTGCAGCCAGTGTCCTCTGTGTTCTGCCTGCCTGCCACAGGGTTTTGAACATTCATCTTTGAAATACCTGTGCCCTGAATTACCAAGACCACCGTCTCGTGTACATTCCTGCTCATACTGGAGGCACGACTGTTGATGCCGGTCTTAAATTGTTCATGGCTAATAATTTTCTACTGTAAAGATGGATTTCCCAGCTAAGCACAGTCTGGCTTTCATCAGGTACTATAATCAGCTGAGCTGCTCAGAGCCACCCGGGAGGCAAGGCATGCTCTTCTGGAAAGAACATGTCCTCAGGGTAATTTTCCATCCACAGCTTCCTCCTGCTCGGTGGTTTTGTATCAGTCAGAGCACTGTTCTGTCAGCACAAGTGAGCTGAGCTCTCCAGGGCCCCTGTACTAGCTGAAGCTGACCGCTTCGGGAAGGCTAGGTGACTTCTCCATTTATCCTCTTCCCAGCTGGAGGGAGAAAGAGGAGGAGAGGGAGCAGCTGATCAGCTCAGTGGGTCTTAGAGTTGAATGCAAACATATTGGGGTCTGGTCTGTCCAGTGGCTGCTGTTTTCTCTTTCACATGCCTTACTCCTCTATTACGTGACTGTATTGCTGAGATCAGCACAGGCTTACGGCTAGATTTGAACAGTCGTAGCTCACATCACGGTTTCATATTTGAACCCTTCTATTCAGGGGTTTGTAACTCAGCCACAGAAGTCCCATCTGGGCTAAAAATTGGAAGGAAAACTATGGCCAGCCCATGAGTGGACTTACTAAAATAGCTAATTTAAAACCACAATCTGATCCATTTAATTAAAAATGTTAAAAAGAGGGGAAAAAAAAACCCACAACAAAAAAAACAATGGAAATTAATAATGGCAAAATATAACTGCATCTAATGACTGCTTCAATTCCAAAAAGTGAAATTTGGTAAATGGTGGTCTGTGATGATATTGGAGGGGTTTTTGCTTTGGGGAGATGTCGGGGGTGGTGAGGGAGGTTTGTGTGTTTGCTTTTTGGGTTTTTTGCCAATAGACAGGAAAACTCCATTGAGATGTGTTAGAACATTACCCCATACAGAGCAGTGGCTGCTATTTGTGTCTCTCAAATGTCTGATAAAGCGAGCAGAACCCGTAGCTGATAAAATATCCAGGAAGAATAGAGACATAAGTTTTGAAAGTGTTAAAACTTTCAAAATAAGATCAGTAAACACTGAAAACCCCTGTCATAGTGTTAGTTCACAGGTATGAGTGTGACTTCCATGCATTATTCTACATCTCTAGCTTAAAAAGAATTTAAAAATATGCATGAATGCATATGGTTTCGTTAAGTGGCCATCTACTTGCGTGCTTTAAAAGGAAAAAGATGTAGAATAAAGATTATTTTCTTTTAATTTAAGAGTTTGTGCCTGCTTTATTTGGATTCATGGGGCTAGAAATAATGCAGTGCTAGAGGGAATTCTGGATGTGTGTGACTGCTCTTGCAAATTTACAAGTTCGGAGAGTGCTCGTTACAGACTTCCAATGAGATTTAGTTTTGCCTATGACTTAGGCTCAATATTAGACTTGTTTAATTAACTGTTGTGGGTTTTGGTTTTTGTTTGGGTTTGGGTTTTTTAAGTTGGAATCATATGTTATTCCACTTGAAATACTTGGATCTAAATGGGTGTATTTGAGCAATCCAAAACTTTTGCAGTATTGCACTATGGCATAGAAACAAGAAATGAGCTGTTTAAAAGTTAATTGACGTAGGAGAGTGGAATACACCTGTGAATAGCAAATTCAGTTTTTAAAAAAGTCATTTGTTCAAAAGGTATTTCTAAAGGAAGACACAAAAAAGGTGTATTTTGGGTTTAGTTAATTTCCTAGCATTTTGGAATAGTCACTCATACTGCTTTATCCTTATCATCACTTAGCTGGGCATATTTTGCTGCTGTTGTCTTTACAAACAATGGCGGCACAGAAATGAGCATCCTGTACTTTGTAATGAGATTTCTGTGTGCAAGGGAAACAAACAACCCCTCCAAGCGTTGGTTTATCTCTAACGCAAACCCCCTGCAGTACAAATATGAAGCAGTGTAAACGTGACTCAGGATCCACTCCAGTTGTTCCAAAGTTGTTCCTAAGTATAGTGCAGCTGGATCTGGTCATTAGCAGGTACATACAGAGCCTCTGCTGGCTAGGTGTTAAATAAAACCAGTCCCGTCAAACCGTTCTGGGGTCAGCAAAACAGGCAGTTGCTTTCACGATGCAGGCTAGGTTCCACACCTAATCTCGCAGTTGTTCCAGTTTGCTGTTGCCCTTTTCTCATACAGTTCCCAATCAGCGAACAGATACTCATTTGCTTCTCATCATGTCTTAGTGGTGCAAGAGTCTTTCCCCATAGGAACCTGCTGCTTGCTGGTTCTATCAGAATGCCTCAGCTTCTCTTTGTTTCTCTTGCAGTATGCACTTTATAAAAAGATGACGCAAGCTGCCATTCTTATCCAGAGCAAATTCCGCAGTTACTATGAGCAGAAAAAATTCCAGCAGAGCCGACGAGCCGCGATGCTGATCCAGCAGTACTATCGTAGCTACAAAGAATGTGGGAAGAGGAGGCAAAGCCGTCGGGCGGCCACCATTGTACAACAGAAACTCAGGTGAGCTGTTGGGATGTTAGATGCTACCAGGATCTTTATGTATTTTTTTTACACTCATCAGGGCTGTGCTGTAATTTACGGGAAAAGGGCAGTTGTTCATAGGAAGGTTCATTCTTGCATATACTATTACTCTCCCCAGTTTTGCCTGCACTTCAGTGTTGGGTTTTTTTGTGTTTAGAAGCAGTCTGCTTACCAAGAAGCAGGATCAAGCTGCTCGCAAGATTATGCGGTTTTTACGACGCTGCCGCCACAGGTATGATGCTACCTTTTGGTATCTGCCCTTCATTAGAGCAATGCAGCAATGTTCAAGTGTGTCAGCAATGAGTGCAGTGTAAGGGATAATAGAATCAGCTCACTACAGATCTTTTAATCAAGCGATGAAGCCCAGCTGCTTCCAAGATACACTGGCAAAAATGAAATCTCTAACTTAGGACTGTTGCGGAAAGAGAATCATGTTCAGCTCCATTGCTGGTACAGTAAAGCAGCTCAGGTTGTCTTGGGCAGGCACAGAATAAGGAAACTTGGAGCAAAGCCAGGTACATGATTTTAAAAGTTGGACTAGAGGAACTTTGGAAAAAAGCTTACTGAATCATAGCTACAGCTTCTAAAGTGCTGCACGAAGCATTTGTGGTATTGGGAAAGTGCAAAATGCTACCACACATGGTGTATGCTGGAAATGCCTTTAGTTTGGTCACAGGACCATTTGGTAAACTCTCACCAAATACAGGTTCTTTTTAATGTGGGTAGGCAGAGTGTGCCAGCAGAGCAGCAGACGAGTGAGTTCACATCAGCCACTCCACGCTTACCTCAATAAGTACAGACACGGACATGAAGACAAATCACCTCCTGCCAGCGTGGGAACCTGCGCGGGCTTGCCAGAGTGCTCACGTGTGGCAGCTAGCACTACCATACCAGTACTCCGCTACACACGGGGCATTTGTTTTGATTTTTCAGTGAAAGGATCCCATATATGATCAGGTTGCAAACTGGAACTTTGCCTAGACAAAAGTGAATTTAGATGTTTCTGACTCTGCTCCCTCCATTCTCACCACACATGCATTTCATCCACTCAGGAGCTGGTCAGACCTGATGCATTTTGAAGCATGTCTTGTTCAGCCCAGTGATGATTGAGCAGGGAGAGCTCTGAGAGGTAGAGAGGCGTGTGATAAACTTCATTTTAGAAACAGACTTGGTCATTTTTGTAGGATTTCAGAGCTGCAGTTTGCAGGAGGTCAATGTGGCTCATGTTGTGGAGTGACATCTTACCTGCAGGTTCAGTGGGAAGTAATGTGTGGACAAGAAAGAAGGCTTTATAGTTTCCAGGCCAATTCTAAAGGCACTTGAAACAGCCGTGGTTGTTCACGAAGAAGCCCAAGTGGCTTCTTGCTCTCAGCAGGGCATGTGGAAGAGACCGAGAGATTTGTTGTGTTGTGTTTGTTGGGCAGCATGTCCCACTGAAGCAGGCAGAGGCTCAGGACTTCTGTGTCCTCTCAGATCTGCTTGAGATCCAGGCAGTCCCTGGGGAAGCCATGTGCCCATTTCCATCCATGGAGGCTGCAGGGTCAACCTGCCAGAGGCTCTTAGAGCCAGCTCTCACACTCAAGCCCAGAGAATACCGCACGAAGAGCTGTATCACTGGATTTCCCACCGATGTCCAGGATGCGCCATGCACTTCAGCCATGCTCAGTTAAGCCTCCAGCTGTCGAGTAACCTAGACTCTCTAGGGCTTAAGTCGCCCGTGAATCCAGCAGGTTTTCTTACCTTCAGCTCATTGCCTTCCTCTTTCTCAGTGTCTCCCGTTGCCTCTAGAGTGAGACCGTACTCATTTGCATCGCTGAAGTTTGCAGGCAAGACCCTTTCCTTTGCCTGTAGTCACTCTCCTCTCTCTTCAGCAGCGTGGTCGCCGCTGCCGTGCATCTCTGGGAGACAGGTTTAGGTCTTGGGTATTTATAGACAGGAAATGGAAAGCAGCAGCCGGGGGGGATCCGTTGTCAGTAGGCTCTCTCTGGCTTTGGTCACACTGCGCAGGACTTGAGTTTCTGTGACAGTGCAGTCCTGTCTGTGTTGGTAGGCACTCTGTTAGCAGTTGTGGTTACTTGGGGTTTGTCCATGGTTCTTGGCTAGCAAAAAGTGACTTATTTCCACTGAAGATGTTACCCGTGTTCCAAAGCTGCCTTGCTTTTCATTCTGAAATAAAATTATCACGTGTTTGTGGTCATGTACTTTCTCCAGGCAGTCATAAGGGTTTAAAACTGTGTTACTGTAACTAATACTAATAATTGACACAAATTTTAACCAGGAGCGTTCTGACATTGGCAAATGCTAAAAATAAAACCAAGACTTGCCAAAATGACAAAACCAGCATTTAGAATCTGCTTGAAAAAGACATAAATTCACCAGCCTACTAGATGTACAAAACTGTTTAGAAATGTGACAAGTTTGGGCCTCTTTCGCTGAGTTCCTCCTTGCCAAAAAAGTTGCGAAGACAGACGTTTTCCAGAACAGTTCGTGCTCTGTGCACGTAGGCTACGTCTGTGATCCTGGGGCTGTGCTGTGGGAGTACCCCACAGATCCTCGGAGTCTCCTGGCTGCCGGTACAGCGCAGAGAGATCTGGCCCCGTGCTTGTTTGCACCCAGTGAAGAACAACACACAGATAGGGTTCTTGGAGCTGTTTTACCATACAGGATTTTGAAGACAAACAGATTGAAGTCTTGCTTGTGTAAGCAGCTGCGGAGGAAAAATATACTGGAAATGATGCAGATCTACTTATTAAAACACAGCTTCACTTGCTTCAGCACCTCAGCTGACTCAGACTGACCCGTTTGCTTCCTCGCCCCGAGGGGGAGATGCGCACGCTTTCCCCAGCACAGCCATATCCTGGCAAGACCACCCCCGTTCGTTCCTTCCCAAGCTTGGCTCTGCAACCCCTTTTCTGAGCTGGCCTGTTCGTGGTGCTTGTACACTGGGGTGCCCGGTGGAAGATGAGGGAATTGCTTGCTTCTCATCTGCTCTTCTTCAAGCCATCTGAATTTTCTTTTCTGTGTCTTAATAATTACATTTATTCCTCACTGCCTGACTTTTCTTGCTTACCTCTTTCTAAGGATAGAGTAATAAAACTTAGGATGTTAAATAAATGTAAAACCACCTCTAGATAAGCCTCCTAATTATAGCCGTTCGGTCTACTGTGCATCCTCTGTAATGCTCGCACAGGATACAGCTGATGATTACGTGACTGGTACTTAGGCCAATAGCCCCACACGCTGTTTCAGGAGTACTGTTTGGTGGAATCCCATCACAGACTCCTCTTGAAACACTCAAAATTAGCACAGTGCTGCTATGAACAAGAAGTTAAGAAAGCACCAGGCTCCATAAAGAAATACTTCAGCCGTCGAAGCTCCTGAACATCCAGGGGCAAGTGATAACCACTAACATCTCATGTTATTTAATGCTCTGTAGCATAAAAATGGCACTGTGGAGCCACGTGTTAAACCACAGTGCCTTGTCAGCACAAGGGATAGAAACAACAGATATTTTTGGAAAATCTGAGGGAGCGAGAGGAAAGAGAGCATACACAGGAACATCAGGGAAATGGGATCTTTCAGCAGATCTGTCAGCTGATAGATGAGTGGGGGAGGAGGCTGTAAAAGCCACTTGCAGTCTGTTGTAAGGATAGTGAGCTAAGCGAAAAGGCAGTAAATTCTTAAAGCAATTCAACCTTGAAAAAAATGAAACTGTTTAACATAGGTTTTAGTCCACAAGCAGATTCTGTTGCTGGGCCAATAAGGGACTCTTAGTAAGAGCTTATTCTGTAGCCTTTAGGCAAGATCTACTCAGGCTTTCCCCTGGCAACCATGCAGTTGGTTGGGTTTTTTCCTATTGTAAATTGATTAAAGTCTACTTTAAGCCAATTATGAGAACTGCTAGCATTCAGAACAGCTTAAATGGTGGTCTTGTCCTATTTTGCTTATTAGCTTTTTGGCACAAAGGCTCAGTAGTGCAACCATGATTCCCATCAGCTTGAGGATCCAGGGTGAATAGGTACGTTAGTCTTGTGTTTTGTGATCTCCTGAACTTAACGCTTGTTGCCTGATCAGACAGTATTTCAGATGTTTTGAGAGAGTTAACGAGAGAGGTTCTGTGGTTGGAGAGAGTTAATGAGAGAGGTTCTGTGGTTGGAGCGCTCTCAGTAATGGATGCATAGACATTGATGAAAATTAGAAAAGAAATGTAAGTTTGGTTGAATGCGTTCTTAGAGAGGATATTGGAGCTCTAGTAGCTGAATATTATCAGGTGTCATGGAGAAAAAAGCGGTCATTCATCAGCAGCAGTCATTCTGATGGTCAGACATGTATTATTTCCTTTTGACTTTGGGGAAAAAAGCCCAGCCTCTTTATCCATCTGTTGTCATATTCTCAATCTGGTGAAACACATGCATCAGCCATAACATGGTATCACCATGAGTCATCACAGAAGTGGTGTTTGTTGAGAATGAGGAACACAAACTTCCTGGCCTCCCAGGAGAGCTTTGCCCATCTTCCCGTGGTGCCCAGACCTGTTGGCTGGCGCTTGACTACCTTTCAGCCTAAAACTTGCACTACACCTACTGTGAGTTGAGCTGTCTCCTGGCACGCTGTCCTGTGTGAGGCAGAATCAAGGGCTTGCGTAACGGTTTTGGAAAGACTCCACCTACTTAGTGATCCCCAGATAGGACACAACTAGAGTTGCAAGGAAACCCAGGAGCTCCGAAGTGGGCTTGGGTTTGCTGAGCTGAATCCATGTATGGTCCATACAGTCAGCTTTCACTAGGAAGGTAACCTCCTATTTCCTATTCTTTCTCCGAGTCTTAGGAAAATTGTACTCTTTTGAGAGGTATCTACACCATTGCTAGGCTGTGGTTATGATCTGCAGTGTTTTTTATGGAGTAGCGTTTGGAATGAGATAGAAAACAGACGATCGCTGCGAGGGAAAGCAGGATGCAGCTAGAAATGCCACAGGGATGACGGTATTGGGTTTATTTTACTTACTTACTCCTTCGTGCCCTAAAACACCTAAACACAGGACTGCTCTTCCCCGGCATAGAGGAGAGTCCAGTAGGCAGGAGTGGGAAGGGTTCTTTCTCTCCAGGCAAGCAGAAGTGTTGTCTCCTCCTCCCTGAAGTGAAGCTCTTGGTAAGGTATGGTTATTGCCATGTGTGTGCTAATAGCTCTTTGGTATTGTTTTGCAATCTGAAGCCCACTGGTGGACCATAGACTGTACAAAAGGGTGAGTGTAGCTGCCTGCTAGCCAGTTCCTCTCTTCCATTTTAAATATTTTTGCTTTCTGCTTGCTTGCATGGGGCTGCAGCCGAGATATGCCAGTAAGTTTCACCTCCATTAATTATATAAAACAGAATCCTGTATAAACTAACCCTACTGCAATGACTAACACTGCTGCTTTTATAAACAGGACAGAGCTCCGCAGTAGATGTTACCAGTGCATGAATGTGTGAAAAAGGACATGTATATTCATCATGGGCATGCTTAGGCGGCGTTGTCAGTGGGGTGTTTTTTCAGCGTCCAACATGGCTGTCGGTAGATTTTGGAGCTTGACAGGGTTTGCACTCACACACACTCAATGAGCAATGATGCCCTTTGCCATGGGACTGCGACAGCATTCAGGCTAGATCGTAGGAAGCTGCGGTACAGATGGAGCCTACTCTGGATGGGTATTTGCTTCTGTCTGAGCCAGAGAGAAGCAGAAGAGCTCTTCGCGCTGCCTTTTACTCCCTAAGGTGGTTAAGCACCAACGCTTACCTTCTAGAGGTTGGTCTTCAGTAAGTTACATGTCCGGTTACCTTACTAGGGTCAGCTTTTTGGCAACTGCTTCTCTCAGCTCTTAATCTACGTAGTGGGAAGGAAAACAGAAAACCTGAAATGAAGATGCTAGAACTGTGTTACAGTAAGTGCCGGGTGAGCTTCTGTCTCATTCTCAACGTGGAAGAGTCCACTCGCCTTTGTGCTCAGTCACGTTAATGGGCCGTTGTGCTGCCCGACAGCAGGGTGGGAATATGCCAGAGCGTTCCCGTGGCAGGTCACAGCCCCTGTACCAGCAGGGAATGTGGTGGCAGCAGGACTGCTTGCTCAGTACTGTCTTGCATTCAAGAGGTCGTAGGACAGCAGGGCTTTTGTCAAAAACTGCAGTCGGAAATCGCACCGTTTGCTTATACTACCTTCAACAAGGGGTCAGGCAGAGTGAGGGCATGACTGCTCTCTCAGCTCATTAAATTCAGAAAGGAAAACGAATGTTGATAAGGACTTGCGACTTGAATTTCAAGATGATTTTTATGACTTAGAGCGAGTATGATCAGGGCTATAGGCCGGGGAGGCATGTTTCTTGTTTACTATTGAGCTCAATGAGTGATAGCTAAGATGTTCTTTCCAGCTATGCTTTTTGCTACACATGTTTATGGTTGGCATAGCCTCAGGGGTTGTTGAAATGCCAGAGCTTCTGGTCATGTACAATGTACCAAAGGTAAGATTGGTGGCAGCAGGACTGCAATGGCCAGACTGTCTTGCATTTCAAGTGGTCGTTAGACAAGGGATTTTGCAAACTGAGTCGGAATCGCACGTGAACATACTCCCTCTCAGACACAGCAGCATGAGGGTGTAGGGAAATGCTCCTGGTTCCTGTAGCATGTAAGTGGTATCATGGCTTTACTGACTAATTGCAGAGATATTTTAGGACTGTAAAAAAATAGCTTGGCCTTTGGGACATCTGTTATTTGTTTATTTCTAAATTATGAAAGCTTTGTGTTCTTTACAAGCTGGTTTTCTGTTCTACCATGTTTGTGATGTCAGTTTTCTAAAGCCTCCTTTGAAGACAAAATGAAATTAAATTTTTGATAAGACAACAATTCACCCGTAACGTAATCTTTGAGAAGAAGTAATACCTGATTCGATAAGCAGACACCTCCTTATTGTAAAGACTATCTTTAACTATGGCATTACTTTATATAAAATAGTCATAACTGTATTTAAAAAGCTTGTAATCCTTGGGTCCAGTTGACTTTTTTATTTTCGCTGAGCGTAACAAGCTGGTAGAGTTGCAGGACCCAAATTTGAAAGCCTTTAAGGAGAATTTGCCGGTATTAAGAAACTGACGTGCAGGGCAACTTCCCGAGACACGGGCATCTTTTAGAGCTTAACAAGTTTACACCATCTTAATCTTGGGCAGTCTGTAGCGCAGGCAGCGGTCGCTGCGCAATTACAGCACTTTACGGAGCAGCCGGTAGAGCACTGCGCTGCAGGGCAGAGCTGCCCGGGACCGGGCTGGCTGAGCTGAACACCTCCCCTCCCTGGCGGGCAGCGTCCGCCCGTTGCGGCGGAACCCGTGGGCTCTGCGGCGGGCGAGCGCGGAGCCAGCCTTGCGGCCGCTCAACGCGCTTTGGGCTGCGGCGCAGAGGAGGCTGAGCCGCAGGGCCTGTGCCAGCCAGATGGGCGGATGGACCCGGTCTGTCCTTTCTCTGAGCAAAAGCCAAATGCTACAGTTCTGTCACGTGTAAAGCCCTTTCAAAAGCAGCAGAATTGGAAGAAACTGGTGCAAGATGGGAGTTGCAGGGAGAGAAGCAGCAGCACATGTTTTTCTCCCTGTGCTGCCTCAGGCTCATTCTGCAGCAGGGGGCTTGCTGGTGGGACCTGCTCTTTAATGCTTCCTGGAGATAATTGGGGGTCTCCCAGTCTTTCCTGGTTTAGTCTGGCTAGCCATGGACCACGTCCCACAGCGTGTAAGAAAAGGGACCAGCGTGTGTGTCTGCAGCTAGACGCTGGTGCGCTCAAAATACATTCCTGCCTCCAACTACTCCTATTTCTGCAGTTTTGGTGGTGTCTTCTTATTCTTCCTCCTCCCCAGAGAATTCCTGCTTAATTGATTTGGCTGGCTGCTTGCAGGCATGCCAGCACAGGTCCTGCTGCATCCTGCTCTCGGGCACCTCCGTCTGCCCTGGTGTCCACAGGCCTGGGATGCCCCAGAATGTCCCTGCTCGGCATGCTCCGCAGCATGGGAATGGCACAGGCTGGAAGCTTTGCATGCCAGACAGGAGGGGTTGTTTTAAGACCTTTGTTCTATGAATGGGAAAAATAATTTAAACTTAAAATGTGCATACCAAAGTGGGCTAGTTGGATGCAGAACTGAAAAGAATGTGCAACGTACAACTGGAACGTAGACGAATACAGCACTTGTGCTGTTGTGCTTTTCCATTCAAGGCCAGGATTCCTACTTAGGAG
This sequence comes from Gorsachius magnificus, assembly GCA_034008185.1. Classification (NCBI taxonomy): domain Eukaryota; kingdom Metazoa; phylum Chordata; class Aves; order Pelecaniformes; family Ardeidae; genus Gorsachius; species Gorsachius magnificus. Next base: position 204,799 of record CM067098.1, on the reverse strand, counting down.
AGCAGATGCGTGCTGCAGTCTCAGGATATGCTAAAATTCACCCGTGTCGCGTGGTCCGTAGGGGCGACTGTAAAGAGGAGCAAGTGCAGGGTCCAGGCCCGCAGCCAGCGCACGGCTCCCTGGACTTGAGCAAAGCTGGGGAAGTTCCCCCCCGAGGGCGCGCTCTGTCCATGCTGCCTGGTGATTTTGCTCCAGGTGCAGCTGGCAGGCTGGTCATCGGTGTTGGAGGAGAAATAGTTGTTGCATGTTAAGGCTTTGTGTATGTAACAGTGTATGAGACTTTAGCGGGAGGCAGATTCTGGAAGTTTAGTAGCATTTGCAGGTTTTCCCGTGGATGGCAAGCGATGTGGGTTTGGTTGGGAAATAGGGGAGTTCTCTGCTTGTCTGGAAAAAGCAATCTACGAACTAGAACAAAAGGTGTTAGCTGCTGTTTTGCCAAAATAAGTCTGTTACTGCAAGTGATTCTTTGCCGCTTTGCATTCTGATAGCAGCTGACGTGCATACGCTGCTGGCGTGCATGCACATGAGAAAAGTATTTCTGGGCCTTCTGATGCGCACAAGCTGACGTGTCCATATATGCTGAAGGAATGCATGCAAACATATGTCTGTCTGTAATACACAAATTTGATGTATTTGTACACTGACACCGTGCTTATGTAGGCTGCGTGCGCAGATAAGTGATCACAGCATTTGCCTCTGTGTTTAGTTCAAAAACCTCTTTTCAAATTGATTTCATTATTTTTTCTGGATTTATTTGGGTTACTTTATACCAGGATCAGTAAAGAGGGAGAGTCGGGAGATTTTATTGACCAACTTGTGTGAGACAAAACTTGCTATCTTCCTGCAGCAGAAATTAAAAGACTTTCTAGGGAAAAAAAAAAAATCCAGTTACTATTGCCTTTAAGTAATAGTTTTCACCTCAGGGAACCTGCTCCAGTGGACAGATTTCAGCTAGTCCCAGTGCCTGCCTCACAAATGATTCCCTGCTCATCGATTAAGCCGCCCACTGTAGCCTCTGCTGAAGGAGAGCTTTGCTCAAAGTCCAGATACAGGACATGAACAAAAATACACGGCTGCTTGCGCTGCAACCCTCTGCCGCGCTCTCGCAGGCCGGTGATCCGGAGCAGATCGCGAGGAGCAAGCCTTCTCCCATCGGTAGGCTAGCCGATCGCTTCCTGCCTACAGCGAAACTTCTGTCCTCTCTGGGGCAGAACAAGTGCACTTGTTACCTGTGGTCACGAGTGATAAAGAATGTTTCATTCGCAGCATCTTTCATTTAAAAATAGAGATCCCCTTACCCCCCCCACAGTTTCTTATGGTTTGATTCAGTGCTGCTCTCCAGTTTGGGGAGTGTGCACCTAACACCTGAAGTCAGTTCCTCCGGTAAGTACAACTTTATTTCATACCTGAATAAACAACATCATCTGCATTTTGTTGTTCTTTCCATACCCTTCCCTCTCTCGGCATTTCAGCAACAAACCCTTTCCTATTCTTGTGCACCCAGCACTTGTATTTTTTTGTGGTTTTAATATGTGCTATGCAGCAGCCATTGCATTTAAGTACCTGGGTTCTTACATCTCTTAGTAAGGTTGAGAATGGGGGAAAATTCTAAAGGATTTAAAAGTCCCATTTGTTTGAGTTCAGGAAGATGTGAGAAAATGTCATGTTGGGGTGTGCGTCACTGTGCCTGCAACAAGAGTTTTCAAAGTAATTTCTTTTTTCATTTACCTCTTGCAGGGGCTGAATGTATTTGGAGCTCAAATGCGTGTGTTAAATCGCAGACCGCGTGCTCTTTCTTATTGGGCCTTTCTGTTTTTCTTGTTTTGCTGCCCAAATGAGATATCTGGAAAAAGGCAAGAGCTCCCTTTTCTTAAATGTCCCACAGGCCATTTCAGCTCTCAGAGCAACAGGTAACTCGCCAGCCAGCCTCCTCTGGCTCCTGCACCCTGTCCTCTATACTGATCTTCAGCATTCAGATTCATTAAACATTTCCCTGGCTGGGCATTATGGAGAAAATTCGATGAAACAGCTTTGTGTTACGCTTTACCCATGAAGCCATCGTTTGCTGTTAACTCTTTCTAAGTAGGCCTAATTCATTTGCTGGCACACTCCCATACAAGACTGGGGAGGGTGCGTGGGGAGAGGAGCTGCTGCTCGCTTCTGGGGCTGTTGCTTTCTACATTGCTTCAGCACGTAACGATGCAACCTCCTGTATGGTGTCCAGCTAAGTCACCACAGTTCCAAGGGCCGTAGCTTTGTCTGGCTGGAGCAGTCTGGGAACTGGGACGTAGCTCCCGAGTGTCAGGGTTCAAAGCTCATGGTTGAAATCATCTTCTTTTACCTTTCTGTGCGTCAGCACCACGGCTGCGATTCAGACACCTTCTCACTGGTCATCTCTATTGCACGTGCTTTTTCCGTCCATCTGCTCTTCAGCAATTGCTGAGGGAATGACTTTGTACCTTAGAGGCGCTTACCGTCTAGAGGAAATGTTATTTGAGGAGGTTTTTGTTGAAGGCTTCATCAGTACAGAACCAAATTTGCAGTCCTTGCAATTCTGTGCGTGGTTTCAGTAGCTGCTGCAGTAGGATGGTACTTCTTGTTTGGAGTCGTGCGACGGCCAGAGCCTGTTGCCCCTTCTGGTGCACTCTGGCTTGCAGCCGTGCGTCACTTGAACTGTCCTCACCTCCAGTCCCCTTGCAGCTGGAGGACTTCCAGAAGCGATCCAAGCCAGCGTACCAGTGCCTGTAGACCTCTGAAGAGGCTTGCACACCATCCATCAGCGCGTGGCCTGCTGGTATTTCTTGCTCTCAGCACGCTCATTTTAAAAGTGTCTCGCTGTAAGTCTACCACAGTGGATAGAAACATCTTCTCTGAGAACATCCTTTCTGCTGTACCGTTCTATAAATTCCAGGAGTGTTCTTTTTCTTAGAGCAGTTTATTAATGCTTGTAACTGCAAACGCTTGGGCCTCTTCCCCTGCCTGAGTCTGAGTGAAAAAATAGGAACCAAAGATTGCCTTCTAGCATGAAGGCAATGCTACATTGCTCGCTTAAAACCTCTCCTAGGAGCTCTTACTCAGTGGATTTTTATTTTCAAGGGTCCTAATTTGTCCAAAATTCTTCCCTGGTCAAAATGTATTATTAACTGCATTTGAAAACATAGAGGGTTTATTACACAGAGCATTAATGAAGAGGAAATACCAGCCCCACACTCATGTTGACACTTTATATTGTTGTACAAAATCAATCTAAGTACCACCGAGTAGAGAACTTACTCAAAAAGAAGTGTTAAATGAGGACTGTCAGGACTTTTAACAGACAGGAAAGGCTGCGGTACAGACTCTCCAATAAAGAATTAATCGGTTGAAAACAATTAGTTTTAGGTTGTCTTGCTAGAGCAATTCAGAGGCTTGTTTAAGAACAGTTCTTTTAAATGATAAAGGGAATGGATTGCCTTGGGCTGGTATCTAGCTTGATGCGTACACTGCTTCTGGCACTTCATGCTTAGCCCTGGCTCGGGGAAGAAGCAGGGCGTTCATAACGCTGATTTGGTGCTCCCCAGGTGTCGGTCTGGCCATGGGCTTGGTCAGTTATTGGCAGCAGTTAGAGGTACTTCAGTTCCACTCGGGCTGTGCCGCACTGCAGAGCCCCCAGCGCTGCCTGGAGCCTGTGGCTGGGAGAGGGGAGAACTTCCCTGGCCTCTCGGTGCTGGCTCCCCTGAGGGAGGGGGAGCGATCGTCAGCCACAGGCTGCAGGTCTTCATACCTTCCGGGCAGATATTACACAAATAAGGGACCTGCAGAACCTACCTGCCCTCCCATTTTTAATGTAACACGTGCGTAATTACTGAATGCAGGGGTTAGTTTAATTAAAAAATGTGGTAGCTTAATAAATCTGGATGGTCATCACCTTGAAACTTAAGTTTATAAATGCTGTGCAATGCAGGGTTTGTTTTGAGCCATTACATACCGAACAGCATCTTTCAGTAAAGTACCCAAATTTCAAGGTCTTTAACTGTGCCGTAGAGCAATTCTGTACTAGTATGTGCTTGTGGTTTTAAGCAGCAATTATCATAAAGTTTGCAACATTTTTAGAAGCCTGAAAATCTGTAAACCAATGTAAAGTACCCTTGACCAAGGGGAAGCGTTGCATATTTCTGAATAGGGCCTGTACTAGCGCAAATGTTGAGTGCTGCAGTAATTAACTTCCATTGGCATGCGTGCTCCAGTTAAACAGATTCCGTAGGTCTGCACCAGTACAGATATTGCATGCTGTAGGTTGAGTTTGCAGCAAAGCATGTCTTGCATTCTTCCAGCAAAAGTGCTTTGTTAGTGTAGTCCTTGCATGTTGAAGTGCTAAACTAAGGTCTAGCATGTCTTAGTGAAAGAGCCACCAGCTTATCTAATGTGCATGTTCTCAGTAAGAGATCTATAATAACAGGTTAATTTTACGTTCCAGTACTGAAGTGCAACAGAAAACACTTGGAAGTTGCACTGCAAATCATGGGTTAATAGACTGTTTCTTGAACATAGTTAGCCTAAGCCTTAAAAACTGCCTAGTGCGCAGAGGCACACCATGTTTTTATCGCACAGCAGCGATCTTGGCTCACCTTCCGCTTCTAAGTGGTGCTGTAATAGGAATATTAGTAATAATTTCAAGGGAGAGGCTGCTTTTCTGCTGCAAGAAAAGAAAGAAATCTAAATATACTGAAGACGGTCAGTTGGTCATTTGTGAGCATTTTCCGTTCACTGCGCTAGTCTTCCTGTGTTTCCTGTAATGAAAAGATGATCTGGACTAGGTAGCACCATAACACGTCACCACCCGCTGGGGACGAGCAGAGGCTCACTGCTGCCTTCTGTGTGGTGCTGAAGCCCCTGATCCTGATGTCAGCAGGGTCTTTCACACACCAACTTGCATAGAGACAAAATTTCCCCATAGAAAATGTCTCTGTAAAGTTGTAGCAGGCATTTAGGCTCGGCACGGCACTGCCCGGATAGGAGTTCAGAACCAGTGGTGCTGCTTGCTGCCTCACCCCTTCCTCAGCCTGGGGATCAGAGCACCCCTTGGCACCTGGGGGAGCTGTACTGAGGCACCCCTCTGCTGGACTGGGATTTCGGAGGAGTGCCGTGGCCCCTTGGGTGTAGGTCTTCATGCTGTGAAAACGGCACGTGCATTTGGACTAGCAGAGCTCCCTGCCTTTCAGTACGTGATATTCTCCAACAGTTCGGTGGAGTTAAGGTGCTTGGCAAAGGTCTGACCTGCATATTGGTCACTGTGATTTTTTTCTTCAACTCCTGTTTTCCCCAGTTTCACAAATAAAGAGAATGCCTTTGCATGCTAGAGTTTTGAGGGAGCTGAATGTTAAAAGCAGCCAGCTCTCTCTTGACTGTGATTCTGAGTAAAAGTACTTGCAGAAAAATTCAAAAACAAAAGAGTGAACTAGAGGTGTATTTACAGAGGTCAGTTTATAGCCTTCGTCCTATCCTTATCTTAGCAGGCTGGTGCAAGAGCCGAAAGAGGATGCGCGGGTGGAAGGCTTCGGACAGAAGCTACAGCCTGGCATTGCGGCTGCCTAGCTCTCCTGACATCTTTTACGATCTAGATTTACTTAGGCTTTGTTAAATTCATTCGCTCTTAGTTGGATTCGGTTGCACAGACTCGCAGCTCTGACACAATTCTTTGTACCATTCCTTCGTTATTTGTCCTTTCAAGTTTTTGCTGCGTCAGTTGGGCATGTATGTGCTTTGCTGAATCACCTTCATTTAGGCTGTGTTCCGCTCCTTCTGGGGTGGTCCTCCCTTCGCAGCCGCGGAGGAAAGGCCCGTGGAGGCGGGTGGCGAAGGGATCGCCCTGCAGGAAGGAGCTCCCTGCAAAAGGAGGCAGAGCCAAGCTGCCGCAAGCTCAGCTGGGCGCCTGCCTTCAGGTTTAGGGGCAGCACGGGAAGTGCCTGCGGATTTGGTTTGGCTCCTTTGCAGGGAGCCATCACTGCCACGCAGCCAGTTTGTCAGCCCGAGCAGAGGATTGCTGCTTCTCCAAGCACTGATGCACAATTCTGCTTTATTTGATGGGACTGAATTGATTCCCTTCTCTTCATCCTTTTAATTTAATTTTTAATTATTTCAGCTTTCAGTGATGATTTAGTTCTTGTGCTGACAAGTGCTAGCAGAGGTAATGTACTGCATGCATCTTAAAGAGCTGAGAGCTGAAGCATCAGGCCACGTCTAGAGAGAGGGACTCTTATGCACTGTAGGTTCATCCCCTTGGCATGCAGTGTCCCCCACTGCTGGCTGGGAAAAAACATGACTCTGCCACCAACAACACGCTAGAAAATACAGCTGCCAGCAGCTGCAATAAGCGTGAAGTAAATTCTTTCTTTCTTCACCCCCACACCGGTTCCTTCTGCTCACACACATACACCACCTTGTGACCTTAGGTGAGATTCTGTATCAACATCGAGCTTCCCTTGTAAGTATGACCGAGTGATTTTTCCCCTACTGTGCTGGGCGCGACATCAAATTGTCGCCACTTTGGCAATGTGTGGAGAAAAGAGGTCGACACTGAAAAGCCTCCTTGCCGTAACAGCTGGAATAGCAGGCAGCTGCAAAATCGGTTCACGAACAGCAGTGCAGAAACCCCCCGAGCGATTAAATAGGCCAAGTACCAGAACAAGTCCAGCCACCGTTACAAACACCAGGAACAAACAGTAGCTGGAAATAAGTATATCTTCCCAAATGTGTTTGATTTCTAGCAGCCCATTCTTGCGCTTCCGACTGTTGGCGGTGTCAGGAACGTGTTCCTGTCATCGCGCTGGGAGCTGGCTCTTTCGCACGGGAGGTTAGCGTGAGGCGTCGCTTTGATTTTTCTGTCTTAAAAGAGATTTGCAATAGAAGTGTCATATAGCTCCTCTTTGTTTTTTCAGAGTGAAAGAATTGAAAAAGGCCAAGGAACTTGAAGATACGCAGCAGCATCCCGTAGCAATGTGACATTGCTTTTCAGACTGTTTTCATTTTCTGTTTTTAGCAGAGACATGCAACAACAACAACAAAAATACCCACTGCAGTTCTGGAAATACCAGCTGCAGGATTTTAACAGTAATGTTTTGGTCATTGCATTTGCACTTTCATGGACAACTTTTAATTTGTTCAGCAAGACATCTTGGAACTCAATCTTCTGTTGGATCATGGGGAAAACAAAAGACACCAGGAGGAAGTTGTGAGTTGCTTCATTCTCCGAGAAGGAAGAAGCGATTAATTATCCTTTTCACATAGGGCTGTATTAAACAACATGTGGAACTGTACAAATATTATACCAAAAATATTGTTAAGAAAAGGTGGGAATGCACAAGCAACACGAGAATGCTGTTCCTGCACCTGTCAGTCATCTCCAAGACACTGAAGCTTTGGGAGTCTCAGAGGAGGGGCTTAGATCAGTACATCTTTATTGGGGCCATGCATCCTCATTTCCTTCGCACTTCTGTCCTTTGTGGTTTATTTAAATCTCTACAGCACACTTAATGCAACTTTTTAAATCTGCAGGTTTTTAATACATCCCGTGGGAATTACAGAAGGGGTTGGTGTGTGAGATAAACGGGTAACGCGTGAGGAACGGAGAGCGCAGCTTAAGCAAGTTTTAAAAAGTTCTTTTGGTATTTTTACTCGAACCTGCAAACATACCAATTGCCATGTACTTTCTCTCATATTCAGCACTTTATTTTCTAGCCTTACTTCCATGTACTATGATTTTCATCAAGTTCTTAAAATAATTTGTAAGACCTGTAGCTTTTTATCCTAAGTACTTGTCAAACCTCTTGTCGTTTTGCAGAGTCACATACATTTGTTGCCTGGACATTTTATACCACCTAAAGATCAGAGTGGTGCTGCATTCTGGCCAGTAACTTTCTTATTTTGGCTACTGCATTGAAATCTGGGCAGTTTCTGTATATATAGAAGGTAGAAATGGAAAATGAGAAAAAAAATATTTGAAAGGGAATATATTGATTAATTACTAAATATTTTATTCACAAAGGGTCAATAACTTGGCAAGATAAAATTATTATTTGTATAGTTTTGTCTGAATGAACGAGAAGAGTGTGGATGTATTGTTTGTACATACTGTATATATTAAAACAAAGAGATATGTGCATGAACTCAAGAAAAAGAAATGAACAAAGCAAAGCATTAGTGGCTATGGTCTGTAAAATGAAGCAAAAACTTTATTTCACTATAAGAAACTTTATTTTAAATGTTCTTTAGAAGAACATTTTTGCTAAAGCATGACTAAATGGCAAAAAAGAGCTACTGTATTTAGACTTAGGAAAAAAAGGCAGAGCAACATTACTTTAAAAAAAAAAAAAAAAGAAAAAAAAAGGATATGTTTACATTTGATTTTGGCTACCAGGAGTTTGGTTTGGTCGGATTTAATTTATTTATTCCTTCCTGCTTTTTTTTTTCCCCATTTTTTTTTTTTGTTTGTTTGTTTTGCCAATGGTGCCAAGTAATGTGAATGCTAATATTGCTTAAAAAAATTAAGTTACTTTTGCAAAGCAGATAATCATAAGAGTACAAAAACCGTATCTAGCTTAACACCATACACTCACTCCAATAAAGAATACTTAGAATGAACATAAAATGAAAAAAAAATAGTACGAAAGTAGAAAAATATGTTTCACATTTTCATATCTCCTGCTGGAAATCAGAAAATGTAATAAAAATTGCACAAAAAATTTTAAAAATTAAGTAAAACTTAAAAAAAAAAAAAGATGCAAACTGATCTTGTAGGGGTGTCATGGTATATTGCTATTTCCACATAGTGAGGAGCCAAAGAAATTAGGGTTTTTTAAATTGAACTACTAATTTAGAACTGTCACAAATTCTCATCAATGGGAACCAGGTTCTGATCTTTCTTACACAGGAACGTAAGGGAAGAAACCGCTGAAGCCTGTGTAGTTGCTGTGGGTTACATACATGTGTCTGAGATCAGAAGCTGCTCCCAGGTGTTTGTTTTGCTTGTGGCAGTTTAAAATTTCGAATGGACTGGTGTAAATTTGAGATTGTTAGTTTTGGAATAGTTGTTCTTGCTTGATCCCGGCCACCAACTGCAGTGTTTAAACGCAAGGCTCGTTGTGAAGCCTCGAAATATTCACATGTAAGAAGCTTTTAAACTGGTGTCTTTAGAAGAGTAAAAACAAAGATTGTGGCAAAAAGCTGGGGTCAGTGCTCTTGGTGCCTTTTCTATAATTGTACCTGTTTTTAATTACTTCTTTTCACTGCCAGCATTGAATTACAGTAGATGTGCTATAGCTCATTATCAGAATTCTCTTGTACATTTCTGAACTGCTGCTTTACGACCTGATTCAATTTTAAAAAAGGGAAAAAAGAAAAACGAATGGCTGGGCGCTCACAGTGCCTGTGGGCAGCCTTGTAGCCTCGATTTACTGTATGGAATTGGGACCTTAGCCGTTAAATTCTCCTCCTGTGCAAAAATGGAACAGGAGACGCCGAAGAATCTCCTTTGGAACGAATTGGAAATGCTCTGTATTAATACTGGAAGATCTCTGACATTTTGAAACCAAAACATTGCTCCCATTCACCAATACGTGACAATATAGAATCGACCTTTTCCTAACAAGAGTAGTGACCTCAGTGGAAATGTTCTAACTCCTTGTCTTTACAGAAAATGATTCAGTAATATACAGAGCTATTTCAAATTACTCTTCCAGATCCATGGGCCTGGTGGTGTATCTACTAATCCAGATCCTGCTTCAGCCAAACGTTTAAGCGTGTACTTGCTGGTAAACATGCAAGCAATTCCACGGGCGCTACAGAACTACTTGCATGCTTTAAGCAAGGTACAGCTTCCAAGTGCTTTGTTGTGTCGGGCCATAACCCTTCAGTGTATCACTGGGGAGTTGGAAAGACTCCCCCGCAGTAGAGTGATTCTGCTCACCCCTTTCTTGGTTGTGGAACTTACATTTTCACGGAAGATGAGTAAGTGCAGCTTTCTGGGAAATCTCGAATTCTCAAGTGCCAGGAGCCAGATCTTCTGTCTTCTGATAATGGAAATCGCTCCTTTGTGAAACACATTCGACAGCAGTAATACTGTGTGAAAGAAATACAGAATATAACATGAACCCCCTCTCTGGTTGCACGCTTATGGCAGTTCCACACAATAGTTGGTGCCCAACGGGGGGTCCCCAAGACTTGCATGTAAAACTAGTATAGATGTCTTCTCTTTTGTAAGTTTTATTTTTGTAACCGTGCATGTAAAGCATCACTGAATCAATGGATCTGTTGAAGAACTCAGCTGCTGGAACCATGCAAAATGTTTTGAATTGCCCTTAAAATATGGAAAATGTTTTCTGAATGCTTTATATTCTTTCTGCTGTAAATTAAAAACAAAGAAAATTTCCCCATACAAAGTGTGCGCCTTTTTTTAAACACTTCTCTTCCATCCTAGCTCAAGAAAGGAATGTCGTCCTTTAGTCGCTGCAAGTAATGTGAAAAAAAAAAAAAAAATGTGCTGCTTCTACTCCGTGACCTGTTGGTAAGGAGCACCTGGATTCTTATGGGTTATAGCCTGGATAGTCCACCCTCTTCGTTTCTTCCCCCGAGGCCCTCATCCCAAGCAGAGACTTTTCCTTTTGCGTGTTGTCCACACACTTGCAGCAGAAAGGAAAACTGTTGTAAACCCACACACACTGGGTACCATCTACGCATAACAGCCCAGCTTCAAATTACAGGTTTTGTCAAGATAACCACAGCTACGCAAAAGCGTGAAAAATCCCTTTGTCCTTAAAATCTGAGTTCCACCTGGCTGCAGCTAGCCACCCCGGTTTGGTGGAAAAGAGTTCGCGAGGTAGTATGCTGCAGTTTATCAAATTTGGAAACATCCTGTGGAATTACATAGGTGACATGGCACTACATGACAGACCTTTCACCAGCCCTTAGGTGGCCTCAGCTCCCATTAGGCTTTCTAACACGACGTAAATCAGTTCTGTATAACCGTACACACGTGGCAGATACGTACTCGTGTATGGGCAGCGAGCTTCTCTGAGACCAAATTCTTTTCAGCTCCTCTTCAGCAGACAAATCCCTCTCGGGGCAGGGGGTCTGGAGCTTTCATGAGAAACCACACACACCTGCTAAATGGTTAGAATGCTAAATCCTGCATTGTGCTCAAAGCAGAGGCGGATCGTCGTAGAGCAGGAGAGGCCTGCAGACACAGAAACCTACGAGGTCACACTTAGTAACATGGTAATACAAGTAACTGAGCCTTCATAGCTAGCTATTGCATGAACCAACCCTCTGTCATGCAAATTTTGTACCCAACTACAAGGCTAGCCTAGCAGGGGAAACGGATGTCATAAATTAATCACCTGGTCTGTGAAAGACTAGGTTAGTACTATTGGGAGTAAGTTCTTCCAAAACCCAGGACCACAACAGTAGATACGGTTTCATTAAGAGAGTTTCTTCTGGACTGCAGACAAACAAGTTCAATGATGTTTCTCTTTAAGAATAAATCAGCATTTAACGCCTCAGTTTGCTCACAGATACTTCTCCGATTTTCCCTTTTACGTGCCTGTTTATTCCTGGGTTCTCCTTTAGCCTTGTGCTGGGTTGACCCTGGCCAGAAAGGAAGCGCAGGCAGCTGCTTGCTCACTCCCCCACCTCCCTGCTTCTCCCCAGCAGCATGGGGGAAGAGAATTGGAAGAGCAAACATGAGAAAAAAATGCCTGGGGTGAGATAAAGAGTTTCATAAGCAAAGGAAAAAAGGGAAAAGAACAAAAATAAGAACGAGCAATGCCAAGGCAGCCATTCGCTATCCCCCACCAGCCTCCCAATACCGCAGGAAAACCCCACCCGCCCGCCCACCCCCAGTTTTACTGCTGGGCCTGGTGCTACCTGGCGTGCAATAGCCCCTGGGGCTGCTGGGCGCAGCAGTCCCGGCTGTGCCCCCTTCCGGGCTCTCACTCACCCCAGCCTGCTCGCTGCGGGGGTAGCGTGCAAAACAGAGGTGGCCTTGGTGCCATGCAAGCACTGCTCAGCAACAGCCAAAACATCAGCGTGTTATCAGCGCTGTTTTGGACAGGCTGCGACGAAGAACATCACCCACCCCACCCCCCCCCAGCCAGGCCCGGTGTAGGCACAGCCCCGCTAGGTCCGAGCGTAACTCATAGAGCCATGGCATCGTAGAATGCTTCGGGTGGGATGGGACCCCTAGAGGCCACCCAGCCCACCCCCCCGCAGCGAGCAGGGACACCGCTAACCGGGCTGCTCAGAGCCCGCTCCCCCCGGGCCTGGAGCGTTTCCATTCTTTGTTTCTTCCGCCCCGCTGCCCCCTGGCGCCGGCAGCTGGCGGGGAAAAACAGAAACGAACCCCCCCCACCCCCGCCAAGCGCGCCTTCCCCCTGCGTAAGCACGGGGGGGGCGTGAGAGCGCGGGTGGTGCGGTTCAGTGCGCGCCGCTGGCAGCCGCTTCGCCCGCCCCGCGCCCGCAGCCCGGCCTGAGGGACGCTGCGGAACAGCCGCCCCCCGCCCCAGGCACCCCCGCCAGAGGAACCGACCCAGCAACGCCGCCGCCGCCCCGCAGCGGGGGGGGCCTCTCCTCGGGGCTCCCCCGGCCCGGCCGCCCCTCAGGCCCGGCCCGGCCCGGCCCACCAGCTCCCGCGCAGGCGGGCCCAAGCCCGCGCTCCCGCCCGCAGCCCCCGCGGGCCCGCCCGCGCCCCCCCCCCACCCCCCCGGCGGCCCCGCCCCCCGGAGGCCACGCCCTTTTCCAGGGGCGTGGTCTCCGGGCACCATCCCCCCAGTGGGCGTGGCTTAGCGAGGCCCCGCCCTGCTGGAGGCTTGGTCCCCGGGCCCCGCCCCGGCCCCGCCCCCGCCTGTCGTCACATCCTGGGCGCCGCCGGTACCGTGCGCACTTCCCGCTCGGAGCCGCCCGGACGCTCTCCCCGCGCAGCGGCCCGACCCCCGCGCCAGGATGTGAGTGCGGGGCGCCTCGGGGGGCCGCCCGCGGCGGGGAGGCGGGGCGGGGGTAGGCCCAGGCCCGCTGGGTGCCCCTGGGACGGCGCCGCCATCGGGCGGCGGCCGCCGGGAGCGGCCGTTGCGCGGAGTCGCGAGGTGCGGCCGGTGGCGGGAGGCCCAGCCCAGCCATCGCTTGGGCCGCCGCGCCCGGGCGCCGAGGGAGCGCTTCCTGGTGCCGGGTTTGTTGTGTTTGGAAGCGCCTTCATTTCCGAGACTCTTCGGCCTGGGGCCAGCTTGAAAGGGTGGCTTAAGTGCCAAAGCAGAGGCGCAATCACGCTGTGTTACCCCTGGACTGCTCTTGAGCCTTGTCGCAGGCTTCCTGGTTTGCTCGTGTGTGTGTATGCGTCTGTTCTCGCTAATGTGAGAAGTCGATGTGTAAATACAGCCTATACTTACAGTCAGCTCTTCTGAGTATCAGGGTGCACTGAACAGCACGCGCTTCTGATGTGGAAGAAATGAAAATGTGGAAAAGCAAATTGAGTCTAGCTAGTTCTAGAGATATACAACAGAAACTTGGTGAAGGGGTGAAAAAGGTGTGAGGAGTACGTGCAGAGGCTCTTGCACCCATTGCAAAGATGCAGGGTATTGCAGTTGGTAAAAAGAACTCAGCTGCCTGAGGCTATGAATTCAGAGCTGACCGGAGGTAAGTTATTGTATACGCTGCATGCTTTTTCCTTCTTGTGCTGCTTCTTGCTTCGTGTCAGCTGTTTCAAAGAATGGACACAGAGGCAGCCACTGGAAGAGCACAGTCAGAATAGCCATTAAGTTTCTGTATTTAATTTTTTGTAAGCTGCTGTAGCTTGAAGCTTAGTGTTTATGCTTGTACTGGAAAATGAGCTCCCCGGAGCCCAAACTCTTGAACGTTTGAGCCCTATGAGCTGTTGTAGGAGTTCTCTTATTGTAAACTATAGAATGAGCAAGCCACTGCTGTCTTTTAGCACGTCGAACAATTTGTTGGCAAGATGTTGGGATGCTGCATGACTTACACCTACTGCCAGCTGTTAAAACATCACATCTCCAGTAGGAAGCTGCCCCGAATTTATTCCAAGGATACGAGTCCCTGTTTTCAGGAATATCTGATAACTCGTGTACTCTAAGCATATCGACTTCAAACCAAAACCACGACCTATCAAAAGTTAAGCAGATAATGATGGGGTTTGTTTTGTTTTTTAACTGCAGGTCAGCCAGTGTCCCCGGAGGCTCAAATGTGCCTGCTGGCAGCAATCGTCGTCTTCAGCAGACTCAACACCAAGTAGATGAGGTAAAAGTCAACTCTGATAGCAATGTAATAATTTTCCTTCAGGAATACTGTATGACTAGAATGGATATTTTGGCCAAAGTAGTTTCCCCTTCATTATATAAAGGGGAAGCCCTAGTATCATTCAGCTTGCTTTATTATACTTGTGTCATCTTAACTCTTGCAAAGGTTAAAAAAAAATCCATTCAGCTGGAGTGAGGAAGTAGAGAGAAGTTACCAGTGTCCAAACATTAGCTGCAAATTCTGTGCTTGAGGATTTGGCATAAGTAAAGATTAAAACCTTTGTTCTTACGGAGAACAAGCTTTTTTTCTCATCAGTAGCAATGGAGGCTGACCACCAGATATGATGTGTCCAGATTCCTGGGGAGTCCAAAAGCCAGGCTGGCTACTGGTGGTGTTTCTTTGACACGTGGTTGACTCTTATGCCTCATCTCCTTCTGAAGTGAGTCAGGAGTTATTTCCCAGGTTTAAGGGAATGCCAGTGCAACTGGAACTACTGACATTTTAAAGCAGGTACTAGGGGCTTCCATCTGCAAGGGTTTAATGTGATGACTGGATATACTAAAAGGCAATAGCTCCTACTTCTGAGAACATCGAGTACCATGTGTTGCTATCTGTTGCCTGCAATTAAGCTCCACAGTGGGTGGTACAACTGATAACTTACTGTAAGTATTAAATTGATGTAGGTGGTTGACATCATGAGAGTGAATGTGGACAAGGTATTGGAGCGAGATCAGAAGCTGTCGGAGCTGGATGACCGTGCCGATGCGCTGCAAGCGGGAGCTTCCCAGTTTGAGACCAGTGCAGCCAAGCTGAAGAGAAAGTATTGGTGGAAGAACTGTAAGGTAACCATGGCTTGTGTACTTCCATTGTGCGGTATTGCAGTTAACGCTATTATGATTGGCATCTCAAAAGGCAGAAGTAAAAGCAACTTCAGCCAATGCTGTTTAAGTTACAGCATCTATTTTTAAAACATGGCGTAGTGGTTAGGTGAAGTAACCAAAAGTCGGATTACCAGCCATGCTGCTTGATGCAAGACCTGGTAACGGCCAGAGGGAAACACCTTGGTAATCTGAGGCTTTGGGGAATGGGAAGAGGCCAAAAATGCATAGGTTGAATGAATGTGTGGGAAGTATCAGAAGGAGCTTGCTCAGGCTCCCGTAGCTGTTAGCAAAGGTTGGGATCTTCTTTGGTGAGCAACAGATGGTGAGAGATGTGGTATAGGGTAAGAATAGAAATGATGCTTAATAGTTCTTTCCTCCTGCTCTGTAGTCACCTGAGACGGGCTTTGCATGGAGGCACAATGGAAAAGAGCCTGTTGGTCTGCTCTGCCTGTGTGCACAGCCCCCTGCCTCAGAGTGGTAATGGTCAATTGATCTTGATGGCTGAAGCAGTTTTAATTGCTGTGTTAGATCTAGCACATGGTGCAGAAGTGCCTTGCAGGGGCTGCTTTCCTGTACCCAGCCAGGTAATGCTGCTGCATGGTTTGTAGTAAGTGTTTTATGGCTTTTTCCACAGATGTGGGCAATATTGATAGCTGTTGTTCTCATTATCATCATCATCATTATTGGTAAGTTTGACGAAAAAGGGGATTTCTCATAGAATTGGAATAGATGGTGCTTGTTCACTGACTGGTACAGTTTAAGTAAAGCCAGGATGCCCAAATGAGAGTTTATACAACATTAACTTGAAATAGCAGGGACTGCTGTAACTGGTTGCCTGCTATGAGTGGTAAACAGCGGCTGCTGTGGGGCTCTCGCAGCTGAATCTTGAGCACCTGCGCAGAGTGAGATGGGTGGCAGTGAAAATGGCTGGGACCCCAAGGTTGTTCCTGGTTTCCACAGCTGTGAGTTGCAGAAATGTGAGGAGAGAGGCCGTAGGCCCCCCCTTGCCTGAGCGCTGTTTCTCATCTGCCCCAGCTTCCTGCTGGATGAATCCTTCCCTGTGGGGCAGTTCCAAGGGCGCTGCCAGAGTGAGCGGGCTTTTTTCAAGGAGAGATTTTGCCACTGGGTGAAATGATGCTAACACTGGGTCAGGGACATACACTTCAGTCCTTGGTTTGAATTCTCCTCTAATCCCCAAGTATTTCGTTGGAGGACAAGGTTTAAGTTTGTGCTGTAACAGCAGCAAGCACTGGAGTGACTGCTGGAAATGGATGCGTGGTCCCGGGTGAGAGACACCGGTGTGCAAGCACAGAGGAAAACTACAGCTGGGAACCCAACACGGGAAACTCGTACATCTCTATCTCTAGTCCCTTAAATGCTTCGAGCGCAGGACTGTTATGGCACGGGGCTGCAGGAGACTGTCCTTTGTCCAACTCTCTTCTTCTTTTTGTAGTCTGGAGTGTGTCTTCATGAGTTACGGGAGGAAACTCGCATCAACTGAAGGTGCCCATCTTCAGCCTCTCCGCTTCAAACCTGCTGTATTTTCAGCCCACTTTCTGCTGTTAAAAGCAAAACTATTTTGATTACCGAAATGTTAGCTAACCTCACCTGGTTGCCTTAAGCCACTCCTGTCACAAATGACTGACGAGCACGGCCCAACACTCCCACAGTGCCTTGAGGAGCTGGGGCTGGGGGCCGGGGACCTCCACCGTCGGCGCTGCAGCGGCCTGGGGCCTCGCCCCGCGCCCTCCCCGGGGCCTCGCGGCGGAGGGCCCCCCCCCCCGCCCGCCCCGCCCCCCGCCCGCGCTGCCCTCCAATAAAGCGGCTCCGACCCCGCCTGCGCTGCCTCCTCTCTGTGCGGGGCGGGCGGGGCGCGCGCGGCGCACGTGGCCGCGGTGTGGGGGAGCGGGGCCGCCGCGTGCGGCCGCCGTTACGTAACCGCGCGGGGCGGGGGCGCGGCGCCCGGCGGCGGGTGGGGCCCGCGGCGGCGGGGGGCGCGAGGCGGCGGGGGCAGCTGGGCGCTGCGGAGCGGGGGCGCCGGCCGCCGCCTGTCGGGGGAGGGGGGCGCGGGGGGGGAGGCGCGGCGGCCCCGAGGAGCGGGCGGCTCGGCAGCCGGGGGCGGGCTCGCTCCGCCCGCGAGGCCGTGTTTGGTTTTGCTGCAGGAGACCCGCGAGGCCCCGTCGCCTGCCCCGACGGTCCGGGCCGGTCGAGGCCCCCGCGCGGTAGCGTTCTGCGGCTGGGAGATGGACGCGGGTCAGCGCCGCGGCGGCGGGGGGGCCGGCCCCGGCGGCGCGGGGCGGCGGGGGGCAGAGCGCCGGGGGCAGGCCGCCCGGCGTTGCGCGGGAAGCGGCTGCGGCGGGAAGCGGCGTAACGGGCCGAGCTCCGGCGGAACCGACTTGAGCTGCGAGTCCGGCGGCCCTCGGCGTTCGCGAGGCGAAGCGGCCGCTAACAGGTACCGCTGGCGGCGGCCGGGAGCGGTTGTCCCGCTGCCCGAGGCGGTGGGCTTGAGCAGCGCGCTGAAGGAGTCGGGGGCGCGGCGTAGCTGCCCCCCGGCCGCCAGCCCCCGCGCTCCCTGCACCCAGGCATCCCCCCCGAGTCCCAAACCGGGCGGTGTTCGCGGGCCTGGCCTGCGGGCCGGGTCGCTGCCGCAGGGCTCCCCACGCGCCCCTCGCCTCGCGCGCGGGTGGGCTGATCCGGGTCATTGACCCTGTTGCGACCCCTGTATATGCTTCACCTAAGGCTGCATTCAGCAGGAGCAAAGCAGAAATTACTTAGTATTTTTCCTGAAAGTTCAGAAATTCAGTGAGATGATAATTTCTTTTTGTTTGTTTTTAAATTAAAAGAAAAGCAGTTCAAGAGCTATAATGTATGCAGTGTTGAACTGGCACGTAAAGTTAACGTGCGATACTTGAACTTACTTAGTGATTTATACAGTAAGAGTATGATACTAATCAAAAAGCCAAATGGACAAACGTTACTTAAAATAACAGTGTTCATATCTCCTCTGCAGGATTAGGATTGATCTGCATTTTGAGGATATTGACTGATTATTTTTCAGTGAAATAAGCGAAAGTAAGAAGAGGGAGATTTTGCTTGTTTATAACCTTGCAGCTGTTGAGGCCAGCAACACTGCTAAAAGTATAACGAAGACTCCCGAAGCATGTGAGGAATGAAATCTTTGCATCAGGTGGATTTTGAGGATGTCGCCTTTCCCTAAAGTGCTTATAATCAGATGCAGGCTTCAAGGCTAGAAAGACTTCTATACATACAGAATCAGCATCTATTCATGATTTTAATACCAGCGAGATTTGGAAAATCTAGAGTAAACATCAGCTTATTTTTAGTTGCTAAACATCTTAGCAAGCAGATTGGTTATGATGTGGTTTTGCCGTCCGTGACCTGTTGCCATTAGAAAGGAGGAAAGTGGAGGAGAAAAGATGAAGTAGCAAAGAAGTGAGGAAGATAAAGCAGGAAATACAGTGAATGAGCATGAGGAGGTTTTTGGATATTCTGTGACTCTGCAGCCAAGCCCATAAAATGTTACTTTAGTGAATAATTTTAATTAGTTGACAGAAAAGAAGCTCCTATCCCAGAAGCCTCTGGTGAAGTATAACCTGTACTTTGCAGTGAGGAGCTGAATTGGAGGCAGTCTCACAGAGATCTGATGATGATGATCCAAGAAATGAAGAGGTGTTTGCCTGAAGAGAAAAGGAGTTCCAGCAAGCCCAGTACCATCAGTGCTCTCAACTATGCCTTGCAGTGTGTCCAACAGATCCAAGGTATGTCTGGAAGAAACCTGGAAGCATTGAAGCTATACAGCATCTTGGTTTGAATAAGCGTGTCTGGCAACAAGCAACATTAAAACAAATTAAAGTGTTCCAGTTATCCTGCAAATAGCTGACTTTATGAAGCACTGTGGGTTTTGTTGTTTTTAAATAATCATGTTATTTTTTTCTGTTTACATGTCCACCTGCTGCTGCTCTTTCCTTCAGAGCCCTATAGCTAATAGGTGCCTACTAGTAACTTTCTGTGTATATTGAAAAAACAGCATTCCTGTCCCACTTTGAAAAATTATTGGATAGTCTGTGTTTTCCAACAGAACTAAGCAGCTAAAATCGTTCTTTTGCCATCACATTCTGCCCTTTCTACTTCCTCGTGCTCACTTTTTGTAACACAGATGGGTCGCTCCCATAGTATAATCAGTATTCCTTTTTCCTTTCTCACTACACAGACCTTCCTCATCTCACCTTGGACATCACCAAAAAGATGACAAAAGTACAAGGGCTGTAAGAAATACTTTCAAAATAGTCTCCTTACTGACTTACTTGTGTTTGTTTTGCTTTTCCTTTTTTTTTTTCAATTAGCAAACAATGACTTTTTCCAGGCTCTGAATGACCGAAGAGTGTTTCAGACAGATGTGATGACATACAGCATAGAAGAGTTGGTGGCAGTTGCATCTGAGCACACTCCAAAAAACACTGTAAGGAATTTGGGCACACTCAAGGAGTCTGTCACTTGCTGTTTCACTCTCTATTTTGTCTCCTTACATCATTTTGTGGAAATAGAATGTGTAAAATTGAAAAGCCGTTAAGTTTTAGCCAGACAGGCCTTTGTGTTTTTAAAGGTAGATCAAGACTACTTCTTAGCTGTGCTGACACGGGGTGCTCAACAGCAGTAACTGAAGAAATACCTATTTTTCTTTTCTTCTTTTTCCGCCAGCAGCAACGAATACCTCTTAGAGTCTTATTTGAGAATTCATTTGCAGCATAGCAATCTCTCAGGACAGACTTAGCAGAATGTTTTCAAAGCTGATCGAGTCCATAGTTGTGAGGGACTTGGTTTCTGTTTGTACTCCTGGAATTTTTTTTTTTTTTCTTCTTGATTTACAGTATGTGTCGTGCTTTCTGGCTCTGCTTCAAAGACAAGAGTGTTTCCTGAGATTCAGTACCGTTAGGTGCCGTATCAGAAATACCGCAAATGCTTTCTACTTGGAAAGTTCTCAGAATATTTTTGTATCTGGGGTTGTGGCAAATACTCTGAAGTTGGGGGAGAAGCGTGTGCAGTGATAACCAGTCATTCTGGGCAGTGATGGCAAGCGTCGCTGTAATCTGTTTCAGTTGTGATATTGCGGCCTTCTAAGCGTTTGTAAATCATGAGTAAGCTACTGTAGCGTTGGAGATTGTAGTAGCTCATGCACAACTTTAGTTGGATGCTAACTTAAAAACACATTTTTGAACCTCTCTCTTAGGTTGTGATGTGTGGTGGTTTTGGGTTGGTTTGTTTTGGGGCTGGTTTTGTTTTGCTCTTTTATCCTTACAATATTGCTACTGTGTGTTGGGGAGGATTGCCTTTAACAGTGTTTGTTTTTCCAGGACACATTTGTGGCTGTGTTTTCCTTGCTTTCTGGACGTATAATGCATATTTCTGAGCAGGCAGCATCCATTCTAAACTGCAAGAAGAAAGTGTTGGACTCCTCCCGCTTCATAGAGCTGCTTGTCCCTCAGGATGTGAGTGTGTTCTACACACACATCGATCAGTCCCACTTGCCGCTTTGGAACATGGAAAGTCAAACAGGTGGGACTTGACAGTGCTCTTAAATGCTGCGTGTGCCTTTCTGTCTTTGCAGAATGAGGCTAGAATAGTTTTTCATTTTAAATGCTTAAGCTAGCAATATACATAGGCCACGCTTGTTCCCTTTCCACACTGAAAACTCGAGTAGCTATGCAGCTAGTCCGAGCTAATCTCCTAGAGGCTTAACTCTTACTTGGGGTAAGTAAAAGGGAGATACTTCCTTGTTTTGCATACCATTCCAAATATTGCTGCTTTTTAAAAAGAAATTAAAGGTCTAATTGTGAGTTTAAAGTTGTTTAATCTACATCTTATGGTTGCTTAGGTGCTTTGTCTTTATGGTCCGCTTGCAGCCTGCTGTGAACCCAAGTTTTAAGCTGATCTGCTATTTAGTGCTGGATGTGCCTAAATGGTGACTTCTGAGTCCTATGTTATTTGTGAGCAATTAAAGTGTAGCTTGTGTGCCAAGGCCATGTCTTGTGCCCACCTAGCTGTGGGGCTCTTCTGGCGTCAGAGCTAGGAGGTCCAAAATCCTTGCTACCAAAGGATGTGAGACATCAGAGGCTGCTGATGCTAACGTGCCGGGGATTCCACAACTTGGAAGCCAGTCATGTGCCTACCCAGCAGAGCAGCAGCACCCCTGTGGGGTTGTCATTATTTTCTTGCCGTGAGATGTTACTGAATTTTCCTCTCCCTGTAACTCTTGGCTGTGTATAGTTTCTGGTACACGGCTCATAAAGCCAGGAATTTTCACCTTTCCATAGTGATGCACTGGGGAAAGGAGTTTTTTAGATCATACATGTTTCCTCTGAATTTAGTTCCAGGTCAGCCATTTCTCCAAGAGTAAGTGGGCTGGAGAAAAGAGAGAACATTTGAGGTGGGAGCGGACTGTTGAACAGCTAATTCGGTAGCTAATGAAGAGCAGGTTGTGAGGCTTCGGTCTTGCTCAGAAAGTCTGGAGAGTGCAGAGTTTAAAATAGTTCTGATAGGTGTGACCTTTTTAAGGATATTAACTGATACTTTCAATGCGTGTTCTTCTTATTAGCTTCTCTCTATGAATATGCCCAGGTGAAATCCTTTTTCTGCAGGATCAGGCAAGTACATTATTACAGTTTTATGTTTGTGAAGGCTGGGCAAAGGATACAGTACTGGGTGGCAAGAGTGTCCTGTTGTTACAACTGACCAGTGTGAGTTCGTGGAACTCCATTACAAAATGGGTTTACTGTGTTTAATACTGGCATCCAGCAGGACATTTGGAATACCTTTCCCATAGTGATGCTTAAACTTGCATGGGGATAGAAGGAACACTGTTCATACATGTTTTTTTTAGACCTGTTGGTTTCCTTCAGTGCTGTTGAGCAGGAGAAGAATGATCTTGTGAAAAATTGCTGCTCCCCCTTTTGCACTTTGAGAATAGAGGCAAAGGGTGTTCTGCGTCAGATTGCTTGAGAGTTTGTGACAGAGGCAGTAACAGAAACTTAAGTCACCCGAGTCCCAGTATGAGACCTGAATCATGAGATACTACTTGCTGTCACTGTGGATGCAGCTTGTTGCTTTGTGCCTGGCTAATCTTGGTCCTAAAAGAAGAAAGAAAAAAAAAAAAAAAAAAAAAAATTGAGATTGGCTTGTAATCTTCAGTGCAGTTCTGTTCCAGACTCGGGTGGTCTTTTGATTTCAGTCGAAACTGTTTGCTTCTGAGCAGATGTAGTATTTTTATTCCATCTTTCAGTCGATCATTGATTCATTCATCTGTGTTTCAAAAACCCAAGCCTTAAAATCACCTTTGTCTCTTGAGTTGCATAAGGGCACTTGCAATACATATAGCAGGGCAGATACCAATTTTAAGTTGGGGGAACTGTTTGTAGGATGAATAAATAATTTGCAATAGTTTTTCTTCAGATTTTCATACAACAGCTCTCCTTCCTTTATGTAACACATCCTTTTGATTCTGTGGCCTTCATGAGTAAAAATATTTTGTCACGAGTACACACTAAGTTTAAGTATGAAAATTGTTTTTTGTGGGTTAAACTTTGCTATATCCAATTTCCACTTGTATCTTTTTTTTCCAAAAGGGGGAGCTGTCAGTAGTAGGTTTTATGACACTAACTTCTCTCTAGAAACATTTTACAAAACTTAAGTGTGGAATAAGAAAGTAACTTTTAGTGTAAGTGATAATGTCCAAAACTTTATCTCAATTCTTTCTGGCAGAACTGGGCAAGATACTGCAATTTTAACAGGTGAAAAAACACTTGCAGTAGAAACAGGCCATCGCTAATGCAGTTGTTACAAAGCCCTGGTTAAGATCTCTAGAATGCTGTGTGTGGCTACTGCTCGCACATGTTCTAGGAAGACAAATCCTCCTGGGAGGAGGACAATCACAGAACAACTATTTGTGAACTGAGGCTGGAGGAGTTGTACTTATGTAGGGCAGTGAAACAAAACTTGAGAGAGACAGATTCCCCACACGCACCCCCCACCCACCCCCAAATGGTACAGGGTAACAACCACAAAAATAACGTTTAACTTGAAGGAGAGCACAACACCAAATGAGTGGTTCTCGTGAATACATGTGGACTGAGAATTAGAAGATAGAGTAATGGCATTTTTAGAACAGCCCCTGGACGCAAGTATTGGAGGCAAAACACGTACTTGGCTTTAAGGGGACCGAGATGAGTATTGCTGAATGTTGTTGGCCTTGGATCGCAAGGGAGTGTGTGTAGGACCTCGGGAGATGCTGATTATCTGGGTCTATGTGTTCACCGTAACTTCTGTGTGCAGGGCTCTCAGCCCTGGCAAAAAGTATCTGAGTCTTGAAACCAGTGTGTTAATCCCTTTCGCTTTTCCTCAGGGGTGGTAAAGAACAAGAAACGCGTTGTTACCCCTTCCGAATCACCCCGTACTTGGTCCATGTGTGTACTTCTGTCCACATGGATGCAGAATCCTGCTGCTTAGCTTTGGCTGAGAAAATTCACTCTGGATATGAAGGCAAGTCAGGAGTTCCCAGTGAAAAAAACCAAGCCAATAGGAAAATGCAGTATGTGAAAGTCTGCTTCCTTTGTTTAGAACTTGTGCCTGGGTAGTCTCACCTGTGTAACTTCCAGTTTGTGTGTGTGTGCGTGTGCATGCGTGTGAATCCAGAGCATCTGTGCCGCCTTTGCAAGGCCCCAGAGCATTTGACCTCTTCTCACTGTTTTTATTTTTGAGAGAAGTCTGTAACACCTAAAATTTTGTAATGTTTCTGTGAGTTACTGGTCAGAAAGCAGTGAACAATTAAAAAGTTCAGGAGCCAATAACTATCATGAGCAAAAGTAACAGTTAGGCTTTCTGTCTTAGTGCATAGTTTGTTTCAGTAAATATTTCTCTTTCTATTAGCTCCTCGAATTCCTATGGATAAAAGAATCTTCACCACCACTCACACCCCTGGATGCGTTTTTCTTGAGATAGATGACAGGTGAGATTTGAGTCTTAAGACCTGTGAGATGTGTATGGAGGGGCAGCAAAAAAATCCTTCGGTGATGCAGCTGGAGACCCAAGTAAAGAACTGCGCAGTTTGCAATAGTTAATTAAACAAAGTAGTTTTGTGTTAGTCCACTCATGGAAAAATATCTAGAACTCCACGGATGTAATCTATCTCCTTTGTTGACTTAAAATGTGAGTTAAACAGAACTGTGTTCAGTTTTCGTTATCCAGGGCAATGGGGACCTGTGGTAACACAGGCAGTGGAAAACCCACATAATGCAAAGCTGTGGGGATCACAGTGTGGAGATAGAGCTGTACTGAGCTGGGTCAAATAAATTTGGCCAGACTAAAGCTGTCTCCTGCAAAGCCACAAGACTGGTTTTACAACAGACTTCACAGCATCCATGCCAGATTCCTTACTGACATTTTGTCTGTGACCTGTTTCTTCAAGATCTCCTTTTTTTTTTTTTTTTTCTTCCATATAGACAAGCACAAAGGTGCCTGCAAATGTGAAAATCTGTTAGATTTCCAGGCACAGAAATGTTTGTCATTGGTATTTATAGGTCTGCATTGCACTAGAGGATTATTAGGTGGGCTTGAAAATGTTCTGTAGCCTGAGTTCATGCCATTGCAGATCGTGTATGGGGATTTCACTGAGAAGCAAAGGGTTAAGGATGTAAATACTCAAAACTATATTATAATCAGTGATAATGTGTTCCGGTTCCAGAGCAGTGCCTTTGTTGGGTTACTTACCTCAAGATTTAATTGGAACATCCATACTGATGTATTTGCACCCAGAAGATCGGCCTTTGATGATTGCTGTTCACCAGAAAAGTACGTACAGTTGCTTTAAGAGGAATTTCTACTGGTTTTAACGTTCTTTCATTATCATATCACTTGACATGTGACTGATCTGCAGTCTAGATTAAAAAAAAAAAAAAATTAATTAATTAAAGCAACCAGTTTGAGATCAAAGCACATTCAAACCCAGAGTTTCAAAGGACCCAGTCATTAGTGTTTGCACTTGCACTACTGTGTCATAATGCAAGCTAAACCTTGTTTCTTGATTATTTTTTTTCAGTCCTGAAATTTGCTGGCCAACCCCCTTTTGAACATCTACCCATTAGATTTTGTACTCAAAATGGAGATTATGTCATACTGGATACCAGCTGGTCCAGTTTTGTGAATCCTTGGAGCAGGAAAGTGGTGTTTATCATTGGCCGACACAAAGTCCGGACGTAAGTCAGTTGTTGAATTGATCTATTAAAGTCCTTTTCATTGAATGCTCTGCAAAACAAAGCAGTCTTGATACCGAACTAGAGGTGTGTGGTTGCTCCTGCAGTCTGCGGCAACTACCTAGCATCTGTCTTGCAGCCCATTCCTTCAGAATGGCATTAGTCTTGTTTATTAAGTATGAAAATAAATAAGTTACTTTGAAATAAAAGGCAAAGCCAACTTCTTTTTAGCATATGTTTTTGCACATGGTTGATGTCCAAGTACTGTGACAATGGACGTGTCTAAATCAAAATATCAGTTTTAGACAAGCCAAGTAAAAGCTAAAAAGCAATGGAAAAGGTAGATCACTTTAACAAATAATTAGTTGACATTCATTCACGATTGGCTTACAAAAAAAACATTAATTGACAAACATGTAGCCAAAATCACTTTTGGCTTGTTTTCTTCTGGAACGTTCACTTGATACGGAATCCAAGGTAGCCTCTTTTAAAAATGCGATTAGTGTTGAATGTGCAAGTTAATTTTTCCAATGTTTTTCCTTAGTTTCCAAGAGATTTGGAAATACGACTGACTGCCTTCCTCTTACCCGGTTTCTTTTCTAGGAAATGGCTTTTGGGGATGGCCTTTTGACTTTTCAAAGTGATTCAAGATTTTATGGAGTGTGAATTTGTCTTGTGAGTGGAGGAGGCAGAGGGGTAGATGTTTGTCAACCCTAACCCGTGTCACTGCGCTGGCGTACTGATTTCCGTGGGGCTTCACATGAAGCACTGCTCTTACAGCACTGCCCCACTACCCTAGAGCTGCTAATGGAATGCTAGATGACATCCCTTTGTGTTGATTCAGCAAAGCAGTCAAAATTATGATGATTAAAAAACAAGAGGAATCTGTTCTAAGTCTCTTTATAGCTACCTTTTCTTCATCAAATTAAAATTAATAGTGACATTTTGTTGGCTCTCTTCAGAAGCCCTCTGAATGAAGATGTCTTTGCTGCAAGAAGTAAAGAAATGAGCACTGTTGAGAAAGAGATAAGAGAATTGCAAGGACAAATTTACAAGCTGCTTCTGCAGGTAAAGAACTTGAAAGAATTTCACAACGCTGGCTGGCCTTCTGAATGAGAGACTAAAGAAACTTGGGTCTGTTTAGCAGGCGACTTT
The DNA here is from genome assembly GCA_034008185.1 of Gorsachius magnificus. Taxonomy (NCBI): domain Eukaryota; kingdom Metazoa; phylum Chordata; class Aves; order Pelecaniformes; family Ardeidae; genus Gorsachius; species Gorsachius magnificus. The sequence continues at coordinate 178,224 of CM067098.1, read as the reverse complement.
GGTGAGGATCTTCTATAAAAGGTCTGAAAGGAAAGTTCTAAATGGAGACCGGCTTGTGTGATGGCATTAAAAATACGGCTCTGGGTGGCCCACCCAATTAGAAAAAAATATATTATTTGACATATTCACCAAGCCTTTATGTTGAAAGATAAACCTGCATCTTGAAACAGCTCTAAGCATGGTAGAGAATCTTTCCCAAGCAAGTGGTAGAGCCCAGAGCAATACTGACTTTTCATTTAATTTTCTTTAAGTTCTGTGTTGCAAAGTATGTTGTTTCCTTCTTTTTGTTCTCTAAGAGGATGATTTTTTTTAATTACTGTTTTTCCCCTCATGCAGCCAGTTCACAGCAACGTTTCCAGTGGTTATGGAAGCCTCGGAAGCAATGGTTCTTATGAGCACTATATCAGCATAGCATCCTCAAGTGACTCCAATGGGAATTGTGCAGAGGAGATACAGGAACCAGTAAGTCTGTAAATGTGTCATTGCCTGCAGAGTAGTAAAAAAATACAGTTCTAGAAATGAAAATTTTTACTGTATAGATATGCGCTACTCATCGTGGATTTTACTGAAGCGGGAAGATACAGCTATGTTCAAGCTAAATGTACTTAGATTGGTCAATTATAGAATGCTGGCTTTTTTTTTTTTTTTTTCTCTTAATTTTGCTGACTAAAATGAGCATATAAGTGCTATGGTAGTTCACTAAAGTAAATTGAAGACTTGCTTAAGATTAGCCTTCTCAAAGAACCGGTGGATGCAGAGAAAAAAGTGGCAGAACCGTGCAACCAGAAAGAGGATTGATGCACGTGGAGGGATTTCTGTTTGCTTGGGATTTTCTGTTTTGTTTTAAAAAGGGCACTAGACATACAGCGTAGACTAGGAGAGTGGAAACAGTGCTGTCCTAAAACAAGCATTGCAATTACTTAATTTCCTTGTGAGGCTCCTGGGTAAGTCATCAGCTTATTCCCACTCTTGAGGCTTGCATCAGTATTAAAACATTCAAATGCTGAGGCTGCTTGAGCTTTATCATAGTTAATTTAATTAAATTAACCATGATAATTACATTCATTAAATTTACAAATACCAGTAGGTCCTAGGCTTAGGCTGACAGTCTACTCCCTTTCAGTTTGGAGAATACAAGAACCCAAGCCCATCTTAATGGTCTCCTATGGCCTCTTTTTATTCATTTTATTCTGACGGCACATTTTCACGTATCTCAAGATGACATTGCAACAAGTTTGTGCAGATGTCAACCGAATAAAGAATCTGGGACAGCAGCTGTATATTGCATCAAGGAGCAAACCACAGAATGGAAAAGAACAGGCTGTGAACTCAGAAATGCTAGGAGGTAAGTTAATGGAATTATGATCCATGATATTGATAGACCTTACCATGGCAAGGTAACATGAACTCCCGTACATCTGTCGCTGTGAGTTTGGCTAGCTGGTGTTATGCTGAAGAACTTAATATAGCATTTTAGCATGGCTTAAATGTGGGAAGTGTATTGTTGTGTTTGGAGTTTCTTTTTTTTTTTTTAAACAATCAAAACCCAACCAACCAACAGAAAAAAAACCCACCGAAACCCACCCCAAAAACCCCTCAGCAGATGCAATAACTTTTTAACTGCTCCCGGAGATATGGAGGAACATATCTGTCTCCTTCTAGGTTAACAGACCCTTACTTTTTTTTTATTTTAACATTTTCTACTGAAAATGCAGACTCACTTGTAGCAAGTATAAGTCTGCTATGGAAGCTTCCTTAGTTACTTCATGCGGAATCTCAGAAACAATCCACAGGTTGGAAAACACTGCCCAACTTCCCACTGAAGTAGTGGTTTAGTTATTGAGTGGGTTATGTTATGCTAATGCACATTATTTGCAGTTCGTACCTAGCACAAATATATGGAGAAAACTGGATGTTTCTTCATATATCATAGGAATCTGTATTAAAATATTTTGTGCTGTGATACTCTCTACAAAAGTTACAATTAACTCCTAGTCTTGTTGATAAGAGGGCTGCACTGTGAATGTTGATACTACTTTGATACTACTACTACAGTGTACCTATGTGATAAAAAGCTTTAAGTTACTGCTAAATTACAGGTTGGATTCTGTGATGTATAAATTGAGATAAGAGTAATATTAATTGCAGCTTTGTTTACAATTTAAATACAGGGTTTTTTTCTATGCTGTTTTCTTTGTGTTGACTAGTTGTTCTGAGTGGACGTTTAAGGTGTTGTGTGGGTTTTTTTCTTTTTAGGCATTCTTTCCCCTTCTCCCTCCCCTGCCTCAAAGCATGTGAATTGTGATGAAAATGCTGAATAACTTAGTAATGAGAGATGTGCTGTCATAGGCCATATATCCCTGTATAATATATATGTATCGCATATTGGGCTGGGGAGTGTTTAGATGCCTTTGAGAGGGGTCTTTGAGGACTTTTTTCTTTTCTAGGGAAGAGGGCCACTGCTTCCTGTTTTCTTCAGACACTGAGAAGTGATAATACAGAAGAACCAGGCAATGCATTTTATGATGATTCAAAGAAGACTCTGCGTGTCCCTTCCTATCAGCAGATCAACTGCGTTGATAGTATCATCAGGTAATAAACTATGAAGCCATTTTAGTGGTACAAGTTTAAGATTAATTGGTGGAAGGTAAACGTCCAGGCAGTTTGCATTGGTCTAAACTGGGTTTTGAGTTGTGAGATAAATTTGGGGGTTGTAAAGTTTTCTGCCCCTCTGGGCAATCCATCCCAATGCTCAGTCAATCTGAATTGCACAGTAATGAAGAATTTAAGGCCTAAGATTCTGTTTGCTACTATTGACCTTTGTCTACTGCTAGTTTCACCATTGGTGCAATAGGAGTTTAAGAGAATCTCAATGGACGTAATATGTCAATGTCTTCTCAATATACACTTTGAGAACATCCATATAAAACAGGAAGTTGATATAACTTATAAAATGTTGGTATATTTTAACCCAGTGGATAGCATAGGCTTTTTTCTTTTTCCCTTTTTTTTAAAAAGGAGTAATTGATCAATTTTATTTAAAATACTCCTTGGAAAGCAGATATGTGTCCAGAGCTTCCCGCAGTGAATTTAAAAGGCTAGTCAGTAACCGCTGGATCTGCAGTTTGGATTACTCAAATGTTTCTCTTTCCAAATGGAGCAAAAACACAGAGTAGAGAGAGCTTCCCGTGATATGCTTTTATTTCAGATATCTAGAGAGCTGCAGTATTCCAGCATTGAAAAGAAAATGCAAATCTTCTGCAAATACATCATCGTCATCTTCAGAAGATGACAAGCAAGTCCAGCAAAGTCAGCAGGAAGTCGAGGCATTGGAAGGTAACGCAAAGTACACTGACAGTCATAATTGAACTGCAACAACTGATTTTTTTGTTTTATATGCCACTATTGTACATTCCAAGGTTTATGTCCACTTTTTAAATTGTTGTCACTCACAGCACAAATATTTTGGTTATGTGGTAAATATTTCCTTACCTTGTATACATCTCACAGTTAAGCGTAAGCTACAATATTAAGTCTTTGAACGTAGAACGCAACAAGAGAACTATTGTTTGTTCTTGCTAAATGAAACTTCTGTTTCTCACTCATTTTATGCCATGTTTAGTACGTGCTGACATTGCACTGGCATATACATGTTACATTTATTTGTATATAAGACTGTCTTATTTAATAGTCTGCATAGTTACTGGTTGTTTCTGAACCAGTCAGTCTTGATTAATTGGGAGCATAGTGCTTGGAATGAAATTCCATGTAGAAACTTCATCATTTACCAATAGATACTGCTATCCTTTCAGCAGTTAATTCCCAAACTCCAAAATCTGCTTATCGGGAAGAGATGCTGAAAGACCAGACAACTGCAGGCATGGTGGGAGCTCCTCTGGCCGACTTGACCCTGTCCCACAAGGCTCCAAGTGTGGTGTCAGTCACTAGCCAGTGCAGTTACAGCAGCACAATAGTGCATGTCCCACACCCTGAATCAGGTACTGTTCATACTCGCAAAATACTGGCTCGACTCACTGATGCAGTGTTTCCAGACTGAAGAACACAGTGAGAAAGCTTTGTCCCTTTGATAAACGTTCTCTTGAATATGAACTCTGAAATATAATTAAGGTTCTTCTAGAGACACTGTGAAGAAAACTTGAGCCTGGAAATTTGTACAGTATTTTAATAAAACCTAGTTTTAAGAGAGTGCGCTATTTCCTTTCCCCTTTAACTTCATCACATACATGTCAAACGTGGCAATGTGCTTTTGGCCACCGAGGATTAGAATAAAAACGATTAACGGGCCAGCGTTACTTCATTTTAATGCAGAAAGAAGCTTAAAAATGAGTATTTAACTGCTATTGTACTAAGAAAGTACGAATAAAGAAGTGCCTCTGTAACTTCAAAGTTAATTTGAAGTTTTCCAGGCCATGCAAAGTAGTTTGCTCAGCTGATGTTAGTGTAAGTGTATTGGAGTATAAGGGGTGTTTTCTCCCGCTGCCTCTGCAGCCTGTATCTGCTCAGTAGTTCAGGCAAGACTTTACTGTGTAACCCTCTGGGTCTTGTAGGAGTTCACACCAGCAGGCCAGAGCAAAGAGTGAGTGATTTATTTTCTTCCCTCTTCAAAGAAGTGACTACAATGGAGGATACTACTGTTGGAAGTGAACAAATTGAGCCGCCTCCTGTGAATGCGCAGAGTCTCACTACGGTACCTGAGGACTTAAAGCCAGTTGGGCTAACAAAAGAGACGTTGTCAGCTCACACGCAAAAGGAGGAGCAGAACTATGTTGACAAGTTCCGCCAGAGGATCTTGCTCTCTCCATTTAGGACTTACCTTCAACAGGGGAGCAGAAGTAACAATGGACATTCCTGTGGCCAAGGTAGGCAGCACCTTTGCGAACTAAAGACTTACTAGATGGCTTACAAAGACCAACTTAGCAGTGGAGCATGGTTCTCCTTTGTATGATTTAGTAAGTATCTTACTATGGCTCCAAACAGAATACTTCCTTTGAACTGCCAAGGCTTGACAATAGAATCATAGAATCATAGAATGTTTTGGGTTGGAAGGGACCCCTAGAGGTCATCTAGTCCAACCCCCCTGCAGGGAGCAGGGACACCTTTAACCAGATCAGGTTGCTCAGAGCCCCATCCAACCTGGCCTTGAATGTTCCCAGGGATGGGGCCTCCACCACCTCTCTGGGCAACCCGTTCCAGTGTTTGACCACCCTCGTTGTAAAGAATTTCCTCCTTATATCCAGTCTAAACCTACCCTGGTTTAGTTTAAAACCATTACCCCTTGTCCTGTCACAGCTGGCCCTACTAAAAAGATTTTCCCCATCTTTCCTATAGGCCCCCTTTAGGTACTGAAAGGCCATAATCAGGTCTCCCCGCAGCCTTCGCTTCTCCAGGCTGAACAAGCCCAACTCCCTCAGCCTGTCCTCATAAGAGAGGTGCTCCAGCCCTCGGATCATTTTAGTAGCCCTCCCCTGGACCCGCTCCAACAGCTCCATGTCCTTCTTGTGCTGAGGGCTCCAGAGCTGGACACAGTACTCCAGGTGAGGTCTCAGCAGAGCAGAGTAGAGGGGCAGAATCACCTCCCTTGACCTGCTGGCCACGCTTCTCCTGATGCAGCCCAGGGTACGGTTGGCCTTCTGGGCCACCAGCGCACATTGCCGGCTCATGTCCAGCTTTTCATCCACCAGCACGCCCAAGTCCCTCTCGGCAGGGCTGCTCTCGATCCTTTCTTCCCCCAGCCTGTACTGATACTGGGGGTTACCCCGACCCAGGGGCAGGACCTTGCACTTGGCCTTGTTGACGTTGCCCACACAGAAGGTCTGCTCCATCTTGGATTTTGCTATCTTAGACTTTCACAAAGCAGATAATTATTGCAATAAACTTTGCAAATCCCAAATAGTTTATTGCCTCCCCTTGAAGGAATGTGAAAGATCTGATTGGGATAAGCCAAAATGGTCGATAAGAAAATTGATGACAGGAAGGAGAGTATTGTAGATATGTCAGCAAATCCATCACTGTAGTGTATGGAAGAATTATCCAGAGGAAAGCCACCTCTCTGAATAAGCCACATTCAATTATCTGGATGGTTTTCTCTTTCCTCTTTTTTTTTTTTTTTTTTTTTTTTTTACTTCCCTCCCCCCAGGTCTGTCATTTTAGTGAATGTGTCTATTTTTCTTCCTCTGTAGGAGATTCCCCTTCAAAGCAGATGAGCCCAGCTAGCTGTAAAAAAGGCAAATATGGAAAATTCAAGCGCCAGAAACCTCAGAGACAGTCCTCAGATAGCCACTCTTCTAGTAAAAATAGAAATAGTCTTCCATGTGGGAAGAGAACAATTCAGAAACAATCGTTCTCTCCCTCAGAAGTGTCCTATCTGAGCTCCTCCAGTACGAATGTCCTTCCTCCTATGGGATTTCCTGTCTTTTCGGATCCGCTGTGTAGTTTTCCAGCCTCTTCTGTAGCAGAGAAGCTTGCCCTTCACTCATTAAAACCGGAGTCTGTGTCGTCATCGCAACTATGCTGTGAAGCGCAGTCACGCCCAGCACTTTATCCCGCAAACATAGGCACGTTTATGGCTGTATTTTTTCAGAGTTTACCCACGTATGCTCAGATGCCTCAATATGTCTTTCTTCCTAGTCCTCAGTACGTTTATCCCCCCTTTTCATATCCATGCACTACACTGCCTCCAGCCCCCCCTCCTTCTGCTCCATCACCAAGAGCACCGCAATCTGTGGATCAGCCCTTTCCAGCCTCTTCTGCCTCATCCACGGAGGACCAGCAAGAGGGCCAGTGCGATCAGGCCATACTGCTGAGTAGCTCACGGAGCAGCTCCCCACTTCAGCTGAATTTGCTTCAAGAAGAGCTGCCAAAACCTATAGAACTTTCCATTACTAATGATGTTAAAGCACATGCAGAAGCTAAATGTGTAAGTAACGCAAATTTTTAACATAGAGGAGGAACTCTGACTTTCACAGTGTTCAGTCACCAAAACCAGTAATGATGATCTGTGTTTCAGGGTCACCAGATTTTGTTAGCTGCTTTTTCCGGTGGCTGTGCCATGTCCACTTCAGGGCACAAATAGCACAGGAGGCGGAGAAAGCTCTTTATACTTGTACCTGTGGGAACTTAGCAAATGACAGAAATGTGAGATCTTCTGGTCTGGGCTGCCATAAGCCACTTTTGCTCAGCATTTTGACAGCAGCCGTTTCAACTAAACTGTCGGCAGGAATTTTGGGTTTGGGGCTTTTATGTGTGTGGAACCTGGTTAGTGCTGCGCAATTCACGTCCTTTTTCACCCAGTCCCACAGTCTCTGTGGAGAACCAAAACAAAGGGAAGATACGCTTCTAATTACTCCCTCTGTCTCCCAGGGATGCAGCTAATGAACGAAGAACAGGGATCCATGTGGGTCGGTTTCCATACATGGGCATAGAAAAGGCCTCTCCAACTTCCGCGGTAAACTCAGAGGCAGGAATCTGAGCTCTGCAGGCAAGGAAAAAAATGTTGGCTCCTGAATCCAGATTGGGCTGGAAAGGCTGGATCAGCTGAAACTGCAGGGTAGGGTCCTGAAAGGGGAGTTGGTGTACCTGTAGCTGCTGAAACAGTGAGTGTCACATAGTGAATCAAGGGAAGACTCTCATTTTCCCTGTGCACCATTGCTTGATGTGTGGGGCTGCTTCATGCCATCTAACAGGACATGAAGGGAGCTGGCTCCTGCTCTCTTGTCAGCAGAAAATATTAACTTAATGCAACGGTACCCTATCTTGACCCAGTGGGGAAGGATCTACAGCAGAAACGAGTTGCCTGTTGATTTCACCCGTGAAGAGTGTTACCCCGAGTTCTAGACCACCATTCATTTTCAGAGCTAGAAACTCCAAACCTATAGAATTGATAGGCGAACTTAGTCAACATGTGGCAAATTCAGTAAATGCACAAACTTCCTTTTTTAAACTTAAAAGTAACTTCCATGGATGTGTTTGTTTTGATTTTTGTCTCAGGACAATGATCCACAAGATAGTGGTAACAGCGCTAGCCATTGTGCTTCTGGTGAATTTACTGACCGCTTGCTGTACAAGGACTTCCAGTCAAGTACAGGTTCAGCAGCATCAGGCAGCGGATCAGCCTTATCTTGTTCTTTAGGCTCTGGCTCTGATGAGACTTCTGGTTGTGGCACAGGTAGGGAAGTTTGAGATTTGTATGTTTGGTGCTTGGGTGCTGGATGGCTTGCTAACCTGTTGGTAACTCATAACAAAATTCTGCAATAGAGGATCTGTAGTGTTTACTTTTCACCAACTTCCAGTGTTTGAAGCCAAGTTTGTTTCAGTCACTGTAGCTGGAAATGGGATGCAAGAAGCTATTCCTTTAAACTGTAAGTCACTCTGTCATTTTGCTCATTATCACTTTTCTCTGCATTAGATACTGGCTTATGTCTTGTTTGAGTAAAGGTAAGTGCCTAAAGCAGGACCTCTTGAAACAGAAGCAGAGAAGTTGAGCCAGTTAATTTAGGGAAGAGTAAACAGAGCTTTGGAGACCTTGAGTAACTTAATAGAATGCACTTTATCTTTGAATTCTCAGTAGGTAGTAATCACTCACTGGAGCAATCATCTGGGAGCACCTGTGTTCATATTACAGAACTAGCTTGCAAGAACACGCTGGTGTTCTCTTGCTTTTCGTGCTGAATTACTAGCATTTCTCAGGCATCTGCATTCATTTTTTTCCGTGGTAATTCTCAGCAGGTAGTGGCAAAAGCAGCAAATATTTTGCCAGTAATGATTCTTCTGAAGCTTCCAAGGAAGAGAAGAATCAGGAAGCAGAAGAAAAAGGGACAGCTCATAAATCCAGACATGAGTCAGCCTGGGTGATGATGGATCACACACCTGAGCGAGTTCTAATGACTTACCAAATGCCTAACAGGTTGGAAAACATCAACAATTTCTGACATGTGGTTTGGAATTGTGCGTAGAATTGTAGAATTAAAAATGAGACTGTAGAAACAGTGCACATACCAATGAAACTCCAAGAACGTGTATTAATTTACTGTTTGTGCATTTTATGCTCTGGTTATTTCCTTTTTTTTTCCCCTTATGTCCCCCATCAGTTAAAACATGGTAACATGTAACCTTTTTGCTGAAGTGTTAAGGGGATTGGTTATTGTCATGTCCTTTGAATGCATAAAGGGGTAAAAATACTTCTGCATTATTTGCAAGTTGCTTGCAATCAGTTTATATATAATTTGTAATGAGATTCCACATTTAAAAAAAAAAAAAACAACAAAAACAACAACAAAAAAAACCCTGATAGTTAGTGTTGAAAGAAGCCTTACAAAGCAAATAAGGTATAACAAAGCACAGTTGCTTTTCAGTGGCTGATGCTGTCTAGACTTCAGCCATAGACGGTGGTGAAGAGACTCTCCCAATGTGATTATCATCAGTGCCTGCCTTGCTTCATGTAGTACAGCTGTGTTCACAGGTGTCTGTTACCTGCAGAGTTAAAGAGGAAGTTTTAAAGGAGGATCTGGAGAAGCTGACAGTTATGCAAAAGCAGCAGCCTTGGTTTACAGACGGGCAAAAGAAGGAGCTTGCAGAGGTGCACACATGGATCCGGACCCAGACTGTCCCACTGCAAATCAGCACCCAAGTAAGGAGTTGGGAAAGGAATCGGCAGCTTATTCTTACCTTGGCTAGTCAGAGGCAGTGCTATTTCTAACCAATGTAATCTGGTGGTGCTGGGGTTACTGATGGTTATTACTGGTAAATATAAGAAGGAAATGAGCTTGAGTACGCTAGCCAGATGAGAAATGCCAAAATACACGTCTTTCCATTCTGGTTTTTTGCAAGACATGCAAATTCTGTGTAGGAACCACCTGTAGCAAGTTCCTTCAGTCACACTGTTAGATGAATGGAAATGGTGTCGCAGTCTCGCTGTAGGAGTCCATATCTACTGATGTTTTTTCTGTTGCTGTTAGGTCTTCTGCTCTTTTTCTTCCAAAGTTGATTGCTGCTATGACCAAATAGCATATAACACTGGAATGTTAGTGAAGGTTAGAGCAAGTGTGTTCAGCAAGCTGAAAAATGTTCATAGTCACAGAGGAGATTCAGACATATAGTAAGAAATGCAAAAATGGCTGGCTTTTTGTAGGTGGATTAATTCTTTAAGAATTTTGGTATCTTATGCCTGATTATTTTATCTGGTAGAACTCTTGGGCACTCTGACAAACTGTTTCTGACTTCTATTAGTATGTGTTAGAGAATGTCCTAATTGGTTTAAAGTGCTCCCAGGTGCTATGGAGAAGAAAAGAGCAAGGCAGAACTAGTCCCACAAAGATCTAGAGCTCCACTGATTTGTACAGAAAATTTCAAGGCAGAGTGGGCTGCATTCATGTACTCATGGCAGAAGAAAAATCTAATGTCTGTTACAGCACTGCATCTTCTATGTGCTAGTGTTTTCAAATGTGGCATTCTGAGCTGTGGTATTTATTCCTGGGGCAGAAAAATTGAGAAATCTATGTCCTTGGCTCTGGAACAAGACCAGAAAATTAGTCTTTGTTCTTCTAATAGCTTCTTGATAAAAATCTTGCATGTCCTATTGCAATTAGGAACACGTGTTTGATTCAGAGAGCAAAATCACGTCCAGTGGTCTTGCAGAGAATTCTGTTGAATGTTCACATCTAAAATGTTATGAGATGTATCGGTGTGCAAATACAAATATTTCGTATCTAAGGTGCTAAAACTGTTCCTAAGCAGTAGGTCATATTTCCAATATAGATTGTCAATTCATGAATGTGCCCAGGCTTCTGACAGTTGAAAGAAATGCAGGATTTCTATCTTAATGCTTTATTTCAGTATTGTAAAATTTCTCAAGAACAAGAAAAATCTATTCTTTCAATACACTCGGGTGTTTCAGCCTTTTTTTTCTGGTCGGTATTGTTGCTGTTCAGTCTGTAGTCCAAGTCCTTAATAAGCAGTTTATAAAGCTGAAAGATAAGGCCTTCAAATTCAAGGAAGTCACATGCCTTTTTATCTCAAAGCTAAAACTGCATGTTCCACTAACCAAAAAATTAACTTCTGAGACAAGGTCAGTTGGAGGTGCAAGTACCTGTTTCTGAAAATAATATTTCTGTATAATCTCTGCTTTTAAAGAGATTTCAGCCCATTGGTGAGAGGTTTCAAGAGATTGCAATATATCCTGCTATCAGGAATTGACTCTCTGAAATACACTCATAAAAAGGAGAATTTAAATTACTGTGTTCTTGTTACTTTTCAAAGGGCTGTGTTACATGTGACATCAGGGAAGCGAGTTGTGAGGCTGCAATGGCTGATGACAATATGGAAAACGAGGGAATATCGCCTCTGCTCCTGCAACACTGAAGACGTCAGCGCTTGTGTCAGTAAAACCACTCGGTGTAATTCCCATTCTCTTTTCCTCTGGCTTTGCTGCATACTAGCGGTGAATCTGTCTGGCTATTTCTTACCAACACGAGCAGTTGCACATATGAAACTAAACCTTCCTCCATTACCCCTCCACTCCTGGCATGACTCTGAAGACAATCTTTCACTGGGAGGCTGTTTCCCTTCCTGACCTCACAGACTTGACACAGAATGGCTTATGTTTCTAACTTTTGATTGCTCAATGATGAGCAAAATACAAAGGTTTTTTTGGGTTTGGGTTTTGTTTGTTTGTTTGAACTTGGCAGGTAAAGAGTCTGAAAAGATGCAGCGGTTAAGAACCTACAGTGATGAACCTAACAGATCAGAGCATGTTTACTCTCCAAGTAAGGTAGCGGTGTTGAAACCAGCATTGAAACCAATCTACAACAGAGTGCTCTTCATTTTCATTTGTTCAGCGTTTTAACGGTTTAAACTGAAGATCCTAATACTCTGAGGCTCTAAAATCACTGTAGCTGGTTTGAGATGCTAATAGGCTTTTTAGTGAGCAGCTGAAAACTGGCCAAGTTATTCTGCATCAAAATGCCTTTTGCCAGCTTGTGCCCATCAAGAAAATAAACTGAAGTGGAAAGAAGCAAAGCTATTCCCTGTATTTTTCATGATGGATGTCTTGGAACCAAGTTGTTCTAGAACTTTTGCTTCTAAAGCTGTGCTTCTCAAGATAGGTGTTTAAAATTAATTGAAGGTATCTGGTTTGCAAATCCCTTAGAGATTAATTATAAATAGCAATCAAAAAAAAAAGTAACAATTCAGAGTTGTTTCCTTATACAGGATCTGCTTTTTAATAAGTCACATGGAAAACCTTCTCTGTCAAGGCACTTGTGGCCTAGTTATCAACTCAAGTAGCTACGTGCAATCTTTTATGTTGCTAGTGCTCTGGAAGGCGGATTTGTCTCTTAATTTTTTTGTCATTGTATCGCAGTAGTTAGATGAGTTCAATCCAGGCATAGCAAATAGGAAATTTTGAGCTGTTTCCCTGCTTTGTTCTTGTGGCGATGCCAAAAAGAGATTGAGCTTCATTTCTTCTGCTTTCTTGAAAAGTCAGATGTTGTGGAGCCAAACTTGAACATCAAACCGTGTATTCATTCTTTCTTATCACCATTGACTTCCTGTACAAGGTTTAACCTCGTTCTTTATAATGGAGTCTCTGGCTGTTGAAATCCATGGATGAGAAATGAGTTTGTGCATAGTGTGGCTTTGTTGTTCAGAAAGTGGTAACCACTTTCAGTACGCAAAAGGACTTGTTCTCATGTCAATACTCCAAGCTTAAAGCCAAGTGTCTCAAAGTGCTTTTCAAACAGGACACACTTCACTAAAACCTAGCAAATTTTGTCTGATTTACCCTTTGTTTATCAAAAGCTGGATGTAATCAGATTTTCCATGTGGTGGTGTTAATCACCTTAGCCTTCTCAACGACAAGCTTTAGAATGTAACACATTATTCACCCTTTTGGTCCTGTGTGACTCCTCCTTTTCTGCTAGGTGAAGGATTTTCACTTTCTCGGTTTCATTTACTAGTAAGCTTCAAGTTGTTAAGTTAAAAATACCGTAATCTGCAGATCATTGAAGGAAAGCTGTATTTATCTAAAGGTTTTTGTTACTTTTAAAAATCAATTTGGTGACAGTCTTTGTCATTAAAGCGTATTTCAAGGAAAGTTATTTTTTACAGAATTTTAAGTTTTCAAGGCTAATTTGACTCAGGCAGTGTTCTTTGATTTTATTTTTTTTTTTAAATTTTTTTTTCCAGTATGCTTGCCTGCTCCGTTCATACCTATTGCTTTCTATTTATTGTTAAGCTCCATTTCTTTATTTGTCTTTCAGTTTTTTCAGCTTGAACTTGCTTTTTCTTAAGTGTAAATCAGCAGAGGTCCACACGTCCTCAATACGTTTTGTGTTGGAACTTTAAATGCTTCTTAAAAGACTTCAATAGGTGTTTACATAGAGCGAGTTACGTGCTCAAGTAGGAAAACATGGGCAATACTTTATACCTGGCCTAGTCTTTTTCCAGCATTTTCCAAATACGGTGTTCTGCTTTATAACCACACTGCCTAAAATACTTGCTCTAAAATGTGTAATAAAATGCTTTGTGTATAGGTTCTTTTCTGAATTGGGAAGCTTCTTAACCACCTTAACTGTCAAATTAGACTGATGCGCTAGAATCCATTCTAGTTAGCTGTGCTTAAATTCAGTGACTGCTTCCATGTCTTTTGAGACTTAGTGAAATTAATTTTAATACTCCAGGTAAGGACAGCCATCTCCCTCAAAATAGTTTAAAAGTTGTAAGTGGGAAGGAAAGTTTATATAACCAACTCTTTTGCTGTACATTTTTTTCCACTGTTTATTTCCCAAGTATGGACATGAGATGGTTTGCGATGTCTTAGCAGGAGTACATGTCATTCATTTTATGAAACAGTGGGACTTTGTTTAGGAGAATGGTAATACATACCTAATGCTTGAATAATGCTTTTCATCCGTAGGTCTGGAAACGTGTCAGAAAGATGACTGTCATTATCCCAGTTGTATAAAAAGAGGCAGAGACACAAAGGGCTTGCACAGATGCATACACCCAGTTCGTAGCAAATCCAGGAGTATAATTTGGGGATCCTCACTCACTGTATCCTGTGCTGTCTTTGCTACAAGTGGTCAAGATTCTGACCTGTACATAGGAACTTGATCATGTTAAATGTGTTTGTTGTTTGAAGATGTTAACCCTTCTTGTACCACCTACGACTATGACTTTGTGCCCAGCAGGATCATATAGCAACAGAAAGCCTAGGAAGTTTTCATAGTGCTGTGAACACCATACCCTATGCCCATATGTAATGAAGGTGCATGTTCCTAGCAGTTTGAATTCAAAGTTTGTAATCCTGCATAAACTTAGGTGCAAGATTCCTCATCTGAAGCTACACTTATCCTGGGTTATAGAAAAAATTATGGTATGGGAGAAGAATATAAGAGGGAAGTAGAGTTGAATCAGTGCCGTGTGTGACAATGAAACCAAATCATTTGCCCAAAACTACAAATGGTCTTGACTGCGAAACTGGGTTTAGGACAAAAAACAGTTTCCCAAGCTACTCTTTACCCCACTAGAACCACAACATCTTGCAATCAGATGCCTTATCAAGCCTTTTGGGAAGGACCTCGTTTCCATAAGTTTTCAGGAACTGGTAGTTTTTACTTCAGCTTATATTAATCTTTCAGTCTTTGTAGTCTGCTGGAGTAGTTGAAGTGAGATCCAGTTCTGATCTGAAAGACCAATGGAAGTAATAAGGTAGCCAGATTTGCACATGCGATTTTGTTCATGTGACTTTGGTTTGCCTGGCATAATTAAAATGTTGTGGACAGTTTGGAGCTGCTCAGAAGGTCACCTTTTTGGTGATCAAAGGGAAAACACGCAAGGACAGTAATGAGTGAGTTACTACCCCCTGTGGGGGTGTCAGCAGTTTGGAAACCCTTGGTGGATTTCGCTGTTTTTTTTCTGTTGTATTCATAAATACAGAATTATGTTTTTAAAAGATGAGTTGATGTGCAAATATTTTCATGGCATTGCTATGAACAGGAGGGACCCCGGTGTATTTTTACAGTGTGCGATAAATATTTGCTGAATGAGTAATGTATTGGTAAGTTTATCTTCCAACTGAATCGAGTTTTAAATTGAATGAATTTTTACATCCATTGATAGGAATATTTTATTGAAATAATACTCAGCTGTGGTTGAATTTACAGTTGTGATTTTAATTGTACAATTTAAAGGAGCTTCTGGTTTTATAAATAAAACTGAAAAATGTGCTGCAAAGAACTGTTTGAAGTGCGTGTTTACTTTTGTTTGGTAATTTCTAGAAAGTAGACTTCTAAGAAAATACTCATTACGTTTTTCTGATTGTACGTCGGTGTTGAGGTTGGGGGTACAGTGAAGATGGCGATGGAGTGGCCATTCATCCTGTTTTATGTGGGGTTTGGGAGATTTTTTAATATCATTCTACCTTACCCACTTCAGGATGTGTTCTTTCCTCTCTACCTGCGTCCCACAAAGAAGGGCAAGTACCTTTTGAATGTTAAGGATTATATTTTTTGTTGGGGTTTGGCATGCAGGATTTAAAGCTTCTGTCTATGCTGATTCTGTTAGAAAAGGTAAATAATAAACACCCTGGGAGCACTTTGGCCCCACCGTGCTAAAGTGTGTGGTTTAGAGGAGTACAAAGAAACAATTCATAGGTTTAATTCACAGGCATGTCTCATAGAGCAATGAAGTTCTTAACTAACTGCAGAGAAACACCTTGCTCATCTTTTTCTGCTTTAAGGGACTTTAGCGAGAAGTGTGGTCGATGGTGCCTAAAGAAGCCTGCAGGAGGAAGGCGAAGTCACTGCATGGAGTACAAGGCACAGAGAAAAGACAGAGCATCTTATTAAAACTGGGAAAGAAAGAAGTAATCTTAGATAAGTATGTAACTGAAGGTGCTTCTGGCAAGGTGATGCAGTTCCTTGAAATACAGGCATTTTGAAGGTAACATTGGATATATTTTTGCTGATGGCTTACTACTCTTTAAAAGGGTGATTTGGTCATTCTAAACATACTCACAAACGTCAGCCAAATTAGCTGGGTATTTTTGGTCCAAAAATTGTGAGGAGAAGTGCATAGACTTGTGAAATGAAAAAGTTCAAGGTGGTGTGATGTTTTTATTCAGAGATCTAGGCAACGTCAGTCCAGCGAAGTTACCGGTTTGTCAATAGCAGCCATCCTCCTGTGAGCTAAAGTTCTTGCTTGCAGTTAAAAACCTGCAGCTTCCCCCTCTGCATGCGTGTCAAAGGCGAGCTGAACGATGCACTTCGGTATCTTTGGCAGATGGTGAGAGATTGGACCTGCGATTCTTATTCGCCCCAATCGCAAAAGTAACATGACCGTAGCTTTTCTGTAGTAGGCTTGCTCCACAGTTTCTGATCTTTCAGGATATATGTGACGCACTGCTCCTGTGCAGCTCAAACACAGGTGTCTGCCTGCTTGGCTCCCGTTGGATGCTCCACTTTGCTGCCCGAAACCGTTACAGGTGGGCTCAGGCTGGCACAGACAGGACTTTTGCAGCTCACTTCCCCAGCTACAGCTTCACCTCTGTCTGCTCCGAGAGCTCTGGCCTGTCCAGTGGAAAGCCTGGCCACTGAAGCTCTTCCTGCAATCGCTTCAGTTTTCTGTGACATCTCCAGCCTCCTCCTCTCTGGCCTGCAGAAGAGAGGAAGAGCTCAGAGCTGAAAGCTGGCAGGATCTATAGGTTCTATCAGGATGGAGGAGAAGCAGAGTTTGCCCTTCTCTGGCCAGGCTCTCTGCTCTCGGGCCCTGCAACTGAGTTTATCTGGCATCTCCTGTGAACAATTCCTTCAGGAAGGAGGTGGCTGGGTGTGCAACAGGGTCTTGAAGGGTTATCTTGACAACTACCGGTCATTTCCAAAGACGTAGGCTGAACCTTCTTCCTACCAGAGACAAGGACTGTGAATGACGAAGTTTCAGGCTCCACTGAAATTCTGCTATATTAGAATTAGCCAAATTTCGCCCCAGCCCCCGCTGCTGTGCTCTGGCCTAGCTTGAACACAGTAGGTTGTTTGAGTATTGCTTCTTTAGATGCCGTGACTGCTAGGAAGGATTTTTGCAGTATTGAAAGCTGAAACAGTTTGAGGGTTTATAGCCTGGTTACCTCGTCTTGACTCCATCCTCACCCCCTGACAGGTCTCTTTGTTCCTTTATTCTCTTGTGTGGATGGCTAGTAAACTTTTTAATACTTGTAATATCTGTTGGGTTTTAATCATTGTGGGTTTATTTATTTTGCTTTGTTTTCAATTTTTGATGTGGGTTTAAACATTTTCCCCAGTCTTTGTAGCTCTACACCTTTCCCTGTCTACAAAATAAATCTGTCTTAGATGTTATTCATTTAGATAAATTTGAAGTCTTTTCTTACAAGTTTTTATTGACTGATGAGGTGGCAGGAAAGGAGTAATTTCCAGACAAGCACTGACTTGCTCCATTGTGTAAGAGAAGGATGAATGGTCAGATGATTTCAAATATCCACCCGGTGCATCCAGCTGCTCTGCATTTGTAAGGACATTTTTCTTTGTTATAACTGGCTTCATCTGTCTTACAATTTATGTGAAGTGAACAAGCTGTATCAAGCCTGTAGGCCTTGTTTAAACAGCACAGTCAGAGATTTATGATGTATATAATTGAGGTCAGTGTAGCACGTGTATCACTTATAGGTGAGGCTTACTTCAAGCTTTCTGTGAGCCTTGGATTAGCACAAGGTTTATGCTAGGTTGTCCTGGTTTCAACTGGGACAGTTAATTTTCTTCCTAGTAGCTGGCACAGTGCTGTGTTTTGGACTTAGTATGAGAAGAATGTTGATAACACTGATGTTTTAGTTGTTGCCAAGTCCTGCTTACACCAGGCAAGGACTTTTCAGCTTCCCCTGCTCTGCCAGGGGACCAAGGAACCGGGAGGGGGCACAGCCAGGACAGCCGACCCCAACTGGCCAAGGGGGTATTCAAGGGGGGAGTTGGCCAGGGGGAAGCAATCGCTGCTCAGGGACTGGCTGGGTGTCTGTCAGTGGGTGGTGAGTAATTGTGTTGTGCATCACTTGTTTTGTATATTCTTTTGTTGTTGTTATTTTTATTATTATTATTTTCCCTTCCTTTTCTGTCCTATTAAACTGTCTTTATCTCAACCCACTAATTTAACTTTTTTTTTCCCCCCAATTCTCTCCCCCATCCCACTGAGGAGGTGGGGATTGAGTGAATAGCTATGTGGCATTTAGCTGCCTGCCAGGTTAAACTGCAACAGAAGTATGTATTGAACAAGATAGGGCATATTATCGAGATTGCCACCCCCCAGAGACAGTTCCTGACTCCTCAGCTCTATTCATTGCAGATACTACCAGGAAGTACCTGGGGTTGAGAAAGTCTGCTGGTACTCTGCATACAAAGGAGTCAGACTGCAGCTGCGCTTTTGTCTTCTCCCTCATTTACTTTAGATGCCAAGAAACAACAGCATTATAAAAACCGCATGGTGGCTCAGGGGAGCAAATCTCACAGCCCTCGAGTCCCCAAGCAGGAGGTGGCTTGCCCTAGTAATATTTGCGATTTATGTCCGTATGTCACCTTCCCACATCTGGGTGTGCAGCCACGTAAGTGCAGGTCACAGTCATAGTCTTTTTAAGTCATGTCATCCCTGCCTGCCTCCATTGACCATCAGCAATCTTGGGTGTAAAGCCTTGATGTTGACAACTATAATGTTAACCTTCCATGCTGTGCTCGGTGATAATCAGACCATGCACAGGCAACCCTGTTGTCTTGGGCAGCTGGGGGGTAGGCAAGGTGCTGCACAGAAATAGATTTGTGGGTCTGTCTTTACAGTGGTAGTGGGAGCAGATGCTTGACCCTGACACGTGCTTATTGTTTTTGTGGTGCCTTGGGGGTGGCAGGAGGGGGGACTGGGCACTGTTAGGCTGCCATCCCTCACCAGCTTGGCATCATCAGGGAATGCAGCAATGACCCTTTCTTCCTGCCACCCCATCTATGTCAGGTGACAAAGGAGAAAATCCTCTTGCCTCTGGACTTGGATGCAGCTGAGGCACCACCCTCTGGGAGGTTTCACGGACCCCACAGGAGTCTTGCTTCCCCTGCCTGAGTTCTCTTCATGTTGCATATTTATCTCTTTGTCCTATTACTTTTTTTCCGTTGTGCTGAACTCTAAGAAAATACTACATTGCTCACAGCATAATTGCAAAACATCAAGAATTTATTAATTTCCAAGTAGCACAGAGTCTAAAGTTAGGAGCTGTCTTCATGTTTCTTCATTCTCATTTTAAATCAAGCAAATCTATATACATGTTTTCAAACATTTGTATAAATTATGCAACCAAAGTCAGGGAGAGTTTCTTCTCTGGTTTACACGCAATATTTCCAGAAGCACTCTGAAAGATTCCCACGTTTCTTGTACTGTTTCCTGTCCTTGGTCAAGAAGCGGCCCAGCAAAGCAATTCGAGGATGATTTCCATAGAAAGTCTGAAGTCAAACAGCAATAGAGAGGTTACTGTCAGATGGTAAATGTTCCCAGCAGGAACATACACTCCTCGCTGCCCCAGCTGGTCAACCAGCCCTGTATTCTGACTGGGCAGCTGCCCAGCGTCCCCTCCGATTTAGATGGGCACTAAAACTAGTCCCTGTCTTCTGCCTTTGTATTTAATTCTTTAATTCAGCAGACAAGTGAACAGGAATGGTGTTCTCCATTTACCTAATGGTTCATCACAAATCTGGTAATACCATGAAGCGTATGCAAAAAAATGACATGCAGCTAATAGTGGTTAATGTGCTGGCCTGGCCTGATGAAGCTGGAA
The DNA here is from genome assembly GCA_034008185.1 of Gorsachius magnificus. Lineage (NCBI taxonomy): Eukaryota > Metazoa > Chordata > Aves > Pelecaniformes > Ardeidae > Gorsachius > Gorsachius magnificus. The sequence goes on along the minus strand of CM067098.1, from coordinate 158,396 downwards.
ATTGGCCTTTTATTAAGAAAGCTGTTTTTCTGGGGAAAAACGTGGGGGTTTAGCATGAAATGCTCTGGATCACTCGCGCGCTCTTTTTTTTTTTTTTTTTTCCCCTCCTCCCCTGATTATTTAACTGCTAAGTGATTTCAGCTTTGAGAACACTGTGGCATACTTTAGTCTGTAGTCTATACTGTTCATGAAGTCTGTGGAACTTAAATGATGTCTCAGTAATGATTCCGTGTGGTTTAAAACGTGGAGTCTTATTTTTCTTGTTTCAGTGACAGATGGTCATTTACTTACCTCTTTGATATTTTCCCTTGGGTTGTAGCTGCTGGGACTAAGACCTGGTAGAGGGGAGACATAATGAAATGTTTTACCATTTAGAAATCATGACCCTATGCAAGTCATTCTCATGTGGCATAACGCTGTAGCTGGCAGAAGTCTTGAACTGGAATGTTCGGAAGGCCAGACAGAAAACCCTTTCACTGCAGCACAGCCAGTTCCTCTTGTGACACACTGTTCCAGCAGGGTCTGGGACTCTGAAGGTGCAAGCTGCACTGTTCTCTTCAGTAGGCATCTGTTGCCTCCCAAACCATCTATTGCTATTGATTCTGCACTTTCTGCAAGTATGATGTTTTTTTAAGAGGCTGTGCTACTTTGTCTTGTCTGCTAGCTCCTTCTAGGCCAATCTTTGCCTTGCCCCAGTTTTGCTCTGTGGAGGTTTTGCTAAACTCATCTGGAGATTTTTCCAGCTAGTATTGAGCTTCAAGCACGGCTGCTCAGCACATTTCCCCAAAGTCCCATTTAACTAAATGACAGCTGTCTGTTGCCTACACATAATGTTGTATTTCAGTAAATACCCAGGAGTCGGGGCACAATACCTGTGGGAGCTGGACATGCAAACCGTGGGCACAGCCCCATAAATCACTGTGGTGAATCCTCACCTGCTTTGTTGTCTTCAGTCAGCGTGCCCAAGAGCTCTGGCAGAAACTGAAGCAGGGAAGTGCTGCCTAGGCTGCCCAACCGCTCCAGATTTAATCTTGAATCTTCATCAGCTGCAAATGGAAAACAAGAGTAACAGGCGTGTGGTAAGAGTCTTTTGCTTTGAATCCCTGTTTCAATCTGTCTGGGATAATTCTTGATCAGGTCTGTTGGCCCTGCCTATTGAAGATGATCACAAAATCACCAATCATCCATCCTCATTTAATGAATGTAACAGGTGATAGTTGGGTGGGTGTTTTTGGTTTGTGGGTTTTTTCCCTTCCAAAGCTTTGAGAAAAGATACCTTCCTGTTGTTAATCTCGGATTCTCGTTTCTCTGGCAGATCTTTCTTTAAGAAAATATTTTGACGAACGGCAGCCCTTCCCGTTGCTCACAGCCTAATCTTTCTGGTACCCAGCTGTAGACAACCCACCCTTGTATATTATTTATTTTAGTTCATTTCTTTATCAGCTAGTTCCTGTGCTGGAGCTTTTCTATGAATAAAGAGAGAACTTCTGGTTCAAGGCCTATTAACCTGCTCAGCTTCCCCAACTATTAAATGCAGTAAAACGAGGGGAAGGGCAGGAATAAATAAATAAATGTAGGAAATCTTAAAACATATTTTGGCAGCTGTGCTTCTCTATGCATTTCAATGTGCATACCAGTATGGTTATTATTACTTTTACTGAAAAAACAGATTGCTGATACCTGATGGAATTAATTTGTATGCCCATAAAGAATTTAGAATTCTGTAGCTAGCCTGTGCCCTAAGGCAGGTTGCCAACAGGAGCCCTTGGCTTGTGTTGTACTTGAGGTAAATAAGGCTTTTGTAACCTGAGCAGTAAATTTCATCTTTGCTAATATATAGCAGCCATGCAAAACTGTGGGCGATGAGAGGGTGCTATTATCAAACTCTAGTTTGTAGATGGATGTAATTTTGTAGTTGCACTTTTAGATGATACTGTGGAGTTTTAGTTGCTCTCACCTGCAGGGATGGGTGAGACTGTGTAGCTCTCAATAGGGAATATAATAAGAAAATAAACTGCTGAAAATAATCCCCCAGCATTTCAAAAACGTGGACCAAGATCAAGGACTTGAAGACCTTGGACATCCACGTTGTTAGTTTGTTCACTGTACAAAAGGACAATTGCAAAGGACAGTGGGGATTTTGGTGTAAGACTCTGAATAAGAATAATGTAACTTCCCTGTGCTATGTAGTGACAATTTGTATCTCTAGCTTTGTATTATTTTTTAATTCAGAGCACTGTTAGTAGGTAAATTTGCTTTGAGATTTAAAAAAACCCAAAACAACCCTCTAATACAGAGTTCTACTTCTATCTTACCCAGCCTGGAGACTCTTTATATTAGCGAGGAAAATTTAATAAGCCTAATGGATGTCTTCAAACAAATGCAGTAATTGTTAGTGCCAACTCGTTCACCCTATGATGTGATAGATGTTATCCATACTGAGTCATGGTTGCCTGTAAATGCAAGTTACGGAGTAGAAGGCTTGAGAAGATGCTGGCTTAGTGAGTCCACGTTTTTCAAAGCAAAAGGGAAACTACTGATACCTATAAAGCAGCATAACAGCTGTTGCACCTGCAAAGCAGGTAAGAACAGACACTTTCTAATAGTCAGCTTTATGCAATAACTTTGGGGTTGATTTGCCTGTTCTTTCAGAACTCATTTCAGAAACTCTTCCAGCACAGGTCAGGTCTGATGATGGTAACCTTCCAGACTCTGTTGTGCACTTTTACTGAGCCGTTTCAGGCTTGACTTACAGTATAATTTCAAACTTTGAAGACAGCTTTTTCAAGCAAAGATTTATTCTTTCACTGCACTGAATGGAATCTGCCTTAGTGCAAACAAATAGCATGCTCAATACATTGCTGGTTTTGTAGTGTAAGACAGACTTGCCTGGTTTTGATCTAAGTAGAACTGCAGTCATCTTTGCAGTAGGTTCCCCCTTTTTAAATACAACTTCAGTTAAATATAGCTCATTTTAAAGTGTAGCAAGAGGAGAGACTGTACCGCCAAGTTTCTTTAAATTACCCAATGCCTACTAATACTGCTTCAAGACAGATGCTGTATATGCCAGCTCACGTTCAGTGCTAGAAGGCTCAGATGCCTTTGTCTCTTGGATCTCGAAGCAGCAAGAAGAAATATTTAGGGCACCTAACCTCCCCATTTTACAAGACTAGCACCCACTGATGATGCCACTTGTGCTGCCGGTGTTCTGAAGACATTCCTGCTTTTTCTACAGCCAACCAGTACAGACGAAGGCCCCTCGGAAAGCATACCTGATTCTCTTCTGGTTTTACTGCTCCAGCCCCTGCTTTACGACCATTTAAATCAAAAGACTCTTACCTGAGAGTTGATAAGACATCTCGCTGGCATTGGTGATGGGGAGAGACGAGAGAGGATGGGAGAAGCTGATCATAATGAAACAGCAGAATACCAGCTTGTGCATTGTTGCTGTGTTGAATATATTTTGTCTTTGTCTACCCCCGTAACTTGGAAATCCTGTCTGACTGTTGCCTCTGCTCCCAGTTTCACCCGTTATATAGCTGCTCATGACCTCATAAATATCATCATGTTCTCTCCCCCCTTCAAAAAAAAAAAAATCCAATGAATTTATTGCCCATTGATTCTAAATGGAAACCACTTTGCATTGATGTAATTTTTCAAGGTAACAGTTCATAGACAATAAATTTACTGTCTTACAGCTTGGTGTACAAAATGGATATTATATCAAACCAAGCACAGTAAAGTTTATAAATCTGGCATTAAAAAAAACCCCAAAACTTCCAGTTATAAATCATGAGTTAACAAAAGGGTCAGACGTTGGTTGAAATGACCAGGGCAATAAGACAGCTGATTTATGAGCCTTAGCAGGCTTGACGCAAAGCATCTGATATGAAATGCACTTTTTTTTTTTCCTTTTGTGAGATGGATGGATGTGTTGTGTTGTATTTGGGGTTCTTGTGCCAGAAAAAGTAAAAGAGAAGGGGAGTTAAAGCATCTAGCTAATTTACAAAGAGAATGTTAGTGGAGTTCAATTTTTATTCCCCCCCTTGTAGAATTTCACATCTATTTATTTGAGAAGACCTCATCCAATGTTGCCCTAGAGATTTGTCTTGGCAGAGAAAGTACAGCTTCCATCTGGAGACTTGCTTGGTACATATAAACTACTTTGGTTGATATTAAACGCAGGTCCCTCACTAGACTGGGAGACAGTTTTCCATTTAGCTTATCTCCTCTTTCCCTCGGTTGGAACTAACTGCTTCATTCTGTGTGTGCTAGCTAGGTTTTTCCCTGTGTGCCTTTTGCTTTTATTTAATGCTAACATGGTAGTTGCTGTATATAATCTCATAACTTAAGTCTTTATTTCCCTCCATCTAGCACATTTTGTCCTCTCTACTTACAGTTTCGTTTTTCATATCAAAGCGCAAGGACTGACTGGACTGGTCCAGACTGTGAAGCATCGTATCTAACAGTGTACAGCTTTGAAAATAAAAAAAGTAAGTTTATGACTATTCTGTTTACTTTAGGTGGTGAGAAGATCATGCCTGTTCAGGTTCAAAATAAATTGAGGTTGGGTAATTTTCTTTCCAGCCTCTCTAATAAAATGTTTATGCCTTCAAATGCTCTTCAAAATGCTATGAAATCCAACTAATGTTACTAGAGTTCTTTCCCTATGCTGAAATTGTGTGAAATTGCGTGATAATTGTAGGTTGCAAAAGGAGTGAATTTACCAGCTTCCTTTTTCCTTTTGCAACATTTCCTGTTGAAGAGTAATTTTTTTATTATAAATTCTGTGGTTCCTAGGACTAATTTCAAATAAGCCACGTTGGTCATATAGAACAGATGTATTTCCGCTGCAGGGCTACTTCAAAGAGAGCCTGCCCCACACATGGGTGGTTAACGAGTTGTCCAGAAAAGCTGTTGGCTCTGTGAATCCCGGAATGATTGAGGTCCCAAGAGACCTCTGGGAATCCTCTAGTCTTAACCCCACCTGCTCAAAACAGGGTCATCCAGAGCAGTTTGTCCAGGACTGTGTCCAGTCAGGCTTGACCAGCTTCAAGGATGGGATGGGACAGAATTTCAAAACTAAGCCTGACAAGGCCCTGAGCATCCTCATGCAAGTTCAAATGCCCTGCTTTGAGTGCAGAGGTGGGGAGGGGGAGAGGCCAGAGAGGACTTTCAGAGGTCCTTCCAACCTGAACTTTTCTATCCTCCTCTGTGTACAGAGAGGTCTAGTATCAACTTACAGATGCTACAGGTGTCTGAACTGCAAATCCTGTTGCTCTGGACTTCTCTTTGCTGAAGCGAGTGGATATGACAAAAGAATTTCTCTACAGAATTAACCTAATATATTTCATATGCCTCTTTCCCTGTGCTTCCCTACGGGAGAAATAAGTAGCTAGAGAGGAATTCTCTCTCCTCATCTGAGTCACGTCACTCTTCCAAAACTGCAGACAGTAATTAGGTCTGATTTGATGCATGATCTCACTGTTGGTGCTGGATGCTCTGTACAAACGCTTCTCCTTCAGTGAACTATCAATGACAATAGCATTATCAATATTTGCTCTGAGCAGCCTCCAAGGAAAGCTAATGAAGCACTCTTCACAAGCAACTTGTGTCCTTTGTCTTCTCTCAAGGAACACTCAGCCTCTTAGAGCCATCATGAAGTGCGTCATGTGGAAGTTGGGCATTGTGCCTGCAGCTTATTGCCTTTACTCAGATTTGAAGTTGTCACTTAGACACTCTTTCCTCTACCAAAATGTCAAAGGCATTTTCCTCAGGGGACAGTGCACACGTCATCATGCAAAGCAAAGAAACAGCTCATCCTAAGCAAAAGTACAAAACCCTGAACACATGGGTGAATTGCTCTTTGAAAACTTGGAAACTGATTTGCAAGAAACTATTTTAGTTTTTATCAAAGCTGCGATTTTGTGTGAAAACTTTAAGTTCTTATTTATGCCAATAGACTTTATTTCAAGTGCTTCAGTTTAAAATAACAGGGCAGCAGTAGTCCAGATAAATTACTGAGCATATGCCAAATATTAAGTATATGTTACCCTATCATAAAAGGTTATCCTTAATTAATAGAAGAAACAACTATTCCAGGTTTGAAGTGATGGGTCATGAAGAAAAAGTTGCTCATGAAGTCAAGAAAACTTTTTTTTTAAAAAAAAAAAAAAAAGGCACAATAAAACCAACCAAAAACACTCCCAAAAATAATCCACCTTCTGAGTAAAATAGTAAGGATGAAATCTAATCTATAAGACAGAAGTTCTTTCCCCCATTTTCAAGTGCTTTATGATAAGTAAGCACAAGTTATTTTAGTCAAGAATTGTGACACCAGAAGCAGGAATTTCAGAGAAGACAGGATTTAGCAGTAGTGTTTGTGTGGAGACCTTTTTCCTAGGATATAACTTTTAGTGTAACTTTTTGGCTTGAATTTAGTTTGCATGTGGAGAGGTGTGTGGCAGAATGTTTTTGTTTCGACACTGTAATTGTAGAGGAGCTTATTGTTATATAAATATCCACCTCTTCCTTGAATTTTACAGGAATTGTTAACATCTTGTTTTGATGAGTTATACATGCTGAATGGTGCGAGAGGAAAAAATGTGCATAGAGTTATTTACTTCCCTGCTAGGGTCTAGTATATCATTTAGGGGTTTGGGGACTTTTGCTTTGCTGTCACTGCTTGTTTAGCAGATATCTGTCCTCATTAGTACCTAAGAAAGCTAACTTTAAGTTAAAATTTATCATTTTAGCTAATTATTCCGCTTCATAACATGATTATTTTGCATACTTGAAATAGCTGCCTTGTGAGATCATATGTGCAGTAAGGTTTTTTCCTGCCACCAGCTCATATTGCCATATGTATACTCTGCATTTTGGAGTGCACTGCAAGTAGCCTGTTGGGACATTCAGTGGATCAAAGGAAAAAACTAACCATAACCTGGGCACTTGCTCTTAACTTTCTTTTTTGAAGGTGCTTCTTCTGCCCACTGTGCGCAAACTGTAATGTCGCACGTGTGGTGTATGTTCTGTATAACCAAATAGCACTATATGGCGTATTTGGGTATTCACAGTAGTATTTCTAGCTTCTGAATTTCTCCCAAAGTTACGTAAGATCCCTGAGGTGTTCTGACCTAGGTTTTCTTGTTCTGTGGTGGGCTGAAGGTGCATAGGTAAGTACGTGTGCCTAACTGAACACGTACCTCTGCGTAAATGAAGATGGCAGGTCCATAGGCCCTTCTGGAGGTATTTTATTTTGCTACAGAATAGGCAAGTGGTCTAAAATTCCATAGTGCAGGATACAGCTGCCAAAACATTGCTCCTTTGTAGTATAGTTTCCACCAGGTTAGGGGGGGAAAAAAAACCCTCTTGATTTTTGGCCCTGCTGGGCTGGCACACTGTAGTCTGGGTATATTCTCCAAGTGAAGCTTGACAAACTGGTCCTTAATTGCCCTGTCCTCTCAGCACTACAGAATTAGCAAACTGAAGCCTCACAGTGTTTGACGTGAAGGAAAGTAAGTCTGGCATGACTGAAACTTGGAAATACAGCACCTCAGTATCTTATGGGAATCGGATTCTGGATAAGGCAGCCGCAAACAGAGGAACAGAGACCAGATCTCAAAATAAGGTTTCTTCCACAAAAAATGTAATGGAACTAACTATGCAATTACAGTTTATTTTTAAAACTTAAATTATGAGAGCGGACGGTATAAGGAAAGAGAGGAAAGCTTCTGCAGCAAGAATAGAGCTTTCTCTTTACCTTTCTCCTGCCCTCCCAAGGTACCCCAAATAATCTGTTCCGCCCTAATAAGAAATTATGATCTGGACAAAAGCAGAATAAAAACCACTTCTTTATCTCCTTTTTCTGGTCAGCGCACTGCACAGAAAGGAGTACAAAGCAGCCTTGCTGGAAGGTATAGGCTGTTAGTCAGTGACTGTCCATACTTATGCTCTCATTTCATCAGTCCCAGCTATAGAGCTGGCTGGAGACTTGGGCTCATTTTCTTCAGAGGTGCACATCTGCTTCTGCAACACTGCTGCACTTGGAACCAGTAAAAGTTGTGAATTTAGGCTGCTTTGTTGCAGAGAGGTCTGTTGTGAGACACTTTCAAAGCAAAGTACTGGATTTTTAGAGACCTTCCAATAATCCAGAGTGGTCAAAATCAGCTCCGATCCTAGACACAGCACACCAATCCTTTCCTTCCTGGTGTGGGGAGCATGAGGGGAGAGAACTGTTGAGAAAGAACCGGGGTAGGTGAATACAGTTTGGTTTTCTGAATAGAGCTAGATTAACTTTTGGGTGGCTGTATTTTTTAACAGCTAGCCAGAGTGCCTTAACCAGTAACAGGTACCTTGTTTTTTCAGACTACATTTCAAAGAAAAGAAGCCTTCTCTCTCTGCTCATGCTGGCTTTGGCCCCCAGTGGGTTTAAGGGAGCTAGTAATGGAATGGATGCCCTGGGAAGTGGCGCTGAGAAAGGCCAGGGTGCCCAGGGAGCTGGCACTGTGGCCAAGTCCACTGGACCAGGTGGTGGGGTACAGGCTTAGGACTTATAAAAAGTAACTACCTTGGGGAAAAGGAACTGTGTAGTGTTGGGTTTGGTTTGGTGGGGGGTGGGGTTTCCCATTTTTCTCTTCTGAAGAAGTTTTACTTCTCTCCCCTTCTTGCATATGTATACATTGCTCAGCTAAAGAACTCTCTTACCTTTCTTGAAGAATGATTAAATAAAGTCAAGGGACTTCTACTCAGGAGGAAGTATCCATAGAATGTATTCCTTGGACATTAGTTTTTCTTGAGCAGCTTCACTGACAGGAATCAGCATCACTCCTGCTGTTGGAACTGCATCAGAAGCTCAGTCTACTAAAGAGCACCTCAACAATTATGTGGATCAAATTAAAGCAGACAATCGGGTCAGGACAGAGTCTTCACTCTTGAACGGTTCTTGCACAGAGAGTGGTATGATCTACTCTGCTTTTTCATTTACTATGACCATCTTTTTCCTTCTCCTAATGCCCTTGTTGTCCTGGCATTTCTAGAAGCAGTCAAGGCTTCTTCTCATGTTAAGAAACTTGGAAGGCCTGCCGCTGTTATCTGGTTTAGCTCTCTGAAACCACAGCTAAAGCATTTTGTGCAGGCTTTTGACCTTCATGGGGGTCATATGTAGCAGCCCCTTCATTAGTCCTTTCTTGCGCCTTGTTCCGTTCCATGTACTAGTTTGCCTTTTTTCTCCCTTCCTGCTTGTGCTCTTGTTACATTCCTGGCACTGTTCCTCTGTCTGCAATGCTCAGCCTTGTCTGTCTGTTTGCTGTAGGTGGAAGTGTAGGGAGTGGAAAGAAAGAAGGAGCTTTTAGAGGGAGGGTTTTGGAAGGTGCTTGCGGGACTCGGTCCTTGTTTCAGCCTCAGCACAGGACCATGGACAGGGAACGGAGGGTGACACTGGGTGCTGCTGGAGCCTTTGTGGCTGCGTAGGCGCAAGGTAGTTGCTTGTATTCATAGTGTATGAATTAATGAACATACCAAATAAAGCTGCTTTTTTATTTTCTTTTTTTTTAACTAATTGTCTTCTAGTTTGGTGAGAAAACGGACGTCCTCAGCTAATAGACCCATGGAGCTTAGCATTGCTTTCGCTTCCCCTCCATCCTTGAACACATAAGCTTGATCACATCTCTGCCTCCCTGCAGTTCTGGTCTCAAGAGATCCTAACTTTGAGTAAGTCTTGGTCCTGTCCCTGTTGGTTCCCAGGTTGTCTGATAGCATCGGTAGGGATGAACTTAGCAGTGGGGAATAGTTGCCAAACTAAATATCCAGTAATGTTGCTATATTTGTTCTCAGGATGATTGGCTTGGATGATTCCCATCAGCTACGGTCCTATGTAACTGAAAATATGGTGTATCGTGTTGATAGCTTTTTTCTGAAAATGATTAAATAACTAGTAGGAACCAAATACTGCTTTTTACGTATTTCATAACAGCAGCATTATTCAGAAATCGGTTTTAATTTGAATAGACGATAGACATTGAAACTGAACCCTTGCTCATTGTAGAGGTGAAGAGTATGAAGGAATAGCCCTATGCTCTGACAAGGTAATAAAAACTATAGGTTGTTCTACATCGTGACATTGCAGGGGGTTCTTGTAAAACTGCTAGATCTCTTTTTTTTTTTTTTTTTTTTTTTTTTCCTACTACTGCCCATCATTTCACTATCTCAACACAGATCATACAACTTTTATTATGATTTAATTAAATCAATTTGTGTCTGTCTGCCAGAGCAAAAGCACAGGCTGGAGGTCCTGAGCTTGGCATGAAGATGCATGTGTGGACTAGGGGATATATCAGGAAGCAATACTTGCTGAGATAGTTCGGGGGATTGTCTTGGAGAGGAGTCAAATTTTGTGCATGCAATGTGTCTATAGTAGGTTTTGCTACAAATTATAGGAACAGCCATGCTTGCATCTTCTGTCAGAGGCAATTGATTTGCTATAAAACCAAGCTCACAAATGCACAAGCTTGCGTTCATTGTGGATGATTAGGTAGCATGATCCGTTAGAAAAACAGGCAACCATTACGCAGGCTTAACAGTACTCTTCTATCTGTATATATTCTAGTACAGACATACAGAGCTTACTAAACATAATTGAATTATTACCTTTTGGTTGGCCATTTTTGTTTATAGTACTATCTAATAACCTGCCTTTTTCTGTAACTGTGGATCGTGTGTGCCTTTTATTCCTGTATATTCACAGTAGTTTTCCTACGCTAGGGTATCTTTGGACTTTTGCATAAGTACTGTTGTTATATAGAATATATGTATAGTCATAGTTTTATCAGCAGTAGATATTATATTTTTCTTTCTAGAACAATAGTGCAGTCTTCCTGAGGTTTAATTTAGGTTGTACTAAGAAACTATCAAACTAATCCTGCTGCATACTATGATATTTTCACTCTTGCCTGTTCTTAAGCTTAGACTATTCATTATTTTTTAAGTAGATTATTGAGAGTTTTTCCATACAAATCATTGACTTAGAGCCTGCCACACAGACATGTATACCAGACGACGATTTAAGGAAATGAGCTTCAGCTTTACTATCTGTATTCTAAGGCTTCAAATGCAACTTTTAAACAGATGGCACTACTAATGTCAAAAAGGGAAGCAGCAATACCCTGCTGATTCTTCTCTTTGTAGTTTGGATGATGGGGTGGGCAGGCCAGGCTGTTGTCTTGCACTTTTTCCAGCTCAAAGTGAAGAAGTGCAGAAATACTAAAGCAGCAAATTGCAAGAGGTGGATGAGGCATAAGAGTGGTCTTCCAGATTTCCCTTCTTGAGACTACTTCATACTCTGTTAATTGCACGGTGCTCTGCCTCATTAGTTTCTTGTTACAAACTGTCTTCTGGGGAACTTATTAAAATTTTGCTGTCTTTGAAGATGGTGCCCTGTTTCGTTACCTAAAACAGCAAGAGGACAAGGGCTTGCATCTCCAGTGGGCGTGGAAAAAAGACAATTTTGTCAGAGATGTCCTTATGCTTTCCTTTATTTTTTCTGTCGAGATTTTCACATTTGGTGTACACATGTTCTTCCTGGTTTTACCACTGTCCTGGTTTTGGCTGGGATAGAGTTAATTTTCTTCCTAGTAGCTGGCATAGCGCTGTGTTTTGGTTTTAGTATGAGAAAAATGTTGATAACACACTGATGTTTTAGTTGTAAGTCCTGCTTACACCAGGCAAGGACTTTTTCAGCTTCACATGCTCTGCCAGGGGAACAAGGAGCCGGGAGGGGGCATGGCCAGGACAGCCGACCCCAACTGGCCAAAGGGCTATTCCAGACCTAATGCTCAGGGGGAGAGTGAACACTGCTTGTGGGCGGCTGGACATCGGTTGGTGGATGGTGAGCAATTGCATTGTGCATCACTTGTTTTGTATATTCTCTTACCATTACTGTTGTTACTCGTTTCCTCTGCTGTTTTATTAAACTGTCATCTCAGTCCATGGGGTTTACTTCTTTCTGATTCTCTCCCCCATCCCACTGAGGGACGGGGGAGTGAGCGAGCGGCTCTGTGGTGTTCGGCTGCCTGCCGGGTTAAACCACAACAACCACAGAGGCTTAGGATCGCTTATCACTCTAATATCCCCAACTGATCTTAGAGGACAAATTTCAGATAGTTCTGTAGAAGTTCAGTGCGTGGGCAGGAGCCACTGACTAATTAAAGAGGCATCCTAATGATCATTGGCATTTAAGCGTCCCACTTAGCATAGGCAGTAAATGAATGGCTCACAAAGCAGACTTTAATTTTTTACTGTGCTTTCCAAGTGCATAATCCCTTTAATCCTTCACTACTTGGACGTGGTTTTTTGTTAATTAAATGGAATCTCTGCAGGCTCAGTGATTCACATTTCAGGACGAATATGTGCACTTAACAGGGAAAGCTGGCGTAGGTCTCACTGGGTGACTTGAGGTTTAAAGCGGTTCTTTCAAGGTTATTTTGTGAATGAGTGCATGTTTCTTGGCAGTCAGCCACGTGGAATCTTCCCTTCACTGTTTAAGAGATGGAGTCCAGTTTATCAAATAATTCCAGCCACGAGCATTAACTGATTTTCTCTGTGATGACTGACTGACTCTGACTGATCTTGACTGGAGCGGAAAGCTGTCTCTGGGGATGGGAGTGATCAACAGTAGGAATTAACAAAGATGAAGGAAGCAGCTATTGGATCTTTGCTGATTTGTCATGTTTCTTGCTCCTTGGAACTAAGGAATGGGAGCAAAATCTCTCTTCCTGCAAGAATTCCCAAAGCATTTTTATGATACAAGAGAGTTCTGAAGAGCAGTGACTATTTAGCCTGTCACTCTTACTCCTTTGCTACATATACATTTTTATGAGACAGGACCAACTGGTTATTTCTGAGCAGAGTCTGCAGAAGATATATAGAAATAACAAAAATCCACCTGTGCATGGAAGCATATGGTTTCCATGCTTGGAAGAGTGGGATTAGGTCCTGTATCACAAGGAAAGGATACATGTCCAACATGCTCATTGTAGCACGGTCCTGTCTTCTCTTTATGGTCTTGCTGCCAGCTGTGTAGCTTCTTTCTTCTAATGTGCAGAAGAACCAGGTGGTTAATAAGAACCCTCATATAGCAGAAGGTGAAGGATATGTAAGACCAGGAGAGGAAATGCTGCAGATCTTTGCAGAGAACAACACTCAGGCTAGCTTTTAGATGCCATTGATGTTCCTGCTCTCATTCCATCAATTTCTCCACTAGTCCTTGTGACAATCCCCCTTCCTTAATCTGAAGATGTTGACAGGGAGGTATGTCTGGCTGTTTGTAACTGCTCAGCTGTATTCTTGGCCTTTTCAGCTGAGGAAGTGGGTTGCTTTACAAAGCCTAGAGCATGCATATAGTATCCCATCCCAGCACCCACATAGCTTTTCTAAAAATCCTCTTCAAGACAAGCAGGCATTAAGCTTTGAAGGAAAGAATCCATTGCCAACCTCCACCTGTGGAAATAGGAGAGGGTGAAAGCCTCCAGAGCCTTTTTCACTGACTGCTCGTTTCTGCCACCATACTGATGTTTTATTTACATGATGATCTCTTTCTGTGTCATTAGGAATGACTGGAAGAAGGTGCAAAAACAGTTATGTAAGGTGGGATAATTAGCACTGCCACAGCACAGTAAATCCTTCTCCTGTCCTGTAATTCCCTGAGGTATATATCATCACTCTCAAAAAGCACACAAATGTTAAATGTTACAGCCTCATTGTTCCATGTGAGAAGCATTCTGATCATTGTCTGCCCTACTGATGAGTGCAGACATAGTGAGATGCAATGACAAGAGAATATGTTACTGTGATATCCACTGGCTTCCCAAGTAGAGTGCCAGTTGAGAGTTCTAAATCCTTTCACTCTCAAGTTCAAGAAAAGAACAGCAGCTTCCTTTTCTCTTATTAGAAGTCATAAGTCTGAGGGAACCGTTTTCTGTGGTTATATCTCTACTTCTATAAGGTAATACACTTACTGAGGTGTACCACAGCAAAACAAAGATGCATTATTAAGGGTGGCTGTAACACTGATAATGTAAAGGGGGGGGGGGGGAATCTCTTTGGCCTTCTGAGATTGTAGCTTGGTAAGACAACTGTGATGCTGAACTGCAATGTTGCAGCTCCTCTGGAGTCAATAGTGTTTCCTCCCACCACTCCTTTTGTGTACCTGTTCACTGTATTTTCCATTCTAGTTTAAGAAAAATATATTATGCTTTAGATAATCAGTAAATTTTGCTTTAGGCATGTGTACATTTTCTTTACATTGCATTTAATTCTTTCAAAGTTGCTCTAAAATTTATATAAGGGTGAACTGAGTAAAAGTAGTGCAATACCTTTTTTTGCTTTTCTTCCTTTTGTTTCTTTGCCTGCTTACAGGCCTGTATGGCATTCTCTTCAGGATAAATGGTTTATACTTCTTCCAGATTGAAAGTATCAAAATATCAACACTGTGAATATTAAAAGTATTTTTTAACACTTCTCAAGCCTATAATATTGTAGTTAAAGGCAAATTGTACCTTTCTCCACTCTATCCACCTTCCCCTATTTTTCCAGAATTGCATGTGTTCTAAACTTGCTGAAATGCTTATGTACAGGAGAAAAGTGAGCTAATGTAACCTAAGATTTGGTTTAAAACTGACTTAAATGCATTGCTTGGCCATTTTACTTCAGTTTTGAAATGGCTTGTTTCAGTCTGGATTATGTAAACTGAGAGTAGATTAAACAGGTTTAAGATACACTACGATAAGTCATCCTTAAATTGAAGTAGGTGTTTTTGTATGGGGTTTGATTGGTAAATCAAACAAAACCTGATTTACTCTCTTAATGCAAACAGGTTAGACAAATGGGAGAGATTCTCCCTGATTTCAACAGGTGTTCAGCTGGTGGTTTTTTCATTAAAATATAATCCACTTTGCTTCAGAGTATTGCAGGAACAGTCTGCTGCTTTAACTGGCAGGCACCCAGGATCTAGAAGGTGAACAGAAACATAGCAGGTGATATCATAACAAACTCTTGCCAAATTGAGGTTAGAGGGAATTTCCATTTTCTTTCTAGATGGTATTAAAAGTTCTTACTTACAGTGAGGGTAATGACAGTATCCAACAGCCTTTTCCATGCCAGTTCCAGGGATAGGAGGATGCTCAGCCTGTTCCTGACACACAGCTAGCACAGAACCTGTGGGATGGAGAACTTCCTTTGATGGACTCTGAAGCAAGCACTGTAACAGGGAAGGCTTGTTCGTAGCTGAGAGAGGAACTGAGGTAACACTTGGTGATAGAATAAGACTTTGTATAATTTTAATAGTGAAACTTACCTCGACTTCTTATCACCTGTTTCAAATGCAAGTGTAGTGGTACGAGTTGCCTGTTTAATACTATTTCCTATGTGTTAAGTCTCTTCAGAGCGGACCGTCTCCTATGGAGGTTTTTGCATGAATAGCGTTAGTATCAGAATGACTGTCAGAGAAGACTATGCTTCTATCTTATGAAGGATCTGATAGAAAGACTAAAAATAAGAAATCATATTCTGCTTTTAAAAGATGAAATGATGTTTATATGTTTGACAGGAGCTATTACAGTTGCAGAGTCACTATCATCCAGAAGCATCAGGCACAGAAATGCCCAAGTGTGCCTGCAGAAGAGGGGGAGGCAAGAGACAGAAGACCTATTGCTATGAACCTTTTGCTTTCCTTAGCCACACAACTCTTGCAAGAAGTTATGAAGCCAAGACATGTGACAAACACGATTTTAATTACCAATGCCGGTAACTGTGCCAGGAAATGGTGCTGGTTCTGGAAGCAATAAAAAAGCAGCAGGCTCTCCTGCTTTAAACTTATCTTTAAAGAGGATTTGTCTCCTTTTTCCATGCCTTTGGAATGCTGCCTGACATCACCTGGGCCTCCACACACCGCTGGCTAAGAGGACACTTTCTGACTTCCAAGAAAAACAAATGCAAATGCAAAAAGCTTGCATCTGGCCTGTTACCTCATCCTCGGCCATCTGGGCTGCTTGAGAATCATCATGGCATTCCCTGTTCCTTTTTGCTTGCTACACAATAAATTAAAAAGTCTGTAGAGAAAAGAGACATTCACAGAAAGCGGGCAACACTTAGAGCTCAAAGAGTTAGAAGGACTGATCTGCATTATTTCTACACAAACTGGTAAGTTTCTTCAGGTATTAAAGAATCTGTATGTTAGATAAAAGCTCCCTGCAGAGCCAAGATGTGCATGATCTATCAATTATGTGTCATCGCCAAAAAATACTACTTTTCTACTGCCCTGGTTCAGAATTATGGACAGTCAGTCTTTCCAGACTCCTCCCTTCTGCCTTAATTACCAATAATCAAAGATACATAGTGCAGTTTCTTCCCCTTCCACCCTTGCTGGACGAAGGATTTTACAGTGCTTAAAACGCATGCAGGGAGGCTGCTATCCTCTGTGTTAAGGAACAAATTCAGCTGCAAATTCTCTTCAGGAAAGCTAGTAGAAGCTTAATTCTGGTGACAGTGTTTCTTTTAACCTAGTCATTGATGATCCTTAGACCTTACTGTGCAACATTTTTCCAAAAGCTTGGAAGAACAAAACATTCAAAAATTGCATGTGGCACCCTGAATGATTTAGATCAGATGTCTGCACTGTTTCTGCTTCTGTGACGTGTATAGTAGCCACTTGTCAGCTACCACTCTCACATTATCTAGCTTTGACTGAAGTTTTATTAGCTGCCATGAATTTTTTCAGAAGACAAAAGAATATTTTAAAAAGGAAAAAAAGGAAGTGTATTGGGTCAGGCTGAGATGGAGTTAATTTTCCCCATAGCAGCCCTCATAGTGCTGTGCTTTCTACTGGTAGCTAGAAAGGTGTTTTGGCTACTGCTGAGCAGTGCTTGTGGAGTATCAAGGCTGTGTCTCTAACATTCCCACCACCACCACCAGTGGGCTGGGTGTGGGCAAGATCTTGGGAGGGGACGTAGCCAAGACAGCTGACCCCAACTGATCAAAGGGATATTCCATACCATATGATGTGGGATCAAATATAAAAGCTAAGGGAAAGGGCGGGGGGGAGCAGGATTCATTTTTTTATGACATTTGTCTTCTGGAGCAACCACTACGTGTACTGAAGCCCTGCTTCCTGGGAAGTGGCTGGACATCGCCTCCCAATGGGAAGTAGAGAATAAAATCTTTGTTTTCCTTTTGCTACTGTGCATGGCCTTTGCTTTTATTAAATTGCCTTTATCTTGACCCACCTGTCCTGCTGAAGAGGGGAGTGATAGAGCGGCTTGGTGGCGCCTGGTGTCCAGCCAAGGTCAAACCACCACAGGAAGTTACAAATATGTGGCTTTTTGCAGATGCAAACTTCTGAACAAATTTAATTGATGAATCTGCCCATTGCATTTTCATAACACGCTGCCAGAAGTGGTTTTATAGCTCTGTCTGCATAATGAACAGGAGGACTTAAACAAGTTCTTTAGTACTTTTAAATAAAAATATCTATTTACGTGGGGTCTAGAATGGGAATAAGCTTCTAATATATTTGTTCTATGCCATCACATGAAGGCAAATTAAACAACACACAATGAATTTATGTTCAAGGAAGTGCATGATTCTATGGCTATAGTCTGAGTTCTTTATAGAAAGCCACAATTCACAGAACTTGAATATCACATAAATCTGAAAACTGCTAAACACCCCCACTATCTTAGTATTTACAGTGCTTCTTTTGTTATGAACTGTAATGTCCTGCTCTGGTGCTTAGCAGTAAAACAGAGTAATTCACCTCCATTTCTTTTCAGTTCTGTGATGACCACATAAAATACAACCCTGCTGCCAAGGCATTCTGGTAGCAAGCAAGCACTGCAGTCTGTAGCGTAAAGTGGCCCGGTTTTCCCTTTGCGCTTCTAACATGATTTATGTCACTTCTGAAAAAAGCCTATTTTTCAGTCTTTGCTTTCAGGGCCTCTTGGTTCTTATTTATAAGCGTATCTGCTTTGTAGATGAAGTATTTCACAGAAGTACAAACTGAGCCAATCTCTTTACTTCTGTGGCCAGGTGATGCGTGGTGCTGTGAAACACAGACTGCAGATGTTTGACAACAGATTCTTGTGCCAACAAAATCTGTTTTGTTATTAATTCAGGCTTCCGTACTCTCAAATGACAGAAGTCACGGGTAGAATTATCCACATAATCCTTTGATTGAAAGGACAATCGCTCCTGACATTTTATTCAGAATGTATTTTCTTTCTGTGAATGACTATTCCTTGAAACAGCCCAGAAAGCCAATTTAGATCTAAATGTGCCCCTTATTATCAGAAATCCACTTGTGCTTATTTAAGATTCTTTTTCTCTCCTCCTCTACAGGCTTTGTTTTGATTTGTGGGAATTTTATGCTGCTCCTGAAGCTTCAGTATAAAACAGCAAAATCAAACTGTCTGGAAAAAGTGTTGTAATGAGCACCTCGTTCAGTAAGTAGATTTACTTCTGCTTCAGGTACAGAAAAGGAAAATAATGGGTTTGCACTGTCTTCCGAGCATTTCAAAATACATGAAGAATGCACTAACAAAATGTAAAATTCTAACTGGCATCTATTTTTCCAAGGAGAATCCACCAGATGTTTTGCGTTTTTACAGGATGTGTACGTTAATTCTCATACCTTATATGTGGATTAAAAACTAATCACGAGCAGAACTATTTTATCCTGTTCTAAGATATCATCCACTGGTGCAAAGGTGTCTCTTTGATTTATAAATAGATTGGTGCCTTTTCACGTGTCCTGACCATGCCTTTAAGTTTGTGAACCTGACATAATGGTGACTTAGTTCTCACAGTTGAAAGTACTAAGAGAGGAAAGGAGACTTAGGCTAGAGATAAAGATTTATTTAAATACCCTTAACTTCACTTCAGGCTTTGGCATGACATTTATTTTCTCACATTCTGTTTTATATATACTTATATGCAAGTTTATCAAAATGTCTAAGTGTGGTTTGGTGAAAATAATCTGCTATCATAATCTGCTGAATGAAGAGATGGGCTGTGTTCAAACAGAATAGCGTTCTCGTACTTGAAATCGCGTAGAGGGGGAACCACCCTTTACATGACATATCGGTGGGTTTTCATTCTTTTTGAGTAACATTCACTGAAGAAATAAAATATTTGGGTTTGTAAAAGGTTAAAAATGATGTTGCAAATGTCATGACTCAAACATGTTCTCTTCAAGGCCAAAGTAACAGTAATTGATCAGAGAGACAGATAGTCTCTGATGTCAAAATCTTTCCAACCTCAGTTACAAAAATAGCACCAGAAATGTATCACATCTGCAATGTACATAATATGTTTACATCACCCAAAAGATCAAAGTTGAATGATGTAGGACTGAAGGTGGTGCAGTCCAGCTGCACAGTAACATCTATTTCTAAGATCAAGTCAACCACAGCTTTTCTCAGTGTTTCCACTGCGCCTCTCGGTGCAATAGAACAGCAGATGCAAGCTATTATGAAACACTTTGCAGCTCTAGATTTTTACGGCCTCCTCTCTCCGACATATGAGGAGGTGTGCAGCGGTCAGGCCAGGTATCCATTTCTAGGGCTGATGCGATCTGAAATTAGGCCTATCTGTATCTGCACATGAAACCCAAGACTGCTGGGCTTGAGCCACGCTTTAGGAGGAGCTGCAGCTCTAGACTTGAGAGGGTGCCTGGTGACGGTAATAGAGACCGTGAGAATCATGTGTGGCTCCACTACGTGCTTCAGATCTCCTTTTGAGCGTCAAATGCTTTCAGACTGGATGTAAATAATGGCCCAGGCACCATTTACAAGCGGGACCAGAAAGCCATTCTGCCCTTCTGTTACTGCTTTTAAGTGCAGTACTTCTTTCTGTAGGTAGATCAAGCACCACTTCTTAGAAATATGGTTCCTAGCCCTAAAGGAAGAAAGTCAGCAAACTAGATCTTTTTATTTATTTTTTTTTAATTTTCTTTTTAAGAGATGGAAACGATGCACTTCTTCCTCAGTGCCTGGGCTATTTAGCGCTCTGAAATTCACAGGTTCTGATAACCTCTCTATTTATGTAAACAGGTTCTTGTTCTGCATTCCAAAAGGAAGTGGTTCCTAGTTCACCAAAAGATCTCTGAATTCTGTGGATTTGCCATGGTCCTGATATTCACCTTGTTCTTCCTCAGGAAAGCGGCAGCTGCAGGCATCATCTTCCTGAATTGACTGTTCAGGTGTGGTGTGCACTAAAGAAAAAGATCAAAAGTTCACTTTCCATTGTATTTTTCAGTCATCTTCTTTCACCTTTCCTCAGTCACAACTGCAGGAAGTCAGCAAGAAAAAAATTCTTCCAAATGATTCAATAATCTGAAATTATTCCCCTACAGCATGTACATCTGATAAAACTAATTTATCATACTTTGTCTTCCCTAATGCAGCGGGTGCTGCTAGTGCTCTGTTTCCCACAGGAATGAAAGGAAGAACAACATGGATTTGTTAAGGTTTTTGGAGTAACGCTATTGTCTCCTGTATTCAGAATTACACTAAAAGATCAAACCCTTATCTCTGGGAAAGGGGAGAGGAAAAGAGCGTGAGAGAAAAACCCAAGCAAACAAAAAAATCCCAACCATAAACTGTGTTGGGTGCAATTCCTCCTCATCTTTGTGCTGAATTCTTGAGCTTCCTCAGGGCTTATTAGGTCTCAGAGGGCAGTGCTGGATTCAGGCTGACTCTGCATCTGTGTAGCAGTACATCCTGACTGATACCCCCCCTTCTACCACAGCCAAAGTTCAAAGACGCTCACTCCAGGCCACGTATACTGTTTCTGAGCCAAGAGAACTGGAAAGTGCTATTGCCACGCACACCAAAGATGGTACTTGGAAGCAATAAACAGAACTGACCCTTAACCGGATCAGCACGGCTCAGCTGAGCTTTTTCACCTCCCATGAATACCTCACTTCTATGGATATGCATGCAGATAACCTGTAATGTTGACAGAATACTCACAGATAATTGTTTCCTGCAATAAAAATTCCAAAACTGTTTTCCTTTCAGTTGTGGTTTCTGACTTACAAGGCCAAAAAAATGAAGCTATCTGCAACTATCTTTGAAAGATAACTAAAACCCGGGATTCCTGATTTCTGTCTGGTTTCAAAAAGAAAAAATGAATTGAGGAGTGTACATATCTTACTTTTCTTGAAGACAGCATGTAGTTTCTTTTTCTGCCAGATACTGAAGCACACGCAGGAAGGTAGCAGAAACAGTATGCACAACAGCCCAGCTACAGTAAGAGAAATTCTGATAATGTCCATCTGGAGGTCCTTCCCTAGGAAGCAAACAACATTCTCTAAGAAGTGTTACAGAGCAAAATTCTACTGCCCTTGAATTAGCTGACAACTGTGTCTCCGACTCTGCTTCTGGGTAAGTCTGCAACACTGGAAATGGATAGAAGAAAGGACTCTTGCTTTAAATGGTAAGTGATTGAGCTATAGTATGTTGCAAAGCAGGTCGTAACTCTTTAGCTCTATAAGCAATATTATACGATGACTCACCTGGCACAGTGATAGAAAATGGAATTGCAGGAGATGTGGTAGGCAGAGTAGTGACTAAAGTGGCATTATCTGGAGCGTGTTTGCAAATGACATCTTTTGATGCAGTTCCAGGCTCCAGGACCTGGTTTGCAGAGCACCTGAAAGGCATTTAAAGCAAAACAGAGGGGAAAAAAAATCATGGGGAAAAAAAATCCAGTCAAGTGTAATAGCTGTAGCATTTCTTCTTAGATTACTTACTTTGTCCAGTTTTTACAGGAGCCATTGGACTGATCATTAAAAGTTCCATAGCGGCAAGTTTGGCAACCTTCAACAGACAAGGACGGGTGAATTTGTACAAGATGAGCATTTAAAACAACATGTGAAACATTATTTTTGCCTGCTTGTACAATGACTATGACCCACATTCACAGAATTACCATTTCATAAGCTGCTCTGAGTATACATGTCAAGTCTTTCCCTGCAGTACAGTACTCTTAGAGCTGGTTTATTTGGCACAAGATGCCACAAATCACATCTAACTCCAGAGTTCCCAGCTCAGTTTCCCACATGCTGGTGACAAAAGAGCTACTGTGCAAAGGGAATAAACTGGAGCACGATTTGAGCTGCAGTAGGGCTCAGTTTGGTGGGTTTGTCCACCGCTTTGCTCCCTCCACGCAAACTGTTTAGCAGCAGTGGCAGCTTTTACCTTGTGAGGTCCTTATACTAGCTGTTTCTGTGCTGTGCAAAGAGGCAGTGGTGCATCTGGTGCAGCACGCGCAGATTTCAGCTGGTGGTGAAAGATGAACTTACCGCTCCCGGTGTGCTCCTGGCCCACGCCGCAGCTTTGGTCACAGCGGGAGCAGCTGTCGCCGCTGCAGCGATACCCCTCCTTGCACGTGCATTCAGCATCGCTTTTTGAGGAACACTCTTTTAAATACCTGAATCTTCCTGGAAGGTGGAAACGAGTCTTGGGTTACCTACGCGGTGCAGCGAAGGCTCGGGAGCCTCGCTCTTACAAGAAGTAGGCTGGAGGCTTCGGCGAGAAGCCCCGCAGGTGCATCGCGTTACTTCGCCAGTGCCGTTTTCACTCGCGGCGAGGAGACGGACTCGCCCCGAGCGCGGCGCAGGGGCCGTGAGGCGCCGCCACCCCCCCCCCGGGCCCCCCCTACCTGCGCACTTCCGGCAGAGGGTGCAGCCGCGGAGTCCCGCCGCGCTGGAGAAGGTTCCGGGCGGGCACTGCCGGCAGGTCGCGCCCGCGCCCCGCCCGCAGCCTGCGCTCACCACGAAGGTACCTGCGGGCCGAGACACAGGGTGGCTGTCGCGGGGCCGCGCCCGGCGGCCCGCGCCCCGCGCCCCGGCCCCGGCCCTCACCCGCTGGGCAGTCGGCGCCGCACGGCAGGGCGGTGGCGGGCCCCGGGCTCAGCGCCAGCGCCAGCAGCGCTGCCGGCAAGAACGCCCGCGCCCGCGCTGCTGCCGGTGCCATGGGGTCGGTGTGTGGCGGCGCGGCCTGCTGGAGTGCGCGTGGGGCGGCGGACGCCGGCCCTTAGGGGCCGCCCCCGGAGGGCCCGGCTGCGTCAGCCTGGGGGCGGCGGGGAAACCCCGGCCCGGCGGGGCTTTCCGGTCCCCTCCCCCCGGCGCGACCCCCAGCCCTGCCGGGCAGCGCCCGCAGCCCTCTCAGCGCTGCCGGGCAGCGCCCCCCCCCGGGGTTCCCGGCCCGCGCCCCGGGCGGCGGGCCGCTCCCCGGCCGCGCCCCCGAAAGGTGAGGGGGTGGCCTGGGTGCCGAGGCTGGTGCGGCCCGCGCGCGCGGGGCGGGCCTCCCGGCACGCGGCGCCTCACGCGCCCTGCCCACGAGCGGGGGCGGTGCCCGCCTGGCGCTGCCGGCCGCGTCCGGCCCCGCCCCCTGCGGCTCCCCGCGGCCAATCCCCGCTGCCCGCCGGTCCCCCCCGCGAGGCCGGCTGCAGCGCGCCGGAGAGCGCGGCGTGAGAGGAGCGCGCGGGCGGGCGCCGTGACTGTCCGGCCAACGCGCGCTGCAGCTGGTGCGTGCCCAGCACGCAGGCGGGCAGCGGGTTGCGAGCGAAGGCCAGTGTGGGCAGCACGCGCCCCCCCCGTGCCGGGTGCAGGGAAGCTCCCAGCGGAGCCCTTCCCGTGGCTTGCTCCCCGTTAGGTGACCTGGGCTTGAGCTGCTCTGCCAGAGCTCCGTGCCCAGCCCTGGGGAGCCAGACCATGACTGCCAGCGCCTGCGAGTAGGTTTTACATAACGGGGTGAGCTGCAGTCCCGCAGGGCCCGTTTAACAGCTCTGCCCGTCTTTAAAAATGTGGAAACCTTTCCTTAAAAACGGGGAGAACTCTGTCCTTGAGCCGCGGGCGTTCCCCGTGAGCCTCGGGAAACGGGGATGTCGGTTAAGACGTTTTGGGCAGAACTCGGAGAGCGGCGGCTCGGTCCGGCGCTCTGCAGGCGTGGGGGCTGCCCGCGGAGAAGCCGCGGCGGCTCGCGTGGAAGGTGCGCTGCTGGGCGGGCGGAAAGGGGCAGGCGAGCGTCAGAGACGCCCCCGTGACGGGAGCAGGGGCGGCGGGGAGGGCGGGCTGCGGAGCGGGGGCGGGGCCGGGGCCGCCCAGAGCCGTCCGTTCCTCGGCGGAGGTGAGTCGCCGCCGCAGCTCCCGCTGTCCGCGCCGCACCTGGCTCGGCGGGCCCGGCCGGCGGAGCTCCGGGGCGGGCCGCCGCTTGCGGGGGGCGCGGGTTCCGGGCCGCGGGGGGCGCGGAGGCCGCCGGGCCTGCCGGGGCTGCACCGCCCAGCGCCGCCGCGGTGGCTGCGCTTGGCGGCCGGCCGCGGGAAGGCCGCTCGCTCCTCTTCCGGGGGGCGAGCCTGCCCACGTCTGTGCGCCGTGCGGCTGCAGGCTCGGCAGCCTCTCCCCGGGCTGGCTGAGCTGGTGACCCTCAAACTTCCTTTGCCTCTGGTAGCTAGCTGTTTGGTCTGGGCTCTGAAGGGCGTGATTTTTTGAAAGCCGGCCTTCTTAGAGTTCTCCATTCAGTCGTCTGCCAGAAGTCACCATCTCGAGAAACGCACACGTACCCACGTAGGGGAACACGTTTAGCTTAAATGTTTGAGGCAGCCTGTGCATATGCCAGCACTGAGAAGCAAATGGAAGACTTGCGTTTACTACGCCTAGATAGCTTGTTAAATGAAGCAGCTGTTAATGCCTGTGTGACTTGGTTCTGCCTTCTCGGAAAAGAGTCTTGCCCTGGCAGCATTTACAGCATGATGGCTATTTACACATGCGCCCATGTAAAAATAGTACTAATGCTCAAGAATTGTTCAGTGTATGATGAAGGATGTCTAAGGACAGTAGGGAGAGTGCGTTTTGCTAGATTAGGGAAAGAGAAAAGCTTTTGGGATCAGGTGCCTATTTGCATCTAAAGAACTTATGAAAGAGAGGGGTACAAGCGATGATCTAGACTATTTTTCTACAGTAAGAAGCAAATACAGCATTTCTGCGTTGTGGCTATTCAGGTAGTCAGTTGCTGGTTAGTCAAATTCATATGAAAATTAATTTTGCAGACTCAATGTATTATTAAAAAGCTCCAGGTTGTCCTGAAGTTATTGCTAATAGCTGTGATTTGAGTGTACTTGTTTGGTTGGTCTTGTGTTTGACAATACATAAAGCTGCCCTAAAAGAAGGATTTGACACACTAAATTAGTCCGCTTGGGATGGTTCTGCATGCTGCAGGACATTCTATTGTATACTACCGCATTCTAGAAATAGCATCTTTCTAAATGAGGGTAATGGTAGGGAGCAAATCTGAAAATAGATGAAGCTGAAGCAGGATGAGGGAATGTTTTTTTTTCATGTAGGTAACTAGATGTGGATCTCATTTTATGAAGAGCTCCCAGGTGCTGTGTGCATTTCTGGATGGGAAGTTCCCTACATAGGAAAAAAATCCCTGTCTTATAGTGTGGATGACCTGTGAAATGCCTTCTCACATCACAGATTCTTTCAGACTTCTGTCAGACCAATATGAGTTAGCGTGCATTTTACATGATGTAGTTAAAGCTACTCTAACTTAACCTTCAAATGGAAATTTGGCCATTCACCTCAAATTGAATTTAGGAGCTAAAAAAAAAGTTGTAAACCTAGTTTGTTCCATTTGCTAAATTCTGTGGTCTGCTCCCCCATCACACATGTGCACGCTCGTTTCTCCCCCACAGAACTGTGAAATACCCAGAAAGTCTCTTGCTCAGGTTTTGCAGGGGCACTGGTCGAGTCATTATAAGTCACAGGAAACTCTTTGTGAAGCGTGCTGTGTGGAAACTAAATACCAGACATGAGGTCAAAGCTCATGCAAGCCCTTTTTATAAATGCTGACCTGGGTAGGAGTCAGTAGTCTGGGTATGAGTGAGGGTGTGCAAATTGAAAACAACTCTGCCACCCACCTTGAACCCTTCTTGCTGGCAGGCTCAAGTCATGTAAAGTCAAGATTAGGCCAAGCTGCTTCCTGTTCTGCTGCTGATGTGCCGTGCCTCCCACTGCATGAATGTCTTAATCCCTTAATATCATAATGCATTCTCTGTAAAAAGCTCTTTAGTTAAACGGGGTTGCTGTGAATATTAATTAAAGCTAGCGAACCATTTTGAGGTGGCTTAAATGGAAGATCATGCAAAAATGAAAATTACTGTTAAAGTTCACCGTTAGGAAGGATTTGTACTAGCGGATTTGCCTTCTAACCACATTGCCTCTTTCTACTCCCCTCAGCCCTTCCCTTCACAACCATCTTCCCTGATAGCAACGCCTCAAGAAATGGCCTCAAAAAGAGCATTGGTGATTCTAGCAAAAGGGGCAGAGGAAATGGAAACTGTAATCCCCACTGATGTTATGAGAAGAGCTGGGGTGAGTATGCAGACAACAAAAAATCTTCTTGTGAGTGCTTGGTCAAGGGGAAATCTTGGCCTCGAGTTGATGTTTGTTGCTAGGAGTTCAAGGTGTAGTCTATTGCATGAGGTGAAAATTTACCTGTGCCTTCTTACTTAGTAGCAAATATTTGTGCCATTCCCCAAAGAAGCATGCATGACAACTGACGTTTGTGCAAAAGATAAACTTTTAAAATACTAGCCTAATGTAGACTAGAGCAGATGTTTCAAGTAAATCTTATCCTGTCAGAAAACATGGCTACTCCCATGCGAAGTAACAGGAAGTGCCTTTTTTGTAGGGCTCCGAACAGCTCGGTACATTACAGCTCATGGCATTACATAGCTTTTCTTGAGCTACTTTTAAAATTTTGTAATTAACTAGAATTATGTCTGGTAGGATTCCTCCTGCTGTTTGTTCCTTTTGCAACTGTAGCGGTACACAGTGTTATGATCTGATTAGGTATGAAAATAAGATTTCAAATACATACACCAACTTCACATGTATAGAAATGACTAAAATAAAAATTACCTTCTCCTACCACTTTTGTCATTCCATTAATGTGCTCCCTATTTTGGCTGCCGTAAGAAGAACAAGCTTGTCTGCTTATTTAGTGAATGTGAGCTGTGCCATGCACATCTATGATACTATGACCAGGCATCTAAAAGTCAAGGGAGAAAATTGAACACACCACAAATGTGTTTGAGAATGGCTTGAGCCTGCAGAGAGACTTCAGTTAATTATCTGATCTACTTAGTCTGGCTCCCCTGGGTTTTATTGCTTTGTTTAAAACCTGTGGGATCAGATATTCTCTAAATGTCCTGTTTTAAAAGTTGAGCTGTTAGAGGTATTTGTTAATCTCTAGGTGAATATCACTGCTTACCTGTTGCATTTGGACTTAATTGTGGTTTGGGAAACTTAAGTGTTGCCCTGGTCTTGACAGCTTTCAGTAGTGCTTCACTCATTCTGTGTACTACTTAAGAACTAATGTATAAGAAAAAATGCCCTAAATTCTTGGATTGTAACGTTTTGTGTATTCTTCTGTTAGATCAAGGTAACTGTTGCCGGCCTAACAGGAAAAGAACCGGTGCAGTGCAGTCGAGATGTCTTCATTTGTCCTGATGCCAGTCTTGAAGATGCCAGAAAAGAGGTTGGTCATCACCCTGATCTGATATAATGGCCAACATGGCCTTTTTCACAGTTTCAGGGGTGAATCTGAAAAGCTTATGCATTACCTTTAGAAAAATGTTGCATGTTATGTTAGCTCTATGCAGTAGTGAATCAGAACTGCACATCCTCTTCCGTGTTCTCCTGCTCCATAGCATGCTAGGGTATTTTTTTTTTTTTTGTAAAGCATCAGACATGGAGCTTTATTTTGCATGTTAGTCAGCCCAATGAAATACCATGGTTTGGAACAACTGAAAAGTTCTGATGGGAAGCTAAGCAATGCTATAGACCTGTACAGTAAGGTTGGAGCAAAACCACTTGTCCTTACAATGCAAAAGCTGCCATTTGCTTGCTGAAGCTCTTAAATGCACTAGGCTTAAAAGTTAGTTCTGTGACAGACTTTATCGATAATAGGAGTTAGTTCCTGGAATAGGAAGCAGTATTTTGTTCCATAATTGGATCTGGTTCTCTGGTTGTAAAGTGTGGTTCAGTGGAAGAAAAGGTAGATCCCTTTGCTTCTCACTTGATTCCGCTGTGGTGGCCTTTAAACAATGTAATGTATCTACTGGCCTCTGCTCAACAGAACAATTTTATTTTTTGGTTTTTTAGGGGCCTTACGATGTTGTGGTCCTGCCTGGGGGTAACCTTGGAGCTCAAAACTTGTCAGAGGTAAAGTTCTGGTGTCTTAAAGATTCATGGGCATCCTCATGAGTAGTGGGTGGTCTACACTTGCTTAGTAATTCTCCAAATTCAGTTCAGCATCTGCAAATTCTCTTCTTAATGAACCAGTAAATTAATAGTTGTCTTAAGCCTTCTTGTGAATATATAGGTGGTACAACTGGGTAAATTCTTGGACTTGAGTACTTAGTTAAGCAGAACAAAAATGGAGGGTGCTCTGTATTGTGGGAAAATCTCTGTAATCCTATGAAAATGAAACAGTTGCAAATGAAGATTTAATTCCATGAAACATAAGACAGGCTGAACCCACAGGACCCTGTTCCTTTGCTCAAGACTTCTGTCTCTTGTGCAAAACTGCTGTAGTGCTGGTATAAATACCTTGTGGAAGGTAGGTGGACAAGCAAGTAGATCTATCAGATGTGGGTTTATATGGTATCACATGGTTTGTAAGCCCTGGAATATGAGACAAATATCCCATATAAAATCTTCCTAAGAATGATAGAGACTGGAGGTATCTCATGAATACTCTTTCCTATTTGTCTTGTGAAGGTTTTGAACAACAACTTTATATGGCCATGTATTAACCAGCTTCTATGTGAGCCATGTATTTCCTTGCAGTTCCTTCTGATTTCCTTACTCTTTCCTTGTGGGGCAAGTATTTACTGTTTTCAGTTTTTCTCCTTCTTAGTGTTTTCATTGCCCTTTGTCCTGAGGTGGGACGGAGAGTTGTCGGCTGCTTTTCTTTGTAAAATTTATTTATGAATTTGCAGTGGAAAATATTTCAACAGTGCTTCAAATAATCAACCCCAAGCAATGACTTGTCATACGGTTTCTTCATACAGTCTTCTGCTGTGAAAGACATTTTGAAGGACCAGGAAAGCAGAAAAGGCCTGATTGCTGCTATATGTGCAGGTGGGTTAACAAGGCATCTTGCTTTGTAAAGCATTTGGATATCTTGAAGGATCATGCAGACCGTTTCCTGTCTTAGAAATCTGTGTTCCCGTAATTTAGTACCAGGGATTTGTACTATACATGCACCCATCAGCGTTTGAGTTTTTTGTAAATTTAATAGCAGACGAGTCTCTAAAATACTGTGAACACTTAGCTCTGCAAATTCTGCTTGGTACCCAGTTCTTTCCAATCAGTTGTGTTACTGACTTTAAAATAAAAAGTGAAAGGTAATGTGGTAGGATTTTTTAGAAAACATTTGCTTCTTGGTGATCTTTCTGCAAGGGCACAGTGCTGGCAGAACATCATTGCTATAAATTTATCTCACATCTCCTCTCCTGCCCTTTAACTTCAGAAGGAAGGCTGTAAATATAGAATTGCAGGCTCACCCTTCCTCATCTGAGTGGTAGCAAAAGATGGAATTACTCTGAGGAGAGGCTTGTCTGCTTACGTGTTCTTCACAGCTAGGTATCTGGTTCATTCCTTTATAAGATTTGTATGAAAAAAAGCAAGATGGACAACTGCCAATACTCCCAACTGAACTGAGAGGCTGGCCTATGCACCTGTAGCTGAAAACAAGGAGAGTGACGAGTGTGTAAAAGACAGTCTAACAGACTGTGTTTGTGGAGTGTATTTTCACTTTTGTTTTCTGGTACATTGCTGGGGGTTTTTTGCTTTCCAGGCGTACAGAGTTGTGAACATCTGTGAATTTGGCAGTGGTAGTTTTCTACTTCTTTATCTGTATCTCTTGCGGAACAGTCGCAAATTCACAGTTGCCCAATAAAGGCCTTTGCTTGTAATCAGGACGGTTCATTTATTTAGGTATAATGCTTCTCAGAGCTGATTCCAGCTGAACACAAAGAAGGTTATTTCCTGGACTATATCTGAAATGAATCAAATGTACAGAAATGAAACTCATATTAGGCAAATCCTGCCTTCAGTTTCTTTTGGAATTCCCGTAAGGATTTTCCATCAGATGACCTAAGACTTCTTGACACAAACTCCTTCCTCAATTCAGGCCAAGGAGGAAGTATGAAAAGAAAAGAGAAAGACCGTTAGTTAGCCCATGATCTGTCCAAAATACTGCTTGGCACGCAATTCTAACCTGTAAAGGCTTGCTCAAATGAATTTTTATCTGTTAAGTCACTAAATTCAAGGCTTAACAAGGTTGTAAAGTAATTGTACCTCGTTAACGTTCAGATTGAACTGCAGACTTTTTGTTACTTAGTTTCAAACAGTTTTAAATAAAATGTATTACCTGGAAGTAAAATGGCCATTGTTCTTGAATCCTTCAAAGGCAGCACAGTCATTCGTAGGACAGCTGCGTGAACCAGGCATTCTCTAAACCTTCTCTGTTCTTCATCTGTTTCTCTGCACAGGGCATTTTGTGTAATAGAATGGGAGATGTTATACAGCTTTGTTCTTTTTGAGGCTTTTTGCTTCAGAGATAGGGCTGGCATGAGTTTTACGAAAAGTAGTCTGTCCACAGTGAGCTTTGGCCCCTTGAGGGTCTAGTGCCTGAACTTGTGTTCTTAAAAGTGTTTGTAGCAGAAAACAGTTCCTCACTGGTGCAACTTTGTGTTCTTACAGGTCCTACTGCCCTTCTGGCACATGGGATAGGGTTTGGAAAAAAAGTCACCACACATCCTTTGGCCAAAGATAAAATGATGAATGGGGGTATGTAATGTATAAGTTTCTCTCTAAACCTTTCTCAGATCTTTTTTAGCTGAACCCTTGATTTAAAGAAACAAAATATGATACAAAAGCTATTTTTCTATCATCTCTGAATTTCCTTAACATTTTCCTGAACGTAATCAAAATTCAACTGAATAGGTTAAGACTGTATTTCTGAGTCTGTTTAACCTGAAGGTACAGGGCTATATTAAAATTCTCATCCTTGGGGAAAATACACTGCTGCCTCAGTGGTCCCAACAGCAACCCCCAGCAGCACCTTTCCTGCTCTCCCACGCGTTGGTGCTATGAGCAGCTGGTGGGTCCACGCTTCTTTCTCATACCTAAAGGAAGTGTTGGTGAAGCACTATTATGAAGTCATTCTGTGAACATTACCAAGCCTGAAGGTGAGCAGGAGATGGCAGGGTTTCTCCAGTTTCCTCTGCATGCATTTAGAAAAAAGAATGTTGTGAACAGCTACACAAAAGCAGTCTGACTTCCAAAAGTAACCCCACAGGAACTGACAGGCACAGCGAGCGCTTCTTGATGAGCTTGTATAATCAGAGGTGCATTCCCATACCATGCGAATAAGCTGCCAGAGTTCCCTGCGGGCCCTTTTCCTCCCTAAGGACTGCAGGCAGTGATGAGCTGCTTGGTTCTGTAGGGGCAGAGGTACAGTGCCCAAGACAGGCTGGGCCCATACAGGTGGCTGAGATGCCTTCTGCAGAACATGACGCTGTCGGCGGGGAGCCACTGCCCCTCAGCTGCTGTGGCCTGCAGGCAGCGGGCAGCAGTGCCCTACAGCAGGCAGGTCTGTGCTCTGCAGCAGCTGTGGGCACTATGCTGGAGACTGACCCTCTTTCTGTTGTGTGTCCCCCCAAGCACACTACTGCTACTCCGAGAGCCGCGTGGAGAAAGATGGGAACATCCTCACCAGCCGTGGCCCTGGTACCAGCTTTGAATTTGGGTTGGCCATTGTTGAAACGCTGATGGGGAAGGAAGTGGCCGAACAGGTGAAGGCACCCCTAATACTGAAAGAGTGAAGTCCTGGTGTGGGGCAGAGAGTAGAACAATTTCAGAGGGAAAGTCTTGTCCTTTGTAGAATAACTGTAAGATGCACGGTTGTAAATACAGTGTAATTGTGGGTGAAATTAGCAACTGTACTTACATAGATTGAGATACCTTAACAAGCCAACGGTCTTTATTTCTGGAAAAAGATCTGTTAGCAAAAAACTTCACCACAAAAAAGCAGGCAGCATCTAATAATCTTAGCTCCTGGATGGCATTTAATAATCACGTGGGAAGATGTTTGCAGAGTAAATAAAAATGAAGCGACCCTGCTTGTGTGCTGTTTCTTTGTGTTTTCTCCCAACCCAGACCTATGAAACCTTTTTATCACTATGGCTACCAACATACTGTTCAAAGCAACTTCTGTCTAGAATCTCACACACTTCTGAAGTATGAGCTGAAATGCGAAGGAGGTCAAGCACTGGAAAAAGCTCCCTAGGAAAGTGGTCGTGGCCCCAAGCCTGTCGGTGTTAAAGAAGCGTTTGGACAACACTTTTAGATACGTGGTTTAACTTTTAGGTTGCCCTGTGCAGAGGCAGGAGTTGGACTTGATGATCCTCATGGGTCTCTTCCAATGCAGGATATTCTATAGTTCTATGAAATATATTATTAAGCTGTAACTTAGAATTTGTTACAACAGTATTTAGTTTCCTGTATACAAATCAGGCCAGTAACTAGGATTAATTCTAAGACAGCATGGAACTACATTAAAAGCAGGAACATTCTTACCTTGTCAAGCACCATAGAATTTCAACCTATTCCTAGCAGGTTGTCCATGATACCACTGAAATTTGTTTTCTACATTAAATGATTTCCTATAGCTAGCAGGTTGTCCATGATACCATTGGAATTTGTTTTCTACATTAAATGATTGCAGATCCATTGAGCTATTTAGGCAGCTAATAATCAGCATAAAGCAGGAAGCTTGGACTTAGTAACTTACTGCCAGTAGCAGTGCTTATTTCTGCTTACTATAAATTGGAACTTGCTACAGGCCTAGCTTTAGTGAGCTTAACTTAGAGGAGTTGCTGGACAGGTCTCTGGAGGAAGTAGTGGAGCTGTATCCCCATGAGAATTAAGAATTTGGGATCAATTTTTGTCTTCATTACCTTTCTTTTACCAAATAACTCTGCTGTTACCTGGCTCTGTCAGCAATCATGCCTACAAGATGGCACCTCACTGGACTCTGAAGTTGCCACAGTATCTGGAGACCTGGTTCTGCATACATCTGAAGTGTACTGTCTGAACTTTAGAAAATGGCTGCATAGGTGCCTTTATGATTGCTTATTTGAATGGGAAACAAGTTCATGCTCAATTACTGCATTTTGGTAATGAAATACATAGGTACTTTTGCCAATGTAGAATTAAGAGATGTCTCTAGATTGTTAGTAGCTACTGGAAGAACTGTTTTAGCTGTATGCTCTGCCTCTAATTTGTTTAGGAAATCTTGCATATGTTTCTCTAGCTTTGAAATACGCTCAAGATATGCAAAAAGTTGTGATCTATATAAGATTGGGCATGTTTGCTCGTTAAATCTTCACGTCTAACTGGTATTGCTATGCAAACGTAAACCAAATGATGGAGAGATTCTTTGTTCTGGAATTAATCGCTTGGTTTGTAAATGGGCATGATTCAGGATACAGGAAAAGCTGTGCATTCCTGGGCCGTAGTACTGCCTTATAGCATTAGAAGGAAAATACTTCCATGCTTGTGTTACATATATAGGCTTCCAAAAATATTTTAATATGAGGCATTAATGAAACAGAAATTTGATTACACATTTTTATTTTTTTATTCTGAGTTACAGAAATGAGGTTTTCAATGTGTACATTTGGGCTTTCCCACTCCTATTAAAGGAAGAAATTCTTTACAATGAGGGTGGTAAAACACTGGAACAGGTTGCCCAGAGAGGTAGCGGAGGCCCCATCCCTGGAAACATTCAAGGCCAGGTTGGACGGGGCTCTGAGCAACCTGATCTAGTTAGCGGTGTCCCTGCTCCCTGCAGGGGGGTTGGACTAGATGACCTCTAGGGGTCCCTTCCAACCCAAAACATTCTATGATTCTATGAAAGTAGGAAAAAAAAAAGCACTCAGTAAAATGAGCTTAGAGCCCATTAATGTATCTGGTTAACTTGCAGATTCTTTCACTGCGTTCAGCCAAAATGACTTGGTTAATGTAAATGGGGTAATGCTGCTTGCATCACAGTTTCCTTCAAAAAGGTGACCCTGTTCTCAACCTTTTACATTGCAGGTATCCAGCAAACATGAATTTACATGGGTTCTCTGTTTCTGCCAAGGTGTCATTAACTCAGTCTTTAAGTTAGGGGAGGTGTATGAACTAAGATTAGGCTTTTTCTCTTAGGGGAAGTGTTAAGAAGGGATTTGCTGCTTTGAGGGGAAAAAAAAAATTGCCTTCCAATTTGTGAAATGCTTTTTTCCTCTCTCCTTATCCATTTCATACAGGGGTCCCCTAGCTGTTATTTACCTCTTCCCCAAATCCCCTTTATGTGCTGCTGAAAGATGAGATACTTTTCTGCTCAGTGTTTCATAAACGCTAGAAACTTTGTGCTTTTTTATTATCGGCAAGCTTTAGTTTTAGAGCCTATAGTAATTGGATATTTGCTGCCACAGAACTTGACTGAGAATGAAGAGAGTGCATCCACTCTTCTCTAGCTAGCATTTACCATTTTGGTCCCTGCCAGTTGGAGGATTTGGGGGATTGATTGTTTTCCTGCTGAGAAGGTAGTCAGTCAGCATCTACAGTATGCCTCATATCATCTCTCAAGGGTAGCATGGGGTTTTTTTTCTCTTGATTCTGGTTGTTGTGTAGGCTTGAATGTATAACTCAGAGTGAGCTCTTTTATTGAATTGCAAAGTATTATATGACTTAGGAACAGGAATGTACACAAGATGGCATAGATGCTAGTGCCAGCAGTGAATACTTCCAGTGATGAAAAATGTTTTCCTTCAGTATGAAGGAGCTTAGAAATGAAGCAGCAGCTCTGAACTGGAAGAAACAAAGAACATGCAGAGAGTGAGCAGTCTGGTTTTGCTGCAGTTCTTTTGCAAGTTTCTTTCCAAAAAAGGAAAGCAAAGCACATGGGCACATATCCTAATCCAGGAATATGTCCCTCCAAGCAACAGAGAAAGGATGCTCTCCTAGAGAGAGGAAAGGCGTTACTTTTAAAACAGGTGGAGGCAAACACAACTGTAACGGATGCAAAACAGCCTGCACACTAGTACTTACAGCTGTAAAAGTACACCAGGGAATATGCTTCATCCAGTAATTACAAGCCTTGGACAGCTTGCTAGCATTTTGAATATGCATACTATTTGGTATGACCTAACTACAAGGCATGATACCCACAGTGACTGTCAGAGCAAAGAATGGTTACTTAATCATATTCTTTTGTTTGTTCTTTCAACAAAGAGATGCATTGTGATGCAAGATATAAGCAACGATCCCAAAATTATAAAAGACAGCTGTCTTCCAGCAGCCTGGATGACGTGTGACTTGGTTGGAAAGATGAGCATGTGACAGAGAAGTCAGAAGGTGCCAGCCACAGAAATAATCATGAGCACTGCATCCATACTGTCAGTTCAGGCTCACATACTGTACCTCCAGGAAAAAGGATGCATTGCTGTTACACAGAGACTACATTTTAGCAGGACATAGGATGCAATATTTGAAAAATAAGCAAGAAACCACTGAGTAAGTTAATAAATTGATGCCCAAAATTTTAAATACTAGCATGTTTAGAATGTGGTCTTGTGTGTGGTATGTCTGTGTTAAATGCAGTATGGAAAGAAAGCAAACTATGTAAAATGAGAGCTGTGCAGGCCCCGGCACAGACATGCCTACCTCCTGCCCTGATCTGTCAGCTGAACGGCTTCCTCTGCTAACATTTCCTAGCTCCAAACTTCCACGGAGATTCTGTAGTTCTTGCAGCATTGTCACGTGGCAGGGAGTTAAGATTTCTGGGAAGAACAGCAAAAAGGGACAGGATGCCCTGCTGGAACAATTTATCTGGCCTTCAGCCTCTTCCCTGCTGTCTCTTGAGAAGCATCCAAGGAAGGGAATCGCATTCAATAGTTTCTAATTATACCCTTTGTACAACCTTAAATAATTCCTTCCTATGTAGGATTTACAGGTCTTTGAGTCCTTAGATACTTATGTATCTTTACCAGTTTAATTCAAGGCCATTCCAGTAATGGTAGAGGGAGGAAGAAGTAAAGGTGTCTGAGGATGTCATGTGAGCATTTGTATTCTGAAGAGCAGGCTTATGTCTAGAGAGACTTGTGTAACAGTGGTGACACTAAAGTTTTCCTCTGAAGCTTCCCAGCAGGATTAGGGACATAATGGTTTTCTGGGCAAATATTTCTGATTTTGATGTAATATAAATAAATATCGATGTAAATTTCAATGTAACTATTTTTACAGTTTACACTGGCAACAACTCTGAGCCACAGTCAGAACTTGTCGGCAGTTCAGGCGTGTACTCAGTTCAGTAGCCGCTAAAGCCTGCAGCCATCCTCTCCTCATTGATGGTTATGGTAGAATTTCCTTTGGGATTCTCAGCATTCCTTGCAATCTTGTAGAGCTGCTGTTCTGAATCAAAGGCATTCCCTGAATGCAAACAGATGTGTTTCTGCAGGTGCTTCTGCAATGAAAATTTCATCTGCTGTGTGTTGAACAGAGGATTTCTTCTGCTATTAGCTATGCAGTTTGACTCTGATTGTATATTTAAAGATCTTTATTTTTCAGCTGAGTATAAATTTGAAGCGTAATTTTGTGACTTAATCCTTCCCATCTAGTAGCAGATTCAACCCCATACAGCACTGCAGGCTTGAAGGGTGAGTGGCTGGAAACTACTTGGCAGAGAGGGATCTGGGGGTGCTGGTTGACAGCCGACTGAGTATGAGCCAGCAGGGTGCCCAGGTGGCCAAGGGTCAACAGCATCCTGGCTTATATCAGGACTGGTGTGGCCAGCAGGAGCAGGGAAGTCAGCCTTCCCCTGTACTCCGCACTGGTGAGGCTGCCCCTCGAATGCTGAGTTCACTCCCAAAAGGACATGGAGGGGCTGGAGCATGTCCAGAGAAGGGCAACAAAGCTGGGGAGGGGTCTGGAGCCCCAGGCTGCTGGGGAGCGGCTAGAGGAGGGGGGAGCCGGGGGGGGGGGTGAGTGTGTGTGTGTTGGTCTCTTCTCCCAGGTAATGGGCAATGGGACGAGGGGAAACAGCCTCAAGTTGTGCCAGGGGAGGTTTAGATTGGATATTTGGAAAAAAATTCTTCACTGAAAGGGCTGGAAGGGGCTCCCCAGGGAAGTGGTGGGATATAAAAGCCGGGCAGATGAGGTGCTTAGGGACATGGTTTCATAGTGGACAGGTACAGTTTGGCTTGATGATCTTAAAGGTCTTTTCCAACCAAATGATTCTATGAAATTGATTTTTCCTTAATTCTGCATTTTTATTTGCTGTTCAAGACTTAGTGAAAAGAGAAGTAATTCCATTCTAAAGCATAGGTGAAGTTCCCCACTGATAGCTATCCAAATCAATGTCTCCTGTACTCGGACCAGAAATGCCCAGGGTCGATTTTCAGGTTTTCGATCAGAGCTTTTCAAGTCATGTGCATTACAGCACCACATGCTTGAGACAGACCGCTTTCTATTTCAAGACACCCAAAATATTGGCCTAAACTTGCTGCCAGTTCCTAAAAATGAAAATTTTCTTGAGTGGTGACCATCATTCCTTCAAACAGCTTGGAAACAGGTTTTGTTTTCCAGGGTTGAGCACCAGCTGTGAGCACTGAGAGCCCATCATGGCCCTGATCAGCCTCACCTGGGCCCTCAGCACCCTCTGCCCATGGCCCAGGAGCCCCATATAAGCTGAGGCTTGGGGCTAGTTCTAGTCTTTGTTGAGCCTGACTTGTTAAGGGGGTTTCTCTGTTTGACTTTGGAGCTGCCTCTCTGCTTTGGAGCTGCTCAGTGATCAATTGCTGGACTTCTGGCTGAAGTTGTTAATTCCACAGGACCTGTTCATCTCTCCTTGTTCAGGTACTGTGGGGCTGTGCCCTTCTTGGTGTAGGGCGCTGCCATGGCTGGTGTTGCTGTTGTGCCGCTGCCTGCTGTTGTGGAGAAGTTGCTGCTGTTGTTCCCTGCCAGTCAGTACTGCTATGTTTGCTCTTTGAGAATATGCATAATTTGCTAGCTCTAGGTTTAGACCTGGTAACAAGGATATTTTCTACTCTGTAGTTTATCTGCTCTGTAGTTTAGCTGGAAATGCTTTAGTGCTTGAAGTTCATGGATTTAGTTTCCAGAGTTTAGGAATTTCTGAATTGCTATGCTCTTAAGAGATACATTTCTATGGAGGTTTTTGCAGTTACAGCTCTTCTTTAAACTAGGTGTTTGGTTCCTCTGTGCTGTTAAGTTTCAGTGAGTTATTTTGGGAGACTGGTCTCTGTGTAGTCTTAAAACCACTTTTTAAATTGCATGCATTGCACTGTAAATGTTGTCAACTCTGGGAGCTGCCTACTTCTGTGCACTGAAACATTTTCAAGTAATAAGGAGTGATTCTAAGGAAGCATTGCTTACTTCCACATACATGTAGCTCTAGTCTCAGATTCCCACTTTCTCCTGTATTGTTTTGTATATAAAGTGGAAAAAGCCCTCTCATGTGGCAGTCACTATCGAGGCAAGATAGTGAGTGGCAGATGGGTGGCCAGCTGCCTTGGGTGGTGATGACCCCAACTACTGATGGGCACAGTACTGGCATTTGCATTTTTCACAGGAAATCTGCTGTTGGGTGGGGGATTGCTGTCTCTAAGAGAACTGGTGATAGAAGATGCATTTACCTGTGCTAACTTCTCTTATTGCCACACCTGACCTTGTTAATTGGTTGCTCTTCCACTGTGTTTTGCAAAGGAGTACTTTCCCTTCCTTTTGGTTGTCCAGAAGGGAGATGAATGCTTGTGTGATAATGCAGCTCTAGGATCCTGTATGGGCTTACAAAGACGGGCTTTACAAAGATGGGCTTTGCCATCGGCTTTCAAATAAATCCCTTGGAGCAAAAATAAGAGGGTCTTCCCCCCCCCCCTCCTTCCTGCTCGGAGAACTAAAGAGCATTAACACCCTTAACATAATTTAAGAAAAAGAGGGGGGGGGGGGGGGGGGGAAAAAGGGAGACGAGTTACTGCCAAGCCCCGAGGGTGCCGTGACCTGGCAGGCTGGTACCCGCTCACGGTTCAGTTCCCGTTGCCCGTGGCGAGCGGAGGAGTCGCCGCCTTGGGCCGGACGGCAGCGCCAGCGCGCCCCCGTGCGGGCCTGCGCGCCCCCGCCGCTGCCTCCGCTCGCTCCCGGCCCCCCTTCTGGCCCTGGGGACAGCAGAGGTCGAGCTCCTGCGACAGGAATGTCTGTGGGTCTCTAAAACGAGGTGGCAGGAAGGCCTTGGCCGCTTGCACATTACTTTGCGCAGAGCCCGTTTGGGGGTAATATTTACCCTCGCCGAATTGTCCAGGGCTGTAGCCAGCGGGACTGCATCCTGCCATGTTCCTTGGGAAAGCCAGGATTCTGTATTTGTGTTGGACTGCTTGCTCCCTGTGCATGACTAAATATCCCAATGTAAAGCTTGGGCATTAAACTGTAAGCTGAACTGCTTGTAAAACAGCTCCCTTACTCATCGTGCTGCTCCAGGGCATGCAATAGCATCCTGTCTTATCGTGGAGACTGCTTTTGATCAAGTTGGTCTGATTAAGCTCAGATGACAGGAGAAGCGTGGCCTAGGAGAGGCAGTATGTCCAGAGCACCCTGCAATGGCCTGTTCAGTTATTAGCAGCCTGAGAGGCTGAGACATCTTGAGCCAACTCCTGTGTGCTGTGTTGTGTAAAAAGGTCCTAAAGCTAGGATTGGACTGCTGCCACAGCCTGCCATCTCTCTCGGTGGAGCGGTAGTCTGCTCCTCCAGTGGAAAGGTTGACTGGGGAGTGATGGGGACCTTGGCTATTCCCACAGAACAATGCTATTGTGTATTAGAAGAAAATAGCCTAATGTGGTCTCCTCACCCCTAAAAACACATATGTTCAGACTGTTGGTCTTTAACAAAACATTATCATTAAACCATTTAACCTGAAGCTAGGAGCTAAACAGTTCATCCTTCCTTCAGGCTATCCCTTCATCAGAGCCCTGTGCCAGTTCTCCATCAGCCTCTGTATAAGGCAGGAGCTCACTGGTACTTGCCTTGCTGCCATCCATTTTTTAAGAGTCTCTCAGACAGGGCTGTCTGTTCATGTGGCTTTTAAGGAAGTGACTGCTTCAGTTTGTTGGGTTTTTTCAGACTGATGAGAAGATACTCTGTGAAAAGACAGCGCTCCCTCCCCACAGCAAAAGCAGTGCAGGCTATTTTAATCCCATGAGCAACAGAATGTGTCAGGGTGTGTGCCATAATCTCATCTCCGCCCTGAGTTGTTGGAGGCCTCTGCGTTGCCACGTGCCTATTGCTGCACTGTAGCAATGTGGATCCTGCATCATAACAGCACAATCCCAATTCAAATTGCTTAAGCTCTAAGTGTAGGGGCGTGCAACTAGCATGCAGGAAAAATCTTTTCTTGAATAACTTGTCAACGTGATAGATGACAAATGAAGTCACCAAGTGCAACCTGATATGGTTGGAGTCTCAGATTTCCTCTGGACCTTGCTTAACAGCCAGTAAATGACAACAGAGGGATTGAAAAATTTCCCTTGTACCTTGCCATGCAGCAGTCAGACTCAACATGGCATGAGCGTGACCTTCCCTCAAGCTGACAAGTTCCCCAAGAGTTTTACGCTTAGACTGCTAAGCATATAGGGCTGGTTATATGTTCCAGTTGCCTTCCAGAAGGGTGCTCAGCAGTGCTGACCCTGCCCTTGAAGTTGTTGTGAGCATAATAAACACATTAACAAAGGTAACATATTCTGGGTAACAGAAGCGTGCTTCTCTGTCACCTGGGTAGGTAGTGGGCAGGAGATCATTCTTCCGGGTCAGGCCTGATGATCCTATGCTTGATCCAAAGACTTTGTGCATGGAGGGCCTCTTAGTATTTTATCGTGATGGCTCAGTGTGCAGTAGTTTGCATCCTCGAGCAGATTCAAGGTGGCAATGGTGGGGTAATCTGGTATGTTTTTTTTCTCTGGTGTTTCATGGCAGAATATTTGCACTCTTCTTCTTTTGTGGCTTTCACATGCTAACGATTTGTGGGCAACAGTTTTAATCTTCAGCAAGAAGCTGCAGGTTTTAAACACAGAAGCATCTCTTCCTCTCTGTCGCTTTGTAAGGAAATGAATAGCAGTAATGGTTCCCATGTTTCAGTGGCATGCCACCTAAAAGTTGGAACACCTAACACCTTTTCCAAAATTAACCGCAACTGGGATCAAGGTGCACACCAATATATAAATAATATAGCAACAGTCTATGAGCAATCACAGGTGTGGCTTCCATATATGATTCAGAAAAAATAATGAGCTGTGTGGATGCAAATAGGCATTTGGGCTGGGATTATGCAAGGCCTGAATTACAATGCAGGATGGGTGGGGGTAACACCTCTTTCAGTTTACAAATGCTAATCACAAGCTCAGCAGCCAGAAATCTCTGCAGCACTATTTAACAAATATTAATAAGTATAATTAAACTTCGTGTGCTAGATTTTCAGTGCCAAGGAGCTGAGAAACAGAAAATTTGCTATATGTTTTCAGCTTTAAGTGAATATAACACACTTTGGAAAGCAAGCCATCAAGATTAGGCTGCTTTAAGAAAATAAAAAAGTTTACCTCAGGAACACTCGAGATACACACACATGTTACCTAACTGCAGAGACCCTACAAGCAGATAAAATGATGCATCTCCTTACCTCCATCTCAAATTTCCTTCCTGAGTGTAATACAGAGTATGTATTTAACATAGAGCTTGTAATGGTATTAAAAGTGTTTATAAGGGCCACAGTTTCTAATCCTGAGTTCGAAGGGTGGGAATTCTACCATGACTGATGTGGTCATTGTCTTAACTCTGAATTCCTGACAAGACTCTGAACGCCATCAGCAGCTACTCCCTACTGTAATAACTGCCCTTGCAAAATTGGTGTCTCTGTCCTGGACTAGATGGATGATTTCCTTTCTCATGTCAAATATACCATGTCACTCAGACTGTTTAAAAACAAAGCCAAGGCTGCAGCAGGAGGGAATGCAATCTCGGTGAGAGCTCTTCTGCAGTTTCAGTACGGTAGCAATTGTGCCTATTGCAGGCTGAAAGCAAATGGAAAACTAATAGCGACAGCAACAGTGATGATCAGTAATTTTAAATGACTGCAGAATTTAATTATGTTGTCAATCAGCATGCTTCCAAATTGAGTTTATTTTGTTTTGAGTTCTCTTGTGATGCAAGAGAAACTGGTGACTGAGAGGTTTTTAAATGACCTCCCACCACAGCTGTGTGCTCTTTCTTGACATTATCTGGTTAAGAGCAAGTTAATGTGGTGTAGAAGTTAAGCTAATGGCTTTTTTCAAGTCACCAGGCACTAACACAGCCTCTTCCCTTCAGGAAAAGGTATATCGAGGCAAACAGCCTACCCTTCAGTTACCACTAGACTCAGCTCCTCTGGGTTGATTTGCTAGTCTGAAACTCACCAAGCAGGGGGGTGTTCCATCAACATCAGAGCAGCCAAGCAGCACCAGGCAGCACTGACCCTTACATACGGTAGATATGACTGAGGCTTCTTGCTGCCACTGGTGTGCTTTTGCTTGTGGTATCGACAGTTTCGAGCCTGGGGTCACCTCCCCCTTCTCACCAACTTTGCTGCCAGTTGCATCTCATTGATGTCTGCTCTATGATCACGCGTTTGCCGTTGGGCTGCTCTGGATCCAACCCTTTGTAGTTTGTTGTGGTACAACTCCCTTTGCCCTAGCATGGCTGCCTCCCAGGACCCATAGGTACTCACTAACATGGCTGGGTGGTCATAACAGTGCTGCTGAAGGAAGAAAGAGACTGCTGGGGTGGGGGTGAGCAGCACACGTAGCCTACCTCTTGAATCAGGAGGCTGTGGAAAGCATTGCCTAACCTTAGATGCATGTCTTTCTTCCCTACTTTAACACAAATTCCTTGACTCTTCAGTGTATCAAGTCATAACTGCTTTGAAGTGTGATTATTCCAGTCAAACCTATCTGGCAAGGGGCTTCTTCCTCCGAGGCAAGCTGTCAAGCCTTGCCCAGGTGAGCCCAAGCATTAAACATTCAAACATGTGATCAGGCTGTTGCAAAAGCATGTTGTGTCCTGACAAGTCTTATCACGTGTCAGGGGATGAGCAGAGAAATGTCTTCTGGCCAGAACTTGCAAAGCTTCCCCCACAGCTCTACAGCCTTCATTACTCAGTTGGAAAATGGAATACAATTTTTGGATCATGTGAATTTTGTCCCCCAAAGCACAGGAATCTGGTGTCTAAGAATATACAACAGAGGCTTCCACCTGCTTTTGTCAGTGACCCCCTCATCGTCACCCAGAGAGAACCACTGAACCCTGGACCAAGCCCTCAGTGAAACCTTATTACGTTGAATTTTTAAAGGGAAAATGGCCAAGTTGGTTAAATACTGTGAGACTCACCTATAAATTACTGTCCTTATACTGAAAAGGCACATGAGCTCTTGTAACCTGCTTGAATGTCTTGCTCGTAGCCAAGCAGTTCCAGTCACTATTTTCAATTCAGGTTCAGTCTGTTTTACTTAGTTACAGTTGTGCTAAACTTAAGTTCATTTAACTTCTGGAATGAGACTTAACACTGTGCTGTTATTCAGCTGGCACACAGTGGGGAAGATGGTATCACTACAGAGTAACATATATATATTTTAATACTCAGGACTTAGTAGACAATACCAGTATTTTCAGGAAAGGAGTGTGCAATTCTCATTATTTTCTAGGAGAAAAACTAATGGAGGTTAGGTTAAGTGTCTTACTCTTATTTTGAATTTCAGAAAAGGTTATGTAAGACCATTCAAAAGCACAAGTTCTAGAAGGTTTTTAAGCTTTTCAGTGCTAAAAATAAATAAAAATGGTTTGTACTCAGTAGATCTTATTCTGAGGAAGTAAAAAATGTCTTGCCGCTCCACTAGCAGAAAAGGTTTTGGCCCAGTGACTAGGGAACTTCCACTGCTAACAGAAGTGAAAATAAGTGCT
The DNA here is from genome assembly GCA_034008185.1 of Gorsachius magnificus. Taxonomy (NCBI): domain Eukaryota; kingdom Metazoa; phylum Chordata; class Aves; order Pelecaniformes; family Ardeidae; genus Gorsachius; species Gorsachius magnificus. The sequence goes on along the minus strand of CM067098.1, from coordinate 114,232 downwards.
GGGGAAATTGTAACAGATACAACACCAAAGATGTGTTCAGCTGTTGGTCACTTCAGGAGTTTCTTTGGCTTGCCATGTGCAAATACTAAGCACTAGCATCAGACCAGCGTGAAGTGCTGTGAGTTAGGACAGAAAGCTTATCCCATCACTGTATTCACAAAGAGAGCAGCGAATGAGACCTGACAGCAAGTGCGATGGCTCAGACTTGCAGTTTTATGTTATCCAAATGCAATGCTTTATGCACCCAGTAATACAGAATGCCTGGACTGGCCTCCCTGCCAAGAAGGGTTCATTTCTCAGTGTGCACAATAGCTGTGTGGCTTTTCCCCAAATACTTTAAGCCAAAGCCATCCTACCGAAAGCAGGGAAGATGCTTACTATGGAGTAAGCATCTGGATGGGGAAGTTTTCTTCTTTTTCCCATCCAAGAGTGTCTTTGTTATTAATTTGAGAGCATATGCTATTAAGGGCAGACCTGAGGTCTTTGGGGAATTCAAGTGCGTCCAGGTAAGGGGAGAACAGCAGTCTATTCAAGCATGGGAACCCTAAGCTAAAAAGGGGGATTCCAAGTATTAGGAATAGAGTGGGACCCAGAAGCAAAAGCTGGAAGAGATTTGCAGGGCAGTTGCTTCATTTTAGACAGAGTTCTACTGAAATGACAACTACAGAGTCTGTGCCAAGTCTCACAATTGACAAGGAATGAGCTGCAGCTCAGCAGCTTTGATCCATTTGCTGCAGCAATGATCGTGTAACTGAGGTGTGTTATTTTGGGGTCCTAGGGCTAAAGCTGCTGAGACTTAAGGGGAAGGTTGCAAGTACCAGTTTGACTTTTTCTGCCTTAGAAAAATCTACGGGGTGGAGGGGAAGCAGAGCTTTCAGTAGGATATTATAGTCAACAGCCTTGCACAGGATTGGATAACTTGGTTATGTTTTGCAGGCCAATCTGCATGGGTTCTTAGCAGTCTTATGGCACAGCAGTAGGTTTTTGAGGGCTCACATAAATGAAGCTTAGTGATCTCCCCAGGTATAGAAGCCAAGTAATTAGGCATTACTAAAAACTACATCTGAAATTTTTTCCATCAAGTGTAATTCCAAGGATGGTAACCTGCTTTATTCTGAAATGAGCTCATTGACAGAAAAGGTGAAGACTTCAGGCTGCCAGATCAAGGCAAGTATTCACCCGCATACACAGCTAAAAGACCAAAGTTGTGCAGTGGTTCGGATCTTCAGTAACCTTATCCATGGCTCACATACTACAGTTCAATATGCTTGCTCTAGATGAGTATTCGCATTGCTTTCTCCTCTTAAGAAGAAAAAAAAATCACCATGCTGTGCTCAAGCTTTTCTCATCCTCAGAATATGAGTAGCTCCTCTTCAGCCACACAATGTACAATTTAGTTCTTTTTTAACAGGTGAGAAATTGAAGATGGGAACACTACTGCCCTCTCTTTTCTGTGCAATGGTGCCTAACATGCTATGGGTGACTCTGGAAATAACAAAGGTTATTAATAACAACAGGCCAAATTACTTAAGCTTATGGGATGTTTTATGGCCAGCACAAAACTATAGACACCAGGCTACCAGACAGTAATGAGGAATTAAAATTAATGGTGTGCAATGTGAGTTATTGATCGTGCCTGCAGAAATCTTAATTAAATGCAAGCTGAATTCAACATTTGTTGCACATTTAACATTATTCACTTTGAACTTTGCAGTAAATGCAGATCTCAAATGCACAGCTGTGTACGCTATTCAATAAAGCAAAAACCAAAATGTATCATAAATATTTTATAACTTTATTAAACTCAAGACATGACAATATTCAAAATACAAAGTGAATTCTTTTTTATTCAATACTGTACATGATGCAGAAATATCAGTGCATTTCTATAGCATGTATTTCACCTTCATTTAGTTTGTACTAAAACAAATAAAAAGTAAGCTTTAAAATAGCTCAAACATCTCATTCAGCAGTTTAAACTGTAAACAGCTTGTTTATTTCTGTTAGGAGGAACACATTCATCTTCTGTACCTCCATTAACGAGCACCCTTTCTCTTGTGCTTATCTGTAAGAGGATAAATGTAATCAAAACGAGCATGAGAAACTGCTAATGCACAAATGTGGCACCTCAATGAACTTCAGTGGATCGCTGAGGCACAATGAGGAAAAATTAAACAGCAAAAAGCAGCATCTGAAGCAGCGAGATGGGACTGACACTGTTCATAAATGGTTTTTCCTCATACCCTCATCCCCCCCCTAAAATACTGAATAGAAACAAAGACACAAGACCAGCTTGTGCTGTGTTTCTGTATTTAATACAGTCAGAATTTCAGACTCTAGGTGAACATGTAGTAGTTACTGCCTACTTAATAGCAACCATATAGCTGCTCATATCCTCTGCCACTTTCAGGACACTTTCATGTGTTTCTAGGATCCATCAGGAAAAGAGCAGCAGCAGAGGCTTAGCAATAGCTGGTCCAAGTCTCTCCTAGGAAAAACTGCAAAATTGAGCCAAGTGTGTCTAGCAGCTGAAAGAATCCACAAAACCCAACTCACTTTAAAAGTGTACTAGTGTCAAATTAAGTTGTAAAATAGATTCATCTTTCAAAATGTGCTTCCAATATGCTTGCCAAGTCTTGAAGTGGATATCAGATCTTGCAGTTACCTTCTTACCAGGTTGGCATATCCTAGTCAGAGAGGCTAAGATTCTGTTCTTGGCAGAGTTACTCTATGAAAGGAATTTTGGAAATGCCTGATAGAAAAACTGTACTGCATTACCTGCTCTGTTGTCAGCTTTATAAGTGACTTGTAAGCAAAGCTAGGGTTTTTTTGCAACATGACTACCAAATATGTTCATCTAGGTAGCATATAACTGGCCAACTGTGACTACTATCCCTCCATATGTTTCTATGGAATCTTTTGGGTTTTCAGCTATACGTACCAAGAAAAAAAACAGTCTTAAGAAACATAATCAGAGATACGCAGCATAAGAGGACTCTACCATCCAGTTTCCAGTTCTCAGAGGACAAACTGAGAACCTTAAGAACTTTGTAACATGATAAAGTTCAGCTCCATCCTGAACAACTGAGCTGAGACTCTGCTCCCAGAGACTAAGGGGAAACCACGTAAGACAGGTGTTTTCGTTTCATATGACCAGCTATGTCCATTCTGGGTTTTGAGTCCAGTTTTGTTGGGGCTGAAGTAGCTGTGCAGTCACCAGACCAGGACTGAACCTCTGTGTTAGAGCTACTTTCTTCTGCTTCTCTGAAGAATTTCTCATACTTGTCCAAATATGGAGGCCTTTCAGGCAGCAGATAGTAGTGCGTTGAACTGGCCTTCTTACCGTTTTCAATAATCGGAAGAATGCAAGGGACCCTGTTGGAAGATCCTTCACTATTTTGTCTTTGTAGAGCTTTGCTGCTGACATACTTAGGATCAGGTGCAAAACTCTGAGTGGGGGGCATAACCCCATTGAGGTATGATGGCAGGCTTTTGGGACTTGGCGTACGGGAATTGCTGCGTGACAAAGGTTCTCTTGGGGGCACTTTTGGAGGCCTGTCTTCATCACTGTATGCACTAGAAGCAACTTCTGCTGACCACCTTCTGTAATCTGGTTTGAGAGCCCTTGGAGGTATGGGAACCCTTGGTGGAATCTCTGGTTTATCTTCATCAGAGTTTGGAGAAGACCTGTTTAAATGTCCAGATAGTCTTACTACTGGTTTATTAAGAGACCCAGCTGGCCCGGAATGGGACCTTCGCAAACGTCGATGCAGCTGCTGTGGAGGAGGATAAATACTAGATATGTATCCATTTAGGCTTTGTGTAGGGTTGGCATCTTCTGGGTTTGGTCCTGTTGGAGTATCAAAATATGCATAGTTGATTTGGCCACAGCCTCTAAAGCTCCGCCGGCTTGGAGCACTGGATTTAAAAGGAGGAAGTTCATAATCTTCTAACAAGAAGTCAGTATCTGAGCTAGTCAGGAATTCCACCTCTTTGTCAACCTCATCTGGAGCAGGGCCTTCAGAAATAGGCAGCGGGGGTAGTGGCCTGGAGCTACGGTCATTAGAACACGCAGACAAAAACTGATTTGGCCCATTTTTTATTGGCATGTGAGCAGGTGTTTCTTCAGAAACACAACCCATGGTTAAGGACAGTTTACTAAAGCCAGGAACAAGACGGTCTTCATGTCTTGAAATAGGCTGTTCATTTTTGGGACTTACAGGAGGTGGACTGGATTTCTGAGATGGGACTTGGATGCAACTTTCAGCAAAGCTGTGGTCATTCATGGAAGCATGGTTGGAAGAGTGCCCTAAAAGGATGAGAGAGTCTTAGAAACACTTTTCTGTGTAACACTCTGGCGCATTACTTTGCTGCTGCATATTTAACTATTTAATTCCTTCTAATGCAACAATACGTAATGTCTGCTTAAGGATTCCAGTAGCAAAACTTAGCTATTACAGATCTTTCCTGGTTGTGGATTTAATGCGTTTAGTTAAGAGAGCAGCTGATTATCTTACTGGTTTAGGCCAGTGCTCCAGTTAAATAAGGTGGTTCAAGAGACCCTAGGCAGAAGCAATAGAACAGAGGTACAGCCTCCAAAATCCCAGCAGAGAACTACAAACGAACAAGTGCTATTTTACTAATTGACTTTTCTGTCAGAACTGTAATGGAAACTCAGATGCCTCTGAGTACAAGGAAAAGGGGTTTTCTTTGTTTGTTTTAACTCAATCACGTTATTGAAAATAATTTTTTGGTTGGGCTTGAATAGTAGTAGTTTTTTGAAATGTTTGCGTTCCATCACCAGAGGGCAGCCTGATATCCAGAATGAGAAAGCATTTAGTGTCTTAGTCAAGACTTCAGGATTATTTTTTTCCAAGACAAATCCATTACACTACCTAAATACATATGTGTTGGTCTTTAGACTTACCAATGGATGTTAAATGTTGCTCTGTTGATGTATTCAGATTATATGCCACTGCTATAGGGTCCACATTAAAGAAACTACTAAAAAAAAAAAAAGCCTTTGCTGTAAATAAACCATAGGTCAGTACTGGCACAAGTATTCTTACCGCTCATCTCATGTACTTGAAGATGACATAGATCACATTTTAGCCTCACTCACTTTTCAAATCCACTGTGGCTACCCCAGCAGGTTTTCAGACTCCCCATGCCTTGACCAGTGTGAAGAAATCCGGTTTTTAATGGGACTCTCATCTCCTGGGCAGCAACTCCTGCAGTTGACATTGTGCACTGTTCTCTGGTGATGTCTCAAGACCCTAGAAATTCACAGTCCTTGACAAGTTTCCTGCAGTTTTCATTCCCTTCAAAAGAGAGAAGGACATAAATATCAGAAATGCAAACTTGAACAGTTCATAGCTCATTTGAAATTTCAGTATTTCAAGCAATTAAATAGCTCTGTAGGAAGGCCCCCATGCTAATACTTGCCAATAGGAAAAGTTTACTGAAGTTGTTATTTTGTGTCTGGCTGTGAAACTAAGGTATGAAATAGGTAAGCTGTCTTACAGAATTAAAATATGTTCAGTAAAGCTATTGATAAATAGCAACTGTGCATCAGCAACTTCAGTTCTTATACATAAACTGCCAGTTACTCAGGCAAAATAAGCTTTCCAGAACAATCGTTTTAACTTTCTAGTAGCCATCTACAGTTGTATTGTTTTGCTAATGAGTTTATGGTTTCCAGTGTAGCCAACACAGAACAGCCTAGTCTGTTTCTTATTACCTTCAGTAGCCTAACAAATGGCCTTTGCTCCAATAAACAGAATTACTGATGACCTAACTCGGAATTCCAAAACTTATTTTATATAAAGCAGTTGCTAATATTAACCAACTTAAGCATTAAGATACTTTAAAACAGCCTCAAGTCTTCTAGCTATTTCAAACAAATTGGAAATCTAGTGACTTGAAATAACCTCAGCTTAAACTGTCCTGCTGTATTCAGATTTATTTTGAATGTGTGATCAATGCTTTATCTGGCCCATTTACAACAGAAAAAATGTGTTGGCAATTGCTTTATATTGAGTAAGTAATCATAGGCTAAGGGACAAGTTGACTCACAGGGCTTTGTTTAGGAAATTCAGAATGGATTATCAGGGGGTGGGTGGGTGTGCATGTGTGGCCGCGGCAGGGAGGGGGAGGAGGGGACAGTATAAAAGCAGTCGACATTCTGAAGGCAGGAGAAATTAAGTCTAAGGCTGTAAGGAAAGATGTTCTCTGGGTCTGTGCTTTATCTACACAAATAGCCTAAATTTGGCAAGTACAATATGGTGTTATATGACGGTTTAAAACAAAAGACTACCTAAAAAAGCCCCAAACCACAAACTGAAGACCAGCCCACCCAAAATAGTTTAATTTATATCTCTCTTGAGAATGACCAGTTTCTTAACATGAACTTCCTTTCTCTTCCCCTTCCCCTTCCCCCCCTGCCAAAAGAAAAAATTCCGCCAAAAGAAAAAATTCCACCCAAAGAAAAGTCAACCAACAATTGAGGGGCAGATACATTAGTGCAGTATACATGTCAAGAAAACACCTTCACAATATGGTACTGAAAGAAAATATGGTACAGGAACAAGTAACAGCTTATGCTTTTATGGTAAATCTGTTCCAAAATGGGCATTCTATGGAGAGGTGTAATCTTCCTTTTCCTTTAAGAAGAAAGATCCTTTATACTTATTTGCAACATGAGAGGTGGGCAGACTCCTAAGCAGTGCTGTAAACCAGGTGCCCCAGGATTAATTTGCAATTTAACACTGCTATTAGCCTTTTATAAACAACTGTTTGAGAAAGAACAACTCTGCTATGCTTTTCTAAATTTGAACTGGGTCCAGTATTGATCACCCAAGCAAACAGTAGATGCAAAACAGCTTCTGACTGTACGTATGTTTATAATGTGCAAAATCTAATCACGCTCTTCTTTAGAGTGTGGTGGTTTTCTTGATTGTGACTAACCGTGATCACCCTTGTGTCAACGGAAGTGGGATTATTTTTTGTTTGCTACCAGATACCCAGTGTATTTTAGCCAGGCATTTAAGAACCCTAGACAAAAGGCTATTAGCTTTAATACAAGTGAACAAGGGCCATACCAGTGTTCTGTCTGCTGCAGCAGAGTATCAGTCTTAGACCTACTTACTTCAGCCCTACTGATTTTAGTGAAGGCTGTGTTCTTCCTTTTCAAACAATCTCCTTAAAAGCTTGCCCTGGCAATTTTTGCATTACTTGGTCAAGTTGGACCCTTCCCAGTAATGGGAATTGCAGATTTTCATAGTAAAATTAAATACAAACATACAGCCCCAGGAAGCAATAATGTAGTTCTGATTAGCAAATGAGTTCAAAATCTCTAGTAGTCCTGTAACAGCAATTCCTCCTTCCAGTTCTGTAAGTGTATGTAGAACTGTTGTCTATGGGAGAGAAATCAATTTGTCAAAATGACTTAAGCAGCACAGTACAAGCATAGCACCAATTCTAAAATTACTTTCTATCATGTTAACACAAGTTGCAAATAAAACATCCATCACATCAGCTCACACTGTACAGAGCAGTGATTTTCATGCCTCACAGAGCCTATCCTATTAGCAATGAATCTGCAAAAGAAATGAAGGAGAAAGAATTAGTGAATTTAAGGCTATCTATGAAGGAGTTTGTACTTCCATTTCAGTATTTTTTGAAGTCAAATGCAAGTCATAAGTTGAAAAATCACTGATACAGAACACTGATTAGTCAGCAAATGATAGTACTCCACCTCAGCACGCATACCAGATCCAACAAGACCATGAGCGAGACATTGATTATGATATAAAAAAATGAGACCGGAAGGGGGGGTGGCATTGCTGTAGTTTGAGAGCACATGTAATGTGCTTGCTATGATAACATACAACCCTTGCAGGGCTTGTTAAGAAGCCCAGCCTCCATCAGATCCCACGCCAAAACCACTGCTAGTAATTACCGTGTCAGCTTTCTAAATGCTGTCTAAATCTCAGCTCTCAAGACTGATAGTTGCACAATCACCTTTCTGAAATCCCTCGGAATGCTAAGCTCAACTTCTGAAATGGACTGAAATATTTATTTAGGCAGGAATAGGTAGGGTTTTTGTTTGTTTCAATCAACTCTTTATTTTTTAAAAAAAAAGCACAGACAAATTTGGCAGCCATAAAACCTGCTTGCTTGTTACAAGCTCTTTGTGGATTCACAGAAGGTGACTTGCCTCGACATCTCAGCAGCAAGTTGTGAGTGGACTGAGTTATGAAACTGTCCTCCATGCCTTAAGCCAGGAGTACCGACAGCGGTAAGGCGTGTGCTCTTTCACTGAATCGCCTAGCTACTTTTTCAGTGGAGTCTAGAGAGTTGGTGCTTGTATTTTAAACCATGAATAAGCTTGTTTGAAGAAACAGTATCTTAAGAGGGAGCCATGAGGAGTACAAACTCTGTATTTTATACAACGTGCTCTTAATAAAGCTGAGCAGTATGTATTTCATGAGGCTACTATTTTCTAGTAATTGGCTTAAAAAATTTTTTACAAAGGTCAGACATGAAGATCTAAATACCAACAGTTTCCACTGTAACTGTTGGCCCAATCCTGCCTCCTTAAAGACTGAAGGATCTAAACTTAACCATAAATAAAATCAAACTGTGTTTGCTAAGGAAAATGGACACTATGCTGTAATGAAGCTTTCTAGATCTCATGCTTGTTTGCTGCTCATTTGCACAGAATAAGTTTCTGGTTACTCTGCTTGTCTGCCCAAGTCATGCATAGATAATGGCACTTGGAAAGATCGAAGCACTTTGAGCGCTTTTGAACATGTTACAGTTTCAGTGTTATTCAAAAGAAACTGAGTTAGTTCAAACTAAAACTATAGCTAGTAATTCCTACAGGGCAGATACAAGCCAAGGCAATTCAAAGGTGTGTCAGTGCATTAGGAAGCTATCAATGCTATCTGCTGAAAGGCAAGGTAACTGCAAAGGAGATAATTTTTAATCATTCATGCCTGCTCACATTAACAAATAAGAATTATTCTAAATATCAGAGATGAGATTGATTCTCCCCATCCTGGCCAAATACATCTTCAGACTTGAACCAATGAGCGATGAATAACAGGATGAATATCCATAAGCAGTAGGGTATCTACATAGTGAGGAATGTATATGGAAAAATATTGGAAAAATTGTGTGATGAAGTTGTTTTTATATAAAATGTTCCAAATATACAGTTTTCATGCTGATATATATTACTAAATACTTGTGTTATAGCAACAATAATCCTCTGCTTAGAAACTAAGGAGCATTTGCATGTATTTTAGCTCAACAGCTATCACTGATCACAAAAAGAATCTTGTTACTCTGTTCCCCGCGCTCACAGCCCCAGTGCAACCAAATATTTGAGGCAAGTTGGGTTCATAATAAAGAAAACCTTTCTGGTACGCACAGTAGACCAAAGCATGCTCTAGAGTGTTTCACTTAATGGGTATGGAATACAGCAATTTGCTGTACAGATTTTTGAATGCCCGCACAAATTTTGGACAGTTTTTATAAGGGCAACATTCTTGACCAGGAGCTTATATACTTCTTGTAAGAAATGGGAAATGGGGGTGGGAAGTAAAACCTACTTACCACTTTTGGGAGGGGAAGAAATGCAGCTGCCTTAAATCCACAACCTATTTTTGCTCACCTTGCCACCACATATCTTTAACAAATCTCAGAAGCAATTCACAGGAGGAGGGGCACATTTTTGCACTACAAGTCATCTGTTCCAGCTAGCTGTTCCTTATTTGACAATGTGATGTAATTTCCTTTTTTCCTTTGACTTTCTATTTAATGCAAGTACCTGAGACAGACCCACCCCTTTTAATATTTAAGTATTTCAGACTTCTAATTGGATTTTTAAAAGCCTAAACACTGTTAGTATACTTTCTGGAACTCCGTATACTTGGAAAAAAAAAAATCCTGGTTCTCTAGTGGTCATATAATCCCTTAAGTGCTTCTGTCTTTGCAACTAGATGAATGCACAGTAACCAACACCTAGCAGAAAGAGCCTCATGAGAAGGTTAGTGTAAAACTATTAATTTAATAAATAATTAGATCTTATTTACTATCTACCAAACTTCTACAGTGCAGTTCACTAGTCCTCCAAATCATAAGCCAAATCATGCTCAGATACAGGCCTCAGAAGATTTTTTCCATTTATAGGAATTACATTCTTTACAGTTATATAAACAAGGTATATTCTTAGCTTTGAGAGACTTTTCTATGCATTCTGCCAACCAGAAATGGACTGTTCTGTGGCAGAAAACTTAAGACTATGATCATTTAGTGAAGATGGATAAAAATAACCCCAGATCATCAGAGGCTGCAAATAAAATTAATTCTATGGGTATACCCCAGATGATGATGGACATAAATGGAAAGAGACAAATCAACTGAACAGCAGACACACAATGCATTTCGATTATAATAGGCAGCTATTTTAGTTCATCAAGGAATTTAAGTTCGGTTAAAATTTGGGCTACTGTTTCATGGTCCTACACAGCAACTGGGAGGAACCTGTAAATTGCCAGTAGAAAACTAATAATTAAACAGCAAGACAATTGCTTTGCCTCTGCTTGTCAGATTTCAGATGCATGCTTAAGGTATGGTACTTCACCCTCCCGAAAATTTTAACGTGAATATAGCCAGCTTGCATTCAGGAAATAAAAATTCCTTTATAGCTGACTCAGAGTCATAACCATAGTGTTAAGACACTCTGTTATAAGTTTTAATTCTGTTTTCCACTATGGAGAAGTAGAACTGTGTTCCTCTGAAATAATTCCTGTATTGCAGAGGATGGCAGACAAAGGGCTTTACCAAGAACATACGCCCCTTCAAAAGATAGGTTTTATTAAAAAAAATAAATTTAAAAACTATCCTGTATCAGTAAATTGCTAAGGAAAGAAAACTAGGTTTGTACATAAAGTAACATGGGTGAATCGAGCAGTTTGGTTTCCTCTTTTAAAGTTTTACTAGCTTTTATAAATACAACTCACAAATGCATCTGAGATGCAGAGGCATCATTCATTCAAATATTCCCTAACTGACCAAAGAGACCTTGCCCCCCAGAGCCTTTCACAGCCAGTTTATCAATATATAATCAAGTACTGTTATCTTTAGATCAAGCATAACAAGCTTCTTGCTTATTGCTTCAGCAATGCTGCATTGGGTCCTTGCTCTGCATGCTACTGACAGGAGACCACCGAGGTATCCGAGCCGCTCCGGACCAAGGCAGTGCATGCCCACAGCAGGCAGGCGTACGTGCCCGAGAGATGCACTGTAAATTCTTGAAGGGTACAGTGGTGTCTCCAGACTTAAACTCCAGCGACTGGCTATTTTAGAAAATCGACGATATCGTGTACTGAGGTATTAAGTCACAAAGAAATGTTTATTCTAAATGAAGCCGTCCTAAATTAGAGCGCGAAGCACAGGGCCGGAGCCCACAATGCGGTCTCTGTTTACTCACAGGAGCGAGAGGCGCAGCTCGAAGGCGAGAGAGAGGAAACGCTGGTTCTGTTTCGGGTCAGGAGGAAAACATCCAGGCACGCGGCCGCGGGCACCGCTGACCCGGGCGGGTCCCGCCCTGAGGGGCTTTTGCGGCCTGAGCGCTCCCGACCACCCCCTGAAGGCGCGCTCCCCGCCGCGGCGAGCAGAGCGGGCGCCGCACTCGAGACGCCCCCCCGCCGGACCCCGCAGGTAGACGACGCGGCGGCGGGGCCCGGCCGACCCGCAGGTGCCGCCGGCGGCCGCCCAGTGCGCCCCCCGCTCCCCTCGCCGGCGGCGGGGCCCGGCACGGCAGGTACGGGGCGGCCCCGGGCCGTGGCCGAGCCCCGTCGGGCGGCTCAGGTGCGCGGCGGGCGGGAGCGGCCTGGGCAGGCGGCAGCAGCGGGGGGGCGCGCTCCGCCGCCATGGCAACGACCAGCGCGAGCGCGGGGCGGCGGGAGGTGCCGCCGCGGGGGCCACCACTCACCCCGAAAGCGTCGCGCTGCTCCGCATGTCCCCGCGCGGCCGCCGGCGCGACACGCATGCGCCGAGCCGCGGCAGCACCCGAGCACTGCCGCGCGGCGCGCCGACGGCCGCTCTTATGCCGGGGAGCGGGGGTTGCGGCGGGCCCCGGCGGGGCCCTGGGCGCCGGCAGCGCTGTCCGCTTCTCCGGGCCCGTCTGCGGGACCGCTGCTGGGCCCGGCGCCGCCTCCGCCGGTGCCCTCCGCCTGGGCCTGCGGCGCCGGCCGCCTCCGCGACGGGCGGGCGGGGGTGCGGGGCGGGGCCGGCCCGGGGGCCGCCCGGGCTTGGCCCGGGGGGGGGGGGGCGGCGCGACACCGCGGGATCTCGCGCTCGGTCCCCTCAAGAGCGACGCGGGGAGCAGCAGGCGCCCGGCGGTGCCGGGGTGGCAGGAGGCTGTGAGGCAGCGCTGGTGAAACCGTGCCGGCGCCGAGCCTTGCCCGCGGCGGCTGGATTCACCGAGCAGACGCCCGGGTCGCCTGCCCTGGCTGTCGGTTTGGCTCGCCCTGGCCGGCGCACTGAGCCTCCGGGGGCACCGTCCGCCGCCCCCCGCGTCGGTGTCCTTCCGTGCAGCATCGGGTTCCCGTTTCCCGGGGGGCGGTGGTTACTCGTTTCGCTGCCTGCTGGCCTGTCGGGGTCCCGTTCCCGGCACTGCCGGGGCCGGTCACCTCGCTCAGCTGCCGCCCGGTCTGCGGGGAGACTTGCGCGCCTCGCTGCACCGGGCGGGCGGGAGGCCCCTTCCCTCGGCTCGGGAGCCGTTCCCTTGGTCCTTGCCCCACGCACGCGTCTGGTGTCCCGAGTATTTCGCAGTCGCAGGGAACGCTTGTCCTTCAGCATTGCTAGAAGTAAAACACTGACACTTCCACCGTTCTAAGAAGTGCTGCTGTTAACGTCCATTTTCCTGAACTTTGTGTTGAAATAAGTCCATCTTCACGTGTAGTGATTTATTAGGCATCTTGAGTAATCATATGTGGGCTATCGCAGATTTGGCAGCATGTTTTGTGTCTAGACTTAGCATTTGTGATGGTAAACCACAGTGGTGAGAGCAGTAGGATTCTCAATGAAAGCTGCTGCGTAAAGACTGTTTTGTGAGTATTTGCAGGGGATGCTGTTTATTGCAGCATAAACAATGTGAACCTGGTTTTTGGTCAGTCTTGCTGTACAGTGCAATCATTTCTCTGTTGGACAAACGTCAATGTGGGAGGCTCAAACTCTCAGCAGAGAGCTGCTAACAATAAGACTAACAAAATGTGTCCACTATATGTTTTGAGCTGGAATAGTTATTAACGTTGCTAAGAAGGAAGAACGCTTGATTTCATTGCACCACGTGGTACACGTCTGCAGCTGACTTCTGCTTTCTCTGTTGTAGTTTGTATTGACCTCTGGTGAAGGTCCCCCATCTGACCTTGTTAGGGACAATAAGCTCTCCTGCTGCATGTTTGTATCATAAGAACTGCTGAATTGCTGTACAAATGAAAGTGAAGTGAGAAGAAAGGAAGGGAAGGTAAATTAGATATTTTTGGGGTGGGGTTTTGGGTTTTTTTACCTTGGATGTGAGAAATGATGAAGAGGTCCTCTAAAGTTGGCTGGGCATGTTATGTAGATGAAAGTGAAAAGAATATAAGGGGGGTGGAAGCCAGCAAAAGAAAGGAGGAGAGCAGACAAGTGAGGCTTTGTGTTTTTGATTAATTAGGGCATGCTGTGTGAACGATGAGAGTGCACTATGTTGTTGTGTTCTGGACATGTGCTTAGAGGGGGTAGCAACTGGTGATGACGGCTTCCACTGAACTGTATGTGCTCAAAGACTTCTTCCGAACACTGTGCTATACTTCTGTTGCTCTGGACTTGAAGATTGCAACTAATAGTTTCTGTGGACAAACTGCATGTGCAACATGAGTTATCTTAAGTTTATGTTGTCCTGGTTGCGTATATATGTTGAGGAGAAAGTCGCCTTTTTTTTATTATTTTTGTTTTTACTCTGGTACATTGAGGTATGTACTTGCTGGTGGCACAAATAGCCCTAAATGTTACTGTGAATGGATACCAAGGACAAACTTTTTTTAAAATGCTTTTCAGAGTGTTGACATGACTTCGGTAGCAAACTCCTGCAGTGCCGCCATGGTGGAACATGAGGAGTAAGAGATGTTTGGCTTTTTAGCTTGCTTGTGCCTGAGAACCTCTGGTCCAGGAAAAGGTCATTCTGGTTTTCCCTGCAGATGTTACCCTATGGCCTCTGTACTTCCATCAGCAGGCCTGGTTTTACTCTGTTAGATTATTTAGGAGTTACTTGATGTGCATATAATGATACGGAATTTTTGTTCTCTTACTGTTAAATGACTTTACCTATGGCCTTTGTTCACTGAAATCCCACTGCCTTGAATTTCTGATTGTTCTACTGAATAAAAATGTGTAATAATGGTGTTACTTGTAATAGTTTCTGTGCTGGCTTGTGCACAGAGGAGATTGAATTCTGTACCAACACTTACATTCTTGTTTCTGTCCCTTATTTGCAATACGAAGTAATTTCAGGACTCTTAAACCACCTCACAGTTCTGTAGGCATGAGTAAACCACTCTTTGTGATTTGCTAATTGCCTTAAAGACTAACTTCCAAGTAATCTTGGACATCCTGGTTGGCTAATACTAGTTAATAATAAGTCTGCTAAAAAACCAGCTCAGATAATAGTAGAAGATGCTTTAAACCTCTTTTGTACCCTGTTTTGGAGATGGGTAGCAGACTTGTCTGTATGTAATAAATGAAATGTCTGAATTCTGCGAAGAAAGTGTGTCATGGACTTGCATTCACGATATTCCCTTTCATTCAGGGATTCCCTTTGCAGAGGGAATCCCTGTGATACTGGATGTCCTTTGATCAGAGTTGTCCTACTCCTGGCTTGCTTTGCAGCTTATGCCTTTTCAATGATCTCGGTTCCCTTGATATTTCCTGTTTCCAACACAGAATTTTCGGTCCCTGTTTCTGTTTGTTTTGAGAGGAGACAGGCTTAAATGTAAGCAGCAGCTGGAGAAGCAAAAGGCAAAATCTCTTTAGGAAGCTAGAACACGATGAAAGTAAAATTTCATACTGAAAAATTGACATGGGAAGTAATAGCTCTATATTTTTAATATAGAATGTCAAATATAGCTCTTGTATGGTGAGCCAACTTCTATAAACAATAACTTTATTTTACCATAGCTGCTGCTGTATTATTGCTTAATCCTAGTTATTTGTGGCAGCTGCTCTTGAGCAGGAAGCTTGGGGTTTTTTTTCCATGTTTTCTGGTAAGTGTGCTTCTGGTCTGGCTACCTGAAAGGGAATGAGTAGTTTGAACACTCTTGTTTTCTGCCTTGTTAATGACTAGAAAAGGTAATTGTGGCAAGTCATTAGAGAGGAAAAGCTTTTCTGAAGAGAGGTAACCAAAGTGTAAGCTGGATGCTGTGGTGCTAGTTTTTGCATGACTACTTATGCAAAAGAGGGTGGTGTAGGTACACTTCTACCTCGCTTCCAGAGGTGCTTCTGCAGAGCTGAGCCCATCTGTCGCTTCAGTTATTTCAGATACAGCCTTTACGAACCCTTTAGTAAGGGATTGCTTGGGATAAAGCGAACCTAGCAAAAAGCAATGCAGAAGGTGTGGTCTATGGATAAATCTTTCCATCGTGAGAAGTCCCAAATTCTATCGTTATTTGGCAGATTAAAATTTGATATGTTGGCCGTGGCTTGGATACTGACTTCCAAAATGAATGAGTTGTCATGTCCCTCTTATCTCTCTCTTAAAAATCACAGCCTTTACCTCAAGCAGAATCAGGATGTGCACAGTAGAAGTTAAACTGTGTGCAATCGTTATGTAGTTTCATTTCATAAGTCTTGTTCAGGCCCTTCCGTTCTGTTTTGTGGTAGTCTGACAGAGTGGGTCTACATCCAGATATTGAGGTTAAGGAGTCTGCGTGCTCTCTTACTCTAGTGATGCTTACATCATGACAATGTAAACAAAGTACACAGATAATAAAATTCTTAGTTACCCAAGTTTTGAACATCTATCAACCTGAAGTGAGGGAAATCAACTTGAGCATCTGTTAATTCGAGGGAAAACCCAATACATACAGGATGCAGAGGAATTGCTGTAGTCTCACTGAACTGATAGCAAGTCAGGGACTGTGGTGCAGCAGTGGTAAACTCATGTGCTGGTACATGAGTGGACAAATCATATTGCCTAAACTACAAGCAGTTAAACTTTATACTACTTTTGTTCTTACTGTATGGGGGATGTTGTATGGTGTACTGTGGGGTAGAGAAAGATATGTGCAAGGAAGGGGCAGAGACAATGAGTCTGAGTGTAAGGCATATCCTTAGATTAGCAGTGCAGACTCTCTCATTGCAAGGGTAACAGTATACTACCGTGCAGACCTGAGGCTGAATTTCAGCCTCGTACAGGGACCATTACTCAGGCTTTGTGTGAATTCACCCTATACAAGACTTTAAAGCAGTTGGATAGTGCTAAATTGCCTCTTAAGTAATCTGTAGAAACTGCCACAGATAGCAAATCTTTTATGCTTCAGGCATATGGAAGTGGTTTGTGATGCAGACATACTATCTAAAGTGGAGGCACAGCATGGCTTTTGTGAGCTCTCAGCTGTGTACCTTGATTACATCTCTGTCTGAATGCTGCAAATGCCAGAAGTTTTACATGGCTTCAAAAACTAGGCAGAGAGTGCCTGATGAAAGAAAAATCCATTAAGGCTGCAGAGAAAAGTGCCTTGTATCAGACTTGTGGGAACTGAGAGAGGGCGTTGCCAATTGCCCTAAACATATAGTTTCCTTTTTTCCCCATAGTAGGGTAATATTGGGTTAGGTGGACCTTGGGATTTGAGGCAGTATGGCTACCGTTAGGATGCATCTGTATTTTGCTCTCCCTTTCATATTTCAATCGGACTCTTCCATCATTTTCTGCCTATGTAACTGGCTACACAATGATTTAATTCTGCTTGCAAGATTCAGCTCAGGTCCTTGTCTCTGCAGATGTTTCCTGAATCCTTCCAGGAAAGGACCACGTCGTTTTTTGAGTTTGGAGACCACAAAGAAGGGAACAGGACTAGGAGAGCGCTATAGAACTTTTTCAGTGCAAGGATTCATTGTTGCTGTGAATGAGGAACATGTGCTTACTTCGCTGGTCAGATTTGTGTGAATGCAGTTACACCAGGCAGGTATAGGGCAGAATGAGTGTGTTGCATTTCCAGTTTAGCCAGAAGACCCACAGAAGGGAGGAAACTCATGGGTCAGTAAAGGAGGGCTAAATTAGAGGTTAGCATATTCAAGTGTCTAGACGGCAAATACAGACATACTGCAAAAGTCAGTCTGTCAGGGAGTGGAGAGTCTAGATTAAAAAGCCATTTCAAAGGCATGTTGCCTGGATGGGGTAATCATGTGCTCAGACTTTTTCGGTACATAAGCATAAGCGGAGTGAGGGAAGAGATCAAAAAAGGACACAAAGATTGGCACAGATTCTGTAGCAGTTTAGACTGGAATGGAACTTGATAAATTAAAAATAGCTGGTTGTTCACACTTGTGTTTCCCAGAAATGGCCACAGCCACATCTGTTTGTTACCCATCCGTTCTGCAATATTTGAATGCCTCACAGAAACGTTACCTCCATCCTGCTGCTGTAGGGACGCTGTTATGTAGTCCTCCCAGGCTGAGTTCATTCTTGCTCTCAGGCATGCAAACTGGTCATCAGGAAGCTGAGCTGCTTCAGTCTGGTGGAGTACCTGGAGTTCACTTAATCCCTGTTAGGTTGGATGCTTTTAGGGCAGTGTTGAGAGATGTTCCACTGCAGGATGCTGGGCGGATCAGCAGAAAGAGAAGAGCTGACTCAAATCCCAGTCTAACTGCCCTGTTGCATCCCATTTTCTTCCTTGCAGAGCCAGAGGGCTTGCTGTCAGCTGAGTGGCTCAGCTGTCTTTTTATACCCTTTGGGCACAGTGTTTCACACAAGTGTAGTGTTGGGCATAACGACAGTTTGGGGGAAGTTCCAGGAATCTGCCTACATGCAGTGTTAGGGTCCACAGCACTGCTGAAGTTCCTTTTCATCCTTCCCAAAAACATGTTGTATTCTGTTACCTTTGCTTTTTTATTTTTCAGTGTGCTTTTTCTGCCGTGGTCATCTTACTACATAGATAGATGCCTTTGTGGTGAAGCTCAACAGCCCAGGAACGATAGGATGCATTCACACAGTATTTGGAGGCAGAGGTGTCTGCGATGGCTGTTCTTCAAAACAACTAGAAGCTATGTGAATAGTGGCATAGTTCTCAGCTTGAGCTGTTATACCCTACCTCATATGTTGGCTTTGATAAACAGCCGAAGTGAGCTTGCATCTGAAAACCGCAAAACACTCTGTGTGCGTGTGTGGTGTTTCTTATCCCTGCCAGGGAAGGATTTCTGTCTCTTTGCTCTAAGGTCTCAACTGATTTGCCCACTGCAAGGAACATATCTGATGCAGGGGCCTCTGAACTGGTCCTTGCACAAGGTAAAGTTTATTAGTTGCTCTGTCAAAGACAGCAAGGTAAGGGACATAAATTAGACCGGGTAGGCTGTCTGTGGAAGGAGCCAGCCCTGGGTGATCTGGTGCACTGCAGCACGTGCTGCTGAGGCCCTACGTCCACTGAGTCAATCTCCAGGCACACCACGTTGCATTGCCCAGCGTGAGATGCAGGGATTGCTGTGGCCAGACCCTTGTTCGTCAAGACCAGACAGGAACTTTTGAAAAATAACTAAACAACATCAGTATCTATAGCTGTTGGTCATTTTGTATTGGCAAGCCTAGAAGTTGTCAGTCTTTTAGAGTCATAATTGGGCAGTAGGCTTCACTGAGATTAGAAAGAATGGTGTCAGTCAGCTCTTTGCTTTCATTGTGCCTTTTCCTGTGGTTTGTTCTATCCTTTTTACCTATTAAAGGCAAGAGCATAGTCTGTTCTTTTGATAAAATTGTTTATTTATAGAGTATCATCAATAGATGTGGCTTATGATCTCTATAAAATAAATAGTAAGCAAAACTGACAGCCTAGAAGTAGAGCATGCCATTAAATACAAAACCCAGGGAAGCTTGGGGTGCCTTATGTTATCAGGTGGGTATTTGCGAGACCTCTGAAAGCAAGGGAAGGAGATTCCACAGATTTTTAAAGATGTGAAGGTGGAACAGTATGTGGCTTCAGTGAGCCAGGGAGGTGAGAGCAGACTGAGCAGTAAGGACAGGGGGGGTAAAGCTCAGCTGGTTCTCATTCTGAACCAGTAATTTCAGTTTAAAAGCTCTCTCTTTATAGAAACAGTGTTTGGAAACAGTTCTATGTGGATCATTGTAGAAATTAATAGCTCGGTAACTTGATTCCCAAATAGTATAAAGTTAATTTTATTCATATTTGACATTCTGCCCATACAGGGTATGTGGAAGGGGGCACAACAGTCTGCTGAGCATTTATATTTTGAGATGCTTGTATTTGCACTACTGATCCCTTGCTACGGACATCCCCAACAAAGTGAGACTGTGTTGCTGAGCTTGCTTCTGGTTTTTTGTTCTGTCAAAATGTGACATGTGTTTTAATATCTATTTGTGAATGATATCTTTCATTCCAGAGTCTAATGCTTGCTTACTTGAGGCATCTTTGTGCCTACTAATAAACCACTAATTTTCTGAGAAGCCGAGCGCTATAGCACTTAGTGATTTTGCTGGAAAACAGATTAATCAACGTCTCTGAATTTCAGCTCTTGTGTCTACACATAAATAGCTGATATTTAAAGTACTTACTTAGAAGTGTTTTTAAATGTTGGTGTCTCTAGTCCCTTGTACTAGTTAAGGTTATATATATGTGATCTAAATAACCTTTGTCAGGTTTAGAGAAAACAACTAAGGTCATGCCTTTAAGATCAGGTTGCCTCAAAACATTTCAAATTGGGCATCTCAAAAATTGAGTCATGAGAATAGCATTTCACTCTTATATATATTTGTCGTATGAGTGTGTGCATATATATGTGTGTGTGTACTAGACGGGTCTTAACTGTGCTTGTGCATAGCAGCACTGGCTGCAAGTAGGTAAGAAGGGGGGAAAGCTGGTGTAATCACACTAATTCTCAACAAACTTTTTATACAACATTTTTCAATCTCTTTTAATCTCCCAACTTGTCTCCCCCTTTTTTCTTTGTGATTGATTTACCAACTCCATTTACCAGCCTGATGTATTTGGACAGAAAATTAGATTCCTCTTGTGCTTGCACCCAACACCCCCGCAGTCCTTGATTCAAGGCATTGAGGAATACTGTGGAGTGAACTCCTCTACTCGGTTCCTACTTCTGAACCTTGTGGCAGTTGTTGTTCCAGCTGTTGCCCTGCAAGTTGGTGGGAAAAGCAAAGCTAGGGATGTATTGACTGGCAGTTGGTAGAAGTCCTGACAGACTGATACCTTTGCACCTAATTGCATGAAAGTAAGCTACTTGATTACTTACATTCTTATGAGAGCATTTCTAGATGATGTGCACTTGATATTTTATGTGTATTGGCTCTACTAATGAAGTCTGGGAAGAAAAAAAAAAGGATTCCAAGGAGAACTGGAATTTATTAACGCTGTAGGAATAAGCTGCTTTTAAGAGTAAGAAACATGACCTTCTGAGAGTCTTGGTCTGCTGTTTGGTATCTTCACACCTCACATAAACATGGATAGAATTATAAAACTACAAGTGAAGGGAATAACCTGATTCTGTGTGTTTTCCCCACTCGTCCCCCTGCCCCCCCCAAAAGAAAACTAAAAAAATACTTTGCACTCCTTTAATATACCACATTGAAATGTGTCAAGCAATTCTTCAAACTCTGAATTGAATTCCCTTCTGTGTTCAAATTTAAGACATTTACAAGGGATAATTAATTTATGCCATTTCTTGGGTTTAAGTATATTGCAGAAAATTCATGGGAAGTATTTCACACATGATTTGAGGGGTGAATCCAAATGACGGCGGAGGGTTTTTTGGCAACTAAATAGCTTGCATTTTTAGCACATCTTTGATTTTAATTACTTAAGTGATATGGTGTTTGTTCTGTCATAAGCATCACCTTCTAATTGTTAATCAAAATGGTGTGAGTACCATAGTCCTACAGAACTTCTAATGAGTTCGAGGTGGTTTGAATTTTACATTTTTAGTGTAGATTTGTGGTAATGAGATGGAGCTGTTGAAAGCAGATCTGAAGAGTAAAGTATGATTAAACTGAATTTGCTGTTGATCTTAAAATATTGGGGGTGGGGTGGGGGAAGTATTCCTGTTGCATGGCTGGGAGTAGCTCTGCGGGGAGAGCAGTGGGGCAAGGTCTGGATGGCGAGGCTGCACCCACGTGCCCTGTGGCACGGCCAAAACCTAGCATCCCTGAGTCCAGAAGTTGCCATCGTCTTGAAACCATGCTCTCTTCCATCTTCCACAGGGTTGCTGCAGGTTTGGGAGCTAGCATTTCTTTGTGGAAACGTCTTCTCTTCCTCCTGGGATCTGCTGAGTGTCTTCACAGTCGGGGCAGAGCAGCTGGTCCCTGATGAGTCTGTACAGTCCACTGCAGCTCACGTGACTGATTTGCACGGCCTGCGGCAGGCGCAGACTTTGCTGGGCAGGGGCTGGAGGTGGCCTTCGTGTGGAAACTCCTCTCTCATCCTGTTCCTGGATTGCTGCGTGTTTCGTTCTCCCTCCATCGCCTGTGCTTCCTCCTTTGCTGTTCCTGTGTCCTCGTGAACACAGAAAGAATAATTGTCTTTGTAATTTAGCAACTGGGAATCCTATCCCAGATAAACTTTAACGTTTCCAGGAAGTCATAGGTACTTCTCTTTAAAACGTAATGAGTTTGTCTTTGTTTTCTCCTTCTCTAATTGGCACTTTCCATTCTAATAAACCAACACCCACAAACTATGCAGCCACATGATCTTTTCAGTTAATACAAATCGTCATTTCCAGTCCAATAGACTCAGTTAATTGTGCAAACCTGCAACACACCCATAAAGTGGCTATCTAGTTTGTTATGCAATGATGAATCATGAAGGAAATGTGGAGTGTAATTAAATAGTGATGCAAAGATAGTAGTATGAAGCCAAAATCAAAGTATAAGTGATAATCATCTGTATTAAATGTTTGTTTCTGCATGTTGTTTTCAGAAATTACTTAAATGATAAGTTATCTGGCTGCTGCACACATGCCTGGCATATGTTTTGACAAGTTAAAAAATGACCTGCAAAACTGTAAATAAGCTGAACCAAGCCTGCTATCAAAATAGTCTTTTGGGGAAGGAAAGATACGTGGCTCAATCTCAGACTTGGCAGGTGGGTGCTTTCTAATTCTGGTGTGATCTCCCAAGTTTTCTGGTCTTGCTGGAAGCAGTAGTTTCAAAGTAAAGCCCTCATGAAGTTTCTGCTGTGAAATGATTTTGAGTGATACAGGCCTTATCTCCAAGTTACTGTAGTATCCCTTCACTCAATAGCGAAAGATGTTGCCTGTTTATCAATGGAGAGCTTTGGGCTTATGCAGAGGATGGGTTTTCTGGTGATGGGTTAATGATTTCTCTTAAATCCTCTTCTTATAACCTTGAAAATAAGCTTTCCATACAAGCATGCAGAGAGGGGTGGCCACCCAGTACTCTGCAATTATGTTGTTTTGCCCTTTCCCAAGCTGCTCACTGTATATGAGAGCAAACGTTTGCTTGTTTTCCACACACAACAAACACTGGTGATAACCTCTGGTACGTTGGTGGTAAACACGTTAAGAAGGGTTTTCTTTGTCTGTCAGATGGTATTGTATTCCAGTGCAGCAGCTGACAGCAGTTCAGCAGCATTATTAGCTGGCTGGCTCCCAAAAGACAGCCCCGCATTTCAATGGAAAATAAAGATAATCCAGAAGTATGTGTAATGAAAGTAACATCCATTCAGGATCTTGTGTGTGTGTGCGTGAATATTGAGACAATGCACAAACTGAAGTTCTGAATCTTCTGTTTGACTGTGGTTCCAACTAAACCAGAGACATTTGTGGTTGGAATAAAAATAACATGAGAAATGCCCTGATGGGTCAGACCAACAGTCCATCTAGGCCAGCAGTCAGACTCCTGTGGGAGCCATAGGAAAGGCTACTTTGGGGCAAGCTTGCAAGCCAAGCCAATTTTGTGGTCCAGTGCTCCCACACTCCACCAGAAGCCACCGCTGTTGTAGCCAGGTTACATCCCTGCCTGGTCCTGTATTTTCTGGCTACAGATGGGTTTTCCATGCGTTTATCTGGTCCCATTTTGAACCTGCTGAGCGTGGCTGCCTCCACTGGTGGTAGCAGGCTCTGGGAGTTCCCTGCTCGCAGTGTAAAGAACTGTTTTCTTTGATCTGCTCGAATCCAATTTGCTGCTGGTTTCTGCAGGAGCCCCCACTTCTAAAATTACAGGGTCTGGCAAATAATTATGCGTGGTGAGAGCTCC
The DNA here is from genome assembly GCA_034008185.1 of Gorsachius magnificus. NCBI lineage: Eukaryota > Metazoa > Chordata > Aves > Pelecaniformes > Ardeidae > Gorsachius > Gorsachius magnificus. Next base: position 90,732 of record CM067098.1, on the reverse strand, counting down.
ATGTTCAGCTTGTTTACTGCCTTTATGGGTTTTGTTAACCTGGATTGTGATTCTTCCAGCCTCCTGCACCCTTCTCCGTTCCAGATGGAAATCCCAGCCCTGTCGATCTCTCCTCGTGAGCCCCTGTTCCTTTCATCATTGTAGTTACCTTTCTTTGCATCATCCTCAGTGCAGAGACCAGAGCTGCATGTTGGACAGACTCTGTCTGACTGGATGTTTCCTTCTACTTCTTGTTGTCCATTTTTGGCAGCTACCCTAATTTGAGCTGCCAGTTGTGGAGGGCTGTCGTGCATGACTTGGTGGTCTCTCTTCTGAGTTGTAACTGCCAGTTCTGGATTCAGTGTTGCATAGGCCTGGCTTACGTTGATTTTCCCTAGATGCGTGTTACCTGCACTGAAGCTCCTCTGCTTCCTAAAGCAAGTAGAGGTCATAGGAGTTACTTTCTCCTATGTACCTGTACTTTTGTACAGGTAATTGCTTTGAAATGTTACCACAGTCCCTATTGAGTTGGTGTACTTGAATAGTTTTGATGTACTTAATGCAGTTTTGCTTTTACAGCCATTTCTCTGAGAAATGGCAACAGCTATTGTTTGTTTGCAATTACTGTGTTACTGGTTGGAGGGAAGGAAGATTAATTAATTTACTTTTTTATTCAGCTCCTTAAAGCGTTTTCAGTGTAAAAAGAGATTGCTGAGGAATAAAAGAGTACGCTTGTGTTAGTGGGGGCAGCCAGCTAGCTAGTTTGAAGTAGCGCAGGTTAGGATGCTCTTCCATCTGCTGGGGTGGGGGCACCACCACTGCATGAGTGCTGAGCGGGAACACAGCTAGCGGATTGCAGCAGTCAGCACAGCAGCTGTTTTCAGGCTTTTTAGTTTGCTTTCTGGGCGTTTTTCTGGGAGCTGTTGGAGAGTATGCTTTACGTTTTAAGGCAGTCTATAGCATGAGTTGGGTATGGGTTATTTTAAAACAGACATGTGGTGTAAGGAACGGGTGGCTTTAAGCAGCCTGTGTTCCAGTACAGTCACCAGCAAAGGTGCCCCTGCAGGGCAGGATGAGCTGGTGGTGCCCCTGAAGGGCTTGTCCAGCGTGCCCTGTGTCTCTGCATCCGAGGCAGGAGGAGGAGGGCCTGGAGCAGGTAGCCAAACATCAGCCTGACATCTGTCACATGTCACTAGAGCTGATGGCTGAATTCCTAACGGATGGTGGATAGAAGGTGAAGGTTCCTCTGTCCCATTTCTAACGTGTTTTACTTCCTTGTTTGCCACTGTGTTCTGTCGGAGGCAGTACGCAGGGATGGGGTTGAGTGACGTGTTATTTATTACGTAAAACAAATCACGTCTGGTGTAAAACAAAATTTACAGCAGAATGTTAGAACACATTGCCAGGTGGGGATAAAATGGTTCTTGAGCAGGCAACCCCACCGCAGGGTGCTCGGGGAGAAGGATATTGGCAAATGTCCCAGGGATAGTGCCTTCCCTGCCTGTTTGCGTGCTGAGAAATTGCTGCGTGATACCTGACACGCTTCCTAGTGCCCTTCAATATATGCTTTGAAATTGTCACGGGTAGTAGCATAAATTAGACTCAGCCTAGATAAGAGAGATTATTTTAAGCTTTCCCTTTTCCTCTTATTTATTGCATCAATAGCCAAAGTCTCCATCTGTATCCGTAAAAGGCTGATTGGTCTGTAATTCATTTTAGTGCCAGGTGGCTGGGCCAGGCGAGATAGCAGGACTTTGTATCTCACCTGTGATTAATAATAATAATTATTATTATTGAATGCTTGCGATTCTCCAGGGTGTTTTTGCTATATGGCATTTTCAGAGGCCGCTTTGCTTTTTTTAAAGTGGAGATGGCTAAAAATATTCTATGCCATGAAAGTTATGTTAAGTGTATTTAATCACTTGAATTTACAGTTTTGGGGAAATCACTTAAAGTGTACTATTGCTATCTGTACTTCAGAGGAGCTGGAGCAGCTTGCTTGTACATCAGGTTCTGGTGTTTGTTTTGTAAAGAAGGTATCAACAATGTTGTTTGGCAAGCGAATGAACAGGAAGAAATGTCACGAGAGTCATTATTTCTTGGTGTCAAAGTGAAAGGGTTGGCTTGATAATTTGTCCTTATAGCTGAGTAACCCTGAGTCACCCAAAGTAAGATTTGACTGCTGAAGTCAGATTTAAGGTAGCTGGGGTATCCTGGTCTATAATATTTTTTTATTGTTGTTGTAAAGTTGAAATCCTTTTTCCCTTGGGTGGGGAAGCAGTCTGTCAGCATTTTTCCATATGTTACTATGAATTCACCTGGAATTCCTTCAGGGGTGGCTTGCACAGCTGGGCTACATCTCTCATCTGCCCGAAGTTCTGTAGAAATCGGCACATGCCACGGGAGTTGTGATAGTATTGCTTCACAGTAGAAGTTGTCCGGTAGTCTCCAGGGCAGGACCCTGTGAGAGACTGACTGTGACACCCTGAAAACTGCTGGAAGGAGAGACTCCAGTGCTGCTTGTGGATGCAGTTATTCGCAGATTGGAAAAGTCCTGGGCATCCTTCATCTTGCACCAAGGAATCCAAGCAGAAAAGGTAACGAGGGGTCTTTCCTTGCAGGGACCTGCAGGCATCCTTAAAGCTGAGAAGTTTTAAGGAGTAAACTGAGGAGAGAATGAGAGCTTAGAATCCCTCCTGGCATTTCTTGCAAAAAAGCAGCAAGCTGTTTTAAGTGTAGGGGATGGTGTGGTGAAGGTGGGAAGTCAAGGGCAAGCAAAAGGAACGAGGAGGCAAGTAGGAGTCAGATGAGAGCAGGGGTTTGAGAAGGTGAGTATGCCGCTATGAAAGTTTGGAAACTAAAGGAGGAAACTGTCAGAAGAAAAAATTCTGTAGCTGAAAAGACCATTTTGTCATCTGCAGCTGGGTGTAAGGGGGAACTTCCTCACAGTGAAGCAGCCCAGCATTGGAACTGGTTTTTCAAAGGGGCCATGCAGTCTCTGTCCCAGAGGGTTTCAAGACCAGACTGAATCAAGCCCTGAGCACCCTGGTCTGACCTAATGGCTGATGATCCTGCCTGGAGAAGGAGTTTGGACTAGACACCTCCTGAGGTCTCTCCTGCTCTAATTTGTTGTACAATCCAATTTTTACTAAGCACAGGAAAACAGAAAGCTTTAGGAGTGCCTTTGTCCAGCTTGCTTTTTTATTTTATTTTTCCAGATGACCCTACCCAGAATGTATGTGCATGGTTTGCTTTCACAATACTTAAAACCAACACAGCAATTAACTTTGAAAAGTTCCCTTCTAAAAATGCTAGGCTGAGGAATTGCGTGTATTAGTCTTAAGTTTTTTTGGCTGGGGTTTTTGGTTTTGGTTTTTTATGGTGTAAAGAGTAAAGCCCTCTTACAATTTCAGAAGAAATAGTCTTCCCCAATAAGGAGCTAGAGACAGAACTCCTGAATGGCTGCTGTGTTTAAAGACAATGAGTTTCACAACTGCCAGACCCAGCTGCTGATAGTATGTTCCAGGAATTTGTTTCAACACTTAGTTTAACTTTTTTTTTAGTCATCTAGCTGTGACATGGCTAGAGAGATGTTTATAAACATCTCAAGTTACTATGAAGTTGTAGGATTCTCTGTCTGAAAGTAAGTCTGTGCAAAGAACCTGGATTCTGTGTGTGTGGAAGCCTACAGGCTCTTTTATTTGGTCCAAACAGTAAGAGGGAAAAGGACGTTGCTCACTTGGCTGTTCTTGAGGTTGAGTCAGGAGGGGTGGAACAGAGCGAGCAGTTGGCCAAAGGTGAGGGTGCTGCTGAGCCCCTCCCGGAGACGGCTGGAGGCCCTTGGCGCAGCAGCCTCGGGCCCTGGGGGTGCCAGGGAGACTGAACGCTTGCAAGATGCAGCCTAGCATCTGACCCGGTGTTCGGGGGGGCTGTACTGACTGCAGGTGCTGCAGAGCAGTATGTTAGGCATGCTCAGTTGGGAAGAGAAATAAAAAAAGCTGTACATGGAATAGTCTTTGTTGCTAAGATGTCAAAATATCTGAAATGCATTCTGGCAGTGTGGGAGGGAAAAGGTTAAACAAAGGTACTGCATGTAGTGTCACAGTTACAGCCTCACCCGGGCCTCTGGCCAACAAAGCCAGTATTTCAGGTTGGATAGGATTCAGAAGAGGCTAGCCCTCCTCTTAAATATGTTAGATCTGGCTGCTGTCTCTGAAGAAACTAGACTGGGAAACAGAAATGAGAGAAAAGCTGAGCCTAAGTGTCACCTTCAGTGCTGCTTTTCTGTGGAAATGGGAAAATGCAGAAGTGCTTCATCTGTGAAAAACTGACTGAGAAACATTGCGTCATGCAGTCTTCAAGGCTGCTGGAGGCTTGGTTTAGATGAGTCCCAGGGCACTGCTAGCCTTCTGAGGACCCTCACTGGCTCCTGGGGGCTGCCGGTTGTATTGGACAGGACAGTCCACACGTGCTTTCTGTTGGTAGCCATGCTGAGCAGTCTGCCCACAGTCCTTTGCAAAGGATGACTCCGGCCCAAGAAAGACTGTGGCTAGCAGTTCTTACTTTTATCTGGCTAGGCTCTTGCAGTCCTGTGTATTTAAAGCACCATTATAATGAATCAGCAGAGTTCCTAGAGAAATTCCCTTCAGAACAGGTAAGCCCTTGTGGATAGGAAGGCAGCTTGCTGAGCTGTAGTCAACCCCACTCGTATCTTGCCTGCAGTTGAGAGAGGCTGTTATCTAAAACCTACATTAGAGAATTTCTTAGGTACTGGCATTTCCACCTGTGATTGATCCTGTCTCACCAGTGGTCCCCTCCTGCGGTCACCTGCTGACCGTCCTTGCTGAAGGATTAATTTTCCCTAGTCATAAAGTACTAGCTCAGATGTTTGCCGAGGTTGTGAAGTGGGAGCTAGACCTTTAAGAGGCTCTGGCATAAGTCTGTTGGGGGTGATTTTTCCACATCAGAGAGAGGCATTGGAGCCAGGAGGATCACTTAGAGTGCAGTGGGGGGTGTTGGCCTTTTTGGCTCAAAGTGATGGGGTATTGCACAGAGAGAACTCAATAACTGGGTTAGCTCTTTGTGAGGAAAGCTCTTATCTGTAGGGTTTTTCTTTTTACATCCTGCTTTAAGGAAGTTGGTATTGGCAACTCCCTTAGGTAAGACAGAATTAGATGGATCCTTTTTTTTTTTTGGTCCAGAATATCTACTCCTCTCTTGCTACCAGCAATGGAGAGACTACCTCTTTCTGTGCTTATGCAATGACTGCCACTGTTCATCATAGTGCTGGTAGGAAGTTAGAGCAGTTATTTGCATTGGGCTCAGCACAGCCTCTGGAGTTGTCACAGCAAGCAGTTCAAGTTTGCGTTGCAGCTTCCCCCTGCTGTGACAAATGTGTTAACTTCAGAAATGTTGTCCTCACCTTGTGGCCTCTTTGGTAGTTTTTGTAGTCTTTCATAGAACCAGTAAGGCAATTTCCATCGCTCCAGCCTCTGCTTGCCTAACCCAGATGTTTCTTAAGCAATACCAAAATATGTGCGGCGCTTGCCATGTGTAAACTTGTGTGTGTGTGTGTTAATCAGAGAAAAAGGAAAGAACCCCTTTGTAGTTGATTCCTCTGCTTGGAATGCTGAGAGGGAAAGCTGGAATGCTTACTGAGCCACCAGTGGTACTTAGGACAAACCACTTCTGCTTCTTACTGACCAAAGAGACTAAAGGAATGGAGAAGGTCTGTAAGGAGATTAGTCAGTGTGAGATTAATGTGTTGTCTGTTGTTTTGTTGAAAGTTGGCAAGGCAAGGTACGCATTTAATATCTGCATCCTCCAACCCTTTCTACAATGTGCTCATGCCCATCACAGACCAGCAGCGCAAAGGTCCTGAGCTGACTTTTATGAAGCTGAAACACTGTTGAGCTAACTATCTGCATCCTTAAGGATAATAAAATGGAAGTCCACAGAGCTGCTGGTGAGGAAGAGAAATAGATTTACACAAATACAAAGCAAAAACTGGAGATGATCAGTGTCCAGTGATGGAGAGCCTAGAGTTCTCAGAGGCTCCTGTCTGTCTGAGGTGGGAGGTGATGCATATAGCCCAGTGTGATGTGTCCTGATCAGAGGGGAATTCATTGCTCGGCTGTTTGCCACCCTCTCTTGTTCTCCCGCAGCCTTGTGGCAAACACTGGATATCAGGGCTGTGCAGAAGCTGCAGCTTCACTTGTGTGACTCTGAGGACGTTAGGAATCGCAAAATCACAGAATGTGATCATAAGAATCACTTATGTATCAGCCAGATGTCACTGCCTGTCTGCAAAGAGCACATTGAGGGTACTTTATTCAGTAGTATAAGAAACTGCTTGCTGGGGGTCTGAGGTTTTTACCCATTAATATTTGTTCTTTTTACATTTAAGCTTATTTACCACTCTGACTTAACTGTATAAACTGTAGAGGCTAGAGAAGCATTAACTCAGGTCTGCTGTCTGTCCAAATACACACAAATTCCCAGCTGCATAGATAACAGCAGATCCTTTTTCTTAATTGAACATGCTAATTCCTTTTCTTTTCACCTGAGATTTAAGAGTTCTGGGCCTGTGTTGCTGAGAAGGTAACTCTGGGCTTACTGGAGCTGGCAGGTAAAACAGCGCAGCTTGCCTTGCATTCTGGCCTTGCCAGCTTTCAAGTACTTAGCCTTGAAATAAGTAAATATATGTTTATGTTAGAATTCGGCAAATACCAAGGTGTTTTCTGCCAGGCATCTTTTACGAAAGCTGCTTGCAATTTTGAGTTAATTTATTAGTAATTAGAAGTTAAAATCCCTTGATGTTTTCTATGGAGGAGAAAAGTGGACCATTCTTGAGACCAGAGAAGGCTTTTCTGGTTTTGTCAGACTAACTATGACCTGGAGCAGCAAAAGGATGATTCTCCATTTCAAAGTGCAAGGGGGAAGTCTCTGGCCCTCTGCAATATACCGTGAATTCGTACATTCAGTTTAGAGTTGGGCTGGATGGGAAGAATGATTGGAAAGAAAGAAGCTAGGGATAGGATTAACAGTTATTTTCTAACATTTGTGCTTTTGAAGCAGTGGTAGAAGCAGCTTCAGCTTCTGCTTTCACAGTAAAGGTTCTCTAAATATCCTTTAGGAAATGGCATTTCACTTCTTTACTAGATTCCTGCACGGAACAATGCTTTTCCCATTTCTGCTTTCAATGTCCTACGCATCTTTGGTGAATGATTACAAAGCAATGTATATGAATGCAATTATCATAAGTAAAGTATGGTTAGAATCATTGGTGTGTGTTTGTGCAAGAGAGCAGCTGTAGTTCTTGGGCACAGAGAGGGACATTCCCTCTGCAGTGCGTCCAGGTACCGTACAGTATCACAAAGCATAATAGGAAATTCTTACTGAATGCCATCGGCTACCGTGGATTTGGGAGGAAACAAGGGAGTTCATTTTGCAAAGAATCAGCTGTTTGAATTGCAGATCACATAGCCAAGGGTTCTGCTTGCCTTGATGATACTTCTCATGTTCCTCTCTGTGCTGCTTTTTTCATAAGAGCTTCTTGCACAGAATTACCTTGCATAAACTTGCCTGCTGGGAGTGTTGTGGGATCGCTGCAGTTTCAGGCTTTTTGTTGTCTTGGTGATCTATGCAGAGAAACACAGCGTCAGAAAACCAGGAAGGATGGTAGAGTAAATCTTTGCTTTTGTGTTTTGTGTAGAGAGGAAGTTTTATTGAATTAATTGTAATTTTAATAGCTATAAATTCTTCTGCATGTCCATTGAGATCTACTGTCTGTAGTGACTGAGACAAATACCAACTCGAAGAGTGCTGCCTTGGCAGGAAGTGAACATCTATTCTAGCTGGCAATCTTTTGTCTGTTTTGGAGATGTTAACTCTCTCATGCTCAGCTCCTGAACCAGTTCTAACTTTAAAACTAAAACAACAGAGCCCAAACCAAACAAACTGACCCCCCTTGCCTCCCCCCTCCCCCTTCAGACCTTACCAGTGATACAATCATCTAAATGTTGACTGAATCCATTTTAGTCTGCAATTAAATACAACGGACGATCCTGCCTTATGCTGCTTAAAACTATTAATATTGTGTAACTGTAGTATCCAGTCTGCATTTCTAGAGGCCCTGCCTTCCTAGACACTGGCAGATGTCTTTAGAATGTGTTTAGTGCTTGTTTCAAGTGAATTAGAAGCTTTCAAAGGTTCAGTTGGCAGCTCCTCAGGGAAGAACCTGTAGGAGACAATTTGGTTGATGTTTACCCTTGACAAATATCCAGACATTTTGAGTAGGCCTACAGTACCTACTGCTTGAAGGAGAAGCTTTCAGAAACCTCTCCCAAGACAGTAGGTTTTGAAGTTTGCCCGTTGACAGGACTGACAAAGGCAGGGAAGACTGCATAATTGGAAAAGGGCTGTTTGTAATTCGGTAGTGTTAATGAGGGATTGGAACCGAATTCTGTTGATGCCAAACACCTACAGGAAGCATAAGACTAGACTGTGTAACTTATCAACACCCGAATTGTCTTCAGGTGAAGGTTAGCTGGATAAAGATCCAGCACAGAAACGCATCTGTTCTAATGGATCGATGTGTGTAAACACAGAGGAGCACAGACGACAGAGCACTAGCTGATCGGGGCACACTTGGGTGAATCATTGACGGGATGTAGTATGGATGTAGCCAGCATCACAGATGTGCTCATACTGTGTGCCCAGTTTGGGAAACATTGGCTTGTAGTGGAAGAACACGAGGAGGAGGGTTACACAAAGCTGTAAGAGATGCCAAATCTCTTTTGTTCATGACTCACCAAGGCAGTGGCAGCTTGTACTTGCTGCTCCCTGACTAATGCAGGGGTTATTCCCGAGTGTTCAAAGAATATTGGAGGTTACTAGTTCAGAATTTTTATGCATTACATCATTTTGTTGCAATGACTGACTCATTGGGTCAGTTTATTCAGCAAGTAAGCAGTGGTAAGCAAGGGAACTGTAACAGGGTATACCTGCATTGGCTCAGCTGACAGTACATTTTGCTCCCTGTTCTAATTACTTCTTGGTAAGATTTATCTCCTTTCCCAGAGGCAGAGAGAGCACAGCAGTACCTGCAGGCAGTCTGTGAGTCTTAAACAAAAAACCCGTTGGGGGGTGGTGTGGTGTGATTTATTTTGTGGGTAAAAAAAATATAATCCATTATTTCATGAAATCTCATTTTATATGGCTTAAGTCCTTCATGAATCAGTCACTAGCATCAGGAATGGAGTGTTGCATGTAGTAGTAAGGAATGCTTGCATCATCAGGAAAATGATTACCTGGATATATATTTGCTAAGGGATAGGATTCTCGTATGGGAAGGCATGCCTGAGAAAGTAGGAGAATGATACTATGTTGTATTTCTCCAAATCTTTTAGCGTAGAAGAATATGCACTTTCTTGTATATTCTAGTTAGCTACCATACAAGTTCTCAGTATAGCGAAACTGAATGTTGACAGATTTTGAGTAAGACTTTGAACGAAATCGTGTATAATGGAGGCTGCTTTTTTTTACCTCGGGCAGAACTCTTCATGTAGAATATAGGGCCCAGGTTGTGTGAGTTTGTCCTGCATCCCCACATAGGTGCAGCAGATCCTAGACATAGCTAAAACTTTGTTAAAAGGATTTTTTTAAAATTAATTATTTATTTTGAAGCTTGCCTGTGATGATACTTAGCAGCGCTTGAGTTTGCTGATGGAAGGTGGCAAGTCTCAAAGGCTTCCAGACTCAGGACAGATAAATGTCTTCCATATGCTATAACATGTTAAATAATGAGGAATACTTCCTATTCTGAAGCAAAAAGAAACTGCCTTACTTTTAGTTTCACCAGGACATAATTGAGTTTGATCTTGTTACATGAAAATATTCCAAAACGGAAGACCTTTTTACTGCATTCTTACGTAAGTTACTTTGCATGTTTCTCTAGGTTACAGTGAACACATAATCTCTCAGAGAAGCAACTATAGTTTGGAATTGTCTGTAACAGGAATATAATGTAAGAAAAGATAATAGTCCCTCTAAAAGGGTTTATGCTAATCAGCTGGAATACATTTAACTGGTGTGGTCTTTTTGGTCAGGAGTGGTGGGCTTCACCGCTTGCAAAAGCCACCAAAGTTACTCTCTAATTTTTCAGACTTGGCAGACATTCGTTATGAATGTATTTATGCTCATGACTTACCTGTAGAACTGTGCTGCCATCTTTGCGATGATCTTGTCCACTGCCCTTGCACAGCGACTGCACTGTGGTATGCAGAACTGTGCTAATTCATGTATTGTTGATACGCTGCTATGGTCGCGTGTTCTGATGTCACTTTTGGTGTCATCTTGTCGTGAGGTTATGGATGCTGTCAGCATCTTGCAGAAGAAAGTTGCGATCTGGAAGGATTTGCAAATAGAGTACCGTGGATCTATCACCTGCAGAAATAATGCTGGTGGAGTTAGGCCTTTGTGAAAAGAGAGGGTAGAGAGGAGATCGACAATTTGGGGTGTGTCTGTGGGTCACCTGTACTAACGAAGTCAGGCAAAATAAGCTTCCTTCAGAATGAATGGGGCATTAAAACTACCTTAGCATGGATTAGAGGAACTGATTTGTTTTGAATCGATGCTACCGAGATGCTGTTACGGAGCTGAAGGACCACGAGCGTTTTAGAGGGTTTATCTCCTCTTCCTGCTCCAGGACCCATCAGACCTTTTGTTGCATGTGCATTAGCTCAAGTCAAATTCACTGAACTTCTTGATTTGCAGTCCCTCAGCTTGGAAGGTCATTTGGAAAGCTACGTTGTTTCCTGCCTCACTTTAGCTCTTGTCAGGCACAGGATCTTTCTCCTGATGTGGAGAGAAATGCTGTGACAACTGGAGCCCAAGGCACTGATGATTCATGTACATTATCCTTCTCTTGCACTCTGAAATCACTTGGCACAAGCAAGATTCTCCTGCTGCAGACAATCTGCCCCACCCTATCTAGGCCTTCTAGAAAATATCCTCTTGTAGAAAAAAAAAAAGTCTGTCTTCTGATTTCTGTAGTGATACAGAAGAGTCGATAGTTTATTGCTGAAGGATTTGAACATAGGTAGTGTTTCCTTATGCTACAGGAAAGCCCTCCCAGTAGCAAGAATTGTGGCAAAATAACAAGCATTTTTTGAGGAAGGAATATTGAAGGCTCTGCGGACAGTATTGGACGCTAGAAAGCTAAACATGAAACATGCACATGAATCCCGCTTGTGTGGCAATGACCATCATGAAATGAGGGACTATTAAAGACTCCATGTTTACCTAAAGAGAAAACCTGTGTGATGTTTTTTCAGTAAGCTGTGAGAACATCTTGAAGTCTTCACTAAAACTTCTCCCAAATGAATGGAAGCTTTCTCTGAGTCCAGCATGGTTTTTTTTTTTGGTGGTGGTGGTTTATTTTTTTTTTCCCCTTTTCCTTTCTGAGTTGTGTGAATACACATGCATTAATATTTTATGGTTAAGAACACTAAATCTTTGCTTTAGTTTTTATCTTGTTCAAGATTGTCAGGAACTGTGGGGAACAGTAGATTAGTGTGCTGATTACTTAAGATGTAGAGTATTCAGTGAAGAGTGGTCAAGCACAAATCACCATGAGAAAGGGAACAGTGCAGAGAAGCATCTCTGATGCTCAGCAGAGATCAGATGCTGTGTCCAGATTAAGGAGCAGAAACTTCAAGATCCTGCTTCTCCAGTCATCCAGGTCAGGTACCCAAAATAGAGTGTGCTCTGTCTCACTGCTGGCACGCATATTCCTTTTCTGTCTGTGGAAATGAAGCAGGGATGGAAAATGAATTGCTAGTGCATGCCCAACTCTTCAATGTAAGGTCAAATTGTGGCTTGAGCAAGCACGCATTGAGTCTTAGCCTAACGGTTACAGATTTTGCTCCGGTTTAAAGTAAGGCCCTTTAGGCTACCTTGTAGACAGCCACGGGAAGGAAAAGAGAGATTGGTACTTGTAAAAAGTTTGTGTGAATGTTTTGTCTTTTATATCTATTCTTGCTTTCATTGCCTAGATGTCTGAACAGGAAGAGAGAATTCGCTGTCAACTGTCATTATGATCGAGGGCATTGCATAGCTGTGGCAATCAGGGAACAATTTGTGGGCTTCTCAATTGTTCGTAGTGTCAGTTTTTAACATGGGAATACTTGAATCATCTTCTTTCTCCTTAAAGGGACCATGGAGCTTTTTCTTCTGTGAGCTAAGTGATTGCAAGGCTAGTGGAAAAGGAGTATAGGTAATTTCTTTTCAGCAAAAGGTGGCCTAGTAGATCAAGTGACTATTAAGCGCCCACCCTGCTTGAAGGGAAGGTGGGGGTGGGGGGTGTGGAATTAGGAGCTTGACTTTGGTTTGGCTCATTCTCTGAGTTCACTTCCAAACTTGGTTTATTGGAGATATGCTCCCAGCAGCTCTGAGCCTAGCCAGACACAGCGATGCAGCTTCCAGACTGCAATTTTTGATGAACAAATATTTTTTGTCTAAAAAGGAAGAAAAAGCATAACCTAAATATAAAGCATTTTCTTAGCAATTTTGCATTATGCTTTTGTCACTAGTGCAGGAAGTGCCTGAGCGGTAGACAAGGCTTCACCTGGACTTCCCCATTTGTGCTTCCTGCGGTCAACTTAAAATACAGTGCTAAATCATGTTTAGAAAGGTTTTTGAAGAGGCAAGGTTAGCAGAAATGACTTTTGAACTTTACATGGGTAGCTGAGAATCAGCCTTTACATTTCCATGTTATTGCTACCTTGGTGAAACTACTGGCTTCTTTTTGGGAAGGTGAATTTCACTGTAAAGAGCAAACCAATAACCATTAGTAGTGGGCAGAGCCTAAAGACTTTAATCCAAGGCTGTAGTTAGATAGGCAGGAGCTATGCTCTGTAAACTAGATTAAACAGCCAGTGCCCCCCACCCCTTATGCCAACGTTGTGCCAGAGTTAGGTGGCACGGCTGTGAACTGGCAGCTTGGAGAGCTGGCCAAGCTGTTGGACTTGTGCACATGGAAGAAAAGCAGTGATACAGCAGAATTTGTGTCATTGTGTATCACTTGTATATCCTTACAGTTCTTTCCTTTGAATTTCTGCAGATGGTCTGAGGCTGTTTTTCACACTTCTGTATGGGTGCAGAGTTTGTGTGATGGGCAGCATGGAGCGAAGGATCATATGTGTTCCTCAAGTAAAGGCGGGGGCAGCGCGAGTGAATAGGCTCGTTCTCGTCTTGACTGTAAGTGCTGCGGAGAGCAAAGGCCAAGCCAGTCTCGGTCTCTAGCACCGCACAGTGGTGCGCAGGACTCTGCGAGTCAGAACTACCTAAGTGCTCTCTTTCCTCCTCGTTCATTGCTAGCCTAAATGCTTTGGGCTATTTGTTGCTGCAAACCACAAATGTTGAGACACAGCTTTTCTAGAATCTGTTTCATGTCTGTGGAGCTGCTTGACAAGATGGTTGTTACTTTCTACGTCACAAATTGTACTCCAACTCACATTCCTTGTTTTCAGTTGCAAACGTGCCTATGAGGGTATGAAGTTATGTTTCAAAGGCACTGCTAATCTCTTATATGTAGCTGTAATTGTAGCAGCTACTTTTTAAAAACGGGTGTTCTTTGGCAATTCATGCCAAAAAGTGTAACCAGACTTGCCTAACTGATATTGTTGAACACCAGGGTTTTATCAAGACCATCATAGCTTACTGCCATCTTGCTGAGGTTATTAAAGATGAGTAAAAGCTTGCTATGTGTGTTTTAGTGTTTTAGTATCAACCTATATCCCACAAACATCAAAATTCGGAACACTGCATTCTTCCTCTGTGGTTCATAAACAACTTTCTACAATCTGAAAAACTCATACATGAGTAGTTTCACTCTGACTCAATCGTAACCGGGGCCAGTGGCCTCTCGGTGGTTTCTGACAGATGGATAAAGCTTCCCCTTCCTGCTGATAAGAAATAATCCCCATATGAAAGCTACTAGAGAGTCTGTTTTATAGTCATGCCTGCGTCTGTCTGGCCTCTTCTGGGAATGCATGAATAATGAAATGAACTTCTCTGTGCACAGCATAGCCATGACTGAGGAACAGCCTTTTGTTTCCAGATTCCACCTACGTACTATCATGAACCAGGCATTAATACTGAACAGGAGTAAAGTTCTAGGAAAGGTGAGGTTTACTTTTAGCTTGCTTAGAGTGTGCACTGCAGAAAAATGACTGCGGCATATGTCTATGAATTATATACTGTTTGGATGCTGTTCAGTCTATAGCAGGACTTAGCATCCAGCCTTTATTTAGTATTCAGCTAAGTTCCAGGGGAGGCAGGCGGGCGGAATCCAATCTCATAAGGTGCCTGGAAGACCTTTACAGATATAGGTAGTGTTTTTAAAATATTTTGCCGTATTTGTTCTTAGGTGTTACCAAATGGTAGATAATGTTCATCTTTGTAATCAATAATTTTCAGTGTTTGCGCTTATCAACAAAACAGTGTGGGGTTTTTATTTACTGTCATAACATCAGCCAACTGTTATTTGTATTCAGTTGCATGGTAATAGGCTGTTGGAAATAGGTTCATAACGTGTAAAAGTAAACATGGCCAGTGAAATAGCATGGGTCTTTGTCCTCAGTACCCTGAGACTCACTTCTCTCCGTACAGTGTCTCTTTAATCAGCTGAGAACAGAGCTTGTCTCACAAAGCAATCAGTCTTAGAAATAGTTTTGGTCTTGTAGGAATCCTGCTGAAAGACTGTAAGGTCCACATAGATGGTCTGGAATGTGAGTAACTTCCCAGTTCTCTGACTCACCCCCGTAGATGAACAATTTTATGACTTTTAAATAATAGCTTATGAATCATTTGGAGGGCTGTAAAAGATGATGTGTGGCACTCATTTTTGTGCCAATGCTTTTCTCTGACTGTGATAGGATATTAGTGAATCCTAATCAAGGGAGAAGAGCACTTGCAGGAGCACTAGGACCTCACAGAGAGTAAAATTGGCACAGAACACAGAATTTCTTTGCTTTCTTCTTAGAATTTTTTGGCTTTGTGTATCTTTTCATGTCAGTATTACTATCCTTGAATCATTGGCCTGTTACTCGTGTCTTGATGATTGCACATCTGTCCATGATTTTACCTTCTCTATCTTGCATAGCTTTAGGCTTGTACACTTTCTCACGCCTTAACAGCAGTCTTCTCAACACAACAGAGCCGAGGTTACACACCTATGCTGTATTAAATTAGGCTTTGGATCACAGCCTGAAATGCTGTGCTGAGTGTTACAGAGGGCTAGAAGAAGTGTCTCCGCTACACTTTGTTTGCAAAGTCAGATGAGCATGAGATACCCCACCTCTGTAGAGCACAGATTTCTTCAGGCTCTTCAGAAAATATATTTGATGTTTGTTCTGTGCTGCTGCTGCATGCTTTCAAATTTCCCTTCTGACAAGGTTCAAAAGATGAGGGGCAGTGTCCTAATGGAGCACAGCTCATTTCTGTCACTGAAGCTCTTCTTGCTAACTTTTTCCCACTTGTTTGCATGAAAGCAGGAGTCGTTACTGTTTACTTGATGTCACTAGGCTGTAATGATTCAGCTCTGAAAAGCTCTATTTACAGTCAGCCAAATGAAACACGCAAGTAGACATAGGTTTCTAAAGCAGAGGGCTTGTCCTTCTGATTTTTAGAATAAAATACAGTGGTGTGTTCCAAAAAATACTGTGGATGTTCTGATTTAAATTCTGTGTTAGCCAAGAGACTGAGGTACGTGTAATTCTTGAGTAACATGGCACATGGCCAATGTTCCAAGAAATCTTGCTGACAAATTTTTTATTGTCATGGTCCTTTCTGAGTAATTTTGAAGGGAAATGAAATATCTTCCATGTTGTACACGATCTCAGGTGACAGTATGAGCAAAATGTAAGTTCTAAATCTGCTTGCATTATTTCTGTGACAGGAGGCTGGTACTTTTTTACATAATATGAAATTACAAATGCAATACAGTAATAGCCCTTTTGCATCTCAGTTTCCCATTTTGTAAAATGGAGTGATTTGGTGGAATTAGAACGGAATACAGTAACATTGTTAAAGCACTCTGTATCGTATTACCCATTTGCGAGTTACCAGTGGTGGAACATAGATTAAAATGCTGTTTGGATAGGATAGTCTGGGATAGAAGAGAGCTTGTATAGGAAAATGTTTTCTTTGCTCATGTAATAGTATTGACTTGGGAACGAAAATCCTGCATACTTGTCAACATATGGGAACTTGAAGACTATTTGAAGACTTTTTGACCATTTTGAAGTGAAGAGCCTGGTCTGGCTGATCAGGTCTGATCTGTAAAAATCTGAGGACTCAGGAGTCTACTGGTATAGGTTTCTGTGAATGACAAAGCTCGTATCCAGTGACGAGGAGAGTACTTGTGGCCAGAATAGCTGGCCCAGGAATGTTCCCGTCAACTTGGTGAGGAAGATTTTTGAGTTGTGTCCAGGGATTTTTCAGTGCGTCACTGAGTTAGGTGGCTGGCTGTTTATAGACTGGACAGTCCTCAAGAAATCTGTGCTTTTCCAGTTAGATGCATAATCCTGCTGCCGCCTTAGCTCAGTGGCAGATTTTTCAGCCTCTTTAATGAGACCGGGGGTGGGATACGTGCTCGCCATCTCAGAAGAGTGCACAGGTTGCTCTCCAGATTGAATAGGGCTCCCATGCTTTTAACCAGCTACAGAACAAGTACTGCTTAGCTTGTGTAAGCAGCTCAGAACGTGGAAGGTTTGGTTAATACATGTCTGCTCAGCCAGCCGTGGTGGGTTTTTGGGGGGGTTTCCCCCCCTCCAGATTTGGGATTCCCCTGTGTATAGTGGAAGAGGTCTCGCTGTGTTTTTGAGGTTATGGTCTTTGAGAAAGATGGTATTTCCCAGACTCTCCAGGTCTCTTCAGGTCCTGTAGTTGTTGATTAATCTGTGAACTGCGTGCAGTGTTCAGGAAGAGACAGAGCAGGAAGGATTTGCCTGTCCAAATATAGACTTCTGCTTTGGAGCTGGTTGTCTCTGTTTCCTCAGTGGAGAGAAACAGGTGGTGTTGAGGAATGACTCATCTCATCCAAGGCTGTGTCCCAATAACTGTCTGGCTGCTCAGGCAGTCAGAAAGAATGCGGTCAAAGTTTCATCAGAGCGGGACTCATTCATGCCGGGACCAAATATTCCACGTTTTCTTCACGAGCTCGGAGCACGTTCGCAATTAGCGGAAAGTTACATTATGTTTATTTGACCCATGCATATTCCTCTTGAAAATAATAGCTTGATTACTGTTGTGATAGGTTTTCATTGGCTAAGCTCAGTGGTTTTTTAACTTGTGTTAATTGAACAGAGAAAGAAAATACATACAGGTTAAGAAAGTTCTTGGCTATTTTTAACAGATTAGGTGGCCAAATGTCTCTCCAAGTGAATTCATACTTCATCAACTGAGAGCAAAACTGCAGCTTGTCCATTCGTAACATGCCAAGAATGAGAGTCTTATTCCTATTAAATGGTTGTTTTTATTTTACCTTTGTGCTGGCAAATGCAGCTTCTGAAGGACTGAGAATATGAGTAGGGTCTTCACCATTTCAAGTGGGGAGAAATTTTGCGTCACAGGAAGCTCTGCACGCTTACAGCTCTATCTTTGCTATAGTTTTCAATTTCAAGTGTGCCAAAAAGGCTGGTCTTCAAGGATAGTTTCAAGAGATTAATCTCTCTCCACTAACCAGTCCTGGTGAACAAATCCTGGCAATATTCCTCTTTCAGGATCTTGACAGAATACTCAGGCTTCTGATGTTTCTTCTAGGATATGAACCCAGACTGGAAGAATTGGTGGCTTGTTTATTTACTACCTGGTGTCTGACCTGGAGGAAGAGGAAAAAAGCTGGAAAGCAGTAGTCTCCCACTGGAATCTTGCCTCGAGGTTAATAGGTGAATGACAACATCTCTGTTCTGCAGTGGGGCCTCTCTGACCTTTCACTTCCTGTTAAGTTGTGAAACGACAAAGTAAACGTTTAACTGAATGTGGCAGCCTGAGACAATTGGCCCTGTTGTAGAAGGAACACCAGTCCCTTCTCTCTCTGCATAAATTCTTTTCACTGGCAATGCTAATAGAACTGCAGTGGAAGAAAGCCAGGCCTTTCATTGGGCAAGACCCAAGTTTAAGCAGAAATACAAGTAGCGTGTGGCGTGGTCCCTGGAAGTGTCCTGGATGCAGCAGGGCTGCTGGGGATTGCCCACAGTCAGAGCCCTTTCAAAAGTATTTTGTTTGTAGCATAGGAAATTGATTTGCAATACTGAAGTCTTCAAAGCTCTGCCATGGGGGGTTGGTGGGAGAGGTTGGATGTGGCGACATATTTTTTACTGATATAACCATGCCAGAGTGAAATTGCTGAGATGTGTTCCGTGTACAAAGAGCAGTCATTCTTCAAACTTGTTTCCTTGGTCTCCTGGCACTGCCATGACTCTGCATTCCTAGCTGAGGCAGGCTTCTCAGCGTGAATAAAACCATGAGTTCTAAAATGCTATAAATTTACCTGAACTTCTTGTTCATCCAATTCAGATGTAAGTGGTCTGTTCCCTTGTTCCAGACTCACCAGTTCATAACAGCCTTCAGCTGTGCTTTGTGATGATCTGTCATAATGTTGGAGCCTGCAATAGCCTCCTGCTGAAGAAGACCTAGCTAATACTGATGCACTACTGCTGACCTGGTGTATTTCCAGATACAGTCCATGAGAACGTTTTGTCCTGCCTTTAAAATACTGTCTACTGTACATGTAAGTAAGCTTTACAAGTAGAGAGAATCTGGAAATACATTCATTTTAATGGTAGTTCTGCCCATCTGATAAATCTGCTGCCCTACTTTATTTATCGTGGGCTTTTTTATTTTAGAGCAGATTGGTAAGTAAATTGTTTTTAATCAGATTACATATCAGTAAGGATGGTACGCATTTAATGGACATTTAACACACTTCTATTTATAAAGAGTTTTACTTTCTCCTCTCAACCGTGCTAGAATGCAGATGCCAGTCTCTTCTGACTTCCTGTAGTTAATTTGATAGACTGGATCAAATCTCCATTTGGAATACTGTTGCTTTCAAAGAATATTGGTCTTGTGCAAAAAAAGCAGTGTATCAGCCGCATGAAGATCTGCCTTGTATCCACCCCGTAGTCGCCAGAGAGCTTTTTCCTTTCTATGGCACCTGTATATTCTCAGTTTGTTCAGTCAGAGAGTTGCCTTGTAGAGTATTTTAGTTTGTTTTTATTATTGTTTTCATATCAAGTGGAAAAAAGGTATTTGAAATGGTGTTCATTTAGGTGAGGGGCACTTTAGTATTATCTGCAGGTTTTCTGTTTGCTTTAGTTCTCGATTCGTTTTGTGCACATACCTAATTAGTATACTGGTAGTCTCTCTGCAGACATTTCTGTCAATGTATCTTTGCAATAACATTTCTTAGTGAAATGGGTCTGTACAGACAATCCTTATCTTAAAAAGTTAAGGGAATTAAGGACCAATGATGTCTACATATTGTGCCACCATTGAGCTCTAGCTACAGACAGCCCTTGCCTTGGGTGATTCTTGAAATTCATTGCTTCTGTCATGTATGCAGAATTAGAATATTTCAGGGAAAATGTCAAAAAATCAACAAAATCGGTGGTACGTACACAGCTGACCACTGAGCCCTGCCGTTTTGTGAATGGGAAAGACTTCATTAACTGTGTTGGACTCCCTTCCTGGATACACTTTCTTTGTTTCTGAGACTGTCCCCTAGATGGTTTTCACAAGCATGTATTCCCCCAGCTGTTTTCTAGGGGGACTTCTAAATGTCATGTACTTTGATATGCCAAGTCCTTAGCCTGGCCAGGCAAACTTGCCCCTTCCCTGTGAGAAAAATTAAGGGCTTTAAAAATGACACTTCCACAGTTTTTCAAACGTGTTGCGCCTCTGTTTATTCTCCCAGCGCCACCCGGTGTAAATGAGTTCCCGTTAGTCACACGAGAATTTTTTTATAACCCAGTATGCAATAATATATTCTCAGTCCAGCGTTCATTAAACTGTTGTACTTTCATGTTCATACTATCATTGTATATCTGTTCTTTGTCAGATGGGCACCTATAAGCTGCCCAGGAGATGTCTTGCAGATCTGTTCAAATTCTCGTGGCCTAGACCTGCCAAAGTTCTCGTGTCTTCTGTTTTGTGAGGCTCCATTTGAATGAGGATGAACTTCAAGAGCTGTAGTTCAGACAGCAGTCTTAAACTACTAAGCTCTCATTGAAGTGAATTTTCTTCAAGGTTCATTGCTTTCTCACACTTGCCACCATGATCACTGCTATGCTGAGCTCTCCGAATTTTTCATTGCTGCCTGCTGGTGAATCTTTTAGATGGACTCATTGGATTGTAACTCAGTGAGTTTTTTGATAGGTATATTAAAAGTGGGCTGTGCAAGAATATTATAGTGTATACAAAGCATAATACCTATTATTACTTCTGCTCCATGGCTTAAAATGGACCACTATGTTGTTTAAGGAGAAAAGGAGTCTATAAACAGCTGAACTCTGAGTTGTCCGGCTCCTAGCAGTGAATGTTAACAGCCTAAGGCTGGCAATGCTGGAAGCACAGACAGGACAAAGCTGCTCCTGCATGTTTTTCTTCTTTGTAGCAAGCTGATTAATTCCTGAAGTAGAATGTTGATCGGGGCTGGGCATGGAAATCCTATCTTGCCTTTGCTTGTGTGGATGAAGGACTATGGGGGGAGTTGGTATTGCCAACAAATGCCAGACGCTGATTGATGCTTCTTCCATTCCAATCACTTGAAACTTTAAGTTTATGCAAATAAGCTGCCATGCCCTCTTGTTTTACCACACTTGAAATAATGCAGAAGTTAACTGTCTAGCAGAAGCAATGAAACCAGACAGAACAGTATCTTGTTCTTTTATGTATCGTCATACGACAAATTTAACCATGTGTACTTGCCTCACTTTTTGCCTCCATTTTATTTTGTCACTGTAGAATCACAGAATCAAAACATAGAATGTTTTCAGTTGGAAGGGACCTTTAGAGGTCATCTAGTCCACCCCCCTGCAGTGAGCAGGGTGTCCTGGTTTCGGCTGGGATAGAGTTAATTTTCTTCACAGAAGCTAGCGTAGTGCTGTGTTTTGGATTTAGTACTAGAAGAATGTTGATAACACAATGATGTTTTTAGTTGTTGCCAAGTATTGCTGAGACTACTCAAGGGCTTTTTGAGCTTCTCCTGCTCGGCCAGGTGCATAACAAGCTGGGAGTACAGCACAGCTAGGACAGCTAACCCAAACTGACCAAAGAGCTATTCCATACCATATAACGTCATGCTCGGGGGGGTCGGTCGGTCGGTCGCGGGCAGTGTGATTGCTGCTCAGGGACTGCTCGCTGCTCGGGGACTGCTCACGGCTTGGGCGGAGTGATCGTGGCTCGGGACGGGCTGGGCATCGGTCAGCAGGTGGTGAGCAATTGCATTGTGCATCACTTGTTTTATATATTCTGTATATTTTCTTACCATTATTATTGTTATTATTCTCTCTTATTAAACTTTCTCTATCTCAACCAATGGGTCTTACTATTTTTTTTAATCTATTCTCTCCCCCATCCCACTGAGGGAGGGAGGGAGTGAGCGAGCGGCTGCGTGGTTCTTAGTTACCAGCTGGGGTTAAACCACGACACAGGGACATCTTTTAACCAGATCAGGTTGCTCAGAGCCCCATCCAACCTGGCCTTGAATGTTTCTATGCACTACCTCTCTGGGCAACCCGTTCCAGTGTTTCACTACCCTCATTGTAAAGAATTTCTTCCGTGTGTCCAGTCTAAATCTACCCTGTTTTAGTTTAAAACCATCACCCCTTGTCCTCTCACAGCTGTCCCTACTGAAAAGATTTTCCCCATCTTTCCTTATTTACTGCAATCAGGTCTCCCCGCAGCCTTCTCTTCTCCAGACTGAACAGCCCCAACTCTCTCAGCCTGTCCTCATAGCAGAGGGGCTCCAGCCCTCGGATCGTTTTAGTAGCCCTCCCCTGGCCCCACTCCAACAGGTCCATGTCCTTCTTGTGCTGAGGGCTCCAGAGCTGGATGCAGGGCTCCAGGGGAGGTCTCACCAGAGCAGAGTAGAGGGGCAGAATCACCTCCCTTGCCCTGCTGGCCATGCTTCTCTTGATGTAGCCCAGGGTAGGGCTGGCCTTCTGGGCTGCCAGTGCACATCGCCAGCTCATGTCCAGCTTTTCATCCATCAGTACCCCCAAGTCCCTCTTGGCAGGGCTGCTCTCAATCCTTTCTTCCCTCAGCCTGTATTGATACCAGGGGTTACCCTGACCCAGGTGCAGGACCTTGCACTTGGCCTTGTTGAACCTCATGAGGTTCACACAGGCCCATCTCTCCAGCTTGTCCAGGTCTCTTTGGATGACATCCCGTCCTTCTGGTGTGTCAACCACACCACTCAGCTTGGTGTCATCTGCAAACTTGCTGACGGTATACTCGATCTCGCTGTCTATGTCATTGAGGAATATATTAAACAGCACCGGTCCCAGTGCAGACCCCTGAGGGACACCGCTTGTCACCTGTCTCCATCCAGACATTGAGCTGTTGACCACTACCCTCTGGATGCGACCATCCAACCAATTCTGTATCCACCCAACAGTCCACCCATCAAATCCGTATCTTCCCAATTTAGAGAGAAAGATGTTGTGGGGGACCCTGTCAGAGGCTTTACAGCAGTTCAGATAGATGACATCTGTTGCTTTTTCCTTGCCTGCTGATGCAGTCGCTCCTTCATAGAAGGCCACTCAGTTGGTCAGGCAGGACTTGCCCTTGGTGGAGCCATTCTGTCTCAAGTCACCTCCCTGTTCTCCATGTGCCTTAGCATAGCTTCTAGGAGGATCTGTTCCATGATCTTCCCAGCACAGAGGTGAGGCTGACAGGGTGGTCCTCCTTTGTGCCTATCTTTAAAAAGGATAGAATATTTTGCTTCTTCCAGTCCACCGTCATGAAATTTCCATAGCAGCTGCCTGCAGGCATGTAGGCTTAGGATGGATGGTATCTATCATACAGGCTGAAAAAAGACTTAAAACTGAGACACAGACTGCCAGATCTGTAACTTAGGCTTTAAAGGAAACATTGAGATTTTGGGAGTGGGCTTTTACACTCTTTTTTTTTACCCTCCAAAGGTGTCCAGAGATGTCCATGCTACCTGAATTTTAATGAAGTAAAATGATAGGATACCAAGGGGAGGAAATGTTACTTTTCGTTTTCTCTTGTTAACAGGGAGAAGATTTTTACTAGAAATGAGAACTTGGGTTGTGTGAGGTAAACTTCTTTCTTTTCTCAATAAGTAGTATTCCTTTGAATAAAAAGTCCTGAGTTCTCAGACCACCTATTTAATATTTGTATATGTCCTAATATTTGCCTTCAAATAAATTGAAATATTAGGAATTAAGGTGTAATACTTAGTTCTATCTAGTTTCTGTGTGATGAGAATTACTTGGGAAATAGGTTAATGACAAAGCAAGAGATTTTGAATGTCAGAATTTCAGGTTTCTTGTTCCTCAAAATTGCTTTTTAGATGGGTGTTCGAGCATTTGGTGAGGCTGAGTACAATCCCACCTATGACAATTTCTAGCAGATTGAGAAGAAAGGTAGTCTTAGGTATAATTATTTTCATATTTTTGGAAAACAGAGAGCTGTTGTGCAAGAACGCTCTGAGTACTAACCTTGTCAAGTTTGTCTCCCCAAACTCTCCAAACTTTTTGTCAGCTGGTTTCTCTGAGCAAGTGTGGCAGCTGGTGTGTTATTTGACAGGAGTCTGTTGTGACAGGAAGCAGAAGAGAATTTTACTGGCATGAGTTGAGGACAGCAGAGAACTGTAAATCAGGCAGGAGCTGCAAAATCCATTTAAACCTGGGTTCCACTACTTCTGCTCACAGAGCTGCTTTCTTTGATAGGTTGGTAAACTCTGTTTCCTACTAAAATGGCAGTGTAACAAGCTGCACAGTATGTGTTTGATATTTGTTCATCAGTCAAAAAAGCATCCTTTTCCTATGAGGGCAGGCCAGCTAGAAGTCATTTTACAAAATCAAACTAACAGAAGTGCAGCATCAGCAGAAAAAAATCAGGTGGTCAGGAGAGATGCCCAGTCTCAATAGCCAGTTCTAGTACATGCCTCTCTGCAGCAAACTATGTGCGTTAGAAATGCCTTGCAGTTAACGTGCATCAGGAACTCAGTTTGTAAATATGCACATATGCAGAGGTAACGAGAGTTTGTGTCTGAGTCACATCCAGTCATGTCAATTAGCATGGCATTCATTCACAGTGATCTCAGTGGCTCTAAATAATGCAGTCTTATCATATTCATCCTAAATGCAAAATTTTGGGATATATATAAAAGACCCATGTCGCTTCCATATTAAGTGACACAAATGTATGCAGTCCCTTCTCATTATTGCCCTAGCATTTGAGCACCAGCATTCTTACTGGATATACTGTGTGTGTGTGTTAATTAGCATTAGCTTTTTAAAATATGTGTAAGAAATAGTGTCCCTGACCAGAAAACCAGAATTCGTTGCTCAGAAAATCAGTAATCAAACATGTAATTATTTTTGTGTATGATAAGTTATCTCTTACTAGGATTATGTGCTCCTGCTTCTACAAAGGTGCAGATTTCTTGTATTTTATGATGAAAGATTAAAACCACAAATCCCATTTAATAATGGATCTCTATCAATAAGTAGCTATGTCATTTTATGGTTTATGTCCAACATGAGAGTTAATAGTAAGGACACTTTTGTAGCTGTTCCACATTAAAGACCAACCTGAGTATTGCCTGTAAGACAGGAATCAAACGCTTGCTTATATGTGGGGAACATGGCTAAACATTCCAAATGACAGCACTTCGTCTTGGAATGGATAAATAATTTTGCAGTAATTTTGCTAATTGTTGATCAATTTATCTGCTTAGTTTCAGCGTAGGTATCTTCAGACTAATTAAAATGTAAAATGTTTTATTGTAAATTCCTGACACTCAGTCCTAGTTCCTTTATGCTACAGTATTTGTTTGTTACAAAGAATATGTGCGTTTAGAAATGGCGTTTGTCCAACACATTTATTTACTGGCTCTTATTATAAAATGTAACTCCATGTTAGCATTGCTTTTGAATTACACAGTTTATTCTTATTTTTGGGATCTGGAAATCTTGAGGGTTTTGTTTTGGTCCCGTGTCCCCAACCCCCCTTTGAGTATGCTGACACAGTGTCAATAACTTACCCGTTGGGTATTACACAGCTGGGGCAGAGGGAGAAGCATTGAGGTGCTCTGTAAACTTTGAGCAACATGGTAGAAATCAAAGTGGGTGAATAAAAACCTGTTATCCAACTTGTGAAAGCATGAATCAGCTAGATGGGGCTTGAAAGAAGATTTGCTGCTGTTGGAATATTCCCTTCTCCAGTGGGCATCATGCATACTCTCCAGGTTCTGCATGGTGCAGGAGGCAGCTGAGGACCCTGAATTTTTGTGAAAGTTATCCATGAATCTGTGGTGTTAGCAGTTTAGTGGTTAGTTTACTTATAATATGTTCTGCTCATAACAGCGCCAGTGATTTTTGGTGGTTTCCTAATACCTGGAAGTAGAAACACAATATGAGTTTTTGAGATTAGTTTAACATGCCCAAATAACCAAAACCTTCTGCACAAAACCAGAAAAACTCAGCACTTTAGTATGAAACATTAAGGCTACAAACTTAGCATTTTTTTCTTGTCTTTGGAGAGGCGAAGGATTTCCTCTTGAAGGGAAGGCACAGGGGCTATCTGTTCATGTGTCTTATAAGCAGGTTCTTTTTATTCTTCAGGGAAATACAGTAGTACAGACTCTACCAATTGGTTTTAAATTGACACAGGGTTTTCAGAGCAAGGCAAAAATACACGTGTGTAGTCTGGATTCAGTCCAAAGCATCTTTACCTCTGAACTGGTTTAGGCTAGAGAGACAGGATGTTCCACAGAGCAAAAAACCATGTGATTAAAGAGCGTGAACAAACACAGAGTATATTATTAACAAAACACCAGCCTGCATTTTATGTTGGGTTTTCTGGCTGGTGACCCATGGAGTTGACTCAAAAAGTTGAGAGAGACAAAGGTCTAGTCTGTTCTAACATGACTAATAATCACAAAAGATTCCCTGAATGGCCATCTTAAAAAGCAGTTCACGCTGGTCCTGACAGTGGTACAAATACACCACAGTGAGAGTCTGTGCTCGGGACCGTGTGCTGAGAGAACATTACGGAATCTGCTGTAGACGGGTCTTGCCTTGATTCACCATGGTCTGCATGTCTAGCAGTTGGGTTCCCTGTTATCTCCACGCTCCTTGTGCTGTTGACAACACCTTTCATTTTTCCCTTGCACTCTGACTCACAGGTCTGCCAGTGGCGTTCTGTCTGTCCTACCTTGTGGCCCCTTCTATTTTCAGGATGTGGCTGCTATCTCCGCATCCTGATCAGCAGCTGCCTAGGCCATGATCTGTATGGGCAGACAATGAGTCACTCTGCTTTGTGGCAAGGGTGTAAGTAGAAGAGGCACGAGGTGAAGGGCATATGGTGTTTGGAGACTTGTGGAACACTTGACTAGCAGCTGACAAGAAATTTTGTTCATAAGCAGGTAGATAAGATGGAGTAGTCTTGGCTGGTCATGTGCAAGGAAGAGAATCGAAAAAACCTGAACCTTTTTTGCAGTTGTTGGTAGCATTGAGAGATTCTGCTCCTGGGAATTTGCATGCCTTTGACCCCAGAAAGCCTGAAGAGGTCCATCAATCTTCACCGTGTAAAAGTTTCTTCAGGTAATTAAATAAAAAAGTGTCAGAACTGCTGTGTCCCATCCTGTCCCTATTGCGTGCCGTCTCCTGGGAGGCTGCACTTCTCTCCTCCTCCTCTGTTAGCAGAGGGCTGAGGTGCCAGTGAGCCTGTGAATGTGTGAATCCTGGTGGTGTTTTACAAAAACTTCTTTCTGCTCTCTGGGCAGTGTGTGGGGATCTTGCGAAGGGAAGCATCAGGCCCATTTGCATGTATTTTTCACAGGTTACTTCATTACAGATGGACTTAAGTATCCTGGGTTTTCCTTTTTGTGACTTCACAAATGCTATCAGTTTTTCCATTTTCATTTAACACTTTTAGCCAAGCGGAGAGCTCTAGCTGTAGTTCAACTCCTCATTAGTATTGCAGGCTCATCGTATTTAACATGTGCTTTAGTGAGGAGGGAAAGGAGCGCTTGGTGCTGTGGAAGCAGTGGGTGTCAGATCTCTGACAGGCAATATGACAGCTTTTCCTGTGCTGCCCACGGCATCACTCAGGAACGTGTCTCCTCCCCCACAGAGATGCCAGCTGCCTTCCCTCCCCGTCCCATCCTCGCTGTTAGTCACTCCTCCAGATCCAAAGTAGAAGATATTTTTGCTAACTGTTCCTTGCTCTTCTCTGTTAGCGAACTCTTCTCTATTATTGCTGAAATTGAGATTTCCCGAGGCACTCTGGGCATGGGGTTGCTTTGAATGCAAGGAGAGGTACTGTGGAGCAGCACGTATTGGAGCTCCGAGGGGAGGCCCTTGGGGTGCCTGCCCGGGAGCACGGGGTGCGAGCGTGAGTCACGAGCTGCAGAACCGGGAGGGCAGGGGCATCAGCACTGTTTGTGCTTGAATCGCTCTTAGCCAGCAGCAGGTCAGCCGGCGGATGGCTGCAGCCTGAAGTGAAAGCTTTTAACTCAGCAACCAGCACACAGTTCCAAAAGTTAGTATCTGCATTTCATCAGCGTCTTGTATTGTCTCTCTGAGAAATGGTATTCGACTGCAGGTAATTGGTAGTGCTTCGGTTTCCTGTGGCTTTCCACCTATTCATTTGTGTTGGGTCAGCTCAGCTGCTTTATAAACATGGAAATGTTCTTGAAATCTGATGAGCTTGCAACACGAAAGAAAACCTTAAAATGCTATTAGATCTCAAGCACCAGAACTGTGGGGCTTTCTACCACGCTCTTGTTCAGGTTTGCGTGTAATGGTGAAGTTAAAACTTGGCACTTCTTTCTGGCTCAGTTGGAGAAATTGTTCCTAGGTACTGTAAACAATTAAAGGACCAAATTATTCTTTGGTGCTTGTGTTCTTCAAAAAAAGATACATATGTGGGAATTGGTAGCTGTCAAGAGGAAACCGGTACCAGTGAAGTCAGCTGGCCTAGAAATTGTTCCATGTGTCCTGAAAATGCACTGAAGTTTCACAACAAAATGGCAAACATAACGTACTGTGACCTGTTTTCTAACCCTGGGATGAGATTAAATTTGAACTGGTGACAGGTATCAGAGTATTTGCCTAAGCAAACACGTAAATGTTGTGTTAAGCCTTTTGGAATGTTCAGTCACCCACATCTGTGTGATTTGCATGATAAAATCTCAAAGAATGGAATAGAAACACTTTTCATATGTAAAGTAACAATCAAGTTCTTCCAGAATTTTCTATCTTTATACTGAAATGTTCTGCAGATTTTTCTGCAAGTTAGGTGGAATAAAAAGGCAAATCTACCATATTAAATGCGGTTTTCTGATTGCGTCCCAAATACATTAAGCTACAATTGTGTTTCCTTAATCCAAATGTTTTGAAATTAAAATTGTACTTACTTGGAGTTCTGTCACTACTGACATCACAGCATTTTATTTACTAGCAGAGAAGTTCTAGTTGGAGGCCGTAAGTCACAAGTTTTCTGTCTCTTCATCTCTCCTTCATGCAATAGCTCCCAAATTCTTCATGGCTCTTAAAAGTATTCCTATTTTTTAGTAGACAGTTTTCTGTGGTGTGGACTTAGAGGTATTTTAGCTATTTCGTCGCCCTTGTCTCCAAAGACTTCGAGAGATTATTTTGTCCCAGTACCCTACTGCGCTGGTACTGAACCTTGTTTTACAGCCCAGCATCCTCCCAGCTGAGTGTTCATCCATGAACAAAACTTGGCCACCTTTGACGTAGGTGCTCTGATCAGTCATTAGCTCTGGAGCATCTTTGACCAAATGCAGAACTCCGAGCATTTCTTAAGGCCTTTGGTGAAATTGTTGGTGCCTGCAGCTTTCTGGGAAGCTGAGCAGTTTGGCAAGAGTGTGATGGGTGGTCTGCCAGGTAGTGGCTAGGTGGCAGCTGCTTGCTTTTGGAACGCCCTCCCTCCTTCTGCAAAAAGGGAGTTCCTTCTCCCGCTTTAGGACTGGTGTTGAGCTCTTAGTCCCGAATCGTCCTGTTTATACTTCTAGAGATTAGCTTTCTCTCTGGCCTGTGGAGCTGACTTGTTTTTCAGTGACTTGCAGAAACCCAGTGTCAGCAATCAGATCTCCATACCTCTTGTAGGGCTCTGGGGTGCTGATTCACTAATCTCGCACGTTTGGTACTATTTAAATATAGGTCTGAATTGTTGGGTTTAAGCTATGATATGATATGCGTTGTCTTGCAGTCCAGAGCAAAAATAACTATGAGAAATGCTACCTTTTCTGTAGTATTGTTGATGGATTTTTACCTTATGAATGTAGTAATGGACAATCTGATTATTGCAGATTTTTTATAGATCGTTATATTTATTTTTATCCTAATGTATTTAAACACTCATTATTGTCTGCTGGACGGTGGGGTTTTGTTTAATTTGGTTTTTTTTCCATTCCTCACTGCCCCTTACTTCCATTATCTGTTCCCCAAGCTGGTTATGTACAGTTGCTGCTATTTTTATCTCCTTTTTGGCTTCCATCAATCTTGAATTTGTCAATACCACATTTGGGACAAGTGTTTTCTGATTAAATTCACCTCTTTCGAACTGCCCTGATTTATAGGACCCGACCAAGAAAATATGTATTTTAAATATAATTTCTGATTGCTGGAGATGCACCTTTTCCTGCCGCGGGTATAGTCAGCAGCCCAAGGTCTGGCTACAAACCTACTTTGTTTCTTGCTTTTCAGGTCAAAGTAACATCCAGTCAGACTTTGCATGGCATGAGGTAGAAACAGGATTTTCTAGCACGGTGAGTACTTGCAGAATCAAGAGGCTGATGATTTCTAATGACCAGGAATTCAGGAGACACTGCTTCCTAAGTAAAAGCAAAAGGGGGTCAGTAATCACCGAGTAAATTCTGTTTCACCTCTACCTGTTTTATAGGTGGCTTCAGGGAGGAATTTAGGAAAGGCGCATTGCAGAATGACTTAATGTGAGCTCTCATGATGATCGCAAGGAGCACTACCAGGGGGAAGTTCACAAATGGTGTCATTTAAAATTATAATATGGGCAGCGAATTAATGATGGTGTTCATGAGAAGACCTTAAATAGCATGTAGCAGAGGATGTTTTTCCCTTTAGAACTCTGTCTTTGACTTCAATTGTAAACTCTTTTCTCTTTTGTCACCTTGCTAAATGTAGATTTTTCAAGCCTCCTTTGGCTTTTTTTGCTTCCACAGCTGAACACAGACCAGAAGTGTCTCTTTTACCAGTTTTTAGTTTGCTGCTTTTCCAGGCCATTTTCATTGAATGGTTCCAGGAAAAGCTAAAAGAGACCTTTCACAGAGTTCCTCTTATTTAGTCTCCTTGGCCCAAGGCAGGATCTAATAACCCTAACTTGCTCTCGAGCATCCTGGCAGATGATCTTAAAAGTCCCCAGTAATAGAGACTCTCATATCTCCCTAAGCAATTCAATAGAAATTTTTGTCCCTGTCTAACTTATAAATAATAAATAAAACAACACGATTTTATTAATTGTACAGGAGCGTTCAGGTTTTGACATGGGCAGCAGAGGGAGAGTGCTATGAACTTGACTGCTTCATTTTGTGTTCCGGTGCGTCCCACCACATGAAAAAGGGCACGATTAAGGTATGTGTAGTTTGCTGCAATAATGACCACCCTGCTTGCCTCTTGGCCCCTTGATTTTCTTTAAGGTTTTATACCATGAGGAATTGTCATTTATTCCAATGTGTTTTCCTGATCTTTGCTCACACTGGTTTTGTGAATGAAAATTTATTTCCTGTCTCCAGTGAGGATTGTTAGTAAAATTGGTGTTACAGAAATACAAATAGGAGACAGACAGGAAAAGGACTAAATTAGACCCAGATAAATTATGTTCAGTTTAGGGTCATATTTCACAGCAGGGTGTCCTGGTTTCGACTGGGATAGTGTTAATTTGCTTCCTAGTAGCTGGCATAGCACTGTGTTTTGGATTTAGTATGAGAACAATGTTGATAACACACCGACGTTTTAGTTGTTGCTAAGTCCTGCTTACACCAGGCAAGGACTTTTCAGCTCTGCCAGGGGCATGAGAAGCTGGGAAGAGGGCACAGCCAGGACAGCTGACCCAAACTGACCAAAGGGGTATTCCGTATCATATGATGTCATGCTCAGTATATAGACTGGGGGGAGTTGGCCGGGGGGCAGCAATTGCTGCTCGGGGACTGTCTGGGCATCAGTCAGCAGGTGGTGAGTGGTTGCATCACTTGTGTTTTCCTGGGTTTTGCTTTTCTCTTGCTCTTGTCGTTTTCCTTTTCATTACAATTTATTATTATTATTTTATTCTAATTATTAAACTGTTCTTATCTCAACCCACGAATTTTATTACTTTTGCTCTTCTAATTCTCTCTGCCATGCCACTGGAGAGGGGGGGATGAATGAGCGACCGTGTGATGTTTAGTTGCTGGCTGCAGCTAAACCACGACACAGGGCATACAGTAATTATTTACCTTGGAAGGAATAATGCCTTAAGAAACAGACAGAGAAAGTGTATTTACTAATATTGTTTAAAATTATGCCCCAAAGGCAGCACAGTAAATGCCAATTATTTTGTCTGAACTCTGAGTATCTGTTCATTTGCTACTTTTTCTTGCAGTGTAGCCTGTGTGATCCAGAAATAGGAGTCTGGCAAAGCCACTATCCAGAAAATGCTTTAAGTCACTTTCAAGTTGCAAGGGAAAGAGGGCAAGTGCTAGTACCTATCCAGAGGAATGGATGAGTGCATCAGATTTTCTAGTCCTGGATTAGATCAGTGGTGGTAAATTTATGGGTGGGCAGAAGCAGGCACTCTTGACGTAGAGTGCAGGGCAAGAACTGCTCAGAACAGAACTGTGTGTCAAGTGCATTTACTCAGAGCTGGGCCCTTTCTACATGATAGCCAATCTGTTACAAATACAGATTTCTTTGCTAACCACATGGTCTTTCATTTCTTTGAATGCTATGATACAATTAGTTTCTTGCAATCTAGGTGCCTGCAGTACGCTGAAGAGTTGGTTCCCAGCAGAAGTAATTACTTTAAGTCTAAAAAATTAGTTACAAAGTTTGTCAAGTTGTACCTACCTACAGGTCATGTTCATTGCAACCAAAACCCTCTGTGCACAAGAGTCACATCCACAGGCCCACAGTCAGTCCCACTCTGCTCCAGGTTGCTCAGTAAGTGCCACTTTAATGGCATCTTTTCCACTTGCCTCTTGGCTAGAGGAAAGCAATAGTATGATGTTCAGTGATGCAGCAGATGTTTCAAAGTCCTCATCAACAAGGAGATTACCCTCGTACCCAAATTAGGCAAAAAGAAATGTCCAAGCCAGGTTTGAATTGGCTAAGAAAGTTTTGGGATTAAACCGCATGGGGAGGCAGGCCTCCTGCGATACTGGGTTTTAACCAAAGTTTTATGGTCTTTGATTTGTCTGGTGCCTGTTCCATTCCTAAAACACCTAGTGAAAGGAGCAGATTGGGAGAGAAAATACAGTTGGATGATGCACTGGGTTTTCTGTAGAGGAATCATTTACCTTTGCATTGCTTACTTGCCTTCTGTCTTCTGATTTACCGTGACCTGCAAGGGAACATTCCTCTACCACAGCCAAGGCATTCAGGTGGAGCTAATTGAGTAATTAAATTATCAGGTGATGGAAGTAAAAATCTCATCCACACAGTGGATGGATTTAGCAATCTGACTCCTTTTAGTTTGACTTACTATTATGTAATGTGTGTGTTGCTACATAGGTGCACACTCTGTGCAAAACAGAGGTAAGCAGCTGTTCTGATGTGTGCTTTAGCTGACGTGAAGAAGGTGGCAGTTGGGGTTTCTGAGGATAAACTGTGAATGTGGACAGTCCATTTAATAGAACTTCCCTTCCCAACTCCTCCTTTCTTGGAAGTCTCCTGTCAGGAGTTTGTAGCTGTGGCTGAGCTAATGAACACATGAAAAAACCTTTCTTTCCAGTCAGGTGCATTTCACCTCTATCCATCGAGGAGTGCACAAAGCTAGGCAGTGTCCAAGTGCTGGTGGGCTAATACAGAATTGCAAAGGGAAGCAAATTCCATTTTGTTGAAGAATAACAAAGATGATGAGCTGGCTGAAGATCCATTTGGTACGACAAGCAGCGGCAATCTAAGATGCATGTGTTTTCTGAGAACATCGCAGGGATGTGACATTTGTCTATGCCAGCTGTCCATTTTGGCAATTCTGGGAATGATAAAAGCACGTCAGAATTCTAGCTCCCTCTTCCTGTACAGAACTACTACTACACAGATCATCATTTTAGCTGCAAGATCGGTAGTAGTAAAAAACACACCTGTCCACAGCGATGCTGTCATTATTAAACAGGTAGGGGACAGGGCATTAGAAATGCTGTTGTAACAGAAAACACAGGGAGACCTGAAACCCTGGAATGGAGGACTGAAAACGATGCAACATGCTTACCGGGGCAAACTTCTGCATTGAGGTTAGACCAGGGTGTAATGGAGAAAATGTTGCTGCTGGATAGACCTGCTTTGCTCCCACAGCAGGAGTTCTGCTTGTTGGTCTGATCACATAATCTCAGGCTGTATCAGTATGGAGGAGAGAGAGCTGAGTCTCTTTCGGCTTTGTAGAAAGGTTTGATTTTAAATTAAAGAGGATGTTGCAAAAGGTCTTGAACATTGACTCTGCAAGTTAAAATACGTTGTTTCCTTCCCTTTTATTGAAGTACAGAAGGTCTTAAAAGCGTCTATGTGTTTCTGCCCTATTGAAATTCTCAAGGGAAGGTAATTCTGAGGGGGTGTCCAGACTCAGTATGGTCCAGTTTGCCTTAAAGCTGAGGGAGGGACTAGCCCTGGTCATCTCTTCTGTTGGGAAGAATGTACAGTAGGCATGAAGTTCCTAGGACCAATATTATAGTAAGACTATGTGCTCTTGTATCTGTGAGCGGGCTGTCTAGGCATTACTGTTACTATCATCCATGGAGAGTAAAGGGCAAGAGCCTGTCTGAGGTTCATGGACTAGACTTGGTGGCAACGTTTCTCCTTAGGCAAGTGGTGGCTTGAGAAGCTGTGCAAAGGTAGGTAACAAGTTAATCTGCAGGAAGACTCTTGTATCCAACCTGGTTTTCTCCTATCCAGCTTGCCCAGAAACAAAAGATAGTGACAAAAATCTACTTTATGTTGTATAAATCTCAAATAGTAATTTTCACCTCTGTTCTTTATGGCTGTCTTTCAGTGAAATCTGATCTCTGTGTCACATGGTGAAGACATTTATTTGATACTTGAAATTTAAATGAGCCCATATTCCAGTATCTTAGGATGTCCGCTTTATTTTTGATCAAAAAGTTCTCCCATTTTCTTATCTCCATGGAGCCTGATCACATAAATGAGTCTCCTAGTGCACTTGGGTTTTTAATTAAAAAAAAAAAAGGGGGGTCATTCTGCCATTCTTCACCCCGAGTTTTTCAATGCTGTTTTTCAGTTGTGGACCCCGGAGGTAGACTCAGGCTCCAATGTCATTTTCATCGGTATCAGGCCTAGAAGGGAAAATACTCCCTGTGGATTAAGGTATTGCAGGGCTGCGATCAGACCCCTTCCTTGGGAATGCCTCTGTGTGGCTCAGCCTCAGAATAGAGGAATAAATTACTCATTTACTGATTCCCACATGTTTGGTCTTCAGACATAAAGCTTATCTGGAAGTTGCACTAAACTTTAATCGAGAATCAAAACTATGGGTTCTCGGCAAGCTCTGCCAGTCCTACCTACATCCAAGGAGTTGATAATGTTACTGAGAAACTGTACCTGCAGAAATCACTTACTCCTCATGGGAGAGGAAAAACAAATAAGTAGAGAAGTCAAACTAGCAGCAAGCCTGTTTTTATTCTACCAGGCAGGAGATTAATTAGATTACTTTGAGGCCTGACCTCCAATTTTGTATCCAAAGGTCATGGCTCATGTTGAAGAGATCAATTAATATATCAGCATATCAGGCTCAACACAGAAATGCCATCCAAATAGTGTACAGGAAACCTTTGCGTACTGTGTATTTGCCCTAGCAGATAGTTAATCTGGGTTACTGTTTGCTACCTGTTCCGTTTCTCTTGCTCAAGAGTGTTAGCAAATGTTTATTTGACATAATGTTCTGTTCCTCTCCTCTTCCCCCTCCCCCACCCCCCACCCCCCCCAAGAAAATGCAGGCTAACCCCAGAGCAACTCTGGGCTGCAAATCATGTTGCAGGCTGGACTCCAGTCAGAGGAGTTTCTTTACTGATGGTGGCAGAGGTGTAGAAAATGTCTTGAGAATGATCTGCCAAACCAGGGAAAGGGCCTTTAACCAAAGAGTAGGAAATCAGAAGAAAGGAGATAGATACAGCACTTTGACTTACCTGAAAGCACTCAACAAATTGAATACCAAGGTGAATAGTCTATTTAGACCAGTAGAAGCAAAAAGCAGGCTTGTGAATAGCAGGAACCATGTGTCCACTAATAGCCCCTGGTGGAAACAGGACTGCTATCTGATTGAGTATGGCTGCATTCTTGTTGTTTTAGGAGGAGGTTGCGTTTGAAAGATGTCACTAAAAGATCTCCAAAGGCCTCTATGCTAGTCCTGTGGGCATTGCTTTCCAGTATACTGGATTAATCAATTTTCTTCAAATGTTATTTCATACACTGCATTGCCAGTGTGGAGCACTATACAAGTCCATACAAGTCCCTGTGTACATATGATGCAGAGCAAGTGGTAGCTGGTTAACACTTGGAAGTGACAGCAATCCCAGTTGCTAGTGACAGAAGGGAAGTGGGAAGTGATAGGCTAGGAAATTACTTGTATCATATAAATGTTTGTTTCCGACATGGCGGGGTGCTGGAATACCACTGTCAGAGACGGACATTTAGAAGAGAAACAAAATAAAGGTAAGATGCTAAAAACCCTTATCCCTTTGACCATGCTCCAGGGAAAGGTAAGTTGTACTCATCACCTGGCAAATGTTCTCAAATTTAGTTCCCATAGGAGAATTTGCTGAGCCATATACACTTGTCCAATCAGGATGCCCAGCCCCTGCTTGTTTCTGCACTCTGCGGAAATCTGCTCATGGCTGTACTCTGGTGCTTTGAGGGTTGCTTTGGTGTTCTAGGCAGACAGAGGCCCTGAAAGAGACTGCCAAGCTCTGAGAGTGGCATAGGGGGTGTCCTTTTTCTGTTACTTCATCTCTGCCCTTTTCTCTGCTGCAGTGGATGTGAGAGGCAAGGAAGGCTGTCAGAGTGGCTTTGGGGCCATTCAGGAATATTAAAGCACCTTTTGGTATCTGTTTACACTGAGTGGCTGTACCACACCCCAACATCTGTCTGTCTCCACTGATTGTTTGGGATGGCACGTAGACATCCCTGTAGTCTCTGCCTTGTTGCTAGACACTTTCAGGCAGAAAGGGGATGACAGCCCCTGCTTCTCCTGTCTGACAGGCACTCTGTATGGATGGAAGAGGCTAAATTAAAAACAGCAGAAGCAGACTTTCTGGTTTTTCTTGATAACTGGTATAAAGGAGAGAAGGGAGCAGTCTGCACTGCAATTAACACCGAGTGCTATTGCAACTCATCCTGTAATGCGATATAGATACAATCTTAGCAGAAAATTCAATGCTGCACTGAGTCAGAAACGGAGCAATGCTGGGTTTTGAAGAAAGTAATTAGCCCCAGGGACCCAGTGGTTTCTCATTTCCCCTGTGGTAAACACAGGGAAGTGGGGCAGTGCTTCCCATAGGTTTCAAAAGTCCATTTAGACAAGGTACAGAGCCAATTTATAAACCAAAGTTTTAACGAATGCTTAGCAAGAGGCAGGCGCACCTCTAGTCTCCCTGCAGTGCCCACCACGTAGTACTTGGTGCCATTTCTTTCGTGAGCTCCTAGTACCTTGTCTCTGTCCAGGCGCTGCTGAGCCAGCTCGGCCTTGGTACCCTTCACCACCTCTCCTGCCAAGGGTGATGCTGCGTGAGGAACCTGCCAGGGTCACTGTTCGCCGTGCTTGCCTGCGGCCAGGTGCTGTGTCCTGCCCTCTGCACGGAGCCTCACCCAAGCGCTTCTTCCTGTCAGCCCTTGGTACAGCAGTGGCCCAACCCTTCCTTGTGCTGCCCTGCGCTTGGCCTTCACAAAAGCAGTGATTTGAGGTTTTCCAAAACTCACTGATCACATGAGTTCTGCTTTCCTTCTCCAATAGAAGATCAAAAGTGTACCTAATCACAGAAATAAGATATCCGGTAGCCAAGAAAAATTTGATCTTACTACTGACAGGACCTACTGGCTGGAAGCTGCAGCTCACAATTAATATGAGAAGCAAGGAATTGAGCTGTTCAGGTAACATAGCAGGGATGACAGTAATCTGTATTTCTGCTCTGTCTTTAAATGAAAATTGAGTTTAGGTCTAAAATATATGTAGCCCGTGCCTGCTCTGGGTGACTGTAAGTTCCTGCATTCAGGATTCTCACTCTTGCTTTCCTGGCATACTACTTGTCACCTTTCTGTGGTTTGTCACATCCAGAAAAAAACCCTGTAGGGCCTTTGGGGCAAAATCACGTCCTTGTCTCCTGTGAAATGCACAGTCCACTTGAGGCATTGCAGTGAAATGAAATACTGTACTTCAGTGAGCTGGCCACACTGTTTGTGTGTTCCTGCACCTCCTTTCCCAAAGCTGCACCCAACAGTGACACTCAGCAGCAATATTTCACGTGGTAAATATCTTAAATGCTGATAGCTAACACCTTTGTTCAGCATTTGTCCAGAAGTGCGTGGTCAAGGTCGCATAGCACACACGTTGCCTCAGCAACGGAAGAATTTTTCCTCAGCCTTCTTTCATTCAGTTGCTGGAAAACAGAAGATGATGACATCTTCTGAAACATAGTATTTCCCTGGTTCTCTGTCTTAAGGTGTTGCTGGCACGAGCTGGTTAGGAAGTAAATGCAAAACTCGTCATTCGGACTCTTTAAACTGTTTGTAGGACTGTAGCCTTCTGATACCAAGCATATTCTCAATCTTCTGGATTCTGTAAGTGCCCTCTAGTGACTAATTGTCTGAACTGTGTTGTGTTTTCATTGTTGGAGAGAGAGACCAGGCGTTGAAGGGGTGGTAGTCTGGTGAGGGCAGGAGCTAGGTAGATGCCCTCATATTATTTTGAGGGCAGCACTAGTTTGTCCTGTAGAAGCAAATGGAAATAAATGCTCATTGAGCAGTCACCGCACAAACCTCAAGAAACTAAACGACTAAATGCGTGCACACTGCTATTGTAGAAATCGCGCATCTGAACCGAAACACGAGTCGTATCACGTGCAAAACAGTGGAAGAAAAACTGTTGGGCTGTCACCGCACAACACTTGAATGGTTTCAGTGAAACATGGCATTAGTGATTTTTTTCTGAAAAATTGTTCTCTAAGGTTTGAGAAGAGGCCATGGCATTCTAGTTGTCGTTTGATACAGCAACTCCAGGCTAGGCTGATGGATGACTGATGTTTCATTTGTACCATGACAGCATTCCGGTTTTTCTAAAACCAAATTGGTTTGCTTATTTAAAAAAAACCTTTCCCCTGTTTTACAAAAGTGTGAACTATTGCCCAAGACTGTCCTGCTTTGTGTGTTTTTCAGTAGTGGGGGCATTTCTGTCTCTTCCTATTATTAGAGCTCTATGCACAATTTTGCACATTGTAGTTGCCTGGCATACTTGTCAGGGGCTATCTTGAAGATGCTTCTTAATGGATTGTTTCAGGAGTATGGCCTTATCTCGCACCCAGAAAGAACAGGGTAGATTTACTCTGTTCCCAGAAAGGATGGGAGCAGACACAAACTCTTTTGTGCTTTATTATATCCACATAAGTGCAGACTTATGAAGTACAGACAGCAGTTGTCAGAACATGCGTACTTGTTTCTTTAAAAATTCATGTTCTTATCTTGTGTAGTAGTTCACTGTGTTTAATTTATTTTCTCAGGGAATTGACAACTCAATTTTAATGCAAATGGATCAGTGCTGTTACCATTGCTGTTCATTCTGCAGTAAAATACTGGGTTTCATTTCTGGTGGTGGTTTGGGTGTGGGTTTTTTTTGGGGGGGGGGAGGGGTGTTGGTTGTGTTTTTCCTTCTTTTAAGTAAAAATTCAAGTGCCCTTTTAAATGTTTAATTGTATCCATTAATATATACAGTGTAGGAGTTTGGTGAATCCAGGTTCAGGAACTGATTTATCTGGGCTACTAAAGTCATATGACAATATGCTAAGGGCCAGATATGGAGGTGGTGTGCAAACTGGCATATATGAGATTTCTTTATGTTCTTACATGGTATTAGCCGCCTCCGAACTTCTTCCTTGTAAGGGATGCTAGGGTAGTGTAATTTACATGGTAAGTTCCTCTTACCATATAAGCATTAAGAACATATAATTGAAATGCACCTCACCTTGTTTGAACTTGCTTATTTTTTTCTGTCTTACTCTGTATTCGCACTGTGTTCAATACCATGGGCCATAGACCTTATTGGCATGACTGGGCTTTTACATAAATATAAATTTACTTCTTCAACTGATACAGTCAGTTTTGTGGAAAGCAGAGTTCCTTTTGGATTTAGCAATGGAGGAAAAGCTCTTGTGTACCTGGAATACGTATGACAGGAAGAGCTCAAGGGAAGAGGGCAAACTGGCATTGGCTCTAGAAATTACCTGGAAAAGTGGATTGTGGAAGGAGCAAGGACAGTTGGGATTTTGAGAGCACTTCGGCCTGTATGATGAACACCTGTATTCATCTAGGTAACTCCAACGGTAACCAGTGATAGGACACAAGGAAACAGAATGAAGCTGTATCAGGGGAAGTTCAGACTGGACATTAGGAAAAGGATCTTCACTGAGAGGGTGATTGGTCACTGGAACAGGCTCCCTGGGAAAGTGGTCACAGCACCAAGCCTGTTGGAGTTCAAGGAGTGTCTGGGCGATGCTGTTAGTCATATGGTGTAGCGTTAGGTAGTCCTGCAAGGACCAGGGAATTGGACCCTATGATCCTTATGGGTCCCTTCCAACTTGAGAAGATACGCTATGATTCTAACTCTTGCAATTTTTGTCAATGGCAGAACTAATGTTAAATAAGTGTAAGACTGTCATTAAACTTGTCATTGAAGACACGTCTTGGTCCCCCGTTTTCAAAGTCATCACTCTCACAAATAGTCTAGGGTTTAAATTATTCTAGCGCAAAAGAATGATAGCACCAAGAAAACTGCAACATTGCCCTAAGAAAGTTAATAAATAATGTGACTTTTTGTTAATTGCACTGGACAGAATGAGGAATAGACTATGTAAAGGGAAATGTTGCATCAAGCTTTCTGAGGGATTACAGGACTATTTGGAGCACTGAACTTGCTTGCAATAAGACTGTATTTAAAAGAGATGAGCCTGATGCCTAGTAGCAAGTGTACAGGGCTTTACTCATAGCTTCTTAAGTAATCACAATGCTTTCTAGTTCTCAAGAAAAAAGTCTTGGGGAATAGAATAGGATAGTCCAGTTCAAAGGGACCTAGAACTATCATCTAGTCCAACTGCATGGCCACTTCAGGGCTGACGAAAAGTTAAAGCATACTATTAAGGGCATTGTTCAAATGCCTCTTAAACACTGACGTGTGGGGCATCAACCACCTCTTTTTTTTTTTTCCTCTACAAAAGTACTGTGAAAAATCAGTGGGCTGGCTTTGTGCATGTAGAAATATCTAGAGTCATGCCTCAGTACAAGAGGAGGTGATGCAAGTGCTGACACCTTCTTCTCTGGACATGAGCTGAGCTCTTTGTACCTCACTTCTCTGCTAGAAGAGTTCCTGACTGTAGTTTTTTAAAGGGTGCTTTTGCTAAAATACAAAGACTGCCTAAATAGAATAGGAAGATGCAACAGACTAGGACACCGACGTTTCAGAGGCAGTAACCAAACGACAACACTCTTGTACAAAGCCACACCAGCTGAGTGCTTGTTTTACCCTAATCCTTTCTGAAAACTCACCCAAACTTTCTTCAGCAATTTAATTTGTCAGACAGATGTCTTGAATCCATGGCACTGAATCCTGTACAGCTTGAAAGAACCTTAGAAAGTCACTGCGTCTGTATCTCTCTCTCTCTCTCTCACACACACAAACTACAAAAGCACCAAGTGTTGAAAAGTGTACTTGCTGTATAATATCGCTGGCAATGAGTTTGCCAAATCAGCTATAGTACTAAGGCATGCTTGGAAAAGAAGCTGACAGTTCCAGGTGGATCATAGAATCACAGAATGTTTTGGGTTGGAAGGGACCTTTAGAGGTCATCTGGTCCAACCCCCCTGCAGTGAGCAGGGACACCGCTAACCAGATCAGGTTGCTCAGAGCCCCATCCAACCTGGCCTTGAATGTTTCTATGCACTACCTCTCTGGGCAACCCGTTCCAGTGTTTCACTACCCTCATTGTAAAGAATTTCTTCCGTGTGTCCAGTCTAAATCTACCCTGTTTTAGTTTAAAACCATCACCCCTTGTCCTCTCACAGCTGTCCCTACTGAAAAGATTTTCCCCATCTTTCCTTATTTACTGCAATCAGGTCTCCCCGCAGCCTTCTCTTCTCCAGACTGAACAGCCCCAACTCTCTCAGCCTGTCCTCATAGCAGAGGGGCTCCAGCCCTCGGATCGTTTTAGTAGCCCTCCCCTGGCCCCACTCCAACAGGTCCATGTCCTTCTTGTGCTGAGGGCTCCAGAGCTGGATGCAGGGCTCCAGGGGAGGTCTCACCAGAGCAGAGTAGAGGGGCAGAATCACCTCCCTTGCCCTGCTGGCCATGCTTCTCTTGATGTAGCCCAGGGTAGGGCTGGCCTTCTGGGCTGCCAGTGCACATCGCCAGCTCATGTCCAGCTTTTCATCCATCAGTACCCCCAAGTCCCTCTTGGCAGGGCTGCTCTCAATCCTTTCTTCCCTCAGCCTGTATTGATACCAGGGGTTACCCTGACCCAGGTGCAGGACCTTGCACTTGGCCTTGTTGAACCTCATGAGGTTCACACAGGCCCATCTCTCCAGCTTGTCCAGGTCTCTTTGGATGACATCCCGTCCTTCTGGTGTGTCAACCACACCACTCAGCTTGGTGTCATCTGCAAACTTGCTGACGGTATACTCGATCTCGCTGTCTATGTCATTGAGGAATATATTAAACAGCACCGGTCCCAGTACGGACCCCTGAGGGACACCGCTTGTCACCTGTCTCCATCCAGACATTGAGCTGTTGATCACTGAATGACATTGCAGAGCTACTGAACCCAACTGAAAGATGTTTTAAAATTAATTTTAGGATGAAAAAAAGAAAAAGGAATATCCAACATCACACAACCAAAAACCCCATTCTTCAAGAGCAAGAACAACACACTCTTTGTTGGTGGCTTGCACAGAATTTCACTCGACTGGCGCTAATGTTTTACCCAGAGAAAAAATTATGAGAATAGTAAGAGAGGTTTCCAAGAAACGAAGGAGCAGTCCTGATCTGAGCAAGGCAAATAATGAGGTCTTCCGGCAAGTGAAACGGTGAGCCTAATGTGAAGCTGTAAACGATCAGAGAGATTAATACACTGTCAGAAGCTGCTTTGTGGAAAGACTTAACAAGACAGTTCAATGAATGCAAAACACCTTCCACCCAGAGAAGGTAGGAGGGAACAGCGCAGATTCATAGTAGTTAGGTATTCATCACCAAAACCTGCTCTTTTAAACACTGTTGGGTTAAATTAGTACAAAGTAAATTAGTATCTTTACATTTCAACAACAATTTATGTGTAAGCTCATAGAGGAGGGGAGATTTGTGGTTTCTGTTGTGTCTAAGGCCCAAAGGATGCTGATAGATGAATGCACAACAGGAATTGCTTTTGTTCTCTCCATTGTTGTTACCCTGGGAAGGAGTAGAGTGCCTTGTCCCACCATCCCAAGTGGACAAACTGTGCTAAATGGTGTAAGTTCTGAGCAGACAATTGTATTTAATTGAACATGGAATAAACATGAGTTTAATGTCTCAAACATGTTCACAGGGAACAAATGATCATATACGATGGCCACAACTGCCTGCCTGCCGGCATTGATAATA
This sequence comes from Gorsachius magnificus, assembly GCA_034008185.1. Lineage (NCBI taxonomy): Eukaryota > Metazoa > Chordata > Aves > Pelecaniformes > Ardeidae > Gorsachius > Gorsachius magnificus. The sequence continues at coordinate 47,400 of CM067098.1, read as the reverse complement.
TAACCCACTCTCCATGCCCAGGTGGAACAAAAAGTTGTCCTCAGTGATGAGGAATGGGCTCTTAAATACCCTGTTCATCTGCTCAGCATTTGCAGAGCTCCATAGCACATGGATGGTGGGTGGGACTGAGGCTGGTGGGAACATAGGCTGTTGGGCTGTGTTCTCACTTGTGGTCACTGAAGGGGTGTCTGACTCCGGGGCTTGAGCAAAGAAGACAGCAAGCAATTGTGGGTGGTCTGACGGCCATAGTCTCACAGCCCATTTAGCTGTGAGCACTTGAAGCCCCTGAGCGCTAGAAGCTGGGTGGGCAGTAGCTGGTGCTACTACAACTACAACAATTGTAACCGCAGGCAGCAGACCTGCCTGCTCATGTTCTCTTACCAGCTGTGGCACCTGACTGGACCTTCCCCTGTTCCTGCCCTTCATCTTTAGGGTTACAAATATTTTTTTTTCTTTTTTTTTCTTTCTTCTCATTTTTTTTGCCTTTTCTGCTCAGAAGCATGACGGATCTTTCCAGTGTCTGTGGCATTGGCAGCATGTAAGCAAAAGGGATGCCATCAGCCTGTGGTTTTGGACAAGAACATGATTGTTTTCTTCCAGAGCCACAGCAATGGTTTTAATCAATTCATTAAGAACGTGGCTTCTAAAACCAGTTTGTTCTCTCAATAGGCAGCAAGTGGAGCAGTGGCTGCTGCATTGTGGATGAGACCCTCCGGCAGGAGAAGACACAACATCCTGCTGTGGCAACAGCTGTCTGGCATCAGCACTGAGAAGTGGTGTATGGCAAGGCTGGGTTGAGGTAGGCTCTGGAAATCCCATATCTGGGGAGCTGAAAGGAAAAGCTCAGTACAGACAGGTGAGGGACATCTCAGTACCAAAATTGCCTCAAATCTGCCAGAAGGACTGGGGATAGAAGGTATGTCAAATGATGAACCTGCTGCATCTTCAATAGAAACCTGCAACAGCATCTGGTGTGGCAGCGAAAGAACACATATTATTTGGGGCAAATAGGTGTATTTTGGGATGATTCCATTATTCAAAGATGTCTGTGACATCAGACTGACTCTCCCGTGTGTGTTTAGTTTATCTGCGTGAGCATTTTGACATGGGCAAAGGAGGAGGTGAAAAGATGAACTGGATCAAATAGCTGTGAGAAACAGTGCCAGTGCTTGACGAGTTTCTTGCTTGGTTCTACCTAGTCTGGCAGAATTAGGCACGGATCTCGGGGTCAGTTCAGGAACAACGTGCTTACACAGGGCCCTGTCTTGGAAAGCAGTAACATGAAAAATTTTGCTGTGACTGTTGACCTGCTGGTTAGGATGTGGTTTTGAGGAAGAACGCTTGAGAGGACAGGTAAGGAACTCAATCCCACTTTCATTTAGACCAGTACAAACCCCCTTCTGCCCTATGAATGTCATTGTGCTATGAGTGAATAACCCTTAGTGTTGTAAATATGTCCTTTACACTGTTGCTGGATTACATAGACATTGACAAATGATACTTGACCAATATAATGGCCAAACTGACATAAAAAAAATGTAACAACACATCAAGTGACAGGAAATCCATGGTGATGAGAATGTTCAGCACTCTCTTGCACCTGTCCTTGTGTGCTGCAGGATCACCCTGATTTCTTACAAGTTCACGTTGGGCTTTACATGAACCTATGCACCAGCTGAACCCCAGCTGCCTTGAACAGTGCTCTTTGGCATCTTTTTCAGATGTTATGGTTGCACCACCTACCACATAAATGAGAGCTCGTTTTCTACAGAAAAATGGTGCAATACCTTTTATTCCTACTGTGACTACTGATTTATGTGCAGAGAAGCCATCGCTCTCCTACAATAAATTCTGCAAGAGCAAAATACTAACATATACTAAGGATTCATGCAGTGTTACGGTAGCCTTTGGAGATGAAATTAAACATCTTTAATGCTTAATGCCCCAAGTTTGAAGTTTTAAAAAAATATACAGAGCAGACTGCACTACATAATGACATCTTTGTTTGCAAGCCATAAGGGAATGTGGAATGCAAGAGCACTGAGTGTGGCACAATAAACCAAAATTGCCAAAGTGCCTTACCCGAGGAAGGGGAAGACTGAGTGCTACTGTTAATTAGAAAAGTGCAGCGGCATCTGCTCTGGGCCAATCAAAAAGTATCTCCTCTCCAGCTAAAAACTTCACTGATCCGCTTCGCCTGCGACTCCAGTGCCAGCGTGGGATAAGTCTGGGGCCGTGCCGGTGCGGTAGCCTGCAGCTGCCCGCGGCGAGGATCGCTACGGAACGCAGGCGCTGCTCGCCCCGGGGCAGCGGGGCCCCCGGGCCCTTCCCGCCCTGGCGGCTCCGGGACTGTCTGGGGGGCGGCCCGTGGGAGCGGGGCACGCCCGCGCCTTCGTGCCCGGTGCCGGCAGAGCTCTGGCGAGGAGCAGGCGCGGCCGCGCGCGGTGCGGAGCCGGGGCAACGCCGTCCCGCCGCCCGCTCGGGGGGGGGGGGGGGGGCCGCTTCCGCCGGCGAAGCGCGGGGCGCCGGTGCGCGTCGGCGTCACCGCGCGGCGCAGTGCGGGGCCGGGCCTGGCGCCGCTAGAGGTAAGGCCGCTGGGCGGGGAGCGGCGGCGGGTGCCGGCGGGTGAGGGGGTCGTTCTCGGCTGACGAGCGTTTGAGAGGCGGCAGCTCTCGCGACGGGTCGGGGTCGGCCTTTCCCCCGCAGCGTTGATGGCTGGGGCGTGTTTGGAGCCCTCGGTACCCGCCACGGAAAAACCAGGACTGGAGTCTGCCAGAGGAGGAGCAACTCCCTCTCGGCCCGGGAGGAACGATGGCGGCCGGTTCCCGCCCGCGGCGCGCTTTGGCTGTGTGCACGCGTTTGACTGCGCGGAGAGCAGGCGGCAGAGCCAGCGTTGCCAAGGCCCTGCAGATTGAGATGTGCGGGTTTTGGTATAACAGGTGCCGAAAACCGTGAACAGCTATTGACAGTGAAAGTTAACAGCTGTGTAATTGTTTTCCGTGCTGAAGGAGAGGTTTCCTGCTTTGAAGCTGTTGTGATCACTAGCTAGGTTCACCTGGGGATGGGCTTAAGTCCTTTGAAGATGTCCTTTGCTGAATGAGTCATAAATTGAGGAAAACGGGCAATGGAGAATATAGGCTCAGCACATGGTTTTTCGCTGACTTTCTGCTGGACCAGTGACATGCTGTCAATAATAGCCTTTCATTCCAAGCAATTGCAGATCACCACACATATTTTTGAGCCGTGCAGAGAGGTTCTTTCCCTTTGTCACTAAAATGTTGCCACTTTACGACTTGTGATACAATTCCTTTGCAATGCACGCTACAGAGCAGGAAAGTAAAAGGATTTAGTACGAAAAGTAAATAATAGATGCATATAGGGAGATCAACACCCTGGGTGCAGATAGCATGCTATATCAGCAGTGAAGGGGCACAGCTGTACTGTCATGCTTCTTTGAAGGGCTTGTTGGAGCGTTTGTCATGTATCTGACTGGGCTTTCATTATGTCTTTTTTTCTGGTATCTCCTAATTTTTAACAAATTCTCATCATGAGGGAATTACGTTGACCTCAAGGCTGATAAAGGTGCTCCTGCAAAGTAAGTACTCTGCTTATGAAAGGAATGGGTTAGAAGAAGTTTTCAGTAATGTGAAAACAACATCGAGGGGAACACTGGCGCGGGCATCTTCACAAGGTCTTCATGTGCTTCTCCTTCTGTTGGTCTATCTAGGGGACTTTGTGTCTAATAAACTTTCCTAACAAAATGCAGATTGCTGTTGGTGCCTTGTGAGATGGGACTTCTCAAAGGTGTATAGTTACAATTACGAATCGCTTTTTCTTCTCTCTTACGTGGTATGCATCTTGGTCTGAAGAGGAGCAGTCTGGAGGAAACCTGTAGTACAATGTTAGCAATACTTCGATAGATGTCTTCCCTCTCTCACCTTTCCTCATTCCTGTCAGGCCCCAGATACAGTCAAGTTACCCCAACTGCAGTCTTACGTGAGGTGCTTGGCATTCAGTTTTGCATTGTGCAATGTCTGTCTTTGGACGTTTGCGTGGAACTGGGGATTGTTCTGTGTAGGGCATCATGCTTAACAACCGTTGTGTCAGTGTGATGGTAAACGTGGGTTTACAGAGTTCCGCCTTTGATAATAGTTGGGGGTATGCAGCAAAGAATGGTGTTGCGTAGACTAAGGTCTATGGGAAGAAAGACTGGTGCGTGAAATACGCCAGAGGAGGTAGCAGAAAATGGGAGATTTGTGGGAGTTCTGTACAGCCAAAGTAGCAGAACATCTGGCAGTCTTTTCCCCAGGGGAACTATAAACAAAAAAGTTTTGCTTACTAGTGTGCAGCTGTGAGGATTTACCTGAAGAGGTGTGTTGTGGTTTAACCCAGCAGGCAGCTGAACACCACACAGCTGCTCGCCCACTCCTCCCCTCCCTCAGTGGGATGGGGGAGAGAATTGGAAAAAAAAAAGTTGAAACCTGTGGGTTGAAATAAAGACAGATGAATAAACCAGCAGAGGATGATAATAATGGAATATACAGAGTATACAAAACAAGTGATGCACAATGCAATTGCTCACCACCTGCTGACCGATGCGTGGCCCATCCCGAGCAGCGATCGCTCTCCCCCCAGCCAACTCCCCCCGAGCATGACGTCATATGGTCTGGAATAGCCCTTTGGCCAGTTGGGGTCGGCTGTCCTGGCTGTGCCCTTTCCCGGCTCCTTGTTCCCCTGGCAGAGCAGGGGAAGCAGAAAAGTCCTTGCCTGATGTAAGCACTACTTAGCAACAACTAAAACATCAGTGTGTTATCAACATTGTTCTCATACTAAATCCAAACCACAGCATTATGCTAGCTACTAGGAAGAAAATTAACTCTATCCCAGCTGAAACGAGGACAAGGTGTGAGTTGATGTGGAACCATCCTTGTCCAGCAGCAGCCTTTGGTCTGTGGACAAGAAAGCATAAAGAAAAGGTCAGACTTCACTTACGAGCTGTTTCCATTTCTGACAACAAGAGGCAAGAAATCACGTGTGGTTTGTTAATTCAGCAGATCTGTCGGCGTCTATCCTGAGATGCTATTTTGGAACGCATTTGGCTGTTTTACCCACCGCAGTATGCGCTCTTTGGCTACAGGAATGATTCTGATGAGACTGGAGGAGGCTGTTCAGCACTTAAATGCCATTAATCTCTCAGAGAGGAGCAGCAGTGCTGAGGGTGGCTGGGTGGGCTATGTATCTTCTCAGGAATTAGTTCGAAACTTCCATTCCTGCCCTGAAAAATGATATCAGCTTTTGATTCCAAGCATATTTGTTGTCAGCTCACCTCATCCAGCTGTTCAGCTTGGGTAGTCTGAACTTCAAAACCACATTCTCTGGGTGCCCTGGTAAAGGCTTATGGAAATAGAACCGCCAAGAAGCAGATGAGCAGACCCTTTCCTTGCAACAGGGTGTCTCTGCTGCACTCAGGAATGTGAACAGCAAGAAAACCAAACTCTGTCACGGCAAAAAAACTTTTGCTTAAGGCTTGGCCTCAGCACAGGCAACAGGAATGGTAGGATCAGTACTGAAAGGTGATTTCACATTGTAGCAGGGGTCTGGGTCTGCAGCCAAGCCACAGCTTTGCTTTATTGTAAACTTAGACCGAGGTCATGGTTCATCTTAATTTAGCTCGAGTGAATTGCAGATAAATGTAAACCTGCTGTTGTAGGAACTCCTGGGTAGTGTGACATGTCTGACTGCTAATTGTTTTAAATATTTCAGTCTTAATCCCTGATGGTGGTAGGCAATGCTTAGGTAACCAAGATAGGATCTCTGGTGTCTCATTTGTGCAAAAATGGGGGAGGCGTGCCCATAAAACACGCATGCCTCGTGTCAAGAGATGGAGAGAAAAGGTTGTAGCTAATACGAAGGCTGCACTTTGTGTGTGAAATGTTGAGAAACAGCCTGACCTTCAGTAAATTAAATTAAGCAAAGTTTTTCTTACTTAGCCATTTTATTCTGAGCTATTTTTTTCTTCCAGACGCCTACCCGTGATGATTCCACCATCTGCAACAACCTCTGTCAGTGATGCTGTGCTCTTGCCGAGTGTGGCTTCTCAGGAACTCTGGAGGTCGCAAGTTCCAGGCTATTCTGGATTGGTCACACGGCACATAAGTCATCGGGCCAACAACTTCAAGAGACATCCAAAAAGGAGAAAACACATCCGCCCTTCGCCGCCACCACCGCCAAATACTCCATGTCCTATTGATTTGACTGAGTTTGGGGATCTCCAACCTCAGAGGTCTTTCCTAGAACTCCTGTTCAATGGGTGCATTCTCTTTGGGCTGGAGTTCAGCTATGCCATGGAAACAGCCTATGTTACCCCTGTGCTGCTTCAGATGGGGCTTCCAGACCAACTGTACGGAATGGTGTGGTTCATCAGCCCTATATTAGGTAACTTTACGCTATTTCTTTCCTCTTGTTTTTTCCGTTACACGGGGGTTATATGTTTTTTTGTTTTCTCTATCTCAGCTGTTCACAAGTATGTTCTGTGTGCTCTTGAGGTTAAGAAGCACTAGCCATAATTTTAGACAGCTGAATGGAGAATAATTCTTGCTGTGTCTTGCCTGAAATGGGCCCCGATGTGATCAAAAGGTCTGTTCTTTTAGTGGCTTCTCAACCTCTTACATCTTGTGCGAGTGTAAGCTTTGGTTGCTTTGTTCCTACATTTAAAAACTAGCAAAAGAGGATTAGTGTATCCGTTTATGTCCCTATGGAGAGAAGCATACAGAGACAGCTCCCAAAGGTGAATGAAAAAAAACCATTTTCATTGGGGATTGCCGCCTTCTGTTAAACTTTCTGAAACAGATGAGGTGTTCCAATGATGAAAGACCACCGGCCGCTACTGTTACGGGCATCTGATTACTTGCCTTAGCACAGAGGCGGGGCTGGGAGCATATCCATTGCTATGGGAAGAACCATACGATGGGCTATAAACACTTGGAAACTTTGTTCTGCATGTTCTCATACTTCTGGGATGTACTTCAGAATAAGAGAGTAGATGAGCCCCTACTCACAGGCTGGCCCAGAGTAGTCCAGGCACCTTTCCAACTCACGTTTGCTTCGTGCTGTCTTCCAAGCTAATTCTACAGGGGATCTCCCGTCTAAGATGGGGTAAATGAAATAGCTTGTAAGGAACAGAGTCCTTTAGAACATAAAACTGTTGTACTCTTACTCTTAACCTGATGTCAAACTCTGCTGTATTAGTGATGCAGAGTGAACTGCCATCACAGTGAGCAGCAGCACATTACATTATTCAGTCCCCATCCTGAGAAGTGCCAGGAAGTACACTGTGTGGGTACCTGGGTGACTAGTACCAACTGGGGATATCACTATGCTATGGTGTCCTGCCTTTAACTGCCTTTCAAGCTACCTATTTTAACTCCTCTGCAAAACAGGCTTGTAGAAAAATGCTACTTACTGGTGATTCCTTTTTTCTAGGGTTCTTGCTACAGCCTTTGCTGGGGGCCTGGAGTGACAGATGCACATCAAGATTCGGGAGGAGAAGACCTTTCATTCTGGTCTTAGCAGTAGGTGTGTCTCTTAGAAATTACGGGCATAATGCTTATAAAGTAAAAATATTACTCGTCTCTCTTCTGTGACATCCCCCTGTGGCACTAGGCTCAACAAAATGCCTCTGAGGTGTTTGGTATTGTGGGTCTGAAGAAGGTGGTGAGTGGTGCTGAGGTGATGCTTTGGCAGCCGGAGATCCACACATAAAAGGTTCTCTTGTCAGAGTCTGAAGAGATGATGTTTTGAGGGTCAAGAATGTTTTTCTTTGGCCAAAATTAGTTCCAGACATTTGTAAGCTTTGAGTAGTGGAAAAGGATTGTGTATAACCTATAAGGCACGCTCATTCCCTAGACTGTGGTGACCTGAACAAGAGCAATAAATAGTGCTTGCTGCAAAGCTGTGCAGGTAGTATAATGCTTTTAGAGCATGGAGTGGTGCAAGTTTTTTTGCTTACAAGCAGCCAATGGATTGATTTTGATTTGGTTTTATTCCCAGGAGCGTTGCTTGGGCTCTCGCTTATGCTGAATGGCAAAGATATAGGGAGTGCCTTGTCTGACACCGCGAATAACCACAAATGGGGGATCATTCTTACCGTTTGCGGTGTTGTCCTCATGGACTTCAGCGCAGATTCAGCAGACAATCCCAGTCATGCCTACATGATGGATGTATGCAGCCCAGTGGATCAGGACAGGGGCCTCAACATCCACGCTTTGTTAGCAGGTATGCTTTCTTGGTGCTTCCTGGGTGACGCGAACCCAAAGTAAACAAACCCTGCTGTGAAAAAGCAGAGTGTAAATCACTGGTCTTTTCCTATATAAGCATAATAACCATGTACCTGGAGACGTAGTGCTAATTAACTTGGAAAAAAAAATCCTGTTTACTGCAAAAGGCTTTTGTAACTACCAAAAGTCAAACAAGACACAGTCCTGGGTTGTTCATCCAAAGGTGCCTCGCATCATTTATATCGCCTACAGAAACAAAATTGTCCCTCGAGGGAGGAGGTTTGGCTTCCTGCAAGTGTGGAAAATGCCTTTTTTATTTGCTGTGTTGGAGGGGAAAGCACATACTGGGCTCTGTGATCCCTCATTGCTGTCATCTTCAATTGCTGTGCTGCCCTAGTCTAGTTTTCCTCTCCATCAGGAGACTGTTTCATGTTCTTGAATTTGTTCATAAGAAAGAATGTGTCGTAAGACTTTCACCACATGAATGGAGTGAGAGAGGTATCCAGTACCCTCAGAACTTCCCTGTTCATCGGTAGTAATGCAGTGGCAGTTTTGTATACTGTCAACACATTGCTGAGTAATGAGCTTGCTATGCTTCTGAAGTGTTCGGTCTGTTTTTGACGCAGTTAGATCTGCGTTCCTCTAACGGAGTGAGGAAAATGGATTTTCACTTACTTTCAGGAAAACAGTCTTAGCTGACTGATTGCAGAGCCTTGCCACGAGGCTGGTGGACACTTCTGTTTTACGGACTGAAATAGCTGAAGGTAAAGTGGTTTATTCTTGGCAAAGAAAGAACTAGCATTTTTAATTACTTGTATCATCTACAGCACTGACCTTCTCCCTCTTTCTGTACCGTGTTTGTACATCCAGACTGTCCTTGTGGCACGGATAACTGTGTTTCTTACTGCATTTGAATTGAAAAGGGGTTGAGTCGGATTCTACTCACAAATCATTAGACAAATAGTGCTGTGCTGTTACTGACTTCCAGGATTGGCTAGGGAAGATAATCTTGGCTCTGTTTTTCCACTAGGTCTTGGAGGTGGCTTTGGTTATGTTGTTGGAGGAATACACTGGGATAAAACCAGTTTTGGAAAAGCTGTGGGAGGGCAACTTCGCGTCATCTATGTCTTCACCTCAGTTATACTGACTATCACCACTGTGCTGACTCTAATTAGTATTCCAGAAAGACCCTTAAGGTCCTTTAGCAGGAAGAAAAAGGTGATGAAGAGTCCAAGTCTTCCTCTTCCTCCTTCTCCACCTCTCTTCGTTGAGGAGGGTGTAAATGAAAACTTTGTTTCTCATAACTCAACTCACTTGTATGCAAGTTTTACAAGTCCTGTTTCCCCCCTCAGCCCACTCACACCCAAATATGGCAGTTTTGTCAGCAGAGACAATTCCTTGACAGGAATTAATGAGTTTGCATCATCATTTGGGACTTCAAATATTGACAGTGTGCTTATAGACTGTTTTACAGGCGGGCACAGCAGTTCATTAGCACTTCCAGCTAGCTTGCCCAGGCAGCCTGTCAGTGTCAGCTTTCCTCGGGTACCTGATAGCTGTTACCAAGGAGAAAATGGAGTTCCGGAGCAAGGGGAGAGCAGCATAACACCGGGCTCTGACAGCGAGGCACTAAGGGTGGGCTCGCTGGATGCAATAAAGCCACGGTCGTCGGGGATCCTGAAAAGACCTCAGACTTTGGCCATTCCAGATACCGTGACAGGACACTGTCCAGAAAATAGCAGAAGAAGAAATGTAACCTTCAGCCAACAGGTAAGGGCAGATAAATCAATGATATGACCATGTAAACCTGAGCATTCATTTAATCGCTCCGTATAGTTTTAAATATGTGGTGCACAAATTCATCATTAAAGACTGCTTGTGACAGTTTGCTCATAAAGTCATTATGGGAACAGCATACCTGTAAAATAGCAGTCAGGATGCGAATTTTCTCTGTCAGTCTGTCAACTGCCTTTGTTAAGATGGCAGAAATGGGAGCGTTCTGCTCTCACTGGGCCATGTATGAAAGTTAGGTCGATATTTTTAGCCCTGCTTCACCTCCCAGGGAGCTACCACATGATGGCAGAAAAAGACACATTTTTATTGAGCCTGTATCTTCCCTTTCCACAGAAATACCTGCAAGATAGGGCCAGGGATAGGATTCTCCCATGAGCTTCTCCTTATGGCAGTCATTACATCTGGTTCCATCAGGGAGGTGAGGTTTCCCTTACCCAGGGATAAGACTCTGACCTCACCTCCCACTGTTGGTGATAACTTGGAATGTCTGAGACCTCTGTATGCTGGCCCATTTTTTTATGACCCGGGACGAGGTAAACTGTCCTCTGTTGTTTTTTTGGTTGGTTTTTTTTTTGGCTGAGGGTGGGGTGTGTGGGGTTTTTTGTTTGTTTGTTTTGTTTTGTTTTTTGTTTGTTGCTGTTGCTGTACTTTGACCCAGTTTGTGAGAGCAGACTTTGTTAGGGCCAGGATTTTACATACTGTGCACATAGAAATCAAGCTTCAAGGTTAGCAAGCGATGAGACTGTGTTTCAGTTAAAACTGGCCTCTTCTTCCTTGATGTCTCTTCAGGAACCAAATTCACCTGAATGTGGGTACAGCTCCTATTAAACACAATGGAATTTATGCCTTCCCTACGCTAGCATCTGGATGTGGTTGTCAAATACCCTAGAGAAGTGAAGGGTACTGTTTCAAGTATACTGAAAGCTGCAGTGCAGTGCTGCCATTTAACACTTTTTCTAGGCTGAACTTCCAGCTTAGCTAAATACACTGTTCTTCATCTCCAAGTCAACATACTGCAGCAGCAGAGTTTAACTTTCAGGTGATCAGATAGGTGTGTAATATTGCATAAGTTTGCTCAAAGGATGTTTGGGTTTTTGTTACTGTGTTGACCTGGGAGTTCTTATGGTGCAGGTTGCCAATATCTTGCTGAATGGTGTTAAGTATGAGAGCGAGCTGAATGGATCAGGCGAGACCTCTGAGCAACCACTCTCCATGAAACTTCTTTGTTCGACCATCTGCCAGATGCCCAAGGCTCTTCGTAACCTCTGCATCAACCACTTCCTAGGTATTCAGAAAGTGCCATCTTGCTTTCACCGTGAAGTAGTCTTATCTTGGGTGAATGTTTTAAAATATTTTATCTATTGCTGCAATGGCTGCTAACTAGAGAGGACATGATTTATTCCATATATACTCAGCAATAAGGTACTTTCTGGTGTTTAGTTTCTTAGAACAGTGAAAAAAGAAAAAAACCCCAACAAAACAGTGAAACCTACATTCCTAGAAAGGGAATAACAACAGCCTAAATCAGCGTGTCTGTTAAATGGAATGTTTACACTGGGATGAGAAATGCCACCGAGCCAAGAACTTGAAACTATCGACTTTTTTTTTTTTTTAACGCTCCAAAACTGGCATTACAGAGTGAAAGATGAGATTAGTTGTATTTCCCTGCTTACACCTGAGACCAGTGTTCACTTTCCTCCCTTTGACAGCCTCTGTGTAGGGATCCCAGAACAGGCTGTGAGGAGATGCAGAATGCAACACTGCAGGAGTGCCCGTAACCAGTGCACTGTTACCTTTGTTCTTACCAGTGGGTGACTGATGGTTAGGAAGGGCTTGCAAGCAGTCCAGAAAATTGGACAGAAGGTAACAGATAGTTAATACTCATTGGCTGTGAAAGGAATTAAGAGATTGCCTGCATCAGTGGTGCTGATGCTGGTTTGTGAGTAGGAGGTTTTAACTGTGTCGGAGGCACTATAGAGGCTGCAACCGTGACACAAGAAGCACTCCTTCCACTTCTATATGGGAGAACAACAGCAACGTGAAACGACTGTGATGCGCCATTCTGAAACCGAGCATTGTGTCCTGTCAAAACATGAAGGCAGCTCAGACTACTGCTATCTATGTTTCTGTCTCGCTAAACCAGTATTCTGTGGCCTGCAGTCAGCCTCTAGGATTCCACTTAGAAATTCAAAGGATAAATCCTGAATGTCTTTGACAAACGTTGTAGCATAATGCATGGGGAACAGCAGTCACAGATAAATGTGGCCGAACATTATGCAATACTCACATTGCACAACCTGGCTTCAGTTGTGATTTGTGATCTAGCTAATATCATCCATGTAAGCTTAGAAGGGGAAACAGATACTCTGCAATCCTAATAGGTTGATTCTGGCTTCTTTCAGGATGGCTTTCGTTTGAGGGGATGTTACTCTTCTATACCGACTTCATGGGAGAAGTAGTGTTTCAAGGGAATCCAAAAGCGCCTCACCACTCAGATGAGTATCAGAAGTACAACGCTGGGGTCACCATGGGCTGCTGGGGAATGTGCATCTATGCATTCAGTGCTGCTTTCTATTCAGGTACTTAGTACAGCTATCTTAGACGCTGCTGTGAGAAAGATGCACCTGCTCCTTAAGCAGTGTTTCTGCAACAAGTAGTCTGGCATTTATGTTGCACATAGCCTACCACATGGCACGAGTTCTAAAGAAGGGTGTTCTTTTTTACCGTATTATCTCTGATAGTTAGTTTGGCCTGCACTGGCAGCATGTGAGGTCAGAAGTCCAGTAAAAATACATTTCTGTTAGTATATAGTTCCTTTCACGAGTGGCATTTTCAATGTACATTGAATCCAGAAATACATGCAGCCACCATAGGCACAGTTCTGGTGCAGCAGCACTCAGTGCCTCTGTGCCCCCGGCAGAGCGCCCCGGTGTCATGCACCACCCCAGCACTGTGTCATGTGTGTTGTGTGTCTGCCTCGCTCTGCCCCTCTCCCCGCTCCAACAGTTCCCATTTACCCCTCCAGGACAGGGGGCACTGCCAGGCTTCAGCTCTGACATGCCTTCCACCTAGGTAGGGCAGCAAGGCTGCATTACGGCAGTGGGATTTGGAAGGGGTCCTTGGTACACATGTGCGAGCCACCAGTTACTCAAAGATGTAACGGTTGTTGCTGAGATGTGGCTGCCTAACAGCTGGGCTGCAGGGCCCGAAGGCGCACCTCTCGGGTCCACTGACCAGCTAGCAGCAGGGAGGGCTGCACTTCACCCCAAATGCCATGACATTGTCTTGCAGCTGTGCTGGAGAAGCTGGAGGAGCGGTTCAGCACACGGACGCTGTACTTCGTGGCATATTTGGCCTTTGGGCTGGGGACAGGGCTGGCCACACTCTCCAGAAACATCTATGTGGTGCTGTCACTGTGCGCTACCTATGGCATCCTCTTCGCCACACTCTGCACGCTGCCCTACTCCCTGCTCTGCGACTACTACCAGAGCCGTGAGGTGAGCCCCCGGGCTGGGGAGGGGAGAGGGGTTCTCGCGGCGTCCCCTTACGCTGTGTCCCCCGCAGTTTGTAGGCTCCCAAGTGGAGGGCACGCGGCGCGGGATGGGCGTTGACATCTCCCTGCTGAGCTGCCAGTACTTCTTGGCACAGATCCTCGTGGCCCTGGCCATGGGGCCGCTGACGGCAACTGTGGGCAGCGCCAGTGGTGCCATGTACTTCGCCAGCTTGGTGTCCTTCCTGGGCTGTCTCTTCTCCTCCCTCTGCGTCACCTACGAGTCTCCGCCTGTTGAGGAGTTGCCACCTGCTGAGGAGCAGCGCCCGCTCTTGCCCCATGCGCGGAACGAATAAATGGGAGATGCCACCACAGCCTCTGCTGCCTCGTTGCATCCTCCTCGGCCTCCCCATCGCAGTGTGGTGGGCTCGTGCACCCCCAGGACAGCAGCAGTGGGCATGGTAAACAGTGGGAAGGTCTGCGCTGGCTTCGCCGAGCTTTCCCCTGCCTGCAGGAGGGTGAGGGGTGAGTTGTGGTGCCTGGCACCGCTTATCCTTCCCCTGAGGTGGCAAAGGCCCATCTGTGCCCGCGGGGCCACAGCAACAGGAAGCGGTGGTGTCAGCGTGGGGCCATTCCCTCCAGCTGCCCCGTGGTGCCATCATTGCTAGGGGAACAAGTGGCGTTGTCCAGCCTGAAGTAGGGGACCTGGAAGTCTGGTGCCCAGGCAGGGCGACCGTGATCTCTCACATGGCAGCGAGCTGCAGGGCTGCACACACTGCCGCAGGCGCCACCACTGTGGGTGTGCTGGGGCCGCAGCGCTCCACCAGCTTTGTGTGCAGAAGGTGCCATCTCACGGCCAGGCAGAGCGGCCCAGTCCTCCGTTGCCAAGGGCAGCAGTGACTCCCTTTGAGGCCTTGTGGAGCAATGAGGCCAACCAGCGGGTCCCGGCCTCTGCCTGTGGTAGGCCTGGCTCTGAAGGGCACTTTTCAAAACTCTGTAAAGGCTGAGAGCGACTGGTCTCGCTCGGGTGGTGTTAAGTACTCTGTCAAGTGCCACAGCTGGGCTCCTGGGCACACAGAGCTCCCAGCAGCAGAACTGCTCCAAGAAGCAGCTGTGGGGTGAAACCGCAGCAGCCTGGCTCCCAAACCCTGCTCTGTAGGTTCTGTCTGTGGTTCGTGGTGATGGTTGCCAATAGGTGCATGTTTCCTTCCACATTAGACTTCTAACTAAGACTTACAAGGCCTTGTGATGACTTAGCAGGAGGCTGGTCAGTTGTCCATAACCCAGCTTTGGAGAGAAGGGTCTTTTTGAGTCAACTTCCCTTGGGTAGAAGCTTACTCTCAAAGTTAAGTTGAGAATTTAAGAAAAATCATTTGTGTGAAAGCTTGCAGCACATCATCCTTGTTTTTCATATAGTTGTACCTTGTGACATTTTAAAATCTGCATGGGGATAAGTGATTAAGTACTTGTTAGCTACAGCTGCATCTTCTGTATCTCACTGAAACTAGTAAAAGGGCTTTGGGTTTCATTATCTTTGAGAATTCTTAATTATTCTGATTTTGGAAGGTAGTAAATGGGTAAGATCTTGTACAAGTTCCAGTTAAGCCCAGGAGTCTTAAGTCTTGAGAGAAAAGATGACAATGGAAATAAAAACTCTTTCTAGGATTCCTGTTAGCCTGCCTCTGTATTTGGGTATGCAGTCAAGTTTTACCAAGGCTGATGGGCATTTTGGTGTTTGTGTGCTGTGCTTGGCATCCCCATAGAGGTTATTTTTGCTCACCTGGTCTTTAGGTCCAGAAGAAGGGTTTTCCCTGGAGGGTCAGTCATTTTAAATGAGTTGTACTTGACTGTTCACCTAAGCTTATTCTGATGCTTGATCTATGATGCCAAGATGAAACAACTTGTGTAATTAGCTGTTGTGGCTTACTATACTCCAGTGCTGGAAGCATAATGCACAACTTGTAAGAACCTCTTGTTTTTATCATCTGCTCCCGAGTATTTCTTTTTATTTGAGAAGCAAGTTTCATGCTACTCAGTATTTACTTAAATGGAGGAACACTACTGAAGTTATGATGTCAAGCACTCAGAGGTAAAGGACTGTTGGATTGATGAGTCTATTCATCTTTCTTTGTTTGGGCTTATGTAGTGCTATACCTGAAGGAATATCTGTGACATGCCGTTTCCTTGATTATGGGACAGCTGTCTCTGAGAATGTTCAGGATGAAGCTGGAACAAAATAGCATGAGAAACTGTACATACATGGTGCTTCTGATTTCTGACAATCTAAAGACTTTGGAGAATTTTTCTTTTCTTGTTGGTCAGCTGTGTAACCTTAATTTCTCTTGCTTATCTTACTGAACTTTTAAACTCATAAATGTTTTGTTTTTTCTTTGGGGGTCCCACTAGCTAATGTGGTACTAGTTCTTAAAATGTTTTCTCCTCTTAAGTTTTGCAGCCAGCATTATTGCACTAAATGGATCATGAGCACTCTCCTTTCCTAGGTAGCTGGAGCTGCAGATCATTTTGTTACAAGCAACGATGTTCAAAGGATTCATAGAATTGATTAAGTCAATGTATTTGATGGTAACGTTTGTTTCTGCTTCCATCTGTGAATAATATTACAAAATATGTTTACGTAGTTACAAAACTATCACTAGGCCTGTATGCATTACCTAGTAGAATATATATTACATTTTCTATTTTATGGTTTGCATATGTATCTATGTAGTGTTCACATAAATAGTACTTTTAAGTGAACATCAGTGTATGTTCATTTGGGGCTTCGAGCAATACTGGTGGTGTCTGGAAAAAACCCAGGGCCTGCCACCATCATGCAGAGTTGGAAGTCACACCAAATCCATAGAAGTAACTTGAAAAAAGAGGCGTTGCTTACTTGCTTATTCTTTTACCTCGTCATTTTGTGTTTTACAGAAATTACTGTATGTGGTCACTGTTGAACTGTGAGGTGAAAAATGATGTTTACCTTTTGGAATCCAAATGCTTCAAATATTCTGTCTAAATCTGTGAGCTGCTGTTTAGAAGCAAGAAGCACGAGTTTAGGCAGGAAAGTGATTTTACGCTATGCTGTGGTTTATTCTCTTCAGTGGTGCCTAAAGGTCAATTTTGATGAAGTCCTTGTCATTAAAGGCTGCTTGATGGCAATTATTTGTGAATGTTCAGAAATATTTACAGCAGACGTACAGAAGCACGGAAGATGGGGAGAAGGATGGAGAAAGCACCTACATGTTTTTAATGAAGCTACCTGTCACCATTTTAGCGTGTCTGCCATTCATTCAACCTCTACCTTGTCTCTCAAAAAAGACAACCTAACAATTTTGGAACTTCTGTTATATCTTTGAATGAAGAAAATAAGTCTTTTCAAGAATCCAATCAAATAAAATTGCATGATTGTATATGTAAAAAAGGAAAAGTTGTATTGGGAACTATTTGAAAAGACTGTCTAGACAATTTATTTTCTGCTAACGAGTAGTTAGTCATCTTGTAGTCTATGGGATGTGCGCTTTATTTTATTAAAGAAAGAATTTGTCTTTGGGTAAAAGATGGCTTTCTTAATGTATGTCCTCTCTCCCTCAGACTGAGAGACAGCCTTAGTGAGAGACTTGTAGATGCCATTACCATAACAACACCCAATGGATTTCATTAAGTACAATAAACCTCTTGAGAATTCTGTGCCTGCTGGGGCTGAAATGCCAAGGGAGATCTCCAGCATCTGTTTAATTTTCCTAAAGCGACATTTTCCATATCTCCTGGTTGTTAAGACAGAATGATTCATTTAGCCTAGCTTTTCTGCTGGGAAGGTTTTTGTTGATGTTCACTAAGGAGATGGCTGCAGCAACTTTCCATTACTATTACTCTGCCCCAAGCTGCTGCTTCTGTAGCAGGGTCAGTGGAAGGAAAGGCGCTAATGAAAGCAGGCCTGCATTTAAGGCAGCAAATTTCAGGCTGCAACACCCAAGACAACAACAAAAGCTGTAGGGCAGCAGCATCGGGACAGGCTAGCAGTCTTGTACTAGAATCCTTAGTTTTCTTGGTGTTGCTATCCATGCTGTCTCCTAACAGGTTTGAAGGTTCCGGGAAGACAGTGTTCCACACCGTAAAAGTTGTTCTTCACTTGAAAAGCCTTGCCAGCATGCTCCCCCTCACTCCTGTATCCTGTGCAGAAATGGTAAGTGCACGAAATGAGAATTTTTGGTATATGCAGCTTGCTGCCTAATATCCCCACCCACAGTGGTAGCCAAGGAGTTTTAGTTTAGATCTGAAAGGCAACAGCATAGTCCAATACCCAAATAGCACTAATAGTTAATGGTAAACAAAGTGCAAAGTGGAGACAGCTTAATCAGCTTTGCCGGTAAATGGAAGTATTTAGGGAGCAGGAAGCAAGCAGCAATGAGTAATGATAATCAGGTGAATTCAAATGCAGCACGTGCACAGAGTAGCAGTCTGCAGAGTGAGGGATGGAGTCTGCAATGGGGACGATGCAGTATTTGCCGTATATATAAGCTGTATGTAAGCTTTTTTGTTTGTTTTGTTTTTGCTTTTTCTAGTATCCAGCGATAGCTTTCTTGAGCAAAGGATAACAAATTTTGTTGCAATAGCCAATGGAACGACCAACAGAGGAAGTCACAGTGTTGGAGCAGAAATGAAGATTTTGGTTTGTGTGAGTACAGTGCTAACCAAGCTTACGAGAGCTACTAAAACAGTGAGAAATTTTAATAGTATTGCTATCAAATGCTATGAAGAATTACTACACTAGAGATTCAAGCTTCAGCTGTAGCTTTCTTCTAGCTTTTGCTAGTGCGTCAGCCTGATAATACTCTCTACTCTGCTGCTGGGTAATGCTCACTCCTTGTATGCAGTTATTTTTTTAGCCCACACAACTTTTTGTTGGGGGGGGTGTGTGTGTGTGTGTGATAACATAGCTGAATAAGTTTAATAGCTTCTTCCTACCAAGAAAGGAAAATTCTTTTCCTTTTGCCCTTGCTCTAGAGGGAGTATTTAGTGCAGTGTCTATAGTCACACATACTTAAGAATCTAGGTTCAAGGGTGTATTACATTACTATGTACAGCCCTCTTAAGGGGGGCTGCAACAGGTCTTCATGGCTCCAAAGAAAAGTATCAACTAATCTCTTGAAAGGCAGGTTCAGCCCAAAGCATAAAATAGCATTCTGTGCTCATAGCTAACTGCTACTGGTTTCCTCTAGCAAACTCCAGGAGGCCTCAGCTGTATCCTTTTTCCAGCACTTCAACTCTCTCCATTTGCAAGATACTAGAATTGCTCATTGCAATTTATTCACAGCCTTCACCTGCTGGCAGTATCACAGCAGCTATCTGAGAATTACACTTTATAAGCTCAGAATGCCAGTTGATGGTGGTTTGGTTTTGTTTTTTTTTTTTTTTTAAAAGCTTGGGCTGTCCGGTACTGATGCACAGTACTCTGCATCCACGCAGAAAAAGCCACTGCTTCCGTGGCAGGCTGAGTTTACTGTGGCCCAGAGGCTGTGCATTGTTGCACAAACTACTCTTCTTCTGATCCACGTGAAACAACTTAGGAACTGTGAAAAAACCATTTGTTTGGTCCACAAGAATAAACAGCCTTACTACTTGCACAGACCACAGAGGGAGTTAGGTGGGGAGAAACACACTGTAGTAGATGCCTTAGCAGGGGACTTAAGATTTAAGACAATAGGCAGGGCAACAGAAAAGCTGAGAGAAACCACTGCAGCAAGCATGATGTCAGTGTTGCCCGAGTCTCCTCTTAGTACTGCTGTTGTTTACCTGGTGTCATTGATGTGTCTTGCAACAGTAGTGTCTGATGCTAGTAGTCAACTTATCCTACTGCAGTACAGAGCACCCCTCTAGCTCTTCATTATTCAAAAGGACATGGAAGCAACTGCTTTACTGCCTTGCGTGTGATTGTGGGACCCTTTATTTAATAACCAAGTAGTATTTTTTTTAAATGAGAAAAAAAAGCCAGGCCTCCACAAAACTGGCTCAAAATAAACCTTACAGACCTACGTTGTTGTGTCCGAAGCAGAAACATCCAGAAAGGGAAAACTGTATGGTACCTTTAGATTACGATAGGAAGATTAGTGCAGATGCAAGCCTTTACCTTTGAAGCAAGGAAATCTAGAGTAAGCTAGAGAGGAATTGCCTAAAAACCCTGTACCAGAGTATGGTCACAATTTTAAATAGAATGTGACTCTGAAGATAACAAACATACGGAAGAAGGGGGAGGTATGAGAAAAGCAGTATCACTGTTCACAGCCTCATCCACTTTGAATAATAGCCTTTTAATCATCAGACTAATCTTTCATCCTGAAGCAGAAATAAAACGACCCAGTTTTTTCTTTTCTTTTGGAAGTACTGTGATTTTGCTAAAAGCAAGCAAGCCCCTTTCTGCAAGTGGTTTGTCTATTCTTCCTCTATTGTGGCAGTTATGGTACAAGCCTTATTGGGATGCAAAACTGAAAACTTGTCTTCTCCTGACCTTTGTAGAGTCGTGTAAGAGTTGTGTGAAAGGGAACCCCAAAAAGCAAGAGGTGTATCTAAGGTAGAAGAGAGACTTCAGTGTGTTTCTTGCTTCTCGGGATAGGGTCAAATACATGATGAAGTAGTGAGACTCCTCTCTTACTTTATGCAAACCCCACTCCCTCTTTACCCGAGACTGAAATATTTCCCTTCTGCTTGTAAATGAACAAATACACCCAGAACCTCTCTGGAGAAACTAAACAGAAACACATTTGCGTTTGTCTGCACCAGGCCTCTCCTGGACCACTGGACTGTCCTATTATAGTAAATCAGAGCCAGGAGTCAAAATGCTGGATGAGCACAGCAGGCAAATAGAAGCTGACAGTAGTCAGGCCATTGCTGCATAAGATGATAGGCCAGAGCTAGTAACATGCCTTTAGAAAAAGCCATATATGTCTCCTGGAAGGGCTCTGTCCCTACATCTCGGTACAAAAACCCCTTTTATATTTGCTGCACCGGATCTAGCAGCAATAGTAAACCTTTCAGAGCAGAGTCTGGAGAGAGTGGCGCATGCACAGTACAGAGCGTGCAGATAAGACTTTAATGCGGTCAGAAGCACCGACGGGGGGGCCGGCGCTGTCCTGGGCCGCTCAGCAGCCCCTCGGCCGGGGCGTCTCTCAAGGCGCATTGCCAGGCCCGGGCAAGCCGTCCGCAGCAGGCGCGGTGGCCTCCTGAGTCCGCCGCTGCTGCCGCAGCCTCTCGGCGCCGGTCACCGTCATGGGGTGGAGCGGCAGGAACCCCGCCAGACCTGCACGGAGAGGCGGTGAGCCGCGGCGAGCCGTCCCGGGGCCCCCACCCCGGCCCCCCGCTCCCGGATGCCTGCCCCGTGCCTACCCAGCAGCTTCTCAGCGGGCCGGGAGAGCTGCGCGCCGCAGCCCAGCCAGTGGCGTAGCCGCTCCAGGTTGAGCCCCGCCACCCTCTCGCCGTGGGCGTTCGGCAGCGGGTCGAGGCAGCCGAGCTGCTCCAAGTATTTCCCGTCGCGGGCGCGCCGGCTATGCGCTGCCACGATGCGGAAGAAGGGCCGGTTGGTGCAGCCCCCGAGGGCGAAGCGGATCACGACGTGCCCGCCGCGGTAGCCCTTCAGGAGGCGGCTACCTGCGAAGAGAGGGCGAGGCGGTCAGGGGCCGGCCGGGGGGGCCCCCGCAGGCCTCACCAAGCTGCACCATGACGGCGGCCGGGCCCTCTCAGCGTCGCGGAGCGATGACGGACGAGGGCCGGAAGCGCGACGGCGGCGGGCGGCCCAGTGACGCAAACGACCTCTCCTCCTCCGCGGCCCCGGGAGCGGAGGCGGGCGCGCGGCGAAGCGCAGCTTCTTCTCGCTGGCGAGCAGGCGAGGGGGGGCCCCGGCGCTGAGGGCCAGGGGCGCCGGAGAGGCTGCGGATGTCGTGCCCGGGGGCTGGCGGGCCGGCGGGGGGAGCGGGGAGGGTGGCGGGAAGGGGCGAGGAGCGCTCGGAGCGGGAGGGTAAGGAGCGGCGGGACGGGGGAGAGGGGCGACACGGAGGGATGTGTAGCTCCGTCGGTTAGCTGTCTCCAAACACTCGTGAGTGAGAACCTTCTGGATTTGTGGCTTCCCCGTGGAAACAGGATCTCTGGGACGTCTTTCTCCATATTGCTCTGTCCCGATTCTTTAATTCTTCCTGCTCTGCCCTATCATCCATCGCTATTTTTCTTATTTCTCCATCGCTGTCTAGTTCCATGTCCCTATTTATTAATTCCTCCCTCACCGCTCTATATTTTTTATCTTTTTTTTTTCCTTTCTCTCCCTGCCCGTATTCTTTTTTACTCCCTCTCTGTCGTGCTGCCCATCCCAGGTTTTTCCTGGATCTCCATCCTGCTCCCTGTCCTTTGCCCGTCTCTGTCCTCCCTCTCCTCCTTTCTGCTGCCTCTCTTCTTCTCTCCCTGCTGCTGCTTTCTCCACTTCTGAAGGGCTCCCTTGTCCCCGTCTGTCCCTCACTGTCCCATTCCCTGCCTCATGTTTTCTCACTACACCCTCATCAAGCTGGCGGCCATTCTTCTCGTCCTCTTCACGTGTCCTGTGCCCTGCTCCTCATTTTTGGCAGCCTCCACCTCTGCCCAACAGCCCTTCCCTTCAGGAACCGGCCGAACGACTGTACGTTTCCTGCTGAACCCACACGCATGGCTCTGGGAACGACTACCGAGGTGTCCCAAGGGGCATGGGGAGCGTCAGGGGCTTGTTACGTGTGTGACTGAATAAACACTCGCCATCTCCTTTGCCCTCCCGGCTGCGTTTGCGCTCCCTTTGCAGCGGGCAAGGGGCTGTGACAGAGCGCAGGGTAGGAGGTGACGCCCTGGGGGGGAGGTGTCAGGCGATGGCCCCTTGTTCCTGCTGGGCTCCAGCTGTGGGCCGGGGCTGGAGAAGCCGCAGGTGCGGGCAGTGAGGCTGATGGTGACAGCCCCTCCCTGCGCAGGCAGGGGGGAAAAAAGGGTATGACGTCATGATTTTGTTTTGTTGTTGTTTGGGTTTTTTTAAGAGTGCAGTGTTGGCTGGTGGCAGCCTGCAGAACCGTATGGGGAATCTCTTCTCTCACCGATTTTAATATAATAAATTAAACTTAAAAAAAAGAATGTTAGAGTTGTGTAATTTACAGACTGACTTGTGTTCTTTATACTGTAACGGCCGACTAGCTGTAGCATACGATGCTTGAGGTGTGTTGAAGCAGTTTGGTGTTTGTTCTAAATGTTTAAAAAGAGCGGCAACTGAACGTTACGGGGTTTTTCCCCCGATATTCTGATGGAGTGCTGCGAAGTACTTTATTTCTGTCTGGCTTTCCACGGTGCGTTTCCCTGGCAGTTCAGTAGCTTCTCTCTCGGGCGGTGTCCCTCCTAATTGTGTGACACACAACACCCCCAACCCCCTACCCATCCCCCCCCCACCCCCCATCCCCCCCCCAGTCAAATCATAACAGTATTGTGGAGATGGGTAATCTAAAGGTATCGACTCACAGCTGTGCAAGGTAAATTGATGCATGAGGAAAATCAAACACTTTTTTAGTAAAGTGTTTTTCTTGGATGTATATAAGCATACGCACACCTTCCTAGCATAAAGTGACTTACTGAGATTTCTTCTTTATTTTTTTTATATTCAGTTTTAAATTTTTCACTTCCCTTTCAGCCCTCTTGACCGAGGGAGCGAGACGTGCAACAGCAGCAGCAGCAGCGCAAGGGCTGTAGGTGTTGTGGTGGATGTGTCGGGGTAGATTCTGCTTACAGCCGAGCCCTGCAGCCTGACGGGGCTGCCTGCAGCGGTGCCGTAAGGAAGGGACGAGACGTTTTTCCAACACCTTCAAGAGCGTTTGCTTTTGTGCTAAGAATGTGTTCTCAAAATCGTACCGATTACTTTTGATATGGATTTGAAGTGTTCCGATCGCTCTGGCTCGGAAAGGCTGCGTTGTGTTTGGAGCTGACCCGTTCCCCCAGAATGCTCCTGGAGCTCGACTGCTGCCCTGTCCCTCACGCTGACGGAATTCCTCTGCTTCCTTCCCTGCTATTTTTTTTATATGCTGGAGTCTAACGTGGGATTTTTGTTTTGCAGCTGTGTTCTCGTCAGGGTCTGGTGATGCCGGGTAGCTGCCCTGCAGCCCAGGTTTGCCTGCGGGTTGTTAAGTGGTCATTAAGCGTACTGAGGGGAAGAGGCCAGCCCTGTGCCTGGAGGCTCCCGCTCTGTCTCCAGGGGGGGCCCCCCGGGTGCGGCAGGAAGGGGGGTTCTGGTGGAAGGGTCTGGGGTGGACTGGGACCGTGGACATTGGTTGCCTGGGGAGTACGTCCCGGCCCAGGAACAGAGGGGGAGCGTGGTGGCACAGAGCCTGAGCAAGAGATATGGCACCGTGGAAAAAGAAAAAAAAAAAATAAAAAAATAAAGAAGTCTGACTAGATCGAGCTACCTACACTTGCTGTGTGTTCCATAGTCAGGCTCAGCAGATACGGTAGGTAATCTGGAGATGATATGTAAGTGTAAATAGGTAACGGAGTCTAGATCGATGTAAGTGTAAGTAGATATCCAAGTCTAAAAAGATATTAAAGTGTCAGAATATGTAAGTAAGGAATAACTAGTCTAAACAGCTGTTCTGTGTAATAAGTGTTAATGTGCAAGTCTAAACAGGTATTGTATGTAAGTGTAGGTAGCTAATACGTATAAAACATAGAGATGTTCCCTAAATAGATATATGTTTAAAGACAGAAGTGTAAATGCCTGTGCTATATAAAGTTTTTAAAGTGCAAAGAAACCCTACTTATAGAAAGGATTTAAAAACTTGACCCCCCCCCCCCCCCCCCCCCAATCTCCATAGAAGCTATAAAAGCGCTTTCAAAAGCTGCCCCTTCTCCTTCTCCCATCCCGATTTTGGGAGATTGCCCCACATGGGAACTTTCCCCTGTGGGGCCACACATGCAGAGCAGGAGCTGCTGCCATGACACAAAAATACCCCCGAAACCCTGATTCTCAGTCTGCCATGAGGTCCCCCTGATTTGGGGGAAAGAAAAAAAACTTTGGCACTTCCAGGAAAGCCAATTTGTGGATTTGTGCAGCTGGAAAGTAAAAAAAAAAAACAAAAACAAATGCAGAAAATGAAAAGCAAAAATCACAGACTCTTACATTGTGGAAGAGCGCCAAAGAAACCCAGAATTGAATATTTTGGAAAAGCAAAAAGACCCAATTTTTGTATTCTGGGAAAAAACCCCGAAACAATCCTCCCAAACCCCCACCAATTTGGGGTGAAACACTGGCAGTTGGAGGGGCATCGCTGGGAGTTCCCTGGTGTGTGTCAGTCATCCGGAGTGGATTCTCTGTTGCGGGGTATCCCAGGTGAGTTATCTGCTGTGGGTGTCCTATCCCCCGGCGTAGGTCATCCCCACGCACGTGTCCCGTCCCCGTCCCCCCCTTCTGCCCACACATAGACCCCATCTGTCCGTTCATGTCTGTCTGCCTTCCCTTGTCCCCTCTGTGCGTCTCTCTGCCCCTCTGTGCGTCTCTCTGCCTTCAGGAATGCTTTCCACTGCACGAGATTTTTCCCCCACGCGAGTTTTTTCCCTGTGACGTGTACCCCACATCCCATGTCCTGCTATCTTGGGTCCCCACTCCCCCACCACCACTGCCTGCACCCCTCACCTTTCTATCTCCCTCACCCAAACTCTGACACCCACCACCCCCTTCCCTGCACCCCACTCCCACCCCACCCTTCCTCCTCCTGCATTTGGGGTTTGTGCTGGCAGCAGGGTTGGCCACGCAGGGCTGTGCTGGTGACGGCTGAGCAGCGCTTGCACAGAGGCAAGGTGCTTTCTGCTCCTCATCCTGTGCCCTGCCAGCGAGCAGGCTGGGGGTGCACGGGAGGGTGTTGGGAGGGGACACAGCTGGGACAGCTGCCCCCCACTACCCGAGGGATACTCTGGAGCACATGAAGTTGTGTTCAGTAATAAAACGGGGGGGAGGCTGGCTGGGGGGGATGCCGCTGCTCGGGGACTGGCTGGGCATCGGTCAGTTGGTTATGAGCAATTGTTTTCAGTTGTACCATTTGCCTGCCTTGGGTGTTTTCTCTCTTTGTTTTGTTTTTTTTTGTCTCTTTGGTTTCTTTGTCCTCTTTTCCTTACTGGTGGTTGAACCGTTTTTATTTATGAACGAGTTTTCTGACTTTTGTCCTTCCAGTCCTCTCCCCCATGCCACGGGTGGGGACTGAGCTGTGTGGGGCTGAGTTGCCGGCTGGGGTTAAACCACGGCACAGGGTTGGTTGCAGGCCCCTTTCTCTTGCCCCTTACTCTGTCCAGCTTGGCTGGAGAGTGCGGTTGTCGCAGAAACCGCTGCACCCTGCGGCTCCTTCTTGGGCTGTTGGCTTGGCCCTGCGTATAGGTTGCCGAGGCCGTGGGCGCTGCGTGGGACACGGGCAGCCTGGAGAGCTTCACACCGAGTCTCCTTCCTTTCTCCGTTGGGCAGCAGTGGTTCTGCTGCTGCTACGGGCAGCCGCTTTCTCAAGGGCGAGGAGCTGGGACACCAAGAGGCTGCTGCACGCTCCGGTCACCCCAAGATGCTGTTCCCTGGGGCCCTGGTGTGGAGAAAGCTGAAGTCCTTTCTGCACCGCCAATGGCTCTTCCCAGGGAACCGGGCTCTGGCTTTAGCAGAAAAAGGTGTCGGTCGCAGGCAGGGGTGGCTGCATGCAGCTCTTGGGCAGGCGCCTCGCTTGTTCAAGTAGGGGGGCTATTTCTCGCCTCGCAGCCTCGATGCCCAAACCATCAGGGGTTCAAGTTACAAAAGCCTTTTGTCATCAAAGCAAGAGGACAGCTAGATTTCTACCAGCACTGTATTTCAGCTGTGTTGCTAGCTGAGAAGGGCTTGCAGGCCAGGCAATCTTTGGAGGGGTCTGAAACAGCCGGAGTGTTGAAGTGGTTGTTTTAACGAGGCAGATTGGGCAAGCAAAGGACCCGAGCTGCTCCCCTGATGCACTGGCAGAGCAGCCCATCCAGCCTACCCTGCAGGGCGTGTTGCAGGCAGCAAAGGGCGAGCACCACGCTTGCTGGTGGGAGCGGCAAGGAGCGCGGCGCTACGCTCCTGCGCAAAGGTAAGGTGGCACCTCCAGGGCTCTACGGTCACCTGCCGGGGGGGGACATCGACCATCCCGATGTGCCTCTTTGCTTTCCCTGCTTTGCATCTAATGGCTTTGCACGCTGCGTCTGCTCTGCTGGGACGTGGTCTTTCCTGGTAAATGTAGCTGCCCCCCTGGCAGAAAGCAGCTTTTGGTCTCTTCCCGCCTGCCTTCAGGCTGCCATCTGTGTTGCCTTCATTGATTTTTTTTGTTGTTGTTGGTAAAGTCTCTCTGCAGCATCAGTTGCCTCGCTGCTGTCACTCTCCCCCCCTCGCTGGCAGATGCAGATGGATACAGCAATCCCGGGGTGGGGGGGGGGGTGTAGGGGTGAGCCCCTTCCCGAGGCTGCCTGAGCTGCTGCTGCTGCTCCCGAGGCAAGGCGGCGCGGGGCAGGGACAGAAAGAGCCGCCAGGCTTTTAGAGCAGGCAAATGCCCCGGGCTGAAATGCTGGAGGCTGGGGGCTGCTTTTTGTTGCCGAGGCGCTGAGTGTGGCTGCGCGGGGGAGGAGGGCAGAGAAGTAGGAGCGCCGTGCGGGCGGTGGGCAGCGCCGGGCCCTGGCTGGTGCCCGGGGGCGAGGTAGCGGTCCTTGCTCCTGCTGCGGGCCGGTGCCGGCAGGGTAAGTGCGGGTGCGGTGCCCTCGTGCGGCCGAAGTTGGGTACTGCAGGTGGGGAGCGGTGGCGTGATTTTTTTTTTCGTACCCCGCTTCTATTATACGAGAAAAGTGTAGCCCCGGAGATCGGGAGGTGCGCATGCGCAGTGGCGCGATGTTGTCCGTGCGCCCTACTGCCAGTAGGCGAGCAAAATAGGGTACTGCGCTCGGCATCCGTGCATGCACCATGGCGCGACTTTTTTTTTTTATTTTTTGGAGCGGGCAAGGGGCTGTGACAGAGCCACGGATAGGAGGTGATGGCCCGGGGGGGTTGTCAGGCGATGGTCCCCCCGTTCCTGCCGGGCTCCAGCTGTGGGCCGGGGCGGGCGGAGCCCCAGGTGCGGGCAGTGAGCCTGCTGGCGCCAGCCCTGCCCTGTAACGGGGCCGGCCCCGCCCGGCGCAGGGGTCGCTGCCGGTGGTGGGGACGGTGGTGCAGTGCGCCGCACAGGGGGCTTGGCGGGCGGGGAGGGGGGGGGCTGTCCTCGGCAGGTGCGAAGGCTGCCCCCAGGCATGCCGGGAGTTGTAGTCCTGGGGCGTGGCGCTCCGCTCGGCGCATGCGCGGCGGGGCTCCGCTCGGCGCATGCGCGGCGGGGCTCCGCTCGGCGCATGCGCGGCGGGGCTCCGCTCGGCGCATGCGCGGCGGGGCTCCGCTCGGCGCATGCGCGGCGGGGCTCCGCTCGGCGCATGCGCGGCGGGGCTCCGCTCGGCGCATGCGCGGCGGGCTCCGCTCGGCGCATGCGCGCGGCTCCGCTCGGCGCATGCGCGGCGGGGCTCCGCTCGGCGCATGCGCGGCGGGGCTCCGCTCGGCGCATGCGCGGCGGGGCTCCGCTCGGCGCATGCGCGGCGGGGCTCCGCTCGGCGCATGCGCGGCGGGGCTCCGCTCGGCGCATGCGCGGCGGGGCTCCGCTCGGCGCATGCGCGGCGGGGCTCCGCTCGGCGCATGCGCGGCGGGGCTCCGCTCGGCGCATGCGCGGCGGGGCTCCGCTCGGCGCCAGCTCCCGTCCGCCTGTAACAGCGATGCGATGCTGCGGTGCCTGCGAGGCGCTGTCGCCGTGCTCGTTGCTCCTTCCCGGTAAGGAAAGGCCGCTGCTGCCTCACGTGCGCGGTGCCGGCGGTCGCTAAGCGTACTGAGGGGAAGAGGCCAGCCCCGTGCTTGGAGGCTCCCGGCTCTGTCTCCGGGGGGGGCCCCCCAGCAGGTGCGGGAGGAAGGGGGGCTCTGGTGGGAGGGTCTGGGACCGGGGTTGTTGGTTGCCTGGGGAGCACGTCCCGGCCCAGGAACGGAGGGGGAGCGTGGTGGCACAGAGCCTGGGCAAGAGAGCTGGCACAGTGGAAAAAAGAAAAAAAAAAATAGAAAAAGAAGTCTGACTCGATCGAGCTACCTACACTTGCTGTGTGTTCCATAGTAAGGCTCAGCAGATACTGTGTGCAGTCTAGGTAGAGATCGTATTTAAGTGTCAATGGATAAGTAAGTCTAGGTACATGTTCTGCATAAGAAGTGTTAATGTGTCGGCGTACATAAATACTCTATATAATAAGTGTATACAGGCAGAGTCTAAAGAGATTTACAGTGTAAATATGTAAGTCTTAGCAGATTTTATATGTATGTGTAAATAGGTAATGCATATGAAAGGAGATAAGAGGGCAGGGGATGTGGGGGGCATGTCACGGGGAAAAAACTCACGGCGCGTGTGCAGCATTTTTATCCCTTTTCAACTGTCCACTACAGAAGGCGGTACCACAGCGTTGCTGATGGTCTCAGCTCTGACCGGCGGAGGATCCGTTTTGGAGCTGGAAGAGGCTACGCCCGGCATGGGGCAGCTCCTGGTATCTCCTCACAGAACCCACCCACGCAACTGTGCCTTGCCTTAGCTAACAAAACCTTGTCGTGTAAGCCCAATACGACAGCGATTGGTCACGGGGCCGAGGAGAGGGGTTGGAAAATAAGGGAAGGGAGGCAGGGGGTGGGGGGAATGGCAATGGGCGACAGGCCAGAGGGGACGAATCGACCGGGGATCAGACCGAGAGAGAGGGAGACCTCTCTAATCCCTGCGACGATGCCTCTTGCTCTGCCAGAACCTGTGCCAAAGCCTTCTTTGTGCTCCTGCACAGCAGCCTGTGTGTTTTCTGTGTTAGAGCGTGGTTACATTGGGCAGCTGGTAGCCACAAGATGTCTGGCGTTGGCTGTGGGGCGGGGAGTGGGGTTCCTTCCCTGGCAGTCGAGGAGAAGAGAAGAGAAAGGGGCTTGTAAAGTTTTGAGGCAGGGGGATGGTTGGGCAAGGGAGGCGGGTTCATCAGCCTTTCTCAGACGGGTTTTGGAGCTGGATTTGGCTTTCCATGAGGTCTGTTGTGTTTTAGTCTCTCCGCGGCCAATGGGGAGATATGACAGAGTCGTGAGAGATGCAGCGTAAACTGCCTGCATGTGACAACGTGCAGGGCTGAACATCGGACCAGTCTCATCTCGGAAGGCGTCAGGTACGGTAAGGGACGTTAAAATGTACCCTCTTGACCTCTGAGTCTCCCTTCGTCCGTGCCCATTCCTTCCTTCTGTCACCAAAATTGGGTAGAATAAACCTCGTAACACCAATGTAGTGTTAAAAGGCAGGCATTCTTTACTCACGGCGCCGGATGCACGGGGGATTGCTCCACCTAACGTGCATACCTAGCGCCTGTTTCAGTCAGCTTCTATAAATCAAATAGATACAGGTTCATTACATTCATACATAATCAATAACATTCTCAGCTCTCCTAGTAAGTTCTTTCTTTTGGCAATAGTAAATAAGTAGTATCACTAAAAACTCTATCAACAGCAACAGTACAGTTTGAATCAAGGATTTGATCCGTGAACTCACATTCCACCCTCATCCATTAAAAATTTTGTCTAGCCAATTCTCTTGTATGTCTTGCTGAATTTCTTGAGTATCTTTTTCTATTTGTCCTAATAAACTCTAATCGCGTTCAACATCTTGGGTAATGTTTGGGATGTGTATGCAGCAATGATCTATCTTATCTCTCAGGTATCCGCAGACTCCGTGCTCTTTTAATAAGAGCATGTCCAAAGCTGTTCTGTTTTGCAGGGTCATCCTCGAAGTTGCTTGTAGCTGTAGATGTAATTGTTTGAATCCTTTCTTTGTCACATTAGCCAATTTTCCTACCTGACCAGTTAATGTATACAACCAGGCTCTGTTCCTGTAGGTTGATAAGGGAGCCAATAAAGATTCTATCCAACTTTTACTCCTGTCGGAGGTTCATTCCAGCCTGCATCATTGATTTGTGATCTTTTTGTCCGAATTAATTTCAAATTTTCAGAGTTTCCCTTAAAGGGAGCCTTTTTCCAAATTGGACATAATGTTGGCATTCCTCAAGTGATTTGTTTCACTTTCCCATCTACCGGTAGGTGGGTAGACCAAGTTCCATCACTCATTGCCCAAACTAAATGTCCTGGACTCTGAATTGTAGATCTTTTACAGCTAAATATTGTCCCTCTTCTGGGCTTCTACGCATCAGTCAGTTGTAAATTATTTTTGAGTGCTCTGCACCAACATCCATATTTTAATGCAGCTGCTAGGGGTGGAATATCTTGTACTGCTCTACTGACTGTGCTACAATTATATATCTTTTTGCAATTTCACCAGGATACAATGATTTCTTTTTCCCGGGAGGTACTTTCTTTGTTGGTAACTGGGAAAGTCGAGAACTGATTTCCATCCCAAGTAAAACACCAGGAGGCATTAGCCATGTATGGAAATTGAGATAAGATAGTCATTGACCATACTGAATCCCACAAAACCATCTCTTGTTTAGCTTGATTTCTACATCCCCTGGTTGCATTGAGGATGAGCTGAACATAGAGTTCTGCCAGCTGTTCCCATCCAACAGTGGGGACTTGCTTATGTTTTGTGGTATCAATTTCAAGTTCTTCACTACTCAGGTTTGTTGTCAAAATTCCCCATGGAACCGATTCACCTACTGCTCTTGGGAATGGGAGACACGCAGTTATTTGGGTAACATTTTGCAAATTGGCAAACTCTCTTATCAGTCCTATCAAATTTTATTCTGGAGTTCTTCCTGGGATGTGTGTCAACTGTTCCGCTTCTGTTGACAGCGGATTCCCACTCTCTGCCCTCAACCTTGATCGATCTGCTTCTGCTTCAAACAACGCTCCTATCATCATCGGTCTCCAAATCTGAATCCATTTTTCCCATGTTTTACAATGATGTTCTCCTCTTTTCAAACATATTTTAAAGTCAACTTTGCAGTCTCTGGATCCCTATTGATGATCTTCCATGAAGGGGCCCTCTTCACTCGAGTGTAGTGTATCCACGGTTCCACTCCTTCTACTTTGATTGCAGTATAAGTTGTTAACAGTACCTGGAAGCGTCCCTTCCGCTTCTCCTGCAGTGGTTCAGAGTTCTGTGTCTTTACATACACAGAATCACCTGGCTGATACTGATGTGCAGGCGTATCTGAGGCAAGCGATCTTGTCAGCACGATGTATCTTCGGAGGGCTCCGAGGACTTTTCCTAAAGAAATCAAATACCCTTTCAAATCCATTTCCCCTGCTACCTTCATAGCCCCTGGGATGAGAGGAGTTTGGTAAGGTTTACCATATAAAATTTCATATGGACTTACGCCATCCTTAGATCTTGGTTGAACTCTAATTCTCAAGAGAGCTAATGGTAATGCTTGCGGCCATTTTAAAGACGCTTCTTGTTAGATTTTGCTTACTTGTCTTTTCAGCGTTTGGTTCATCCTCTCAATTTTCCCACTTGATTGCGGTCTCCAGGGGGTACGTAGGTCCCATTTTATACCCAAATTTTCACTAATTCATCGAACTGCATCCGCCATAAAGCGGGGTCCTCTATCAGAGGACATTCCTACTGGCACCCCGAATCTTGGTATTATTTCCTTCAGTAGTATTTTAACTACTTCTCTAGCTTTGTTGGTGTGGCAAGGGAAAGCCTCTGGCCATCCGGAAAATGTATCAATCGGCACTAACAAATACCTATATCCATTTTCTCTGGGTAACTCAGAAAAATCAATTTGCTAATAATCTCCAGGAGAATTTCCTTGTTTTGTTACTCCTAAAGGTGTTTTCTTTTGGTTCAGGGGATTATTTTTAAGACAGATTGGACACTTTAGCTACTATTGATTTAACCATTCCTGTCATCCCTACACACACTACAGATGTTCTCAACTCAAAACCGTGGCATCTACACCCCAATGTGTTTGCTCGTGCTTGTCTTTTGCAAGTTCTAACGTAACTTACAGGGTTACTAGTACCTGTTTTTCTGGCGTTACCCACCATCCTTCTGTGTTTTCTGATGCTTTCAATTGTTCTGCTAATTGATCATCCAATTTATTATACTTCGGCTTTGAGTTTGGAATTTTTATCTGTTTTACTGGTACTAATGCAAGGATACCTTGTGATGCAGCCTCCTTTGCAGCTTTATCTGCCAATCAATTACCTATATTTACAGCTGTCTGCCCAAATTGATGAGCTTTGCAATGCATTACCGCCACTTCCTTCGGTTTCTGCACATCTTCTAGAAGTTGGAGAATTTCTTCTTTATGCTTTATTGATGATCCTTGGGCTGACAGCAGTCCTCTTTCCTTCCAAATAGCTCCATGAGCATGGATCACACCAAATGCATATTCAGAATCAGTCCAGACGTTTACCTTCTGTCCTGCTGCCATTCGCAGGGCCTGCTTTAAAGCTACCAATTCTGCTTTCTGTGCTGAGGTATTTGCTGGCAGCGTCCTTGACTCCAATACCTTGGTGGTGGTGACGACAGCATATCCGGCCATTCGTTTCCCTCCTTGTACAAAGCTGCTTCCATCTGTAAACAATTCCAGATCAGGATTTTCCAGGGTTCATCTGTCAGGTCTGGTCTGCTGGAATAGACTCGTTCAATAGTTAACAGGCAGTCATGTTCCAGTTTCCCATCGGGTTTTCTGCTGACAAGAACCTTGCTGGATTAACAATTGCTGCCATTTTTAATTCCACATCATCTTGGTTCAGTAAGACAACCTGATACTTCAGCATTCTGCTGGGGGATAGCAAATGACCCCCCTTTTGCTCCAAGACAGTTATTACCATGTGTGGCACATATACCACCATCTTTTGACCCATGGTTAGCTTTCAAGCTTCTTGGATCAGCAAAACTGTTGCTGCTACAGCATGCAAACATCCCGGCCATCCTTTACTCACGTTGTCGAATTTTTTGGAAAACTATCCCACCGGTCGCTTCCAGGATCCCAACCACCATGCCAGCACTCCAAGGGCTAGATGTTGCCTTTCATGTACAAAAAGCTCAAAAGGTTTGGTCAGATCAGGTAAACCCAATGCAGGGGCCATCATCAATGCTCTTTTAAGTTCTTTAAATGATTTCTGATATTCAGGTGTCGAAACCAAATACTGATCTTTAGACTCTTTTGAAGCCTTGGCTTCACATACAGTCCATAGTTCAGGATCCAGAGTCGACACCATCCAATCATCCCCAGAAAAGCTCTCTATTCCTTTGGGCTGCTGGGTTCAGGATTTTGACAAATGGCTTCTTTTCTTTCATTCCCCAGTTGTCTCTGTCGTTGAGAGATCTCAAATCCCAAATAGATAACGGGCTTTGCTTCTGGAAACTGTATATCCTCCTTGGCCCGGGAAATTTAATAAACTGATGGTAATTTCAAAACCTTCTTCTTTACTTTCTGCTGCTATCAGAATGTCATTCACGTACTGTAACAATATGCCTCTCTCTTGGTTCTGTTTTTTTTTCCATATCTCTAATTCTTTTGCCAGTTGATTCCCAAATATCGTAGGGCTATTTTTAAATCCTTGCGTAAGTACAGTCCACGTTAGTTGTGTCTTTCATCCTGTGGTCGGGCTTTCCCATTCAAAAGCAAATAATGCTTTGGCTCTTTATATCCAGAGGTATGCAAAAGAAGGCATCCTGTAAATCTGGTACAGTAAACCGTTTGTGCTCCTCCTTTAAAGAGGTCAGTAAAGTGTATGAATTAGCCACTGCCAGGTGTATATCTTGGACTATCTGATTGATGGCCCTTAAATCCTGAACTAGTCGATATTCCTTGCCTCCGGATTTCCTTACTGGCAATATAGGAGGATTATATTCTGATTCACATTCTACCAAAAGCCCATATTCTAAAAATTTTGTTATTAGCCTCTCTAATCCTTTTCGAGCCTCCCACTTAATGGGATATTGTTTTTGTCTTACCGGCTTAGCTCCAGGTTTTAAAGACACTTTTACCGGTCCTGCCAATTTAGATCGTCCCGGAACTCTGCTCGCCCAGACCGAAGGAATTACTGAGTTTTCCACTTCTTCTGGAATCTGTTCTTCCCTATGGGAATCCTGTCACATAAACACTCTGGCCTCTATGGCTTTTGATTCTGGTATTAGTAACTTAATTTCTCCATCTTTTATTTTGTGCATTTCATTTGCTTAATAAATCTCGTCCTAACAAGGGTAATGGACATTCAGGCATATACGGAAACTGGTGAGTTACCCATAGTTTTCCCAATTTAAACTTTAGTGGTTTTAGGAAAGGCCGATTTTCTTTCTGCCCCGTCACACCAACATCATCTACTGATTTATGACTACATTTCCCTTTGCATGTGTTCCATATGGAATAAGCGGCCCCCATATCTACTAAAAATTCTACTTCTTCATTCCCTAGCTTCAGTGTCACCAGGGGTTCAGCTAGGGTTGATTCCCCCGGTTCCCTTCATGATTCTTCCCCCAAGGTCATCAATTTGATTGCCCGGAGAGCTGGGTCTAATTCCCTCGCTCTGGGGCGTTCTCTCGTGCAACGCCCCCGCTCCTTACAAATCGCACTCTGATATTCTGCCAATCGGAGATTTACTTTCCTTCTTTCTCCGATATTCATTCCTCGTCCTCTCCCTCTTCCCCTTCTGTTATTCTCAGTTCGGACCGCCGGTAACCTTCCTTCCCTCCGTGCTTGTCTCGCTTCTCTTTCTCTGTTATTATATACAGTCCAAGCTACTTCAAGCACTTTACCCAGGTCTCTAGATTCAGGTCCTTCCAATTTTTGATGTTTCTTTCTAATATCTGAGGCTGATTGCCCCATAACTAGAGAGGCCAGTTGTGCTGCCACGCCTGGATTTTCTGGGGCCAAAGGAGCCTGTTTTCTAGCAGTCACCTTTAGTCTTTCCATGAAGGCCGAGGGGGACTCATTTGGTTCTTGTCTCGCTTTTTCATGTTCTCGCCACGTTTTCCTCCTTTCCAAACCCTCCCCGCGGAATTTTGTGGGTGTGTCCCGCCCCGTTTCTGCCCTTCTGGACGACTCCCCAGCGCCAAGAGCAAAGCGCCATCTCCACGCCGGCGCTGCCGGTGGCGGGGCCGGTGCGAGGCAGGGGAGGAGCGGAGCGGGGGCCGGGCTGCGGCTGCAGGGAGGGCGCAGGTGAGCGGGGGCCGGGCGCTGGCCCGGCGGGTCCCGGGGAAAGGCCGGAGGGGGGCGGGGGTGCGGCCGGGCCGTCGGAGCCCGTGTCGGAGGTGGGGGGGGGGGGGCCGTCCCGGAGCCGCGCTGGGGGCTCGGTGGGGCTTCCGGGTGCATGGGCAGGCGCGGGGAGCGGTGTCCGCGGGAGGTCAGGAAGCTGGAGCTGGGGAAGGGCCTGCCTGGGCACGGCTGCCTGCAGGAGCTGGCTGAGGAAGGAAGGGCAGACAGTTACCAACCCAAACCAAAGCCAGCCAACCCAAAAAGTCGACTTCCTTCCACGAAATGAACGTGGGGTGAGACATTTTGCAACACCTGCAAGAGTGGTCACTTTTATGCCCAGAATTTTTGAGTGTTCCGATCACTCCGTGTTTGAAAGGCTGCATTGTGTTTGGAGCTGACCCGTTCCCCCAGAATGCTCCTGGAGCTCGACTGCTGCCCTGTCCCTTACGCCGACAGAATTCCTCTGCTTCCTTCCCTGCTATTTTTTTTTATACACTGGAGTCTAACATGGGATTTTTGTTTTGCAGCTGTGTGCTTGTCAGGGTCTGGTGATGCCGGCTAGCTGCCCTGTAGCCCAGGTTTGCCTGCCGGTCGTTAAGCGGTCGTTAAGCGTACTGAGGGGAAGAGGCCAGCCCTGTGCCTGGAGGCTCCTGGCTCTGAGTTAAAGAATTTCATGAATCTCTGGGTTCCTCTGGGTTTGCATTTATTCACAGCTCAGAGTTGGGCCATCACCTCAGTGAGTGGCAACTGAAAATCACAAGCATAATAGTTTTATATCTTTCTATAGCAATTGCATAGAGAGTTTCTGTGGTGTTCGCAATTCCTCATTTGTCTGGCCAGCTGAAAGTCCGTTGTTTCCCACAGGTTAGCCTACTTTAATTATCCTGCCTGCATCTTGGTTCAAGACCAACTTATCTGATTTTCTTAAAGTCTTACCTTCATCTGTCTTTATTTACTGATTAACTCGGCTGGTGATTAGTCCAACCGTGGAGGGGGGCTATACGAGGGACCTGGTGAGCGGTAGGCCGTGGGCTGTTGAATTTCTGCCTGCACACCTGCATCTTGGCTGCATTCAAAAGTCAATACCTTCACACAATAGCCACCAAATGATTCATGAAACGTAAGCAAAAGCAAAGTTATCTCTTTCCTTTATCTTTCCCTCCTTTTGTTTTTCTTGCATCCCTGCAAAAATTCTAGCTTATTTATATTTCCACGTATCTTCTTGACATCTACTAATAATCCGAGAACAACAAGCAATCAAGCATTGCACAATTAGAAATAAGCAGACTAAAACCAAAACTAGCGCTGAAATGATCAGAAGTGCTTTCTTCATCCAAGCAGTCAAATTAGGAAACCACAAAGTGACCCGTGAGAAAGTCTCGGAGAATCTCCAGGAAGTGCCATCCTTTTGTATTTGCTGCACAGTTGAACTAACTTCCCAAATTTTCCGCCCGGCAGTGACCGGTTCTCCCGTTCGACCGGTATACGTGCAGCGACTTGCATTTAGGATTGTGCAGCCACCTGTACCCTGGGAAGCCAAAATCCTATCTAAAGCCATTTGATTCCAAATTGTTATTTTTGAGAATTTGGTTAGCTTTTTTTACCAGTACTGATGCCAATTAATAGTTTTTGGAAGAGGTATTCCTAATAATTTGAAGCCTTGGTTTGCAGTTACGGTTAGAGCTACACAAATCCAGCCATCGGTCAGATTTATAGTTTTAGTAAAAGTTTTGAGTAAGGAAAAGAGTATTTTTATTCGACTCAAGCTCCGTTTCCTCATTTTCAACTTGGACAAAGGTAGCACGCTGTGATATGAGAAGGGGGTTTGGTGCGGGTGAGGTTGATATTGGCATCATCATAGCAAAAAGCAAATCTAGCCCAAAGCGATTCAACTAAGACAGCCGGATTTAAACAAAGTAAATGACAGAAAAGATGAATAATGTCCATTATTCTTCATTATTTTTGTGCACGTGTCAATGATGGATCAGGTTCTCTTTTCCAGCAACCTTAATAGCATAAAAAGAAGTCGGTGGTACAGTATACGGACCTTCCCAACGCAGTTCGAATCTATTTTTATGCTTGAAGCTTTTTACGTAAACCTTGTGATTTTTCAGCATATTATTTTAACAAAATTTCCACTTCATGGCGGGGGGGTACGTGTGCAGTCAGTGTGTGACCTAAAACTATCGATCTAGATTTCTCTACTGTTTCCGCAGCAGCGATTGCTCTAATACAGAGAGCTGTACCTTTAATTATGCTACCTAGAGAGGCAGAAAAACAGGCTACGGGCCTCTTGTAAGGTCCCAAAGTTTGCATGAATGCTCCTTTTACTATTCCCTTTGTTTCACCACAATAGAATTGGAAGGGTTTAGTATAACCCGGAAGACCTAAAGCTGGTACCTTTAAAAGCGCTGACTTTAGAGTTCTAAAGGCTTTTTTTCTTTCGGGACTCCAAGCAATTGGTTCTATTTCTTCCTTTCTAGTGGCTTCCTGTCGAGGTTTTGCAATTTCACTAAACCCCGGAAACCAAGGCCGGCCAAACCCCACCTGCCCTAAATACCCCCTCAGCTGTCTCTTTGTGGTCGGTCTGGGCAGTTTCTGTATTACCTTTGTTCTTTCGGGGTCTGTTTCTCTTCTTCCCGGACTTAAACAAAAGTAAAGTATTTGGGAATTTTTCTGTCACAGTTGTAACTTAGATGAAGAAACTCGGTGTCCTTTTTTTACCAATTGTCTACATAAATACTGGGTGTCACAGTCAGTTTTGGTTTTACTCGCAATTAACAAATCATTCACATACTGATTCCTAACGTTTACGTGGAAACACAAGGTTTTGTAAGACATCCTTCAGAATTTGGGAAAATTCTATAGTTGGTGAACTGGTAAATCCTTGGGGTAACTGTGTCCGAGTTAATTGTTTTCCCTGCCAAGCGAAGGCAAAAATGTGTTGGCTTTCTTCAGCCACAGGAATGCTAAAGGCAGGCTCCCGTCAGGTCTAAACCAGTACACTATTGTCCCCATGGTGGTATTTGGGTTAAAATCAAACTTGGATCCGGAACCACAGGACACGGTGAAATTACACGTTCATTTACTGCTCGCAAATTTTGCACAAATGGATATTCTGGATCTCCGTCCTTACCTTTGCGATGTTTGCTCACAGGTAGAATAGGGCTATTATAAGGACTTCTACATTCTTTCAAAGTCCCTTTTTCTAAAAATTTCTTAATTTGCTTACCGATACCGGGGATGGCTTCTGCAACTCTCGGCTGTTGCCGAGTTGAAGGAGGAGACCCTCTTTTTGTTTTGATTGCAAGCGGTTCTGCAGATTTTAATAATCCAATTTCATCTGAGGTACTCCGGAATTCGGGAGGACTTTCTTTTAGTTCCTCAGGTATTTGTAAATTCTCAGAATTTTTACTATCAATTTCAACTAGTTGAGATCCTATAATTGTCGATTGAATTCCCTGGGGAGTCACGGAAATGCAGGTCCCCAATTCTTGGAGTAAATCTTGACCCCGTAAAGAAACGGGCGATTCTGGTGATGGAACAGTTCGTCCCCGTACTAATTGCTCTTCTAAAATAACTGGTAGGGGAAGGGAGAGAGATAATTCCTTCTTTCCTGTAACTCCATTAACAACTACAGTTTTGTTTGAGTCTTGTGGAATTTCAAAATTTAACAAAGATAAAGTAGCTCCAGTACCCACTAGAAAGTTGACAAAAATACCGTTTACCTTCACAGCAATTTGTCCATTTGGGTCTGCCTGGATTCCCGTTGATTCCATAAACCAGGGAGTTCAATAAGTTGTTTTGGTTTTTTTTTTTTTTTTTAGATTTTTCTTCAATTACTGGGAATGTGGAGGAGGAGGTCTTTCCGCAACAGCTCGGTCTTTTCCAGATACTGGTCGGAGTGGAGCGGGCACAGGCGTTGTCTATGTCCTTTGTCCAGTTGTCACACTTTCACTTGTTTGTCTTACAGCCTCAATTAATTGTTGAACAGCAGCTTGATAGGCCTGTCTGCCCTGGGTGGTTGTAACATCCCGTTCTGGAGTTTGGTCAGGCCGGGGATTTAACCCTTGTCCTCTGTGTGCTATTTCCCGGTCGTTTTTTGCACAATTTTTTCTCTCTCCTCAGCTTGGAATAATTCACGCAGGAGAGTTCTTCCGTCATTCCGACTGGGAAAATAATCGGTAATTATAGCAGATAACAGTTGAGCACGTTTATCAGCCTCATCGCGTAGTCTGGGCATTTTTGCTTGCCAAGCTCCGCAGTCTCCTTGTTTCCAAGGTTCACGTCTTGTCCGTAGCAGTGAGACAGCAGGAACCCCCGGCGGGGATCCTGGCCCTGCCCTTGCCTTAGGAACGCAGTCGGCTGGCATTGGGCGCGTTCCTGCTCCAGGATTTGGAGAGGATTCGCGATCCTCTGTTTGCAGAACAAGGGGGAGGTGAATGATCCCTACTATTAATTTTTGTCTTGTTAATTTTTGAGGGTTATTTTTCCTCTGATAATCCCAATCGTTCCAAATAAACCAATAATCAATATCTTGGCTGCCAGAATCTTCTAAAATAATCCTCAAAAATAAACAATAATAATAATGTAATAAGTATTATTATAAGAATTATTATAAATAATAAATATTGTTAAATAGATAAGTAATTATTATACCCATAGTAATAACAACAACGTAAAAGAATCCTCCTCTCAGCTGATGGGCGGGGGGCCGGCTGTCCCCGCCGGGGGAGGTGGCCGGGGAGGCTGCCCCGGGGCATGCCGGGAGCTGTAGTCCTGGGGTCCCAGAGCCTGTGCAGTGGCGCCCTTCCCCGTGTCCGACGGTGGGGTGCTGTGCATGCGCAGAGGTGCCGCTGCGGTCCGCGCTGCCGTCCCCGGTAAGGCGGGGCTGGGCCTGGAGGCGGTGTCACCGCGCTCGTTGCTGCTTCCCCGTAAGGGAACGCCGCTGCTGGCCCAGGCGTGCAGCGCCGGCGGGCGCTCGGCCCGCAAAGCGCGGAACCGCGGCGCCAGCTGCCGCCCGCCGGGTGCTCGGGGCTGCTGCTGCCGCCTGGCGGGGGGGGGTGAGTGGGAGCAGCATGGCGGCGAGGTGGGCGGGGCTGGCCAGAGCCGGGCGGGGGGGCGTCGGAGCCGGCGGCAGGGTCTGCCCGGAGGCGGAGGCGGGAGGGGAAGCTTCGAAGCGGGCGCTGCGGCGGGCTGCCGGTCGGCGGGAGGGGAGCCGGGTCGGGGCAGCCCCCCGGGAGTTGGCCGGGAGCGGAGAGAAGGGAAGAGGGGAAGGAGACGGACGCCCCCCGGGTAGGGATGCCGGGTGCCTCCGCAGGTGGGCACAGCTTCCCCCGAGCCTGCCCCGGCCCCGCCGCTGCCCCCCCGCAGCTGCCCCCAGCTCCAGCCCCTCCCCTGCAGCCTGTGCCGTAGGCCCCGGTCGCCCCCAAGAGCCGCGGTGAAGGCCACGGGCTGTCCTTGGGACAGGCTGGCTTGAGCTGGGGCGTGGGTGCCGTTGGCAGCAGCGTGGGGAAGGAGCGGCGTCTCCCGAAGCCCCTGCGGAAGGAGGGTATTTGGCTGGGGGCTGTCGGTGGCAATCCCGGCCGCCGCTGCTCCTTTCCCTCTCTCGGAGGCCGCGCTGAGGATGCGGTTGTGTGATCCCGGCCTGCGTCTCGATCGCCGTGCAAGAGCTGTGAGATGCCCCCGTATTCTCCCGGGTGTAGGCCAGCCCCGCGCCCGGCGTTGGGGGAGAGGGAGGGAGGAGAGAAGAGGAAAGAGGCGTCTGAAGCGTCAAATGGTGCCGGCAGCGCTGAGAGCGAGAGCTGTGGTGAGTCCTGGGCCCTGAGGGCCCCATCCCTGGCCCCCTGTCTTTTGCGTGCTGCTGTGATTTCCCTCCACACCTCTCCTCCTCTCTCTCCCTTTCCTCCCGTATCTCTTTGTCGTGCTGCCTGCCCATGTTCATCTTCTTTCTGTCTTTTTTTTTTTTTTTTCTTTCTTTTCTCTCTTCCTCAGTAGTTTGTCTTTGTCCATCTCTTTCTCATTCTGCTCCGGGCCGTGGGGCAGCTGGAGCCCTGTTGGGGTAGGTGAGGGGCGGGTGGGCGCAGTGGGGCTTGGATGTGGGGTCCCCCAGCCGGAGCCTCCGCAGGTGGCTCTGGGCTCGGTCCTGCCGGGCCCCGCCGGGGTGGAAGTGGCCCTTGGACAAATGCTGCCCTGGGGTCATTGTGGGGTTTGTGGCTGAGCCCGAGTTGGGCCCGGGTGGGGGGAGCAGAGGCAGCCCCATGTGGCTCTTAGCTGCTCCTCGCTGGGGCCGGGCAGCCTCCGCCGCTCCCGGGGCAGCGGCAGCCTGGGGGGCTCCTGCAGTGCCGGCTGGGGGTCCCCCCCCCCCCCCTTCCTGACCGGGTTCTTGGAGGGCACCGGGGGGGTCGATTGGAGGGGCGGTGGCTGGGCCCTGCTCCCCGTGGGGTTTTTTTAGCCTGGAGGGTTTGGTGTGCAGTGCTGATGGTGCCAGAGAATTAAAGCCTGAAGCAGCAATAATAATGTGACGCCCTGCCTGTGCCGGTGCCGCCCCGCAGAGGCGTGGGGCCGGGCCCTCCGCAGTTCCCAAGCACTCCCCAAAACTGGGTGTGGAGCCCTGGGGGTGCAGGGCTGTGGGGTGGCTACACACGGGGACTGTACAGGGTGTCAGAAAGCAGACAGGGTGAGCTGGTTTGGGGCCCAGAAATGCAGACTAGGTCCTCTGGGGGTGGAGAACAGGCTTGTGTGGCTGATTTTGGGGCTCAGAAAGAGCTTGAGTTGTGCGTTTTCAGGACCTGAAAGAGGGGACTAAGTTGTGTGGCTTTGGGCTCGGGCACAAAGGTCAAGCGCTGCCTTTTTGGGTCTTGAGAGCAGGCTCAGCAGCTGGGTTTTGGGGCTCTGAAATGGGCACTAAGTGAGCGCAAGAGCCCAGTCTGTTGCAGATAGCTGGGGCTTGTGAGGAGAAGGAGCTGAACACAACTGGGGGTTCAGTGCAGAGCTGGAGCTTCAATTAGCCAGGAGCCTAGCAAGCAGGAGCCGGAACGAGACGGGGTGTCCGCTGTGCGGAGCATGCATTAGCCAGAGGCCAAATGACCTGCGGGTGCAATTAGCTGGAGCGTCTCTGTTTGCTGGAGCGTGCATCGGCTGGACTGCACTCCCAGCGCGGCTGAAGAGCGGCCCGGCGCAGGCAGGGCTGTCCCCAGCAGGCAGCTCCAAGCAGCAGGGAGGCGAGTCGTCCTTCTGCCAAGTGGAGAGCCCGGCCTCTTGCCTCTTGGGGATTAGATCCATGCCAGGTGCCTCTCTGCATGGAGGGGCTCTGCCGGTCCTCTTTCCAAGGGCAGAAGCGTGGGGGGGGTGGTGTCCCTGGTGGCACAAGGCAGCGGTGTGTCCCCGGTACCTGGCAAAGGGGAGAGAAACGGGCCGGTGGGAGCTCCTGGGGTGCACGGCCCGGCCCTGCAGGGTCCCTCTGGCAGAATCCTCCCCTGTGTTTTCACTGTTGGCTGGGTGTGACACACAGGTTCATTTTCTGTCTCCTCTTTTCCCAGTGTCGCCTTCTGCGTCACGTAAAGAAAATCCTGCAGGGTTGATTCCACTTGCTGCTCGGGTCGTGGCACGTATGGGAGAAACATTTGCCAGTTCAAGGGTGCTACAGGTACTTCCCATCAAACCCAGAGACAAGACAAATGTGCTGCCAGTGCAGAAAAGCTGATGAAAAATTGCTGTTTGCAGAGCACGCCTCGCTCCTGAACGGGTCCCTTGGTAGCTACGAATGTTTTCCTTTCAGGTAAAAGAAGGAACTTTCCTCTACAATAAGTGAAGAGCTGCCTGCTACCTTCTTTAGGGTCAAGCGTTTCTCCTCTGTTTGTTCATGCTAATTTTACAGGCAGGTTGGAAATAGCCTTTTATTTTTATACTCCTGACTACATTTTTAGCAGTACGTGGTGTCAGTGTACTTCCTTTTTTGAGCATGTCATCAGGATACAGATACGTCATGCTCTGACAAGATAATGTGCTGAGGCAGGGATGAGCAAAAAAAGGTAACAACGTCCCGATTTTGTTTTGTTGTTGTTTGGGTTTTTTTAAGAGTGCAGTGTTGTCTGGTGGCAGCCTGCAGAACCGTACGGGGAATCTCTTCTCTCACCGATTTTTATAGAATAAATTAAACTTTAAAAAAAGAAAGTTACCGTTGTGTAATTTACAGACTGACTTGCGTTGTTTGAACTGTAACGGCCGACGAGCTGTAGCGTACGATGCTTGAGGTGTGTCGAAGCAGTTTGGTGTTTGTTCTAAATGTTTAAAAAGAGCGGCAACTGAACGTTACGGGGTTTTTCCCCCGATATTCTGATGGAGTGCTGCGAAGTACTTTATTTCTGTCTGGCTTTCCACGGTGCGTTTCCCTGGCAGTTCAGTAGCTTCTCTCTCGGGCGGTGTCCCTCCTAATTATGTGACACGCACCCCCCCCCCCCCAAATCATAACAGTATTGTGGAGATGGGTAATCTGAGGGTATCGACTCACAGCTGTG
The DNA here is from genome assembly GCA_034008185.1 of Gorsachius magnificus. NCBI lineage: Eukaryota > Metazoa > Chordata > Aves > Pelecaniformes > Ardeidae > Gorsachius > Gorsachius magnificus. Next base: position 3,067 of record CM067098.1, on the reverse strand, counting down.
CAAGGTAAATTAATGCATGAGGAAAATCAAATACTTGTTTAGCAAAGTGTTTTTCTTGGATGTATATAAGCATACGCACACCTTCCTAGCATAAAGTGACGTACTGAGATTTCTTCTTTATTTTTTTTATATTCTGTTTTAAATTTTTCACTTCCCTTTCAGCTCTCTTGACTGAGGGAGCGAGACGTGCAGCAGCAGCAGCAGCGCAAGGGCTGTAGGTGTTGCGGTGGATGTGTCGGGGTAGATTCTGCTTACAGCCGAGCCCTGCAGCCTGACGGGGCTGCCTGCAGCGGTGCCGTAAGGAAGGGATGAGACGTTTTCCAACACCTGCAAGAGCGTTCGCTTTTCTGCCAAGAACGTGTTCTCAAAATCGTATCGATTACCTTTGATACGGATTTGAAGTGTTCCAATCGCTCTGGCTCGGAAAGGCTGCGTTGTGTTTGGAGCTGACCTGTTCACCCAGAATGCTCCTGGAGCTTGACTGCTGCCCTGTCCCTTATGCTGACGGAATTCCTCTGCTTCCTTCCCTGCTATTTTTTTTTATACGCTGGAATCTAATGTGGGATTTTTGTTTTGCAGCTGTGTTCTTGTCAGGGTCTCATGATGCTCTGTAGCTGCCCTGCAGCCCAGGTTTGCCTGCCGGTGGGTAGTTAAGCGGGGTCGGTAGTTAAGCGGTCGTTAAGCGTACTGAGGGGAAGAGGCCATCCCTGTGCCTGGAGGCTCCCAGCTCTGTCTCCAAGGGTGGCCCCCCTCTCGCAGTTGCAGCAGGAAGGGGGGTTCTGGTGGAAGGGTCTGGGGTGGACTGGGACCGTGGACATTGGTTGCCTGGGGAGCACGTCCCGGCCCAGGAACAGAGGGGGAGCGTGGTGGCACAGAGCCTGAGCAAGAGAGATGGCACCGTGGAAAAAAAGGAAAAAAATAGAAAAAGAAGTCTGACTCGATCGAGCTACCTACACTTGCTGTGTGTTCCATAGTCAGGCTCAGCAGATACGATAGGTAATCTGGAGATGATATGTAAGCGTAAATAGCTAACTGAGTCTAGACTGATGTAAGTATAAGTAGATATCCAAGTCTAAATAGAGAAGTCTAAAAAGATATTAAAGTGTCAGAATATGTAAGTAAGGAGATAACTAGTCTAAACAGCTGTTCTGTGTAATAAGTGTTAATGTGCAAGTCTAATACATATAAAACAGAGAGATGTTCCCTAAGTGGATATATGTTTAAAGATAGAAGTGTAAATGTCTGTGCTATATAAAGTTTTTCAAGTGCAAAGAAACCCTACTTATAGAAAGGATTTAAAATCTTGACGCCCCTCCCCCCGCCCCCCCCCATAAAAAAGCACTCTCAAAAGCTGCCCCTTCTCCTTCTCCCATCCTGATTTGGGGCAGATTGCCCTGCATGGGAACTTTCCCCTGTGGGGCCTCACATGCAGAGCAGGAGCTGCTGCCATGACAGAAAAATACCCCTGAACCCCTGATTCTCAGTCTGCCATGAGGTCCCCCCGATTTGGGGGAAAGCAAAAAAACTTTGGCACTTCCAGGAAAGCCAATTTCTGGATTTGTGCAGCTGGAAAGTAAAAAAAAAAAAAAAATATGCAGAAAACAAAAAGCAAAAATCACAGACTCTTACATTGTGGAAGAGTGCCAAAGAAACCCAGAGTTGAATATTTTGGAAAAGCAAAAAGACCCAATTTTTGTATTCTGGAAAAACCAAACAAAACAATCCCCCCAACCCCCCACCAATTTGGGGTGAAACGCTGGCAGTTGGAGGGGCATCGCTGGGAGTTCCCTGGTGTGTGTCAGTCATCCGGAGTGGATTCTCTGTTGCGGGGTATCCCAGGTGAGTTATCTGCTGTGGGTGTCCTATCCCCCGGCGTAGGTCATCCCCACGCACGTGTCCCGTCCCCGTCCCCCCCTTCTGCCCACACATAGACCCCGTCTGTCCGTCCGTGTCCGTCTGCCTTCCCTTGTGCCCTCTGTGTGTCTCTGCCTTCCCAAATGCTTTCCACGGAAATCTCCCCCTGCACAAGATTCCCCCCTGTGAGTTTTTTTTTTCCCAGTGACGGGTACCCAACATCGCCTGTCCTCCTATCTTCCGCCCCCACTGCCCCCCCTCCCTTCTCTCCCCCCCCCCCCCCGCTCATGCCCCCTAACCCCTCTGCTTCTGGATGCCCGGGACAGTGCCCCCCGGACCCCTGGACAGTGCGACCCTTCACCTTCCCATCGCCCCCACCCAAACGGACACCCACAACCCCCCACCCCCTTCCCTGCACCCCACTCCCACCCCACCCTCCCTCCTCCTGCGTTTGGGGTTTGTGCTGGCAGCAGGGTTGGCCACGCAGGGCTGTGCTGGTCATGGCTGAGCAGTGCTTGCACAGAGCCAAGGCGCTTTCTGCTCCTCACCCTTGGGTGTTTTCTCTTTTTTTTTTTTTTTTTTTTTTGGTTTTTTTTCTTTGTCCTCTTTTCCTTGCTGGTGGTTGAACCGTTTTTATCTGGGCCCACGAGTTTTCTGACTTTTGTCCTTCCAGTCCTCTCCCCCATGCCAGGGTGGGGACTGAGCTGTGTGGGGCTGAGTTGCCGGCTGGGGTTAAACCACGGCACAGGGTTGGTTGCAGGCCCCTTTCTCTTGCCCCTTACTCTGTCCGGCTCGGCTGGAGAGTGCGGTTGTTGCAGAAACCGCTGCACCCTGCGGCTCCTCCTCGGGCTGTTGGCTTGGCCCTGCGTGTAGGTTGCCGAGGCCGTGGACGCTGCGTGGGACCCGGGCAGCCCATCCAGGCTACCCCGCAGGGCGTGTTGCAGGCAGCAAAGGGCAAGCGCCACGCTCGGCAGCAAGAGCGTCAAGGAGCGTGGCGCTACGCTCCTGCGCAAAGGTAAGGTGTCACCTCCAGGGCTCTACGGTCACTTGCCGGGGACATCGACCATCCCGATGTGCCTCTTTGCTTTCCCTGCTTGGCGTCGAACGGCTTTGCACGCTGTAAGTACCGTGGTGCGGGGTCTCTTTCTCTGAAGCCTGGTGTCTGCGCGGGATGAGGAGAGCAGCGTACGATAGCACAGAGGGGAGGAAAGGT